>CM056198.1:113432635-115832635 GCA_029692085.1 Gymnothorax javanicus | reverse complement strand
AAGAGTCTCTGTAATCTCAATGTAGATAATTCTGCTAAAGTAAAAGGCAGATGGGAATCTGACTTGGGCACAATAGAGCCTGGGGACTAGGATGCCCTGTGCAGCCAGCCCTCCAAGGTCCTGGTGTCTAACTCTGCCTGGGAGAGGCCATTCAAGATTTTGCATAGGCTGTATATCACTCCTGAAGCCAGACACAGAATGAATCCAACTCTGTCAGAACTTTGTACTAAATGTCAATCTGCTGTCGGATCATTTATTCATTGTTTGTGGAGCTGTCCTCATGTCCAGCAGTTTTGGATTATAATTGTTCAACAGTTTCATGTAATTTTCAAGTGTCATCTACATCTGAGCGCAAGGACTTGCCTGTTGGGACAAAATGATGAATTACCTGCCGATTTTTGCAACAGAGACCTTTTTGCACATTCTGCTGCACTGTGCCCAGAAATGTATCCTGGCCTTATGGATCACTGATAAAGCTCCCGCTCTCAATCAGTGGAAACAAATTGTGACCAGTATTATTCAATTTGAAGCTTACTCTACACCACTGAAAGATAAACCCTTTTTATTTTACCGGACCTGGGATCCATTTCTCGACTACCTGGGTACCATTGTACCTCGTAGGATGAGGACAGGGCTTATAGACCTGGCCTGGGAAAAGGATCAGACTTCCTGAACGCTTGTCCTTTGTTTTTATTTAATAATTATAATTATTGTTTTATTTATTTATTTTTAAATTCATTTATCTATTTTATTTATCTCTGTCAGGTTTAAATGCCTGTATTTTTGCACTATTATTATTGCTATACTTTGTATTGTCCCCTTCCGCACATGCTTTGCAAAGAAAGTTTCATAAAAATATGTTTGAAAAAAAAAAAAGTAGACACTGAGGAAATCTGTAAACCCCAAAGTATGCTGCTGGACTCAACTGTTTCAAGTTCTTTCAAAAAACCTCAGGTGAACTTAATTACATTAACATAATACAAAACTGGTTTGACTCTTTACCATTTGCTTGTCGAATAAATTTGTCTTGATGTGCCAATTAGTTTTCACCAATTAGGAGCCAACTACGTCTTTAATTTGATTGGTTACATTGTTTTCTCTTGTTTTACACTTTCATTTCCAATACATCGCAATGTGGGTATGGTATTTGGAATTTTTTTTTTTTTTAATTCTTGATGGCAAACATAGATATTTGTGTTAACTTGTGAGTTAGAGAGCAAATAACTGCTCTAAACATTAAACGCATGTAAGACAAATTAACAACTTGTTAAAATCCTGCAATTACAATTGTGGTTGGAACAAAAACCAGCATACACAGTGGGTCCCCAGGAACAACGTTGAAGACCCCTGCTCTGCTGTTTAATAGCACCTCTTGGGGACATTTATGTTGCCTGAGCATAGAGACTATGCAGCTAGGCTGGCTGTCAGCATCTTGCTGGAACCAACCAGGCCTCTGCCCGGGTTTGAGGCTACCAGACAGCTGACCCCAGGGAGCCACCTTGCCTACAGGCCTTATGGAGCAAGCCCATTTTTGGCTTTCCTCAGTACTCACGCTTTGTTGATTGGACTGTGACCACATGTCAAAAGTGACAGTTGAAACATATGAATTGCTTATGTCTGCTTTAATAACAAGTTCATGAAGGAAGACTGTGAGGTACATATTCTCAATGTTAAAATTAGTTTTATGGACTTCTGAAACCATGGATAGAATAGAGCATAAATTATAGGATTGATAGTAGAATTCAGATATATTATTAAAGTAGTGGCATTTACAATGTATGCAGATGGTTCCCTAATATACATCATTAAGAAAGAACTTAAATAGAAAGGAACTAAACACAACAGGAACACTAACACAAGAATTCCAAGTGTTTTTGCTGCTTTTGTTTCTGACACCATTGAAAAATTCTTCAAATTTGCGCCATTGAAATGATGTTTTCTGGCGCATTTTATCTTGTTTGCATGTCTTCTTGCAATAGCAAAGATTTTCAGGTACATAAATATAATTGTCAGTAAGGGCACAATGAATACCACAATGAAATCAAAGATGGTCCAAATTTCATTGACTGTAACAATACACTCAGCACAGGTAGCATTTCCTGTATTCTCAGAAATATTTCCATTATCATATAGAAGCAATAAATTGTAGATGAGTGAACACATCCAGACAACATTTAGTATCCTTAAGGTTAGGTTCACTGTTACTTTGGTGCTGTAAAGAAAAGGATTGCTGAGAGCAAAATATCTGTCCACAGAAATAAATGCAACACTGTAAATTGAAACACAAGTCAAGTGAAATGACGCTACATTAAAAATGGTGCAAAAGGAGATGCCAAAGCACCAGTCAGGATTCAGCAAAAGAGCAAAGTGGAACGGCATCACGCAGACTCCAACTAAAAAGTCTGCTACAGCCAGAGAGAGGAGTATGAAGTTGGTTGGAGTGTGGAGCTGCTTGAAGTGGCAGATAGAGATGATCACAAGTAGATTTCCCAGAACAGTAACAAAAATAAGTGCTGCTGCAGTCAAGAACAATAGCACAACAGCTGGTGATAATGTTGCTCCCAAAAAAGACAGAGCTGAAGAATTGATGCGGGAATTCACTTGATCTTTTGTTAAATTCATGAAGAAAGAAGTGGTATTCAGTGAGATGAAGCCAATGTCTTGAGGGTATAACTTTTTATTTGCATAAAAATAGAAGCTCAACGTAGCCAGATAATCAGAAGAAGACTGAATGTCTAATTTTATTTTGCCTGTGATGAACACTTTTATATGGTGAGGTTACAGGCTAGTGGGTTTTTTCTTGGCTGTTAATGAAAACCCTAAAGATGTAATTAGTCAACTGTACTGCCATTGTGGGAGGTGATTCAGTGTGACATTGAGAGTGATGCGATCTAATGGTAAAGTCAAAAAAGATATCAAGAGTAGAAAGGTGTTGTTCAAGTGAAAGGGAAGGAATCTTTTCACTCAAAAGGCCAAAAAATTCAACCAAAACTAACCTGTGCAAAAATTATTGAGAGGAAAGAGAGCACTAGGGGGCAAAGAAAAAAACTCCACAAGCTATAGCCAAAAAATTCTCAATATATTGAAAATAAATCCTAAAAACTTGTGGATCACTTAGTAACTGCTGTGCATGGAAGACTTCCTGAACAGAACCACCGTTTGTAATATGGAGTCGTGTCCCGAAGGAAACATTCGTCATGAACACTGTCTTCAAGGCTGGAACAGCTATGAGTGTGGTGACTTTCAATGATGGCCAATGAGGAATTGCCTCCATTCTTATGAAACTTGACATAAATGTAGAGGCACACTCAATGAAAGGCCATCACGAAATGGACAGAAAAGGTGTTAAACAGAGTGGAAAAACGTGCACTAGAACTTGGAAAAAAGAAATGAATAGACACTCGACAAGCACGTAAAACTAGGGAAGAAACAGATTGAAGAAGAGGGAGTGACTTATGAGGCTGGTGCCTTTTAAGGAGGTAAAAAAAAATCCTAAAAACCTCTAAAAACAAAATACTAAATGTATTCCTCCTGAGAACATTACTGTCAAACTTCAATCACATTATTACTGCCAAACTAAAATCACGTTTTTCTGAAAATACAGATTTGAAACAAGAAAATGCAGATTTCTCAGCAACTGTACATCCAATTAACTTCATAATTGGCAGTTTTCTTCACTTTGTGATGATCTATATCTGTACAGAGCTCTTTTTGCAATATGTTCCTCTGAATATGAGTAAATCAAAATATGCATATTTAATTAGTTGTTTCCTGCCTAAATTGACTTGGAGGGTTCAAAATTAATACTGGAACATAGAAACCTAGAAAAAAAAGCTCTGCACTGACATTAGGAATGTTTTTTTCCTTCACAATACAGCTGAAATTATTTCCAAGCACTGTTTAGTTATCTCAATAACTGTGTTTCTCTAAGTATCTATATATTCATTAAAACAGGCATTGCCATGCCAACCACTGATGTGATGCTACAGAAACTCAGTGTTTTAAGTTGCAATTTCTAATAGAATTATTTTGATAATAATTCTTAGTTTAAAAAGTCAATATCATTGAAAAATGTTTGCTTAACTATAAGTCCCCTTAAGTTTGTGTTGCTTGGTTTCCTACATTCATCCCAGTAACTAGTGTATGTGGTTGAAGACCGCAAGGTGTCCATTTTGTGTCGTGGTAGTGGTCAGCCATTTGGTTGGGTCTTGTGTTGCTGATTGGTGTATGACAGCAACTTTGTAGTTGGTCTACTTGTTGCAACCCTTTCGGCTGTTGGCTGTTGCACTCCACTTGTTGGTCACCTGTGTTGCTGTGATGGTTTGGGAAATGCTACAGCATTGTAGCATGGAGTTGAGTGCGGTCTGGATCTTGATCGGTCTGGATCGAGCAGCAGAGGGTCGACTTCGGAAAGGGAGGCAGGAGGGAGAGGACTTCGGGGTCTTCTTTGGGGCTGGCACGGGATCGCAATGTTTTGTTTTCCTTTTGGCTTTCCTGGAGGGGCGGGAGTGACGCCGACAAACCATGGGGAGGGGCGGAGCTGTGAGCACTTGGCGTTTCCTGGTGTGGATTATTTGATGGATCGCGGGACTGCACCTAATTAGCCAAAAGAAACTCGAAAAGTTCTTTGTGGCTTGCACTGATCGGAGGTTGGATCTGACGGTGAAACAGGTTTCCAATATTCTCGGGACTTGGAACTCTGGCGATGGATGACACGTCGTCATCAACTTCGGCGGCAGGTTGACTTGCTGGAATGTCCAGGATGCATTCCTCCTCCAAGGAAGTATCAGGATGCCCGGACATAATGATGATGCACGAGATAAGAAAAAATACCCAAGTACTGATTCTCATACCTTAGAGAATTGCAGGCATAGATGTTTGCGCAGATCTGTAATGGGTCTTGGTGGGAATGGTAGAGCTTGGTTAGTTGAGATGGAGAGCGCCGCCTTGTTTAAAAAGATGCGCAAGTCCAATGCGATTGGACAAGGGGTGGAGCCAAGACTGACGTCCATGCCTGGCTGAACTAACACTGATGCTCTATTACTTGTCTCTTCTCAGTCTTTACAAGGAATGACCTGGGACTCAACTTAAGGATGGTTGCCTTTCTATTCCAGCAATTTCCTGCAAAGGTTCCTATCTCCTGGCTGTTGTGTCATAGTACATTTTCTGTCTGCACTTGAGTGCCATCTTTTTCTGATTCATCCCTTTGTTGTTGTTTCACTGCATGCTTTTATAATGGAGATCAGCAGTTAATGATCAATCTCCACTGTGAAGGTCAGCAAACCATAGACAAAACTGCAGAATTTTCCATACCTGAAAACTAAGCCCAAAGTCTCTTTCTCAATTTGCACCAGGTAATATTTGTCTTTTGATTGAAAGGACTTAAAATGATGTTTATCAGCTCCTCATCGACAATTATTCTCCAGTTAGAGAGAAACACTACTCTATAAACCCAAATTCCAATGAAGTTGGGGTGTTGCGTAAAACGTGTTAACAACAGAATGCAATGATTTGCAAATCTCATAAACCCACATTTTATTCACAATAGAACATAGACAACATATCAGATGTTGGAAGTGAAACATTTTACCATTTCATGAGTCCATAATCTGCGGTCCAGACCATTCACTAATAGAAAACATTTAGTGCATCATAAAACAAAAAATCCAGCAAAGAAGACCCAGGACTGTTGAGCAGTGAGAATCCTACATCAGACAAGAGTGGGACAACATCCCTCTTCCAAAACTCCAGCAATTGGTCTCCTCACATCCTAGACATTTACAGACTGTTGTTAAAAGAATAGGGGATGCTACACAGTGGTAAACGTGCCCCTGTCTGAACTTGTTTGAGATGTGTTGCTGCCATGAAATTTAAAATGAGCTAATATTTTTCTTGAAATGGTAAAATGTCTCACTTTCAACATCTATATGATATGTTGTCTATGTTCTATTGTGAATAAAATGTGGGTTTATGAGATTTGCATATCATTGACTTCTGTTTTTATTCACTTTTTACACAACGTCCCAACTTCATTGGAATTGGGATTTGTATTAAAACTTTACTTTGGCTCAAGTTTTGGAATAGTTACAGCTTCCTTTCAATGTTGGACAGCATGTATGAATGCTCATGAACACATACAACGTTCACTCATTGGCAGTCTCTAGTGCAATAACTGGCTAGACGATGTGTACGCAGTCGCGAAGAATCCCAGACCTAGCTGGGATGTCCTGTGTAATGCCTGCCTATTTTACCTCATTTACGTAGCTAATACTGCCACCTTGTAGGAAATTCAGTACAATTGGGACTCTATCATGGTCCTTGAAGCATATGCAACAGGATGCTATTTGTTTCCCTCAGCTTGCAGTAGTACAGCTCCCAAGCCATCTTTTGAAGCATCTGTGGAGATCTTTATTCTTTTAGAAAGATCAAATAATGTGAGGCCCGGCTCAGTGGTCGTAGTCTGTTTCAGTTTTTCCATTCTCTCTCACGTCTTGCTGTCCACTCAAACATGGTGTTGTGTTGTTGCAGCTCTGTGAGGTAGTTAGTCTTGGCAGAAACGTTATGAATAAACTTTCTAAGGAAACTGATTATTCCCATGGCTTGTAAGGCTTCTATTTTATGTGTATGGGCTGGTATGTCTAGAATAGCCTGGAATTTTGACGAATCAGGTCCCACCCCTTCTCTTGAGAGCTTAGCTCCCCAGTTGGTGATTTCAGTAACACCAAACGACATGTAATGTTATGCACAGGTTATGAATGGCCCAGATGGCGTGCTAGGCCAGAATTTTCACTGTCAATCTCAGACTGTTTTTGAAAGTCCTGATCATTCTGGCAAGGAAAGGCAACATAACTGGATTGTTACGTTTTTGAGATGATTGGAGCAAAATTGGGAGATCCAAGAGGAAAGAAACTGAGGAAAAATAGGAAGGAAACTCCTGAAAGTGAAAGTGATAGCAACTCATGCAAAAGTCTGTCAGCGTCAGCAGGGAAGGAGCAGGGAGAGAACGAGATCCAGCCCGGCACTCAAAGCAGGGTGCTCCCCCAAGCAGAGACTCAATATGTGGCAGTACAACAGACAGTGGTGGTCAAGTTCAATTCAGAATGTGCTAATCAACTTCAAGAGCAGATAAAAGATGGGAATAGAGGGAAACAGAAACAGCAAACAGAGGGAAATTTGTTCATTAGAGACAAAGATCCAGAAGTTAGAGAAGGAACTTGCAATGATGGCAGAGGCCAAGGAGGAACAAGCCCAGAACTTGAAATTGTCTGGTGCTCTACGGTGTGGCAGAGGAGACTGGGGAAAACACAGATGAAGCTGCGTTATAACTCTTCAAATCAAAGCCACATGTCAATGTCTCTGTAACGGAAAATCCATGCAAAAGGGTATTAGATGAACTAACTGGCTATGCACCGCCAAAGTCGTGACATCACTCCTAGGTCAACCTGCCTCAGCCATGGCAATTGGTTCACGCCAAACGAACCAAACAACTTGCACAGCATGTTGCATAGTGTTTATCGCCATGGCCCTCGTGTCTATGTATGATATTATGCTTTATTTTCAGCGATCTTAAACCCAAAATATGCTCATTATAAAAGAGCAGGAAGCATTTCTCAGTATATTTTGATCGTCACATATTTGGCATTACGTGCCGTGTGTTCAGTGAACCAGTGAATGTGTTGCTATGCTCTGAGCGTGAACCATTGTTAAGGAAGTGAGTATTGACCCCAGCAAAACTCACGTTGCACTTTTACAGCGCATTGCTAGCCGACAGCTCATGAAGGGAAAAACAGGTGGACAAAATTACCTTTCCATTCCCTAATGGAGAAAAAGGTCTTACCTACGGAGCAAATCATCTTGCCTTATTAAAATGAGTTTAAACAATTACACAATAATAAATACCAGCCGGCCCTCAAAGCACTGTTTAAATCTCTCAATCTCCAGTCACACTTCAGTTTTTCCTGCTGATTGGTGTGGTGAAAATTTTATTTATTCCTGTAAGAAACACTCTGAGACAGAGATAGTAAAATAGGATCCAGTCTCTACTATATGCATATAGGGTCCAAGTTACATGCAGAACAAGGACAAAGGGATTCCCCTTTGCTTGGATATTTGTATGAGCACAATGTCTTAAATATATGCCCCTGCAGCAAATTTCCCCCATTAGTTTATTAGTCTCCTCCTTTCCACAGGCACTTATTAATCAACAGCCCCCCCCCCAAACTGATTTACACACAGAAGTATGTTCCCTCAGCATTCCATAGCTGAGTGCACGTATCCCACATATATCTGGTCCCGGCAACCTCATCAGCCCCAGCGGAGAGGAGACTGCCCCTGCAGCTTTACCTCATCCTAAGGCCTTATCTCAAGGCCCTGGAGGTACACACAGTTCAGTATAGGGACACACAATTCAGTTAAGCACATTCCATAACACTTCTGCTTACGCACAGGCTAGATTACAATGATAAGCAATTACGCACAACCTAGGTTACAAGGATAAGCAATTTACAACTAAATTTCTCTCACATTTCCCCCGTTTTTATAATTGATTATCTGCTAACATGCCACTTCTCTCGATTTTCAGGATGTGCTTCATTCATGGGAAATGTTCTATTGTTTGAACAGGTCCCCTATTTCTATCACATCATTGTATGGCTCCTTCAGCTTCTCAGGCACAGCATGTCCTTCATCAATGTCCTGTAACATAAACATCTGATACTGTGGGTTAGCATTCAACATATTTGATATCAGACTTCTAATTATTGAAATCTCACAGCAACTGCAAAAGAGCAGTACTGCGAATCCTGCTGCTATGAGGCTCAATACAGATGTTATTGCTGCTTTCCACCCCCCAGAAATAAGCCCCTGCCCCCAGGTACTATCAAGTACATAGTCCTTCTGTTGTGCATCTGATAGTTCTTTTAAGAGATGCAAGGCTTGACCTATTTCTTCTCCTTCCTCATCATTTGCTGGTATGTAGGTGCAACATGAGGTTCCTATTATCTGACACACTCCCCCCTGTGCTGCCGTCAACATATCTAGTACCATCCGATTTTGCAGTGTCATTAATCGTAAGGCAGTCAACTCTCGCTGTATGCTTCTAGTCATATTACGGGTTTCATTTATGAGCGCGCTTAGACGATAGTTCACAGTTTCCATTCACAAACTTACCTTTCTAACTCTCAGCTGTGGGAACAGGGAGAGGGCGATCTTGCCCCCTGTTGACCACAACTTTGCATCAGCTGAAACATTGGTTCCCTAGATTGAATCATGGGGTGCTGCTGCATCTCGTCTCCGTCGTGAGGTCTTGTCATTCGCACTCACAATGTATGTGTGATCATTTTATTGTACATAAGCACATACCCCTCCCCAATTTGGTGGTAGCGCTACATATATCCGATGTCCACACAACCAACCACCCACAGCCCTTGTCCGATTCTAGTGCATTGCAATTGTCTTACATATCGTGCCATTTGGACTGTTTCCTTTACCAGGAACAAAGGAATCATTAGTCACGCTTGCATATCCAGAGAAAATCATTGGTTTCCCCTGACACCCCTGAGTTTTTCCCACAAATTCAGTGCCATTACCTTTAGCACATTGCCAGAACTTCTGTCCTGAACTGCAATGGACTACGGACTACCATGAGTGGGACATAAGAACTCATATTTCCCAGTTTCAGGTATCCACTCTTATCGGTACACAGTTTTAGTCCATGAGAAAGTATTGTGTTATTTGGGGGTGTATTAGGATCCATTGATGTTAATATGAGCAGTACTATGAGCAGTAGACATTGCCATGGCGTACTTGATGGTCTCATTTACGTTGTAGATTTAACGTAGGTGATGAGGCTTGTAACACCTTTACCTTGGGCGTGGTTATGGAGGCAGGTTAGTGTGTACAGACATGGCACCCAGTACGATTTACGGAATGTGCTTTTCTATTTGTAACACTTCCACAATGAGTTAGTAGCATATACATATGTGTGCAGGACCTCCTGGTTCGGGTAGGAGACTATCCACTGCCACATACCTTTTTGTCCTAGATGAGATTGGTCAACGGCCTACACTTAACATGCATGTTCCTATGATCAACAGACACAGGGAGAAGTGAGCCATTTTGTGAACCAGTCTGGAGTCTCTACTGACTTGGAGCATAAATAAGTTCTTCACCAGGTTTGAGACGGATGAGCTCTATATGCCATGCCCCCTTTGAAGCTGGACTCCCTCCAAGTCTATCCTGACCTATTCAGATGCACCTACACATCAGTTGGAGGAGGTACTACCTTACAGTGTGACTGATATATTCACGTTTCTCTCTCCTGTATCCTCACTGCAGTCGGTCTGGTCCGAAGCACTCGATATGGACCCTTCCACGTCGGTTCTCTCCCCTTCTGCTGTTTACCGACGCTTTGCACCAGAATCCAATCTCTGGGCTTAATCTGTCCCTGTGACAGCTCTACTACCGATCTAGGAGAAAGCACATTTCGAATCTCATTCTTGTTAGTTAACATTCTATTCATATATTCTGCCAGGGTAGCTTCTTCTATTTGTGTTCTCTGCAATAAATGTGGTAATTCAAATGGTTTCCCGATAGGTGGTGAGTCCAATGGTACAGTAACTTTGATCTATTAAACCTTTTATCCCCCCTTTTGATTCATGGCATTGCCCATGTACCAAATCTGCAGCAATATGGAAAAGGAATTTCGGCAGTATAGGCTTACCATTGGGTCCCATCCACCCTTTGTCAGTGTGTTGCGCTCCATGTGACGTCCATCGACGTTTTTTTTGTGAGGGAGCAGCATCTTGCTCCATTCGTAGCAGGTCTTGCGAAATTGACACTTAGATCCTTCATCTCCCAGGGCGCAGTTCCAGGCTGGATCCCTTTTCACAGAGATCTTTGCCCAGGCTCCCCACGCTGAGAACTCTGCCTTCTGCTTCCCGGTGTCTCCTTTTCAAAGCCCAACGATCACAGAAGCACCACTCGCCTACTAACGCACTCGCTTTTGGCTTGTGGTTGCCTGACTGTTCATTGAGCCAAGCGCGCGGCCACCCTCTCTGTGGTCTTACGGCTATCTGCGACCTGACTGGCCGGTTACCCAGTTGATAGCGATCCCCGAATCCCGTAGTGGTTACCAGCCACCCAGGTGGGAACTGATCGTCTGATCCCAACCCCACTTCGCTATGGGAATAGACACTTTGACTGTTTTCACCAGCCTTGCCTGTTCACAGAGGTCATCTCCAACGCCCCTCTGCTAGGTGTAGGCTGTTGCCCACTTACCACGTGTTGCCCACACACTTACATGCGACAAACACGCCGACTAGATGGTACCACAGTAGTATGTCAATTCATACTTCACTGGACACGGGGGCCTTCAGTCCTCTCCCCAGCACTATAATCCATCTTTAACGTGCCTTCAGAACTTTGCAGTCCTGCCGCCGCCTGTTGAGGACTAGGTTCGGGGGGCCTAATCCCCTCCCTAATCCTCAGATTGGAGTAGTAGCCCCATGAGAGTGTGTTTGGCTGCCGCCTTTGCTTTTTTGTCTGCTAAGGCGTTAGCCAAACTGATTGGGTCAACACTTTTGGTATGAGCCTGCACTTTGATAATGGCCAGCTCCTTCGGTAATTGGAGTGCTTGTAGCAGCTGCAGTATCAGCTGGGCATGGGTAATGGGTTTCCCTGTGGAGGTAACCACGCCTCGATTATGCCATTGTCCAGCAAAGACATGGGAGGTGGAATGAGCATATTGAAAATCAGTATATATGTTGCTTGCTGATCCTTAGCCAGCTGACATGCTTTAGTGAGAGCTATCAGCTCTGCTGCTTGTGTCAAGTCAGAAGGTGGCAGAGGGCCACTATCAACACAGCTATCATATCCAGACAGCATATCCAAGACATGGGTTGCCCTTGTCATCTTGTGACGCCGAACCATCAACGAAGTATTCAATCTCAGGATGCGATAGAGGGGTGTCCCTGAGACCAGGACACGCAGCGGTGTTATATGGGGCTTCTTTTAAACACTGGGGCAGTAACAATAATACCTTTACAAAGTGTTTTTTTTTTCAATGAATTTATGATTTAGCAATCCACCTCAGTCTAGGGTTCCACTAAAAGCACGGAGGAGATGCATAGTCAGGGCTTATTAGCCCCGGCCATTGTGACAATTCCCCACATCATCAGCAGTACCGGGTGGCGTTGCTTTAGACTGTGTTACAATATGCAATTTTTCTTTTTTTTTAATTCACAAAAATGGGCACATATTGAATATTCAACTGTAATTTAGTTTTTCTGTTGGGATCCCAGCACATAAAGGTAATCAATCATGCCTAATTTGGTCAGCTCAGTCTGCTTCTGTTATTTGAACACTCAAGACTCAAGTTGCCGTCACTGTCATAGTCATAGTCACCGTCCCTCTCACCACTTGTGTCAGGAGGAGAAGACCTTGTCAGCCAAATCAAAAATAAATTTATAATGTAAGAAAAGTAATATGTGATCACGTTATTAGTGGACGTTTTCAATTATATAGTGGTACCACCTGTTGAATTTAGTCTTGTGTTAATACTCCGAATTTGATTTCCCCAAATCTATTCAGAAGGTAAACTTTTAAGTTGCAAACCCGCAGTTGAATCCTTAGCTCACCAGCTTATCATTTTCACTCAAGGTTATTTTCATCTCCTCTCTTCTGCTGTGAGCACTCTGTGAAAACGTTTCAAGAGAATGAGTTAGATGCAAACAACAATGAACAAAAACTCCATCAACATAATTTTGTTGCTTTTCCACATGCTTGGATCCTTTCCTGTAAAAGTTAAATAAACAGGGGAAAGGTTATTTGCCACACAGTTTCTTTGCCATGAGGAACCCCTCTTTGACTCTTCCCAGTGGGCACACAACGTTGAAACAATGTTGAAACAACGCTGTTGGGGTTGCTTCAATGTTATATCAACGTTGAATCAACGTCGTGTGCCCGCTGGGTTAGCTCCTGTTCTAAACAGACAAAAGATCTTTCATTAATCATTCATTGCATTTCTTTGGTCAGGGAAGCTTTCAGTCACCTTTCTTAAATCACAATGCATCATTTGTTATAAAATTTGATCCCTCTCATTACCCATTTGCTGGGCAGAACTTATTCTTGTTTGACAAATGAAGAAAATTCCACATGCAATCGCATTGCTTAGACCCCGTTTTCTACCCTTCTGTTCTCTGACTTCTGCATGTCGACCGTGTACCTGTCTGTGTTCCCTTATCTGCTTTGGTCCCTGATTCCTCCATTCGCTGTAGTGTTTTGACTCTGCGCACTTTTGTTTAAAAACGCATCCAGTCTCCAATCCCACAATAATTCACTTGATTTTTTATTCTTTTATAAATCTAGTATGTACCATTAAATTTCATACTATATTTTATGTTAACTGCTTCTTACTTTTCTGATCATTCAACCCTAATTTTTAACCTTCAAATAGCAACTAAAAGTTTCCAATACTTGATAGAGAAACCTCTGTATCAATTAAATTTGCGGCACACTGTCTCTTACTGTACATAGTGTTTAACAGCACTTTGGCAAATTTTGAACACTTTGTGTTATTCTTCTTGTTTCTCAGTATTACTTTTCCGTCATTTTCTTTTCAGAGATATGCGTCTAGCACACCAATCTCACACAGTCTAAATATTTATAGAAAACTGCTTAGATTTTCTAGCTCTTTAGAATTTTACAAATATATAGCAAATTCAAATGGTGTTATTACTTAAAGCTCATAGAGGATATTACCGATGGTTTTCTCTGCAATGCATTACTACCGCTAAATATTGGGGCATTTAAATATTGAGCTTTGTCCTGCATCAAATGGTGCATTTTTGTTTTATTCCCAATCTTATATTTTGATCTCACTTATGTCCATTCCATGTTGTTTTTTATATGAAGCTCTCAATATATGTAATAACTTTATTTTAAAGGACTAGGCAATGTATTTCTTCACTTTTTACTCAAAGCAATTCAATTAGCCACAACATTAGAAACACTTGTCCACGTTTGTGTAATTGACGTTCAATTGTTACTTCCTCTAAACTTCCCTCTGTTTATAGTTACTGATCGTTCAAGAAGGGCATTTATTAGTGAATAAATAGGGTCTTTCATAAGGAGGTTTCATAAGGAGTCATTCACTTCTGCAACTTTGTCCTGTTACAACTCCACAGCCATTAAAATGGCTAAACTCCTCCAAATTTGCACGGCTATTATACCCATTTTTTCTTAGAAATTTAACTTTTTACCAATCCTGGAATTACTGTAAGAATTCCATAAAATACTGTGAATATAGACTAATCAACGGGCACTTAAATTATTGTTGAATGAATTGTTAGTATCTTGATGAATGTTAATTTTATTGTAGGCATCTATATAAGGCGCTTCATGGATTCAATCTAACAAAGAGAGAACTAACAAATATACCAGCCATGCAGTTTGCAGACACGCACAGAGTTAGGTTCATTCACATTGATTTTCACACACACAATCTGAGCTCAGAAACACATATGCAAGCACACACCTCAGTGTACTTTGCTTTCTCACATTCATTCACATTGGAAAAGATCCAAGCTTCTAATTTTCTTATGACCTGACACCATTGTTGCTTCGATAACATACGCAGACAAAGCTCTATTTCAATAGCATTCAATCGGTAACTTGTTACAAATGGTTCAAACCACGCCCAGAACGCCTGGTATCCCTGTTGTGGATGAGGACATCCCTCCATTGCTGCACGCATATCTCCCTGCGTCCATGCACGATACACCCACTGTGTTTTGTCGTCACCCGCGGACACCTCTATTTGTGGATCCAACAGTCCCATAGATTCATCTTCAACCTTATCTCCACTACCACCAGACATATGAGTGCGCTATATCTCGCATGAGTTTACTTGTATGGGCGGGCTTCAGCTGCCTGCTAAACCCAAATTCCTTTACCCATAATGATTCCCACTTCCCTGAACCAATATGCCGACGTTCTACACAGTCCTCATTCGCGGTCAAAACCATATCCTCCTTTACAATTAGTCTTTCCCATTTTTAGTTTTACCTTCTCTGTCTCACATTTGTAAAACTGAATGCGGGAAAATTCCGTTACTCACCCACTCCTCTCCCACCTATAGATGGAGAACCTCCCTCCTGGCCTCACTACATGCTCAAAGATCCTCCAGTCACTCTGAGCTGAGGACTTTCCCTATCGTCTCCCAGATGACCGTGCACGGTTTTCAGTCGGCGCCGATTCTCCAGGGAGTGCACGTGAGATATTGGAATCCTGGACGAGCCCCCAGTATGGTGGAAATTTTATTTATTCCTGTAAGAAACACTCAGAGACAAGGATAGTAAAATAGGATCCAGTCTTTACTATATGCATATAGGGTCCAAGTTACATGCAGAACAAGGACAAAGGGATTCCCCTTTGCTTGGATATTTGTATGAGCGCAATGTCTTAAATGTATGCCCCTGCAGCAAATTTCCCCCAATAGTTTATTGCTCTCCTCCTTTCCACAGGCACTTATTATTCAAATCCCTCCCGTCCCTTGGAAATGACTTGCACACAGAAGTATGTTCCCTCAGCATTCCATAGCTGAGTGCACGTATCCCACATATATCTGGTCCCAACAACCTCATCAGCCCCAGCGGAGAGGAGGCTGCCCCCGCAGCTTTACCTCATCCTAAAGCCTTATCTCAAGGCCCTGGGGGTACACACAGTTCAGTATAGGGACACACAATTCAGTTAAGCACATTCCATAACACTTCTGCTTACGCACAAGCTAGATTACAATGATAAGCAACTACGCACAACCTAGGTTACAAGGATAAGTAATTTATAACTAAATTTCTCTCACAGTTGGTGTCAATTACAGATGTAAATTGCAGCTGTAGCAGGATAATGCTTAAGAAAATCCCAGGTTGAAACATGGTGGCGTTTGAAATGTGTCGTCCACAAAATGTGGCAGTAGTAAGCAATGTAGTGCTCCAAAATTGAGGCATGCAGCGGGGTGGGGAATTGAGGAATAATCTCCCTTAATAGACAAGCTTTCTTGGCTAATCCTACACGGGTTACGTACCTGCAGTCAGATAAGAACAGCCAAATAAATTAAACCATCTCCTTTATACATGTGATTTCCAGCAAAACCTTAAATTAGCCACAGCAAGCATGCACATGAGAGTAGCAGGTTAGACTTGCCACAGGCAGAATAAAGCAATTTTGAACTAGCACCAGGCAAAGTGAACTAGCAACGGGCAATATTGACTAACAGCTGGGAATGTAAACTAGCAGCAGACTAGGGTAATGCAGCAACGGAGAGTGATTCAGTGCGGCAGCAGGCAAAAGCATGTGTTCCTCCAGAGGCAGCACAGCAGATCAGCTCAAATAGTCCATCTACCCAGGGGGAGTAGTATCTAATATGCTTGGGAGTGTCTATGGCAAGGATCTTCAAATCTGGACCTTGAGTCCAAATCCAGTCTAGGTTTTCTTTTCTCAGGTAAGTAAATAAACATTTACTTACCAGACTTATCACTATCAGGTTCAAAAGACAGCATTTGTAATGGCATGGAGGTGCATCATTGCAAATGGCACGGGTAAAATGCACTTACTGTGAGGGTTTTCCACCCTCCCTTTACGTGCATTTTACCTGTGCCATTTGCAATGATGCACCTCCATGCCATTACAGATGCTGTCTTTTCAACCTGACAGTGATAAGTTTGGCTTGTTGCTGCCATCTTTAGATCACAGAACATGGTAATGTATTTGCTGCAACCATTTGTCAACTTGTACCACAAAACACACTGTGTTACAGTCCATCTCAAATGACGTATTGTCAGAGGCGTTGCCAGGATGCCAAGCTTGGGTGGGCATTTGTCCTCTTTTGGGGAGGGGGGGGTAAGAACCTCTAAATCGGTGTAAAATACAACAAGCAAAACATCTTGAAACTTTATATATATATATATATATATATATATATGTCATTGGCGGCTGGTGAACTGGCGATAGGGGAGGCTCAAACCCATCCCTTGAAAACAATGATTGGTCATGACCTGTTTTCAATCATTCATTTAAATTATCGTTACAAAAGCTCAGAAAACTCTCAACATTAACAGGTGTGGTTATTAATAACGCACAACTGTCAACTCTCATGCATTCCGCGTGAGTTTTAGTGGTATATTTACATTCCCCTGCTGTAGTCAGCAATTATTCAATCAACGCATATGTAAGAGATTCTCGCATGGAATTGAAGTCCTTGTGCATGGAGGTTTATCAGTTTCACCAGGGTTATGACTCCGGACTTCTCACGCTTTTCTTTATGTAATGATGGGCAACGGAGAGGGTTGGGGCTAGATATACCCCAACTAATAATCCAATTACGCCACCCCAGGAAGACCAATAGAATTAGGCCCCAGGGAATACCGTACAGTATTTTCAACTGAACACAAGGACCAACACAGATTCAAATGCACGAGGCGACAGACGTGAATTCCAATTCAAATCATTTTATTAATTAGGGGAAAAGGGGATGGGAGAGAAAGTTGATCCAAAAACCTGGAAGCAAGCAATTTAGCAAAATACAAAAGTATATTTATTGAATATCAGTATGCCAATGTGGCTAAAACAGTAGAATATACCTTAATTGGATTAAAAATCCACACAATGCAACAGGAGACAGGATGGGGCTAGGCAGGGCTTACCTGAGGGAGGCAGACTAACAGTAGGCGCGCTCTGGAATCCACACCACCCACACGTGCACACATTCGAGGTAGTGGTGATCTGTGAAAACTCCACAGCAACAACACAAGGCACACAGCACACTACACAACACTGTAAACTGATAACCACACACCTGCATGCAGTGACAGAGGCCGCCACCAGGTGCCTAGCCTCCCTCTGAAATCATTCAACACCTGCCGAAGGGATAAACAGCTAAAAATTATTGCACAAAAGATGGCAACAGTCACTTATAATAGGGCATTAGTAACCATATCAGGACAGGGAGAATATGGCCCGGGACTAGCCCAAGCACCTTTAACAACTTGTCCAATTACAATTGAACACAAAATCCTTACAACATTTGGACCCTTAATAGCTTGCAATTAATCAATATAATACCAGAGATCAAACAAAAGCAGCAATGAAAATACAAATCCAACAACCAAATTAAAAGTAAGACAAACACAAACAAAAATACAGTTTAAAACATGAATTCTCAAAATTCCAAGATGAAACAATTAACATGAGCAAGGAATTTGTCAGTCGTACAAAACAGCAGCGCCTGTGTGATCGACCCTCCAGCGCACCGGCCGCTTACACCTGCAACAAGCAGATTCTAGTAAATAGCCAAATGTACCAAAAATAATCTTAAAAATGGTTATACTACGTACCCACGCTGGATAGGGGGCAAAAACGTCACGGAGTCTCTCTGTAAGACAATAAGCCTATATTAAACCAGCGTAAATAACAAATACGCTTGCAGAAACGATAATCCTAATTCACTAATTCAAATGGGCAAGAAGCCTACCTGAGCCAGCAGCGCGAAGAGAGTAGGCTACTCAAGACAATAGATAAAACGAGCCAGGTCACAGATTCTCACTACAAACAAAAGTTTGATCAGAACCCGTTTACTGAAGCTTAACTACTATATCATAATAGCAGTAAAAAGAGAACGTACCAAAGCAGATGAGACGAGAACCATACCCACCGCGAAATAACAAGGCACAGTTCCTCCCTACAAACATGCGTTAGTTAAAACAAATATGAATAAGTCAAACACGCAATTCCCAACTGTAGAATTAAAAGACATACCTGAACGGGCAGGGACACTTGTATACTCAAAATCGAGCGGCAGCAGGTTATAAATACGGGGCTACAAAAAAACAAAGACGAAGTAAGCCCAAAAAGAGGGGTAGAAGAAATTATCCCACTCGCTAGTGAATGCAAGCCTACCTGGCAAAACAGGAAGCCACATCAACGAAAGAGGGGGGGCGTGGTCACGGACGCAGTTACCAACACAAACACCATCCGACCCTTTTATCGCCACCCGGATGAAAGCTACCAATGACTAGGTTTGACAAGTAGATTGACTAATTGACCATAGAACCAGGAAGTGTAGAGATACCAGTGTTACCCCATCACATTTAGTCAGGGGTTGGAAGCAATGCATGTGTTTCATGATTGTTTAAACTGTTTTAATGTAATAAGATCATTGGAAGCAATGAAATTGCATAAAGACGTTTTTCAAATGATCTTATTTCATGTAAACTATTTAAATGATAATGAAACACATGCATTGCTTCCAACCCCTGAGTAAAGAAAAGCATGAGAAGTTGGGAGTCATAACGCAGGTGAAACTGATAAACCTCCATGCACAAGGATTTCAATTCCGTGCGAGAATGATGTATATTTGGCATTTTCTGGGATGGATTTTGCGATATCTACGAGTTCGGAATCTTTTTTGAGAGTGTGATCAACGAGCTGAGTAAACAGTCCCTCCTCATCCATATCCCTGTGATTGTGCCCATGCAGAGCAAGTTCACTTACAACAGTGAGAAACTGAATGACTTCACCTGTGCTTTTAATGTGGTATCTGTTCTTTTCTACTTGGGTATGACCCAGCAGATGGACAATATTTTCACCTGTCTCTGACCGGCGCAGGTACTCCTGCCACGCAACAATGGCCCTGGAGTGTGAGATGCTTGTTGCGTGTTTGTACTGTCTTTATCGAGTGCTTTTTTCCCATTTGTGCAGCCACGTTTAGTAAATATGTCCTAATGATCCGAATTAGAAATAAATTTGCGACAAGCGAAGAAAAGGCTGGCATTGCGCAGTACTGAATATTCAAGCCATGTCATGGTCGAGTTTGATACACTTAGGATAACTGCTTAAAATGAGCTGAAATGGGTGATCCATATTTAAGTCCGGAGGAGTGGACACAGAGCCGGGGGCCTGAACATAGGGAGAACAGACATTAAGAGCCCCCAGCATGGGTGCAGAGCTGCTGGAGCATGGTTCATCTGCCGGTGATTCACAGGCAGTCCCAGACCCCGGCACGGATGCAACGCTCTATCCGGTGGTTGCAGGGCTGCTGGTAGAGACAGCACTTGCAGGAGTGGGAGCTGCTTGTTTTTTTAATGAGCCACCTATGCATTTCTATTGGCCAATGTTCGAAGTGCTTATGATACAGATGTTCGAAATGTTGAAATGTGCTGAATTATTGTTGCAACAACCCCAGTGAGTGACTAGCAACTCCAGAGTAGCTGCTAGCTAGCTGCCTGGGCTCACTCGGTAGCCAACTCAGGTTATAACCACACGAGTCGACACACACACAGATGACAAACTAGTACACAAATTACCTTAATGTCAAACAACAAGACTGACAAAATAAGCGGTGGAAGAAGAAGCAACAAAAGAGATATAGGCGAAGTTTTAATTCCCTTAGAGAAGCACACGTCGGGTCCCTAGTAATTCGAGAGTGCCCATTGGTTAGTTTCACACCAGAATAGACTGGCAAAGGAATCCACCAATCACACATAGTGATAGATAGATGAAGCATATGTAAAGCTCTCTCTTAATGGCCGTCTACCTCCGGCTGTGAATCACGTGGGATATCGCGCGTTTGCTGTCAAATAGTAGTAAATCGGTTTTTTATCTTGAGTTTTCATTTGATGGGCAGAGCTTTTCTCAGGGTGGGCACTGCCCACCCCTGCCCCCCCTTGGGAACCCCCCTGCATATTGTCGATGTACGACTTCGGTTTTGCTTAGTAAAGATTTAACTTGCATCTGTGGATGAATGCAGCGCAAATGGCATTCACCGACAAAGGATTATCGAAGTATTTCACAGCCCATGTTGTGATATCAATTAAAAGTGCATGACAGTTCTTAAGACAGTGACAATGGCAGGATCACAGATCATGCTGCTTCAGAATTGGTTTTTGGACTTTCCCTTTATGCACTAAGATCTGAAAGGGTTCCTTCCATTTTTGAATTAGGATGACCCACTGTAGAGGGTGAAATACCCAAGGTTGTTGTCTGATTTACAGATTGTAACCTTAAACATTCATAGACCAGTTAGCGCACCTAAACACATTTTTGCTCTTGCGGAACTAGGCTTTTTCCAGAAGGTTCCTTTATACTATTACACGATTAGCACAACTGTTTAGCTTCACCTGTTTTGCGTCCACTTGTCTGGTCATCCTTTAGTCCTATTCATTCGTCCAGATAAATAAGGGGAAGTTTTTTTAGAAACTCCTTTACTGTGAGCTAAAACTCTTAAACTTAAAACCTTTAAATCTTTCACTGAAAGCTTCCCTTATTCCAAAATTCTACTTCAATCCAAACTGGTTTTCTAGCAAATTAAAAGTTCATAAATCACAACAATTGAGCCATTTATCAGCTGAACGATATTTCAGCTGATAAAGGCTTTTTCCATTTCTGCAGATTAAAATCCTGATCACAACTGTTACACTCCCTTACTGATAATCCCATTGATTTTAAGGCTGATATTGATCAGATTCTGGGGAAGGGCTCTACAAAGTTGGATTACAGAGAAAGAAAATTTTTTAACTGTACAACAAATGCATTTGTCCCGTGTTTTATGGGCAAAATACATAAATCACTTACTAGTCCACCTCTTAGACCAATTGTATCAAGTATTGGTTGTCTCACTGAACCCTTTTTCACAGTATTTGGATTTTTTTCCTTAAAAATATGTTTTCAGCCTTCCGTCTCACCTTGGAATAATTAACTAGTTTTGAAAGAGTTGGACTCCTTTAAATGTGATGTTGACTTTATTTTGGTTACATGTGATGTTCAAAGTTTGTACACTTGTATACCTCACTCTGAAGGCATTGAAGCAATGTCACATTATTTTAAATTAAGACCTACAAATTCTACCACCTAAAATTCCTAGTAACGCTATAATTTATCTTAACCCGTAATTATTTTCAATATGCGGGGTCCTACTATCTACAAAGCGAGGTATAAGCATGGGCAGTTCATTTGCTCCGTCTTTTGCATGTTTAGTCATGGGTCTTTGGGAGGAGAAGTGTATCCACAATCAAACGAATAACCCGTTTTTCTCGAAAATTTCACTTTGGAAGAGATACAAATATCTTATTGGTTTGGACTGGCACTTCGGAAAAAGGGCTTTAGACTATATAAACTCTAACACAATTTTAAGGTTTATTTATTGAGGAATCCTGGAAAAAGTGCATTTTGATTTGACAATTTATAAAGATTACCAAGGGGGGTTTGGAAAGTACAATTTTAAAATAAACCATTAAGTATTTACACTCTTTTGTAAATACGGATAGCAATCACCCCAAACAACTTATTAAAAATATTCCCATTGGACAATTTTTGCATTTGAAAAGGAATTGCAGCAGAAATGAGGAGTTTGAATAAGGCAGTGGAGATGTCTGAGCGCTTCCGTGAAAGAGGTTACGTGGAAAAAGGATATCACGTCAGCCTACCAGAGGGCGTCTCATGAATATGGCCCGCCTCCTGAACAAGACTAGGCGCCAATCAAACAGAAATTTTTCTACTGAATATTCCCCATAGCGGGTGTGTCAAATATTTATTAAGAAACATTGGCATGTTTTTACAGAGTGACCCAAACTCAAACAAATATGAATAACACCCTTAATCCAGAAAAGATCTCGTTGTTCAATGTCCATTGGTTTGTGTAATGCCTGTCCCTAAATCTCTGTTAAATAAAAAAATAGGTTTCTACAATTCGTTCACTGTTGAATTCCTCGACTCAAATATTTTTCTCATCCACATACAGGCATGAAATACAAAATAATTCATTTATAAACTGTAACACAACACATGTCATTTACATTCTCAAATGTCCGTGTGGGTTGGTCTACGAAAAAAAAAACGTGTCCTCAAACTCCGCATTGCCGAACACAAGGCTTATTCTGATCAGAATATGGACTACGCAATAGTTCAAAGTGGCTGCCCAAGCTAATCATGGTTCGCAGCACATAAATTTCTATACACATAGAAAAAATTGTTCCTCCCAGAGGGGGTAAATTAACAGACTTTCAAAAGAGAAGCGTATTGGATTTATACATTGAACACTGTATGAACCACATGGATTGAATGAAGAATTAAATCTTGTTTTCTGTAAAAATGTATACATGTTAATTTATGTCCTGTAAAATATATATATATATGATGGCTGAAATTTGTGTTATATGGAGGAATGTTGGTATCTGAGATTACACCCACTCACTGAGTGCTATCAAATATTGGTTCATTATGGATAGCCCAACTTAACTCCTTTCCAATAGGAGGTATTCTCTGTGTGGAGGAAGTTAAACTGTCCCAACTTCAAATACTAATTTGACTGAGGAAGAAAACTTTTTTAGTCTTAGCAACTCAATAAACTGATGCAACCATTTAACAAGTCTGTTCCTTCATTTCTTCTGAATTTGTCCTTTTCTGAAAACACCTCTGGCAATAGATGGCTATAAAAATATATTTTCCTTTAGAGTACTTCTTATCTAAGGTTGAGAGACTTATTTTCATTGGTTATCCTAAAATATTTTTGATTCATAATTGTACATGCAATTTCTGTAAAAATAAAATAAAAATAGGAAAGCTACAGTGTGTAACAAATTGCAACAATATCTTGCTTTATATAAAAAGACTTACTTTTTCCAACACCATTAAGACCTAGTTTATATTAGTTTAATACTGCATTTGATTTAATTTTTGCATTAAATTCTTTTTCCACAAGTTCAGCTATTTTTAAGCATTGTTTAGATTAAACTGTAACGCATGAAATTCTAACACCTTTTTAAAATTCCAAGACAGCAGCGACAGTTCAATTAAATAAATGTTTAAATCAGAATGTCATCACACCTTATACATGTATGTGTCTTTTTAATGTCACCATTCTGAGAGATCCAACAGAGTAATCTGCCAGAGGGTAGTCATCTGCTAGGTCACTAAGCTCAATCAAATCTATGTCTTTGTTTGGACATGTTGTGAGCTCAAAGGCTCTGTGATGCTCACTATACCACCCACAAAGTCTCTTAACCATGAAAAACGGTCTCTCCTGAATAACAAAAATGTGAACAATCTGTCCAAAATCAGGAAGTCCACTCGTAGACCCATGAGCTATAATCATGCCCTTTTTGAAACTTACACCTTTGGCACAGATCTCACTAAATGTACCTCTCTTGTACCAGGAATTTTTTATTTAATATTGTCAACAATTTCTTTCAATTTCTAACAACTCACATTGGGTGTCTATATTTAAGAGCTTTCTGAAAAAACAAATCAAAGCTGGTTATGCTATATGCAGGATGTGGTCCTGGCAACGGAGTGCAAAGAAAAATGTTCAATATAGCATTGTGCGTCCTTATATCTCAAGTTTCAAAAGAAAACACCTTTGTCTTGTTTGACAAGAACACTTTTTTTCACCTTACCAATGTTTAAAGAAACATTTCAAAACATTATTCTACTTTGTAACTCCCAAAATAGCAACAGTTGGAAGTATTAAAACATATTAATGACATTTTTTTCAAAGGTAAATACTCAAAACACTTCAAATACCTTCCCATAAGAGTAACCTCTACCTGTAGTTTACTCTACTGAGGATGACTAACGCACAAGTAGTGTTTTCAGTGTTTGATTTTTTTTTGAGAGTCTGTTTCCATCAAGCTCCATCATTATTTTCTGCAACGCCTCAAAGGTGTATCGTAGCTCTGGAGGGTAGCTGAGGTTGAGCGCATATACAAGAGCGAACAACATCACCACAGCAAGTGGTACGTTTCCCAACTCTTCCAGAACTTGCACACCCTACAGAATGATACCTACATCTTCCGGTCCATCATCTGGCTCTGCTCCTTCTTTGCGAATGACATAGATTCCAAATGTAGTCTCCATCATTGCAGCCTCACTGCTTTCACCATCTGTGTTCTTCACAGAAAAAAAGGTCGGAAACAGAGGATATACAAGTAAAATAAGTTATACCAGTCCCATTTTTAAACACACATACAAATTGCTGTACAACAGCTGTCACTTATCTAATTTATGTGAAAGATTCTATTATATTGTCTTTTAAATACATAACTGGTTTGTTTACAGATGTCAGAATAAGGACTGGAGAATAAAAACTAAATTACATACCATGTACTCTTTCATGAGGTTCTCGGGCTCTTCATTCAGGCACACACACAGGGCTTTGATGATGCACTCCCTTCTGACATCAATGTCATCGGTCTGAGCATGTAGGACAATAAAAAGACAATGACAAGCCATTTAAATCAACAGGCAAAGATTTCACAGACATAAAACATTCAAACTGTTTTTCAAATGTAAAACTTCAATAAAGTACATTACCCCCTCTCCCTCTCCATCTAGTTTTATTTCTCTCCATCTCTTACATTTCCTCTTTAACCCATCCTGTTGTCCTCCTGGGTCAAGGGAAGGAATAAGAAAGAAAGAAAGAAAGAAAGAAAGAAAGAAAGGAGAAGGAGGGGAACAAATTCAGTCAAGTGAAGATGGAAGGAAGGATGGAGGGAAAGAAGGGAGGGAGGAAAGAAGGAAGGACAGAAAGAAAGATGGAGGAGGGGAGCAGATTGGGTCAAGAAAGGAAGAAAAAGGAAGGATGAGGGAAAGAGGGAAGGAAGAAAGAAAGAGGGAAGGATCGGAAAAGGGATGGTGGAACGAAGGAAGGGAAACAGGAAGGAAAGAAGAATGGAAAAGGGAACAGACTGGGTCAGGAAGGAAGTGAAAAGGAAGGTGGAAAGGAGAAAAGAAGGAAAGGAGGATAGAGAAAGGGAGGAACAAAGAAAGGAAAGGAGTGGGGAAGGGAGAGGAAGAAGGGAGAAAGGAAGGAAGGAAAGGAGAGAGCAGAGGAGGAAGAAAGGAAGGAGGGATGGAGGGAGGGAAGGAAAGGAGGAAAGAAGGACCAGTCAAAACAGACTGGGTCAGTCTGACCCAGGAGGACAACAGGGGGGTAAAATTTCAAGCATGAAGTTTAAAATATTAAAGTTGTTAAGTTTGTATTTTTTTCTAATATCATACCTGACTAATGGGTATCATGATGCTCTTAATCCTTCTTCCTTGAACGCCACCTTTCTTAGCAAACACCCTCATCAGGTTTGAAGAGTGAGCATCCAGCTCGGAGAAAAACTTTGACAGCAAACTGACGGTTGTAATCCCCTTAAATTCAGCAGTTAGCTTAAATGGGGAAAAAAAAAGATGCACAAATTTGACTATGAAATCACCCACGGGTTGAACAACTGTCATTTTTCACCAAATCTTGAATCACCTTACAAGTTACTTCAAAGGCTTGTGCACATTTTGGTTGGCTGATATAAATCACACTATACATTAAATGAAGACATATTTCAATTGTCAATGAGTGCTGTGTATTTATTCACCTACCTCCCACACACAGAAGAGATCCGGCCATCTGCTTTTAAAGTCAGCAACCAAGGTGCATCACGAGTTATTTCTTGCCTTCTGTGTGCAAAGGTTCTTTGCATCATGGCTGCCACTGTCTGATGGTTTCTTTTCCTTGCTTCTAAAAGCAGGGTCTCTCTTGTCTTCTCAAGTGTGTCTGCAGATTCCCCAGCTGGGTAGGTGGGACAGTAATTAACCTCAGCTCTTTTGGGCTTCTTAACGCCATAAGCGGGACAACACTTGTCTGCAGGTTTATTTGTGAGGGAATTCAACTCAACCTCAGGACATCCAAGACACTTCAGCTTTCCTCTGTAGTTGGCTAGTTTATATTTTAAGCTCACCTTCCAGCCACTATAGCCAGTGGCAGAGCCTGGCTCTTTCAAACATGGATGGGAGGACACAAGGGCTTTGGCTGCTATTTCAAATTCACTATCTGAGGGGTACACTTTGTACTGAACAATTGCCTCAGCTAAACTGTCAAGAATGGCAGATTGAAGTCTCACGTCTGGATTCAATAAAGCTCCACTTTCTTTGAACGCAGCATCGGCTTTGTCCAGCTGCAGCTCACAATCGTATGGGAATCGAGGGACAAGAAAAACAACCGGCCATCCAGAGGTTCTTGAGGAGGTGGACTCAGAAGAAGAAGATGACAGAATGTCAGTATCACACAAGCTGTCAGATGAAAATGAGTCATTACCAGACAATGATGTGGCAGGAGTGGAGTAGGGTGGAGGTGGGGAGTCACCAGGCAGGTCAGAGGCAGCTGTATCAAAAACAAGCTTGAGGGTACTTTTGTCCTCGATTTCTGACATTGATGTCAGGTTGGTGAATGTATTGCCAAACTCAACATCCATAAATTGCAGCCTGAAGTGGTCCTCCACCCCACACTGCCTCTTAATGTGCTCAACAAGTTCGCCAACAGTCTCTGGAATCCCATCCTGCAGTGCAAGTCTCCGGGAATCGTTTTCCCCGAAGATGATCCGGAGCTTCACTGGAGCAGCCATTTCACAACAATCTCTGAATAAAAATAAAAACACACGTAAATACATGTATGTAAAAATATATTTGAACAAGAGTACTTCTTATTTAAGGTTGAGAGACTTATTTTCATTGGTTATCCTAAAATATTTTTAATTCATTATTGTACATGCAATTTCTGTAACAAATAATAAAATAAAAATAGGAAAGCTACAGTGTGTAACAAATTGCAACAATATCTTGCTTAATATAAAAAGACTTACTTTTTCCAACACCATTAAGACCTAGTTTATATTAGTTTAATACTGCATTTGATTTAATTTTTGCATTAAATTCTTTTCCACAAGTTCAGCTATTTTTAAGCAGTTTAGATTAATCTGTAACTCATGAAATTCTAACACCTTTTTAAAATTCCAAGACAGCAGCGACAGTTCAATTAAATAAATGTTTAAATCAGAATGTCATCACACCTTATACATGAATGTGTCTTTTTAATGTCACCATTCTGAGAGATCCAACAGAGTAATCTGCCAGAGGGTAGTCATCTGCTAGGTCACTAAGCTCAATCAAATCTATGTCTTTGTTTGGACATGTTGTGAGCTCAAAGGCTCTGTGATGCTCACTATACCACCCACAAAGTCTCTTAACCATGAAAAATGGTCTCTCCTGAATAACAAAAATGTGAACAATCTGTCCAAAATCAGGAAGTCCACTCAGACCCATGAGCTATAATCATGCCCTTTTTGAAACTTACACCTTTGGTTGACACAGATCTCATTAAATGTACCTCTCTTGTACCAGGAAATTTTTGTTTAATATTGTCAACAATTTCTTCTTTTAAAACATCAACAGAAAGTGTTGACACACTTGTCATCTCAAGCACAGGCTTTTCAAAACTAGATGCTCTCATGTGATACAAAATCATGAGCTGATGCTTAAAAGCTAGCGAGAGGGGCACGTTTTTGAAGCAATTAGAGTGTCGAATTACGTGCTTAGAAAAACTGTGCTTGGCCTCGAATCGCATCGTCCAGAGACCAACAAGAGGACCAAACTTCCTGATGAGTGCAGGATAGTGCTCTTAGTAATGATGTTTGGGTAGAAGCTGCACATTAGGAAAGAGTTCTTGGTATCTTTTGCGGTGCTCTGAAATTTTGCACTCAAGATAAGCAATGGAGTCTTCTGTGTGTGTTGGAGCAACCACCAGCTCTACAACATCTTTTAGAACCATCAGAATTTGCCAGGCCGGTTCATCTTCCAGCACCAGATGCCCAATGATTAATGGAAGAAATCTTATTAGTGCCCAGTTCTCATGAGCGTTCCCTCCAATTGTTTTTGAGAATGTGTGGGGGATTACATGAGGCCTGTTAGTCTTGTCTGACCACTTGAAGGTAAAACTGATGATAGATTTGTTTAGAAGCTCAAGACTGAAATATTTCTTGGATATCAGCAGTGACAAACAATGCGCAAGCTCCAAAGGCACGATGCCCTCAAACACATCATGCATGATATCTGGTGGATAACCTGTCAGAACACTAAAGTGGGCAAGGTTTTTGGTGATTACACACGGTCCTTTCACCCAAAAACAACTTGAACTGTTCTGCTGTGCTGAATTTACATGCAAGTCATGTAGTTCTTTAGTCCTCAGATCAAATGAACCTGATCTCACATCTCTTGTTTGGATCTCTGCTCGTGTTGCTGTGCAGAATCTGCAGATATTTTCACCAGAAAAACTTTTGTTAAAACCTGCTACGCTGTGAGCACCAAGGTTATCTGCTGCAACAACTTGAATTGTGCCTTTAACACATTTACCAAGCAACGGGACAAAAATTCCTTCCTGCTCAAGAGTTTTTACATCTTGAAGAAGAGGATGCAGGACATTGTCATAACCGTACTTCTTCACATCATCAGATTTGCACAAGATTGCCAGGTAAATCGAAGAAAGTGCTGAATGTGAGCCTGGAGGCAAATTACTCTGAGTCCAGTAGCTTGTGTTTCCTGCGTGAAGTGCCCAGAGGATTGCATACCTCAAAATCATCTATGTACAAAGTTAGCAAGATTCTCAACTCACCCCCTGAAAGAAAACCATTTTCCTTAAAGTGTGAACGATCTTGAAATGATTTATAAGTATGCTGTTCTCCAGTTATCCCATGACTCTGCTGTGCTCTGTGGTTTTCAACAACTTTTTCCACAACATCTTTCTTATTTAAGAGTTGTTGCAAGGTCTTCAGTAAAGGCACGTACTGAAAGCTTTTATTTTCCCTTTCATCAAGGATGCACTCGGTGGGCTCAATGACATTAAAACTTCCCTGTAAAACTTGTTTCGAAGATATGATGAGCTCAAACAGCCACCCTTCTCTATAGGTTTTAAAAAGGGGTGAGACATGGCAAGGGCTGTGGCCACTTCTTTTATCACTGACTAGTCAGGTATGGAACCATATTTCTGAAACACAGCTTCAATAGTGTTAACAGAGAGAGGAAATGCAGCTGAGCATAACAAATAGTGCAGCTCCTCTAGAAACTCATCAACTTTTGTGCCTGGCACATGTGTGAAATGTTCTAGTTTAAGCAAAGCTGCAGCAAAGTTCTGTTCAATTATGTCAGGCAGGGTCTTGCTTATATCCACATCATTACTTGAAGATGCACTGCTTAATTCCACTGCAGAGTCATCTGGGTTAACTGTATCCTCCTCTGCACTGTCAGATGATTCTTGTGAAATTCTAGTAGTTGTCACTATACCTGGTTTAAAATCATTTAATGTATGGGGGTTGTGTTTTCTGTTCTTGTGGGAGTGAAACGTTTTGTAGATATTTGCTTTGAAAGTACAATCCCCAAACATACAGGTAACAGTTTCGTGACTCTTAAAATGAATGCCAATATGTATGAAAAAATCCCTCTCAGTAGCAAGATTGCTACAATTGCACAAAGGACAACTAAATGTCTTCAATTCCAGGAGCTCCTGACAAGTTTGCTTAGGATGAACTCTACTTAAATGTATGTACAAAGCATTTTGTGTCTTAAAATTGCTTGGACAGTTTTGATATGGGCATGTGTAACATTGTCTATGGCGGTGCTGTAGTCATAAATGCTTAAGTAGATCATATCTACCAGAAAAAGATGCACTACACTCCTTGCACCTCCACATATCAGTAACACAGAACAGTAAAATCAAGCATATTTGGGCATATTTAACATTTTTCATTTCCTATCTTACCCTTTTCACCTTGGCCTACTTAGACAGCTTGTCACTACATTTGTTTGTAGATTAGTTATTTAAATCATGAACCTGACACTAGGAGATGACTCCCTTTTCCTGCAGCCACTCTTGTCTGATGATGCCAGAGGAGGACACTTTCACAGGAGTACGGCGAATGGTGGCGATCTCTTGTATGCCGACACTGGAAACTTACAGCCACAAATTTCTGTGATAAATTGAAAGAGAAAAGAGAAACAGGATGAGGGAGAAATATAGTGACTTTACATAATCTTAGAAATGCAGCTATAAATGTAAAAACATGAGTTAATTCAGTGTAACTGTTACTATTTTCAGTGGACAATTATGCTTCCGTGTGTTTGTGAAATGGCTGGTTTGAATGAAAAGTGTGTGGATATGCTGCGGTGCGAGCAACGGATACTGTAAGGCATCCATAGAAAAGCTTCATGTCACGAGAAAAACCTGAGAAGTGTGCTGGTCCAGCTACGCCGGGCTACAGCTAATCCATACAAGCAGTGCAACAGTTAAGGCAAGGCAATTTTATTTGTATAGGCCATTTTTACAAACAGTTCATCTCAAAGGGCTTTACACAGCATCATAACATTGCAACTACATCCTCTGCCCTTAGACCCTCACATCGACTGTGGAAAAATTCCAGGAAAACCCTTTTAACAGGGGAAAAAACACTCAAGGTAGCACACGTTCGCTCCCTCGTCAACAAAGTAAATTACATGAGAAACTGGAGAGCTACGTAGCGCAAGGAACTGCTGTGTTTACCCTCTCATAGAAAATAATCTGTAATATAATTATATATTTGGCAAAAATATTTATTTTTGGATTGACATCTGTTGAGGCATTAAGAATTGAGAAATTCAAAAATTTTATCAAGTATTACAGTAGAATTGAGTGAGCGATGCCCCATGCGACAGGACTTGTAAATTATACCAAGAGATGGGATATAGTAAGGGAGGCTGAAGGTTGGGAATAAGGAGAGATGGAATAGTTGAGCTAATAACTGCTAATGCAAAGGTAGAAAAGCATTGTGAATGTAATCGTTATTGTGTTGTATTGTATTGTTTTTTTTTTTTTGTTTTTTTTTTTTTATTGCGTGTTTTGTCGGGTGATGGTAGGAGGACTCGTACACAATTATATAACTGACTGAATTAACAAAGTTGTCCTCCAGAGTGGGGGGGTGGTGGGCTAAAAAAAAAAAAAACCTTTACTTTGATGAAGGGTTGCAGGAGACTGTCATACTCGGTCTCCTCAAATACCGATTGTGCAATTCGCTAATTAAATCTTAAGGGTTTTCATTAGCAGTCAGAAGCCAGTCACCCACTCACATTGTTTTGACTATATAAATGTGAAAACAATCGACCAAAGCAAAATAGAAAGCATGTGATCACCTGGCTACATGGAACTTCCATTTTCAAGTGAAGATATAGTTATAATCTGGAGACATTTGCTTTAACATTGAAAATAACCACTTTCTTCATCCATGAATTTCACAAAAGATCAAGTGGAGCCCTGCATCAATTCTTCAACTTTTTTCACAGCAACACTGACACCAGCTGTTGTACTGTGGTACATGACTGCAACAGCAGTTATTTTTATCACAGTCTGTGGAAATCTCCTTGTGATCATCTCCATCTGCCACTTCAAGCAGCTCCACACTCCAACCAACTTCATACTCCTCTCTCTGGCTGTAGCTGACTTTCTAGTTGGAGTCAGTGTGATGCCATTCCACTTTGCTCTCTTGTTGAATCCTGACTGGTGCTCTGGTGCTACCTATTGTACATTTTGTAATGCGGCATCATTTCACTTGACTTGTGTATCAATTTACAATGTTGCGTTTATTTCTGTGGACAGGTATTTTGCTCTCAGCAACCCTTTTCTTTACAGCACTAAAATAACTGTGAATCTCACTTTGAGGATATTGTGTGTTCTCTGGATCTGTTCACTCATTTACAATGTACTGCTTCTTTACGATAATGGAAATATTTATGTGAGTGGAGGAAATGCTACATGTGCTGAGTGCATTATTACAGTTAATGAAATCTGGACCATTTTTGATTTTTTAGCAGTATTTATTGCACCCTTACTGACAATTGTAATTATGTACCTGAAAATTTTTTCTATTGCAAAAAAAAACATGCAAACAAGATAAAATGTGCCAGAAAACTTGACTTAAATGGCACAAAACTGGAAATCTCGATGGCATCAGAAACTAAAGCAGCAAAAACACTTGCAATTCTTGTATTGGTGTTCCTGTTGTGTTTAGTTCCTTTCTACGTGAGTGCCTTCTTAATGGTTTATATCAGGACTTTGTCTGCCTATCTTGTGAACACCACAACTTTAACTCTTGTATATCTGAATTCTGCTATAAATCCTATGATTTATGCTTTATTTTATCCATGGTTTCAAAAGTCTTTTAAAATAATTTTAACTCTAAGAATATATACCGCACAATCTTCCTTCATGAATGTGCTTGTAAATGAAAGATAAAAATTTGTTTCTCACTATTATCCATCTGAAATTGTTATAATGAAACCTGTGTCATTCATTTATACTTCTGTAGTTTGTTTATCTTTGTTTTTCAGTATTCTTTTTAAATAATGATAACATTGATATCATGTCTTACTGCATACACTGCACATGACCAGTAGTGAGTGGACAGATTGGTCTAAGGCTATTTTTGTATGGTTTGGTGATGGTCTCTTGGTGCCAGTGAAGCAACAGTTTGACTCTATACTGAACAATGATACTCCTAATGATTCTGCTTGAGTAGGGGAGCCTTTTTCTGCAATCGCACATCTATGCTCCTGTCATACAAAACCAAATCAGAAAAAAGTAGGTTGATATATTAAATTAAAATTAAAACAGAAAGTAGCAATTTCTAAATTATTTTTGACCTGTATTAAATTGAAAACAATACACCAGCACATTAAAATTATTATTATTTTATTATTTTTAAATCATTTTGTATTATTTCATACATTTATACAGTGCTGTGAAAAAGTATTTTCCCCCTTCCTGATTTATTTTTTTGCATATTTGTCACACTTAAATGTTTCAGATCATCAAACAAATTTTTATGTTGGACAAAGATAACTCAAGTAAAGACAAAATGCAGTTTTTAAATGATGATTTCATTGACTGAGGGAAAAAGCTATCCAAACCTACCTGGCCCTACGTGAAAAAGTTACTGCCCCCAAAACCTGATAACTGGTTGTGCCACCCTCGGCGACAACAACTGCAATCAAGCGTTTGCGAAAACTGGCAATGAGTCTTTCACATCGCTGTGGAGGAATTTTGGCCTACTCTTCTTTGCAGAATTGTTTTAATTCAGCCACATTGGAGGGTTTTTGAGCATGAATGGCCTGTTTAAGGTCATGCCACAGCATCTCAATCGGATTGAAGTCCGGACTTTGACTAGGCCACTCCAAAACCTTCATTTAGTTTCTTTTAAGCCATTCAGAGGTGGACTTGCTGGTGTGTTTCGGATCATTGTCCTGCTGCATAACCGAAGTGCACTTGAGCTTGAGGTCACGAACTGATGGTTGGACATTCTCCTTCAGGACTTTGCGGTAGAGAGCAGAATTCATAGTTCCATCAATTACGGCAAGTCATTCAGGTCCTGAGGCAGCAAAGCAGCCCCAGACCATCACACTACCACCACCATGTTTGACTGTTGGTATGATGTTCTTTTTATGAAATGCTTTGTTAGTTTTACAGCAGATGTAACGGACGCACACCTTCCAAAAAGTCAGTCCACAGAATATTTCCCCAAAAGTCTTGGGGATCATCAAGACGTTTTTTAGAAAATATGAGACAAGCCTTTGTTTTCTTTTTGGTCAGCTGTGGTTTTCGCCTTGGAACTCTCCCATGGATGCCATTTTTGCCCAGTCTCTTTCTTATTGTTGAATCATGAACACTGACTTTAACCGAGGCAGTTGAAGCCTGCAGTTCTTTAGATGTTGTTCTGAGTTCTTTTGTGACCTCCTGGATGAGTCATCGCCGCGCTCTTGGAGTAATTTTGGTAGGCTGGCCACTCCTGGGAAGGTTCACCACTGTTCCAAGTTTTCTTTATTTGTGGATACTGGCTTTCACCGTGGTTCGCAGGAGTCCCAAAGCCTTAGAGGTGGCTTTGTAACCCTTTCCAGACTGACAGATGTCACTGACTTTGTTTCTCATCTGTTCTTGAATTTCTTCAGATGGCGGCATGAGTTGTTGCTTTTTGAGATCTTTTAGCCTACTTTGCTTTGTCAGACAGGTTCTATTTAAGTGATTTCTTGATTCAACAGGTCTGGCAGTAATCAGACCTGGGTGTGGCCAGTGAAATTGAACTCAAGAAATGTGGTTAATCACAATTAATTCATGATTTAAGAGGGGGAAATTATTTTTTCACAAAGGGCTAGGTAGGTTTGGATAGCTTTTTCCCTTAATAAATGAAAATATCATTTAAAAACTGCATTTTATATTTACCTGGGTTATCTTTGTCTGATATTAAAACTTGTTTGATGATCCAAAACATTTAAGTGTGAAAAATATGCAAAAAATAAGAAATCAGGAAGGGGGCAAATACTTTTTCACAGCACTGTACATACACACAGACACTTGGACCATAGAAAGGAGTATAAATAAATTAATTAATGGTCTACAAAAATAAGACAAAATTAAGAATAAATAATAGTAACATAATAAATAAATTTAAAAAACTCAGTGGTATCCAAAATCCTTTTCAAGTGGGTCTAACATTTCCATTTTTCATATGGCTCTATGTATGGTTCCAATAGCTTGTTAAACTCTTCCTTCTTGCCCTTAGCAAGGTGAGTTAATCTTTACAGTCCAATATAGCTTGAAACCTCCTTTATCCATATTCCTTATGAAGGAGCATCCATTACCATCCAACAAAAAGCTATAGCCCTCCTGGCTTGAAGAAGTCCGAGGTCCAATAATGTGGTCTGTTTTGATGTATGTGGAAAGTCCTATGGGTATATTCCCAATACACGCAGTTTGGCACATAAAGGGACTCTGATGTTAAACATCTGAGACAAACATTTTACAACATCCCTCCAGAATTTTTGGATCTTTATGCATTCCCACAGACAATGGAATAGGGTTCCCCCTTCTTATCAAAACATTTGGAACAAAAATCCAGAATATTAGCAGACATACGATGTGGCGTAATGGGAGATATATACATCCTCATTAACTGCTCATACTGAATTAATTTAAACCTTGTTTTTATTGTTTGTTTCAGTGCCTTTTTGTCTAAATCTCATCAATGTCTTCCTATAAGTCCATTTTCCAAGCATTCAGTTTATCTAGTGTTGATTCATTGCTCTGTGTAACTAATATGTTGTAATATTTGGACACATAACCCTTTCCACCTTTATTAGCAATTGTTATTTCTTCAAGTTTTGATAAAGGTGGTGGACGCATTACCTGCTTATGTTTTGATGATATGTAGCTTTTTAATTGCAAATATTTAAAAAAATAGTTTCTCGGAATTTGAGGTCTCTGACACAGTTGATCAAAAGAAAGCAAAACTCCATCTACATAAAGATCCATTATTTTCTGTTTGCCTTTCGTATTCCAAAAACTAAATCCCCCATCGTTTGCTCCAGGTGTAAACTGTTTATTACCCCATATTGGCGTGAACTGTGATAATATGGGCATGTCTCGTACATGTTTGTGTGCAGTGAATTGTGATAATATGGGCATGTCTCGTACATGTTTTTGCGCAGAGTGCCAAATTGAAATTGTATTTTTAAAAAAAGGATATTTTGTGTTTTTTTAATGTCTTAATGTCTGAAGAGTATAAATATAAACTTATTGGTAATTCTCGAGTTGACTCTTGTTCAATGGATACCCAAGCTGGAGGGGCTGATGTACAGAAATAGTAGGATGCAGAAGTTAGTGGGGCTGCCATATAGTACCACCTGACATTGGGAAGCCGAAGCCCTCCTATCACATAGGATAAGCAGGGGCGCTGCTGGCAATTTTGGGCCCTATGAATGGAAATGGATTTGCCCCCCCCATTATATAGCGCACACACACACACACACACACACACACACACACACACACACACACACACACGCATATATATGATCACTGGTCTCCTCTGTGGTTGCCTCATGGCTTCAAGATGGTCCTGACTCTAAAGCACCCATAAGAATCAAATATTCAAAATCTGTCATAGGCCTTAACAGTAGGTTATAGGCTACAGGCTACACATAGTTGTGATACAGGCTAACTATTTGATTGGAATGAGCTGGGCATGGATAACCTGCAAGGAAACATCAACTTTGCATTTTAAATAAAACTAACTCACAAACCTGTCTTAGTGTGCCAGTTTTTCAATTAATTTCTATAATTGTAAACTAAATTAGCCTAGCAAGTTTACAAAAATATTCATATTACAGAAATCTTAACCTCAAAGCCTTTAATTCAGGGACTATTTTAGGCTATATATCATCTCGTAGCCTATAGTGCTCACCTTACTCGCATTCGACTGTATCGTGTGTATGGGGGGTTGAGGAAGATTTCCTGGGGCTGCTTCATCTGTGCATAACGAATTTAACATAAAGGCGCATTTCAGAAAATATCAAAGTAAATCAAAAAATCAAAGTAAAGAATCCTACCGAAGAGCTTTATCCATCAGGACAGAAAGTAAGAGATTGATGTTGATACGAGCTATGGATGCATGCGTCCAGTGGCAAATGGTTTTATTTAGCTAGCTTTTTCAACATCAATCACGAACCTTCTATTCTGATTGATTAGATTGGATGCGCTCTTCCACTCTCATTTGAAGTCCCGCATGTACATGATTATTCACGCAGCATGTATGAAATCGGTGACTGGTTGGTCCGAGTGCAAGATGATTTATTTTCATTAGAGCACAATAAGGATGAGAAAAGCTGCGGTTCTTATAGATTTATAGTCTGTTTTCTTTGGGGTTCCGATAATTGGCCAGCGGTCAGTAGAATTGAATTTTGTCGATTGCAGCAAATGTTCAAAAATACTGATTCAGAAACTAACTGGTAACGCCTCCCCAATGTACTCCAGCGACGACCATATGGTCATCAGTGCAATGCCTCAAATAGAAGTCTGTGTCACGAACAGTCTACGGTCACAGAGCAGACTGTGTTTTTGGGGCTAATAACGTCGGACATCGTCCTCTCTCTCTCTGTGTTTCCATTTAATACCATTCGAAATGCGCAAAATCTAAATAGCGAAATAAAAAACTGGTAATGGAAAACCAGTCTGATATCACGAAATTTGCTCTCCAATCTGCAGTATTAGTCACCGAAGCCAAGGCCAAGAAATAGAAAATTGGACTTCTGCAGTAGACCAGATAGTATACTTGTAATTTCGCGGATTGTGAAGCACTTACATCGTTATTGTAAGAGGAGCATTTACAAATTTGCCGCGTGCACAACTCGGCTGACAGAGACAATGTCGAACGCTTTTCCATTCTCATCGATGCATGAGTACAGCCGAGTGCCAATCTGTGATTGGCTGATGTACGTAATGGTACCAACCGACCTGCGGAAAAAAAATTTCGCAGCCAGTTCAGGCACTAGCATAACTTTTGTCATACAAAATGATAAATAGTAAGAGGGGGGGTCAATGTGCTGAGATTATTCTTAAAAAGTTGAAAATTGAGAAACAAACAACAAATTCATTTTAAATCGATCAAGTTATTACAAAAATTAAAATATAAAATTAAAGAGTTTCATATATTTTATTTACAAATGTTTATAATAATAACAGTATCTTCTGTGGGGCTCCTGTGAATGCTGGGCCTCTAGAATCGTCCATGGTTACCCCCCCTTACGGCGCCCCTGAGGATAAGTACAGTAATTTAAGACTGTTTGCAGAAATTATTTAATTCATTTCAGGAGTAACTTTAACACCCAGATATCTGAAACCTTCTTAGTTGTTGTAAAGGGAGCATTTACTATGGGATTGCGTCTTTCTTCCTTATTTAAGGAACATTAATACATACATAACTAGAGAAGCAATTTCTGAAGAAATTGCAAGTGTGAATGCTGAAAGCTGAAGCCACACTGTGATGCTGTCCTGAATACAATAAAGTTTGAATGATTTGAATGTTTGAGTGCTTGCTGATGCCACACTGAATAGCTGCCATGAAAATATAATATTTGAATTAAGTAGAATACTTGAATGTTTAATAAAAAACTGAAAGCTGAACAAAGAAAGAATGAAAACAGTTGCTGGTAGCTATATGCTGGAAAGGGATCTCGAGCTATTGTTTTTTCTGCTTTGCCATTTTTACTGTAACGTGTTGTCTTGGACGCACCCAGCAAAAAGACCGTTCTTTCCCGCACTCAATGTGCTTTCGCTGGAGGCGAAATGTTTTTTTCCCCACTAGAGTTCTGGACACCAACAGAAACTCATTTGCGTACAGCCAATCGGCGACCTTGTGCCGGACTTCTGAAGGAGTGTCTTGAGACAGTTAATTTTTTTCTCTTCACTGGCCTTGCACTAATAATGTAAAAATAACCGAGATTGCATCAGCTTATTCTAGAAGATATGAATGCTCTGAACAGATGATTTTAACCAATCCTAGCTGGAAACATTAAAAATGATTGGCAGGATTGGAAACGGCCACTGCATTTTCAAATGAAGTACACAAAGATTTCGTGCCCTGGAGCGGATTTCAGCGACTGCACCAACTACTATACTGGAAATTCTTTCACTGAGTTTGACGCAGAATTATTCTTTTAGAGTCGTCTCTATCTTTGTCTCTTAAAAACGACAGTGTTGAGGTGTGAAAAAAGGCCTGCAGAGGGCAGAATCGAACCGCAAATGATCCATATCTAAGATATTTGAGTTTGGCTGAGTCATTTAGTCCAATGGAGATTTTAGCGCAGGTGTTTCTTGCATATTGCGACTTCTAACTCAAAAATGGTAAGTCCAATCTAGGGAATGGATGTACCATACGAAAGAGGAGAGTCAGCTCAGTAATACACGTCAAAATTGTGTTCGTAGTGCCAAATATATGGAAACACGAGCAAGTTAGAAAACTGTGCGTTTAGCCTTTGCAACCTGCATTTTCTTGTTTCATTTAACATTGGAGTGAATGGAGCTTTGGTGAGCGGCCCCATCGCTTTTCAGCTCATACAGCCAAATCCATTTGTCCAATTGCTTCCATAGTTACCTTTTTGTGACCAGCACAACTTTTGCTACAACTTGGATATAAAAATATTTATGCGAAGTGAAAACTGTGGGAGTTAGAGCAAGTTTAAGAAGTCTTTTCTGGACCATTTTGCTGATGTTTGTCACTCTAGCCGTGATGTCTCCACACTCAAAGTTCCCAGAATTAATTGTAAAAAAAAAAAATAAAAATTATAATTAGGAAATTATAGAAGTTACAAAAAAGTTGAACAGTAAATAAATTATCCAAGCATAGCTTAACATTTTACAGTTTGAATGACATTTCTAGCTAAAAGTATGACAGAGTAAAAAAATAGCTGAAAATAGCTACGTTTTGAAAAATCTGTTTCAATGTTTCCTATGAGACAAAAAAATAAGAAAAAGTGAAATATTTTAAAACGTATAAATAGTATGAAAGAGAAAAGTAATAGCAATAATGTCCAGAAAAAGCTGCACGTTTTGATAGATGAAATGTTGAAATAGCACAAAGTATGTAGGACTAGTTTAATAGCGTAGAATGGCGGAAGAAGTAAGAATAATAATAATAATAATAATAATAATAATAATAAGTATAAAGAAAATGGCCGACATGAAGAACAAAGCATTCACACTAATGAGTGCTTTCAGCGTTCACACTAATAATACACGGCCATAGCTAGAAGTTCTGTTGCTAGCGTGAATAACAATGGAGATAGGGGGCAGCCCTGTCAGGTGGACCTCTGTAAATTAAAGGGTTTTGGTATAGTATTGTTAGTTAGGATCTTCACAGTCGGGTTTGTGTGTAATAATCAAATCCATTTGAGAAAATTTTCACCTCGACCATAGCTTGGGAGTATATTAAAAAGATAACACCATTCTAATCTATCAAATGCTTGGCAAGCATCTACAGATACTGTAGCATTGCAGTGTCTGCTACATTGTATTTCTCAAAGAGGATATTCAATACTCCTCTAATATTGTGATAACCCTGTCTTTTTTGTACAAAACCTTGTTGGTCATCATTAATCAGTTGAGGGAGATATTTATCAAATTTTTTAAGTGCTTTGCAGAGTATTTTGGTGTCACATCCCATCAAACTAATTTGATTGGTAGGACGAGCATTCAGTTGGACGCTTGTTTGTTTTAATATGAGGGTTATTAAAGGCAACCTTACTGAGTCGGGGAGGGTTCCTTTCATAAAAGATTCTTCCTATATAACAAGAAGTGGCTTAACAAGTTGTTTTCTAAACATTTCATAAAACTATTGGTAGTCTATCTGGACCTGGAGCTTTACTGCTATTAATATCTCCTATTGCTTCACTGAGTTCCTGTGTTCTTAATGGACTATCCAATGTGATTTTTTCATCATCTGATATTGTCCGAAATTCTAACTAGTTGAGGAAAGTATTCTGGTATTTTTCCATTTCTGTGTATTGTATTCTGATATGTAAAGCATTCCATAGAAAGCACAGAAATTATTATTTATTTCAAATGGGTCTGTGGTTAGTTTGCCAGTGTGGCAGGCCGAAGGAGGGCCCGGGTGGTGAATTGAACCCCTGATCACACCACCAAAGAGCCAGGCTTGTTGGCAAGGTAGCCAGGGTGCGTACTTATTAGGAGGCATTTCTAGTGACAGGACCCTTCAACTGTCACACCAGACAATGATTTTATCCTATTGATTGTTCTCTCAGCTTGCATTTTCTTTCCCCTCCAGGCTAGTATTTTACCTGCTTTCTCCCCTTGGTCAAAATGTGTCTGTTTCATCTGCATTAGATTTCTGGCTACTCTATCTTCCCGTTGACAAAGCCTTTTAAATCTACTGCCACCTCTAACTGGCGCTCTAACATGCTCAATGCCCTCAATTTTCAGAAGGGAATCATTGCTATTGTGTGCCTCCACAAAATGTCTAGCAATGGGATACTCATGATTCTGCTTGCGAATGGCGTATTTATGCTCGACTAAGCAATCACGAAGATGTCTCTTAGTGGGGCCAATGTAAAAAATTCCCGGAAAAGGACATGACAAGCGATAAACCACGTAAACAGTATTGCAATTAATAAAATCTGTATGTGTGACCAAAGGGGGTGGGGTCAAATAGATGGTCTTGCTTGGCTTGCTCAACTACACCACCTAGGGCCTCTCACCCCAGGATATGTTGTTCAATTTAAAGCCTTGACCCTTACACCAAAACAAAAGGTCTTGTGCACACAGGTGCTTGTAAGAGACGTGATTCCCGATTCCAAATTGACAATGTTTATTCATAAATATACAGATAAATACAAATATAAAAGCAAGTCTGCTATAATTTTATCATGACACACCCTAATCCAAATCAATCATACTACAAAATCTGCTAAAACACCACAAGAGTGAGGGGTAATGGCTGCCCCCAGAAACATGTCAATCAAACACTATTAGTTGCAACAAGTTTACAATAAATTATGTATTATTCTAGGCCACCAAAAAGTACCTTAAGAATCTGGCATACAACGAATGAAAAAGGAAGAGGCGCTGCACCCACCGCGGGAGAATTTGCCGTTCCTGGGTGGAAAGACCAGCACATCACACATGCTCCCGATTCAGGTGCCTAATCACACACACGCACAGACAAGGAAATACAGGCAAACAACAAGCACTATAAAATAAAGTGAATTTAGCAAATGGTGAGGTGCAAATTGCCACTACAGTTACAGGAGTGCTCGGGGACCCAGATCCAGTGACCCGCGCTATGGGGACAGCTCTGATGCTTCATGTCAGAGAAAAGGCAAAGAAATAGAATTATATAAACTCAGGCTAGCAACTAAAGCCAAGAGAGAAGCTCAGGGCAGCCATTATCTTTCCCCTGCTATGTCACTGCAAAGAAACTACAAAACGCGAAACAAGAGAACAAAAAAAAAAACCAAACAGAAACTTCCCCAGGCCCACTCTCACTGGGCCTGGGGAATGTTTTATTACACTAATATCACAATAGGCAAAGCAGCAGTGGCAATTGATACATCCCCCAACACAGACCTCTGCATGCCCTTTACACATTACCCACTCAAAGGTTGCGTTCACTCTCCGTCCACCAACACAGATCTGTACCAGAACACTTTCCAACAGTGGCAGACGGGGACCAAAGAAAACCAAAAGAAAATAAAAACCTGCAATGTTGTCCGATGAGTGCTTTATATACAAACTGCTGGGGAATTGGTAATTAGTAATCAGCTGCTAGAGAATCAAATGCTGCGGGGGGTGGCAGAGGAGAGACAACGATTGCTTGCGAAAAGACATTTCCAAAACTTGCAATATCTGCCGGTTACATTTGCATGTATGTTTTCCCAGTTTTGAAATCAGAGAAGGATTTAGTCTGGAGGATATTGTCCCAATGATTGCAGTTATAACATTTAAAATTTCTGATAAGTTTACTCAGCCAATTGGAAGTGCTTTCCGAAGGGAGATAAGTGCATAAGTTTGTCCCTTAGAGTGGGTGCACGTTTAAAAGAAAACATTGGGGGTTCTGGGAAGACATTATGGAGGGCAAGGTCACTTTCAATTATAGGCAAATTAGATTTGATTATATTGCGAATGTGCACTGCCTGAGTACTATACTGCATTATGAAATAGGGCCGAGTTTGGGGGCGCTTCTGACGCTTACGTTTATTTAAGAGGTGATCGCGATTGAGCGAACATGCTTTATCTCAAGCTTGTTTAATAACCGAGGGCTTATAAGCTCTCTCCCTAAAACGATTAGACAGATCAACCGACTGTTTGATGAATACCTCATCTTTGTCACAGATACGATGTAACAGTTGAAACTGTACAAAAGGAATATTATTCTTAAGGTGTGTGGGGTGAAAAGAATCCGCTCTCAAAATAGTATTCCGGGAAGTTTTCTTCCTATAAATGTCCATATGTAGAAACCCCTCTCCATCCTTAAAAATTATGAGATCCAAGAAATCAATGCTTTCTGTCATGGTTCTGGCTATATGTGTTTAGGACTTTCTCTGTGGCTCTCGTTCTGGGACGACATCGGATTCCTTTGCCCTCGGATTCCTTTCCCAGCTGTTTCATCAGGCGTGGGCGGCGCCTTTCCCCAAGGTTATATGAGCCGGATTTCCGCCACGCCTCCTTTGCTGGAGTGTCTGTTTTTAGCTATGCACTTTAGCCGAAGATATCTGCAGTCAGGTTTTTATGACTTTCTATTTTCGTATTATTGGAGTTTCTTCTCCCTTTTTTCTGTCTCGCATTGCCTCCGTTTTGCGGACTATTACATGTCCTTGGGAAGCGTAAGTCCTTTTCGTTTAGTCTAAACTATTCTCTTTGTTTGTACTGTGCCCGTCCTGCACTTTCTCTCTAGTCGTTGCAATTGGCCTCCTATTCCACCGGCCATTACAGAACACTCCAGCCAAACATGGAGTCGCCAGCTACGGCTACGCTGGAGAGAGTGGTTGCCGGTCAACAATCTGTGCTTGCTGATTATGACAAGGGCTTCACTAGTCTAAGTAATCAGCAAGCTGAGCTGGCGGAAAGGATTCGCCTGCAGGAGGTTGTTATGCAGAAGCAGGAAAATACTTCAATAAGCCTCAGCGAGAATGTTAGAGCGCTGATGGCTCAGTTCACCCTAAAAGTTTCACAAGCACAATCCACACACTTTCCACGAGAGCCTAAGATTCAATTACCACAGAGATATGAAGGCGAGGCAGGGAAATGCAAGGACTTTATCGCCCAATGTGAAATATTTTTTTTTTTAACGAACCCTCACGGTTCTCAAATGAAGAATCACGGATTTCGTTTATTTTATCCCTGTTAGCTGGTACAGCTCTCACGTGGGTGGGGCCACTCATTCGCTCCAGACTGCGGTTGTTAATTCGGTAGAAACTCTCGTGAGGGAGATGATTTCAGTGTTTTATCAGGACGTGTGTGGTCAGGACGTGGCTACACGTTTAATACATTTGAGGCAAGGTTCTAAGAGCGTTGCAGAGTTTTCTATTTCTTTCCGCTCCCTGGTCACAGAGACAGGGTGGCCAGAGGCACCTCTTATGACAGTTTTTATTCAGGCTTTGGCAGAAGAAGTAAAAGACGCTCTGGCATCATTAGAGCCTTGTGCTTCTTTAGATTCTTTGGTTCATACTGCTGTGTGAATTGATAATCGTATAGGCGAACAATACAAGGAGAAAAGAACCACTCTGGCTCCTGCTAACAAAGGGGTAGATTCTCCTTACAACACGCTCACACACACAACTCCGCCCACTGAAATTCCCACTCCTATTGAACCTAGGCAGGTTGATAGCTCATATGAGAGCCGGGCTCATAAGCCCGTTCGCAGACGAATAATTTGTCATAATTGTAACAAACCGGGACACATCAGACCTCATTGCCCTGAACTTAAAGGGAAACGGGAAGTCCCTCTAGAGGTATGGGGGCGCTAGAGGGACAGACCCAATCTCCTTTTCGGACATTTATTGCAGCAGAATTGACTGTGGGGAGACAGAGAGTATTTGCTAAGGCCTTTTTGGACTTGGGGGCAGTTGATTGCTTTATGGATGCGGAGTGGGCTAGGAAGCATGCCATTCCCATTCGTTCTCTCTCACATTCACTCTCGGTCAGATCTTTGGATGGTCATCCGTTGGGAACTGGGCTTATAACCGAGGCCTCTGAATTATTGACTATGTTCATCCCATTTGGTGAGCATTCTGAGAGAATTCGGTTTTTCCTGATTAATTCCCCGGTTTTCCCTGTTGTGTTAGGACATTCTTGGCTGCTTGAACATAGGCCACACATCTTTTGGGGCAGTCAAAGTAATCCTGTCGTCCAGTGGGGCCTGGATTGTGGGTCTCACTGTAGTGAGATTCTAGCGTGTCGTTCCGAATGTCAACCTGTGGGGGAGGCTGAAGACTGGAGTGATGATGAGGAAGTTGTCTCACTTAATTCACCCAATTTAGATGAAGGGACGGAGGAGGATTTGGAGTGGGATCCTCAATTTGACAGGCGGCAGCCAGTAGAGGATTCCGAGTCGGAGGACTTTTTTTTTTTGGGGGGGATTTTTCCTTTATTTGACAGTTATACAGTGTAGAGAGACAGGAAAGTTGGGGAGAAGAATGGGGGAAGACATGCAGCAAATGACCTGAGCTGGAATCGAACCCAGGTCGCTGCGGGAAGGACACAGCCTTTATGGTACACGCGCTTAGACCGATGATCTCGGAGGACTTTTCAGATTCTGATTCATTTGTTGATATGTCGGGTCCGGAATCGGATCGGAGTTTGGGGGCTGCTCTGAACTTTTGTTTACCTCCCAACATTCCTAATGACTATCTTGATCTTGCAGAGGTTTTTAGCAAAGAACGGGCTTCGTCCTTGCCTCCGCATCGTGCTTACGATTGCGAGATCAAGCTTTTTCCCGGTACTACTCCCCCCAGGGGGTCCCTATACTCGCTATCTGAGCCAGAGCGCAAGGCCATGCAAGAGTATATTCAGGAGGCTCTTGCTAATAGTTTAATTCGACCCTCCACGTCTCCTCCTAGAGCGGGGTTCTTTTTTGTTGGGAAAAAGGATGGCGGCTTGAGGCCCTGTATTGATTGCAGGGGCTTGAATAATATAACTATCAAGAACTGTTACCCTCTTCCCTTAATGAACTCGGCATTTGAACACCTGCAGGAGGCGTCGTTTTTCACCATACTTGACCTCCGCAATGCATACAATCTGGTCCGGATCCGGAGGGGGACGAATGGAAAACGGCGTTTAATGCACATGACGGGTACTACGAATATTTAGTCATGCCGTTTGGATTGGTTAACGCCCCCTCTGTGTTCCAGGCACTCGTTAATGACATCCTCCGAGAGATGTTGGAGAAATTCGTCTTTGTCTACCTTGACGATATTTTGATTTATTCTTCAACTCTCTCAGAGCATAAACAACACGTCAGACAAGTGCTTGAGGCCCTCCTGAAAGCCAAACTTTTTGTCAAGGCTGAAAATTGCATTTTTCACGCCAAGACAGTCTCGTTCCTTGGCTTTATTGTGTCAGCAGGGTCGGTCCGTATGGACTCGGACAAAGTGGCAGCGGTCAGGAACTGGCCTGCTCCTCAGAGTGTTAAGGAGCTTCAGCGTTTTTTGGGCTTTGCTAATTTTTATAGGAGGTTCATCTGCAATGTTAGCACTGTGGCTGCCCCGATTATTGCGCTAAGAAAAATGCCTCCTTGTCGTTCATTTGGACCCCAGCAGCTAAAGCTGCTTTTCAGGAGTTGAAGAAACGTTTTAGCTTGGAGCCCATCCTTGTTATGCCCGACCCCTCCCTCCCGTTTGTGGTGGAGGTTGACGCTTCAGAGGTCGGGGTGGGTTCCATTTTGTCCCAGCGTTCTCATTGGGACAATAAGTTGCACCCCTGTGCCAACTCCTCCCGATCGTTGTCTGCAGCCGAACGGAATTACAGCATTGGTGACTGGGAGTTGTTGGCTGCTAAGTTGGCGTTAGAAGAGTGGCGCAACTGGTTGGAGGGGGCTGTACACCCATTTGTGGTTTGGACTGATCACAAGAACCTCCAATACATCCAGCAGACCAAGCGACGCATTTCCTGGCAGGCACGGTGGGCGTTATTTTTCAATCATTTTAATTTTACGTTAACTTATCGCCCTGGCTCAAAAAATATCAAGCCTGATGCTTTGTTGCGGATTTATGATCACTTGGGCCACGATTCTATTCCTGAGCCTATAATTCTGGCAACTCAGATTGTGGCTCCCGTGCAGTGGGAGGTTGGGTCTGTAGTGCGGGAGGCCTTGCGGTCCGATCCTGGTCCTGGTGGGGAGCCGCCTGGTTGTTTGTTTGTTCCCTTGGCGGTTCGTTCCCAAGATCTCTAGTGGGGTCACTCCTCCCGATTGGCAGGTCATCCGGGGGTTCATCGGACCAAGCGATTTTTGGCCCGACGCTTTTGGTGGCCCCAGCATGGATAAGGACATCAGGGAGTTTGTGGCAGCCTGTTGCATTTGCGCGCGCAATAAGGGGTCTCACCTCCCCCCCTCTGGTCTGTTGCGGCTGTTGCCCGTCCCCAAGCGTCCTTGGAGCCACATCGCGCTGGATTTTATTACTGGCTTGCCGATTCTGGAGGGCAATTCTGTCAATTTGGTAGTGGTTGATCGCTTTTCCGAGGCCGCCTATTTTATCGCCCTTCCCAAGCTGCTGTCAGCTCGGGAGACTGCCCTTCTTGTTGTAGCCCATGTGTTTCGGCTTCATGGCCTGCCTCAAGATGTGGCTTCTGACCGTGGCACGCAGTTTATGGCTAAATTCTGGCGTGCTTTCTGTAGCCAGCTGGGGGCCTCCATGAGCCTTTAGTCCAGGTTTCATCCTGAGACCAATGGACAGACAGAGAGGATTAACCAGTCGCTTGAGAATACACTTCAGTGTTTAGCGGCTGACAACCCTGCACTGTGGAACCGTTTTTTGGTGTGGGCTGAATACGCTCATAATTCACTGTGTAGCTCCTCCACAGGCCTTTCCCTGTTCGAGGCCCAGCTGGTGTATCAACCACCACTTTTTCCAGAGGCTGAGAGGGATTCAGCAGTTCCCTCAGTTAATTGTTTTATTCAGCCGTGACGGTCGATCTGGGCCAAGGTCCGGTCATCTTTGTTGCGCTCGGTGCATAAACAGAGGGCTGCCGCTGACAGGAGGCGCCGTGGGCGGTGCCTTTCCCTAAGGTTTTATAAGCCAGATTTCCGCCGCGCCTCCTTTGCTGGAGTGTCTGTTTCTAGCTATGCACTTTAGCCGAAGATATCTGCAGTCAGGTTTTTATGACTTTCTATCTTCGTATTATAGGAGTTTCTTCTCCCTTTTTTCTGTCTCGCATTGCTTCCTTTTTGCAGACTATTATAAGTCCTTGGGAAGCGCGAGTACTTTTCGTTTGGTCTAAATTATTCTCTTTGTTTGTTCTGTGTCCGTGCTGCACTCTCTCTCCAGTCGTTGCAATTGGCCTCCTATTCCACCGGCCATTACAGCTTTCCATAGAATATTCAATTGACAATTTGATGTTCTCATTGGTGGAATTCAGATATTTATGAAAAGCCAACAAACTGGTTTTATCACCACTGAAAATGAAACATAAATCATCAATGTAACGACCATACCAAGATATGTAATTAAAGAAAGGGTGAACAGATATAATCACATATCTCTGTTCCCAAAAGCCTAAATACAGACAAGCATAATTAGGAGAAAAACAAGATCCCATAGGGACTCCAATCTTTTGCCGATAATGTTTATATTTTTATGGAGAATCCAATCAGTCAATTGCAGTAGGAAGTCTGTAGGGGGCATTGCATTATCTAGGCTGGAGAGAAAATGTGCCAGGGCGAGGAGGCCCTCTTCATGAGGAATATTAGTAAGCAGACTTTCAACAGCCATAGTGACCAGGAAGTGAGTTTGGATATTGCTCAAATCAGACAGTTTGTTTAGTACATCTGTACAGTCCTGAAGATGGGATGGCAAGGCATTCACGTAAGGTTTAATAAAGGAATCAATATATTGAGAAGCCGGTTCCGTAAGTTTTCCATTACCACTTGTAATTGGGCGACTGGGAGGGTTGTTTTTTGGCTGTTTGTGTATCTTGGGGAGCAAATAAAAAGCGGCAGTAATAGTGTGATCGACACACAGAAAGCCGGACTCGTTATCAGTAATCCAAAAAGAGGTCTTTGCATATATAAGTATGTTAGTGAATTGAGTCTGCAAATCCATCAAAGGGTTTGTTCGGAGCAGCTCTTAATATTTGGTGTCATTAAGTTGACGGAAAGCCTCAGCAACATACATGTTATGAGCAGGCTTGGGAGGGTTACTTTAAACATGTATTCAGATACAGTGACCTGTAAAAAAAAATGTAATCAGTAACATAATCCAAATACCACAATAAAAAAGTAATGTAACTGATTACTTTCTATTCTTTTTGGATTACTTTAATACCAAAAATGAACAAAGACAGACAAGAGAAAATAAATTACATTGAAGTAACATATGTGCTTTATACATACTTGTGTATTTTGTAAAACAATAGAACTATATCACTTTTAAGTATCAAAAAATCCTCTACTCGCTCTGTTTGCAGGGAAAAACATACTTCATTTACTTGATTATTACTTTAATTGGAAAATGTGTTAATAAAGGGAAAAAATTGAGAACTAGCTAGGACTAATTGTTATTATAAAAGGATGCATCTTTGCCCCCCAATTTTCAGTTCTGGCGCCAGCCCTGATAGATAGTACTAGAATATATAAAAAGGACATCTAAGCATCATTGTATTGATGTGAAGACTGATGTTAAGACATGCCATGTATACCATATCCAAAACAAGAGCACTCAGAGAGCGCAGGACCTCCGCCTAGGGCCCTAACCCTAACCCTTACTCTAACCCCTAACCCATATCACTCCCAAAATCTAATCAATTAGTCCTTGTGTCATTTCTGACCTTCTCTGAAAATGTCATCAAAATCTGTTCATAACTTTTCGTGTAAAGTTGCAAACAGAAAGACAGACAAACAAACCAACCAATGCTGGCGAAAACATACACCTCCTTGGCGGAGTTGAAAAATGGCAACTATCTGCATTAACCCTTTAAGGCCTAATGCAAAAATCCCAGCAGAGAATCATGCTGCCATGTTTACCATAGTAACCTGTATTTGGGCTGAAGCACAGCTTCTCAGCTTTCAGGTACAGTTGGAATTTTTTTTCTATTGCGCAAAACTTACAGTAATTACGGTACTTTCAAAATTACGCGCATATCTGTGTCGGCAACGACACGTTCTTAAAATGCGCACATGCTGTCCCGGTTTAAATGGGTTAAAGAACCTACAAAAGCATAGCATCATGATTTATGGTCTTAGACTGGCATCTATTGGAATTAAAGTGTAGCTACATGTACCGTCGTATATTTTGGATGCACGAAATATCAAAGACTGAGTAGTGGATATTCACAATTTTTCACGTGAAGGAAGTAAAAAAAAACTAAAAGGAACAAGCGGCGAGTACAGAAAATATTACTATTATCTTCATCTGAAAGTAAATTGCTTGATTTTTGTGCGCTTTTACCTCTAGACTTCCTTTTCTTCTTGTTCTTCTTCTTGTTATTCTTGATTACAGACTAATTTACAATTGTAATCCAGTAATCCCCGTTTTACAGAATGTAACTGTAATTTAATTACATCTTTTTTGTGTGTAAAGTAACGGAATACAGTTACATTTTTTTGTATCCTAATTACGTAATGCCGTTACATGTATTCCGTTACTTCCCAAGCCTGGTTATGAGACAACACAATAACCGCCCCACCTTTATCGGCTGGCCGAATAATAATTTCCTTATTTGCTGTCAACTCATCCAAAGCTGAACACTCACCCATATGTAGCAGGCTGAAGGAGGGCCCGGGCGGGGACTTGAACCTCCAGACTCCCGTGTAATAGTCAAACGCGCTGACCACGTCGCCAAAGAGCCAGGCTCGTTGGCAAGGTAGCCAGGGCGCGCACTTATTAGGAGGCATTCTCGTGACAGGACCCATCAACTGTCACACATAGACAAATTATGTTTATGCCCGATGAAAGGTTCTGTAAAAAGTTTCTCAATATCTCGATTCACTTTATTAGTAAAGGTAATTAAAGCAGGATTTGCAACTACAGGAGCAAAATGAGATAAAGAGCTCTAAATTTGTTGACCAGGCGCAGGCACGGCGAATGGGGGGAGCGCCGCGCCAACGGGGTATATCCAGGCGCATTTTGCAATTTCGTGCCTGGCACAAGTACTCCTCTGTCCCGCCTCCATCCCTCCTTCCGGCGCAAGTGGCAAAGAGGAAGGAGAGAAGGCGTGAATGGGTTTAACACAGCCGAGTCAAGTCTTCACCAATCAAATGAGCTCCTCTCCTCACCTTTAAAAGCGCCATGGGCGAGGCGCAGTGCAAATATCGTTCGACATGGATGAGGTAGGACACAGCAGCAACAGCAGACGGCCAAACTTCAGCCAGGAGGAAACTGATGTTCCGGTCCGGCTGGTTCAAGCTCACAGTGGCCGAATATATGGTCATGCAAACAGACCTCCACAGGCTGATGATGCAAAAGCGGCCTAGGAGGAGATAGCGAATATTGTTAATCAGGTTTTTCCTGACATACTGAGAACCGCTGCCCAGTGTAAAAAACGGTTCAATGATGTAAGAAGAAGGGCCAAACAAAAGCTATCTCAGCACCGGACGCAGACAATGGCCACCGGAGGCGGCCCCTCCACCAGCGTGGCCATGAGCTCGGTGGAGGACATTGCGTCCTCCACCCTCTCAGCCGTCAGTGTCGAGGGCTTTGGTGGGATTGAGGTTGGCATTACGGGTAAGGCAAACATATTTTCCCACTAAAAAAGGCACTCATACTTAGTAACCTATATTTAAACCCCGTGAAATAAAGATAAGTAGTGTGCACAGATCACAACATAAACAAATACCATGGGTGACGGAGATGAAATCAGAAGCACCTGTGCGTAAAGGACGCATTGCCAAGCGTCTCTTTTTCTCTTTTCTTTTTAATTTTCCGAGATGAGTGATGCCAAATATATACTCACTACTCACGTGGTCTGACCCTTGTCACTAGTGTTTGCATGTGAAATGAACGTGTCTTACCCAATTGAATTATGATCATTTTGGCATGTAACTCCGGATTACACAAAAGCAAAGATCTGAATACGTTTGATTAACCATTTATTTACGACAATAACCAGCTTCTGCATTTAATTTTATCAGAGCCACTGGCAACCCAGCAGCAGCAGGAAGAGGAGGAGGAGGAGGAGGAGGAGGAGGAGGAGGAGGAGGATGACGATCCGGGGACAGAGGAGGTGGCCGATCCAGGGACAGAGGAGGTGAGGGCCGGAGGGAGACAGCGCCACACGGGCAGACGTGGGCGGAGAGGGGCCACTGTGGAGAATGAGGACCAGCCCTTCCTGGACATCCAGCAGGGGGGCTTTCAGATGCTGGAGAGGGAACTGGGGACAATAAATTCCCGGCTCCGCAGTATCGAAGCCAGCCTAGAAAGGATGGTGGATGCTGCCGAGCGCCTCCTCGCAACGCCGGGGACAACCGCGCCCTCCGCTCCTCCCAGGTTAGGACCGCGTACTAGTGGAGGACGGATCTCCGCAGGCTCCCCTCTCGCACATTCAACCAGGAGCGCAGAGCGTCCCCGCGCGCAAGGAGGAAGAGGAAGAAGGAGACTACCATAATAAATAAAAAAAATTTATGTTAACACAATCATTTGTTTCATGAGTGATTTTATGTATCTTTAATGTGATTGAGTAAATTGCGGCCAAAAAATGGATAAATGGAAATACTCACATTTAAGGACAGAGCTGTGCAGCCAGGTGGTCTCTCCTCTCCCGTGCACGCTGCTGCTCTCCCTGCTGATACGGCACATGCAGTGCGGCCTCTCTCTGTCTCAAGTCCTGTAATGTCTCCTGCGTGAGGTCAAAGTGACATCCATGGCGTACAGCTATGTTGTGTAGCAGGCAACATGCCACAGAGAATGCACTGACACTCTGAGGGCTGTATGTTAATGAACTACTATATACCTATATACCGGAGGGCATGAACGCCCGGGTGTGGGAGATCGTGACTGCACTATCACAGACGGTGCAGGATTTAACCAGCGAGGTCAGATCGCTCAAGGACATCGTGAAGCTGTTAAAGAACCAGTTACACTGCGAGGAGTGGCGTAACACTAAGTTGGGAGAAGAACTTGCCGAGGTTAAAGCTCATTCTATGGGCGATAACCTAATCTTTTCATGCGATCATCCGGACTATCGGGAAGCCCAAGGAGAAGACTGCGTGGCACTGGTTAGAGAGTTCTTGATTAACGTGATGGGGATTGGTGATGCAAAGGAATTTTTTATTCCCGTGGCGCATCGGCTAGGATCCCGGGGAAGAGGGACTCGTTCACGCCAGATAATTGCACGAATACCCGTGGCCAAGCAGAGGGAGAAAATCCTGGCGAGCACGGTGCGTCTGAAGGGCACCAAACACTTCGTGTCCAGGCAATTGCCCCCAGAGCTTCGGGAGAGGCAGCAGTTCGCGTTGGACAAGTATCACGAGGTAAAAACGGATAAGGCAAACAATGCGAAGATGGTTCGGGAAAAACTGATCATAAAGGGACAGGTTCAATCACAGTTTTTCGCACAAAAACTGCCCCTCAGCGCCGACGAGCCCCCAGAGATCCGTGTTGCCGAGGGTTCCATTGTGGACGAGGCCGGGAGTAAGTTCGCTGGCTTCGCTGCCCACGTGGAATCCCTACAAGATGTCAGGACTGTCCGGGATCAGTTGCTGAGGCGCCCGGCAGAAGCGACCACCTCCGATATCGTCTACGCTTACCGGATCAAGATGAAGAAGGGTATGAAAGAGAATTTTGACTCTGATTTCGATTATGGTGTTGGACTTGAGCTGCTCAGGTGGATGAGAAAAGAGAAATTGATGAACTGTGTTTGTTTTGCTACTAGAGCCTGTTCCCCTGGTTATATGCATATCGGGAACAAGCGTTTCCAGATCGTGAACAGGCTGTGTGGAGAAGCGGTAAACTCTCTATAAGTCCTTTACTGTCTGTGTATAGGATTCATGAATTCATGTTTCAATATAAAATTCACTTATGTCCATTGCATTTTATGATATGTCTAATAGGAAACGTTAATATTCTCTACTTGAGCTATCAAGCAATCAATATGTGAAGTTGCTTTTGTGTATAAATGGCGTGTTTACATTGGTGTAGTCACCTATTTTGGGTGAATCCTCTTAGGTGTGATAATGATTTGAGTGTTTTCTGTGTGTTTTTATCCGTGTGTGCTAGTCCTGTGTTCTCATTATTAGTGGTCATGGCTGGCATTTATTTAGTTGGCTTGGTAAAACACGTGAAAGGATGGTGCTGGATTTAGATATAATTAATGAAATTCATAATGCTGTGGATATCTCTATTCAGGAAGGAAGTCAAATGGATTTACAGATCAGAAATAATTCAGTATCAAGTAGATATCTGTCACTAGAGGGTGACAATTGCACTTTAAACTCATGTGGTGATTATTTATATTCCACGCTTCATTTGAATATTCACAGCTTGGCAGACAAATTTGAACAGTTGAAAATGTTACTATCGCAATTGATGGCGAAAAAAGTTTTTGTAGATTTTATATTATTGTGTGAAACTTTCTTCACTGAACAAAATCAGTCATGTTTTGAATTGCCTGGCTATAATTTTTTTTGTAGAAATCGTAAAGGTAAATCAAGGGGTGGAGTGGCTTTGTATGTGAAAAATTCTCACATTGCAAGAGAGAGACCAGAGCTTGGCGTACATTGTGATGGGGAATTTGAGTCCATCTTTGTAGAAGTCCAGTCAAGGACTCTAAATAAGAGAGTTGTGGTTGGAGAAATATATGGAGTTCCTAACACCAATGAAAAACTATCGATTGAAAGGTATGAGCAAACGCTAGAACAGGTCAAGTCGTTTGGGAGCAATAACATAATAATAGGTACCGACCAGAACTTTGACTTATTAAAGATGGACTCACAGGTTAATTCTAAACTTCTACTTGACACCTTTGTCACCAATAACATATTCCCTACAATTACCTGCCCCACACGTATTACTTCTTGTAGTGCTACTCTTATTGATAATATTTATGTCAATGAGGCCTCAACTGACTATTTGTTCTCGGCTGTCCTGATATATGATTTATCTGATCACCTTCCAATATTGGCCCTGTCAGGAAGGAAAAATGGTCCATGTCAATCCAATAAACCCCTAACATTTAAGTTTAGAAATCTTTGTGAAAACATAATTTCCCAGTTAAAAGAGAATCTGAGCACCACTGATTGGTCCTTTTTGCAAACTCTCCCGATTGATCAAGCTTACGAGTCTGTCGTTCGGTATATTAACCGCCTTCTTGACAAGTATGCACCAGAGAAAACTAAATCTGTCCCAAGGCATGCAGTTATTAAACAACCATGGATGACATCTGGGATGATGAAATCATCTAAAACCAAAGATAAATTATTTAGACTCCAGCTTGGGAAAAATAAAACTCACCAATCGCACATAAAATTTATTAGGTACAGAAATATATTCAATAAATTAAAACGCAAATCAAAAGATTCGTATTTTAAAGAAAAACTACAAGCATATAGAAACGATTTAAAAAAGACTTGGTCCATCGTGAATACTCTTATTGGTAGAAAAACTAAAAATTCCGACATATCTGAGGTATTTAAAATCGAGGGCAGAACTATAACCAACAAATATGAAATTGCCAATGAATTTTGTAATTATTTCACGAAAATTGGCCCGAAATGCACCATGCAAATTGGCGATTCCTTTAATGCATTTCATGACTATCTTGGCAAAACTAAGGGCATACAATGCTCTTTTGTTTTTAATCCAACCGATCCAATTGAAGTTTTTGATGTTATTACGGCTTTCAAGTCAAAGAAAAGCACTGGTAATGATAACATTAGTTTGTGGCTGGTACAGAAACTAGCTCACGAACTATCTGTGCCCTTGTCCATCATTTGTAATTTGTCTATGGCTGAAGGTCATGTTCCTGATCAGATGAAAGTGGCCAAAATAGTGCCAATTTACAAAAAATCAAAAGACCAACAAGATTTTACTAATTATCGACCGGTATCACTTCTTCCAAGTTTATCAAAAATACTTGAGAAAAATAATTCATAAGCGATTGTATAACTTTTGTCGTATGTAACCAAGTGCTTTATAATAGTCAATTCGGTTTCGTCCTGGTCATTCAACAGAACAGGCTGTATTGCAGTTTGTTTCTGAAACCATTAAATCTTTGGAAAAAAAAAAATTTTAACGCTAGCAGTGTTTCTGGATTTGTCAAAGGCGTTTGACACTTTAGATCATTCAATTTTACTCCAAAAACTAAGCCATTATGGGGTAAGAGGGGTTGCAATGGAGTGGTTCCGAAGTTATTAGAGTAATAGAACACAATTTGTTCAATATAATGGTACCTGCTCAAAATTGATGAAAATCACTTGTGGAGTACCGCAAGGCTCTGTTCTTGGACCACTTTTATTTATTTTGTATATAAATGATCTTCCCAATATCTTAAACCGAACTAAGTGTATAATGTTTGCCGATGACACCACAATTTACTGGTCATCTAACAATCAAAAGGAGCTGTATGACGTGCTTAATGTTGAGCTCTCTGTTATATCCGACTGGTTTAGAGCCAACAAATTATCGGTGAATTCGGGTAAAACAAACTACATGCTATTTCGAAAAAAAACTAACTCTGCTCAGACTCTTGAGGATCAGATTTTTCTTGATGGAAATCCTACCAATTAAATAAAAATCGGTCCGCTTTCTTGGCATAATTATTGATGAACATTTAGAATGGCGCGAAAGCATATTGAGCACTGCCACAAGAAAATTAGAAGTGGCATGTATGCTTTGAATATGGGTAAAAATTCACTTTCAATAGCAAACAGGAAAATGCTTTATTTTAGTCTTATTAATCCTTATTTGCTTTATGGCATTATAGTCTGGGGAATGGCACATAAGAAATACATGAAATCTTTAATAACATTGCAGAAAAAAGCCATAAGGATTATTATTGGAGCTAAATATAATGAATCAACAGCACCGCTCTTTAAAGGCCTCGGTATACTCAGACTTGAGGATATATACCAGATGGCTATGGTCAAAGTTATCTTTTTATTTAATCAATCCCTATTACCGAAGCCATTATTATCGTTATTTACCTATAATCATGAAGTTCACACGCATAATACTCGTCAGCATAATGATATTCACTACGGACCAATTTGTGGGGAGTTGATTCACCGCAGTTTCCTACACAGGGGCCCTAATCTCTGGTCGACACTCCCGCAGTTTATCAAAAATGCACACTCATTGCCATCATTTGCAAGGCGAATTAAAAATCATTATCTTAAAAGCTACTAAATATCACTATTCTTTCACACATGTGCTATTGACCAGCCATGCCATGGTTTTTATGCATTTGTATGAGTTTCTGTATATGTAACTGTTTATGCATGAGTCTATGTTAGCGTGTGTGTCTGTGAGTGTGTGTGTGGTGGGGGTGTGTATATGTGTGTGTGTGTGTGTGTGTTAGTGTACGTTTTCTGCGTGTGTGTGTGTTGGGCAACCCCACCTCCAACTTGTTGTTTATTTGTAATACTTAGCTTCTATTTTGGAGGGGACAGACTGAGGTCTTTGGGGGTGTCCTCGGGTCTACTCTATGTATTATACATTTCTGTATGTGAGTTTTAATGTATTTTTTTTTTACCCAAAATAAAATTATCTATCTATCTATCTATCTATCTATCTACCCAAACGGTCCAGATATCTGAAACGCATTTTGAGTAGTCCAAAAGTACGTTTGATGTCTGACCTAGCACTACTGGAATCACGGTTAAAATCACGTTGTCTTCTTGTTGTGGGTGTGACGTACGGCGTCATCAACCACGTTTTAAGTGGATAGCCATTGTCACCTAGCAGCCACCCATCCAGAGGGGGGTCCCCCTGAAAAACTGTAGGGATGGCAGAATTCGCCATGTCGAGTTTCCATTACGCGTGCCAACCGCCTTTGATCTGACATCAGGACAATCGATATAGATACTATAATTTATGTGCTGATTCGGATAGTTACATTAAATAGTGGTTGCTGTAATTATGTATTGCATTGAAGTGTGCCTGACATTCTGGAAACCTGCCTGTGAGGTTTCGGTGATGTGTGCGCACTGTGCGCCGGTCAGCCAAATTACCACTGCACAGAAAGTAATCCAGGTTGGAGCTGGCGAGCGCTCTGCGCACTTTTGGCGAAGCCTTTTGCCACGAAATTGTAACTGCGTCATGATGAATATGTGACGCCTCTCCCTACTGCGCCCCCAACACCCATCTCGGTTTTTTATTTATTTACCTCTACAACCCCAGATGGGGTATGAGAGCCAGTAAAACTTACATTTAACAAGTAAAACGATGGGACATGTTAACAATAATTCTACAAAGAAAAGAAAAAGAAAAAAAAACCTAATGAACTGTTAAAAAGTACACAATAGACAAATTAACCCTGTGTTACACATATATTTGAAAAACTGATTGCCAAATTTGACATACAATTAAGGAAATTTCAACACAATAATCTTGATAAACTTGGCAAGGTTATATAGTTGGGTAGAGCTTTTTGCATTAAAAAGTAGACTGAGTTTTTCTTTGCTTGGGCATGTCCAATAGAATTTTTTAATTTATGTTAACCTCTCTTGGCCAAGTGAGGTACAAACAAGAACATAATGAAATTCATCACAGAGAATATTTTCTTTGCATAGAGGACATTATGGAAGCCCATAGTGGACAATATTCAAATGAAAATGTAATCCCACTATTGCATATAATTTTCCACTTATGAATGAGTTATTTGAGACAATATTAAATTGAAAATGCATTAATCCAATTATCACTTTCATTTTCACATACACATATGAGAAATCTATGACTATATACAAATGATAATGAAAAGCTGTTTGACATATCATTTTCAAAGTCATGCTCCGCAATACAGTGGACAATATGCAAATACAATAAGCAAAACAGCACCCCCAGCCTATTGCATTTACATTTACATGTCATCACGCTCTTTTAGGGTCAACATGATAATGAAAATGCTGTTTTCTAATCACTTGGAAATAATAATGATATAATAATGATGACGACATTTGACATTTCATTTTCAAAGACTTATCCTGCAATACATGGGACAATATTCAAATGCAGTAAGGGAAACAGCACCTCCCAGTCCATTGCATTTTCAAATACATATCACCATGCTCTTTTTGGGACACAATGAAAATTAAAATGCAATCTGTTAGCGTCTCATCAAGGCGGGTCTTCCGCTAGGACGTCACTCATTAGGGGTGCGAACGGAAACCATGTTCCTTATTTGCATAACAACCAATCAGCTTCTGGGTAGCGCTTGTACGCACGGAGGCTTACTGATAATGTCATGATCGCTAGGCTGCTATGTGTGCCATCGCGCATTAGGCTACGTTGCGCTTTGGTTGTAACCATGACAGCAGCTAGTATGCCAGCTAACGTTAACTAAGGAAAATATTTGTAAATGATCATCACATTAAAGCGATATGATTTGATTTTTGCCCCAACTCTATTAACTGAGCTAGCTGTAATATGCATGAACTTAACCGAGGCTTCGCGGCAGTGTTGTGCACCTGCAACCCAAGTATGCTTGCAGATTTCAGAGACGTTAGCTAGCTTGCTAGTGAGTCTAAAAGCAATCGCTTAGGTACAGCTAGCTAGCTAGCTATGATGCCTACTGGAGAAGCTCTTACAGCCCTGATTTGTCACTTTCAACGCCATCTCGCACACACAACCTCTTTCACCATTGATTAGCAGCTTCTTTTACCTAAAGTACAAACTGACAGTTCAGCCTGAGACATGCTATTTCATAGCTAGTTAAAGCAGCATTATCCTTCCATGCATGCTATAGCGTATTACATTACTCCAGATAAAATGCTATCCGTCTTCCCACCCTGCTGAAGCTAGTTAGGGGAAATGTTTGTCATCATTTTTATACTTAATCGCTGTGATTCGGTTTTTGCCTTAGCTTCACAAGCTAGCTAGTTGACAGCGATTGCTCTTGTGCTTGCCGATTGTTCTTCAGCTAGCCAGGTAATGAGCTATCCATTTAAATCTCCCAGAAATCTGACAGTACTGTTGGGACGTACAAAAGTGCTGCCAAACATATCAAAGAAGTTCATATTACAGCAGGTTAAGTTAGCAAGAGAGGAACATCGTTTTCAGCCAGTCAGAGTCATCAAAACTTCTCCCATTGCTACGAGGCTTGGGAATCGCGATTAAACTAGGAACAGCGGCAGCCTGACTGCTGGCCATTTACCGGACCATTTAGCATGATGCATACATTGTGCATGTTTCAAGAGTGGCGAACTTGCAACTCGGCTGAACTGTCAGTTCTTTAGGTGAAAGAAGCTGCTAATCAATGGTGAAAGAGGTCGTGTGTGCGCGATGGCGTTGTAAGTGACAAATCAGAGCTGTAAGAGCTTCTCCAGTAGGCATCATAGCTAGCTAGCTAGCTGTACCTAAGCGATTGCTTCTAGACTCACTAACAAGCTAGCTAACATCTCTGAAATCTGCAAGCATACTTGGGTTGCAGTTGCACAGCACTGCCGCGAAGCCTCGGATAAGTTCATGCATATTACAGCTAGCTCAGTTAATAGAGTTGGGGCAAAAATCAAATCATATCACTTTAATGTGCTGATCATTTACAAATATTTTCCTTAGTTAACGTTAGCTAGCATATTAGCTGCCGAGATGGCTACATCCAAAGGGCAACGTAGCCTAATACGCGATGGCACACAATACATCGCAGCCTAGCCATCATGACATTATCAGTAAGCCTCCGTGCGTACAAGAGCTATCCAGAAGCTGATTGGTTGGTATGCAAATGAGGAACATGGTTTCCGTCACGCCCTAATGAGTGACGCCCTAGCGAAGACCCGCCTTGATGAGACGCTAACAGATTGTATTTTAATTTTCATTGTGTCCCAAAAAGAGCGTGGTGACATGTATTTGAAAATGCAATGGACTGGGAGGCGCTGTTTCCCTTACTGCGTTTGAATATTGTCCCATGTATTGCAGAATAAGTCTTTGAAAATGAAATGTCAAATGTCGTCATCATTATTATATCATTATTATTTTCAAGTGATTAGAAAACAGCATTTTCGTTATCATGTTGACCCTCAAAGAGCGTGATGACATGTAAATGTAAATGCAATAGGCTGGGGTTGCTGTTTTGCTTATTGCACTTGAATATTGTCCACTGTATTGCGGAGCATGACTTTGAAAATGAAATGTCAAACAGCTTTTCATTATCATTTGAATATAGTCATAGATTTCCCATATGTGTATGTGAAAATGAAAGTGATAATTGGATTAATGCATTTTCAATTTAATATTGTCTCAAATAACTCATTCATAAGTGGAAAATTATAATGCAATAGTGGGATTACATTTTCATTTGAATATTGTCCACTATGGGCTTCCATAGGACATTGTGTGACATTGGATGAATCAGTAGGAAGGTAACGGAATTCAGTAATAGGCAAGTGATGGTTTCCGCATTGGAATCAAGCTAAAGTCGTTCTATGTGGGTTGCTCAGTTTTACAATATAGTTCTCCAAATTCAGGTTCATTTTAACAGTTTTATAGAAAGTGTGTAGTCTATTGTTTAATACTTCGCTGTGCCAGTTTTGAGTGGCAATATCTTTCAATCTATGATCAAAACATTTGCTTAAATTGCACTTTGAGTAAGTATTAATACTGGTGTCGTTCCACAATACTGAATATCCAATGTCATCTAATAAGGTCTTAATACAAAAGATCCATTTTGAATTAACAATGTTCAAATCAAACAAAGACCTCATGAGGCGATACATGGTATTTGAAAGACTGTTAGGGGTGGTTACAATATGAAGCCAGAAATTCAACATTCACATATGAACAGTATGTTTAAGTTCTAATTTACATAGTTCACCATACGCAATACAATTGGCTGAACGGTAGTTGACCCTCGGTAGATTTTTCAAAAATTTCTTATAAAAGATTTCTATGTGAGAGATATTTGAAAATCCTTTAACTTCACAGCCATACAAAAGAACTGGAGTAATCATTTGATCGAACAGTTGACATTGGATATCAATAGGCAGATCCAGTTTGGTGGCTTTTGTCTTAAGACTAAACATTGCTTTTCTTGCCTGGTCAACCTGCATACTTATAGCTTTATTATACAGACCATTGTAATTAAATTTCATTCCTAAGTAAGTATAGTCATAAACAACGTCAAGTTTTACATCCCCGAAAACAAAGTCGGGAAAAGATCTAACCTTGCCTCTTGAAAAGATAACAACTTTGGATTTAATTGAATTAACACAGAGGTACCACAGTTTACAATAATCAAAAACAGCATTCAAAGCACTCTGTAACTCAGATGGAGACTCAGCAAGAACAACAGTGTCGTCAGCATATAATAAGGTATACAGTTTTAAAAACACCTCTACATCTTCATTACTTAAAACTTGTCTTACATCCTCAGCCATTCTACTCAGGCCACTGTATTTATCGGTGTACGTCGTCTACCAAATTGCCAAAGTGGCTGCGCACGATGTTGCACCGGACGAAGTCACCACTGCGCAGGCTGCACCGGATGAAATTAACACTGCGCGGGCTGCGCCACCCCGCGCTGCGCCAAAAATTTGAGCCCGTAGGCTTAAAAACAATAATACCCAGTTAATGAGACATAGAAGGTCCCTCAGAATCATTTCGGCGCAGAGAATCAGAGGTAGAATTAGGAGCAGCGCACAGTTGACTATTATTATGGTGCCACACCTTCAAATGGAGATTGTGGTGGAAGCGAGAATAGGTCCACCCTGGTCCAGAATAGTGTAGTATTATAAGTGGGAGCAAAAGAAAGGCCTTTAGAAAGTACCGATACCTGTTCATTGGTCAAGATTGTGTCCGACAAGTTGATTACCGCAGATAGCGCCTGGGAGGCACTGCAGACTTCCTCAGGCCCTCCCTCCATTGTTGGGACTGATGCACGTCTTTTCCTGCCCCGACGTTTTTTGCCTCTGTGAGCCATGCGGGGGTTGGGTCGGTCGGGCAAATCTCCCTCTAAAAAATGCTGTTCCTGGTCAGTAGAAATATTAGATGCAAGTTGATCATCAGTACTTATGAGATTAAATGAGACGGATCTGGTGCATCGCTCTTGAGTCTGACGAGTACGCGCAGCGCGTGTGTGCCAACGATTGACCTGGCCACGTTTGTAATCCTCAGTGTCCCTGCTGAATTTTTGTAGCTTAGTTTGTTAAGTACTTCCAAATGGCTGAGTAAACCTATCGGAAATTTTAAATGTTATAACTGCAATCATAGTGACAATGTCCTCCAGACTAAATCATTCTCGGATTTCAAAACTGGGAAAACATATATGCATACAGATTTTATTAATTGCAATACTGTTTACGTGGTTTATCGCTTGTCATGTCCTTGTCCGGGAATTTTTTACATTGGCCGCACTAAGAGATGTCTTCGTGATCGCTAAGTCCAGCATAAATACGCCATTGGCAAGCAGAATCACGAGTATCCCATTGCTAAACATTTTGTGGAGCCACACAATACCAATGATTCCCTTCTTGAAATTGAGGGCATCCAGCATGTTAGAGCGCCAGTTAGAGGTGGCAGTAGATTTTAAAAGGCTTTGTCAACGGGAAGCCTTCTGGATACACACATTTGATGCCCTTAATTATCCAGGTTTAAATGAGGATATTGATTTTCTTTCATTTTTATAATTCTCATTCTATATTGATATCTCTCGTTATTCATGTTTGCACATCTTATTTTTCCATACCCTTATATGTTCACATGTGTGTATACATAAACATTTCCCATTTGTATGTACTTATTTGTTCTTGTACATTTATTGTCCAATTATTTTCTTAACCATATGCATCCCTTTGTACCTATCAGGTCATCAGGTGACACGTCTTACCTTTCCTTTTGGTTGTTAAGTCTAAAATGTCTGTCTTGGCCTATGGTACTTTTTACGCCCTGATGAAGACCATATTGGTTGAAACATGTCAGCTTTTTTAACTCTTTAGCCATTATATAATAAAGGCTTTTAATTTTTCTTGCTTCTTTTTGATCTAATTTTTTTTTTTTTTTTTATTTGGCATCTCCAAAGCCACCCGAATCTGGAATGTCCTGTTGAGGAACCATGTACAAGGCTTTTGCATATGCGACCCTCTGTTGCCAACTCAGGAGAGTGAAGACAGCTCACGGCTCTCCTCCAAAGCACGCACCTGTCAGCCACCGCTTCTTATACACTCATTGCTTGAATCGTTGCAAGTTCAGAACAAGGATGGAGGATACCTGAACATGAACAAGCTTAGAATTTTCCTGATGAGCGCCCATCTGGCCAACAGGAGGCGCCTAAGGAACGAACAAAGCAACTTATATTACCCTCCCCGGCAGACCCTTCCCAATTTGCATCCCTGTAGCGCATTGGCCAATTGCGCGCTACTTATGAAAAAGCTGCTGACCACTGCCGAATGGTACGCCCAGGGCTCGAACCCGCGCCGTGATAGTCACTTCTGCTTCGCAGTGCGATGCTTTAAATGAGTGAGCCATCCGGCAGCTCTTGATCTAATTATTTTCTGAGTGCCTGGACTTGAGTACTTGTAACCTCCATCTTGAACAATGTTCAAACTTTCCAATATGGATCTCCATAGATACTATGGCATGATCACTAATTATAATACTATTATACCAACATTTTTTTAACATTAGTCAGTAGTTCCATTGAAATTATTAGTAATTTTAATTTTTAATTTTCAGTGATTAGTAATTAATGCGTGAATGGTTTTTATACAAACATGAATAACAAGAATATTCTGTCATAAGGGTTTTGCGTTGTCCATATTTCACTTCATCTAAGGTTTTTTAAATAGTTATTCAGTGTTTTCCTAGATTGTATATGAGTCGTATCAATTTGGATGGATCTGTCTAATACTGGATCAAGGGCGCAATTAAAATCTCCCCCAATAATAATAAAGGGGAACTCAAGATAATGCATAATGCTGTTTTATACAAACATAATTAGTAAATAAATGTTATAAAATACAAAAATGTGGAATTTTTGTTTTCAAAGACTAGATGAGGTTTTATTGCCCCTAATTAACTGTTGTCTGCTACAATGGTTGCATGACAATGACAAAACGTTGCCCTTCACCCAAAGGTATGCGCTGTTATTGTGTTGGATGGGGTGATTGTCCCAGTCCATTATTTTATGACAAAAGATTGTTCAATATGGCCCATTGGCTAGTGTTATGACTTGAAAATCACAACAAAGAAAGCAAAGACAACTTAAATTTATTCTTCACTGATTAAAAAAAAACTTCTACAAATAATCCATTGTTTAATTTTATAATAACACTCTAATGCCACTTTGTAACTCTGTCGCCAAAACAAAAACACTGTCTCCTACTGACCAAAATCACAGCATTTATATATACTAGCAACATTCTGGAAAGATCTACAGGATTCCTGGGTAATCCTGCCCCCTCCAGGCAGAAGATGCCAGAAGCTTCTAGAAAGTACTAGTCTATTACAAAGCAGTGATATTACATCGTTTTGCTACAGACACACCACCAGGGGGTGCTGATGAACAAAATAAATAGCTGACCAGCAAGGCAGCAAAAACAGCATGTAACAAATCTCCATTTACAAATGATATACAGTGCTTTACATAAAATACTCATACATAACACCTCCTCTCTTTAAGAAAAGAAAGGTTTGCTAAAAGCTTTCTTTTGTTAAAATTAACACAGTTTTATAATCAGTATAATCTTGAACTCTACACAAAAAGTATCATTGATCATTATAACAATCATATACATAACCAGTGCAATTTTCACAATCAAATAGAAAAGTAAAATTTACATTTTTCACAATCAAATAGAGAAGTAAAATTTACATCTGTGAAAGTGTTATTCCAGATGCTCTATCTTTTCCCGTGATGTGAGAAATATCCAAATCATACTCCCGCAAAAGCAAACTCCATCTCAGTAATCTTTGATTCTTGTTTTTGATCTTATGCAAGAATGTGATCACTGAAGACCATGATGGAAGTAGCTGAACAAGTCAAATAGACTTCAAAATGTTGTAAAGCCAAAACAAGTGCCAAACATTCTTTTTCAATTGTTGAATAGTTTTTCTAATGTTTATCAAACTTTTTGGAAAAGTAACAAACAGGATGATCTACTCCATCAGTGTCTTCTTGCAGTAAAACTGCACCTACACCAATATCACTGGCATCAACAGCCAACTTGAACTCCTTTTTGAAATTTGGAGATAAGAGAACTGATGCATTTTTGAGGATAGCTTTCAGTTAGTCAAATGAATTTTGACATTTTTCATCCCAAAATAATTTTGCATTTTTCTTTGTAAATTTGTCAAAGGTTCAGAAATGATAGAGAAATTTCTACAGAATTTTCTGTAGTAGCCAGCCATCCCTAGAAATCTCATTAGTTGTCTTTTTAGTTGTAGGCTCAGGAAATTCAATGATAACTTTTACTTTTGCATTTATTGGTTTGACTTGAAACAATATGTCAACTTTTTAACAAGGGTGATTGTCAGCTTGACATCACTTACTCTCTGAAAAAAGTTTCTGATGTAGGTGAGGTGCTCTTGGAAGCTGTCGCTGGTGATGATAATGTCATCAATATAGGCCTCACATCCTGGTTGTCCAGCAATCACTCTGTTTACCAGATGTTGAAAAGGTGGCCGGAGAATTTTTCATTCCAAAGGGCATGACCTTGTATTAGAATAATCCATCCGGTTTGACAAAGGCAGAGATCTCCTTTGCTCTGTCTGTTAGAGGGATCTGCCAGAAGCCCTTGAGGAGATCAAATTTGGTGACATACTTTGACTGTCCAACTTTGTCAATGCAGTCATCAATCCTGGGAATAGGATATGAGTCTGTTTTTTGATAGAGCATTTGCTTTCCTGCAGTCCGTCACCATTCTATATGTTCCATTGGGTTTCGAACTAGGATGCATGGAGAACTCCAGTCACTGTTACTTGGTTCAACAAAGTCATTTTCAAGCAGGTATTTGACTTCTTGTTTAAAGTATTTCTGCTTCTCTGGATTCATTCTGTAAGGATGCTGTTTTACAGGCTTAGCATCATCTTGTAGGATGACATCATGGTAAACCATATCAGTCCTTGATGGAACGCTGGGGAATATGTGACTACATTCAAATATGAGCTGCTTTAGCTGTTGTTGTTGAAAAGGGTCCAGGTGGGACAACTTGCTATCAATATTTTGCAGAATATCTGAATTTTCAAGTTTGGCTGGACCAGGTTCATTTTCCAAGGGGCAGTCACAATCTTCTACATAATTTTCCAGTTCAATTGTATTTACCACATTGACTGGCTTTTGCTGAGTGTCTCTGTCAATGTATTCTTTCAGCATGTTGATGTGACACATTTGTTTTTGTTTCCTCCTTCCAGGGGTTAAAATTACGTAATTTAGATCACTGACCTTTTTGAGGACAGTGTAAAGGCTGGAATATCGGGCTCTTACAGGGTTTCCAGGAACTGGCAAAAGCGCAAGGACTTTGTCACCAGTTTTAAAACTTCTGTCTGGGGAATGAAAGTCATATCTGGTTTTCATTTTGCCTTGAGCCTCTTTGAGATTAGACTTAGCAAAGTCACAAGCCTTAAAGAGACGATTACGGAAGTCAGAGACACACTGAAGCAAGTTCATTGGGACATCATCTTCTGCCAGCAACTTTTCCTTCAGAAGCTTCAGAGGTCCACGGACTGTATGCCCAAAAACAAGCTCAAAAGGACTGAACCCAAGAGACTCATGAACAGCTTCACGGGCAGCAAACTGAAGAAGATGGACACCTTCATCCCAGTCTTTCTCTGTGTCAAGGCAGTAGGTCCTTATCATGTTCTTCAGGGTTTGATGGAACCTCTCCAAAGCACCTTGACTCTCAGGATGGTAAGCTGATGACCTGTATTGTTTAATACCAAGCTCATGCATTACTTGTTGAAATATGCCAGACATGAAATTTGACCCTTGATCAGACTGAATAGACTTAGGAAGACCAACAAAGCAGAAAAACTTGGTAAGAGCCTTGATGGTAGTCTTCGCCTTGATATTATGAAGTGGAATTGCCTCAGGAAACCGAGTGGAAGCAAACATAATAGTCAGTAGGTACTCACAACCAGATCTAGTCTTCGGCAATGGTCCAACACAGTCAATGATGATCCGACTGAAAGGTTCTTCAAAAGCAGGAATGGGCTTAAGTCGAGCCTTTGGAATATTCTGGTTTGGCTTCCCAACCATTTGACAAGTATGACAGGATTTGCAGTACTCCTGTACATCGGACCTCATGGAAGGCCAGAAGAAATGATTCCTGACACGTTGAAGGGTCTTCTTGATACCCAAATGACCTGACATAGGATTGTCATGGACCAGACTAAGAGTTTCTTGACGATAAGACTTTGGAAGAACAATTTGATAGGTGATCATCCACTCTTCATCTGCAGAAACATCAGGTGGACGCCACTTTCTCATAAGCACACCATTTTTGTAGTAAAAACAGACAGGAACTTGAGTAGCCTCTTGTTCACTTGCAGCCTGTGGTAGAAGATGTGCTAGATCACGAGCTTGTTGTTGCTCCTGAATAAGTTGTTTTCGAGACAGAAAGTCATTAGAATGACCTGACAAGGACAAGTTTGAATATTTCCCAGACATCTCAGGACTGGAAGGTTCCTGATGAAAAGACTGCCCAATGAAGGTGTCAGCCAGGTTGAAGTCCAGGTCAGTCATCATCTTGAATAGCCTTTTTGGCCATAGAACGAGTAACTGCACATGAAGGATAGAGGTATGGAATTTCCTCCTCTATAGAGTCAGATTCTTGATCAGTCAAAGGAGTGTCAGTTACAACATGGTAGGGCACAACCTTATCCCCAGCAAGATCATTACCAAGAAGCAAATTAACACCTTTGAAAGGAAGAGAAGACCTAACACCAACAGTAACAGGTCCAGAGACCAAGTCTGATTTGAGATGAACATTATGGAGAGGTACACTTGTAAAACCACATTCTACTCCTTGAATATTAACCTGAGTAGACGATTTGTCTGAAAAAGGCAGAATATCTGCAAGAATAAGAGATTGGGAAGACCCAGTATCCCTTAGAATTTGAACAGGAGCAGATGAGGAAAAATCATGTGAAAGTGAGACAAAACCATTGGTGATGAATGGCTCAAAACCCTCCATAACAGAATCAGACACAGAAGGTAGAAGATCAGGTGAACTGACCTTTGATACAAGAGATTCTTTCCTAGTGAAAGCAGTTGGCTTGGTTTCTTCTCGTTGTTGTTTTTTTGAGCGCATAACACTCAGAAATAAGGTGACCTTGCTTTTTGCAGTATTGGCAAGACACAGAAGGTAAAGAATCAGAGGATTGTTTCTCACTGGAAGGTTTCCTCTCAGAAGTGGCCTTAGAATCATTAGAAGTGTTATTAGAAGAAGGCTTGTACTGAGACTTGCTTTGAAATTTAGAAAAAGTGGATTTTTGGACAAAAGAAGACTTATGAGTCAATGCATAACTATCAGCTAGGGTGGAAACATCTTGCAAAGTAATGGCTTGTTTCTCCTCAAGGAAAGTCTTGATTTCAGGCTGGATACACCTTTTGAATTCCTCAACCAAAATAAGTTCCCTCATTCTGTCAAAATCTTTCTCAACTTTCATGGAATTACACCACTGATCAAACAACTGTTCCTTCAACCTGTCAAATTCAACATGAGTTTGACTGGCTTCCTTGCGAGAATTCCAAAATTTTTGCCTGTAAGCCTCAGGGACCAAATCATAACCCTTTAGAATGGCAGATTTGACAAAATCATAATCAGAACACTGTTGGACAGATAACTGGTTATAGATTTTCCTAGTTTTACCAGTAAGAACACTTTGTAACATCATTGTCCAATGCTCTTTTGGCCATTTCAAATTTTCAGCAATTTTTTTCAAAATGGGTAAAGTATTAGTCTACATCATTTTCTAGGGAGGGAGGAACAAGTCTGATGTGTTTAACCACATCAAAATGATCAGAAAGTCCAAAAGATTTTGTAACAGTACCTGCTTCTATTTTCTTCATTTCCAATTCGTACTGCATCCTTTTTTCTTCTAGTTCTTTCTCCAATCTTCTTTCTTCCAGTTCTCTCTCCTTCTCCAACCTTCTTTCTTCCAGTTCTTTCAGGCGTAGCTGAAATTCAAGTCTTTGCAGCTCTGTTGCAGGCACCTCCACATCTTTCATCAATTCTGCTGCTTCTTCCCCAAAGATATCTTCATCGATGAAATGTTGAACCAAAATGTTGAATATTTCTTGTTTCTTCATTGATGATTTCACATCAGATAATCCAAGGTTTGAGGCTATTTGCAGAAAGTCCTTCTTCTTTGCCAGCACAATTAATTCCTGGGTTGGAGTTTTCAAAGAACTTTCAACATCAAAAGTCATGATGGCTGGTTTTTCAAATTGTCACAAGATTTAAAATAATAGTTCAGCTTTAATCTTTGGTGAATCCAATTGTTGATCCAATGAATGGTTTATCTCGGTGGAACCTCCAAATTTGTTATGACTTGAAAATCACAAGAAAGAAAACCAGCAATGACAACTTAAATTTATTCTTCACTGTTAAAAAAAAAAACTTCTACAAATAATCCACTGTCTCATCTTATAATAACACTCTAATGCCACTATGTAACTCTGTTGCCAAAACAAAAACACTGTCTCCTACTGACCAAAATCACAGCATTTATATATACTAGCAACATTCTGGAAAGATCTACAGGATTCCTGGGTAATCCCGCCCCCTCCAGGCAGAAGATGCCAGAAGCTTCTAGAAAGCACTAGTCTATTATAAAGAAGTGACATTACATCAGATCATGTTTTGCTACAGACACACCACCAGAGGGTGCTGATGAACAAAATAAATAGCTGACCAGCAAGGCAGCAAAAACAGCATGTAACAAATCTCCATTTACAAATGATATACAGTGCTTTACATAAAATACTCATACATAACACTAGTTGCACAAGATGGTGTTGAGAACTTTCTGAAATACACAGGGTTGCTTCAATATTAACTGTTTGCTTCTGTTCCTTATCAGCCTATATCAGATGCTGAGCAGATGACAGGTGTATCATCTGAGAAATGTGATTTTAGCTATCGCCGATATTCCAGGGCCAGATTTTCTGTTTCGGTTTCATATTAAATTTACTTTGACATTTTCTGATGCAACTACCTAGCTAGTACTGCTATGTCGTTATGGTTTTCTTAGATATGCTCAGCTAACCATAGCTACAGAAGTGATGGTCATGAGAGTGCAACTGACACCGAGTGGGAAGGTAAACAAAGTATCGGCAATATTAAAATATGTGTCGATCGCATGTTAGATTTATGAAACGGCATTTCGATGTTATGGAATATTTACACATAAATTTCCAGATATTTTCACATTTGTTGTCGGTCGCTTAAAGCCAGTTCATCACTCATCAGTGAGAACGGCTGGAAATGTGATGCTAGTTAAAAACCCTCTCATTTTTCGGTGGAGCAGCTGATGTCTCATTAAGAGTGCCAGCGAACAAACATCAGTCAAGGCTAATTGAGACATTCTTGCGAACATCATTCGCAGTTAATTAAGCCAAATCCTGGGAATATTGGGGATAGCGAAAATCACATTTCTGGGATAATGTAGGTGTCATCTGCTCAGCACCTGATATAGACTGATAAGTAACAGAAGCAAATCGTTAATATTGAAGCAACCCTGTTTATTTCAGGAAGTACTCAACACCATCTTGTGCAACTAGCTAATGGGCCATATCATTTGTCATCAAATAATGGACTGGGACAATCACTCTATCCAACACAATAACAGAGCATACCTCTGGGCGAAGGGTGACGTTTCGTCATTATCACGCAACCGTTGTAGCAGACGACAGCTAATTAGGGGGAATAAAACCTCATTATCTAGTCTTTGAAAACAAAAATTCCACATTTCTGCATTTTACAACATTTATTTACGAGCATTGTGCATTATCCTTGAGTCCCCCTTTAAGTCCCCCGTTTCTTCTAAGGCAGACACAGTGTGAAATAGGCTTCCAAAAAAGATAGATTGTCCATCGACATTTGTAAGATTAAATCTTTGGGACAGAATAACACCTGAAACAATAATGTACCTTCCTGATGTATCTTTAATATGACAGCAGCACATTATTTTATGTTCCACCGCATGAAGTTCATTGATTTTTCCAAAAAAAAAAAAACCATTTCAGTTTTAATTCTTGCAGCATTTTTCAAAAAAAGTAGGGAGGGCTAAGTGTTTTTAAACTTAATGTCGTCATTCAGCTTTAAAAACACCTAATAAATAAACTGAAGGACCTTAGTTATGCATATATTATTTACGATGTGATCTCTGAACCAAAGATAGTTTAACAAAAAGTTGGTTGGTTTTATTGCACATTCAATAAGAAGCGTTAGCTAAACAAGATCAATTATTCTGCCATTAGTGAAGCACCAAAGTGCACCATTGTTGAGTCAGAAATCACTGCGTAAATATATGCAGAACTTAAGTCCTTCAGTATATTTTGGGACTGAAGAAACCAACTGAAGATTTTGTGGGGTAATTTTGTCCCATTTTTCCTGCAATTAATCCATAAAGTGTACAACAGGGCATGGTCTTCATTATCGCATTTTTGCTTCAACATATGCCACACGTTCCCTGCTGAAGTCAAGTGGGGAGTGCAGGCAGGCATACACTTTTGGACTGGTTGGTGGTAATAGAGTGGATGGTCTGTATCCACGTTTATTTATTTATTACTTTATTTGAAGGAGCGGGGGGCGCACCATCCATTAACCCCCCACCTCATTTTCAAGCCAAATTAATTTTTTTAATCGTGTTGCTATAGTTTTGAATGTAATTGGGAAGGGGAACAGTTGACTCTGCACAAACAAGCAAAACATGCTCACAAAATAAGAAGTAAGCAAACAAGATTAATTGATTAATGTAAACTAAGCAGGGACAAGAAGGGAGAAAGAGAAAAGAAAAAATGCTATAAAGAGGAAAGAAATTAATCATATCAGATGAGATAGGACCATACAATATAACAAGAGAATACAATAAGACAAGTCACTGTGTCTGCAAAAGAGAAGAAATAAGGAAAAAAGAGCATGGTCTGTTTTAAATTTATGCATATGTTGTTGCATTAAGGCTCCCGAGGCAGAATATATTTAAGATTTGTTTTAAGTTGATCTGTGAATTGTCTGGAGCATAAAGCATCCAATTCTCCCAGAAAATACCTTAAATATTGATTCGCTTGAGCAGAATACACATTTCCATTGTGTGATGGTCCATCGCAGATTCCTCCAAGCCAGAAGAAGTCAACGGAGCATCCAGGCGCTATAAATATAAGGCTTTCTTTTTGCACTGTGAAGTTTTAACTGAAATTTGTGGATGTAACTACATAATGTACTACTTGACTGAAGTTTGCAAAGTAATCCTGAGTCCATGAGGTTAAATCTCTTTCAAGTGCAAAAAATGATGGTTCTTGATGCAGTTCCATCTGAGTGATTTGCGCTTGGTGCCATGTTGATCACAGGTAACATTCAATCCACGAGGAGACATTAGGCTTGTGCACTTGGAGGGCCCTTTGATGCACAGGACTTCCATTTTTACTCTCTTACCAGATTTCTTGAATCTTTGAACATGGCCAATTCAGAATGGAATTAAATCATTATTTAAAACCACCTTTTTTCACCTACCAAAAAGAGTCAACCCAAATGTTATTGTGTGATGGTCCATCGCATTCCTCCAGGGCCAGGATGTTTTTTTTTGCAAATTTTGTTTGTGATAGCAGGGGGGAAGGGCAAAGTCCCACCCTCAATTCTCAAAAAAAACAAAGAGGCTATTCCCCCAATCGTTGATGGTACGGGGAAGGTTGCTCTTATTCCCCCAACTGTTGGAGGAACAGGAGGGAAGGTTTCTCTTATTCTCGCAGTAAATCTAAGACATTATTCAAAAGGTGCAGAGTTTCACCAAAAGATGTCGCACAGCAGTTGAGAGAATAGCCTTTGCCAAAAAAAAAAGCTTCTGCTTTCTTCCAAGTAGGCCCATTACATTTACGTGTTTCCCAGTGAGATTTGGCTATATTTTAACTTCTTTGTTGATCAACTGGTGCCTGTTGTCTTTGGCCATGTTTTCCATTTTCGTCCGAAATGGAAACAGTTGGGCAATCTGATGATTATGCTCCATTTTCACTCAATAAATACCTTTGCATTGTTATTAGTCGAATTTCATCTTAAACCAAATGGTATCCACCTCACATTATTGACAGTGGGGTTATCTTAGCAAAGAACTGTTTCGTATTTCGCTGTTATTCAAATACGGCTTGCTAGAGCAGAATCCCTCGCCCTCCCCCTCCAGAGGCAGGGCAACCCTTGAAAGAGGGAATGCAAGGACAGGCTTACAAGCAACCTTACCTAAAAAAATATTGTATCCCTGAAACAAAGAAACATAGAAAGAGGGCTTGTTATTGATGGTGTTCACCCTTTGACCTTTGCTGCAGCTCATCCAAAAGGCCGCACTTTTCAATTTTAAAAATAACATTAACTCTAATGTTTTTATGGGAATCATATTTGTGTGACCCTTCAACCTTTCCTGTTGCGGCATCAACAGATCAGACTTTACATTTGCAAAAGCAATAATGCAGAAATTTTTTCTGGGCATCAAGTTACACTTCTTATGATTTGTTTCTGGTGCATCAAGGAGAGCTGCTATTGATGTTGGTAACCATATGATGTTTGCTGTAGTACCACAACAAGAAAAAAAAACAAGAGTCATCAGAAGATGACATATCCCCCGGCCCCTGATTATTTGCAAAAGTCATGTCAATCCTACACCTTCAAAGAAATTCAAAAGAAACAAAATTAGGTCTTCACACACCAACTTACACGCAGTTTGGTTCAGTGAAAATAGCACCAAAGCACTGTAGCTCCACCACAGCCATAGCCAAATTGTCAATGTTTTATGATTAATTTAATGCATCAGTATAATTGGAGATAAATCTAAAATGTGTTCTGCCACCTTCAGTACATATTCAAATAAGTGGTGCCAGGCACAACAAACCCCGCCCCTCGCACATACTTTGACCTACTTTGCACAAAATTCAATAGGGATCTATTCTGGGTCAGTGGCAATCCCTATACCGAATTCGGGGTGAATCTAGCTATTAGTTTTGCCGCTAGAGTGTTAACAAACAAACACAGAAACAAACCAAACTGAAAACAATACCCCTTCCCTCGCCCTTCGGGTGGGGCGGGGTAAAATAGTGCGCTGTCACGAGTGAGACCCCTCAGCCTTGTGCTTTATTGGCAGCCATATTGTTCATTGGAGCGGTGCACAAATGGATAGGGAGCTTTCTCTAACCACCCTCAACATGCCACCAAAAAATGAGAACATTTGGCCGAGGTGTTTTTCAGTTATCGTCCGGAAACGAAAATGAAGATGGCTGCCGTGGCAGCCATATTGATTATCGGAGTGGGACACAAATCGATTAGGAGCTTCCTCTAACCACCCCCAACATATCATCAAAAAATGAGAACATTTGGCCAAGGTGTTTCTCAGTTATCATCCAGAAACGAAAATGAAGATGGCTGCCGTGGCAGCCATATTGATTATCGGAGTTGGACACAAATTGATATGGAGCTTCCTCTAACCACCCCTAACATACGACCAAAAAATGAGAACATTTGGCTGAGGCGTTTTTCAGTTTTCGTCCGGAAACGAAAATGAAGATGGCTGCCGTGGCGGACATACTGATTATCAGAGCGGGACACAAATCTATAGGGAGCTTCCTCTGACCACCCCCAACATACCATCAAAAAATGAGAACATTTGGCCGAAGGCGTTTTTCAGTTATCTTCTGGAAACAAAAATGAAGATGGCTGCCGTGGTGGCCATATTGATTATCAGAGTGGGACAGAAATCAATAGGGAGCTTCCTGTAACCACCCCCAACATACCAACAAAAAATGAGAAAATTTGGCTTAGGCATTTTTCAGCTATCATCAGGAAACAAAAAGTTTACAGACAGACAGACGGACGCTGCTCACCACGACCATACCCCTCAACCGACTTTTCATCGGCTGAGGGGTAAAAATTAATGGAATTACAGATGCACATAGACAAATATACGTTACTCAACTGAAGACCTCATTCAATAGGTAAAACAAGAATGTTGAGTTGGTTTTCCTCTGGAATTATCTCGAAGTATCTACTGGGAACATCTACCAAAGACCATGAACCACATGTTGACAATGGCAGTAATAAAACAAGAGTCATTAATGAACAGTGTTTTAGTTCTCCTCCGGAAACAAAGCCATACCTGCGACTGAGTCCAAATCCATCTCGCTTCCATGGAAACAAAAAAAAATAATTTCAGAAATTTGAAAATATCAAAAGGCACCACTTTAGTATGTGGGTAATGCACATACAAAGTTTCAAAAAGATATGATGAACAGTTTTTGAGTTCTGCTCCGGAAACGAACCTATCTCTGTACAGAGTCCAAATCCAATTTGTTTCCATGGAAACGAAAAAATATAAAATTTTCTGAAATCTGAAAATATGAAAAGGCACCACTTCAGTTTGTGGGTAATACACATGCAAAGTTTCAGAAAGATATAATGAACGGTTTTTGAGTTCTGCTCCGGAAACAAGTTTATTACACACAGACAGACGGATGGACGGACATGCTGATCGCTATACCCCCCACATTATATGCCAGGGGGATAATAATAATAAAAAATGACAATATCTCATTCATCTTTTATTTCCTAATGTCCAACATCACCCTAGCGGTAACGCTGGCGTTACAGGATTTTCAATGGCGTGCCGTAAGCCTCTGACCCTTGAACCCATAATTGCTGTCAAGCTGTTCCTGTTTAAGATCGCTTGATTAATAATCACTCAATTTATTTACTCAATATTCAAGACCAATATGTAAGCCTGTAATTATGAAGAAATTGTTAAGAAATGACAGAGATCACCAATGGGCTACATTGACAACTTAATACTGATATTGCAGGGATGGGAAAAAAACAAATAATTAATCCAGTACTTTCTCTGAATTCCATCCACCGTTTTAGCACTTTTTTCAGCAGTGCAGCCTGATTTATTTAAAATTAAGTGCAATGAAAATGCTTTCAGCATCCTAAAGAATAGGCTGCATTTGTGGGAAGCTCAGTTGCACACTAGTTGCCGCCATGCAATGATAATTAATTAATAGAATTACCAACGCTTTGTGTTGAATAATTGAATAATTTAGTAAATTGGTTATTAGTGCATTGTGAAAATCATTTAAAATGTACGCCATGGATCGAACTTTCATGGTGGCAAAATCATTAACAAGGTATTTGTAGTCCAGCTTCTAGGAAAGTTGTAGGAAGTTGTATGAACAGCAATTATCTAATGAATTAGAAACAAAATCTAAACCTTGTCTGTTTGCAAACACCATCTTCAACAGCATTCATTACATAACATTCTGCTTCGAGATAGAATTTAGAGAAATTTCATTTCATTGCTGTTCATGCAATCTCATATTGAAGCCTTCCTCTTTGATGCAGAGCTATATGTCTTGATCATTAATGGCATAGCAGCCTCTGGATAGTCTATTTGCTCAGTAAATTAATTCAATTAGTTGTCTTATCCTTAATCAGAAACAGGTTGAGATTTAACCTGCATTACTGTAATGTCACTGGTTGTAGACAGTTTTATTTTTACATAAGCAAACTTAACACGCAGACCTTGCAAAACCACATTTTTAAAAAATGTTTTGTTTGGCATATCAAGCTGATCAGACACTGACACAGAAAAAAAAAAGCGCTGTTTTGTGAGCTACAGGAGTTCAGAAGCTTCGAAAGACATTGACAGGTCACCATAAATGTGGACAGTAAAATGCTTGGTAATTATTGCAATTAACAATATTGCGAGCTGAGGGGAAATGGTCATTAATTCTACCAATTGATCCTTGCAACTGAACGAATTAACACCTAGTTGCTAATTGAAGACCTGGGTGCAAGAAGTACTTTAGTCACAAAATAACACTTTTGAAATATAAAGGTTCAAAGTTTTGAAAACTTGCTGCAGATACTTTTTTTAAAAGATAACATTCAGTGGTGCCTGCTGCTAGTCCCAGGGGTTATACAAAGCAGACAGACATGTTTTTGTGGAAAAATAATGCTTTATTACAAAAAAACACGAGAAAATCAGTTTCGGATTTTGGTACTTCTTACCATAAAATGCCTGGACTTCGATACTTATTGCCATAAAATGCAGGACTTAGGTATTTATTGCCATAAAATGCATGGACTTCGGTACTTTTACCACACAAATGCTGTTTCAATCATTTTCTGATTGCCAAACAGTCATTTTTGCTACGCTTGTCACATGACACATACTAGCAGCTGATTGGACAGTCATGGACTTAGGCACTTGTTCTTGATGATGTCAAGGACTTGAGTACTTCTGCAAAGACTTGAGTATTTCTTGCACAAAAATTCAGTAGATTCAGGGAAGGCCGTATATCAGAATTGAGGACTTGAGTACTTATATTTGGAATTCTTTGGCTTTAAATGATGCACATGACACTCTACTTTATGGTAATAGTGTCAGCTCATTTTTTGGAAAATGTGACTTAAGTGCTTCTTGCACCCAGGTCTTCAATTAGGAAACTTAACTGGGAACAGTTTTGGAGAAGTAATGCGCTTTAAGGTGAGGTGAGAGCAGAGATATAATCCCTCTGATGGCAAGTCCCAGGTGGAAGAGGTTAATAGGAATCATATCAAATTTGCTGTCAACATTCCTGGTGCATAAAGGAGGAAGTTATTGACAGTGGTGGCTCTGTAATGTTTCCTGTAGCAGCACAACTCTGCCAACTTTTAAATTTGTTTCTGCAATGAATAAAACAATTTTAATGGAATTATGTCACACTGTGTGATTGTTTCTGGTGTATAGGGAAGGAGTGTTATTGATATTAGTCATCCTATGACCAAAATTTTCTGTGAACAGTTGAGCAGGTCTCCTGATGATTTTCTGGGCCCTGCACACTTTCCAGTTGCACATCTGCTTGGCCAGACTATGAACTTTTCCTATGGCGAGAATGCTGTTGTTTCAGGGATCTACCCTGCTGTCATCTTCTGACAGCACTTGTCTAGTTTGTCTTGTGTATATGTTGGTGCAGTGGATACTGCAGCCATACGATGGCAGAGTTGAGTCAAGTCATCTTTATTCTGTAAAGCTGATAAACAACAGGTAGTTGTTCAAAATGCAGTGCAGAGATAAGCATCAATAACAAACTGGCACAACAAAATTTCCACAGAGCATACGTACAGCATGGAAGCAGCCGCAAGTTAATTAAAAGCTAGGGTGAAGAGGTGAGCTTTTAGACGGGATTTAAAGATGGTGATGGTGGGGACAGTTCTCACATGGAGTGGTTGGGCGTTCCAGAGCTTCGGATCAGCAACTGAAGAAGCTTGATCACCCTTCTGTTTCAGCAGTAAGCATGGTACTGAAAGTAAGTGTTGTATGGCGGACCTGAGCCATCTAATGGAGGAGAGCTAGCAGAACAGGTCAGAGATGTAAGAGGGGACCAAACTGTTGAGGGCTTTAAAAATTAATAAATGTTTCTTAAAATCTATCCTGAACTTTGCAGGCAGCCAGTGAAAAGAGGCCTATATCAGGGAGATACGGTTCCTCCATCAGGAGCCTGGCAGCTGCATTTTAGACCCAGTGCAGCAGCTGCAGGAAAGAGAGTCAGACACCTGCATAAAGAGAGATACGGAAATGAAATATGGAAGAGATGAAGGCCTGGATTCTGATTTCTTAGTTTTTAAAGGACAAGATTGCCTTAATTTTACCAATATGCCTAAGGTGGAAGAAACTGCCCCTCACTACTGCATTGCTTTATTTGTGAGAGATCACACCCTGATTTTTAGCATGTGTGGTAATATATACCATTTTTGAGGGTAGCTTTATAAGCTCATTGAATTGGAACCAAAAATAAGTTATCAAGTAATCATTAAACGTAATGTTGACATTATTAGACCAACTGCTCTGAACTCGCATGCACACGCATGCTTAGGCACATTGTCCTACTTACGTGCTTTACAAACAGTGTAACACAAGCGATCCGCTACAAGCAGAATTGCCACATGAAAGAATAAAACTGTTAGAATATTTTGTACTTGTGATGAAATGCAATCTGATATAAGACTGATAAATTGCCGTTTATCAGAATGAATGAACTAGAAACGGCAGCCACGCTTCTGCTCAAACCAGGAAAATCATTTCCTCTCACGCAGTCAGATCATGTGATTTCGTACCACCCATGTAAATAAATGTCAAAAACAGCGAGAAAAAATCCATTTGCCGCATCATTTGGTATGAGCTCATTTAGAGTAAACACCTTTTACTGAAGTACTAATATGGCAGTTTCAATGACATTGAGAAAATATCGTCAGTTAAAGACCTAGTGATGCACTATTCTTTGATGATCCATTTCCCCTTAAAATACTGCAGTTGTCACAAAATCCCACGGCGCACCTGGACTAATCATTTCTATGCTGCAAGCACGGCGGAAAAAAATATTCCCCAATTTATCCATCGATGGACATAGTTTTCCCCCCATTGGCCAGCTTTTCGGCCGTACTGAGCAGCAGATTAGCAGAACAAAGACAGTGTGCTCAAGTGGCGGAGTGTTAAGATATACTACAGAAACACCACAATGTTTATGTCTATGATATTGACTCACAGGCATTTGATGTCGCACTTCTGGTTCATTCCATATGAAGTCAACCAGAGGTCCCCAGCTTTCTTATTTATTAATTTGTCTTGCAAAACAAGTTGCCATTATACAACCCCAATTCCGAAATAGTTGGGACAAAGTGTAAATTGTAAATAAAATCAAAACGCAATGACTTTCAAATCACACCAGCCAGTATTTTATTCACAATAGAACAGAGATAGCATAGCAAATGTTGAAACTGAGAAATTTACAATTTTATCCACAAAATGAGCTCATTTCAAATTTGATGGCTGCTACAGGTCTCAAAAAAGTTGAGACAAGGGCCTGTTTGCCATGGTGTATCATCCCTCTTCTTTTTAACACAGAGTGGAGGCGTCTGGGCATTGAGGAGACAAGTTTCTTGAGTTTAACCACTGGAATTTGATCCCACTCTTGTTTAATACAGGCTTCCAGCTGCTGGAGAGTTTTGGGTCTCCTTTGAAGGACTTTTTGTTTAATTATGCGCCAAATGTTCTCAATCGGTGAAAGATCAGGACTGCAGGCAGGCCAGTTCAGCACATGGACTCTTCTACTCCGAAGCCATGCTGTTGTAATAGCTGCAGTATGTGGTTTTGCATTGTCCTGCTGAAATATTCCTTCCCTGGAATAGATGTCATCTGGAGGGGAGCATATGTTGCGCTAAAACCTTTATATACCTTTCAGCATTCATGGTGCTTTTTAAAACATGCAAGTGTCCCACACCATATGCACTAATGCATCCCCATATCATCAGAGATGCTGGCTTTTGAACTGAACACTGATAACAGGAGGGGTGGTCTTTCTCCTCTTTAGTCCGGAGGACACAACGCCCATGACTTCCAACAAGAATGTCAAATTTGGACTCGTCTGACCACAGGACACTTTGCCACTTTGCAACAGTCCATTTTAAATGAGCCTTGGCCCACAGAACATGGCGGCGCTTCTGGATTATGCTCAACAATGACTTCCTTTTTGCATGGTTGAGTTTTAGGTGGCATCTGTGGATGGCACGGCAGACTGAGTTTACTGACAGTGGTTTCTTGAAGTATTTCTAGGCCCATTTAGTAATATCAATGACAGAATCATGCCGGTGAGTGATGCAGTGGCGTCTGAGGGCCCGAAGATCACGGGCATCCAGTAAAGGTCTTCGGCCTTCTCCCCTCACACAGAGATTTTTCCAGTTTCTCTGAATCTTTTGATGATGTTATGCACTGTCGATGATGAGACCTTCAAAGCCTTTGCAATTTGACGTTGAGGAACGTTGTTTTTAAAGTATTCCACAATTTTTTAATGCAAGCCTTCACAGGTTGGAGAGCCTCTGGCCATCTTTACTTCTGAGAGACTCAGCCTCTCTAAGACATCCCTTTTATGGCCAATCATGTTACACACCTGATGCCAGTTAATTATTTGCTAAATGTTCTTTCAGCTGATTCTCTTATATATTAATTGCTTTTTCAGCCCTTTTTTAACTGTGTCCCAACTTTTTTTGAGACCTTTTGCAGCCAGAAAATTTCAAATAAGCTAATTTTGTGGATAAAAATCTAAAATGTCTCAGTTTCAACATTTGAAAGTTTATCTATGTTCTATTGTAAATAACATTGGCTCATGTAATCTGAAAGTCATTGCATTTTGATTTTATTCACAATTGAAACTTCGTCCCAACTATTTCGGAATTGGGGTTGTAAAATTAAATCAAATAATAATTCATTTTGTGAACATGTGAACTTTTTTTCTGATTATCAGGCAAAATGCAATATGCACAGAAGGGTCATTCCATATGAACTCAACCAAAGTACAAGAATCTTCCACGGTCACCGAATCAGATTTGGCTCAAATTTATTTTGGTAGTACTTCTATATTCAAAATGAACACATGCAACATTTTAGGCTCCTACTCCAAAGGGTTTCTGAGATATGGCACCCCAAACTTCTGGAGCGATTTCCCCCTTTTTGACCCAGCAAATCGTGAATGTGAATTTATAGGGATTTTGGAGGCCAATATCTTTGTAACAAATCAAAGCTATGGGCTGAAAATTGCTGTCTAGAGTAATTTGGGTCCAGGCTTTCAGAATCTCTTAGCTCTCATAAAATGATTTATCTCTTCTCATTTTCAAGATATTGGCCTCTCAAATATGAAACTTTTTATGGACGGAAATCAAAAATTCAGTTTTCAAGGGCTCCCTATGAGGTCAGGATCCCTTCCAGAGGCTAAATTGTGCTGGATTCCTCCTACTTTGAGCACAGGTCTCAAAAGGAAGATTGACTGCACCCAAGGCATAATAGTGGAGTTAGGAGACCCTGAAAAGGGTCCCGGATTAAAAAAGTAACTTTTTTGCCAATTTTGGATTGGCAAATTCACCATAGGGGCAGTTACCCTTGGTAATGCAACTTGTTTTACATAAATCTATATATCTCTGCTTTATTTGTTCAAAATTACAACTTGTTTACTCATCTTTTCACTATTTAATCATGATATAAAATATTTAAATATTGGCTTTTTTTGCAAATCCCCTCCATTATGCCTTTTGTTTTGATAAAATGCCATAAGGTGAAGCTATTATAAGTTGTATGCTATTGTTTTAGTACCATCCATCTTAAGATTTACCCTTATTGGTTAGGTGAGATACTCAGTATATGGCCATTTGCCAACAACTGACCATGAATGATCACAAACGTGAGAAAGCTAGACGCCAAGAACTGTCAACCAAGATTACCGATCACAACAAACGAGCTTATTATACAAATAATGTGACTTCTTTTGAATTAGGGCAGTGATTTCAGGAGTAAGCTTTTAAAACTGGCACTCTGTCCTTGCAGCTCCAGTGCAGAGACGAGGCAGATTATGTTTTGGAATTGCACCCAGCAGGCATTCTTATTAGTGAAAGCAGGCCGTGAGAAAATTTCTGTTTGACTGCTGCATTAAGTTGATGAATACATCACTGTTTTCATCCGAACACTCGACAATACAGCCTGTGTACCATTCCTCATCATGCATGCACGTAACATATTTTCCCGGCTGTAACTCAGCACTATCAAACTCGGCTGTTGGTTGCTCTTTACCCACAACAGTTGAATGATCATCTGCTGATATCCTTTCCATTCTCAGTTCAGTTTTAAAGATTGGAATGAAGCAGCGGTGGGATCTTGTGCCAGTTAGATTCTGGGCTTGGTCAAATCGTGTCCGAAAGTCAAAGCTGCTTTCATTGCTTCAATGAATTCATTAATTAGCTTCCCTATTGTTTTAACCGGAGATGATGCAATTCCCATGGAAGATGATGTAATACCTGGGAGATCTTAGGGAGGGAACACAACATGTCAGATATCAGATTATCTTTGGAAATGATGGAACTTGAGTTTATGAGTAGGCACTGTCTATTTAAAACTTCTGGTTGCAGAACAAAGGGGATAAATTGGCATTTTTACCCCAAAATGCCTATATTAATAACATGATTACATAGTGACGGAGATGAGAAAACAAGTTGTAATTTTGAACAAATAAAGCCAAGATATATGCATTTTTGTAGAACAAGTTTCTTTCCTATGGGTAACTGCCCACATGGTGAACTTGCCAATCCAAAATTGGCAAAAAAAAAAAAAAGTGACCTTTTCAGCTGGGGACCTTTTTCAGGGTCTCCTAACTCCACTATTATGCCTTGGGTGCAGTCAGTCTTCTTTGTACAGACAGACCTGTGCTCAAATAGAAGGGATGTAGCGCAATGTAGCCTCTGTAAGGGATCCTGGCTTCAATGGGGGCCCTTGAATACTGAATTTTTGATTTCCGCCCATAAAAAGTTTCATATGTGAGAGGCCAATATCTTGAAAATAAAGAGAGAGATGCAGTTTGATAAGAGATTCTGAAAGCCTGGACCCAAATTTTCAGCCTATACCTATGATTGGTTCCAAAGATATTGGCCTCCAAAATCTAAAAATTAACATTTGCGATTTGTCAGGGCAAAAAGGGGGCGTGGCCCCAGATTTTTGGGGAGCCATATATCGGAAACCCCTTGGAGTAGGAGCCTAAAATTTTGCAAATATTCATTATGAATAATGAGGTACTCCCAAAATATATTTGAACCTATTCTGAGTCGGTGACCGTGGAAGATTCTTTTACTTTGTTTGAGTTCATATGGAATGACCCTTCTGTGCATATTGCGTTTTGCCTGATAATCACAAAAATAGTTCACATTTTCACAAAATTAATTATTCTTCGATTTAATTTTATAATGGCATCATCTTCTAACTTGTTCAGCAAGACAAATTAATACATAAGAAAGCTGTTCTATGCTTACATTTCCCATGACAAAAATTTGCATTTTTATCAAAAAGGCTTCAAATGTATATATATATAACCACTACCTTATGCGTTTTGCGGTGAAACTCTTCAAATCGACCAGACAGGCTTCATTAAAACTATAGCTTGCATTTTGTAATGTAGTCGTCGGACTGAACTAGATAACTACCAAATGCCAAGCTTGCCTCCTAACCTGTTGCAGCTGGCGTGGCTATTGTTGTCTCATTTACAGGCGGCTCGTTAGGATTGTTAGCAGCCAGTGTGCCCATCAACGTTGCTGGTGGCGGTCTTTAGCAGCCCCTGGACAGCCGATGCTGCTGGAAGGTTTTCGGTCTTGGGGCTTTGGGGTTTGCAGTTTTGAAATATCCAATCTGCTTGGTTATTTCTCTTAATAGCTGTGACTCCCGCTTCAACTTCTTTCATTGATTTTTGCATTCCTGAGCTCCACATCCACATTTCTTTCCACACTTTTGCATCTTTTGTCAAAAATTTCCACTCCAGTAGCTTGGTAACAGTATCTTGGTACATTTCAAATACAACGATTCATTCATTGGATTATAAAAACAAGCACGCACGTCATCCATTAACCAATCACAATGGCATTTATTTAGTCCCCCCTCCAGAGCAGGCCCAACTCTAGCTTAACTCACACGCAACAGTCAGTGCTCTGTTTAAGCATTATTTGGCATTTTTCCCGATGGCTGCTTCTATCTTGTGCCTCACCATGGGCCCTTTCACGCCGTCGGGCTCCGGGGCTTGAGTCCAGGTAAGTCCCTGCACCCCTTCTGTTATCAGCATTCAGTTCAAAAGCTAGCATCTCTTGATGGTATGGGGATGCATTATTGCATATGGTGTGGAACACTTGCATGTTTTAAAAAGCACCATGAATGCTGAAAGGTATATAAAGGTTTTAGAGCAACATACGCTCCCCTCCAGACAACATCTAATCCAGGGAAGGCCTTGTGTATTTCAGCAGGATAATGCAAAACCACATACTGCAGCCATTACAACAGCATGGCTTCATAGTAGAAGAGTCCGTGTGCTGAACTGGCCTGCCTGCAGTCCTGATCTTTCACCGATTGAGAACATTTGGCGCATAATTAAACAAAAACTCTGTCAAAGGAGACCCAAAACTCTCCAGCAGCTGGAAGCCTGTCTTGAACAAGAGTGGAATCAAATTCAAATGGCTAAACTCAAGAAACTTATCTCCTCAATGCCCAGACACCTCCACTCTGTGTTAAAAAGAAGAGGGGATGCTACAGCATGGTAAACAGGCCCCTGTCCCAACTTTTTTGAGACCTGTAGCAGCCATCAAATTTGAAATGAGCTCATTTTGTGGATAAAATTGTAAAATTTCTCAGTTTCAACATTTTCTATGTTATCTCTGCACTATTGTGAATAAAATACTGGCTGGTGTGATTTGAAAGTCATTGCCTTTTGATTTTTTTCACAATTTACACTTTGTCCCAACTATTTCGGAATTGGGGTTTTTCTTAAAAAAGAAATTTGAGCCAAATCTGAGTCAGCGACCAGGGGACCTCTGGTTGACATCATATGGAACGACCCGAACTCAGTTTTGATGAGAATCGTGTCAAACGTTTGGTGATTGTTCCTACTGTATAGAGATGATGTTGCTGACTGTAGGACCTTCCCTGTAACACCCTCACCAGGCCAAACTTTAAATTTTTTTAAAATTCAATAACTTAAAGGGCTAGTAAACACTGCAACATGACCAACATTTTAAAGCTGGAATGTATCAGAGCAAACAAATACACATTTCTTTCCACTGAAATCAATCGCCGATCAAAGATAATCAATACTATTGACAGCTGGGAACAGGAACTCACGACCACATCCCCAGCTGTACCAAGTAACCCATGACATCAGTGATGGAACGCACGGACACATGCTGGTATGTCGAATTGGGCGAGCTGTGGATCTAAGTGCAGGAGTTCGGATTCCGATTTGGGAGACTGGAGTGACTTCAGATCAGATTATAGTCTTGGAAGTGAAGACTTTGGTTTTAATGGGGATGCAGAATACGTTTTTCCGCAGCCTTATAAATATGCACCTTCAAGAAGCTCAAGAAACCCATAAAATAGCCCTCCGAATGAACACTCAGCCAGTCAGTATGTCATGATTGATTAACCAGAAGATCGCATTCATAACGCACAGTTGTACAAGTAAACTGCTTGCCAGTAACAGTTATGTTTTGTGAATGCCACTATAAAAGATTTTTGTAGTCAATAATTCAAACCTCTCAAACTCAAACACCCCCGATACCCAGGGCAAGCTGCACATATGTAAACCCTTAATGTGCTAATTATTCCTATAATCAGGCAAGGTGCAAAATATATGAAGAAAAATGTCAGATTTCAGCCTTCAAAAACTCAACAATTTTGTCAATTTTTTGTCAGCAAATTAGTTGGCAATGACCTTCAGAAGGGTTCACAGCAGTAGCAGCTCGTGAACTGGCAACAGGAAAGGCTCAAACAATCCCATAAAATTGATGATTGGTCTCGGTTAAAGCATTACACTGCGAAGCAGAAGTGACTATCACAGTGCGGGTTTGAGCCCCGGTCATACCAACCGGCAGTGGTTGGCAGCTTTTTCAGAGTAGCGCACAATTGGCCATTGTGCTACAGGGATGCAAATTGGAAAGGGTCTGCCGGGAAGGGTAATATACAAATGGTAGCTTTGTTCATTGCTTAAGCGCCTCCTGTTGGCCAGACGGGCGCTCGTCAGGAAGATTCTAAGCTTGTTCATGTTCGGGTATCCTATGCCCTCATTCTGAACTTGCGAGGATTCAACCAATGAGTGTATAAGAAGCAGTGGCTGACAGGCGTGTGCTTCGGAGGAGAGCCGCGAACTGTCTTCACTCTCCTGAGTTGGCAGCACGAGGTCGCATATGAGCAAGCCTTGTACATAGTTTCCCAATGGGGCATTCCAGATTCGGGTGGGATTGGAGATGCCAAAAAAAAAAAAAAAAAAAAAATTTAATGATTGGTCATGACCTGTTTTCAATCATTAATGTAAATTACCATTACAGAAACTCCAAAAATTCTCAACATTATCAGGTGTGGCCAGTTTTCATTTATAAAGCATACTGATTACTCCAGACTTCTCATGCTTTTCTGTACTCAGGGGTTGGAAGCAATGCATGTGTTTCATGATCATTCAAATGACATAAGATCATTTGAAACGTCTATATGCAATTCCATTGCTTCCAACCCCTCCATGCACAAGGACTTCAGTTCCGCGCGAGAATCTCTTACATACGCGTTGATTGAATAATTGCTGACTACAGCAGAGGAACGTAAATATGCCACTTAAACTCACACCGAATGTGTGAGAGTTGACAGGTATGCGTTATAAATGAAAACTGGCCACACCTGATAATGTTGAGAGTTTTCGGAGTTTCTGTAATGGTAATTTAAATGAATGATTGAAAACAGGTCGTGACCAATCATTAATTTTAAGTAATTGTTTGAGCCTCACCTGTTGCCAGTTCACGAGCCGCCACTGGTTCACAGGTACCTGTGAGTCCTTCTGAAGGTCATTTGTCAACGATTAACTTTTGGAGGGATAGGGTGATAGGGATAGGGATTGGGTCAAAAATGAAGTACTTTTAGAGTAAATAAACACCATAAAAAAGTATGTTACTGAACAGCAACACAGTCACACAGCAAATCCACTTAACGGAAAGAAACTCGGTTTGAAGATCATGAGGACCATTTTAACCTCAACAAAACACAATTCAAGCATGAAGCAACTAAATCATCATCCAGAAAAACAAAAAATAAAATGATATCAATGCACAATCACATATGCGGCACTAGCGATTCTGCTAAGTTTGTGCTATGCCCACAAGTGATACATCAAATGAAAGAGGAGAGTCCTAAGCCTTGTCACGTAGGGCCAAAACCACACTCAAGATAGCCGCCGAAGAATATCCTGCATACATTTCACCCTCTACAGCAATAAGCAAAATTTTTTCTTACATTTACGATGTTGAATATCCCAAAGTGAGGCATAACATTTCCTTGTGATTGGCTTGTGATGCTCTACAGGTTTAATAAAAAGCCAAAATTTTTTCTTTTTACAACTTCATTGACCAGCTGTTTGTCTGTCATCAGTCAAAATGCAACTTTTAACCTCTACCTGTCAAGAAATCCTGTTCAAAATTGACAGCATCCCCAAAAAACTAGTTTGGGGTTCAGCCCAGCACCCCCAAAAGTGGGTGTGGCAGGGTGGTCATAGGGAGTAACTGAAGTTGTCGATTTTAGACTTTCTAATGTAAATGAAGAACTGACACTTGGTATGTAGTATACATCATGCCTGGACATATAAATGATGGTTTTTCAAGATTTCAGAAAAATTAAAGTAAATTTTAGTAAATGCAACATTTTAGTTTTATATTGTGTTCCATCATATTCTGCTGAGCAAAAGTAAGTTAAAAAGCAGTCAACAACTCCCTTTGTCATCCATACTTTGCTGTTACAACCAAATCTTGCAGTCATCTGACCTCAAGTACTTTTTTCCAGAAATGTGGGCTTTTGTTGGTGAGTCATACCAAACAGCAGCTTCTTATTTTTTAAGTTAAACTGCATTTTGCTTCTTGCAGTACAGCATATGTATGTCTGTTCAGGAAGTTTTCTATGCACAGCAGTCACTTAGACATCCACAACTTTTAGGGATTTATTTTCATTATAGTGAGAATTTTTTGGTTATGGATTATGGAGCTCTTTCTTGGCCCTGAGTTTAATGTTCTCATCTCAGTTATGTTCTCAATGGTTGGTTTTGGTTGAATTTTTTGGCCTTTTGTGGGAAACGGATTCCTTGCCTAGCACTGGAACAACACCTTTTCATGCTTGATATCTTTTTTTTTGACTTTGTCATTAGATTGCATCACTTTCAATGTCACACTAAGGCATCTCACACAACTTTCAGTACAGTTGGCCTAATTAAATCTTTAGGGTTTTCATTAACAGTCAAGAAAAACCCCACTATATAAATGTGTTCATCATCGGCAAAAACAAATTAGACAATAAGACTCCTTGTGATTATCTGGCAACATTGAACTTCTGCTTTCATGCAAGTATATAGTTATACCCTCAAGACATTTGCTTCATCATTGAAAACCACTTTCTTCATGAATTTCACAAAAGATCAAGTGGGAGATTCTTCAGCTCTGTCTTATTTAGGAGCAACACCATCACCAGCTTCTGTGCTGCCATATTTGACTGCAGCAGCAGTTATTTTTGTTACTGTTTTTGGAAATCTACTCGTGATCATCTCTATCTGCCATTTCAAGCAGCTCCACACTCCAACCAACTTCATACTCCTCTCTTTGGCTGTAGCAGACTTTTTAGTTGGAGTGAGTGTGATGCCTTTTCATTTTGCTCTCTTGCTGGATCCAGACTGGTGCTTTGATGTATCCTTTTGCACCATTTTTAAAGTAGCATCATTTCATTTGACTTGTGTATCGATTTGCAATGTTGCATTTATTTCTGTGGACAGATATTTGGCTCTCAGCAACCCTTTTCTGTACTGCACTAAAATGACAGTGAATCTAACTTTAAGGATAATAAATCTTCTATGGATGTGTTCACTCATCTATAATTTATCGCTTCTCTACGATAATGGAAATTTTTCTGTGAATGCAGGAAATGCTACGTGCGCTGAGTGTATTGTTACAGTCAATGAAATCTGGACCATCTTTGATTTTATTGCGATATTTATTGTGCCCTTACTTGACAATTATGTTTATGTACCTGAAAATCTTTGCTATCGCAAAAAGACATGCAAACAAGATAAAATGCGCCAGAAAACATCATTTCAATTGCACAAATTTAAATAAATTTTCAATGGCATCAGAAACAAAAGCAGCAAAAACACTTGTAATTCTTGTGTTAGTGTTCCTGTTATGTTTTGTTCCTTTCTATTTAAGTTCTTTCTCGATGATGTATATTAGGGAACCATCGATATATCTTGTAAATACTGCAAATTCACTGATATATCTGAATTCTACAATCAATCCTATAATTTATGCTCTACTCTATCCATGGTTTCAAAAGTCTGTGAAACTAATTTTTACACTGAGAATATGTTCCTCACAGTCTTCCTTCATAAATGTGCTTGTAAAGCAAACATAAAGAATTCATGTTTTCCATATTGCACTCAATTGCAAAACGCATTACATTCATGTGAGAAAAGAACAATTCTGCTCTATATTTATGAACAAACAATATAACTCAGAATTCTGACATAATTTTCATGGAAAAAAATCTCTGCTTTTATGAATTAACAAGATAATTATCTCAGAATTCTGAGGTGAGTTTGCATGGAAATGGAAAAAAAATCTGCTCTCTGTTTATGAATTAATTGGATTATTTTCTCAGAATTCAGCAAAGTTTTCATGGGAAAAAATTCTGCTCTGTTTTTATGAATTACTCTAATACAATTCTCAGAATTCTGAGAAGTTTTCATGGAAGAAGAACAAAATATAAACTTTTTTTTTTAAATTTGTGATATACGCGTAGAATTCAGATGGAAGCTCTCAGCTGTATGTGGCTGTGTGCTTTGTTGCTGTGCTGCAAACCATATGGGCTCAATACAGGTAAGGTAAAGGTGTTGTCTCTCACTAATTTTGCATGTCAATTTAGCTTTGTTTAGAAAAGAGAAAAGACTTTATTATCCCAAGAGAAGTTTGTTGTACATCCTTAAGAGATAAGCACTATAGTTAAAGGAATGTTACAAAAAATCAATAAATAATAAATAAGCAACCAGTCAGCAAGATGAGAGATGAGGATCTCAGTTTGAGTAGCCATCTTTTTCTGTATTTCAATAATAGCTGTTTATAAACATGTCCATGGACATACTTTTTACATAACACCATCGCCTGCAGTTGGTAAGTTTGCCAGCAAGGTAGCTAGCTAGCAAAAATTTGTTTCCCATCTAGCTGGACGTTTTTAGTTAGCTACTGAAAAGCTAGATAGCTAGAGCTAGAGAGAAGTCACCCGCAGTACTCATTTAACATGGAATACTCTAACAAATATTTGGCAATATCAAAGAGCCCAAGCTTGTTCACTGTGCTAATCGTTGCACTAGGGCTGGAAGATACAACCCCAATTCCAAAATAGTTGGGACAAAGTGTAAATTGTGAATAAAATCAAAAGGCAATGACTTTCAAATCACACCAGCCAGTATTTTATTCACAATAGAACAGAGATAACATAGCAAAGGTTGAAACTGAGAAATTTTACAATTTTATCCACAAAATGAGCTCATTTCAAATTTGATGGCTGCTACAGGTCTCAAAAAAGTTGGGACAGGGGCCTGTTTACCATGCTGTAGCATCCCCTCTTCTTTTTAACACAGAGTGGAGGTGTCTGGGCATTGAGGAGAGAAGTTTCTTGAGTTTAGCCATTTGAATTTGATTCCACTCTTGTTCAATACAGGTTTCCAGCTGCTGGAGAATTTTGGGTCTCCTTTGACGGAGTTTTCGTTTCATTATGCACCAAATGTTCTCAATTGGTGAAAGATCAGGACTGCAGGCAGGCCAGTTCAGCACATGGACTCTTCTACTACAAAGCCATGCTGTTGTAATAGCTGCAGTATATGGTTTTGCATTGTCATGCTTAAATACACAAGGCCTTCCCTGGAATAGATGTCTTCTGGAAGGGAGCATATGTTACTCTTAAAACTTTGTACACCTCTCAGCATTCATGGTGCTTTTTAAAACATGCAAGTGTCCCACATCATATGCACTAATGCATCCCCATACCACCAGAGATGCTGGCTTTTGAACTGATAACAGGGGGGATGGTCTTTCTCCTCTTAAGCCCGAAGGACACGACGCCCATGATTTCCAACAAAATGTCAAATTTGGACTCGTTTGACCACAGGACACTTTGCCACTTTGCAACAGTCCATTTTAAATAAGCCTTGGCCCACAGAACACGGCGGCGCTTCTGGGTCATGCTCAACAATGGCTTCCTTTTTGCATGATAGAGTTTTAGGTGGCATCTGTGGATGGCACGGCAGGCTGTGTTTGTAGACAGTGGTTTCTTGAAGTATTCCTGGACCCATTTAGTAATGTCAATGACAGAATCATGCCGGTGAGTGATGCAGTGGCGTCTGAGGGCCCGAAGATCACAGGCATCCAGTAAAGGTCTTCGGCTTTGTCCCTTACGCACAGAGATTTTTCCAGTTTCTCTGAATCTTTTGATGATGTTATGCACTGTCTATGATGAGACCTTCAAAGCCTTAGCAATTTTCCGTTGAGGAACATTGTTTTTAAAGTATTCCAAAATTTTTTTACACAAACCTTCACAGGTTGGAGAGCCTCTGGCCATCTTTACTTCTGAGAGACTCAGCCTCTCTAAGACATCCCTTTTATAGCCAATCATGTTACAGACCTGATGCCAGTTAACTTCATTACTTGCTAAATGTTCTTTCAGCTGATTCTCTTATATATTAATTGCTTTTTCAGCCCTTTTTTGCCTGTGTCCCAACTTTTTTTGAGACCTGTTGCAGCCAGAAAATGTGAAAAAGCTCATTTTGTGGATAAAATTTTCAGTTTCTTTGACATGTTATCTATGTTCTATTGTAAATAACACATTGGCTCATGTGATCTGAAAATCATTGCATTTTGATTTTATTAACAATTTACACTTCGTCCCAACTATTTCGGAATAGGGGTTGTACATTTTTCACTATAATTTTTAAAGAAATAACAGTAACTTCAACCATGGGGTAAACAGAAGAGCTCACTTCTTTTGTTTTCCACTAATCATACCTGATGCAGTCTTGATCTAACGACTGATAAAAATCAAAGGCCATTTGAAATGCTTCCTGTAAAGAACTTCATTGACTTCAACATTTCTCAGCAACGTGTTTATCAGAGAAACATTAAGGTCCACAGAATCATCAGCTTTTAACCAGAAATTGCTTTCACCCCATTCTAATTTACTTTGCTCAGTTAGCAATCAAACACTTGATTCTCTCAATTACCAATTTGAATAGGTCATCAATTCAATTTTTTTAGATAGCATTTTTGTTTGTCTCATTTTTCAAGTTTAAATGACCATGAAACAGCGCAAAGGAGGTTTTGCAGGGTATAGGCAAATTTGCCCACAGTCCAATTTGAACCATCTTCTGGTTATATGTACCTACTTGGGGACTGTCCAGAAAATAGATTTGAAATGTGATATTTGCATACAGGAATTGAACTGTGACCTATTTAGTGATTTCATAATTTTTGTGGGGCCAGGCCTCAAAAAGTCCATATTTAAACAGATAAATGATTGTTCTGAAAAGACCATATGATTTTTAATGGATACACAACAACATGATGGACATTTTGATACCTAACATCAGTGGTGCTGTGCCTATACATTTAGGGCGGGCACGTGCCCGCCCAGAATTGTGGAGCTTTAGCTATGACGAATCAGCAGCACGTGTCCATAAGTGCAACGTTCCGCAGCTCATGTGTCATTCACTCGTCTCAGGCTGGCGCGGATTAACACAGGCTGACCTAGGCTGCAGCCTAGGGGCCTCATGTGCGCAGGGGCCCCGAATTGGCCAGACTATTTTTAATTATTTTAAATTTACCTAAGCAGAAACAAAAAAAACAAAAAAAAAAAAACGTCTGTTGGACCATAAAACAAATACTCAGCTGATTGGATAGATGTGATGCCTCATCTATCCAATCAGCTGTGGTGGTAAGTTATTTTGATTTACGTCACTGCTTTTGCTGGACAGCACAGCAGCAAAATATCAGATAACGTTAAAAAATATGACAGCGACGCACGTTTGAGAGAACAGCTCGACTAAGAGGTTTAAAAAAAATCCCTAAATTAATGGGATATTTCAAGCCTTCATCCAGTCAACAACAAGGCGCAGAGGATGAAACACCTGCAGCTTCGGGATCCTTAGCTGTAGCCGCCAAAGCTCATCTCCTCGGTAGGCTAACGGTTAATATTTCAGGGAATAGGTGCCCGCAGACCTACGCAACTTTCGCTTTAGTTCCCCCTGGTGACACAGTCACGTGCCTGGATACGTTGAAAACAAACCAAATAAATGGCCTGTCACAGTCCAATCAGCAGTCAGTTTGACAGCATTTTCCAGCGAGTTTAGAGTCTCTCCTCTTAGTGGCATTCACGTTCCTGTGCCGTAGTCAGCAATTATTCAATCAGTGCGCACTGAAGGAATTTACTAGCAGAATTTAAGTCATCAAGTTAATCAGTTTCACGTACATTACGGTGGATTTCCCCACTAATGACATGGAAATCGATTATGACTCTGGAATTCTCAGGCTTGTCTTTACTGAGGGATTGAAAGCAATGGAATTGCATAAAACATTTCAAATGGTCTTATTTCATTAAAACAATTTAAACGATCATGAAACACATGCATTGTGTCCAATCCCTGAGTAAAGAGAAACAAGGGAAGTCCGGAGTCATAATCGCTTTCCATCTTACTTGTGATGAGGTGCACCTTTACGCAAGTGAAACGGAAACTTCAGTGCGCAAGGATTTTAATTCAGTGTGAGAATCTCATTAAGCATTCAATGAATAATTGCGGACTATGGTGAATAAGCCTAAAAAATGTGTGAGACCTACGCCAAATGCGTGAGACTTGGCATCTCTGATTATACAGCCTTCCAAATGTCATACAATTATATAGTCTTCCCAGCGAGGCAAGGACAAGGTATAGGCTGAAATTAGCCGCTGTTGGCTTGGATGACTGCCCTTACAGGCTGCCAGCAGATGCATGGACTGATGACCCTACACAGTGGCCAGATTTCCAGTTTGGGAATCTGTATATGTATTTGACCAGCACACCAGGTGTGTACAATATTATCAACTCATTTCTCTTGTTTACCTGAATACATTTCGGCATTTTGGAGGCGGCGAAATAGCGTAAAAACGGCGTTGAACAGTGCAGTGCAGCATGGCAATTAACCTGTCAAACTGGTTTGTTTTCAACGGCTGGCTAGTTGCTAGGGCCTCCAGTGCCCGTATGTAGCGTCACTTCCGGTAATCTCGCCCTCACCTATAGAAAGAGTAACGTTGCTATATTCAACCTCGACCATGAAGTCAATGAAGTCAGTCCTTTTTCTGCTTATCTTGATGTTCAATTACCCAGAGAAACATTCGCGTGTGTAAAAACATCAAGTGTACATCCAGTCAAGAGAATTTATAGTTACATTTTTAGTGCTGCTATGTGCAGCTATGGAATTTGGGGGGCGGGGGTCACAGATACATCGCTTTAAAACATTTATTAGTCCTGACTTGTGCTCAGTCATTTTCTAAATTAACAATACAATCAATCCGAAAACACTCCACAGTATCAGACGTTGCTAGCTCTTCCCGTTAAAGTAAGGCAACTCGCACTTCGGTGCATTTAAATCAGCGTTATTGAAAATTGCACACTGGCGTATCAAACGGCCTTTTATTACATTTCAACAATTTAAACGATCATGAAGCGCAGGTTAGATTGCCTGATGTGCCGATAAAGTAGTGAAGAAGTTATAGAGCAGTTTGCCTTTCATAAAGCAAAGGCCTGTTTATAAGTGAATAATTTTTTCTGTACTGAATGTAGCCCATTATTTTCTCGCTGTTTGATTGTATGCGGAGTGAAGCTGTTTCTTCAATTGCCAGTAGATAATTACTATGATCGGAAAACGTGTCAATAAAGGAAGACAACTAGCCCGCAGGACTATTTGTTGTTAAAATGGAATGGGCCCCGGCCCCCCCCAAATCCCAGTTCTGGTGCCGACACTGGGCAGCAGCCATGTCACTGAGGGATGGGACTGAACTCGTCTATAATTGTAATCCGTGTGCTTGTGTATATTCAATAACTGATCCGGGTGTGCTATCTAGTGATAGAATATTGTAACTGCGTGCATAAATTTGCAGCTCCACGTCTGCTGGCGGACACATCTGCACACAGGGGTTGAAGGGCTACTTCTATGCACTGGGTCCTCTGCTTGTTTATAGTGTTTTGTTTGTACTGTTCTATTTCTTATTTTATGTAGCTGTGATGTGGTGGTAATTTTGTAACTGTGGCCGTCCAATCACTTGAATAAATGTAGAGGAAACACCAGTAGCTTTGGCTGTCTCTATGTGTGTGTATGCCAGTTCACCTTAGTATTTGTGTATGGGCCATTTATGGCACTAAATGAATTTTCCAGGAAGAGTTGGGGGTTGGGGGCCCACACAGTAGCCTAGGGGCCCATGACCACCTTAATCCTCCTCTGAGGGTAGTCTCATGCTGAAATTCTATTGGTTTATCTTTGGTCAAGAGGCGGGCCTTAGTGAATCCCATTAAGGGAACTTAGTGTAGCGCACTGTCGGTCGAGACATAACAGATGAAACTGGTATTTGCCGTTCCCCGGCAGGTTGCACGGACAAGCTTACATGTGATGCTGAAAAGTGGACAGGTAGCCTTACACTAAGCTTAGCTACTCAGGCTTGAAAATTTATTCCCTTGCTTTAGATCGTACGTTCTTTCAATTGCCGATTAAATGTGCGTATTTTTTGGTACTTTTATTTTTAGAAATATCCCTTGTGCTGATGGCTACACCTTGACAACGTAAAACACTATATTAAATGACTTATCCATCGATTTAATATTAAAGATATTAAATTGTTTTCTTATCCTTTTGTTGTATAGTTTGTGATGTCATGTCAAATACACGCGCGAAGACTCGATGGAGCGGACAAAAATGTATGGTAGGGTTATTCCGGGCAGCTCTTGAAGGCTGTGACTTCTGCAACAAATTTCCTTCGGGATAGTGAAGTAATATTGCTGTTGTTATTGCTTCTTGAGATGAAAATGATCAAAACCTATTCTGTACTTAGGTGAAAAGATGCAGAGCTATTTTCAGATAATGCCTCACAATTAGGGTGGGTTGTGTACTTTAGGCTAACTGGGATTCAACTGTACAGTGGATTTTTCTTTAGCTCTGCCTTTTACTGATTTGCTACCGAATGCACAGGAGTACCTCGGTGGTCACTTGATTAGGTACACTTGTACACCTTCTCCTGAATGCAAATATTTCACTTAATCGCGAGGCTAAAACTCATGCAATGCATGTGAACATGTTCCCACCAAGCATCAGGATGGGGAAGGAATGTGGTGTAAGTGGTTTGACTATTAACTGACTGCTAGGTATAGGACGTATGGACTCTTTTTTGAATATTATTTTTTATTTATGTAGCCTATAACAGAAAACTATGGGGGAAAAGATTTGTTGAATTGTAAACTATAAAGTTCAAAAAAAGCTTATTTGCATGGGCATTACTTACGTAAAGGAGACATATTAAAATTGTACAGTATTGACTAATCTGGCGAGAGATTTGTGGACGCCACCATCTTGGCGGTGCCATTACTGCGGTGACAGTTCTGATTAAATCGCCTGCTTAACAGGTTGTGCAATTATTATATTGATAGCATCAATAATTGCCAAAATGGCAGATTGTGTGGACGATGTCAGGCAGTGGCCTACAATAAAGGTATATATTATAAATTAATGTATGTATTAATGGTCAGTTATTAGCTAAATGTTTGTTATCCGGTTGTGTGTACAATTCTTATGAACCAGAAAAATGTTTTTTTATATGTGGGGACTTTAATACTGACTTGATAAATCCAAATAATAGCTCTATAATAGAAGATTATATTAACACCATGTATGCCATGGGTATGCAACCATTAATCACAAAACCAAGCAGGATTACTAGACACAGTGCCACCTTGATAGATAATGTGTATACTAATGTATTAGATTCTGAAATATTAAGTGGCATCATGATGTATTACTGATCATCTACCAGTTTTTTTGCTATTTGTAACTGCAAATTAGATATAAGGGACCAGGCTAGATCGAAAACCCTGGAACACACAGAAATCAGAATTAAAAAGCGAAAAAAAGGCTAAAAGAAACTAGAATTAGATATGTTGAACCAAAATTGGGATAATGTCTTAAACAAGATCCAAATAAAGCCTATGAGGCTTTTCTATGGACAATAAACTCCTGTATGATAAACACTGTCTTGCCAAAACAACGATAAACTGAAGCAAAACAAGAAGACCTTGGGTTTTCTTTTACTGGCAAATGCTTGTAAGAAAAAAAAATACACTATATAAGCAGTTTCTGAGAGAAAGAACTGAAAAGCAGAAATTAGATACAAAAATTACAGAAACAAAATGACACATTTACTAAGGAAACATAAAAAAAGTATTATGAAAAGCTTTTATTAGAAAATAAACATTATACCAGAAATCTCTGGAATATAATCAAGAATGTTTTTCTTTAATATAAATGGCTAGAGAACATGGAATTGGTCTGGAGAATTTTAAGTTATTTTGTGAATTTTGGGCCAGAACTAGCAAAAGGGTTTAAATCCTCACACCTAAGATGGGACTACCTTGACAAGGATGAGTCCAAGACATAATGACACTAACTCCTGTTACCGAATCTGAAATCAGATCAATTCTGAAAAAATTGTTTAAGACATCTGTTGATGTAAACCAATTAGATATGAAATTACTGAAAACACTAACTAACGCAATTGTAACTCCACTTACGCATATATGCAATCTATCCTTCTCCTTGTTTCCAGATAAAATGAAGATAGCGAAAGTTATCCCTCTCTACAAAAGTGGGGATAAATATGATTTCTCAAACTATCGTCCTGTTTAAATTTTACCTCAATGCTCGAAGGTCCTAAAAAGCTCTTCAATGACAGATTGGACAAGTACATTGATAAACACAAACTACTGTGTGACACATATAGGTTCAGGAAAAAGCATTTGACAGCATAGCCCTAACAGGAAATGATTAAAGATTCACTAGATTCAAACTTATATTCTATAGGCATATTTATTGATCTGAAGAAAGCATTCGACACTATAAATCACGATATATTGATTGAAAAACTTTACAAATATGGATTAAGAGGGACTTAAAATGGATCAAAAATTACTTAACAAGTGGACTTTGTGCAGATGGGCAATAAATCTTGGACATTACCTGTGGAATTCCTCAGGGCTTCCTTCCCCAAGTTGTTCATAATTTACATAAATGACATTGTTAAGGTGTCAATATCCTAAAACTAATTTTATTACATGAGCGACAACAGAAACTATTTTTTGCTCAGGTGTCGATCTCAAGCAATTGACAAAATTGAATAAAGAAATGTCTAAACTTCACATGTGGTTTAATGTAAACAAATTATCATTAAATCTTACAAAGACCAAATTTATGATATTTGGGAAAAAAAAAAGCCTAAAAGACGACATAGACTTAAAAATTAAATGCATTGAAAGGGTAAGCAGTATAAAGTCATGGGAGTTATGTTAATAATCTCTTAAGCTGGAAACCATATAAACTTGGTTCAAAGAAAGTTAGCTAAAAGCGTGTCTATCCTTTGGAAAATGCAGAAATTATTAAAACACAAGTCTAAAATAATCTATTCAGCACTCATAGCACCCCCACTTACACTACTGCGCTGAAGTATGGGGACACACTTGTAATAATACAATAGAATCATTGTTTAAACTCCAAAAAAGGCCCTTAGAATTATTCATAACGTTCCCTATGGAACTCATACAAACAATTTGTTTATTAAGGCAAAAGTTTCTTAAATTGCAGGATATAATAAAATTCAACTCCTTGCAAATTGTATATTTAGGATACCACAAAAGAATTGCCTAGAAATATACAATGCCTATTTCTCCAAATAATTCATGACCTAAGAGGCAGAATGTTGTTGCAAACTAGGAGGTCAAATTGTGCACTCCTTATCTGTGGCTGGAGCAGTGCATGGAACATACTTGAAGACAATATTAGAATGGCAGACAATCTGAAGGACTTTAAGTATCTTTTGAAATATGCATGTTTGAATAACTATAAACTTATCCAACAAAATGGCATTGGATAAATTAAAAAGCGGAACCATAACGGGCATAAACAATAGGGGTTGTTTATAGACACTCATATATTGTGATTAAAATTCTTCATGATGTTCATAAATCTCTATGATTTTTATGTTGTGACGTTTAAATCGTAGTGTAAATGGACACTCAGCTCTGTTGTGATTTATAAATCTTTATGATATCTTAACCATAATCAAACTGTTTTTCTGGGAGTTGGGGCAGGACTTTGACAAGCGATTTAAGCTTCTCCCGCTTTCGGTCATGAACATGTTTGTTGAAATTGTCATGGAACGACTGTACAATCATGCCGAAATGAAAAAACAAATAAATAAAAATAAATAAATAAATAATAATTCGCCTACAGCAATATAACTACAGATATGTAGGCATCGCTAATGTAGGCTAGCGGATAATACTCTATTTTTACAGGTAGCCGATTCCGGATTATTTTATATTGAGAGTCATATTAGCTATTCAAATGTTTGCGTTAATAATGCAGCTGTGTGTTTTACCATGTTATTAGCACTAGCAGGTGGCGCAAACATTCACCTCAGCAGCTTAGGACTGCTATCTGCTGGCGAACGTCGTCCTCCTTGGCAGGGAATCTGTGCAGTGAATATGGTGCTCAACTGGGGCAGTCACTATGTGCCAAAGGTGTATGGATTTCGTATATACTCTTATTCCAAATTTGAATTTTCCCACTGCTATTTGAGCAGCCGAACACAGAACAGTTTCTTCCCGGCATGTGAGTTCAGAAAAAGAAAAACTTGTAAATAGAGAGGGCTAAAATATAGAGTGCCACTGGCGCTCTCCATAGACATCTGTTCATTTCCAATGACGTTTGGACTGCAGCAATAGCGGCAAAAGCAACTTCCTGGTTTCGCCGGATTAGTCAATAGTTAAGCTGTGCCCACCCAAAAATTTGGCTTGCACAGCACCCCTGCCTAACATAAGTATATATGTGAACAACTGAAAAAGTTTCAGACAATTTTCCATTGAAAAATGCATCTGTCTTGATGCAAAATGTAAAGTTCATCTTGAAAAACAACCGGGTTCCTATGAAAACACACCTAAGATATTTTCACAAAAGTTGCCTCATATAGTTGGCTAAATGATGTGCAAGTGTCGTTAAATTGCGAGACCGGTAACATAGTGTATTCAAGCCATTTTTATCATATACTAAATATTTCTCAGAAAACCCATTTAGGTGTTTTCATAAACTGTTGTACATTGTATAGGTTGTATACAGGCCTTGAGGATTTTAGGATGTAATTGTTGACTGAGAATTTTTGAGAAGCCATTGGTATTGTTAAGCATTGGTCATTGTATTGCTTAAAATGGAACACCTTCGATATGATGATGTTCCATACATTAAATCAACAGTTGGACAGGATTTCTTGAGAGGATTTCCTGGGTAAGGTCTTCTTCATCTGCCAAGATTTACTGAAGAGATACAGTCTCTGTTTCATCAATGTTATTGTTTGATGTAGTAACATCATCTGTTGTGTCATTGTCATTGTCTGTGTCTGGTTTTGGTCAATTTTTGACATATTTGAAATAACATTTGCAGCATATCTTGTCACCGTCTTTATTGTCATCCCCTCATTCACCAACAATGAGTATAGCCATTGATTTTGTTGACTATTTAGGTTACGAGCACCCTTACTACACTTTGCACTATCTTTGAACCTCATGCGGCAAATGTTTATCACACATTACTTTGGCATAATTGTGTTTTTGCACTCCGAATGCAGTGTATATATGATTTTGTTATGGTTCTGTGTTTTGATGTCATGCCTTTTATTTATGGTTATGTCTTTTCTTTATTCTTTTTGTTTATTATACATTCTGGTTTTCTGTTCTTGCCATTTTAGGTTTCATTGCACTTGTCTCCCCTGTCTTGTGATCAGTTGGTTCAGTCCGTCTTCCCAGTCTGTGTGCCTACTTGCTTTGGGTGATTTCAATGGTTTCTGGTGTTTCATATTAATTACTTCAATTCTCGTTTACTTCCTTCGCCTTGCTTTCCTAGATCACTAATAATACTAATGTTTATATTGTGTATCATAGTCTACTAACTTAACTAATCCATGTATATATTACTAACTTACTAATGAACACTTCCGTTAATTTGTAAAGCTGCACCTCTACTAATTATTACTAATTCGATCTCAGCAATCGCCCTGTTCTAGTCTCCGCCTCTTGCTTTGCTTTCTCTGCCTCTCCCCTGCGTTTCCGCAAGATCTCTCGCTCGTGCTTAATTGCTTTCCTGCACTCATTGTCTGTGCTCTTAGAACTCCTTGACCGGAGCTGTTTATCTGTCATAGGTTGTCTGCGTGGATCCTATCCGCGTCTTGGCTTTTGCCAATCTTTGTATCAAGGACTTCCCCATGTATTCTTCCCAGTGTAATTAGCTCTCATCCAATTCACCTGTTCCCTGCATAGCATGTGACTTCCCTCTTGTCTATTTAGAGTCTTCACTGCAGTTCAATTCTTGTCAGAACGTTGATCAGTATTCTTTTGTGCAGAGCTCCTCGTATGCCAATTGATTATTGTTTCTTCTGGACTGTTTCGCCCGACCTTGATATTGGACCATGGAACCAGCCCTTCTGGCCGTCATGCTGGAACCTCAGCAGCAACAACTGCTAGCGGTCATGCATGACGATGACGCATCAGATTTTGTCAGCCTTCTTGCCACACAGTCTTCAGCTGCTCCTGCTCCTGCACCTGCACCGATTACCTGGTCCTTTTGGATGATCTCCCACCCCGTGTATGACCCTCTGTTCTGGATTCCTCAAATCTTTAGCCTCCAACCTGTCATTTTGAGCAAGCTGTCTATATCATCACACAGCTCACCGGAAGAGCCAAGCAGTGGGCAACTGCTGCCTGGAAAGCAGGACTGCCATGTGTTCAGTCATCCCCCTGTTGGAGGAAGAGATGAAATGCATTTTTGACCGGTCCAGACACGGGCCGCGAGGCTGGCAGAGAGATTTTCCGTCAAGGTAATCGCTCAGTTTTGACTATGCCATTGATTTCCAGACCCTAGCTACCAACAGTGGATGGCAGAAGAGAGCATTGCATGGCGCTTTCCTGAACGGTTTGGCGAAGAGGATAAAGGATGAACTCCTTACCCGCGAGTTGCCTGAGGAACTGGAGGGCCTCATAGACCTGGCCATCCGTTTGGACGCCCGTCTAGAGGAGCAAAGGCGAACTCCCCTGCGGATCCCCCAGCCTCCCCACCTTGATCCAGGTGAGACAGCCGTCTCCCTCCCCAAGTCACTGCGGTACCCAAGCCTGTATTGGAGGGGGAGCCCATGCAGATGGATCATGCCAGGCTGACCATGGAACCAACATAGGCGTGAGGAACAGGCCCGTTTCTACTGTGGCAGAGCTGGGTATTTTAGCTCTCAGTGCCCAGTAAAAGCCAACGCATTAGTGGAACTAGTCGTCAGCAAACCTCCTCTAACAGTCGAACCTGTTTACCCGTCTGTTTGGAGTGGAAAGGGGGATTCAAGCAGACCACGACCGAGTGGATTCCGGAGCCAAGGTTAGCTTTATTGATGCTGAAACAGCGCAGAAGTAGGGGATTCCGTTGGAAGAAGTACCTTGCCCACGTGTTGCTAACTCCCTGAACGGTCAGAGGATTGGCCGAATTACCCACTCCACTATTCCTATCAAGCTGCGCGTTTCCGGCAACCACCAGGAAATCATCAAGTTCAACCACATTGACTCCCCTCACTCTCATGTTATTCTGGGCCATCCATGAATGGCAAAACATAACCCTGAAATGGACTGGAGAAGTCACGAGATTAAGGGCTGGAGTCCTAACTGTTCAGTCATGTCTTGTAAATGCTCATGTTCATGTTCTCTCCCCTGCAGAGATCCCGAACCAGGAGAAGGTCCCTCAAGTTTACCATGATGTCAGGGAGGTGTTTTCCAAGTCCCGTGCCACTTGTTTGCCCCCTCATGGCCCTTATGACTGTGCCATTGATCTCAAGCCAGGTACCATGCCTCCTAGAGGTCGCCTGTTCTCCCTGTCCCGTCCTGAAACCCAAGCTATGGAGAAATATCTGAACGAGTCCCTCGCTGCAGGGATCATCCGGCCTTCCTCTTCTCCAGCTGGGGGCGGGTTCTTCTTTGTCATCAAGTAGAAGGGCGGGACATTATGCCAAGTAGTGGGCAGAGGCCTCAATGACATTACTATTAAGAATCGTTATCCTTTGATGACCACTGCTTTTGAGCTCCTCCAGGGGGCAACCGTGTTTACCAAGTTGGACCTGCCACCACCTGGTCCCGTCCGAGGGGAGATGAATGGAAAACAGCATTTAACACCTCCACGGGGCACTTTTGGTCTTACCCTTCGGATTGAGTAACGTCCCAGCAGTTTTCCAGGGTCTGGTAAACGATGTTTTACATGACATGATAAACAAATTTGTGTTTGTTTACCTTGATGACATCTAATCTTTTCCAAGACCCAGGAGGAGCATGTTAAGCAGGTCCGACAAGTCCTGTTTCTGCAGGTATCAGAAATCTCATTTAATGCTTTTTTCATGCCACTTTTCATGCCACTTTAAAAAAAATTTCATGCCCATGTCCAACTGCAGATACTTTCACACACACAAAAATTGAAGTGTTAAACAATGCATATTTTTAATATTTGAAAATCCAAATGTAACCAAAACGCAACAAAGTGCTTCACAAAATAAGAAACCAAAGGAAATTTGGTCATTTAACAAACTTTTCACAGAGCAGCTCGTGTTTGCCCTGCAGATCGCAAAACAACATGCACCAATAATTCAAACTAATGGCATACTGCATAAATGGCAGTTATTCAAACATAAACACCCACACTCTCACACAAACTCATCCAGATCACAGGAATGAAAAAATGAGCTACACATCTCTTCATTATTTCTAAATGTCAAAACCCTCCTCCTCCTCTTCACACACAAACACACATACAATCCAGGTGAGCCACCCAAGGAGACAGTGCATATGCCTTAGTTCCTCTCCTTTTTTGCTCCAACTCTGTCTCAACGCTTTTCAGTTCGGGCATTTGTCCTTGTGTCTCCTCCTTAGAGTATTTGACTTGGTGATCATTTGAGCCATGAGTGACCCTGCTTTGCTTTCGGCTTTCTCAGCAAGGTCATCAGCATCCTTCTGAAGACTGGCGCACACCTCGGTCAACACAGCCTTTTTTCTTTTCAGTGCTTCCAGCTCGTCCTCCAGTGCCCTTTTAAGTCCCCTTCCTTCCTTCATCGAGGTACATCCTGTATTTTGTTCTGGCCGAGGCTACAGAAGCCAGTAGTTCTTTTGTGAGGGACACTTTGAGAACACCCCCACAAGCTCTAACGTGGTCACAGACTAGTCTCTGGGCCTCAACAATTTTTCCAGTTGTGTTGCAGGTCTTCACCTCCTTGTTGACAGAGAAACCTCTCTCCACTGTAGATTGCCCATGTGATAAGAGCAGCAGGCATTGAAAAAAACTCCGCAGCTCAGGATAATCCTGGTTGAAAGTTTCATGAAGGAAAACATCAAGCCGCTGATCCATGGGTTTGAAGGAGTGAAACTCCTGACTTTTGCCATGCTGAGAAAGAAAGCTGTCAAACTGTTGCACAAGAGCATCACCTGCGATGGATAAACAAAAATAATTAATTAAATCATAATATAATAAAAATCTTGTTCACCTCACAGCATACTTATGTTTGCTTGTAAAAAAAAAAAAAAAACAACGCTCTTCATTTCAGACAACATTACATCCTTTTTACTCAGAGGGTCAGTATTTCCTCCTTATTTGGCTATAACTAGAACTGTGTAAGCTGCTTTTTTTTTTAAACAAGCCTTACTTTTTTACAGAAATTGTTAATTATGAGATTTACCCATGTAGTAGTTTTTGATCAGAACTGAGATTGATCAGATAGCCTAAACAATTTGGAAAATAATATTGATATGTGTTTTTATTGCAGTTTAATTTAAACTATTGTTCCTATATTAAGATCAAGTGTAGTGAGAGTACAATTTATGCACACAAACACAAAACATTGCTAAACCTTGATTTTGGAGCTATCCTTAACATTCCTACCAGCTAAGACACCGCCTGTCAGCTGCCTGTCCTGCAGGAATCTTTGCACGAGTGACTTCATCTTTCCTTGCACCATTCTGGGTATCTTGTCATGTTGGAGGGGTCCAAGAATGCAATCTCCCTAACAGAAGGATATTTCAAAGGGCTCTTTTCTTGGATTTTTCTTCATGATTGTGGAAGGACTGTTATGCAGTCCCTTCTGAACTCAGGGCTGAGAGTTCTCCTACACTGTTACTTGGCGTGCTCTGCAGAGCCTATCAAAGGGGGCAGCATACAGCATTTGCAATATGGGGAATAAATAGTTAGTTAAAAATTTTTTGTGTAATGAATAAAATCCTTATTGTTACTGTTAATATTGTTGCCAACATTCAACTGAGAAAATCAAATTTGCAGCTCTCTACATGGCAACAAAAGACACAAAAATAAATAAAACAACACATTAAAATAAGCACCTTAAGGACAGACTCAGCCCCCAAGCCAATGTCAGCATGGCATGCACTGACACGGTTCTTCTGGTCATCAGGATCAAGTTTTGTCAGTTTAAAGAGAGTAATGTCCTGGAGTAACTCCCTTTTGATGAAACGTCTCGCCAGACTCTGTAAAATGATAAACAGATTTGTCTAATTATTCAACATTCTCTTAGTCAGTTTTGAAAAATGTGGTGGACACAGTTAAAAATAACCATGTAAATGAAAGAATAATTAAGACTATTACCTTCATCAGTTATGTCAAGGCACTGGCAGGACAGGCTCATCAGTTTGATACTTAGTCAGGAATGGGCAGAAAGTTCTGGAGATTGCCATGAAAAAATGAAGTTTGGCTAAGATCAGGGGATCTTTGCTTGCTGCTTCGATGGTATCAAACAATGAGGTTCCAGGGTTTGGGAGTTCTTTTCTTTTGACTGCTGCTACATACTCTTTGAGCTTTGGCCATACCTCAATGGCTCTCTCTGCAACAGGCAGATTTTCCACCCATCTGTGTCCACAGAATGGGAGTGGAAACAGAGACGAACTGGTGAGTTTAATGTAGTCCTCTCTTCTTGCAGGGACAATATGAAAAACAAAGTGCATTGCTCTCAACAGTTTGTCGACATTCCATGTGGAGAAGCCAGCCTTGATTGAGTTGTGTAAAGTGTGTAGCCCACAGCTCCCAACAGAAATTAGCTGCCGCCCTCCATGTAGTTCAGCATGTTCTTGCTGGAAGTCATTCAGAAACTTCAAGTTTACATTTGGTCCATCCATGCCAATGGAAAGAAGATTCTTAAGGTCTAATCGGCGCACACATTCCAATGAAAAGAATAAATATTTTATTCAAATGATTTGACACCATGCAGACATGTTGAAAGAAGTTGGTAAATAATTGAAAATACAGACAAACAAAAAAACAGCAGCTATTTAAAGAATCATCTCCAAGTGATAGGATTTACTGAGAAATTACTCCGTCTGTGCCTGCACTGGTCTCACTGTGTGTGTGTGTGTGCGTGTAATAACACAAGGTAAGTGGGTTGTTTTAAATCACTCTTTTTGTCATTGCATGTTTTCAACCATTTATAAACCACTTTGTGTTGGATATATGTGGATGAAAGATGCTCTGTAACTACATTTGATAAAGCTTGACTATACTTACTTTGAAATGGTGCAGCAGATCCTGTGACTTTGCCTCAATGAACTGTGATCCGAGGTACCATTAAAACCGCACGTGGACATCAAGTTGTTTATTTTTTTGTTGATTGGTTCAGACTTTCATTTGCACAAAAGGCCCTGCCTTGTTAACATCATGTATCAGTTTTTCTTTTAAAGTGTGGGGCAAGTCCAAATTTTATAATGTTTTCTTGTCTTTCCCACAAGTGAAGGATCTGGCTATTTCAGAGTCGGGAAACATTTTTGAAATAACTCAGACACACCATCGTTTGATGCAAATGATTGGTGCTTCACGGCAGTATTGAGACACCAGAGCACCTCCGCTTCCATAGTTTCGATCCAAATGCCACTCTCAGGTCGCTGGTCCTTCCTGCTGTCCCGGCTCTGCTGGGGGCATTCACAGTAGTCTCCGCTGTCGGGCAGGAGTGGCGGTGGCAAAGCAACAGTTGCAGGCGTGTTGGTGAGAGCAGAAGGGGCACTCACGGCAAAAAAATAAACCGTTAACTGTTTTTTATTGCCGTCTTGTGAGACTCCGACTGCATATGTGATTTTAGAGCATTGGCGCCCATAGTGCAAAGTTTAAAGTTTTTTTTTGCACACGCTGCAGAATGCTTTGCGGGTTTACCTTCCAACTGTCTTTTAACCACGCTCTGAAGAGCTCGTCCTCCAACCACTGCTGTTGAAATTTGCATTTCCCCATCTTCCGTCATTTCATTTTTGTGACTTCGTGCACCGGCCGTAAAACAGTCAACCAACAAACTACTTCTGTGAGTAAACAAATTTCTTCCCTTTTCTCTTCTTTTTTCCCCACCGCATCTCAAACAACAACGTCTTTCTGACGTCACCTCTGACCTCAGGAGATTTAGATGTTTATATAATCAAAATAAATCGTTAAAAAGGTCCGTTTACAAGTTTTTAATGCCTCGAACATTTAAGTTCATGCTTTTTCATGCCATTTAATGCCTGAGTTTTCACAAAATCTATTTAATTACTTTTCATGCTTTTTAATGACCCGCGGAAACCCTGTCCTGAAACATTTACTGGAGAATCGACTATTCGTCAAGCCTGACAAATGCAAATTCTCAGTATCCACCACTGCCTTCCTGGGTTTCATCTCCGCCGGTTCCATAAGCATGGACCCTTCCAAAGTGAATGCTGTCACGGAGTAGCCCAGACCCACAGACCGTAAGTCCTACAACGTTTTTTGGGCTTTGCTAACTTTTACAGAAGATTCACCCGTAACTATAGTTCAGTTGCTGCCCCTCTCACTGCCCTAACATCCAGTAAACGGAAGGTCCAATTGAACAATGAGGCGGAGGACGCCTTTAAAAATCTCAAAGTGCGTTTTACCTCAGCTCCCATTCTAACTCTTCCTGACCCTGATGCTCAATTCATTGTTGAGGAGGACGCTTCTCATAATGGCGTGGGAGCCATTCAGTCCCAAAGAGCTGCTGAAGATAACAAGATTCACCCATGTGCCTTTTATTCTCATCGTTTGAGCCCCACAAAACAAAATTACGACATTGGCAATCGGGAGTTGTTGGCTGTTAAACTGGCATTGGAAGAATGGAGACAGTGGCTAGAGGGCGCCAAACTCTCGTTTCTCATTCGGACTGACCATAAAAACCTCGAGTACCTGCAGACTGCCAAGAGACTGAACCCTCGCCAGGCCAGGTGGGCTCTGTTCTTTTCTGGATTTAACTTCCATCTCGCTTATTGCCCAGGCATTAAGAATTTGAAACCGGATGCATTATCCCAACTTTTCGAGACCCCCGACAAAGAACCCTGCACAGACACCATCCTCCCAAAGGAAGTATTTGCCAATACCATCTCTTTGGACATCAAAAAGGAGGTGAGAGACGCTCAGAATGACTCTGCCGCTCCCAGTAATTGCCCCACCAATTGTCTGTTTGTCCCATCACCATGCGCCCCCAAGTTTTGGAATGGGGACATGCGTCTAACCTGTCCTGCCACCCAGGAGTCAACCAAACACTAGATTTTATCGCACGTCGCTTCTGGTGGCCAGATATGAGGAAGGATATCCGGGACTACGTCTCTGCCCGCTTGGTCTGTGCCCAGTCTAAGGTATCTCACTAGCCACCTCACGGCCTACTCCAACCCTTACACACACCCCATCGCCCCTGGTCACACATATCCCTAGATTTCATCACAGGCTTACCTTCTTCCAATCATCATAACACCATCCTCACCATTGTTGACAGATTTTCCAAAGCAATTCACTTCATTCCCCTCATTAAACTCCCCACTGCACAAGAGACCGCCACCTTACTCATACAACACGTCGTTCGACTCCATGGTATCCCCTCTGACACAGTCTCTGATCGTGGTCCTCAGCTCACTGCCAGATTCTGGAAAGCATTTTGCACTTCACGTCGCACCTCAGTCAGCCTCACCTCAGGTTTTCACCCCCAATCTAATAGCCAGACCGAACGGGCTAACCAATGCATTGAGACTGTGCTTAGGTGTCTCTGTTCTAAGAACCCAGCTTCCTGGAGTCACCAATTGCCGTGGGCCGAGTACGCCATCAACAGTCACACCACCTCCTCCTCCAAGCTGTCTCCATTCGAGTGCTGCATGGGATACCAACCGCCATTGTTCCCCAGTCAGGAGGAGGAGTAACCGTCCCGTCAGCCCAGGCCTTCATCCGCCGATGCAAACGCACCTGGAAACCACACACATCGCCCTGCTGAAGTCGGCGGCCAGAATGAAGCGACTGGCAGACAGGAGGCGTACTCCGGCCCCGAATTACCGGGTGGGACAGAGGGTATGGCTGTCATCCAGAGACATTCCCATAAGGGGTAGTAACTGCAAACTGTTTGCCCAAGTTTATTGGCCCCTTTACCATAGATCGAGTCATTAGCCCCACTGCTGTTCATCTTAGACTGCCCTTGTCAATGCGTAAAATTCATCCCACTTTCCATGTTTCCCAAGTTAAACCTGCTGTTACCCACCCCCTGTGTTCTGGTCCTGATCCCCCACCACCCCCCCCGTGTCATCGATGGTGGCGAGACCTACACGGTCCGCGCCATTCTGGACTGTCGTCGTCGGGGCCGTGGCCTCCAGTACCTCATCGACTGGGAGGGCTACGGTCCCGAGCAGAGGAGCTGGATCCCTTCACGTTTCGTACTGGACAAACAATTAATCAGAGACTTTCATGTTCACCATCCCAGACCTAGCCGTTAAACGACAGGAGGCGTTTCCTTGGGGGGGGGTACTGTTATGGTTCTGTGTTTTGATGTCATGCCTTGTGTTTATGGTTATGTCTTTTCTTTATTCTTTTTGTTTATTATACATTCTGGTTTTCTGTTCTTGCCATTTTAGGTTTCATTGCACTCGCCTCCCCTGTCTTGTGATCAGTTGGTTCAGTCCGTCTTCCCAGTCTGTGTGCCTACTTGCTTCAGGTTATTTCAATGAGTTTTCTGTGACTCATACGTGATGCGGTCTTGAACAAATTGGAATCAAACATCAGGGGCCATATGAAATGTGTCCAAGAAGAAATTTGTGCTTTAAAGTCAGCTGATTACCAGCAAGGTTGGACAGCTTCCTCACTTTGGTAGATGTAGCCTACCCTAAAGTTCTTCCTGCTTACTTTGCCTAAGAATCAAGCAATTTATTTTGCCAACTTACAAATCAAAACCAAATTGTAACCTATAATAATTAATAAGTGATAATGAGAAGTAGACAGACCTACCTAGGCCTCTGTGTTAGATTTTTGTTTATTATGAAAGATTTATTTAAAAATAAGTTCAATTTAAGATACCCCAGGTTTTCAAGCATCTAAAAATATATGCCTGCACAATGTGAAAAACATTTTGCTTCACGTATCAAACGTGACTTCCGAATTATTGTCGCAATCTCATGAAATGGTCAACTGTAAGCCTAGAAATAATTTGACAAATGCAGTCAGGCAAAGGAGGTTTTGCAAGGAATAGATAAATTTGCCCACAGCCCAATTTGAGCCATCTTCTGGTTATTTGTACCTACTTGTGGGACTGTCCAGAAAATAGATTTGAAATGTGAAATTTGCATACAGGAAGTGAACTGTGACCCATTTAGTGATTTCGAGATTTTTTGTGGGGCAAGGCCTTGAAAATTCCATATTTAAACCCATAAATGATTGTTCTGAAAAACCAGATGATTTTTAATGGCTACACAACAACATGACAGACATTTTGATACCAAACATAATATGTGAAAAACTGAAGAAGTTTCAGACAATTTTCCATTGAAAAATACATCTGTCTTGATTCAAAATGTAAAGTCAACATATATAAGGCAACTTTTGTGAAAAAATCTTAGGTGTGTTTTCATAGGAATCTGGTTGTTTTTCAAGATGAACTTTACGTTTTGCATCAAGACAGATGCATTTTTCAATGGAAAATTGTCTGAAACTTTTTCAGTTGTTCACATACATACTTATGTTTGGTATCAAAATGTCCGTCATGTTGTTGTGTAGCCATTAAAAATCATCTGGTTTTTCAGAACAATCATTTATTTGTTTAAATATGGACTTTTCGAGGCCTTGCCCCACAAAAATCTTGAAATCACTAAATAGGTCACAGTTCAATTCCTGTATGCAAATATCACATTTCAAATCTATTTTCTGGACAGTCCCACAAGTAGGTACATATAACCAGAAGATGGTTCAATTTGGGCTGTGGGCAAATTTGCCTATAGCCTGCAAAACCTCCTTTGCGCTGTTTCATGGTCATTTAAACTTGAAAAATGAGACAAACAAAAATGCTATCTAAAAAAATTGAATTGATGACCTATTCAAATTGGTAATTGAGAGAATCAAGTGTTTGATTGCTAACTGAGCAAAGTAAATTAGAATGGGGTGAAAGCAATTTCTGGTTAAAAGCTGATGATTCTGTGGACCTTAATGTTTCTCTGATAAACACGTTGCTGAGAAATGTTGAAGTCAATGAAGTTCTTTACTGGAAGCATTTCAAATGGCCTTTGATTTTTATCAGTCGTTAGATCAAGACTGCATCAGGTATGATTAGTGGAAAACAAAAGAAGTGAGCTCTTCTGTTTACCCCATGGTTGAAGTTAATGTTATTTCTTTAAAAATTATAGTGAAAAATGTACAACCCCTATTCCGAAATAGTTGGGACAAAGTGTAAATTGTTAATAAAATCAAAATGCAATGATTTTCAGATCACATGAGCCAATGTTATTTACAATAGAACATAGATAACATTTCAAATGTTGAAACTGAGACATTTTACATTTTTATCCACAAAATGAGCTTATTTCACATTTTCTGGCTGCAACAGTTCTCAAAAAAGTTGGGACACAGGCAAAAAAGGGCAGAAAAAAAGAAATTAATATATTAGAGAATCAGCTGAAAGAACATTTAGCAAGTAATTAAGTTAACTGGCATCAGGTCTGTAACATGATTGGCTATAAAAGGGATGTCTTAGAGAGGCTGAGTCAGAAGTAAAGATGGCCTGGGGCTCTCCAACCTGTGAAGGTTTGCGTAAAAAAATTTTGGAATACTTTAGAAACAATGTTCCTCAACGGAAAATTGCCAAGGCTTTGAAGGTCTCATCATAGACAGTGCATAACATCATCAAAAGATTCAGAGAAACTGGAAAAATCTCTGTGCGTAAGGGACAAGGCCGAAGACCTTTACTGGTTGCCTGTGATCTTCGGGCCCTCAGACGCCACTGCATCACTCACCGAGATGATTCTGTCATTGACATTACTAAATGGGCCCAGGAATACTTCAAGAAACCAATGTCTGTTAACACAGTCTGCCGTGCCATCCAGAGATGCCACCTAAAACTCTATCATGCAAAAAGGAAGCCATTGTTGAGCATGATCCAGAAGCGCCGCCGTGTTCTGTGGGCCAAGGCTCATTTAAAATGCACTGTTGCAAAGTGGCAAAGTGTCCTGTGGTCAAACGAGTCCAAATTTGACATTCTTGCTGGAAATCATGGCGTTGTGTCCTCCGGGCTTAAGAGGAGAAAGACCACCCCTCCTGTTATCAGTTCAAAAGCCAGCATCTCTGATGGTATGGGGATGCATTAGTGCATATGGTTTGGGTCACTTGTGTGTTTTAAAAAGCACCATGAATGCTGAAAGGTATAAAAAGTTTTTAGAGCAACATATGCTCCCTTCCAGAAGACATCTATTCCAGGGAGGGCCTTGTGTATTTAAGCAGGACAATGCAAAACCACATACTGCAGCTATTACAACAGCATGGCTTCGTAGTAGAAGAGTCCGTGTGCTGAACTGGCCTGCCTGCAGTCCTGATCTTTCACAGATTGAGAACATTTGGCGCATAATTAAATGAAAAGTCCATCACAGGAGACCCAAAACTCTCCAGCAGCTGGAAGCCTGTATTGAACAAGAGTGGAATCAAATTCAAATGGCTAAACTCAAGAAACTTCTCTCCTCAATGCCCAGACACCTCCACTCTGTGTTAAAAAGAAGAGGGGATGCTACAGCATGGTAAACAGGCCCCTGTCCCAAATTTTTTGAGACCTGTAGCAGCCATCAAATTTGAAATGAGCTCATTTTGTGGATAAAATTGTAAAATTTCTCAGTTTCAACATTTGCTATGTTATCTCTGTTCTATTGTGAATAAAATACTGGCTTGTGTGATTTGAAAGTCATTGCCTTTTGATTTTATTCACAATTTACACTTTGTCCCAACTATTTTGGAATTGGGGTTGTATCTTCCAGCCCTAGTGCAACGATTAGCACAGTGAACAAGCTTGGGCTCTTTGATATTGCCAAATATTTGTTTGAGTATTCCATGTTAAATGAGTACTGCAGGTGACTTCTCTATAGCTCTAGCTATCTAGCTTTTCAGTAGCTAACTAACAACGTCCAGCTAGATGGGAAACAAATTTTTGCTAGCTAGCTACCTTGCTGGCAAACTTACCAACTGCAGGCGATGGTGTTATGTAAAAAGTACGTCCATGGACATGTTTATAACCAGCTATTATTGAAATACAGAAAAAGATGGCAACTCAAACTGAGATCCTCATCTCTCATCCTTGCTGACTGGTTGCTTATTTATTATTTATTGATTTTTTTTTTTTAACATTCCTTACTTTAACTATAGTGCTGATCTCTTAAGGATGTACAACAAACTTCTCTTGGGATAATAAAGTCTTTTCTCTTATCTAAACAAAGCTAAATTGACGTGCAAAATTAGTGAGAGACAACACCTTGAGCCCATATGGTTTGCAGCACAGCAACAAAGCACACAGCCACATACAGCTGAGAGCTTCCATCTGAATTCTACACGTATATCACAAATTTTAAAAAAAGTTTATATTTCATTCTTCTTCCATGAAAACTTCTCAGAATTCTGAGAATTGTATTAATTCATAAAAACAGAGCAGAATTTTTTTCCCATGAAAACTTCTGAATTCTGAGAAAATAATCCAAGTAATTCATAAACAGAGAGCAGATTTTTTTTTCCATTTCCATGCAAACTTACCTCAGAATTCTGAGATAATTATCTTGTTAATTCATAAAAGCAGAGACTTTTTTCCATGAAAATTATGTCAGAATTCTGAGTTATGTTGTTTGTTCATAAATATAGAGCAGAATTGTTCTTTTCTCACATGAATGTAATGCGCTTTGCAATTGAGTGCAATATGGAAAACATGAATTCTTTATGTTTGCTTTACTAGCACATTTATGAAGGAAGACTGTGAGGAACATATTCTAAGTGTTAAAATTAGTTTCACAGACTTTTGAAACCATGGATAGAGTAGAGCATAAATTATAGGATTGATTGTAGAATTCAGATATATCAGTGAATTTGCAGTATTTATAAGATATATCGATGGTTCCCTAATATACATCATCGAGAAAGAACTTAAATAGAAAGGAACTAAACATAACAGGAACACTAACACAAGAATTCCCAGTGTTTTTGCTGCTTTTGTTTCTGATGCCATTGAAAAATTATTTAAATTTGTGCTATTGAATTGATGTTTTCTGGTGCATTTTATCTTGTTTGCATGTCTTTTTGCGATAGCAAAGATTTTCAGGTACATAAATATAATTGTCAATAATGGCACAATAAATATCACAATAAAATCAAAGATGGTCCAGATTTCATTGACTGTAACAATACACTCAGCGCACGTAGCATTTCCTGTATTCACAGAAAAATTTCCATTATCATAGAGAAGCGATAAATTATAGATGAGTGAACACATCCATAGAAGATTTAATATTCTTAAAGTTAGATTCACTGTCATTTTAGTGCAGTACAGAAAAGGGTTGCTGAGAGCCAAATATCTGTCCACAGAAATAAATGCAACATTGCAAATCGATACACAAGTCAAGTGAAATGATGCTACTTTAAAAATGGTGCAAAAGGATACGTCAAAGCACCAGTCTGGATCCAGCAAGAGAGCAAAATGAAAAGGCATCACACTCACTCCAACTAAAAAGTCTGCTACAGCCAAAGAGAGGAGTATGAAGTTGGTTGGAGTGTGGAGCTGCTTGAAATGGCAGATAGAGATGATCACGAGTAGATTTCCAAAAACAGTAACAAAAATAACTGCTGCTGCAGTCAAATATGGCAGCACAGAAGCTGGTGATGGTGTTGCTCCTAAATAAGACAGAGCTGAAGAATCTCCCCTTGATCTTTTGTGAAATTCATGAAGAAAGTGGTTTTCAATGATGAAGCAAATGTCTTGAGGGTATAACTATATACTTGCATGAAAGCAGAAGTTCAATGTTGCCAGATAATCATAAGGAGTCTTATTGTCTAATTTGTTTTTGCCGATGATGAACACATTTATATAGTGGGGTTTTTCTTGACTGATAATGAAAACCCTAAAGATTTAATTAGCCAACTGTACTGAAAGTTGTGTGAGATGACTTAGTGTGACATTGAAAGTGATGCAATCTAATGACAAAGTCAAAAAAAAGATATCAAGCGTGAAAAGGTGTTGTTCCAGTGCTAGGCAAGGAATCAGTTACCCACAAAAGGCCAAATAATTCAACCAAAACCAACCATTGAGAACATTACTGAGATGAGAACATTAAACTCAGGGCCAAGAAAGAGCTCCATAATCCATAACCAAAAAATTCTCACTATAATGAAAATAAATCCCTAAAACTTGTGGATGTCTAAGTGACTGCTGAGCATAGAAAACTTCCTGAACAGACATACATATGCTGTACTGAAAGTCTGAAAATCATTGCACTTTGATTTTATTCACAATTTACACTTCGTCCCAACTATTTCGGAATTGGGGTTGTACCTCCCAGTCAGCCTGAAGTGCCTAAAGTGCCTGATTTAGGTCCCAAAACACCGCTAGGAATAGGGGTTTCTGCCGGAGCGGAGGTGAAGGCTGAGAATCCCCCAGTTACCTTCCCGCGGTTTGAGGAGTTTTCACCAACTTCCTCTGGGTCCAAGTCTGATGCTCGGCTCAAAGTTCATTTGGCTTGGTTGCAGTTTGAGGCCAAGAAGAGGGCTCAAGAAAGAGAGGCACGGGACAGGGCTCAGAAACTGGAGCAGGAATTCCAGTTGTCTGTATGTAAGCTGGAGATAGAGGCAGAGACAAAGCTTTGGGTCCGTCCCAATACCCACACTTCCACTCAAAATTGACCCTAGCCTTAATATTTGCGCATTCCCGCGAAGGGCAAGGGTGTCCCAAACTGTAAGATGATTAAGGGAAGTGCTTTTTAGCCCTTAAAATTCCCACTTAATTGTAAGGGCCGGGCGATGCTCACTACGAACTGAGGGGAAGAATGAATTTCGCAGGATGCACTGCGAGACTATGGAGCTGGACGAGTTTTCCAAGAAGATGGCAGCTGCCCTGAAAAAAGCATTGCACAATTGTAAGCACTATTTCCGTAAGCATGCATGCAAAAAATCCAAAACATGTCGGAATGTGTTATGTTTGTGGGTATACACCTTTATCTGTAAGTGTTGATTTAGAAAATGAATGCTTGAAAATAGCTAATTCACGCTGTAGCCAGCATGATATCCACTGAGTTCTCTGTATAGCAGTAATGCTGCACGCATTTGGCTAATATTATCGTTATGCGTGACGAGCATGCCTGCGTTTTACGCGTGTTATATTCCATTTTCTTTGAAATTTGTGTTGTGACATGACCTGGTTTGTGATTGTGAATGCGAACATACCACGACAGCTACCTGGTTATAGCTACGTATGTCAACTTTAAAAGTTGCAATGATCGCTCTGGCAAGCCATGCAATGAGTCAGTAACTGTATAATGAAGGCTACTGTTCAGTGTACAAAACCGATACAGATTACATGATAGAATGTAAACGCCTCGGAATAAGTGCAAGAAGCGCACCAGTCACTAATTTGCATGAAGTGGCATCCCAATTCTTAGGTGAAATTCCCTTCCCGTCAAAACTACCCCTTCGTCGTTGAGAGAAATCTTAGTATTTAGTGCAATTGAAACCAAGGGTTAAGATTAAGGGAAGAGAATTGGGATTGGGCCTTAAACTGCGGCAGTTGGAGTTGCAGAGTGCAGCAGCAAAGTCTACTGAGTTGCCCACCACAGATCCATTTACCCCACTACTTGCATCTGGCTATGACATAAGGAGACATGTAGCACTTCCTGCTTTAGAGAGGCTGAGGTTGACTCCTATTTTAGCATCTTTGAGCGGTTAGCCATTGCCTTACAGTGGCCTAAGGATATTTGGACTACCTTGCTGCAATCTCAGCTTACTGGGAAAGCACAAGATATAATGGCAACGTTAATTCTTGAAGAAAGCTTGAATTATTAGGTGGTGAAAGCCGCTGTGTTGCGGGCGTATGAGTTGGTACCTGAGGCTTGCTAGCAGAAATTTTTAAATCATAAAAAAAGTGTGACTCAGTCTTATGTAGAATTTGCCAGAGAGAAAGGAACTCTCTTTGATAAGTGGTGCACTGCCAGTAAAGCCACAGATTATGATTCACTTCGTGAATTAATATTACTGGAAGATTTTAAACAGTGTGCTCCTGAACGAGTTGTGGTTTATTTGAATGAGCAGAAAGTAATCTCATTGGCAAAAGCAGCGGTATTTGTGGATGCATTCACACTTAACCATAAAAATGTATTTGCATCTGCGTCCTGTGAGAAACCGGTCTCTTGTTCTGTTTCTTTGCCTGTTGACAAACAAAGTAAGAACGTTAACTCGCCACCCTCACATCCCAAGGAGGATCGAGAGTGTTTTTACTGTCATGAGAAAGGGCATGTAATTGCAAACTGTTTGAAAAGATTGAAATCCGCCAACCAACCGAAGCCTACAGGCTTTGTTGGAAAACTTTCCCAAGCCGCGTCGCCTTTGGAAACTCCGAAAGACGAATCCATTGGTTATGAGCCATTCATGTTTGACGGATTTGTATCTCTGCCTGACAGTCTGATCAGGTCGCAGTTCGTGTTTTAAGGGATACAGGTGCTTCCCAGTCGTTTTTATTAGACGATGTCCTGCCGGTCTCTGACACTACTTTCAGTGGGGCAAATGTAGTAGTTCAGGGAATTGAAAAGGGTTTTGTTACCGTTCCTTTACATCAGATTCGTGTACAGACTGATTTAGTCTCTGGCTGTTTTGATGTCGCGGTGTGCAAAGCTTTACCAGTTCCGAGCGTTTCATTCATATTGGGAAACGATATCGCTGGTAGCAAGTCCTGCCCATGCTTGAGGTTTTAAATCAACCCAAAGCGTGTCTGACTCCTGAGGTTTCTCAGTTGCACCATGAACAGTTCCCTGCTTGTCTGCTCACCCGAGCCCAGTCGCGTAAATGGGGGGAGGAAGAAAATTTGTCGGAGTCTATTTTAGCACCTACCTTGAAGAGCGATGTCTTGTTCGCAGATGATTCACGGGGCATCCAGGAACAGTCCAAAAACATCCCTTACTTTCCAAAATTCCATCAGTTAAGGTACCCGCCACTCGTGAGTTCAATTTATCAATGCTCAAAATGATGACCCGTCTTTAAACAAATGTTTTGAGCTGGTGATTACACCCGAGGTAGCTAAACAGAAGACGGTAGCTTACTTCTTAGACAATGGGATATTATAACGAAAGTGGACTTCCGCCAGTGCAGCAGGTGTGGAGTAGGGCATGGTTTTCCAGATAGTTGTGCCCACCGGTTTCCGCCCCCAGGTTCTGTCCCTGGCTCATGACAGCCCATGGTCTGGTCATCTAGGGATCACAAAAACGTACAATAAAGTATAACAACATTTCTTTTGGTCTGGATTGAAAGCAGCAGTGGCAGAATATTGTAAAACTTGTCATTCTTGCCAAATTACAGGGAAACCTAATCAGGTGATTCCTCCTGCCCCTCTGTGCCCGATTCCAGTGATGGGCGAACCATTTCAGCGAGTTATAGTGGATTGTGTGGGGCCACTGCCGAAAACCAAATCGGGAAATCGGTTTTTACTCACAATCATGTTCGTGGCCACTAGCTCCCAGAAGCTGTACCTCTTCATGCCATCACAGCCAAGTCAGTTGTAAAAAGTTTTTTTCCACTTTCGAGTTTCCAAGGGTTGTGCAGACAGACCAAGGAACAAACTTTTTGTCCAGAGTATTCAAGCAAGTCTTGCAGTGCCTGTCAATTGCTCATCAAGTCTCTAGTGCGTATCACCCAGAAACACAAGGTGCACTCGAGCGTTGGCACCAGACATTTAAATTTGTCCTCCGTAAATATTGTTTGGACACGGGGAAATTTTGGGATGAGGGGGTTCCCTTTGCATTGTTTGCCATGAGAGAGGCGGTAGAAGAATCGCTTGGTTTCAGCCCCACAGACTTAGTATTTGGACATTCTGTGCGAGGGCCTCTGAAAGCTTTATAAGAACACTTACTGTCTGACTCACCTTTAAAGCCCAATCTACTGGACTACGTTAGTCACCTTTGAGAGCGCTTGCATCAGGCCTGGTCATTGGCAAAATATGCCCTGGCTGCATCTCGAAGTGGCATGAAACGCTGTTATGATCAGAAGGCTGTTGTCCGCTGTTTTAGTCCTGGGGATGAAGTATTGCTGTTATTGCCTGTCCCTGGCAATGCAGTGTCCGCTCATTTCTCCAGTCCCTATACAATAGAGGAGAAAATAAGCAATACCAACTATATTGTTCGCACGCCTGACTGCAGGTGTAAATCGCGCTTATGCCATATTAAAATGCTGAAGGAGTACCATATCAGGAAAACACCTTGCCTTGGAGAGGAAAAAGTTCAGTCTGTCTTAATAATAGGTTCTTTACCACTCGCTGACAGTCCTGACAATATTGAAGATGAGGATGGCATTGTGCTTAGACAGGCTCCTCAACAGGGAATAAGGTTGTTAAATTCGGAAGTTTTAGCAGACTTGTCTTCCCATTTTGCTCATTTGTCTGAGGAACAAGCCTCTGATTTGGAAAAATTGTTTGGAGAATATCCCATGCTCTTCGGTGATACTCCCACTTGTACCCCAGTAATTGAGTGCAATATAGATGTTGGCTCAGCTACACCGATTCGTCAACACCCGTGCCGGGTTAATGCTGCCAAACGTGTAGCCATGAAAAAGGAGGTACAGTATTTGGTAGAAAATAACCTGGCAAGTCCCAGCTTGAGTCCTTGGAGCTTGCCATGCCTTCTAGTCCCAAAACCAAACGGTAGTGTCAGGTTCTGTACAGATTTCCGAAAAATCAACGCGGTTACCGTACCTGATTCATACCCCCTTCCAAGAATGGAAGATTGTATTGACAGTGTTGGTTCTGCCAAGTTTGTCACCAAACTTGATTTGTTAAAAGGGTATTGACAAATCCCGTTAACCCCTCGTGCTTCCCTTATATCTGCGTTTGTAACCACCGATGATTTCTTGCAATATAACGTTTTAGGTGGCATAGGTGGCATAGTGGTTATTGACACTGTTGCCTCACAGCAAGAAGGTCTGGGTTCGATTCGATTTGGGGCCTTTCTGTATAACATGTTCTCCCCGTGCTTGCGTGGGTTTTCTCCGGTACTCGGTTTCCCCCCACCCACAAAACATGCATCATAGCACTCCACCAGTCCCCTGACCAAGAACTTGTTTAGAACTGGAGTTGGTCCCCGACCTGCTCTGTGGCTGCCCAAATTGGATGGGTATGTATCTTCACGATTCAATGTGTTGCATAATGATACCTGGGTTCTGACCGGTGTACCAAATTGTCATGCATTTATTTTTTTGTAAAATACCTGGCTGGAACACCAAAAACCGTGTTCGACCGACTGGCGAAGGCTTTTTAACAATCAATCTCGCCAAATGTGAATTTGGTAGGGCGACTGTCACATATTTAGGTGAACAGGTTGGGCAGGGAAAAGTCGCGCCTATCAATGACAAAATAATGGCCACAACTTGTTTCCCTACTCCTGCTAACAAACACGAGTTGCGCAGATTTTTAGGTAAGACCGGCTACTACCGCGGCTTCTGCCGCAACTTCTCCACCGTTGTAGCTCCCCTAACGAGCTTACTCTGTTCGGCAAAGAAATTCGCTTGGTCCTCGGAGTGTTGAGATGCTTTTGAATGTGTTAAGGCTTTGCTTTGTAGTGCTCCTGTGCTTGCCGCCCCAGATTTTGCAGTCCCCTTCAAACTAGAGGTGGACGCAAGTGACCTGGGTGCTGGTACTGTACTCTTGCAGGATGGGTGCCGATGGGATTGATCACCTCGTTTGTTTCTTCTCCCGGAAGTTTAACAATCACCAGACATTATTCCACAATTGAGAAGAAGACCCTTGCATTGCTTTTAGCCCTTCAACATTTTGAGGTTTATGTTGGATCTTGCTCTGTGCCTATTGTGGTTTTCACAGATCATAACCCTCTGACATTTCTTAATCAAATATACAACCAGAATCAGAGGTTGATGCGCTGGTCATTGATTTTGCAGAATTACATCCTGGATATTAAACACAAAAAGGGGTCCGATAATGTACTAGCAGATGCTTTGTCCCGGAGCTTTGTGTAAACTATATTTCTGGTGCTGCTGCTGTTAATATACATGGGATAGCAAAAAAAAAAAAAAAAAAAAAAGTGTTCAACTAACTTTCCCAGTGTCAGTTAGTTCTTAAGGGGGGGAGTGTTACGTGTCACACTTTTTTTTTCAGTATTTCCTTGGTTTTGTTGCTGTGTCTCTCCATTAGTCCAGGTTGCTGTCCATCATCATTACCATGTCATGCCATGTCCCGCCTCCGCTAATCAGAGGGAGTCTCCTGACACTGGTCCACCAATCATCTTTCACCTCACCGGTTTATTTTTTATTTATTTTTATTTAACCAGGAAAGTCCCGTTGAGATTGAAATCTCTTTTTCAAGGGAGCCCTGGGGGTTGAGGTGGGGACGGAGAGGAGGAATTGTACAGCCAATTAGATCAGGGGATGATTAGGTGGCAGGTCGAAATAGCCAGGTTGGGACTTCAGCCATGACACTGGGAAATCCCCAACTCTTATCGAAGAGTGTCACAGGATCTTTAATGACCGCAGTGAGTCAGGTCCTCGGTTTAACATCTCATCCGAAAGACGGCGTCTCCTTCAGTGCAGCATTGGGGATTCTTCCACCAGAGGGAAGAGTGCAACCTACTGGCCCACCAGCACCTATTCCAGCAGCAACTTGGTTTTCCTAGGTGGTCTCCCATCCAAGTACTGACCAAGCCCACACCTGCTTAACTTCAGCCACGTGGCTGGAGCAGATCGAATAGTGGTATGGCTGCTGGCATTAAATCCGGATCTTGTGACCTTAGAGAAGCTCTGTTCACCCCATCTGTTTGTTGTACCTCAGTCTTTTGCTTTAAATCCGTTTGTAACTTCATCTATTCCTGGTTTTCTTTTCATTAGTGTATTGAGTTTTCTTTCTGACCACATCGAGGCCGGGGAAGGGTATAAAAGAGGCCTCTGTACACCTGCACGTAGGCAGAAAAACTGTTAAACACACTAGGTTAGCAGGGTTTCCCACAGAAAATCGGTTAGTCAAGGTGGGGGGGGCAACAGCCAGTGTTTATTTACTCTTTATAAATAAACAAAGCGGGGGCGCCCTGGTGGCTCATCGGTCTGGGCGCGCGTGCCGTGGGGGCTGTGCCCTTCCCGTGGCGGCCTGGGTTCGGTTCCGGCTCAGGTCGTTTGCTGCGTGTCTTCCCCCGTTCTTCTCCCCGGCCTTCCTGTCTCGCTGCACTGTGTGGCTGTCGGATAAAGGAAAAATTCCCCAAAAAAATAATCTTTTAAAAAATAAATAAATAAATAAATAAAGCAGTTAAAGTGCAATATCAAAGTGACAAAGTCAACAGTCTTGTAACTTTATTACAAAGTTTTTATAGTGTAACACTTGCTTGTACACAGCAGGGTTCGACCTTTACTTTTTCAGCTGTCAGCCAGCCGGGCTGACAGACCCCAAAATCTGTCTGCCCGACTTTTTTCAAATGCAAAACCCAAAAAAAGGACGCCTTTTTATGAACAAAACATTTATTTCTCAGAATATAGCAACAACAAGATCTTGGGTATCATATATATAAGACAGGATTTTTAAAAGTCAAGTGCTGTGGCAGCTGGCAGTCTGTCCTCTGAACAGACAACAAGACAATCAGAGATTGCAAACCCTCACCCACTTTGACATTTGTTTGTGACTTTGATTTTTGACCTAGCAGTCTGACCTTAGAGGAGGACCGAGCCATGGGTAGGACCTTTCTACTGTGATAGTTTTATGTAAATCGTGCCAATAGTTTTTAAGATATGCGTCCAGACAGACAGACAGATGGACGGACCCGATTACAATACCCTCGCTCTCCCTTCGAGGGAGCCTTTTTCTCTTCTCCTTTTCATAAATCTGAGACCCTTCACCATCTTTCTTTTTTGCCGGTTTTTCTTTGCCCAGCCACAATATTAACCCTCCCACTCGCTTCGCCATGCTAAACTCAACTGTTCTTGGTTAAGACGGAGCTATGTTGCAAAAATATCTCCGTATTAACTTTCATACACGAAAAGACGAACTCAAACCTTCAGTCAACAAAGTAAAGTGTATTTTCACAGGCCAATATTTAGCAAATGTATCGAATCCCATTTAGTCGCATACATTGATCCGAAGTCTGAATACTCGCTAAATCGTGTGAATAGATGGCTGGCAGCATATTTTGTATTTACAGCACAGCGACGGGCTCACACAGAATTGCTATCTTATGAACCTCCGCGAAGGATTCTCTCGCGATTATGGCCATATATGTGATGCAAAGAAGTCAATGGATAACAGTGAATTACCTCGCCATTTAGTTCGCTACCCAGCATTTACATGCACCGAAGCAAAGTTGGCAAAAAGCTTTCTAGCTTTCCAACATTTACTAAATAAACCAACAAACTTGCTTGCAAGGCTAGCAAGCTAGTTTGCCTGCTCAGCTAGCTATTTGCAGTGCATATAAATAAATAAAAACAGTGAATTGCAATTATTACGCTACTTAATTAGTCTGATTAACCACGAGAATTGCAAATAAGGAGCCAAATTCAGCCTCGTGTCAGATTAGTAAGTAGTCATGAATTAGCTGTGTTGCTAGGTCTGTTACACATTGAGGAGACTGATCAGCTCGTTCGCTGGCTGCAGAGTTTTTGCGCCAACTAATGTTTGCCAAAGATACTCGGCTATTCATGTAAATTGGTACTTGTCGCAAAACTTGATATCTAGGAAGGTAAGCCGGACTAAGTATATTAGACCTTGCAGTAGATAACAAATTAGCAGTCTCACCTGGCTAAACTATCAAGTAAGTTACGGCAAGGCATAATTTCTAACCTTTAATCTAGGTTTCTTTAGTCAGCGTCTGTCGGCAAATTTTTTTTTTATTTGGTGCATTTTAATGCCAGCTAGCAAGCTAAATGCTTGCGATTCAACTCAAGCTAAGTTAGTTTGCAAAATAATGGCTATTCACTTTTTCCTATTAACCTTCATGCGTCAAATAGAACTCTTGGCTAGAGAAGCTAGCGAACTTTCTAGCTATGCAAGCGAACTAACAATTGCTAGAAAGCCTTTTTGCCGACTTATTTGGTGCATATGAATGCTAGCAAGTCGATTACATGGCGAAGTTAGAACTATTGATCGCTATCCATTGCTTTCTATGCCTGCCATGTTAAAGCCGTAATCGCAAGATAACCCTTTGCGCATGCTCAGCAGGTTACAATCCTGAGCGAACCCTTCGCTGTGGTGTAAATACAAAATACGCTACCTGGCTTTACTCGAGGTGGCGTCATTGGCCATAATGATGGACAGACAGAGTGAGCTCTACTCGGAGATTGTTGTTCCAGCTCAGTGGAGCCGATTTCACGGGTAAAAAATTCTGTCGGCCCAACGGACCGACTCACCCAGAAAATTGTCGGCCCGAAATGAAAATCATCGGCCAATGACCGACAGACCGGCGTTAAGGTCGAACACTGCACAGTGTATTTTAGCCTTACTGTAAGAGCTGAGCTGGAAATAACAAGATCAAATAAAAACACACAATCTTACCAAAATTCAGGGTACATGCATGAACACAGCCAAAATTATAAAAAAAGAAGAAGAAGAAGAATGAAAAGCGCGTAAAATGCACACAACCCTCCCTAAGGGTTAAACAAAAATTTATGTAAGAAGGGAAAATGTATTTGTTATCTGTTTTGACTTCAATTCCCCAAATGCTTTGCGGTTGTGGTTATGTTTGGGGAGAGGAGAACGGTATTATGTATGGAAGCGCATTGCATTCTCAGGATATAAAAAAAAAAATACACCTATCTCATAATTACGAGATCTTGAGAAAAGATTAAGGCTACACTCACCGTGTTCTGTGTTATATAGCCAACCTGAATATTTCGGGTCCACAGCCCACTCTGGGTTCCACCCACTACCTCGATGTTTAGAGGACTGGGGCTGTGGCTGTGGAGGTTGCGGGGGGTGGTGGAGGAGGAGGCGGCGCAGATGGTGAAGTAGGTCAGTGTTCTGACAATTTGTGCTGCCTTTTCAAAAAATGCTACCGTAATGCAAAGCGATCGTAAAGTCTTTGTTTTCGCCTAAATATTGCAATATGAATCAGTTTACAGTAGAAACTTTGTTATTTGTTAGCTTATTATAACATAAGCAGATGTTATAATGAGTTAGGTAAGTTTGTTGAAAGAATTTGACAGAACACCGGCTTCTTTGAATAAAGTACCCCGATATTTTTGACTGCTTTTCCCCATCCATTACTGTACACTAGAGAAAACCACGTGCAATGAGGTCGTTGCAAGTTACGTAGGTGGTCACATGATCCCCGAAGCAAAATGTACACGAAGGTTGATCACAGCATAGTGAAAATGGGGAAATCTTGGGCTGCTGTTGCTTGCACCAATAATAATGCCATTCAGTCGTCTGGAAAATACGGCAAAATACGTTTCCATCGATTTCCACAAAATAATGAAGCCCTTTTGAAAGATTGGCTTGTTAAATTAAGAAAAATTGACCGTGGAAAGCCTTACAAACCAACAAAACATTCAGTTCTTTGCTCAGAGCACTTTGAGAAAAGCTGCTTCACATACCAGAAGTTCACAAGTAAGTCAACGGTTTTGTTGCAATGAAAACTGGTTTTAAAGTGAAGATTTAAAGAAATTAGTGGAAATATATATTCAATATAAATATTAACCTTAAGCCTGAACGTCCCCGTAACGGGGGCAATGAATTTGCATAATAAATACAGCATGTTTCCTAATAGCAACCTCGTCATGCGGCATATCCTCTTAAAGTGAAGAAACTCGGCGAAAAGTTTGTGATGACCAAGTACCAAGCAAGTAAATAAGCATGTAGCAAAACATTAAATAAAATAAGATCAGTGCTCTATCGCAAACATTTCTACTGAATTTGTGCTATGCATACAAACGATACCTCAAATGAAAAAGGACAGTCCACAGATTCCAACGATATAAGCCTTGTCATTTTAAATTGACACCACACTCAAAGAACGTACAGCAGATATACACTTTAAATGCTACAGAAATTAGCAAAATTTTGTCTTACCCTTGATAGTTTGTCATAAAAGCGGTTTGTGGGTAAATCTGCGCTTGCTATTGTTTTAGCCAGTCTATCGGAGAGTCCTCTCGCCATTATGCTATGCACTGGAAGACCTCAGCAGTATAATCACTTAAATGGTTTGTTTTTTGTATTTTCGCTTTAATTAACCACTAAATATTCAACTGTTGTTTTCAAATAGGCATGGGCAATACAAATGAATAAAATGACAACATTTCTTGAGTTGCTGAGAAAAAAGTTTTTATTATTTTCTAATGATTTTTTGCAGGTAAGTACAGAAGACACAGACGAAGAGTTTGCCACAAGTCCAACGCCTTTACAGGAAAGGGTCTCAGAGCCACAGGGTCCCAAAATGGCTGATTTCGGCATTTATCAACAAAACCCATTGTGAAAATTGGAGGTGAAGCCTGAGGGCATTTTTTCGAAAATGCAGTCTACTCAGAAATAAACCTGGCCAAATTATCCATTAGGGTACCCTAACAACAAAATAATTGATGCAAAGTCATCAACCCCTTCTCCGAAGTACAGCAGCGCCCTCTAGGCCCTTTTTAATGGAAAATGCATTGAATTTCACCCAATTATGTTCAACAAACATTAGGTTTTGCATTGATATTAAAAAATGGTATGAATGGGTTGCCTGTGAAGTTTTTTTTGGATCAATGGCCTGCAAAAATGTCAAAATTATCGGTGGGAGGGCAAACATTAACGCTACTCGCCCATTACTGTATAAAATGCAGTGAAGTCGCTGATGCCGCAGTTGTTTGCCCTCCCACTGCTACTTAAATGAATCAAACGTTCCCCTTCAATAACCTGTGGTCATTAAAAAAAAAAAAACCTTTGCACTGTTTTTTACAATGTCCATATACCCTCCTCCCATGATAGTTTCAATGAGCTACTGTGAATAATTCATAGTAAAACACAGTGACGTGCAGTCGGAGGTTAGTTTGGTGAGGCAGAAACCTCCCCTTTGTTGATTAGCAATCAGACGATTAACTAGTTTAGTAAGACTATTCAGCAGAATGACGGGCCAGTTTAAGTTTCCACGGCGTTATTACTCAGTACATCGAACCTGAAATGCTCAGTAGACAGCAGATTTAGCGTAGATGAAGCCGAAGCAATGTCATCAACAAATATTAAAACAGATCGACTTATGCAGAGTTCAATGCTTAATCAATATACAATGTATTCTCCTTTAAATACGCCGCTTTTACACCCAAACAAAAAAGCGGCGCTTATTTTCAGTCTTCTTTCATAATCCGATTAACAAAATGTTTAAACGATATACAGAATTACCGAGAGCCGAGAATTTTTCCTGATTGATTATTCAGATTTCCATCCTCGAGTCTTGAATTGAAGCGTATCGTGAATGAATCTTGTGACCGTGTTCGTGAGGTTAGGTAGCAAAATTTGTCAGAACACTGGTAGGTTTTGAACGCCTGGCGCTGGTTTATTCCTTGGTATATTTTACTGAAACTTCACAAATAGGGTCACAGGATATTCTGTCAACTAACTATGTACATTAACAGTAAAAATACACTCACCTTTCTTGCTATTGTTGAGAAGAAGTCACGGCGAACTCGCGACGAACTTCAGCAACTTCTGTCGAACTTATTTCACATCCTGGAGGTCTAGACTGACGAACAGACTCGTAATTTCTCAAATTAGATGGCTGTAATTCAATCAGGGCCGTAGCTGGGATATCACGTCAGCGCGAGCTGTTTGAAATCTACCTCCAAAATGGATATTTTTTTTTTTGCCGTGCACTTGAAAGTTTGTAAACATGGCGCAAATTGAGGTCAAGATTCATCCAACGGGCGAATAATAGCTCTGTTCAAATCATTATTGGCCGTAATATGCAGAGTTCATGTATGAAATGCGGGTATCCTATTGAAAAGGTTGCTTTTAATCAAACCATGGTGTTCTTTTTGTATGAAAATGGTATGGCTTGTTTACCACCCCAGTTCAGCTGTTACGCATTCCATTAGAGTTTATGCAGAGCGTTGCCCATGCCTATACTATAGCTTTAAATGTCAGTGAATTTACATTTAAAAAGAATATATTTTGCATAAATGCCATTTTGTTACAAATCCACTGGTTTCTGTCCATCAATTATATTTCTCCCAGCTTGTTATACAGATGTCATCTAAGCTCTCTGTAGCCTACATGTCTGGAAAATATCCCAGACACTCAAACCCAGAACAGAAGATAGAGACAGCTAAGTTACATCTGATAGATTAGACTGGTAGGAATTGGCCTAGTAGACTACACACACTGCTTTCTTTGTACAGTCTGGCGAACTTTATGTGCCAGATTATGTTAACGCAGCTTGTATTATTCATTGTAGGAGGGCTGGCCGACACTTCGTAAATGACTGGACAGCAGATCTTTAACATTAGTTTGGGAGAGGAACATGACAATACTTCGCCTAATAACTACTGGGCTGAGATCTTGGAACCAGAATGTTGCAAAGAAAATCGGTAACAAGTTACATAACATTAGCCGAGAATGGGTAACGTTAACGTTAGACTATCATCTACGTTAACCCCAAGCCTATTTGTCAAACAATGAATAACACACACACCACAGAATGCGTTTGATTAACGTTAGTTTAATATAACGTTACTGTACGTTACAATATACATTACATCGCGATTGAACTATCAAATCCAAACGTTATAATGTTTTATTATTCTATAGCAAAGGGGTTGATGAGGTTATACGGAACAAAATATACTCATACGCGCGATCTCTGCTTCAACTTCTGCTTGAAGCGGGCAAGAATGACAGCTGCGAATGGCGCCTACGTCACATGATAGTGTACGGACCTTCGGCCAATCAGGTATCGGTTGCTTATTAATATTCATCATTTCCCCGAATGTATAGTACGATTCGTAAAATCGCTATCCGCATATACAATTAGTATACGATCTGAGAATCAGTTGCGAAAGATTGAGACGTTGAGAAAAATTTGAAAAAAGCATCCTGCCCACACACACACACCCCTGTGCTCCCTGATCCTTCCCAAACACGTGTTCGTGTGGAGACTCCCAGACACGCCCCCTCTACCAGAGCAACAAGCCCGGCCGGCAGTTTATAACGCGGAAGGGGGCGGGGACGAGGCGGGACACGGAGCACGGGGAATCGCTGCAGGGTGAAGTTGCCTTCAGACGTCGACTTCCAGGCTGCTCAGCCTGTCAGGCTGCGTGAACACCGCCCCCAAGTACAGCCAATCAGATCGCGAGCTAGAGTACAACCAATCCGCTCAATGAGGCAGCCAATTCAATTCGGAAGCCTTTTACTCGAAAGTGGGCTTAAGAACAACAATATTGTTAATAACGAATGGTTCAATCTTCTTCTCTCATGAAAGAAACTGATTAGTGAGGTAACGTTAGATGTTTCAGCTATTTTGATTTTGTTAACCAATGCAAACAAGTGCTATTTTTTTTCTTACAGGTAACTTATAGACCTAACCTTAGCAAAAACAAGTAATTCTCGTTAACTTAAACACTTCTACAATATAACTTCAAGTGTAACTCTGTTTGAGACATAAAATTGGCCCACTTGTGAGATATTTTTGTTCAATAAGCTGTCTAGTTGAGCTTCTTAAAACTTCAACTGCAAGTTGCTATAATGTTAGCTGCCTTCAAGGTTGATTGTAGAGACTAGTGCCTTGCAGGCTGGTTAGAAGGCGAATGTTGATTTGATATTGTATAATATTCAGTAGTATTGCCTCAGATGCCTTCAAGGCTGATTGTAGAGACTAGTGCCTTGCAGGCTTGTTAGAAGGCTGTATAATCTTCAATCATATTGCCTCAGATGCCTTCAAGGCTGATTGTAGAGACTAGTGCCTTCCAGGCTGACCGTAGAGACTAGTGCCTTGCAGGCTGGTTGGAAGGCTAATGTTGATTTGATATTGCATAATCTTTAATAGCATTCAGTCAGATGCCTTCAAGGCTGATTGTAGAGACTAGTGCCTTGCAGGCTGGTTAGAAGGCGAATGTTGATTTGATATTGTATAATATTCAGTAGTATTGCCTCAGATGCCTTCAAGGCTGATTGTAGAGACTAGTGCCTTGCAGGCTGGTTAGAAGGCTGTATAATCTTCAATCGTATTGCCTCAGATGCCTTCAAGGCTGATTGTAGAGACTAGTGCCTTCCAGGCTGACCGTAGAGACTAGTGCCTTGCAGGCTAGTTGGAAGGCTAATGTTGATTTGATATTGCATAATCTTTAATAGCATTCAGTCAGATGCCTTCAAGGCTGATTGTAAGACTAGTGCCTTACAGGCTGGTTAGAAGGCTTATGTTGATTTCATATTGTATAATCTTTGATAGTATTCAGTCCGATGCCTTACAGGCTGACTGTAGAGACTAGTGCCTTGCAGGCTGGTTAGAAGGCTTATGTTGATTTCATATTGTATATACTCTTTGATAGTATTCAGTCCGATGCCTTCCAGGCTGACCGTAGAGACTAGTGCCTTTCGCAGGCTGGTTAGTTGATTTCATATTGTATAATCTTTAATAGTATTGCCTCGGATGCCTTCAAGGCTGATTGTAGAGCACTAGTGCCTTCCAGGCTGGTTAGAAGGCTAATGTTGACTTCATATTGTATAATCTTTAATAGTATTTCCTCGGATGCCTTCAAGGCTGATTGTAGAGCACTAGTGCCTTACAGGCTGGTTAGAAGGCTAATGTTGATTTCATATTGTATAATCTTCAATAGTATTGCCTCAGATGCCTTGTTGACCGTAGAGACTAGTGCCTTTTTGGTAGGCTGATGATTTCATATATATATATATATATATATATATATATATATAAATATATATACACACAGTCAAATGCAAAAAGTTTGGGCACCTCAGATCAAAATTTCTGTTACTGTGAATAGCTAAGCGAGTAAAAATGACTGCTCTCCAAAAGGCATAAAGTTAAAGAGGACACATTTCCTTTATATTTTAAGCAAGATTACTTTTTAATTTCCATCCTTTTACTGTTTCAAATGGCAAAAAAAAAAAAACGGCCCAAAGCAAAAGTTTGGGCACCCTGCATGGTCAGTACTAAGTAACACTCCTTTGGCAAGTATCACAGCTTGTAAACACTTTTTGGTGCCAGCTAAGAGTTTTTGAATATTGGTTTGGGGGATTTTGCCCATTATTCTTTTTCAAAGGCTTCTAGTTCTATGAGATTCTTTGGCTGACTTGCATGGACTGCTCTTTTTGAGGTCCATTCACACAGATTTTTCAATGCTGTTGAAGTAGGATACCTTGAGGGCTTGGTGAAACCTTCATATCTTGAGGTAGTCAGTTGTGGATTTTGAGGTGTGTTTAGGATCATTATCCTGTTGTGCAAGCCATCCTCTTTTCATCTTCAGCTTTTTGACAGATGGTGAGATGTTTGCTTCCAGAATTTTCTGAAATTTAATTGAATCCATTCTTCCTTCGACCAGTGACATGCTTCCTGTGCCACTGGCTGCAACACATCCAGGATTGATCCAACCATGTGCTTGACAGTTGGAGAGGTGTTCTTTTTATGAAAATTTGCATCCTTTTTTCTCCAAACATACCTCTGCTCATTGCAGCCAAAGACATCTAGGACTTGTTTCAAATGCATCAGTCTTGTTCAGATGTTCCTTAAACCTTCTGATGCTGAATTTCATGGTGAGGATGCAAAAGGTTTCCTTCTCAATTCTTCCATGAAGGTGCATTTGAGCAAGTATCCTGAACCATAGGGCAGTGCACCATGACACCATGGTGTGCTAAATCTTGCCAAAGGTCTTTTTGTTGTCAAACGGGTGTTTTGATTTACCTTTCTAGTAATCCAATGAGCAGTTTTTCTTGGTCTTCCAGACCTCAAGCTGACATCCACGGTTCTGTTGACTGCCATTTCTTAATTATATTATGAACTGAGGAAATCGCAACCTAAAAACATTTGCTATCTTCTTATAGCCTTCTCCTGCTTTTGGGCATTAATTATTTTCATTTTCAGAGAGCTAGACAGCTGCATAGAGGACCCTATGGCTTCTGATTGTTGGGCCAAGGATAGAGAAGTCTGGGTATTTTTAAACTTCAAAATTTGCATCACCTGGCCTTTCCTAACGATGATTGTGAACAAGCCATAGCCCTAATAAGAAATACGATCTGAGACTATAGTCAAAGCTACCTGAGAGCTCAAATCTTTTGGGTGCCCAGACTTTTGCAGTGCTCATTTTTTTTTTTTTTTTTCTCTAGAATTGTACAAAACAAAAAGTAATACACCAATACTGCTTTAAAATGTCCAAAAAAGTGTTGTATCTTTAAATTTATGCCATTCAAAAATCAGTTCATCTTCTACTTGAACTATTCTCAGTAACAGAAATTTTGATCAGGGGTGGCCAAACTTTTGCATACAACTGTATATATATGTGTGTGTGTGTGTGTGTGTGTGTGTGTGTGTGTGTGTGTGTTTACAATTCTGATGCCTTCAAGGCTGAATAGAGTCTCCCTCAGCATTACTGAGGGGGCCTCACTGAGTTGTTTCCAAGGCTAATTTAAAATCTTCTATTTTTTCAGCCCATAGATTTACTACAGTTCGAAATCAACCACCGTTACCTCAGAAAATGACAGGTTATTGCATATTGACATGTCTTTACTTTTTTACACTCTTTTTTAGAGTTCAAATGATGTTGCGTTTCTCCTGCCCCGAAAAAAAGCCTGCCCCAGCACCCACCCGGGCCTTTGATGTTCCTGCAGCAGCACCGCCCTAACACCCACCCCAGGCCCTGATGCCTTGAAGGCATCTGACTGAATGATCAAAAAAAATCATACAATATGAAATCAACATTAGCCTTCTAACCAGCCTGCAAGGCACTAGTCTCTACAATCAGCCTGGAAGGCACTAGTGTTTCCTCAATCAGCCTTGAAGGCATCTGACTGAATACTATCAAAGATTATGCAATATGAAATCAATATTAGCCTTCTAACCAGCCTGCAAGGCACTAGTCTCTAAATCAGCCTGAAGGCACTAGTGTTTCTACAATCAGCCTTGAAGGCATCTGACTGAATACTATCAAAGATTATGCAATATGAAATCAACATTAGCCTTCTAACCAGCCTGCAAGGCACTAGTCTCTACGGTCAGCCTTGAAGGCATCTGACTGAATACAATTAAAGATTATGCAATATGAAATCAACATTAGCCTTCTAACCAGCCTGCAAGGCACTAGTCTCTACAATCAGCCTGGAAGGCACTAGTGTTTCTACAATCAGCCTTGAAGGCATCTGACTCAATACTATCAAAGATTATGCAATATGAAATCAAAATTAGCCTTCTAACCAGCCTGCAAGGCACTAGTCTCTACAATCAGCCTTGAAGGCATCTGACTGAATACTATTAAAGATTATGCAATATGAAATCAACATTAGCCTTCTAACCAGCCTGCAAGGCACTAGTCTCTACAATCAGCCTGGAAGGCACTAGTGCCTACAATCAGCCTTGAAGGCATCTGACTGAATACTATTAAAGATTATACAATATCAAATCAACATTCGCCTTCTAAGCAGCTTATGGGCACTAGTCTCTACAATCAACCTTGAAGGCAGCTAACGTTACAGCAACTGGCAGTTGAGGTTTTAAGTAGCTCAGCTAAACAGCTTATTGTACAAAATATCTCACAAGTTGGCCATTTTATGTTTCAAACAGAGTTATACTTGAGTTATATTGTAGAAGTGTTTCAGTTAACAAGTATGACCTGTTTAGCTAAGGTTCAGTGTATAAGTTAACTGTAAGACAAAAAAAAAAAAGCACTTGTTTGCATTGGTTAACATAATCAAAATAGCTGAAACATCTAACATTACCTCACTAATCAGTTTCTTTTAATGAGAAAAGAAGATTGAACGATTCGCTTTTTAACAATATTGTTGTTCTTAAGCCCACTTCGTTCTAAAGGTTTGAATTGAATTGGCTGCCTCGTGAGCTGATTGGTTGTACTCTAGCTCTCGCAAGCTGATTGGTTGTACTTGGGGGCGGTGTGTTTACGCAGCCTGACAGGCTGAGCAGCCTGGAAGTCATCTGAAGGCAACTTCACCCTGCAGTTGGGGGAATCAGAGCAAGCTGGGGAGAAATAGAAGGGGATTGGATGGACAGAGAGAGACGTTCTATGGATGGATTGGTCAACGTCTCTGCAGCCCTGCAGCCACTAGAGTGAATGGATTTTTTTCGTTTTTTTTTCTCTTCACATTGTGTAGATTGTACTATAGGACCATATCCACCATCTAAATGAGGTTATTAATAATGATCAACCTTTCAAATCGTATACTACAGCTTTAACAGAGAGATAACATTCTGTAACATCACTATTGATATGAAATGAGCCAGACTATTTTGTACTTAAAAGGTTAGCACAGCTGTTTTGTGAGTTTGAACCAAGCTTGCCAGGTCAGTAGTCTGTGATTACATTTACATGCATCAAAAAAATGAATAATCTTTCACAAAATGTAAATTTGACTTAGCTCCAAGGTTTTAATACACAAGATGGACTATAACCCACTTTCCTGTCTGATGGGAGAGCATGATATCTGAATGCACTTTAAATCATGTCCACCCCCCCCACCCCCTGTGTCCCTGCCCCCTATACTACTGTAATGAATCTGACTTTATAACTACACGTTTTCCTTGCACATACAGCAAGAACACACAGGGCAGCAGACTCACACAAAATATCATCCTTCTGTCATCTGTTTATACAGTAGCCTATTGAACTTAGCAGTACACCCATACACAATCTAGATGCAATATTTGGGTTTAAAAAAAAAAAAACTGACACTCACTAAATACAGACAATCCTGTATAGGCATGTTAAAAAAGGAGGAAAGAGAAGAAAATGATCATAAGATAAAAGAAAAATGTTGCGGTTGTGGGCTGAACGCACAACAAGGAGACAGAGTACTGGTTGCCCATGAGGGTGTTTATTGAAGGAGTGGAGAAGTGGATGATGGCCGTGGGTCACAGGCGAGCTGGGCGGAGTCTGGACCCAGGTGGGAGGTTGAGGAGCGGCTGGATGAGCCGCCTGGACGGGAGTCGGCATGACCCCATTCCGGGTTGTTCCGCCAGTCCTTCCTGCCGACTCCCGCAAACATCTATGCAAACATCCCCTCCACCTCCCCAGCCTCTTCCTTTCCAACGGCATGGTCTTTGGCAGTACTTGTTGTGTCATACTCTTGTCTTCATATGGTATTGGCATTGTTTTGCATGGTATTGGCATTGTTTGTAAACTGTATTGTCATTAATTTCATTTTTAAACACAGTGAACCAGACTCTGCCAGGGGGGTTGTGATCTCCTGGAATGTCTGTGTCATGCTTGCTCAGATTGTTCCAGAATATCACTTGAGTAGAGTCACCGCCAAATTCAAATTTATGTCATTCCAAATAAATGGTTAAATCTTACGTGAGTGTCCTGTCTGAAATCAGGATAAACAAAAAGAGTCAATTGAAGACTCGGGAGAACTTTGAAAAATATGTTACGGTGACAGAGTCTGAAGAGCAAGTCAGTGCAACACCTGGTTTGCAGCATAGCCTGCTCCACCTTCCACAAAGACTAAAACACCAGTTTTGAGAAGGTCAGTAAGGCCAAGGAAACCACCTGAAAGCCTGATAGAGCAATGATGAGCTGTTGAACCACTGAAAAAGAGAGCAAAATGTTTTAATGCTTTAACCTGTTCTATATGTGTGAAGTGTGAGTGCATTTCAGGATGATAAAAGAAGTACTTCTTTGAACTTCATGGAGAACATGCATGTGAATTAAATGCTGTTATAGAATGTGCAAACTTAAGTGAAAGCACTGTTCAGATTTAAAGTTATGAAAATGTATGTTTATCAATCAAGGAAAGGTGGTATGAGGATAGGTACCTTATATATTGCCAGTAGGTGGCAATATAAGAGTTGTGATTAGTTGGGCCAGTGAGCACAGAGAAATCAGAGAAAGTTGAAAGGAGAGGTAACAGATGTACAACAATGAGTTCATGCGTCACGATTTCTGTGCAAGGTCACAACTTTGAACAAAATAAATCCACTGAACTGCAATTCAAAACCTGCTTCCATCCTCGCAAATCCGTCATGGTTTTGCATTGTATTTATATATTTTAGTTATGCAGGCACTATACCAGGGGTGGGCAATTCCAGTCCTGGAGGGCTGGTGTGTATGCAGGTTTTTATATCTATGAATTACCCTGACTAATTGAGCTAATTGGTTGCGTACACAAATATAGATTTGCGCATACATTTGATCAAAGAAAAATATTTCACGAAGGGGGACAAGAACAATCTTTGGAGGTCATTCCTGATAATTTAAAGAAATGCGTCAGAAATTTCAGATTTCTGAAATATTTTGGCCAATTTAGATAATTAACTTGTAATTAAAGGCCAGAAGTTTATGCAAAAACCAGGGACAGATACGGCCCTTGTTGCCCACCTCTGCACTATATTTTTTATATTAAGGATACTTCTCTGGAAATTTGATGATTCAAGGCACTATTTTAGCACTTTAGCTGAAGGATACGAATAATTTAATCTGGTTTGTTGACCGCCAATAATCATAGAAGAAGACAGAAGATGATGAGGACCATTGCAACCTCATGAGCAATTGGTCAGTTGTTACTCTGAGCACATTTAAACACACTCTGCCCGTCCAAAAAAAAAAAGTTGCGCACTATAATACACTGTTGGGCCACCGTTAGCTTTGATCTCGGTGCACATTCGTTGTGCTATTGTTTCGACAATCTTACCCAAAATGACAACATTTATTTCCAACCGGATTTGCATTCATTTTTGGCCTTGATATAGGATGGGAGAGTAAAACTCTCAGTTAAGCCCTATCCACATCTCAAAGACTTTTGATTAAGACTCAGATTCAGAGGAGGCCAAATTATGCGTGAAAATGATGTCCTCATGCTCGATGAACCACTCTTTCGCAATTTGAGCACGATGAATCTTTCTATTGTCATCCTGGAATATTTAGGTAGTGTACTTAATTTTATTGCGGCAGAGCAGTGCTGAGCCTAGGCCTGACCAATCAAATCAACCCAACTGCCTCCAGAGGCATGTACAGTGGGCACTATGCATGACTTCATGGGCTTTTTTCCTTACCCTGACATTCCCATCACCCAGAAATATGGTTAATCTGGACTCTTCAGACCACATAACCTTTTTCCATTGCTCCTCAGTCCAATCTCTGTCCAGTCCAATGCTCTCTTGCTAACTAAAGTCTCTTTTTTCCCCAATAAGTCTCACTAACAAGTGGCTTTCTTGTGGCCACGCAGCTGTTTAGTTCCAATCCTCCTAATTCAAGCTGCATTGTGCATATGGAAATGCTCTTGCTTTCATAATTAAACATAGCCATGAGTTCTACTGTTGATTTTTTAAAGATGAGACTTCTCTGAACATTTCAGTGATCCCCAATCAGGATCAGTCATGATTTTTCTCCAACCCATTTCTTCCACAAAGTGAACAGTTCACTACTATCTTTCCAGGTTTTAATAAATTGTTGGACAGTTCCTGACCCAATTGTGGTAATTTCAGCAATCTACTGAGCTGATTTCTTTGCTTCATGCAGACCAATAATTTGCCCCTCTTGAAACACGGTAACATCTTTTCAACGACAATGAGATAGATCTTCCAACATGGTTTTTGTAAGAAATGAGAAGTTACACACTGAATCAGTCAGGATTAAAAGAAATATTCCCATCTAAAACATTATTTTCATCACTGAAATAATGATTCAATCATCAGCTCTGGAGTATTTGCTTATTTCAATCCAAAGGTGTCTTTTTTTTTGTTTTTTTTGACGGACCAAGAAGAGCCCAAAAACTTATTTCAAATTATTGTATATAAGCTCACACTGGGAATGATAAGTTTTCATATTGCACATAAACTGACAAATTGTGAAACGGAAGGACTGAAAAACAAAAATACACAAACTTAAGGAGCAGAGTTAATGTATGACTTTTAAAGAGTTTAGTTCATAATAATGATTTCAGATATATTATAGCAAGGAACATGCATTGCTTATGTTTCTTTTACAAGCACATTCATGAAGGAAGACTGTGAGTTACAGATTCTCAGTGTTAAAATTAGTTTAACAGACTTTTGAAACCACGGATAGAATAGAGCATAAATTATAGGATTGATAGTAGAATTAAGACATAGTATTAAAATTGTGGTATTTGAAATATATGCAGTTGGTGTCTTTATGTACACCATGAGGAAAGCACCAATGTAGAATGGAATTAAACACAACAGAAATGCCAATACCAGAATTCCAAGCGTTTTTGCAGTTTTCTTTTCTGATGCCATTGAAGAATTGTTTAGTTTTGTGTCATTTAAATTCTGTGCTCTTGCACATTTTATCTTGTTTGCATGTCTCTTTGCAATTGCAAAGATTTTCAGGTACATGATTATAATTGTCAATAAGGGCACAATAAACACTACTATGAAATCAAAAATGGTCCAGATTTCATTGACAATAATAATACACTCCTGACATGTAGCATTTCCTGTATTCTCAGAAATATTTCCATTATCGTAAAGAAGTAATACATTATAAATGAGTGAACCCAACCAAAGAATATATAATATCCTCGAGGTCAGATTCACGGTCATTTTGGTACTGTAGAAAAAGGGGTTGCTGAGAGCAAAGTATCTGTCCACAGAAATAAATGTTACATTGTAAATAGATACACAAGTCAAGTGATATGATGCCAAATTAAAAATGGTGCAATAGGAGGCACCAAAGCACCAGTCTGGATTAAGATAAAAAGCAAAGCGGAAAGGCATCACACTAACTCCAACAAGAAAGTCTGTAATTGCCAGAGAGAGGAGTATGAAGTTAGTCGGAGTGTGGAGCTGCTTGAAGTGGCAGATGGAGATGATCACAAGCAAATTTCCAAAAATCGTCACAAAAATAACTGCGGCTGCAGTCATGTACAACAGCACATCTGCCACTGTTGGTGTTGATCCTGAATAAGATAGATTTTCAAAACTGCTGCAGGACTCAACTTGATCATTTGTGAAATTCATGAATGAAGAAAGTTATTTTCTGTGATTCAGCAAATTTCTTGGAGGTAAATATGAAAATAAAAAAGACAGTAAATAAAAGACAGAAATAACTATATTTTCTATGAAAGTAGAACTTCAATGTAGTAAGGTAGTATCAACCGGCCTGTCTCATTTATTTTTATAGATTGTAATAATATTTATATGGTGATGTTACTGGGGTGACTTTCTGGGTGGCTATTAATGAAAACCCTGAAGATTTAATTAGCCAATTGTACACAGTGCTGTCTGAGGAACTTGAATGTGAAATTACTACTGATGCAATCCAAAGATACAGTCGAAGCTGATACCAAGAATGAAGAGAGGTTCTCAGCGCATTTTCTGATTTTAGGGAAAATGTTTGACCAAAAATAAATTAATATAAAGCCCCCTGTATCATATATGATACACCAAATTTGAAGGACCATGCCCACCTCGTAAGATGCATCACAACCACTATTGCTCACTGTATCATATCTGATACACAGTGCTGCCACCTGGAAGAAAGAAGTGAGATTACAGGAGTGGTCTCTCCCCTAGTCACTCACTTCAAGGTGGTAGCTCCCATGTGAATGGGAATTCATGAATTTCCTTGGACTTTAACAGTGAAGTTCGGCATCCCAAGGTAAATATTACACAAAAACTTATTCTTATACACGTTAAGGGATAGCTATAGATAGTAGAGACCATTTAAATAATTTGAAATTTTGAGTGTTGAGTTCTGGAGGGGTGCTGATTTTTGGCTGTATCAGATATGATACTCCTGGAATTAGAAGAAGTTCTGTTCACCTGTCAAGGTCACTTTACCAAAAAAATAACAGTGGATCTGAATACTACCCTTCAACACTTCATAAATATCACTGATTCATATTTTTCCTATAATGATGTCTGTGTCTGGGCATTATAGGGTTAAAACTCTCTTTTTACATGAAATCATTCTTGAAACTATAACTACATTGATACTAATTACCAATGGAATCAATACAAGCTTATTCTTGATTTGTCTCGGTAAGACCACATATATTTCTGGCTGGAATGGATGCACAGCTCCACAGTGATGCTCTTAGAGGAGTGAGGGCTGTTAAATGGGCTCCAGTATTACAGGCACCCCTGACTGGCAATGCGCAAACAATGCAAAATATACAACCCCAATTCCGAAATAGTTGGGACAAAGTGTAAATTGTGAATAAAATCGAAACGCAATGACTTTCAAATCACACCAGCCAGTATTTTATTCACAATAGAACAGAGATAACATAGCAAATGTTGGAACTGAGAAATTTTACAATTTTATCCACAAAATGAGCTCATTTCAAATTTGATGGCTGCTACAGGTCTCAAAAAAAGTTGGAACAGGGGCCTGTTTACCATGGTGTAGCATCCCCTCTTCTTTTTAATGCAGAGTGGAGCCGTCTAGGCATTGAGGAGACAAGTTTCTTGAGTTTAGCCGTTGGAATTTGATCCCACTCTTGTTTAATACAGGCTTCCAGCTGCTGGAGAGTTTTGGGTCTCCTTTGACGGACTTTTCGTTTAATTATGCGCCAAATGTTCTCAATCGGTGAAAGATCAGGACTGCAGGCAGGCCAGTTCAGCACATGGACTCTTCTACTACGAAGCCATGCTGTTGTAATAGCTGCAGTATGTGGTTTTGCATTGTCCTGCTGAAATACACAAGGCCTTCCCTGGAATAGATGTCGTCTGGAGGGGAGCATATGTTGCTCTAAAACCTTTATATACCTTTCAGCATTCATCGTGCTTTTTAAAACATGCAAGTGTTCCACACCATATGCACTAATGCATCCCCATACCATTAGAGATGCTGGCTTTTGAACTGAACGCTGCTAACAGAAGGGGTGGTCCTCTCCTCTTTAGCCTGGAGGACACGACGCCCATGATTTCCAACAAGAATGTCAAATTTGGACTCGTCTGACCACAGGACACTTTGCCACTTTGCTTCAGTCCATTTTAAATGAGCCTTGGCCCACAGAACATGGCGGCGCTTCTGGATCAATGCTCATCAATAGCTTCCTTTTGGCATGATAGAGTTTAAGGTGGCATCTGTGGATGGCACGGCAGGCTGTGTTTACTGACAGTGGTTTCTTGAAGTATTCCTGGGCCCATTTAGTAATGTCAATGACAGAATCATGCTGGTGAGTGATGCAGTGGCGTCTGAGGGCCGGAAGATCACGGGCATCCAGTGAAGGTCTTCAGCCTTGTCCCTTAGGCACAGAGATTTTTCCAGTTTCTCTGAATCTTTTGATGATGTTATTCACTGTTGATGATGAGACGTTCGAAGCCTTTGCAATTTGACGTTGAGGAACATTGTTTTTAAAGTATTCCACAATTTTTATACGCAAGCCTTCACAGGTTGGAGAGCCTCTGGTCATCTTCACTTCTGAGAGACTCAGCCTCTCTAAGACATCCCTTTTATTGCCAATCATGATACACACCGGATGCCAGTTAACTTAATTACTTGCTAAATGTTCTTTCAGCTGATTCTCTTATATGAATTGCTTTTTCAGCCCTTTTTTTGCCTGTGTCCCAACTTTTTTGAGACCTGTTGCAGCCAGAAAATTTGAAATAAGCCCATTTTGTGGACAAAAATGTAAAATGTCTCAGTTTCAACATTTGAAATATTATCTACAGTGCCGTGAAAAAGTATTTGTCCCCTTCCTGATTTCTTACTTTTTTGCATATTTTTCACACTTAAATGTTTCAGATCATCAAACAAATTTTAGTATCAGAAAAAAGATAACCCGAGTGAATACAAAATGCAGTTTTTAAATGATGATTTCATTTATTAAGGGGAAAAAGCTATGCAAACCTACCTGGCCCTATGTGAAAAAGTAATTGCCCACCCCCCCTTGTTAAATCATGAATTAACTGTGATTAATCACATTTTTTGAGTCCAGTTTCACTAGCCACACCCAGGCCAGATTACTGCCAGACCTGTTGAATCAAGTAATCACTTAAATAGAACCTGTCTGACAAAGTGAAGTAGGCTAAAAGATCTCGAAAAGCAACATGTCATGCTGTGAACTAAAGAAATTCAAGAACAGATGAGAAACAAAGAAATTGACATCTATCAGTCTGGAAAGGGTTGCAAAGCCATTTCTAAGGCTTTGGGACTCCGGCGAATCACAGTGAGAGCCATTATCCACAAATGGAGAAAACTTGGAACAGTGGTGAACCTTCCCAGGAGTGGCCGGCCTCCCAAAATTACTCCAAGAACGCATCAACTACTCATACGGGAGGTCACAAAAAAACCCAAACAACATCTGAAGAACTGCAGGCCTCACTTGCCTCAGTTAAAGTCAATGTTCATGATTCATCAATAAGACAGAGACTGGACAAAAAATGGCATCCATGGGAGAGTTCCAAGGCGAAAACCACTGCTGACCAAAAAGAACACGAAGGCTCGTCTCAAAATTGCCAAAATACATCTTGATGATCCGCAAGACTTTTAGGAAAATATTCTGTGGACTGACGAGACAAAAATTGAACTTTTTGGAAGGTGTGCGTCCCATTACATCAGGCGTAAAACTAACACAGCATTTCATAAAAAGAACATCATACCAAAAGTCAAACATGGTGTTGGTAGTGTGATGGTTTGGGGCTGCTTTGCTGCTTCAGGACCTGGATAACTTGTCATAATTGATGGAACTATGAATTCTGCTCTCTACCGGAAAATCCTGAAGGAGAATGTCCAACCCTCAGATTGTGATCTCTAGCTCAAGCGCACTTGGGTTATGCAGCAGGACAATGATCTGAAACACACCAGCAAGTCCACCTCTGAATGGCTAAAAAAAAAACAAAATGAAGATTTTGGAGCAGCCTTGTCAAAGTCCGGGCTTAAATCCTATTGAGATGCAGTGGCATGACCTTAAACAAGCCGTTCATGCCCAAAACCCCTTTCAATGTGGCTGAATTAAATAATTCTGTTGGTTCTTTTTAGTTACATTGAATACAACAGCTTCACCATTCTTTGCATGCATCCAATCACCTACATTACTAATGATACTGATTTTGCACCCCAAATTTGCATTGTCTTTTTGTTAGATTTGGTTTTGTGGAATGAATTTGATTTTGCTTTTTTAATGCATCAGGGTACATCTCTCCCCTTGTTACAGATTTTGAGCCGAATCATTACATTTACAATAATCTTGGGTGCCATTAATTATGAAACCTTGATTTGGAGGGAATACATTTTTTTATTACGTAGACCAGTAAATGATTTTGGTTGGTTCCATTGGAACATTAATATTGTACAGTAATTCTCACATGTTGTTATTTAGAGTTTCTCTGTTATGATTCTGCTCTGTCTGTCATGATTCTGCCATGTTTGTTATGATTCTGCCATTCCCTGTTATGTTTATGATTATGTCTGTTAGGTTTTGCCATGTTCTGTTTAGTTTTTGCATTTTGCCATGTTTTCGTTTTTTGCCATTCCCAATCCACTATTCTGTTAGATTCGGTCCATGTCTTTGTTCATGCCCTGCATTGCACTTTGTCTCCCCTGTCTGGTCTCTTGTTAAGTTACAGCTTCTCCCCAGTCCTCGTGTCACATGCTTAGGTGATTTCATGGTTTCTGGGTTTCAAACATTCCTTCCAATTTTGCTTCCTTCGCCTTTTTTCTATATTACTAACCAATACTAACAGTTTGTTGTTTTTTACACTAACCCAAACTAACATTGTATATAATACTAACTTACTAATTATAGGGATTGTATAGCTGCACTTACTAATTGATTAACAAGCTCTCAGCACTCGCCCTGTTCTAGTCTCCGCCTCTTGCCTGCACTTAGTCTTTGCTGCAATTCAGCAGATCCTCTGCACCTGCTCCACTCTGTCCTACCTCTCATTATCTGTGCACATTAGAACTCCCTAACCGGAGCTGTATGTTTTGTCATAGGTTGTCTGTGTTCCCTGTCCGCGTTTTTGGCTTTTTTTTCCAATTTCATGTGATTAGGTTCTCCTCATGTTCCCTCCTTTGTAATTAGTCTGATCCTCATCACCTGATCCTAATCATAGCATGTGACTTCCCTTGAGTGTATTTAAGCTGTCTTCTCACTGCAGTTCCCCGTCAGAACGTTTCCTCTTGCTTACCTGTGCTGCTATCTTTCGCCTTTGTATTCATAGTGTTAATCTTCTGACTGGACCGCCCGATTATTTTTGGCTCTGCTCTTTTTGTACTTTTGTCTGCATCTGTTTTCGAACCCTTTTTTGCCCGACTTGAAAAGGTAACTGTTTTTTCGCCCTCTGGATTTTGGCTTTTGCTTCTCTGTCAATCCTGTGCCTGTGTACCGAACCTGTTTTTTGCCCGACCACGATTACTGTGATTGCTGCCCTGGTTTTTCGACTTTTTGGATTTTGTCCCTGGGATTGTGTTCTTTGGATTGTGGACTTTGTACTGTCGCCTCCGGCTCTGCGGGGGTTCGCCCCCTTTCCAATAAAATCCCATTTTACCTTCACTGCTCGACTCTCGCGTCTGGTTCCAGAACCGTACCTAACATTCTCTATATATATATTTTTTTTTTTAAAAGAATTTTTTAAAGTATTGTTTGTGCACTGCCAGTCAGGGGTGCCAGCAATTTTGGAGCCCACTATAGCTGCAAAGGTGGTGCCAACTCCAGAAAAATGCCTATGATTTTGGAATAGGAAATGAGGGGTGAGCAGGTGTCCACATTCTTACATGAAATGTAAACTACCGGTCAACACCAACACATTACAAGCAGCCAGAGATGGCAAAAAAGAAATACAGCAAGCACCATCATTATATGGACAGCTGTCAGCTGGGTCAATCAGCAGATCTGATTCCAATGGAACATGCATTATAAAAGCTGAAACACTGAAGCCAAAACATCCCCAAAACAGGCTGGAGCAGATGGCTGCATTAGAGGGCAGTCAGAGCATAAGGACGGAAGATACTCGGCATCTGATGATGGCTATGCATCACAGACATCAGACAGTCGAAGCATGCAAAGAATACACAACCAAATAAGAAAAATTAATTAATTTTACATGATATTAAACAGTCTAATTTTTTTGATGTGCCCAAAAAAGGCAGGCTGACTATAGACTGAAAGTGAGTCATTTCTAAAAGATTAATCTGATATGCATAAAACTCCTTCAAATTAAAGCTGGCAGGCTGCACTTTAACCTCATGGTCACTGAATCTTGTTAAACTCAAAATGCTTGAGAACAGAATCAAAAATAAAATGTGACACCGTCAAATAAATTATGGTGCAAACTGCATATTGACATCTGTTATTTCCAGGAAAATATTAAAATCTTTGATTGATGAAGTTCACGCCCTACATTATGGTGGAAATGTCCATGGATAAAATATCTCATCCTACGGCGTCAGCGTCAAGCAGGCCAGACTCTTCTCCTGAGCCCCTTTCAAAGTAGTACTGTCCAGTGATGATAATGATTTTCTTAAATAATTCTATAGGTAAATAAAATCATCAATCCAATTCAGAAAAATCGAAATTTACTCTATTTGATAAAATATGCTAAAAATCCCATAATCCACACTACGGCTGTAAAATCACGAAAGTTACAGCCAATCAATCAATTACATCTCCCTGTGAGTCACTCTTGATTTTACCAACATGAAAAGCAAATATGAAGACTACAGACTCTGGCTAATTCAGCTACAGAGGGCAGCTGCCTTCACCTTGAGAATGATTCCATTTAGAGCATGATGTACGTATTTATCAAGCACATCTTCCGGCATGTTGTTTAGATAGTAACAATGGAAATGAGAAAATAGCTTTTCACGAAGGCCCTGACTGAAGAAGCAATAGCTAGTGGGGTGTGGACACTGCAGTAAGGCTTCCAGTGTTTCCGTTGATACAGCCGTTTCTTTGCACCTAAAAAACATGCAGTACTGAGGAGGTTCAGCTGAAACAGCCAATGCATTCAGCTGTTCTGATTGTGAGTAGCCATTTGATAATTCTGAACAAGTAGGCTAGGCCAGTCTTTCCAAAACTCAGTTTTGAGGCCTCCCTGTGTATGCTGCTTTCTGTTCCAGCCACAATTAAAATCATAGGATTTTAAACAAGCAGTAGGTGCATTTTTAAAGCAGTTATTTATTCTCTTAAGAACTATTTTAACAGATATGCATACATGCAGTAATGAATAAATTCCATATCCTTATTGTGATTTATGAGTAGCAACTGCATGAAAAGAGGAAAAAAAATTACCCAATCAAAGTGAGCAATCAATAGGTTCCTAATGGGTGAAACTGTGGACACGTGGTGGCAAAAACTAACTTTTCATTAGATAAGAAATGACAAGAAAACGTTGAACCTGTTCTGTGTAATGTTTTTGCTATTAAGTGCAAGAAATTATTTTGAAAGAACTCTTAAAGGGAAAGTTCACCCAAAAATGAAAATTCACTCATCTTATACTCACCCCAAGGCTAATTGAAGGGTTGGTTAATTTCTTTTGTCCTCAAAATAGTTTTGGAGTTTTAAGGAAAAAGAACATTGAAGAGAAATCCAAATAAATGGTATCCTATTGTGGCCACTTTTTCAAGCTTAAAAAAGCAACGTTAAAAAACATAAAATGCCTCCATACTGCTCATGTGACATTTTCAAAGTGTCTGCAAGCCCCAACAATATGATTAGACTCGAAAAGATGTCATTTTCACTATGTTTTTTGCCTAAATGTCCAAGGTAGCCACTTAGCCAGGAGCCATGTTTTTTTTTTTTTTTTTTCCTCGGGAAGAGTGAAGTTCCGTCACTTGGAGGACTCAAAATACAAAGAAGAAGAAGAAGAAGAAGAAGCCTTAGAAACACCCACCATAAAACTAGAAGAAGAGGACCTAGAAAACGTAGCCTCGAGCTTGTGTTTACATGCAAGCAGTGAACTATGCTGCACGCGATAGGGAGATCTGTGCGCATCATGTTTATAGTTTATGAAGCTAGTTTGTTGGTTTCTTAGTCAATGATAAGATGCTTTCACTCTGGAGGCGAAACGTCAGTAAAAGTTCTGAGAATGAAGGTGGGTTGCTTTTCTTTTGCTCGAAATAGAAAGCAGGGCATTATCCCAGCACCCCCTACAGAACTGCTTAAGGAGATGTTTGTCTACTTCCTCTGGAGCAACCCCGCCTCTTTTTATGGCTAGGTTTAATGTTATCCATTAGCGTCATGTCCGGTTGCATGTGAGGTGTGTTTGCGCGCTGAGGACGCCGAACTCCTTTATTATGATTAGATCAGTGGCGGGTGGTGGATGGAAAACTGGGGGGCGGAAAACATCCCTTGAAACGGATGAGATTAGTGACCCGATTTCAATCATTGTTCTTGGTCAACATGTTAGTTTCCCTTATAATGAAATGTTTAGGCGAGTGAATAATAAACTCTATAAAATGTTTAATTCACATGCCTTAATAGGCAAATATTCACGAAAAAACTACTGTGGATTTTCCGCATTAAATTTTGTCACATTCTAAGCAAGCCGTTAAACCTGTGCGTAATGATTGTTTAATTTGAAATGCGCTCTTTTTTGCGTTCAACTGGTGTGTTTGATTTCTCGTCTTAACGAAGACAATTAGCTACACCTGTTATGGCCCCAATTTGTTATGGCGTCACGGACAGCAAGGGATGACAGACAAAATTCTTAAACTTCAACAGATTTAATTAAACAAACACTTAGAACTAAACTACACTCTACCCTACTGACCAAGATTGAAATAATAATTAAAAAATAGTTACAGTCCCTTGGTAATGGAGATGGCGCTGCTATGTTGCGATGTCTTGGGACAGGAAAATGCTCCAACACAGGCAAAAATCCACAAAAAGCTTCACAGGTCTTGAAAAGAGTGACAGGTCTGCTCAAATGTATCCTTCCACAATTTCTCCTTGCAATTTCTCCAACTACTCTTCACTCTCTCAATTTTTCTCCTTATATACTCTTTTCCAGCCCCCTCTGAGGCATGCCCAGGATATGCCCAAACCTAGCTTTAGATTGCTTAACAAAAAAAATGTCAATACTGCCATCTAGTGGCTTTTTACCACATTACACCTCCATTCCAAAAGGGAAAAATTTTGACTTATAAAGGCAAAATTTTTCTTTTCAATACAAAAATGGTTAAGTAGACACTTGTATATATATATACAGATAATACAATATGCTAATAAACACGTGATATATATACACAAACTCAAACACGGGATAAGCAATCGGCAATTACATTGTCAGCACCCTTTACATGCTTAATTTCCAAGTCAAACTCTTGTAAAATCAAACTCCAATTCAACAATCTCCGATTCTTGTTTTTCATCTTACTTAAAAACATTAACGGATTGTGGTCAGTATATACAATCATTGGCTTTTGCCCTGTACAAACATAAACCTCAAAGTGTTGTAAGGATAGAACCAGAGCCAACAGCTCCTTCTCAATTGTGGAATAGTTCTTTTGGTGGCGATTGAACTTCCTGGAGAAGTATGCCACGGGATGCTCAATGTCATCAGAGTCACTTCTCTGCAGGAGCACAGATCCACAAGCTTGGTCGCTAGCATCGACCGCCATGGAGAACGGTTTGTTGAAGTCATGATATTTGAGCACGGGGAAGTGACATAGCAGGGACTTCAGGCGATCGAAGGCTCTTTGGCATGCTTCATCCCAAGTGAACTTTACGCCTTTCTTCAGTTGGTTGGTGAGACTGAGAGCAATCTCAGCAAAGTTCTTGCAGAACTTGCGGTAGTACCCGATCATTCCAAGGAAGCGGCGCAAAGCTTTTTTGTTGTCAGGAACTGGAAAGTCCATGATGGCTTGGACTTTAGCATTTATGGGTGCCACCTTACCCTGGCCTATGACGTAGGCAAGATACGTGACAGTAGCACAACCAAAGTCACTCTTGTTCAGGTTTACAGTCAGGTTAGCCTGGGTTAAGCGCTGGAACAATGTCTCTACATCTTTCAGATGTTCTTCCCAGGAGTCACTCCATGTGATCAGGTCGTCGATCGATGTACGCACTTGTGTGTGGCAATCCGGCGATTGTAGACTGTATCATCCTTTGAACGTGGCTGGGGCATTTTTCATGCCAAAGGGTAGGACTTCATACTGGTATAACCCAGATGGTGTGGCAAAAGCAGAGATGCTCTTGGCCCTCTCAGTTAAAGGCACACACCAATAACCCTTCAATAAATCAATCTTGGTCAGAAACTTTGCTTGCCCTACTCTATCGATACAATCATCAATCCTAGGTATTGGAAACACATCAGTTCTAGTTACAGCATTGACTTTGCGATAATCTGTACAGAATCTAGTACTTCCATCAGGTTTTGGAACTAGAACACAGGGTGAACTCCAATCTGAGTTAGAGGGTCTGATAATATCATGTTCTAACATGTATTCAACCTCTTTCTCAGCAATCTTTCTCTTTTTCAGGATTCATCCGCACGGATGCTGTTTTATTGGTTTGGCATCACCAACATCTACATCATGAGAGGCTATAGAAACTCTCTTTGGAACATCAGGAAATATATCTTTATATTTCTTGATCAACCTCTCAAACTGATCTTTCTGTGAGGGGTCTAAGTGCTGGAGTTTTACATCAAGATTTTGCAACACTTCAGAATTTGACAATTTACATGAAAGAACTTCAGCTTTAATTCTAGGTTCATCATCTTGAAACTCCCCCTCATCTTCACAAGTCTCGGCCATAGGAGGATCTGAAGTGACAGCTGCACCCCTAGCATTCCTATCATGATAAGGCTTCAGCATGTTAATGTGACACAACTGTTTTGGCTTTCTCCTATCTGGAGTCTTCACAATGTAATTGAGATCATTGAGTTTTGTCAGAATTTCATAAGGACCATGAAATCTAGCCTGCAAGGGATTGGACTGCAAGGGAAACAACACAAGGACCTTGTCTCCTGGTTTAAACTCACGGTTTCTAGCCTTATGATCATACCAAGTTTTCATTTTTCCCTGACTTGATTTCAAGTTCTCTTTGGCTAGGTCACAAGCTGCACGCAGTCTTTCCTTGAACTTGCTAACATAGTCTAACAGACTAATATGCGGCTCTTTCTCTTGCCATTGTTCACTCAACAATAGCAAAGGTCCTCTCACTTCATGGCCAAACACTAGCTCAAACGGACTGAATCCAGTAGACTCCTGCACTGCTTCCCTAGCTGCAAACAACAGCAAATGAACACCTTCATCCCAGTCTTTCTCATGGTCATAACAGTAAGTCCTCATCATTGTCTTGAGAGTGGAATGAAACCGCTCTTAGGCACCCTGACTCTCTGGATGATAGGCACTGGAGAGAATCTGCTTCGCACCTAGTTCATACACAACCTGCTGAAACAATCCGGAAGTGAAATTGCTACCTTGATCTGACTGAATTTCCCTGGGAAGGCCAAACAACGTGAAGAACTTTATCAAAGCCTTTGAGATTGCAGCTGCCTTGATGTTGCGTAGAGGGATGGCTTCAGGGATCTGGTAGATGCACACATGATTGTCAACAAGTACTGATTTCCAGATCTAGTCTTGGGTAATGGACCAACACAATCAACAATGACCTTGGAGAAGGGCTCCCCAAATGCTGGGATAGGCTGCAATGGAGCTACAGGTGGGTCTAACTGGTGTTTTCCAACTACCTGACAAGTGTGACAGGTTTTGCAAAAGTTGGAAACATCTTTCCGAAGTCCAGGCCAGAAGAAGTGTTTCATGATCTTGTCAACAGTCTTGTTAACACCAAGATGACCTCCTAAAGGCAAACTATGAGCCATTGTTAAGATCTCATTCCTGTAGACCTTCGGAACAACAATTTGCTTGACCACTGCCTAATCTGCATTGGCAGGGATATCAGGAGGGCGCCACTTCCGCATCAACACTCCATCCTTGAGATACTACCCAACTGGAACTGCGTCTATTTCTTCATCAGGAAGGGCTCTCTTCTTTAGCACACAAATTTCAGGATCATTGGTTTGCTCCTGAATCAACCGCTTTCTGGACAGAGACAAGTCTCCAGACACATCAGAACCACCAGACCCATCTGGCTGGCTGAATAGAGAACTGATAAAAGTGTCTGATAAGTCCTCAAACGGAGAAACCATAGTAGGCTGAACAGAGTCATGAGGCGAACCACCTGAGTCATGACTATTCAATGTGCTGGACGGCACCACATCATCTTCTTCTTGAGCCTTCTTGGCCATAGCACGAGTCACTGCACAGGAAGGATACAGAGATGGGTCTTCATCGCCATCTTCAGTGCTCGGCTGTGAAGTAAGATGAACAGGGGGGACTACATTGCCCCCAGCCAGGTCATTGCCTAGCAACAGAGAAACACCCTTGATAGGTAGACTTGACATAAGTCCCACCTTTACCTGTCCTGTAACTAAATTTGACTTCAAGAATACAGAGCGCAGGGGTACAGATACAGTCCTCCCTTCAATACCTTGAACAAGTATGAAATCCCCAGAAGCGGTCTCATCACGTAACTCCAAGGAGTCCATCAACAAAAGTGACTGAGAAGCTCCGGTATCCCTTAGGATATTTATGGGGACAGGAGGAGAATGCTCATTCAGAGCCACTAATCCCTCTGACACAAATGGAAGAAATTCCTCCCTCACAAAGTCAGCAGTATCAGGCTTCTTAGCCTCACAAGGAGCAGGCAATTTAGCAGATCGGTCATCTACTACAGGGGTTTCTAACCTTGTCTTCACAAAGGCATTGGGTTTGGTATCCTTTTCTTGTTCTTTCTTAGCTTTAAGGAACCAACAGTTAGTTGTAACATGACCAGATTTCTTGCAATAATTGCAAACTAGACCACTTTTGTCACTGTCAGCTTTCACACTTTGTTCAGACCTTTGACTGGATTTCTGAGCACCATCACCAGATTTGTCTTTGTCTTTGGGTGAGGACTCTTGGGTATCACCGTAACCTTTCTTCTGAAATTGGGACCATCTATTGTTACTGCTAGACTGAAATTTGGACTTATGTGTTAGAACATATTCGTCTGCAAACTTGGCAGCTGATTGCAAATTCAGTGCTTGCTTCTCATTAAGGTAGGTCTTAATATCATCCTTGACACAGTTCTTGAATTCTTCAACTAACACTATTTCTTTTAGTGAGTTGAAATCATCCTTGACCTCCATAGAAGTACACCAGCGCTCAAAGCAAACCTTCTTCTCATTAGCAAATTCCACATAAGTCTGATTGTCAGATTTCTTCAGACCTCTGAATTTCTGTCGGTAAGCCTCTGGAACCAACTCATAAGCTGTCAAAATAACCTTTTTGACAACCTCATAATCAGAGGAATCATCTGCAGACAAAGCCGAATAGGCTTGTGAGCTTTACCCTTGAGGACAGTTTGCAACATCAGAGGCCAGTGTTCCTTTGGCCACTGACAACTCTTAGCTACCTTCTTGAAGCACTGGAAATACTTATCAACCTCCTTCTCTGAGAATGGAGGCACCAGCTTTACCTCCTGGCTAGCCCAAAATTTGTTTTCACCTTGCATTTTGATTTTTAGTAGCTCCATTTGGAACCTTTCTTCTCTATCCTTTTCCTCCCTTTCTTTTTTCTTTCTCTCTCTCAAATTCTCTTTGTTTTTCTTTTTCCTCCCTTTCAATCTCTAGCATTTTTAATTTAAGTTCCAATTCTACATTTGGATTTTCCACCGGAAACTGTTCCAGATCTCCTGGCGCAAACACATTTTCATCAATGTAATATTCAACAATCTCTCTAGCCAGTCTTGCTTTTCGCATGGCTGGTTTTATATCTGTCAGCTCTAACTGTCTGCATATTTCTAGCAGTTCTGTCTTTTTAAAAGACTTCAAAAACCTCTACGGTTGGTGGTGCCAAGAAATCATCCATTGCTGTTGATCTGCCAATATATATCTAGGAAAATTCAAAAAAACAATTTCACTATTTGAAATTTTAGATTTTCAATAAATGACTCGCACAATGGTCTATCCCGGACCCGAGCCCCCAATTTGTTACATTACACACCTGAGAGGGGAGAGTTCAAGTGTCTTTTACCAGGGAAATTGGCTGAAAACAGATCAAGACTAATAAGCATCTTAAAGACATGTTTATCGCCTTCCTTGTTCTCTGTCCACTGCCCGCCACTGGATTAGATATTAAGTTACACAGCGTAAATTTTTTGGAAAAGGCGAGTTCCTGATATTTTCGAATTTTAAAGAGGTTGGATCGAATCTGGAGGAGTTCTGAAGTTTAATGCCCCCAAAGATGAATAGCTAAAAAGCAGACACTGGTAACTTCACCACCTGTCTTGGCTGTGGGAGAAGAAATGGAGATGAGGGAACTTGCTTCATTGATACGGTCAATAATACGCGAGGAACTGAACAAAACAATGGATAAACTGCAACCGCAGCTTGATTCATTAAAGACTGAACTGAAAGAATATAAGGACAAGGTGATTGAAGTCGAGCGTGCGTTGTCCAGAGCGCACGATCAAATGAATGAGCTTGAGAAAGTTTGTGGAGTGCTCCAAAAAGAAAATAAGGAACTGCGAGAGAAAACGGAGAAGTTAGAAAATTACAGCTGAAGACATAATCTCAGGGTCTTTGGCCTTGACAAGGACGTGGAAAAGGGTAATCCAATAGGTTTTATGTCTGTACTACTGAAGGAGGTTTTTAAAGAAGATTAAATACTTTGCCAACCTGAGGTAGAGATTGCACACAGAATTGGCCAAGCTACGAAATCTGGTACGAGGCCCATGATCATGAGACTGCAGAGCTATCAAGCCAAGCTTGCCATTCTGAGAATTGCAAAAGAGGAAAAAACCTTGGAGTACAAAGGAATGAAATTAAAAATATTCCCGGATCTGACTACTGAAACAGCTAAGAGAAGAGCACGGTTCAAGGATCTCTGAAGCAAATTACACTGTGCTGGAATTAAACACGGTATGATCCACCCTGCTACGCTCATCCTAACTTTTGACGGTGAGAAAAAAACTTTTTCAAGATTCTCAAATAGCGGAGACCTTCTATAATGAAGTGATTAAACCGTCACTTTAAGCAAAACATTTGTTGTCTTGTATATTTTGATTTCTGGACTCGGCGACTCTTTTTGCGCAGCAAGACCTGTATGGTTTGGGGATTTTTGATTTTTGGACTTTGGACTCGGAGACTCTTTCAAGATTGTACAATGTGGTACGCAGTGTTAAATATAATTAAATATTCAATATTTTGAATTGAAAGTTCATGGGTTAGGCTGCTGTAAGATGCATGTCGGACTTCTAAGAACAATATGAGCGTTAGTTATGGGACGTACTGTGCCGATACTTCGAAGCGCGTGTCGAGGCTTGTGTCTTTAAGGGTGAGTGACGTAACTGATGACGTTGGGAGCTTCGCTGGTTCAGGAAGTGGTTCGAGTAGTTGGCGCGATTTATGAACATAAATACACCATAATGGATCAGCTCACACTTCTTGGTTTAGAGTTGGAGTTCGTTTGGTTTGTGAGCAACGTATTTGCAGTTTATTTAAATGGAGCCTTCAAAGAAAAGGAAGTTTTCTCCAGTATAGAAACACTTTGACTTGATCTCTCCCAATAAGGTAAGCACTCTCTCAGTAACGTTATGATATGTTCAGTGTCTGTATTACAATGTACTTTATATTTTGCAATATATATATATATATATTTTTTTAGGTGAAGTGTATGTTGTGCGCAAAGGAGTTGGGTTACAACAACAACACCTCATCGATGCTGAGGCATTTTCGTGCACTGCAGGAAAATGAGGGAAATGAAGGTGTGTAATTAAAAAATTCGGTCACACTTTATTTGAAGTGTTGCTCATAAAGGCTTTATACAGCATGTATAATGCCTTCATAAATGAGACATAATGTCTTCATAAATCATACATAAGCAAATGTCATACTTCATAAAGGTTGAAATAACACATCCTTCTTCAGCATGTGACGCCAGCTGTGATATAACTGACAGTGTCAATTAGCTAGTGGCTAAATGCGATAAAGGGCGACATTGTCAGCTAAGTGACACTGTCATTGTCACATCTGGCATCACATGCTGAATAAGGATGTGTTATTCCACCCTTTACAAAGTATGAAATTTGCTTATGTATGATTTATAAAGACATTATGTCTCATTTATGAAGGCATTATACATGCTGTATAAAGCCTTTATGAGCAACACTTCAAATAAAGTGTGACCAAAAATTCTACTTTAGTGACGCATTCTTTTTTTTTCACCATATTTGTTAATTAACCATAATGAGGAGATTACATAAATGATAGGTCAGAAGTCAAAGTTTATTTATAAACGTCAGACACTTTGTCAAATGATAGGTCAGAATTCAAAGTTTATTTATAAACGTCAGACACTTTGTCATTCAAATACACATGGAAAGTGCACATATGAAATTCTGCTGCAGACTGGAGCAGAACATATTGCACAATTAAAAAAACAGTAAAAACATATTAAAACCAGAACATCGGTAATAAAGAGTTTAGAATATATACCACATTTAAAAGAAACCAAAGTGCCTTACAAGCATAAAAATCAAGGTAAAGTAATGCTGATACTGCATTTACAAAGCTTTTTCCTCTTCCAGTTACTAGAAAGGAGGAGCTGGATGAGGCCTTGGTGTCCATGATCATACGAGACACACAGCCATTCAGCATTGTGGAGGACATAGGATTTCGAGACTTTGTGGCAAAATTAGACCCAACCTATGTTCTCCCAACAAGGAAGGTGTGTTTGGTGACATACATAAAGCATGACAGTAGTGCTGCATTTTAAAAGATAACCACTATTTTCTTCTCTTCCGCAGGCTGTCAAGGCTATGGTTGAGGCCCAATATAAAACCAGAAAAGAGGAGGCCAAAGCCGAGGTCCAGCAGGCCACCGCCGTGAGTTTTACCTCGGATATGTGGACCTCCATGAATATGGATGCTTACCTGGCTGTAACTTGCCATTTTATAGATGGCAGCATATCCTTGAATTCTATTTTATTGGGTGTGGTGAAATTCCCGCAGGCGCACACTGCAGAAAATCTGGCCTGTGTCAAAACATCCCTTATGGAGGAATGGGGAATTTCTTCAAAGGTGACATGCCTTGTTACTGATGGGGCACCAAACATGATAGCCTGTGGCAGAGAGCTGAGGCTTCGTCATGCAGTCTGCATTGCTCACACACTAAATTTAATTGTCAAGAAGGCTCTTGATTTGACCCCAGCACTGTCCTCTATCCGGGCCAAGGCAAGGAAGCTGGTTGGGTACTTCAGGAGCAGCACAAGTGCCAAAGTGAGTTCACCAAGTTACTCAGTCACAACCCCCTCCAGCTGCAGCATCATCTTTGCAGGATGTTGTAAATGAAACGCCAGGTAATTATGTTTGTGCTTTGTTTAAACATCAATTTGAATGAATGATGACCCTAACTGACCTGATCTGTTAATGTTTCTCAGAAAACAAACTATGGCGTCATTTGGATGCTATGGGTGTGGCATCCCGAAGGACGCAAAATGTCACTGCCGACGCTGCGTTCGAAGTCCAGCGATGCATGTCAGAACCCAACATTGGCCGGATGGAGGACCCCCTTCTCTACTGGCAGATTTAGATGTTGGTTTTTCCAAACTTATACTGACTTGCTGTGGGGTTTTTGTGCACCCCAGCATCATCCGTACCCTGTGAAAGGGTTTTTTCCAAAGCCGGAGAAGTTGTATCAAAAAAAAGGAATCGCTTGAAACCAAACTCAGTTGAACAAATACTGTTTTTAAATAAAAATGACTAAAGTGCCCCCCATCAGTTGCACAAGCACCTTCACTGCCCTTCTGTTCACAAGCACCCTCACTTCCCATACATTTAGGTAGCAACTCTTCAATGATTTAGTTATTTCAAAACAATATGAATTATTTTAAAACAATCTACATATTTATACATATACACACTTCAGTATATACAACCCCAATTCTGAAATAGTTGGGACAAAGTGTAAATTGTGAATAAAATCAAAACGCAATGTCTTTCAAATCACTCCAGCCAGTATTTTATTCACAATAGAACAGAGATAACAGCAAATGTTGAAACTGAGAAATTGTACAATTTTATCCACAAAATTAGCTCATTTCAAATTTCATGGCTGTTACAGGTCTCAAAAAAGTTGGGACAGGGGCCTGTTCACCATGGTGTAGCATCCCCTCTTCTTTTTAACACAGAGTGGAGGCGTCCGGGCATTGAGGAGACAAGTTTCTTGAGTTTGGCCATTGGAATTTGATCCCACTGTTGTTTAATACAGGCTTCCAGCTGCTAGAGAGTTTTGGGTCTCCTTTGACGGACTTTTCATTTAATTATGCGCCAAATGCTTTCAATCAGTGAAAGATCAGGACTGCAGGCAGGCCAGTTTAGCACAATGACTCTTCTACTACGAAGCCATGCTATTGTAATAGCTGCAGTGTGTGGTTTTGCATTGTTCTGCTGAAATACACAAGGCCTTCCCTGGAATAGATGTCGTCTGGAGGGGAACATATGTTGCTCTAAAACCTTTCTATACCTTTCAGCATTCATGGTGCTTTTTAAATCACACAGGTGTCCCACACCATATGCACTAATGCATCCCCATACCATCAGAGATGCTGGCTTTTGAACTGAACGTTAATAACAGGAGGGGTGGTCTTTTTCCTCTTTAACCCGGAGGACACGACGCCCATGATTTCTTGCAAAAATGTCAAATTTGGACTTGTCTGACCACAGAACACTTTGTCACTTTGCTACAGTCCATTTTAAATGAGCCTTGGCCCACAGAACACGGCGACGCTTCTGGATCATGCTCAACAATGGCTTCCTTTTTGCGTGATAGAGATTTAGGAGGCATCTGTGGATGGCACGGCGGACTATGTTTACAGACAGTGGTTTCTTGAAGTATTCCTGGGCCCATTTAGTAATGTCAATGACAGAATCATGCTGGTGAGTGATGCAGTGGCATCTGAGGGCCCGAAGATCACAGGCATCCAGTAAAGGTCTTCAGCCTTGTCCCTTCCGCACAGAGATTTTACCAGTTTCTTTGAATCTTTTCATGATGTTATGCACTGTCGATGATAAGACCTTCAAAGCCTTTGCAATTTGACGTTGAGGAACATTGTTTTTAAAGTATTCCACAATTTTTTTTTACGCAAGCCTTCACAGGTTGGAGAACCTCTGGCCATCTTTACTTCTGAGAGACTCAGCCTCTCTAAGACATCCCTTTTATAGCCAATCATGTTACACACCTGATGCCAGTTAATGTAATTACTTGCTAAATGTTCTTTCAGCTGATTCTCTTATATATTAATTGCTTTTTCAGCCCATTTTTGCCTGTGTCCCAACTTTTTTGAGACCTGTTGCTGCCAGAAAATTTGAAATAAGCTCATTTCATGGATTAAAATGTAAAATGTCTCAGGTTCAACATTTGAAATGTTATCTATGTTCTATTGTAAATAACATATTGGCTCATGTGATCTGACAGTCATTGCATTTTGATTTTATTCACAATTTACACTTCGTCCCAACTATTTTGGAATTGGGGTTGTATATGATTTTAAGCCTGGGCTACACTTGTCTACAGGGAGTTCCCAATAACGTAGGTTAACCCAACAGCACTTAGTCTCATTATATATATATAGATTACCTCCGTTTCCTGGAAAATCCAGGTAAATTCTGTATCTTTGACATTGGATTTTGGAGTTATACGGACTCAGAATTATTGTCAATTTCTGAATATATTTTGGAAGGAAACAAGCAAGCAAATGAAAAACAAACACTCTGAATATAATATGATGATAAAATATTGTTGTGTCCTCTAATGATAAAATTCTTTACGTGTGTTCTATGCCCAACCGATAGGTGTCACTGTGGCTTTTCGATATGGTTACTCTGATGTTGTGAAGGGCTAGAAGAAATGATAAAGTGAATGGGGAAGCCTTGTGCTTAGTGAGTGACTGATTAAAAAGAGTTGTTACTTTCATCCATGCTCTACTGGTTCTTTCAAAAGCCATCGGCTACTACAAATTGGCGACGAGGTAACCCACCTGCTCTGCTACAAGCGTGGATGATTATTTTTTGCGGAGATGGCTGTAAATGTGCCCAGTCCTGCCCTATTTTTGCCTTGTCCTGGGGCACCTGCTATCCATTCAAGACCTGGATGCGGATGTTTGACAACTACCTTCTAGTAATAAACGCTTCAGGGAATGCCTGGCCAGAAGCAAGAAAGAGAGCTGTGCTTCTTCATTGCCTTGGAACGGAAGGTCAGAGAATCTTTTACTCATTACCTAATACAGGGGACACTTATGCTTCTGCTGTTCTGGCACTTCAGGCTCACTTTACACCTTCAGTTAATGTAATTGTGGAACGGCACGCATTCAGAAAACGAATTCAGGGTCCACATGAGACTGTTCTAGAGTATGTGGCTGCTCTACGTGAGCTTGCATCAACATGCGATTTTGGTGATAAAACTGAGGAAATGCTGCGTGATCAGTTTATTGAGTACGTCTCAAATGCTCGCATTAGGGAAAGGTTGTTGCTGGAGCCAAATCTTACCTTAGACAAGGCTATCACAATTGCCACACAGATTGAGTCAGCTGCTGAACAGGCTAAATCAATGGTTGGTGATAGACCAAGTCTACAAGTGCAAGCAGTGCAAAAGAAATCACACCACCCACGGCACTGGAGTAAGCAGTCTACCAAGCCTCATTCTACAAAACCAAATTCTACCCGCACATGCTTTAGATGTGGGTCTGACAGTCATCTGGCAAATGCACCCTCATGTCCTGCTGCTCAAGCAATTTGTAAAAACTGCCAAAAGAAAGGACATTTTGCTCGAGTGTGTCGCTCTGCTGCAACTCATTCAGTACGTGAAGTGGAGGTTCCTGAATTGACAGTTCTGTGCATTCATTGCTCTTCTTGTAAGGATGATAATATCACCTGCAGTGTCATGATTCAACCTCCTGATTCCCCAGCTCATTTCATGGATCTGGTTGTTGATACAGGGTCCCCAGTGTCCATTCTGCCTCACTGTGTGCTTAAAGAGCATTTTGGCCAATCAAAGCTAATGCAGCCTACAGCACAGTTAGTCACATATTCCAAGACACACATACCTGTACTGGGATGTCTTTCAGCAAAAGTGTCAAGAAATTATGTCACCACCCCTGCAATCTTCCATGTGGTTGAGAAAGGCAGCCCATTACTTGGAAGGGATTTGATGAGGGCATTGAATCTTCACATAGTAAGTGGAAAAGTTGTGTCTTCCCCTGCTTCACCTCCTCCTCCAGGTTCCCCTGTCATGCAGTTGTCCATCTCCCCAACACTCATTGGCTGTGCACGAAATTTTGTCCACCGGGTAAAAATCAGAACGTCCATTACCCCAGTTCGACAAAAACTATGCCGATTGCCCCTATCTGTGAGGGGAGAGGTTACAAAAGAGTTAAACAAGTTGCTAGAGGCCGGCATAATTGAAAAAATTGATGCTTCTGCCTGGGTCTCACCAATTGTGGTCACGCAGAAAAAGAAAGGAGGCATTCATATGTGTGTGGATCTTCGGGAGCCAAACAAGGCTGTCATCACAGATTGCTATCCACTTCCACATATAGATGAGCTTCTGTCAACGTTGCGTGGAGCTGCAGTGTTTTCGACAATCGATCTTGCGAGTGCCTATCATCAGGTGCCTCTACATCCAGAAAGTCGGGACTTGACCGCTTTCATAACACATGAAGGCCTTTTTCGTTACTGCCGTGTGCCATATGGTCTTGCTTCGGCACCTTCTGCATTCCAGAAGATGATGGCTACTATTCTGGATGGTCTGGCAGGAGTGCAGAGTTATCTGGATGACATCATTATCTACGGAGCCAACAGAGCAGAACATGATGCTCATCTGAAGGATGTTCTTCAACGCCTAAAGGAGGCAGGTTTAGTCCTGAATGAAGAGAAGTGCTCCTTCAGTCAGTCTAGTTTATGCTTTTTAGGTCACATAGTGTCTGCTGAAGGCATTAGCCCAGACAGAGAACACATAGAAGCGGTCCTGCATGCCCCAGCTCCTACAGACGCTGCTGCATTACGATCTTTCCTAGACTTACTGTCATGGTACTCAAGTTTCTCCCTAATTATGCAACAGAATCAGAGCCAATGCGCGCATGCATCCGAAAAGATGTTGAATTTAAATGGACAGAGGAGGCACAGAAAAGCTTTCAGAAGGTCAAGTCACTTCTAGTAAAAAGCACTGCCCTTGCTCTCTTTGATCCATCCCTACCAACTGTGGTGTCTACCGATGCCTCAGATTATGGTTTAGGAGCTGTACTTACCCAGTTTCACCCCGATGGCACAGAGCGCACCGTAGCTTTTGCCTCCAGGACCCTCACTGCAGTGGAACGAAAATACTCCACTGTAGAAAAAGAAGCCCTTAGCTGTGTCTGGGCAGTGGAGAAGTGGCGCACGTACTTGTGGGGCCGTAGATTTACATTACGAACTGACCACCAGGCTCTCACAACGCTACTAACCACAAAGGGGATTGGTCGCGCTGGAATGCGAATTGCACGCTGGTCTGCCAGGCTCCTGACTTTTGACTATAATGTTGTCTTCAGGCCTGGTTCTGTGAACTGCACCGCTGACTGCCTATCACTTCTTCCAATACCTTCAGTTCTCAGCCCAAACCTGGATGCTGAACCAGAACTAGTTGCACATGTCACTGCCGCACTTAGCGCTTTGCCCATAGCCAACTTCGAGGCAGCTGCTTCTGATTGTCACGAAATTTCAGCTCTACGTGAACAAATTACTCGAGGATGGCCAAAGAAAATCAAAGGGTTGCGCTCAGATGTTGCTCCATACTTTCACCTGCGCCATGAGTTGTCACTGAAGGATTCACTGGTGCTTCGAGGAACACGCATAATTGTACCTGTTTCACTACATGCCACTTTGGTAGCCTTGGCACATGAAACACATCAAGGGGTCGTGCGCACAAAACAACACCTGAGAGAATTCTATTGGTGGCCAAACATGGATGCCTTGGTTCACTCCGCAATTCAGTCATGTCACCCATGCCAGTCAAATGACAAGACTGCGTTGCCACATCCTGCTCCGCTTCAACCAGTTGCATACCCAGAAAGACCTTGGCAAAAGTTGGCAATCGATATCGTTGGGCCTTTTGAAACTGCTAGATGGGACTGTAGATATGCCATCACCCTGGTCGATTATTACAGTGAGTGGCCAGAAGTTGGGTTCTCTGCGTCGGTCACTGCAAAAGACATTTTGTCCTTTCTCACCACTGTTTTTAGCAGACATGGCAACCCAGAAGCGATAGTCTCGGATAATGGTCCTCAGCTGCCTTTCTAGCGGAACGAGACATTGCACACCATAGAGTTTCAGTGTACCATCCTGCTGCATCCTGCTGAGCGTTTCAATAGAGTTCTTAAACAGATTGTGCAAATGGCAATTTCTCAGTCCAAGCCATGGAAATCTGCTATTACTGCTTTCCTGATGGATTACCGTGCCACTCCGCATGCAGCTACTGGTGTTTCGCCTTTCTACTTGCTGCATGGCCGAAGAATGCGTACAAAACTGACCATTCTGCAGCCCTCTCATGCTGACCCTGTCTCCGAGGCAGCAGTGCGAAAGAAAGTCTCGGACTATCAATTGAAGATGAAGTCCTACGCTGATAAACGGCGAGGTGCACGCCTTCCATCTTTTCAAGAGGGGGACATAGTTCGCGTGAGATGGCCCTTCCATGTGCCCAAAGGTCACCCGAAGTTTGGCATACCCCAACAAATTAAGAAAAAAGTGGGTCAAAGCACCTACTTACTGGAAGATGGTCGAAAATGGAATGCCTGTCATCTAGCTCCAGACATGCTAACTGTTCTAAACCAACAGGATGCTCCTGCTTCACCTGAGCATCCATCATTCCCAATCCATCCACGGATAAGACGAAAGCCTGTTTGGATGCAGGATTACTCGAAACTTAAATATGGGACTTTGTCAACTGGACTGCCCAAAAATGATTAGTTCCTAATAATACCTTATGTTAACGAGATGCCTAATGATTTGTTGCTGTATTATAAAAGGCTTGATATAGTGTTGAATTAATTCTAAGAATATTAATTTTGTTTGGGTATGAAAAAAAAAAATTTGCCTCGTTTGAGTTTGTAATCTCTTGTGCTGTAATTTCTACAAGGCAAGGAAAAATCTGTTGATGTATTTTACTTGTGTACAGGTTTACAAAAATGTTCATTTTGAATACGTTACTGCGGAGGAAATCTCATTTTGACAAAAAGGGGAAATGTTGTGTCCTCTAATGATAAAATTCTTTACGTGTGTTCTATGCCCAACCGATAGGTGTCACTGTGGCTTTTCGATATGGTTACTCTGATGTTGTGAAGGGCTAGAAGAAATGATAAAGTGAATGGGGAAGCCTTGTGCTTAGTGAGTGACTGATTAAAAAGAGTTGTTACTTTCATCCATGCTCTACTGGTTCTTTCAAAAGCCATCGGCTACTACACATATATTCTAAAAATAACAGAAATTGAGCACTTTGTGCATGGATAATACAAAAATTCTGAATTTAGTATCGATAACAAATGTCTGATACATGACTCAGAAGTATAGTTTTTGGCACAATGTAATATGGAAATAGTCTTGAGAAAAATGAATGAACTTTACTAAGATTAGGCATTCTACCACTGATTGAACAATAAATAACGAAATAGCGACCCCTATGTTTTATCTTGAATTTAAGTCACTGGGGAATCCCTCTTGCGGATTTGAGCCATTTCAAGCTGATGACGCAGTCCAATGTGTAACCCTAGGCAATCATGTGACATGGGCGGTTTGAGGCAGTCTAGGGAACAGATGTTTCAGGCGGTATCGGTCGGTCCAAGTGCTATTGGGTTAATGAACAGGACCACTCCCAATGCACCTTCCTATTCGTCCTTACGTTTATATATACCACCTACATTCCCACAATTGCCGCTCGTCTCATTTCTACGTCCCTCCCACCCTTCCCCTCTTCAAGAAGGAAGCAAGAAACAGTCACCACCTGGGACCCCAGGGGGCTAGGAGCCTACACAGACTCCGACGAGAGACGCGAGCCCCACCCTGAGTCTCGCCACCTGGGGGTGCCCAACGTTTGCACAATCACAGACCAAGTCCATGCAACATCACATTCGCCCCTATCTCCTATCTGTAGTTTCACTGAATACTCTCCTCCACTTTGGGAGTGGTTCAAAATTCATTCATAAAATGTTAGTTTTTCCCACTATGTGTCCACAGTTTCACCAATTAGGAACCTACAGTTTGCTCACTTTGATTGGGTAATTTTTTTTCCTCTTTTCATGCAGTTGTTTCTCATTAATCAGAATTTGGATATGGAATTTATTCATTACAGCATGTATACATGTCAGCTTATTGAAAATCCTATGACTGCAATTGTGGCCGGAACAAAAATCAGCATACACAGGGAGGCCTCAGGACCGAGTTTGGGAACCACTGGCCTAGCTGACCCGTTCAGAATTATCAAACGGCTACACGCAAACAGAACAGCTGAATGCATTGGCTGTTTCTGCTGGACATCCTCAGTACTGTGTGTTTTTTAGGTACAAAGGAAAAGGAAGGGTTAAGGTTCTCTGTCCCGTGTTCTAAACCAATGCCAACGGCTGTATCACCGGAAACACTGTAAGCCTTACTGCAGTGTCCACACCCCACCAGCCACTGCCTCTTCAGTCTGGGCCTTCGTGGAAAGCTATTTTCTAATTTCCATTGTCACTGTCTCATCAACATGCTTGAAGATGTACTTGATATACAGTGTTGAGGAAGTTACTCCAAAAAAGTAATGCATTACACATTACTACGTAGTTACTTTTTTTAAAAAAAGTGAACCCTTAACTTTACTTAATTACTCACTGCTGAAAGTAAATAGTTACATTTCTATTTACATTACTTTTGGGTTACTCAGCACCATCATCTGAAATTCACCATAACTTAATTAATGAACCATATCATGTTAAAACCTGCCATATGCCCAAATCAGCACAAGGCTTCATTCTAGTAAGGAGGACACATACAAGATTTCTCTTTCATGCTCTTTAATACAGCAAAGCCAACAGCGAAGTTGTAAAAATCAGTCCAAACAGAATTTCACAGAAGATTAAGTCAAGTACAAGGCCACAGTACTGGCATAAACACGCATGAAAAAGGAAGTTTGACTGTTTTTCTGTCCTCCGTCTCAATCGTCAATATACTCAAAAGGAAGAAGAAGATCTTTTTCTGGCCTCCTGTCCTGCTGATAGTTGAAGAATTTAAAGTAATGCAAGTAACTAGATAATTTATCTGTTAGTAACTGTAATACAATTACTTAAGTTTTTCATCTTCATATCAGCTTTTCATGTTGGTGTAATCATTGAAACAATGACTTAAAAGGAATTGAAATTGATTGATTGGCTGTAATTTGAGTGATTTTACAGCTGTGCTGTGGATTATGGGATTTTTAGCATACCTTACCAAATATCGGAAATTTGAATTTCTTCATTGAATAGATGATTTTATTTACCTATAAATTAATTAAGAAAATAATTATCATCACTTGACAGTACTACTTTGAAAGGGGCTTAGGAGAAGAGTCTGGCCTGCTTGACGCCGCTGCTGACACTGTTTGGGACAAGGTAGGATAAGATATTTCATCCCTGGAAACTTCCACCATAACGAAGTGTGTTAACTTTATCAGTGTAAGATTTTGATTTTTTCCTGGAAACAAACGGTGTCAACATACAATTTGCACTTCAATTTATTGGATGGTGAGACATTTTATTTTTGGTTCTGTTCTCAAGAATTTTGAATTTAACAAGATTCAGTGACCTTGAGATTAAAGTGCAGTCTACCAGCTTTAATTTTAAGGTGTTTTCATGCATATCAGATGAAATCTTGTAGAAATGATACACTTTTAGTCCATAGTCAGCCTGCCTTTTTTTTCGACACATCAAAAAAATTAGACTGTTTAACATCATGGAAAATAAAGTAATTTTTCATATTTGGTTGTTTATCCTTTGCAGGCTTTGACTGTCTGATGTCTGTGATGCATAGCCATCACTAGATGCCGAGTATCTTCCGTCCTCATGCTCTGACTGCCTTCTATTGCAGCCTGTTTTGGGGACGTTTTGCCTTCAGCGTTACAGCATTTAAAATGCATGTTCCATTGGATTCAGATCTGCTGATTGACCCAGCTGGCAGAATTAAAATCTTTCCATATAATTATGGTGCTTGCTGTATTTCTTTTTTTTTTTTTTTTTTTTTAGCTATCTCTGGCTTCTTGTAATGTGTGGGTGTTCAAAAAGTTTGACTGGTACTTTACACTTCATGTTTGAATGTGGACACTTGTTCATCCAATATCCTATTCCAGAATTATAGGCATTTTTCTGGAGTTGGCACCACCTTTGCAGCTACAGTGGGCTCCAAAATTGCAAGCACCCCTGACGGGCAATACACAAAAAATACTGTAAGAAATTAAAAAAATATATATATACTGTATTTATAGAGAAGTTCTAAATCACAGCATGTGAGAAATACTGTACAATATTAATGTTCCAATGGAACCAACCAAAATCATTTACTGGTCTAATAAAAAACTCAGTTTCCTCCAAATCAAGGTTTCACAATTAATGGCACCCAAGATTACTGTAAATGAAACGATTTGACTCAAATGCCGTAACAAGGAGGAAGATGCATGCTGATGCATTTAAAAAACAAAATTTGAATTTTTCACAGAACCAAATTTAACAAAAAGACAATGCAACTACTATAAATCAGTATCATCAGTAATGTAGGTGATTGGATGCATGCAAACAATGGTGAAGCTGTTGCATGCAATCTAACCAAAAGAACCAACATGCAGCAAAAGTCAGAAGAGGAGAGAGCTCCCCAAGATGGGAAATGGGCACATTTCATCAGCTTGGTGAAAGAGACACAGGTGCTCTCCATCGTGCCAATGACTCCTGGCTCTGCCCACCAGGCACCTGAAAACAAGCGTCACATGCAAGCAGAGCAGGGGGCTGTAACAGTAAATAACATCAATCAAAATTAAAACAGGTATAAAATTCCACTAGTTTGTGTTTTATCTAAGTGATAAGGAACTATATTGATTACAACACTTCCTGTTTTACTATGGTATAAAAATGAGGTAACAGACAAGCAATATCTTTTTGTCATCCAACAGCATGAAGAAAAAAAAAACTTAGGTCAAAAGGGGCACATGGTCATAGACATTCATAAATCTGGTAAAGCCAAACAATTGGATATGCTCTTGAGCACTGTCAGAGCAATTATTATAAAATTCCAAAGATATCGAACTGTTGAAAACCTCAAGGGTAGAGGACGCAACTGCATTTAGCCCCCTAGGATACTGAGGAGAATGGCAAGAGAAGCAACAACATCCCCAAGAATCACTGTGAAGGAATTGCAGGCGGCCTTAGTGGCATCTTAGGGTCACCAGTTTTCAACAAACACCATCAGGCTCCACTTCCACAACCAAAGTCTCTTTGGAAGGGTTGCCAGAAGAAAGCCTTTTCTGACAAGAAGACACAGAAGCAAGCACTTGGAGTTTGCAAAACGTCATTTAAATTATGACTGGAACAACATGCTTTGATCAGATGCAATCAAAATTGCATGTTTTGGTCAGATACAGCATTGGCATGTGTGGGGTGGAAACAGAGATGCATGCAAGGAGAAGCACCTCATATCCACAGTGAAATACGATGGTGGGTCAGTCATATTTTGCGGGTGTCTTAATTCAAGAAGTCTATGGGCTCTCGTCAAGATTAATGGCATAATGAGTTCCACCAAGTTTTACCTGCACCATAATAAGTCACCTAAATGATCTTGTGCCCCAGAATTTCTTTCTTTGATTTTTGATCATTTATCCCCTTTTCTTAGAAGGACCATTTTGGCTACTGTTCATCCGCTGGGGCACATATTTTCCCTGGTTATGAGTTCCACCAAGTATCAGGATATTTCAGCTGACAATCTGGTTGTCTCCGCCAAAAGGCTGGGACTTGGCGAAGCTGGACTTTCTAACAAGAAAATGACCCAAAGCGGACCTCAAAATCCACACAGAAATAATTCCCTGACCACAAAATCAAAGCTCTGCAATGGCCATCTCAGTCGCTAGTCATCAATCCAATTGAAAACCTGCGGGCTGAGTTGAAGAGAGCAGTTAATAAACACAAACTCAAGAATTTAATGGATCTTGGAAGGATCTATTTAGAGTAATGGTCCAAAATCCCCCACAAATGTCTGCCTTAACTGTGTCAAAAATTACAGGAAAAGACTCCATGCTGTTATCCTTGCCAGAGGAGGCAGCACTAAGTGCTAAATGAAAGGTGCCAGTTATTATGAAACTTTGACTTGTTAAAATTTATTTTTTATTAAATGATTGTCATGATTTTGGTTGATTCCATCAAAACATTTACAACCCCAATTCCGAAATAGTTGGGACGAAGTGTAAATTGCGAATAAAATCAAAATGCAATGACTTTCAGATCACTTGAGCCAATATGTTCTTTACAGTAGAACATAGATAACATTTCAAATGTTGAAACTGAGACATTTTACATTTTTATCGACAAAATGAGCTCATTTCAAATTTTCTGGCTGCAACAGGTCTCAAAAAAGTTAGGACACAGGCAAATATGGGCTGAAAAAGCAATTAATATATAAGAGAATCAGCTGAAAGAACATTTAGCAAGTAATTAAGTTAACTGGTAGCAGGTGTGTAACCTGATTGGCTATAAAAGGGATGTCTTAGAGAGGCTGAGTCTCTCAGAAGTAAAGATGGCCAGAGGTTCTCCAACCTGTGAAGGCTTGCGTAAAAAAATTGTGGAATACTTTAAAAACAATATTCCTCAACGTCAAATTGCAAAGGCTTTGAAGGTCTCATCATCGACAGTGCATAACATCATCAAAAGATTCAAAGAAACTGGTAAAATCTCTGTGCGGAAGGGACAAGGCTGAAGACCTTTACTGGATGCCCAAGATCTTTGGGCCCTCAGACGCCACTGCATCACTCAACGGCATAATTCTGTCAGTGACATTACTAAATGGGCCCAGGAATACTTCAAGAAACCACTGTCTGTAAACACAGTCCAGGCGTGCCATCCACAGATGCCACCTAAAACTCTATCATGCAAAAAGGAAGCCATTGTTGAGCATGATCCAGAAGCACCCCCATGTTCTGTGGGCCAAGGCTCATTTGAAAATGGGACTGCAGCAAAGTGGCAAAGTGTTCTGTGGTCAGAAGAGTCCAAATTTGACATTCTTGTTGGAAATCATGGGCGTCGTGTCCTCCGGGCTAAAGAGGAGAAAGACCATCCCTCCTGTAATCAGCGTTCAGTTCAAAAGCCAGCATCTCTATGGTAGGGGGATGCATTAGTGCATATGGTTTTGGACACTAGCATGTTTTAAAAAGCACCATGAATGCTGAAAGGTATATAAAGGTTTTAGAGCAACATATGCTCCCCTCCAGACGACATCTATTCCAGGGAAGGCCTTGTGTATTTAAGCAGGACAATGCAAAACCACATACTGCAGCTATTACAACAGCATGGCTTCGTAGTAGAAGAGTCCGTGTGCTGAACTGGCCTGCCTGCAGTCCTGATCTTTGACCAATTGAGTACATTTGGCGCATAATTAAACGAAGAGTCCGTCAAAGGAGACCCAAAACTCTCCAGCAGCTGGAACCCTGTATTAAACAAGAGTGGGATCAAATCCCAATGGCCAAACTCAAGAAACTTGTCTCCTCAATGCCCAGATGCCTCCACTCTGTGCTAAAAAGAAGATGGGATGCTACACCATGGTAAACAGGCCCCTGTCCCAACTTTTTTGAGACCTGTAGCAGCCATTAAATTTGAAATGAGCTCATTTTGTGGATAAAATTGTAAAATTTCTCAGTTTCAACATTTGCTATGTTATCTCTGTTCTATTGTGAATAAAATACTGGCTGGTGTGATTTGAATGTCATTGCGTTTTGATTTTATTCACAATTTACACTTTGTCCCAACTATTTCAGAATTGGGGTTGTATAAAGTATTTCACACATGTTGGTATATTCTTTTTCTCTGTCATTATATTATTTATATTCTTTGCATTGTTTGCATATTGCCATTCAGGGGTGCTTGTAATTTTGGAGCCCATTTCACAGCCCTCACTCTTCTAAGAGCATCACTGTGGAGATATGCTTCCACTCCAGCCAGAAATGCATTTGTGGTCTTACAGAGAAAAATCAAGGGTAAGCTTGTATTGATTTCAATGGTAATTATCAATGTAGCTAGTTTCAAGAAGGATTTCAAGTGAAAGTTTAGAGAAGGAATTTTAATTTATTGTTGATCAAACATTCACCCTATAATCAGAAAATGCACTGAGAACACCTCTCTATTCTTGGTATCAGCTTTGACTGTATCTTTGGATTGCATCACTGACAATTTCACATTCAGGTTCTTCAGACAGCATTGTATACAATTGGCTAATTAAATCTTAAGGGTTTTCAATAATATCCAACCAGAAAGTAACCACAGTAACTTCACCATATAAATATGATTACAATCTGCAGAAATAAATTAGACAGGCTGCTTGACGCTACCTTGCTACATTGAACTTCTACTTTCATACCAAAATATAGTTATTTCTGTCTTCAAACTTCATACATACCTTCAAGAAATTTGCTGTATCACTGAAAATAACTTTCTTCATTCATGAATTTCACAAATGATCAAGTTGAGTCTGGCAAAAGTTTTAAAAATCTATCTTATTTAGGATTAACACCAGTACTGGCAGATGTGCTGTTATACATGACTGCAGCCTCAGTTATTTTTGTTACCGTTTTTGGAAATTTAGTTGTGATTATCTCCATCTGCCACTTCAAGCAACTCCAAACTCCGACTAACTTCATACTCCTCTCTCTGGCAATTACAGACTTTCTACTTGGAGTTTTTGTGATGCCTTTCCGCTTTGCTTTTTATCTTAATCCAGACTGGTGCTTTGGTGCCTCCTATTGCATCTTTTTTAATTTGGCAACATATCACTTGACTTTTGTATCTATTTACAATGTAGCATTTATTTCTGTGGACAGATACTTTGCTCTCAGCAACCCCTTTTTTTACAGTACCAAAATGACAGTGAATCTGTCTTTGAGGATATTATATATTCTCTGGATGGTTTCACCCATCTATAATGTATTACTTCTTTACGATAATGGGAATATTTCTGAGAATACAGGAAATGCTACATGTCAGGAATGCATTATTATTTTTATCAATGAAATCTGGACCATTGTTGATTTCATTGTAGTGTTTATTGTGCCCTTATTTACAATAATAATAATGTACCTGAAAATCTTTGCTATTGCAAAGAGACATGCTAAAAAGATAAATTGTGCCAGAAAACAGCATTTAAATGACACAAAACTAAACAATTCTTCAATGGCATCAGAAAAGAAAACAGCAAAAACGGTTGGAGTTCTGGTATTGGCATTTCTGTTGTGTTTAATTCCATACTACATTGGTACTTTCCTCATGGTGTACATAAAGGCACCAACTGCATATATTTCAAATACCTCAATTTTAATACTATGTCTTAATTCTACTATCAATCCTATAATTTATGCTCTACTCTATCCATGGTTTCAAAAGTCTGTTAAACTAATTTTAACACTGAGAATCTGTAACACACAGTCCTCCTTCATGAATGTGCTCGTAAAAGAAACATAAGCAATGCATGTTCCTTGCTATAATACATCTGAAATCGTCATTATGTACTGAACTCTTTAAAAGTCATACATTAACTCTGCTCTTAAAATCTGTCTATCTTTGTTTTTCAGTCTTTCTGGTTCACAATTTGTCAGTTTATGTGCAATGTGACAACTTATCATTCCCAGTGTGAGCTTATTATATGCACTAATTAAAAAAAAGTTTTGGGGTCTTTTTGGTCTGGGGCTTTTTTTTTTTTTTGGTTTGGGCTTGGCCACTTGGTTCCAGTGATGCACAGAGGATAGGACAATCTGTACGTGCTTTGTTGAATGTTATACAGAAGAATTTGACTGGACTGGCATGCACAGAGCCCTGGCCACCACCCTATCAAACACCTTTGGGATCACCTTTAGCAGCCAGATCTAATCACCCAGAAGACTGCCAGACCTCATGAATGAAAAGAACCTGGTTCAGGCAGGTACATGCCTCCTTTCTAATCGACATTCCCACTCATATCTGCAACTGCAGCACCCCTCTATAAAGAGGGCTACTTAAGCTATTCTCCTGGTCAGTTGCCTGCAAAAACATGCTGCTACTTGAAAAATGGCTAGGTGCTGCATCACACTAACCTGCTGAAAGTTAGCATCCATTTTTTCTCACCGTGACGTTCCCATCACCCTTCTGGACTCGTTAAACCACATGACCTTTTTCCATTGCTCCTCAGTCCAATCTCTGTCTTGTCCAATGCTCTCTTGCAAACTGAAGTCTCTTTTTTCCCCAATAAGTCTCACTAACAAGTGGCTTTCTTGTGGCCACGCAGCTGTTTAGTTCCAATCCTCCCAATTCAACCTGCATTGTGCATATGGAAATGCTCTTGCTTTCATAATTAAACATAGCCATGAGTTCTACTGTTGATTTTTTAAAGATGAGACTTCACCGAACATTTCAGTGATCCCCGATCAGGATCAGTCATAATTTTTCTCCAACCCATTTCCTCCACAAAGTTGACAGTTCACCACTATCCTTCCAGGTTTAATAAATTGTTGGACAGTTCCTGACCCAATTATGGAGATTTCAGCAATCTACTCAGCTGATTTCTTTGCTTCATGCAGACCAATAATTTGCCCCTCTTGAAACACGGTAACATCTATTCAAAGACTATGAGATACATCTTCCAACATGGTGTTTGTAAGAAATGAGAAGTTACACATTGAATCAGTCAGGATTAAAAGAATTATTCCCATCTGAAACATCATTTTCATCACTGAACTAATGATTCAATCATCGGTTCTTGAGTATTTGCTTATTTAAATGCAAAGGTGTCTTTTTTTAAAAGACAGTGTTAGCGCATGCCTTGTGGTGGTAGCTGCTTGCAAGCATGATAAGAAGGGCAGTGATTAGTCAAAAGACGATGACTCAAATCAATATCAGCCATGGCACCTAGTGTTGAGGCTTTGATATGTGCACATGTGCATACGTAGCCTAATTTACTTTGCTTATTTTAGTGAAGATACTATTATTTTGTGGACGTTAATAATACATTGTATGATTGCATGATCTGTCAAACTAAATCAACTTCTTTGGTGCATTTTTGTCATTTAAGAACATATTCAATGTATGCAGGGTGTTCACTAAGGCAAACCATTGTGTTTGAAATTTAACAGTTGTTTATATACTGCGCCAGTATAGAGTATGGGTCAGGTTTAAAACCTGTGAACCTCCAGGCTTAAAAGTAGATTATCATATTTACCCATTTTGATAGTTTTGTCCAAAAGAATAACAATTTAGTTTTTGTTAAAAAACATAAAAATATATTTACTTTTGCCAATTACGGCATAATGCCTAATTATCTAAGTAAATAACTGCGGAGGTTGGCAGGAATTGATCACTCTTTGAATCCATCCATAACTCCTTGTAACAACTCGGTTAGTAAATAGCCAAATTAAGTCACTAATCTGGTCAAACGAAGGTGACATTGGTTTTTTTTGGGGGTTCAGTCTCCCGGGAGCAAAGTAAAGTAACATAAACTTAAAGGCTTAATCATTAGCTAACTACATAAATTGTATGATGTAGCTACAAAGTAAAACGGAATTGTTTTCAAGGACTGTGCTACTCTCACCTGGTTTTTCTGTTGCTGATTTAGCTAACCAACTTCAGCAAGCTTCTCAACGCTAAGAATATTATCAAATTGCCTGATATCTAACTATAACCTGGGTTGGTTTCATACTTGCTCGCTTGCCTTTCATACAGTCTTCTAGCTAATAAATATTGACGTTCACGGGGGTTTTTAGTCACCTTCGGTCTATTTTTTACCGCATTACCGCATAAACACATTGTCAAGCTTGAAATAAATATTAACGGTAACCTGGGTTTTAGCCTTTTCCGCATCTTATTTTTACCGAAAGGCTCTTCTGATGAAACACATTGCGAGTTACGTTATTTTTGTATTTTCCTCCAATTGCGGTGCCTGGATCAGCTGGTTAGGGTTTAGTTGCTTTTTTGAGTGCTAAGTGACAGCTTGTTGGGGGAGATACCTTGTTTAGTTAGCTCACATAGTAAACGACTTGTTTATTCGGTCTGTTTTAATTAAAAGGTACCGGGCTTTACTCTGTTTCGTTACCCTTGGTTTTATTTGTGGCTAGCTAGCTAGATAGTTACTGTTTGCATTTTTGACTTGGGATCAACAGTTACTTGAGTCGTCCATTCGGTTAGGTTGGAATTTTAAACGGTAAGGTTTGCCAGAGTGCTTCTCCCCCCCCGCCACCCCAGTTTCTCCTGTGCATTGTTGCCAGTCTGTTATTTTCTGGATTCTTAGCTAAGCCCTGTGATATATTTGTGATTTTTTAGATTAGTAATTTAATAGTACTGGGGCTATATAAAATCAAGTCGGCTTATTAAGAGTGCTTACTACATATCGAGTTTGTCTCAATTTGATATTTCATTTTTGTTAACTGAAACTAAGCCCCTGCTAAAAGAGGCTTATTTTCCTTTTACATAGTTTTCCCACAGTTACTATTGCGACTGCTGCTTAAAGGGATAGCTCACTTTTTTTGAAGTGGGGTTGTATGGGCTACAAATTGCCACTACTTACATTAGATGCAGTCGAAAACTCTCTGATCTCCTCCAGGTAGCCGCACCAGCGCATAGTGCTGGGTGGAAATTCAGGCGATACACTGTTGTGAATGGGACCAGGGAAACAGCGTATTTTTGCGGCCTAAAAGAGGTCCTACTTGAAAATAATACACCATTTCAGTTGTACGCTACATTAAAAAGAATTACAGCGCTTTACCTGCTCAGAAAAAAACACAGTTGCTCTTGAACTAACCAACTGACGTAGTCCTCCGCGTGGCACATCATAATTAACCGCGCTGTAGCGATCAGCTGTTTGGGTCACAATAAAGCTGCTTGCACACTGGACGCGAAAAGAATTTTTCGCACGACAGAATACATTCAAAGTCAATGCAAAGACGCGAATACACGTGAAATGCGAGTATTTGCGTCTTCGCATTGACTTTGAATGTAATCTGTCTTGCGAAAAATTCGTTTCACGTCAAGTGTACAAGCGGCTTAACTGTGGTTGCGAGGTCGGACAGTCGTTAAACTTGTGCAGATATTTCGAAAATGGTCCGTGTGTGTTGCTTTTCTGGACGTGAAAGCAAAGCTGTATCCCGGTGCACTTACAGCTTCCACCGCATTCCTCTGTGGGATGGACTTCGGCAGCTGTGGCTGGCTGCGCTCAACATGGATATTGATACGCCATCCGTATCCCTAAAAGAGCTCCGTGTTTGCAGTATTCATTTTTCCAAAGAGGATTTCGTGAGGCTACATTCAGGGAAATCTCAACGGTGCACGCTGAAGAGCACTGCTGTACCCATGCATCAGGTAAGAGAGTGAAACACCTGTGAAAAAGTCTAATGTAACATTGCAGCACCAATTGACATCACATAGGGTCTACGCAGCCACATACTGTGTAGGCCTATCTGCTGTGCTGGTTATTATAGGGATTTTTATTTTTAATTTGAGACGTAATTCTATGTCATTGAAATGCCGTCTCTGTCTCAAACCGCTCAGTCTGACCCAAACAGCTGATCGCTACAGCCTTGGTTTACTCTGATGGAATACGTCAGTTGGTTAGTTCAAGAGCAACTGTGTTTTTTCTGAGCAGGTAAAGCGCTGTAATTCCTTTTAATATAGCGTACAACTGAAATGGTGTATTATTTTCAAGTAGGACCTCTTTTATGCCGCAAAAATACGCTGTTTCCCTGGTCCCGTTCACAACCGTGTATCGCCTAAATTTTCACCCAGCACTATGCGCTGGTGTGGCTACCTGGAGGAGATCAGAGAGTTTTCTACTGCATCTGATGTAAGTAGTGGCAATTTGTAGCTCACACAACCCCACTTCAAAAAAAGTGAACTATCCCTTTAAGGTTTCTCAGGTTAATAAATTGTGGTTCCTGAGCTTCTGTCTTGGCAATAATAATTTTCTTTGTTATCTAGGGTGAGCGAGGTCATTAAATAGGGGGTTCAAAATGTGGCCAAAACTATGTGACGGTTGCAGAATGGTCGCACTTCTGGAAAGAGATTTCCAGGGTGAGTTTGTCTGTCACAGGTGCCAGCTAATTGAGCAATTGGAGAGCAAGATCCTTGATCTTCAGCGCCACTTGCCAGCACAACATAGTTCGCAATCAGTAGAGTTCCTAGAGGAACTGAGTAATATGTCATTTAGAGAAATGGTGTGTACGCCAAAGCAGGGGAGCGGAAAGATCCCAGAGCAGGCAGGGAGAGAAAGTTGGGTGACTGTAGGACGTCAGCGCAGGAAAGGGCGTGCACATTGTACAGCAACAGCTCCTTCAGTGGTTGAGGTGTCCAACCGATTCCGGCCCTTGCAGGAAGTCGACTTGGCCCCTGACCCTGAGAGTGGGAGGATTGATGAGCATCAGGGCACCCTGTTGGCCTCTTCCCCTCAGAAAAGGGAGTTAGTGATAGTGGGGGACTCAATCATTAGAGGAATAGACAGCTTTGTCTGTTCGCGCGACAAGGAGTCTCATATGGTGTGTTGCCTGCCTAGTGCCCAGGTAGGAGACCTCCTGAAGTGTGCGGACAAGCTCCTGGCCAGAGCGGGGAGGGATCCAGTTGTCCATGTTGGGACAAATGACATAGGTTATTTAGGTAAGGGTAGGTTTGAGGTTCTGCAAGACAAATTTGTGGAATTAGCTGAAAAGCTTAGGAGCAGATCCTCCACAGTAGTTTTCCCCGGGATTCTACCGATAACACGTGCAAGCAGAGGGAAGCAGAATTTTATCTGGAGGTTTAACACATGGCTACGAACCTGGTGTAGGAAAGAGAGGTACAGGTTTATGGGGCACTAGAACCTTTCTGGGACAGGGGTGACCTGTTCAAGCCGAACAGGCTGCACCTGAACCGGAGGGGTACCTTTGCACTGAGTCAGCGTATGTTGAAGGTAGCACAGGGTTATTTAAACTAGGGACCTGGGGGGCAGGGAGGTTAGAGAGTGTTATACGTAGGGAAATGCAGACTGCCCTGATAGAAGCTGTCAGCGTTTCATGCACTATTGATGATATATTTTTAAAGCAACAAAGCATAGTGGGCGGCTTGGAGCAGCAGGCACATGGGAAATCAAAGGGGAAGAGCGTTCGTAATAACCTGCAATGTTTTTATTTAAATGCAAGAAGCATAAAAAATACATTTCCAGAACTTGAGGCCAGTACGATTAGTGAGGATTACGACATAGTTGGGATTACAGAGACATGGCTTAGTGAAGAGGATGGAGATGAATATAATATAGAAGGTTATAAGCTCTTCAGGAAGGATAGATGTAATAGGCGAGGAGGGGGCGTGGAACTCTATGTGAACGAAAACATAAATGCGCAGGAAATTCCTGAACTTGAACATTCCTTGCCCTGTGAAGATATCTGGGTCAGGCTCATTGGCAAACACGAGAAAGATTTAAACATAGGAGTATACTATCGACCACCAGCTTTGGACAATATTTTCAATTAAATGCTCTTTTGGAGGATAAGGCAAGCTTGTAGAGGAGGAGGGACTATTATTATGGGAGACTTCAATTATCCTGGTATCGATTGCAGTGTTGGAGGACTCGAGGCCGGCCTCGGCCTCAGCCTTAGCCTCGGATTGCCGTTGACTCGGACTCGTCCTTGGCCTCGTGCCATCTGGCTGAATATTGACATATTTTGAAGGTTTTGTAAAATCTTTTTTTTCGAAATATTTACCTGTAGGCCTAATAAGATTACAGTCGTTTTGCAATACACTGCGGCGACATTATACAGGCTATTTCCTCTTCTTCTTTGGAGTTTTATCGCAGTTTTTGCAATCTGCATGTTGCACTACTCCCTCCTTCTGGATTCACTTGTCCACTTCTCATTAGGCATACATCATTAAATGGAATCACCACGATCTCTCAGCTCCAAACGTGGACTGCTATTTCTTTGTAAACCATGTCTTCAACTTCGCGGATAATTAAATTTGCATACTACGACCACGAAGATTATGAGGAACGAGGGAGAAAGAAGCATTGGGCAAGATGCAAATTCTGTAATCCATCATCCCCGAAACTCAGCGAGTTCAAGGGAACAACTTCGAATTTCACCCGGCACCTTCAACATATACACTAGACAAAGTAAGTGTGCCTGGCTGGTGTATAGGTCCATCAAAATTGGTCGCTGGACGAAATCGACCGTGAGTAACTCAGGTCTAGCCAGTTTTGTTTTGGAGAGTATTAAATGATGATTTCCTGAGCATTAGGCTATGTCGTGGTGATGATGACTTGCGCTGTCTAATGTTACTGATGGTTGAAGAATTTCAAAAAGGGAGTCTCTTAGTGTCTCTCAGCAGCGCTCACGTAACATCTGGCAATACAGTAATACAGTATGGACTGCGGGAAACCACGAATAAAAATTTAGAATTGAAATAATGCTTGTGTTTCCATGCTCAGTAATACTATTACTGTCACTGAGGTTTTATCGTTTTTAGTGGGGGAAAGGTATAGCTTATTAGATTGCCATGATCTCATGCTGGGTTAAGATCAGATATTGAAAATAAATGTGTACCGTATCTTGCGTTGTTGTCCATGCATGTTAAAACCGAAACCTTATGCAGCAATAGGGTGTAATAATAGGCACACGCTATCCATCGTCACTTTTCCCAAGGATGCATGCAGGTAAGAAATACATGAGCAACTGCCGTATTTAATTCCAGCTTCATAAGTTTGAATGATCTAATGTTTTGTTTTGCAATGCACTTCAAGCTGGCAAATGGCCATTACAGTAATTCGCGAATGCCCTAGCTAGCGAGCTAAATCATATTCGTAATGGTTATTATTGACATTAGCAGTGTAGAAAAAAAAGTAAAATAAAACATAAACGCATCATGCAGATATATGACAGATGCTTGTTTATTCCAACATTTACTGCGATCAGAACACTCAAAATACTTCCGCGACTGCACTGGTCATGTTGTCCACTATAACTCCGCCCCATGTAATCGGTGCTTACACTGGACCAGCAAGGAGTTAGTGCTTGCTTTGGCACCAGTTTTGAGAGCCAGGAGCTGGTGCTAAGGCTGTGGAAAAGCAAAGAACTGGTGCTAAGTCAGGCTCTGGATCCGAATCAGCACTGGAACCAGCTTGGTGGAAAAGGAGTATGGGAGGGAACCTTAGACGTAACACGACCCTCCCAGCGTTCACATAAAATTAATTTCAGACATTAAATTCGGACTTTTACCCCTTGTTTCCCTTATATATTTACATCGCGACGGCCACGCCTTCGCGGTCTCTCTATCAGTACGCTTATTGCACTGGCCCGGAAACGTGTGTACTCGTATTACCGCTGACCGGCTTGAGTCCCGGATCCGTCTTATCACGATGCTCGCTTTGTATCTAAACACGCGGAACTGTAATGAATGTTTTTTTTGCTTTGCATCTAAACACAGGCAATGGTTTGAGTTCATGTGACATTATGATTGGTCTTGGGTGATATAAGAAGTCACGTGCATACAGTAAGAAGTCTCATGCATACATTCCATTACTTTCAGTTTGTCAATTTCATTTCGTTCATTTTCACCGTGACCACATTGTGACAGCCAAACAAACGATGCTGGTCCTGCTGAGGCGGGACAAAAAGCTTGTGAAGACACTGTCAACCATACACCGGGCCACCATGTGCAAAACAGTGAAGAGGAATCGTCAGGGTGAGCAAATAGTGAAACCACACCATATTCTTGATTACAACTACGGATTGATCAGCGTTAATCGCAGTAACCAACTGGCTAATTCGCACCCGCCGACTGCAAAAAGGTTGAGACCGTGCGAGACCGTGCGAGCCTTGTGTAGTTTGCGCCAAGAACAGTGTAAAGAGTCATGCTACATATGCGTGAGTTATGAGATTCCATTATGCGTTGAACCGTGCTTCCAAACTTACCACACTGTCAAGAATTTCTGATGTCAGTTTTTTCATGTTACATCATTTTGTCATCTCAAAATCTGTTTCTATGTAAATAAAAAATGTAAATGGCGTAATTGATTGCATCCTTATTGTACATCACATGAACTCAAGTCAGTGTTTGGATGGTTTAGATGCCAAACAGCACAGTTCTTATCACCCATTATGCCAACAACCATAAGTGAAAATAATCTGGGCCAGCGCGCACGGCAGCATTCACTGCTCAACTGTTTATACGACCTGCGTGAGCTATTGTTCATAGACGGATTCGGGACTCGAGCACGGCAGTTGTTCATAAGTAAACATGGCTCCGAATGGTAAAGGGTTAAATCATAAGGTGGTGACTCGGTCTTGGAGGGTGGTGACTCAGACTCGGTCTTGGTCTCGGAAGTTGTGGACTCGACTGCAACACTGATCGATTGAGAAATGGTGAAAGGACAGGGTAAAGGGGAGGAAGCATTTCTAGATGTTATAAATGAAAATCTTTGGGTGCAGTATGTTAAAGTAGGGATTCAAAGGAAAAACTGAAATATGGCCATTTCGACATCAATAGACAGCTTAGAATGCAAAGAATGCAATGTAATGTCATTCCGTCACATTATCGATACGAGAAAATGGAAACTCGCACAAAACGACAGTACTTTATCAAGCGTGAATACTTCCGTAATGCTAGGAAAGAGGCCCGTAATGGATGACGTCACATACGGGTTTTGCAAGCTGCTCTGTTACATGTCAATAGAAATACTTAGTCTCTCTCTAAGCTTTATATTTTGTTAAAGGTTAAAATTGAGTCGTACTTTACTTGAGATGGATAAATTATAATGGAGAAACATCTGTCTTTTTTTTAGGGGTTCAAGCCCGTAGGGCAGAAACCCTATTGTTTTTGTGCTGGTTTATTATTAGTGTGAATGCTGACAGCATTCACACTATTGTTTTTCATGTCGGCCATTTTCTTTATACTTATTATTCTTACTTCTTCCGCCGTTCTACGCTATTAAACTAGTCCTACATACTTTGTGCTATTTCAACAATTCATATATTAAAACATGCAGCTTTTTCTGGACATTATTGCTATTACTCTTCTCTTTCATGATATTTATACTTTTTAAAATATTTCACTTTTTCTTATTTTTTTGTCGCATAGAAATGCATTGAAACAGTCTATAAACTCTTCAAACTCTTGTGCTAATTTGAACCTCTATAACTTCAGCATACTTTCTCCTAGAGACTTCATTCGACTTCTCACATTAGCTAAGTTAGCTGAGTAATGTGGTTAGCATGGTTAGCATAGTTAGCATAGTTAGCATAATTGCTAACAACATTAGCTAAGTTAGCTGAGTAACGTGGTTACCATGGTCATGTGGTTAGCATAGTTAGCATAACGGCTAACAACATCAATTAAGTTAGCTAGGTAATGTGGTTAGCATAGTTAGCATAACCGCTAACAACATTAAGTTAGCTAGGTAACCTGGTTAGCATGGTTAGCATTGTTAGCATAACCGCTGACAACATTAATAAAGGTAGCTAAGTAACATTGTTAGCATGGTCAGCATAGTTAGCTAATGTTGTTAGCAGTTCTGCTAAGTTAGTTGAGTAACGTTAGCATGGTTTGCATTGTTCTTTCATTTTTTCTTTGTTCAGCTTTCATTCAGTTTTTTCATAAACATTCAAGTATTCTACATAATTCAAATATTATATTTTCATGGCAGCTATTCAGTGTGGCGTCAGCAAACATTCAAACATTCAAATCATTTCAAGACAGCATTGCAGTGTGGCTTCAGCTTTCAGCATTCACACTCGCAATTTCTTCAGAAATTGCTTCTTTAGTTATTATTATTAAGGGTTCAAGCCTGTTGGGCAGAAACCCTATTGTTTTTGTGCTGGGTTATAATTATTATTTTTAGTGTGAATGCTGACAGCATTCACACTATTGTTTTTCATGTTGGCCATTTTCTTTATATTTATTATTATTATTCTTATTTCTTCCGCTGTTCTACTCTGTTAAACTAGTCCAACATACTTTGTGCTATTTCAACAATTCATATATCAAAACCTGCAGCTTTTTCTGGACATTATTGCTATTACTCTTCTCTTTCATACTGTTTATACTTTTTAAAATTTTTTACTTTTTCTTATTTTTTTTGTCCCATAGAAATGCATTAAAAGTCTTAAAACTTTTCAAACTCTTGTGCTATTTTGAACCTCTATAACTTCAGCATTCATTTGACTTTCTCCTAGAGCTGACTTCATTTGGTTACATTGTTAGCATAGTCACATTAGCTAACAACATTAATTAAGTTAGCTGAGTAACCTGGTTAGCATGGTTAGCATTGTTAGCACAACCGCTGGCTCAGTTAGCATTGTTTTGCATAGGTTAGCAGGTAAGCACTGTTAGCAATTAGGCTAACAACATTAATTAAGTTAGCTAGGTAACGTGGTTAGCATGGTTAGCATTGTTAGCATTATTAGCATAACCGCTAACAACATTAGCTAAGTTGGCTGAGTAACGTGGTTTGCATGGTCACGTGGTTAGCATTCTTAGCATAGTTAGCATAACGGCTGACAACATTAATTAAGTTAGCTGAGTAATGTGGTTAGCATGGTTAGCATTGTGCTTTCATTCTTTCTTTGTTCAGCTTTCTTTCAGTTTTTTAATAAACATTCAAGTATTCTTCATAATTGAAATATTATCTTTTCATGGCAGCTATTCAGCAAACATTCAGCAAACACCTATTCAGGTGTCAGCAAACATTCAAACATTCAAATCATTCAAACTGTATTGTATTCAATACAGCATCACAGTGTGGCTTCAGCTTTCAGCATTCACACTCTCTCTAGTAATTACTAGGGGTTCAAGCCTGTAGGGCAGAAACCCTATTGTTTTTGTGCTGGTTTATTTTTATTATTATTATTATTAGGGGTTCAAGCCCATAGGGCAGAAACCCTATTGTTTTGTGCTGGTTTATTATTATTATTATTATTATTATTATTAGGGGTTCAAGCCTGTAGGGCTGAAACCCTATTGTTTTTGTGCTAGTTTATTATTATTATTATTATTATTACTATTTATTTTCTTCTTCAGAAATGTTTTCGCAAATTCGCAAAGATGGTAAATGGTAGAGACCTGAAATTTTGCATATTGGTTGGAAGTTGTGTGTTAATGCTGCCCAGGACATTTTTAACTCAATCTGCCTGATGGGGGCACTATAATTCAAGAAAAACAGTTTTTCACTTTAAAGGTCATAACTTCTACGCTGTAAGTCTGATTCACACGAAACTTGGTAGATACATTCCTTGGTCTAAACTCTATAACTTTCCTATATGGACCTCTAAGGTTCGCCAAAAAAACAAAAAAGATTATCCGCCATTTTGAATTTTTTGAAAAACACATTTTTGAGATTTCCTCCTAGGCCGTAGGTCCGATTCCTTCAAAATTCGCTGCGGATCATCATTGGACCAAGTTTATTGAAGACTGCTCAAGGCTTGTTAAAATCTCATTTCGTTTCCAAGATATTGACCAATGAACTTCAGCAGGGGCGTGGCTTAGCACATAAATGGACAAAAGTCAACAACCATTGGGCCAGTCATCACGGAACTCACAGGATATGTCCATATAAGTACCAGGAAAATACCTTCACAGTTTCATACAAATCGGCCCATAGGGGGGGCTATAAATGCAAAAAATGGGCATGGCATAACACAAATCAGACTATAAATCAGCAATTGTTTGTCCTATAGCCATAAAACTCACAGGATATATTCATGTAAGTACTTGAAACATACCCTGAAAATTCCATACAAATTGACTGATAGGGGCGCTATAAATGCAAAACAAAGCAGAGTGGTATAACATAAATCAGACTATAAATCAGAAATAGTTTTCCCAAACATTACAAAACTCACAGGATATGTCCACATAAGAACCTAAAACATAGCTTGAAAGTTTCCATCAAATTGACCTGTAGGGGGCACCACAAATGCACAAAATAGCCTAACATAACACAAATCAGACTATACATCCTAAGTTGTTGGTCCAATCATTACACTGGCGAAATAGGTCCACATAAATTCCTGCAACCTACTCTTAAAGTGGTTTTTGTCCCCCGCCACCGCGGTTGCGAAGGAGCGGGGGACGTAGTGTTCAGCTCCGTCCGGCCGTCCATCATGTCCCGTTTGTTGTGAACGCGATATCTCAAGAACGGTTTGACTGATTCCATTCATCTTTGGTCTCAAGGTGTATTAGGGGCTGGGGACATAGTATTCAGCTCTGTCCATTCGTCCGTCCGTCCGTCATGTCCCGTTTGTTGTGAATGCGATATCTCAAGAACGGTTTGACCGATTCCATTCATCTTTGGTGTCAAGGTGTATTAAGGGTGGGGGACATAGTATTCAGCTCCATCCGTGCAGCCGTTCGTCCGTCCCGTCCGTTTGTTGTGAATGCGATATCTTAAGAACGGTTTGACCGATTCCATTCATCTTTGGTCTCAAGGTGTATTAGGGGCGGGGACATAGTATTCGGCTCCGTCTGTCCGTCATGTCCCATTTGTTGTGAACGCGATATCTCAAGAACCAATTCCATTCATCTTTTGTGTCAAGGTGTATTAGGGGGGTGCTCACAGCCCACTCGATTTACGTAACCTTGGCATTATTCTCAAGGTCATTACAACCATTTTACCACTTTCAAATACCTTGTCAGCATGATATCTCAAGAACAGTTTGACCAATTCCATTCATCTTTGGTGTCAAGGTGTATTAGGGCCGGGGGACATAGCATTCAGCTTCGTCAGTCCATCTGTCCGGCCATCCGTCTGTCACGTCCCGTTTGTTGTGAATGCAAAATCTCAAGAATGCTTTGACTAATTTTATTCATCTTTGGCTTCAATGTGTATTTGTGTGATACGCCGACCCCAGTCGATTTCCGTCACCTGTCGGGGAACATGGCCACGTTTAGTGGCAACACTTGTTAATTAAGCTGTTTAAGCTTTCAACTACTAATGGTCTTTCTTGGCTTGAACCCCGGAATTGCCACTTGCGGCTATATTTATTATTATTTCTTTTCTTCTTCAGGAATGTTTTCACAAATTCCCGTGATATGGTAAATGGTAGAGACCTGAAATTTTGCACATTGGTTGCAAGTTGTGTGTTAATGCTGCTCAGGACATTTTTAACTCAATCGGCCTAATGGGGGCGCTATAATTTAAGAAAAACAGTTTTTTACTTTAAAGGTCATAACTCCTACACTGTAAGTTTGATTTATACGAAACTTGGTAGACACATTTCTTGGTCCAAACTCTACAACTTCGCTGAGGACCTCTAAGGTCTGCCACATTAGATTTTCCGCCATTTTGAATTTTTTGAAAAACACATTTTGGACATCTCCTCCTAGGCCGTAGGTCCGATTCCTTTGAAATTCACTATGGATCATATTTGACTAAGCTTATCACAACTTGCATAAGACTTGTCAAAATCTCATTTTATTTCCAAGATATTGACCAATGAACTTCAGCAGGGGCGTGACTAAGCACATAAATGGACAAAAGTCAACAACCATTGGTCCCATCATCATGGAGCTCGCAGTATATGTCCATATAACTACCAGGAACATACCTTGACAGTTTTATGCAAATCAGCCCATAGGGGGCGCTATAAATGCAAAAAATGGGCATGGCATGACACAAATCAGACTATAAATCAGCAATCGTTTGTCCTATAGCCATAAAACTCACAGAATACATTTATATAAGTACCTGAAACATACCCTGAAAATTTAATTCAAATTGACTGATAGGGGGCACTATAAATTCAAAACAAAGCAGTGTGGTATAACTCAAATCAGACTGTAAATCAGCAATTGATTGTCCTATAGCCATAAAACTCACAGGATATATTCATATATACTGAACAAAAATATAAACGCAACAGTTTAGTCCTTTCAATATTCCGCATAATTATTTCTGAGGTTGGCTTAGTTGGGTTTATTTATGTGACCAAGGTTGTGTGCCACTGGTCTGTGTGCATTTCAGTCACCTTCTCCATATCATTGTCAAGTTCATGCCCTTTGTCAAAATTGGCCTGTCAGACAGGTGGGGCATGATCCAGAGCTATTGAAATCAGGTACAGTCAGCCCAGGCACATCCTGTACTCTGGTCAATAAAAGGCCACCTCAAAAGTCCCAGTTCTGCCATTGTTCAAAATGCCATAAATGACTCAAGCCATCAGGGAGCGTGCCATTGGCATGCTCAATGCAGGAATGTTTCTCAGGGATGTTGAAAGGGCTCTTAATGTCCATGTTTCAACGATAAGTCGCATAAAACACCTTTTTGAGGAATAAGGAGAGACAGCACACTGCCCACATGCATCACGACCATGTGTGACAACCTCCACCCAAGCCCGCCATATCTGGACTCTCCATCTCTGTGATCTTTGAGACCAGTAACTCCCACTGCAGATGAGACAGCTGGTCCCCACCATCACCCCATTTTTGCCGAAACCGTGAAAAATAATCTCCAGAAAGTCCATATCTTTACGTCTTTTGCCCTTTGTGGATTGGACGTTTCCTCAGCTCGATGAAAAAATTGGTTCAACTGAGTGAATAGACACGTTTGATAGCCAATGGCACAATGGAGGAGTGTTTTCTTTACAGACAAGTCATGTTTCCAACTTCACAGAGCGGGTGGACGAGGGATCGTTATGCTGACATCATGGTGGTGCGCACGGTGGCACATAGTGGTGGAGTGCTGGTTTGGGTGGGAATATTCCAAGGACATTGCACCCAACTGCAGTTCAAGAACAGCAACTTGAATGCAGTGTGATTTCACGATGAGATGCTGCTGCCTATCGTCCTACCATTCATCCATCAAAGCAATAACCATCCAGCATGACCATGCCAGACCCAAGTCACCCGTGTATGCACAGAATTCCTTGAGCCTGAAAACATTTGTGTGCTTGAATGGCTGGCTTATTCCTTGGATTTGTCCCCCTTCCAGCATCCTTTGGGATGTCCAAAAGCAAAGAGTTCGTCATTGGTTCCCATTTTTGGCCAATAGCCACCAACTCCGCACTGCTTTTGAAGAGAAGTGGGAACATGTCCCCCAAGTCACCATTGACCATTTGTTACAGTCCGCACAGCAGAGATGTGTAGCAGTGCAGCAGGCCAAAGATGGACATACCCAATATTGATTTGTGAAATTTGGACAATAGACCCCATCCCCTTTATCATCACGCCATTGCAAGATTCTTATTTGTCTTTTTAAATCATTGATCGAAATATATGGTAATATGGTCAGACAATCTGTCAACACTCAATGAAAGTACAATGAGCTTCTGAACATGGTACTATTTCTCACAATAAGAAGTGTTGCGTTTACATTTTTGTTCAGTCTAAGTACTTGAAACATACCCTGAAAATTTCATTCAAATTGTCCGATAGGGGGTGCTATAAATTCAAAACAAAGCAGTGTGGTATAACACAAATCAGACTATAAATCATAAATAGTTTTCCCAATCATTACAAAACTCACAGGATATGTCCATATAAGAACCTGAAACATATCCTGAAAGTTTCAATCAAATTGACCACTAGGGGGCGCCACAAATGCAAAAACGGGGCGTGGTATTACACAAATCAGATTATACGTCAGAAATTGTTCATCCTATCGCCACAAAACTTGCAGGATATGTCCACATAAATCCCTGAAACATACCTGAACAGTTTCATAGCAATGAACCACAAGGGGGAGCTACAAATTCACAAAATAGCCTAACATAATACAAATCAGACTATACATCATAAGTTGTTGGTCCAATCTGGCAAAATGGGTCCACATAAATACCTGCAACATACTCTTAAAGTGGTTTTTAATTAAGCTGTTCAAGCTTCCAACTACTAATAGTCTTTCTTGGCTTGAACCCTGGAATTGCTGCTTGTGGCTATATTTTTTAATTTAAACTCATATTTTTCTATATAGGCCTAGTACATTGAAGATTAACATGGACATATAAACGATCTGACGGAAATTGTGTAAATACGAGGAAGGCAGGGTTTCCTCCAGAATTTTTTGAAACTGTGGCGGAGGGCTTCAGCGTTGGGTCAAAACTCAGCATTATCAGGTGTGGCCAGTTTTCATTAATCAGCACATAGGTGATGTAATTATTGAAGTCTATGTACACGGAGGTTTATCAGTTTCACATGCGTCACGGTGGATTTCACATATAATATGAAAATCGATTATGACTCCGGAATTGGAATTAAATAATCATGAAGATACAATTAGGTAGAGCAGGATGTGCTCACAGCAAACACAGAGTTTGCTTTGCAAAGTGAACAAAATATTTTTTCTCTAATCATTGCACACATTGCATTAAGAAGAAAGCAGGGCGTTTTACTGCTGATGGCTAATTTTTATTCATTGGAAAACGTGTTCATCAAGCAAAATGATTTACAACAGGTCAAGAATTATTAGCGCTCATTTTAACTTAACAATGAGAACTGGCAGCACCTGATTGTCCTTTGGATTTTTGGAGTTTATGTAAAGTCAATTTACATAGGCGTGGCGGCATTTATTTGCCGTGGCGGTGCGCCATGATCAATTACATGTAGCAGAAACCCTGGGGGAAGCACTGATACCTTAATTTACTATGATATTTTTTCAATGAGTAGACTTGATTAGAACGACGACAAAACAAGAAAGAAATATTTTTAGAATGTATTCTCTCTCTTAACTCGCGCAGGAATACATATTGTTCATGCTCTTGCAGCTGCCTGTGGTCAGATCTTTCTATTGCGTATACTGTAACTATCTAACGTTACTAGATTTGCAGTTTTGTTTCGTTTTGGCCATTATGGAAGAAAAGGACCAGAATTTGAAGAAAGAACCATGGGAAGAGATACATCAACTATAAAAAAACAATAACGACCTGAAATTGAGCTTGAGTGCCTGAGAAGTACAAGCGGACAATTCAGGCTGCTTTTGAGGTATTGGGTGGAGATACTAAAGGGGTAGGATTGTGTTCTAAATGGCATCGACCTCGTCACTCAATATTTCTATGTCAGTCAATCACTGTTATGAGAGTCCACTTGATCGTGTTCATGAAATACTATCTTTTTTGTAGCCCAGCTTTGGCTCATCCAACCTTCCTCAGAATGGTAGCATGACTCCAGTAAAAACAAAATTTTCTTTCTAAACTAGACAACGTGTACGTGTATAGCGTATAGCCAGCGCGGCGACTGGACTTTTTGCAAGCAAGGAACGAACCAAAATAAGCAGCAAAACTAACATGCATCAATGAAAGAAATCACCTTCATGCGACAGTAGCTTAAAAAAAATAAAAATTTAAACATGGGATTTAAAACTATGAACCACTGGAAGAAATCTATGAAGCGGTCTGACCCATCAGGCTTTAATAACAAAATTTGAAAACAGTTTTCACAGTGTTCACTGTATTATAACTATGGAACATCTGGGTACTTTCAGAGTACACAACCCATATGTGACGTCACGGAAAATGAGATTGTCGGCGGACTGGTCACGGTGGAAAACATTTGGAAAGCGAATATCAAGTCGCATTAAACTTTTTTCTCTTGTTATATGAGTGAATACCTTCAACCTATCATGAAATTGCCATAACGGACCAATTTTATGCGTATTTATTTTCTTTGAATCCCTACTTTAATAAACCTACATGAGGGAAGGCAATTTTAGATTTAGTGCTTTGTAATGACCCTGATAGAATCAGCAATGTTGAGGTACTGGAGCCACTTGGGCCAAATGATCACTCAACTTTTAATTTTCATGTTTCATGGGAAGTAAAACAAGCTGCTGACGTTGTCAAGCAATATCCCCCGCAACTCACAAAAAATTTTTTCCTGAAGATTGTCACATCTGTTAGCTTCTCTTAGATAGTATACTTTGTTAATAATACTTTGGCAATTCAATCAATGTTATGAAAAACAAAATCAAACACTTTCGGAGTATATAATGAAAACCATGAAATATTTTCAAAATAGTTTATCGTCACAAACCTTTAACATGTCTTTTTGCACTACAAAGACAACATATCTCCAAGATACCTCAGATAGCCTGGACGGAACACATAAGAGATTGCTTACAAATTTCCTACATAAATGTGAGTTTTTAAAAAAAAAATTCTCAAAATGTTTCTCCTGACATATCTGTATGTGTTTCTACACCTACATGACAAAAATGATGATAAATGGATGATTAGGAAGAAAGTTATAGCCCGAAAGGACACATTACAGATTTCTTACAAATTTGACACTTTTTTTTTGCCCCAAAAAAAAAAAAATTGTAAAAATATCTTCAAAATTGTTCTTCATAACACACCTTTATGTGTTTCTACATCTCTATGCCAAATATGATGAGTATCGGGTGATTAGGAAGAAAGTTACAGCCCGGACAGGACACTTTACAGATTTCTCATGAATTTGTCACTTTTTGCCCCAAAATGCAAAAAATTATGAAAATATTTTCAAAATTGTTTTTCATGACACACCTTTATGTGTTTCTACACCTCCATGCCAAATATGATGAGTATCGGGTGATTAGGAAGAAAGTTACAGCCCGGACAGGACACTTTACAGATATCTCACGAATTTGTCACTTTTTGCCCCAAAATGCAAAATATTATGAAAATATTTTCAAAATTGTTTTTCATGACACACCTTTATGTGTTTCTACACCTCCATGCCAAATATGATGAGTATCGGGTGATTAGGAAGAAAGTTACAGCCCGGACACGAAATGTTACGGACGGACGGACGGACGGACCCCATTTTAATACCCCCCGCAACAAAAAGTGTCTTCAAAAACCAAAATTTTCAATTTTAGGCGAGCAAACTTTGACAGGATGTGCTCATATCTAAGCAAAATAAAATGGGAGACATTACTGGACTGTGAGTCTGTAAATGAGATGTGGGAAAGATTTAAGGGGGTTTTACTTGATTTACAATGCAAATTCATTGCAAAGGTGTCCAAAAGTAAGCTGAAAAAGCAGAATCCTCCATGCATGACCACAGCTACAGCGCCCTCCATAATTATTGGCACCCCTGGTTAAGATGTGTTAAAAGCCTTAAAATAAATTCAATTTTTATTGCAGAAGCATACTCTCACACTGAAAATTGTAGAAAAATGTAGCCTTCAACTCAAGTGAATTTTAAGGGAAAAAAAATCCCTGACTAAGAAATAATTATTTTTCAAAATATCACCTGTTCCACAATTATTGGCACCCCTAACAATTCCTAGGAAATCAATGGAATTGAAGTATTTCTGTCATTTCTACAGTAGTTTACAAAGTTGATCAGAGTATCTAGGAACATTTAATTAGTAATTCATCACTTCCTGTTTCCCTGGGGTATAAATATGACGTGACACAGAGGCCATTTCTCTTATCCACTCTTCAACATGGGAAAGACAAAGGAACACACCATTCAAGTAAGGCAGATGTGTGTCGACCTTCACAAGTCAGGCAATGGCTACAAGAAAATAGCCACTCGCCTGCACCTGCCCATATCTACTGTCAGGGGAATCATTAAGAAGTTTAAAACAACTGGAACAGTGGTAAACAAGCCTGGACGAGGGCCTTAAGGTTATTTTGCCACCATGCACAGTGAGGAGGATGGTAAGAGAAATAAAAAAGTTTTCCAAAGCTCACTGTTAAAGAATTGCAATAAATGGTAGCATCTTGGGGTCACAAAGTCTCCAAAACAACCATCAGGCGCTATCTACATGCCAACAAGCTGTTTGGGAGGCATGCACGGAAAAAACCTTTTCTCACTCACAATCATAAACGCAAACGTCTGGAGTTAAGCTAAGCGGTACTGGGACTTCAACTGGGACCGTGTGCTTTGGTCAGATGAGACCAAGATAGAGAGCTTTGGCAATAAACACTCTAAGTGGGTCTGGCGGAACACAAAAGATGAGTATGCAGAAAAAGCACCTCATGCCCACTGTGAAGTATGGGGAGGATCGGTGATGCTGTGGGCCTGTTTCTCTTCCAGAGGCCCTGGGAACCTTGTTAGGGTGCAAGGCATCATGAACGCTTTGAAATACCAGGACATTTTAAATCAAAATCTAGTGGCCTCTGCCCGAAAGCTGAAGATGGGTCATCACTGGGTCTTTCAGCAAGATAATGATCCTAAACATGTGGCCAAATCTACATAGAAATGGTTCACCAGACACAGAATCAAGCTCCTCAGCCATCTCAGTCCCCAGACCTCAACCCCATTGAAAACCTGTGGAGTGAGCTGAAGAGGAGAGTGCAGAGGAGAGGACCCAGGTCGCTGGATGATTTAGAGAGATTGTGCAAAGAGGAATGGTCGAAGATCCCTCTTTCTGTATTCTCCCATCTTGTGAAATATTATAGGAGAAGATTAGGTGCTGTTTTGTTGGCAAAAGGGGGTTGTACAAAGTATTAACATCAGGGGTGCTAATAATTGTGGCACACATGATTTGATGTAAAAGAATTATTTCTTAATGTGGGATTTTTTTCCCACTGAATAAATGCACTTGAATTAAAGGATGGATTTTCCTCTTTTTTCATTGTGGTCCTATATTATTTAGAAAAAAACTAAATTTATTAGAAGCTAAAGAACACATCTTAACCAGGGGTGCCAATAATTATGGAGGGCAGTGTATTTGTAGGAGTTTGAGGGAAAAAGGAATCTTCATAAGATGTACATAAAGGATAACAATGAGAATACTAAGGCTAAATACTGTAAAATGTGGGCTGTGGTCAAAAAAGAGCTGAGGAGTGTTAGAAGACTATATGAAAGGCCAATTGCAGAGGGGGCAAAAACTAGCCCTAAGCGCTTCTTTCACTACTGTAGCAGAAAAAGGAAAGTCAAAGAGGAGGTTAAGTGCATAAAGAATAAATATGGATTGCTGCTATAATATAACAAGGATATTACGGATACCGTAAACAGTTCCTTTGTTGAGAATTTTACCTCAGAGTGGGTTTTTATTCGGCCAGAGGGCATGTCCAATGCTCAAGATTATTTAGCGGAAATTGAGGTTAGGGATAATGAAGTATTAGACAAGTTGCATAAACTAAAGGCAGATAAGTCGGCGGGTCCTGATGGTGTATATCCTAGAGTGCTCAGGGAAGTTAGTGAGATCATCTTTAAACCGCTCTCCGCCATCTTCAGACGGTCTTTAGAAACTGGAGAAATACCAAATGATTGGAAACAGGGTAATATAATACCAACATATAAAAAAAGGGGACCTGTACTGAGCCAGGAAATTACAGGCCAGTCAGTTTAACTTGCATTGCATGCAAAATACTGGAATCTATCATAAAAGACGAGCTAGAATTATTTCTTGAACGTAATAATATCTTGAAGGATAGCCAACATGGTTTCCGTAAGGGAAGGTCATGCCTTCTGGAATTTTTTGAAGACGCCACCAAGACTTTAGATGAGAGCAGGGCTTATGACATCATATACTTGGATTTTCAGAAAGCATTTGATACAGTACCACATAAGAGACTAATTTTTAAAATGAGCTCCATTGGAGTTACAAGAGGTGTTCTGGAGTGGATTCAAAACTGGTTACAGGACAGAACACAAAGAGTGGTGGTCAGTGGAATCTCATCTGAGCTAGGTATGGTGGGGAGTGGCGTCCCTCAGGGATCGGTGTTGGGACCCCTGCTGTTCCTCATCTACATTAATGACTGATAGGAATTTTTTTTGTTATCAACTTTTTTTATTTATTATCATGCATAGTAAACATCAAAGACGCATATCCACAACAATAAACAACAACAACAAAAAAATCTCCCCCCACACCCACCCCTGGCGGCTAATTAACCCCTTACAATTGGGCCACAGCAACATTGGGAAAAAAAAAATTAATTAATCATAGGGAAAGAAAAAGATACATATTTAATTAATATAAAAATAACAAAATAAGTAGTTTAACAATGGAAGGAAAGAAAAAAAGTGAATAAAAAATAAAATAAATGAATAAAAAGGGACTAATTAAATATGGTTGAGGAATCTAAAAGTTCTTTCATTTTGTCAATAAAAGAAGACCAAGCACTGATGGTCAGTGGTTTGGCATTATGCATTCTTGCAACAGACAGCTCCATATAAGCCATGTCCAACATAGAATGCAGCCAATAATCCCAGGAAAGAGAATGGGGAGGCTGCCAGCGAAGGGCTAACATTTTTTTTGCTGCTGTCAGACTAACCTGAAGACCAATCCTACTACGGGATGAAAGACCTAAAGAGAAGGTATCATTCAATAGTAGCAGCTTGGGGCAATATGGCACTTTCATATCAAGAAGGATGGATAAGGTTGAAGAAACCATTTTCCAAAAATGTACCACCCCTGGGCAATACCAATGCATGTGGAGGAAAGACCCAGTTTCACCATTAGGACACAGCCCACAAACCGGAGAGGGTATGACCTTCATTAGATGGAGTTTCCTGGTAGTGAGATACATTCTATGAAGAAACTTAAAATGTATCAATTTACGGTTAGGATTTTTGGAAGAACCCTCACTATTATCCAAAACTGTTGACCAGCAAATGTCATCCACCAAGCAGCTAAGATCCCCACTCCAGATCTGACAGACTGTCAAAGCTTTGTCCACAGAATTAAAAAGTAAATACAACCTAGACACCAAGCCTCTAGTTAAACTTCCCACATTTAATAGAGAATGGAGTGAATGAGTTGTTAAAGACATACCCCACGGGACCCCATAAGTTTTCATTGCCAGCCTGAGGCGAAGGTAAAAGAAAAATGAAGTTCAGGGGACTTTGTACTCAGAACACAAATCATTAAAAGATCTCATTCCTTTATCATCCCATACATTTGACAGAATATTGATACCTTTTGTGGACCACTGTGAAAACTGAAAAGGGACTCCTCCGGTAATTACATTGAACTAATTAAAGAAAGAGCTATGAATGTGCCATTTTAAAGGAGGTTTGAGCATGTTTTTCTACTGCAACCTGTTGATTTTATACCCAGAAAGGGAACCGAACTGACCAAAAACATCCAAAATATGACGAATAGAGGAGGGGGCATTATTGACAAACAGTAATATATCATCTGCAAATAAGGATAAAAAGAGATGCAAAAAGAGATGGGTTCAATAAGGGGATGTTGTCTAATACTTTGAGCTAAAGGTTCTAGGGAAAGAGAAAATAAAAGAGGGGAGGGTGGACAGCCCTGACGAGATCCTCTAGAGATGGAGATTGGGGCAGATAAAATGTTCTTGGCAGTCACCATGGCTGAGGGATTTGCAAAGAGCACCTTAACCAGATCAATGAAACCCTGACCGATGCCAAATTTCCCAAGCGTCTCCCATAGGTACTGCCACCCGAGTCGATCAAAGGCTTTTTCAGAATCGAGTGACATCACTGCACAGGGTGTATTTAAGTCTCTTGAAAAATGTATAACATGAAGCAACCTGCGGATGTTGTCACTTGCAAGACGGGATTTAATAAAACCAGTCTGGTCCTAATGTACAAGTTTGGTCATATGTGACTCAATCCTTGAGGCCAAAATTTTTGCACATGCCTTTACTTCTGCACATAAAATGCTTAAGGGTCTGTAATTACTGCACAGAGTGGGGACCTTGTTTGATTTAGGTAAAACAGCAAGTAAAGCTATGTTGAAATTATCGAAACAGGAACCCTTTTCCACAGCTGCTAAAATCATACCCAACATGTACTGACCAAGATCGTCCCAGAAAGTTGAGTAGAATTCGGGGGGGAATACCATCCCACCCTGGGGATTTCCCCTTTTTCATACCAAAAATGGCCTCCTTGAGTTAATTTAATGTAATTGGAGACCCCAAATGGTCTGCTTCATCCTGAGATAAGGATGGGAGATTTAGGTTACTCAAAAAGTCCCTAGTCTTTCCAGTGTCCACAGTCACTTCAGAGGCATACAGGTTGGAGATAAAAGTTTCTAAATTCAGCATTAATTTCTCTGGGATCAGTTAGTGGACCACCTGCAGAAAGAATCGATGTGATGCTTGAAAATTTTTCATTTTTTCTCAACCTTAAAGCAAGGAGGCGGCTAGGTCTCGGGCCATTGAAATAGTAGTTTCTCCTAGTCCTCAGCATTAAAAATTCTGCTCTCTGCCTCAGCAATGAGTTTAGCTCAGAGCGTATGACATCAGTGGTCAATTTTAAATTGTCAGTAAAAGAAACTTGCTGTTAATGCTCCAGTTCAGTCAACTTTGCCTCCAGTTCATTAATTTTAGCCAGTCTGACTCTGCTCTGCTGGGATGAGAATGATATTGCTGTGTTCCAAAAAAAACCTTTAAAGGCACCCCAAAACACGCAAGGATTATCAACCAAGCCGTAATTCACAGACACAAATTTGCGTAGCTCATCCCTAAAAAAAGTACAAAATTTTTTGCTACTGAACGGTGAAATATTGAAATGCCACCGAGCAGCTTTTTTAGGTGTGTTTCTAAGGGTAATGTTAGACAAAATAATAGTGGTCAGAAAGTGAGGTAGGTAGAATCACTGCATTGGAATTTCTGATATCAAAGAGGTAGAGATTAAAATATAATCAATACGTGAGTACACCCCACGTCTATGTGAGTAGAAACTGTACTGAGTCACAGAAGGGTTAACAGCACGAAATGTATCAGTAAGGCTGCTGTCCATGATAAATTTATTCAGGGTGACTGAAGAAGCATGTTGAGAGTGTTGACTTGAGTAGCTACCTTGATAGGAATATTGAGAGCAAATTAGTTAAATTTGCAGATGATACTAAATTGGGAGGTTTGGCAAATAGATTAGAGTCCACTAAAGTGATTTAGGATGATTTGGATAGAATCCAGAATTGGACAGAAATGTGGCAAAAGAAATTTAATTTAGAAACCTGTAAAGTTGTACATGTAAGTAATAAAAACATTAGACAGGATTACTTCATGGAGATTTAAAATTGGAATGTGCTCCACATGAAAAAGATCTGGGAGTGATTGTTGACCAAACCCTCACAGGTTCTTGCCATTGTGCCGTAGCAGTTAAAAAAGCCAATAGGATGCTGGGATATATAGCCAAAAGTACTGAGTACAAATCCAAGGAGGTGATACTTCTCTTGTACAACACATTCGTCAGACCACATCTGGAGTATTGTGTACAGTTCTGGAGACCATACTTCAAGAAAGATATAGAGGCTCTAGAAAAAGTTCAGAGAAGAGCCACTAAGCTGATCCCAGGTATGAAAGATGAAAGCTATGAGAAGAAGCTGAAGATCCTAAATCTCTTTAGTCTTAGGAAAAGGAGACTCAGGGGTGATCTGTCTGAGGTCTTTAAATATGTTAAAGGGATTAACAAAGAGAATTATTTAGGATTCCTTCGGCCAAGTTTTGTTAGTAGAACTCAGGGTCACAAATGGAAGTTGACCACGGGTAAATTTAGCACTGATATTAGGAAATATTTTTTTCACCCAAAGAGTAATTTCGATGTGGAATAGCTTGCCTGACCATATTGTTGAAGCAGAAACCTTGGGAATTTTCAAGAGCAGGCTTGACTTAAAGCTAGATACCATTGAGTCATTGAGTATCTGAAGTGATATATTCGCAATAGTAAAAAGAAACTGGCGAGCCTAGCTGGGCTGAACTGCCTAACTAGGCTTGCCAGTCATGTTATGTTATGTTATCCCAACTTCTATCAATCATCATACCCCGCACTATTTTCGATGGCTCACTATCTCTGAACTCTTTCAATAATGCTTGGATATAAGGTTTTGGATCTGACCTATATACTGGATAAGGTTGCAAGCAGCCCTATTGGTGTCAGCTTGTGAGCCAATTCTCACTTTTTGTGAGCCTGTAGTCCCCACTTCATAGTCATATAAACTTTATTCCAGTCTCAGGTCCATATAAAATACATAAACAAACACAGACAATACAATAAAAACAACACAACAAATATGTTTAAAACACATACAGGCATCTATTCCAGTGCTTCCAAAAGTATGACAGATATTTTATGTCACTTTGTGCAGGCACTGCTAGGGCCATAATGACTCCATTCTTTGACTGGCTAAGTCGACACATAAAAATTTAAATAAACTTTCTAAGGACAGCAAGAAAAGTGGGTACATCACTACTTACAAACATATGGCTTGCACTTGTCCATCTTGGGTGCCAAAGTAAAATCCTAAATGCATGATTATATGCCACCTGGATTTTTTTCATTTTTGCAGCACTGTACCTGCACCATAGGTGTGCAGGATACAATGAAGTACAATATGACCTAAACAAAGCTATCTTGACATCATCAGTACACCTACTAAATTTTCGTGCAAGCATGTTGGCTTGTGCATAGAGTTTGCAGCACTGACGCTGGATGTCATCATTATCACACAAATCATCTCTGATTATGTGGCCAAAATATCTAAATTTGTTCACAACTCCAAGCACTTGATCTGCTAGAACAAAGGAGGGAAAGTTTAACTTCTTGTCCTCCTTGGTTTTCACAGTTAAAATAACACTCTTTTTCGAATTAAACATAATATCATACTGCATACCGTAGCAGGAACAGATTCCAAGCAATTGCTGCATACCAACACTAGAGGGAGACATAATGGCCAGATTGTCAGCATATACCAGGTGATTGATAAGCCTCTCTACCACCATACATCCAGTTCTACACTGGTTTAGCTGTCTAGACAGATCATCCATATACAGATTGAAAAGTACAGGTGATAAAATTCCTCCTTGTCTCACACCATTGGTCACTAGGACAGGTGCAGGTATACTTGTAACCCCATCGAGCATGCATTGTTTGATGTGTATACCAGTACTGTAATATTCTTATCATATAAGGTGGAACCCCTCGCTCCTGAAGTTTGACAAATAGCTTTCCATGATTGACTCTGTCAAATGCTCTGGATGCATCCGAGAAACATAAAAACATTGTACTATTTTTTCTTCTAAACAAAAGAACTGTCTCTTTCAGTGCATAAATACAAAAATCTGTGCCGTGCTTACTTTTAAAACCGAACTGGTTGTCAGTGGTGATTTGATTATGTATTGTTGGAGTCTATCCAAAAGAATTTGCTCCAGCACTTTGGAAAGTACACTTGCCAAAGCAAAGGGTCTATAATTTTCTAGACTGGACACCCAGCGTTGCTTAAAAACATATGCTTCTTTGATCAAAATGTTTTAAAACGCTCTTCTTGTTTGCTGAAACCTGACACCCTCCGGAATTCTATTGTCTCCTTCAGGAATTTCTTCCAAACTTATGCTTTGTTCGATTTGTACTTGGAAGTCAGGATTTCCAAGCTCCAAGTTGAAAATTTCAATTTGAACAGCCCCTGAAGTCGGATTTCCAACTCGGAAAGTTTGTTGAATGTTGTACAGAAGAATTTGACTGGACTGGCATGCATAGAGCCTTGACCACTACCTTATCAAACATCTTTGGGATCACCTTTGTGAGCCAAATCTAATCATCCAGAAGACTGCCAGACCTCATGAATGAAATGAATGAAAGGCAGGTACATTCCTTCTTTCTCATCGACATTCCCATTCATATTTGCAACTGCAACGCCCCTGTATAAAGAAGGCTACTTAAGCTATTCTCCTCGTCTGTTTTGCCTGCAAAAACATGCTGCTGCTTGAAAAACTGCCAGGTGCTGCATCACACTAACCTGCTGGATGTTAGCATCCATTTTTTCTCACCCTGATGTTTCCTTCTGGACTGGTTAAACCACATAACCTTTTTCCATTGCTCCTCAGTCCAATCTTTGCCCAGTCCAATTCTCTCTTGCAAACTGACGTGTCTTTTTTCCCCAATAAGCCTCACTAACAAGTGGCAAGTGGCAACTCAGAGATTGCTCACCTACCCCAAGTTCCGACCTCCGAGTTCAATGGCTGCACCGTAAATCAACAGTAAGTGACAACTGTGATAATAAACTGTATACTTGCCATTCTGTGTAATTTTTGTTTCATTAAATCAGTTGTACACACAATAATGAATAGAGTTCATCGGAGGACTCGTTGCTACGGTGTTTGCACGCGAAAAATACCTAGTAATGTGTTGTTATCAAGTGGTATTGCAAACAGTAGCTAATTAAGGCAATCCTGGCCAGAGGATACCCACTGACCTCAAGTCAGTTTTCCGACTAACTTAATAAAACGCAGTCAGCTCGGGTATGACGTTATTCCCATCCCTGACTTCCAACTACCGAGCCAAATGGAATGCAGCATTAGCGTTTAATGAGACATTTTAAGATGATAGGAGACTTGATAGTATGAAACAGTCATGTATTGCTTTCAAATTGCTATTTATGAAAGTTAAGGAGTCAAAATTTACGATGGCTTCCTTTTTTGTTCTGCCGGTTATTTGCTATTTCTGTAAAGCAGGGCTGCCCAAATTATAGTCCTCAATGGTCAAGTACTGCTGGTTTTCCACCACCCTTTACCCAAGAGCCAGGTGTGATGACAGGCTGGCAAATCAGTGGAAATAAACATTCTGTTAATTGCTTATGCTTGCTTAACACGTTGACTGCCAGCTAATGGCGGGTCAGGGCCAGCGCCAGACTTGAAAATTCGGGGGAAATTATCCATCCCTTTATTGACAACAATTGGTCTGGCTAATTGTAGATGGTTTTCCTTTATAAGCCCTTTCTAATTCAAGAATAATCAAGTGGCAATTGAAGACACGGCTTCTCTCCCCCATGATCTAACAGCAAATAATGGGCTACATTCAGTGCAGAAAAATAATTTAATTATAATTAGGTCTATGCACAGGCACTCAGCAACGTTAATTTTTTTTCCAGCAAGAATTATTTCAGAACTCATTTGCGAATGAAGGTAATTGGTCTGGCAAGTACCTACACCTGTTTTTGCAGCACGGTCACGCAACTTGCTGTAAAAATAGCCAGCTGTTAGACTGGAAAATGAAAACGGAGGAAACCATCGTATACTTGTCACCAGAATTACCTTCATTCACGAAGAGTTCTGAAATTCTGCTCTCGCTGGAAAAAAAATTACCATTGCTGAGTGCCAGTGCATTGACCTAATTATAATTAAATTATTTTTCTGCACTGAATGTAGCCCATTATTTGCTGTTAGATCGCATGGGGGAGAGAAGCCGTGTCTTCAATTGCCACTTGATTATTCTTGAATTAGAAAACGTGCTTATAAAGGAAAACCATCTAGAATTAGCCCGGACCAATTGTTGTCATTAAAGGGATGGATAATTTCCCCCGAATTTTTCTGGCGCTGGCCCTGACCAGCCATTACGAGTTATCTCGTAGTTGGCAGTCAACGTGTTAATTACTAAGTGGGATGTGTTAACCTACCATGAAAATTATTAGGCCTATAAGACAACAAAGCAAAACAGGATTGCCCAGGGGCAAAATTTTGGAAAATTGGCAAGTCCCTGAATAACAGTCCTTCTTCTTCATTACCACATTCTATCCACACGGATTCTGGTCCAATTACTGATAAGCACAAAATCTGTGACTTTTTTAACCAACATTTTATAGCGGCCGGAAACCTTTTTGAAAATTTTAATAATCAATCCACTATAGTAGATATGTCTGACCTTTGCTCTAGTGCATTTACAAATTCTCAAAATCCTAGAGTATTGTTTTCTTTCAGGGAATTAAACATGCATGAGGTCCTACTAGAATTAAAACATATAGATGTAAATAATTCCACTGGAGAGGATCACTTAGTCCCGAGTCTTTTGCATCTTGCAGCCCCACTGATTGCACATTCAATAATTAATATTTTTAACTTGTCATCATTAACTGGGTCTATTCCCAGTATATGGAAAGCGGCTCATGTTTTTCCTTTATTTAAGGGGGGTGATCCCAGTTCAGTAAACAGCTATTGGCCCATCTCAAAATTGCCATGCCTGGCTAAGATTTTAGAATCTCATGTAAAACAACAACTTTGCAATTTCTTAACTTCCAACAACATTTTAATGTCACAGCAATCTGGTTTCAGGCCTCCATTGGTCTTGGTTACAAAGCATGCTCATGGTTCCAGGACTACCTCTCAAATAGAACACAAGCTATTATTTCTGGGGATGCGCAGTCTCAATTTTTAAAGGTGACAAAAGGTGTACCCCAAGGTTCCATTCTTGGTCCAATTTTATTCACAATTTATATAAATGACATTGCTTGTAATGTAACAAATTGCAAGGTTCATTTTTATGCTGATGACACAGTGCTTTATTCCTCTGCTCCAACATGCTTACAGGCCCTCACATATTTACAGTCTGCTTTTAATGCTATACAGCATGCTCTAGCTGATCTTAAACTGGTTTTAAATACTGATAAAACAAAGTTCATGATCTTTTCTGCACAGAATACAATTATGCCAGGTGACTCCATTTTCTTGGTGACTGGTGCTCAAATTAAGCAGGTTCAGTCTTACAAATATCTGGGTATCTGGTTGGATCATGACTTCTCTTTTAAGAAGCATGTGTCCAACCTGTCCGAGAAACTCAGAATGAAAATCAGGTTTCTTTACGGAGACAGGTCCTGTTTTTCTTTGAACAGTAGGAAGAGGATTGTCGAGGTAACAATATTTCCCATATTTGATTACAGAGATGTCCTTTACAGGCATGCCTCTATTAGTACCTTAAGATCCTTGGATGCAATCTATCATAGTGCATTGCGCTTCATCACAGGTGATGGTTTCTAAACTCATCACTGTGCTTTATATAATTCTGTAGGGTGGTTTTCTCTTCATTTTAGAAGGAAGCTACATTGTATTTTATTTATTTATAAAGCTTTGCTAGGCAAACTTCCCTCATATCTCACTAAGCTCTTATCCATCAAAATCAGAAGTCGGCATACCAGATCACAAGAATGGTTTTTGTTAGAGGCCCCCAGGACTGGAACAAATTTGGGCTGTACCTCTTTTAGTGCATTCGCAGCTTGTATGTGGAATAATTTCCAGGATACTTTGAAGCTAGACAGCCTTATCCCCTTCGTTTCCTTCAAGTAATTAGTGTTGGATATATTGCTTCTGGAGGCCAGATGTATTTGCTTTTAGTTTATGGTAGGATTTGCTCATTTATTTTTCTCTGTCCTATGTTCTTATGTGTGTGTGTGCGTATTTATATATTTATATATATAAAATTCATTCATTTTTATTATGTTTTATTCTATTTTAAAACTTGTTATTCCTTTAATCTGAAATTGTTGTTTGTGACTTTTGTGTATTTTTATGTGTGCTGTTTGTATTTAACCTTCCATTGTAATTGTTTTATTGTAGTCAGGGCTCCCCTGCAAAAGAGACCTCTGTCTCAGTGGGACTTCCCTGCAATAAAGGTTATTGATTGATTGATTGGTTCCCAAACTTGGTCCTGGGGCCTCTCATACCCCTTTTTCCACCACGCTGGTTCCAGTGCTAGTTCGGAGCCAGAGCCTGACGAGGCACGGGCTCTTTGCTTTTCCACAGCCTAAGCACCAGCTCCTGGCTCTCAAAACTGGTGCCAGAGCAAACATCAACTCACTGCTGGTCTAGAACCAAGCACCGATTAAGTCAGGGAGTGGGGGCGGAGTTTTAGTGACCAACAAGACCAGTGCAAACACTGTACCGCCATTTTTAAAACAACAGGCGAGTGAGTGTCATCTGCTTTCGTTTTCAAACAAACGAAACTGAAGAAGGCTAAGCCAAATACATCAACAAGTGAAAAAATAAGCAGAGCTTACTAATACCTCCGACGTCCCCAATCATGCTTTTTCCGTCGGTGAATATAGAAATTATTGCACTCCGAAAATCAATTTTGACAAATCCCAGATGGCCGACACTTTGCACTGCACCTTTCCCTGTATTAGAGAATGTGTGTGCCAAATTTGAAAAGAATCCAATGAATAATATTCGAGATATCGATCGGACCAATAATGTCTTCGGACGGAATGACAGACGGGCGGACGGTCCCAGATGGCTGACACTTTGCACTGAACCTCTCCCTGTGGTAGAGAATATGTGTGCCAAATTTAAAAAGAATCCAATGAATAATATTCGAGAAATCGATCGGACAAATAATGTCTTCGGATGGAATGATGGATGGACGGACGATCCCAGATGGCCGACACTTTGCACTGCACCTCTCCCTGTGGTAGAGAATATGTGTGCCAAATTTGAAAAGAATTTTCAAATTCTTTTCTTCTTTCTTTTTCAAATTTCGAATATTATTCCAATGAATAATATTCGAGATATCGATCGGACAAATAATGTCTTCGGACGGAATGACGGATGGACGGATGGACGGACGGAATTCTTGGTATACAACTATACACCCCCGACATGTCGTCGTCGGGAGTATAATGTACCCCTGTCGTAAGAAATTGGTCACACTTCTTGTCTCCTAAGTGGGCGCGATCGTGGAAGTATTTTGAGCGTTTTGCTCGCAGTAAATGTTGGAATATACAAGCATCTGTCTTATATCTGCATGATGCATTTATTTTACATTTTACTTCGCTTCTTCAGGCATTTTTTCTACACCGCTAACATCTATATTAAGCATTACAAATATGAGTTAGCTGGCTATCTGGGACATTCACAAATTACTATAATTGCCATTAGCAAGCTTGAAGGGCATTTCAAAATGAAACAACATTAGATCATTCAAACTTATGAAGCTGGAATGAAATACAACAGTTGCTCATTTATTTCTTACCTGTCTGCATCCTTGGGAAAAGAAAATATGGATAGCGTGGTCCTATCATTACACACTATTGCTGCAGAAAGTTTCGGTGTTTTGAACATGCATGAACAACAATGCAAGATACACAACAGATTTAATGTTTGCGCCTTATTTTGCCACTTTTTAAATATCTGATATTAACCCAGTACAAGATCATAACAATCTAGTAGATTTTATTTTTTAAAAAAAAGAGAAAACCTTAGTGACAATAATAGTATTACTGAGCATAGAAACACAAGCATCATCTCAGTTAAAAATTTTTATTCATGGTTTCCCGCAGACTGTACTGTATTTCTATATTGCCAGATGTACTGAGTGAGGTAATCAAGTGGCTCTGATATGGCTCCTAGGCGACGGAAAAGCAAACAGGTTCTTTGCAGGTGCATGGGTAAAACCAACTGAGCACTGGCACTAGCACCAGCACGGCACGAGCACCAGGTTCTTTTAATAAAAAAGGAGCATCAGTGTATGCTGTTTTGCGTTCCAACCATTATTGCCATCACAGGATTTCAATAAGCTGTTAATTTGTCCCAATTAGATGCATTTTGCAATAAGTTATTTGCTATCCTAAGGCAAATTTTAATAGAAATATTAAGGCGTGCCATGAAGAATTAAAGACCCTTGAACATACTGGTTTTTTTTTTTTTTCTATGTAGGAAACAATTTCAAAGTAATGGCATTTCCACAAAGATCAAATTAGACACTGAGGAAATCGGTAAGCTCCAAATCAGGTCGCTGAACACAGGTGTTCAGAGTTGTTTCAGAATAATTTTCTTGCACGTAATAACAAAAACATTACACAGAACAAGTTGGACTCTATCATTTGCTTGTCTAAAGAAATGTCAGTTTTTTCCCACTATCTGTCCACAGTTTCACCAATTAGGAATCTACTGTTTGCTTTGCTTTTTGTTTGCCTTTTTTTTTCACTTTTCGATTCAGTAAATTTTTTTCCTCTTTTCATGCAGTTGTTATAGATCACAATTTGAATTTGGAATTTATTCATGACAGCATGTATGATTATCTGTTACAACACATCTTTAGAGGATAAATAACTGCTTAAAAAATGATTGCATCTAATTAAGACAAACAAACAGCTTGTTTAAAATCCTTTGATTGCAACTGCAGCCGGAACAAAAACCAGCATACACAGGGAGGCCTCAGGACCAGGTTTGGGAACCACTGGCCTAGCCCACTCGTTCAGAATTATCAAACGGCTACATGCCAACAGAACAGCTGAATGCATTGGCTGTTTCTGCTGAACCTCCTCAGTACTGCATGTTTTTTAGGTGCAAAGGAAAAGGAAGGGTTAGGTTTCTCAGTCTTGTGTTCTAAGCATTGACTGTATAAAACATGGACGTAGCCTCCGTGACGTCACCCATAGGTTTCTGAATATCCATTTTGAAGCAAATTTGGTGGCCATCTTGGCACTTACTTGACTCCGCCTACCTCCCGGATAATCCAAAAACGAGCAAAAAGGCGGGCCGTTGCTGGAGCTGACGCAAGCCCAGTGGGCGGGCCGAATGGAGCTCGTTTGCTGAAACATGCCCTCTAAGCTCGCAGCTACCAAGCTAGCTTCAGCTTCCATACTCCACTAAAAACCAAACTCAGCTCGTACCTGGTTCGCGAAGGCCGAGATGCGGGGTCATGTCTGTCCCAGTAAAACAATGGATCCTGCCAAGTAGCTTGCGGTGGCGGGTTGAACGCTGTTTATATTCGTGAAGCGTTTGCGGGACGAAAGTTGTTCGTATCCGTGAGGCAGTAGCGCGACAAACGCTGTACACCGCTGGGAAGGTGCGGCGGTTGGCTCACTGAGTATTATAATGTGGAAAAAAAAAAGATTAGCCACTAGATGGCAGTGTTGACATTTTTTTTGTTAAGCCCAGTCTGGAGCTAGGTTGGGCATGTCCTGGGCATGCCTCAGAGGGGGCTGGACAAGAGTATATAAGGAGAAAAATTGAGAGAGTGGAGTAGGAGTTGGAGAAATTGCAAGGAGAAATTGTGGAAGGATACATTTGACCAGACCTGTCGCTCTTTTCAAGACCCGTGAAGCTTTTTGTGGATTTTTGCCTGTGTTGGAGCATTTTCCTGTCCCAAGACATCGCAATATAGCAGCCCATCTCCAGTACAAAGGAACTGTAAATATCGTTTTTTTTTATTTGATTTCAATCTTGGTCAGTAGTGTAGGGTGTAGATTAGTTCTATGTGTTTGTTTAATTAAATCTGTTGAACTTAAAGGATTTTGTCTGTCATCCCTTGCTGTCCGTGACGCCATAACAAATTGGGGCCGTAACAAATTGGGGGCTCGTCTGGGATAGACCATTGTGCGAGTCATTTATTGAAAATCTAAAATTTCAAATAGTGAAATTGTTTTTTTGAATTTTCCTAGATATATATTGGCAGATCAACAGCAATGGATGATTTCTTGGCATCACCAACCGTAGAGGTTTTGAAGTCTTTTAAAAAGACAGAACTGCTAGAAATATGCAGACAGTTAGAGCTGACAGATGTAAAACCAGCCATGCAAAAAGCAAGACTGGCGAGAGAGATTGTTGAATATTACATTGATGAAAATGTGTTTGCACCAGGAGATCTGGAACAGTTTCGATGGAAAATCCAAATGTAGAATTGGAACTTAAATTAAAAATGCTAGAAATTGAAGAAAAGAAAAAACAAAGGCAGTTTGAGTTAGAAAAATTAGCAAGAGAAGAAAAAAAGAGAGAGAAAGAGAGAAAAGAAATTGAGGGAAAAGAAAAACAAAGAGAGTTCGAGAGAGAGAAAGAGAGAAAAAAAAAGGCAGTTTGAGTTAGAAAAATTAGCAAGAGAAGAGGGAAAAAGCAGAAAGAGAGAGACAGAGACAGAGAGATTTCGATTTAGAAAAATTAGACAGAGAAGAAAGGCTCCAAATGGAGCAACTAAAAATTAAAATAGAAGCCGAAAACAAATTTCGGGCTAGCCAGGAGGTAAAGCTGGTGCCTCCATTTTTAGAGAAGGAGGAGGTTGATAAGTGTTTCCAGTGCTTCGAGAAGGTAGCTAAGAGTTGTCAGTGGCCAAAGGAACACTGGCCTCTGATGTTGCAAACTGTCCTCAAGGGTAAAAGCTCAACAAGCCTATTCGGCTTTGTCTGCAGATGATTCCTCTGATTATGAGGTTGTCAAAAAGGTTATTTTGACAGCTTATGAGTTGGTTCCAGAGGCTTACCGACAGAAATTCAGAGGTCTGAAGAAATCTGACAGTCAGACTTATGTTGAATTTGCTAACGAGAAGAAGGTTTGCTTTGAGCGCTGGTGTACTTCTATGGAGGTCAAGGATGATTTCAACTCACTAAAAGAGATGGTGTTAGTTGAAGAATTCAAGAACTGTGTTAAGGATGATATTAAGACCTACCTTAATGAGAAGCAAGCACTGAATTTGCGATCAGCTGCCAAGTTTGCAGACGAATATGTTCTCACACATAAGTCCAAATTTCAGTCTGGCAGTAACAATAGATGGTGCCAATTTCAGAAGAAAGGTAACGGTGATACCCAAGATTCCTCACCCAAAGACAAAGACAAATCTGGTGATGGTGCTCAGAAATCCAGTAAAAGGTCTGAACAAAGTGTGAAAGCTGATAGTGACAAAAGTGGTCAAGTTTGCAATTATTGCAAGAAATCTGGTCATGTTAAAACTAACTGTTGGTTCCTTAAAGCTAAGAAAGAACAAGAAAAGGATACCAAACCCAATGCCTTTGTGAAGACAAGGTTAGAAACCCCTGTAGTAGATGACCGATCTGCTAAATTGCCTGCTCCTTGTGAGGCTAAGAAGCCTGATACTGCTGACTTTGTGAGGGAGGAATTTCTTCCATTTGTGTCAGAGGGATTAGTGGCTCTGAATGAGCATTCTCCTCCTGTCCCCATATATATCCTAAGGGATACCGGAGCTTCTCAGTCACTTTTGTTGATGGATTCCTTGGAGTTACGTGATGAGACCGCTTCTGGGGATTTCATACTTGTACAAGGTATTGAAGGGAGGACTGTATCTGTACCCCTGCGCTCTGTATTCTTGAAGTCAGATTTAGTTACAGGACAGGTAAAGGTGGGACTTATGTCAAGTCTACCTATCAAGGGTGTTTCTCTGTTGCTAGGCAATGACCTGGCTGGGGGCAATGTAGTTCCCCTGTTCATCTTACTTCGCAGCCGAGCACTGAAGATGGCGATGAAGACCCATCTCTGTATCCTTCCTGTGCAGTGACTCGTGCTATGGCCAAGAAGGCTCAAGAAGAAGATGATGTGGTGCCGTCCAGCACCTTGAATAGTCATGACTCAGGTGGTTTGCCTCATGACTCTGTTCAGCCTACTATGGTTTCTCCATTTGAGGACTTATCAGACACTTCTATCAGTTCTCTGTTCAGCCAGCCAGATGGGTCTGGTGATTCTGATGTGTCTGGAGGCTTGTCTCTGTCCAGAAAGCGGTTGATTCAGGAGCAAAACAATGATCCTGAAATTTGTGTACTAAAGAAGAGAGCCCTTCCTAATGAAGAAATAGACACAGTTCCAGTTGGGTATTATCTCAAGGATGGAGTGTTGATGCGGAAGTGGCGCCCTCCTGATATCCCTGCCAATGCAGATTGGGCAGTGGTCAAGCAAATTGTTGTTCCGAAGGTCTACAGGAATGAGATCTTAACAATGGCTCATACTTTGCCTTTAGGAGGTCATCTTGGTGTTAACAAGACTGTTGACAAGATCATGAAACACTTCTTCTGGCCTGGACTTCGGAAAGATGTTTCCAACTTTTGCAAAACCTGTCACACTTGTCAGGTAGTTGGAAAACACCAGTTAGACCCACCTGTAGCTCCATTGCAGCCTATCCCAGCATTTGGGGAGCCCTTCTCCAAGGTCATCGTTGATTGTGTTGGTCCATTACCCAAGACTAGATCTGGAAATCAGTACTTGTTGACAATCATGTGTGCATCTACCAGATTCCCTGAAGCCATACCTCTACGCAACATCAAGGCAACTGCAATTTCGAAGGCTTTGATAAAGTTCTTCACGTTCTTTGGCCTTCCCAGGGAAATTCAGTCAGATCAAGGTAGCAATTTCACTTCCGGATTGTTTCAGCAGGTTGTGTATGAACTAGGTGCGAAGCAGATTCTTTCCAGTGCCTATCATCCAGAGAGTCAGGGTGCCTTAGAGCGGTTTCATTCCACTCTCAAGACAATGATGAGGACTTATTGTTATGACCATGAGAAAGACTGGGATGAAGGTGTTCATTTGCTGTTGTTTGCAGCTAGGGAAGCAGTGCAGGAGTCTACTGGATTCAGTCCGTTTGAGCTAGTGTTTGGCCATGAAGTGAGAGGACCTTTGCTATTGTTGAGTGAACAATGGCAAGAGAAAGAGCCGCATATCAGTCTGTTAGACTATGTTAGCAAGTTCAAGGAAAGGCTGCGTGCAGCTTGTGACCTAGCCAAAGAGAACTTGAAATCAAGTCAGGGAAAAATGAAAACTTGGTATGATCATAAGGCTAGAAGCCGTGAGTTTAAACCAGGAGACAAGGTCCTTGTGTTGTTTCCCTTACAGTCCAATCCATTGCAGGCTAGATTTCATAGTCCTTATGAAATTCTGACAAAACTCAATGATCTCAATTACATTGTGAAGACTCCAGATAGGAGAAAGCCAAAACAGTTGTGTCACATTAACATGCTGAAGCCTTATCATGATAGAAATGCTAGGGTTGCAGCTGTCACTTCAGATCCTCCTAGGGCTGAGACTTGTGAAGATGAGGGGGAGTGTCAAGATGATGAACCTAGAATTAAAGCTGAAGTTCTTTCATGTAAATTGTCAAATTCTGAAGTGTTGCAAAATCTTGATGTAAAACTCCAGCACTTAGAACCCTCACAGAGAGATCAGTTTGAGAGGTTGATCAAGAAATAAAAAGATCTATTTCCTGATGTTCCAAAGAGAGTTTCTATAGCCTCTCATGATGTAGATGTTGGTGATCCCAAACCAATAAAACAGCATCCGTACCGGATGAATCCTGAAAAGAGAAAGATTGCTGAGAAAGAGGTTGAGTACATGTTAGAACATGATATTATCAGACCCTCTAACTCAGATTGGAGTTCACCCTGTGTTCTAGTTCCAAAACCTGATGGAAGTACTAGATTCTGTACAGATTATTGCAAAGTCAATGCTGTAACTAGAACTGATGTGTTCCCAATACCTAGGATTGATGATTGTATCGATAGAGTAGGGCAAGCAAAGTTTCTGACCAAGATTGATTTGTTGAAGGGTTATTGGTGTGTGCCTTTAACTGAGAGGGCCAAGAGCATCTCTGCTTTTGCCACACCATCTGGGTTATACCAGTATGAAGTCCTACCCTTTGGCATGAAAAATGCCCCAGCCACGTTCCAAAGGATGATACAGTCTACAATCACCGGATTGCGACACACGGGTGCGTACATCGAGGACCTGATCACATGGAGTGACTCCTCGGAAGAACATCTGAAAGATGTAGAGACGTTGTTCCAGCGCTTGACCCAGGCTAACCTGACTGTTAACCTGAACAAGAGTGACTTTGGTTGTGCTACTGTCACGTATCTTGGCTACGTCATAGGGCCAGGGTAAGGTGGCACCCATAAATGCTAAAGTCCAAGCCATCATGGACTTTCCAGTTCCTGACAACAAAAAAGCTTTATGCCGCTTCCTTGGAATGATCGGGTACTACCACAAGTTCTGCAAGAACTTTGCTGAGATTGCTCTCAGTCTCACCAACCAACTGAAGAAAGGGTAAAAAGTTCACTTGGGATGAAGCATGCCAAAGAGCCTTCGATCGCCTTAAGTCTCTGCTGTGTCACTTCCCCGTCCTCAAATCTCCTGACTTCAACAAACCGTTCTCCATGGCGGTCGATGCTAGCGACCAAGCTTGTGGATCTGTACTCCTACAGAGAAGTGACTCTGATGACATTGAGCATCCCGTGGCATACTTCTCCAGGAAGTTCAATCGCCACCAAAAGAACTATTCCACAATTGAGAAGGAGCTGTTGGCTCTGGTTCTATCCTTACAACACTTTGAGGTTTATGTTTGTACAGGGCAAAGGCCAATGACTGTATATACTGACCACAATCCGTTAATGTTTTTGAGTAAGATGAAAAACAAGAATCGGAGATTGTTGAATTGGAGTTTGATTTTACAGGAGTTTGACTTGGAAATCAAGCCTGTAAAGGGTACTGACAATGTAATTGCTGATTGCTTATCCCGTGTTTGAGTATGTGTATATATATATATATCACCTGTGTTTATTAGCATATAGTATTATATGTATATATATATACACAAGTGTCTACTTAACCATTTTTGTATTGAAAAGAAAAATTTTGCCTTCATGAGTCAAAATTTTTCCCTTTTGGAATGGAGGTGTTATGTGGAAAAAAAAAAAGATTAGCCACTAGATGGCAGTGTTGACATTTTTTTTTTTAAGCCCAGTCTGGAGCTAGGTTGGGCATGTCCTGGGCATGCCTCAGAGGGGGCTGGACAAGAGTATATAAGGAGAAAAATTGAGAGAGTGGAGTAGGAGTTGGAGAAATTGCAAGGAGAAATTGTGGAAGGATACATTTGACCAGACCTGTCGCTCTTTTCAAGACCTGTGAAGCTTTTTGTGGATTTTTGCCTGTGTTGGAGCATTTTCCTGTCCCAAGACATCGCAATATAGCAGCCCATCTCCAGTACAAAGGAACTGTAAATATCTTTTTTTTAATTTGATTTCAATCTTGGTCAGTAGTGTAGGGTGTAGATTAGTTCTATGTGTTTGTTTAATTAAATCTGTTGAACTTAAAGGATTTTGTCTGTCATCCCTTGCTGTCCGTGATGCCATAACAAATTGGGGCCGTAACAAATTGGGGTCGTAACAGTATCAGTATCCCCCCAGAGTGCGAGTGGGTGCTCGTCTTAGCTCTTGTACGCACCTTAGCCTGGTCCCATTAACGGTAGTATGGCCAGCCAAACGATAACATTGCCCTACTTAACCTTACTGACAAACCTGACGGACCTTTATTTTACTACCTCACACTCGCACATTTTGATATGAAGTACTGCCACCCTACATTTTGACTTCGGTGAATGCTGAATTAATTGGTTACTGTAGCCAGCATACGTGGGCTCATCAGTACTAACGCAGCTGGGCGTTTGGCTCAAAGGCTCCATGGTTATTTCATCAGCTGCCCAGCTTATCTCTGTCCTTTATATTAGCTAACGATACCACTGTGACGCGCAACTTTTATTGCGTCGTAAAATTGATGTTACTTTCGGGAAAAAGCCTTTACTCCTAGAGACAGCTAATATAGCCGAACATGGCTGGTTAGTAGCACTTTTTCGTTTCCATCTGGCTTAGTTACGTTAACGTGGTTAGCTAGTTTGTGGATGATGGACTTCATGTAGAGACACTTTTAGCAACAGTGAGCTAGCTCGTTAGATAATGTGGGATATGTTAAATTAGCTATATAGCTAGCCTTTCTATTTACAATGATACTGTTCAGTAATCGCACTGATTATTGAACGAATCCATTGGTGGCGAATGCAGTTTTATAAGATACTGCTGTGTGAATCTACTGAGTGTATAACCACGGCAATCTCAGGTCAAGCCCTCCAAATACTCCGGGGAATCAGCTAAGGAGCCCCGTCATTTGGTAGCGCGCTATGGTGGTTCTAATGTTGTAGCTGACCAGCCAGTTACGTTGGCAACCTGCTAGGGAAGCCGTGACGGTTTTCCAACCCCTGACTGATAGCTTTTGTTCAAAAGTATGTTAACCCTAAATTCATACACTTTTCTGTTTTGCTATTACTTTGCTGCATGCCAGTATAATAACTGTGGCAGGTGTACATTCCCGCTGGCACAGCTGGACATCTTGGGCAAAAACTAACCGTGGGGGTTACTGAATTAAGTCTCTGGCTAGTTGGCTAGAGAACGCACTAACATTACTTCGTGTTGACATATAATGTTATATGAAATAATATTAGAATTTCATCATCTTAGAAAATAGACCACAGACTCCTAACCACACAGCAAGACATTATCATCCTGATATTTCGATAAAAATCTCCAGTCAGAAACGCAGCCAATGGATCAAGTTCCATGATTCGAGTGAGCCTAGGTAGGATAACGGCCCAGAGGTGACTAGAAAAGGCCAAGGATTGGCGGCTAGGCTAGCAGAGCTGTAGTAACCCCCCTCCCTCAGACAGCCAGGCTAGGCCCGTGGTTAGCGGCAGGGCTTGGCGTTCCAACCCTAGAGCCCGGGGCCGTGTAGACCTGTGCTCTAGCCTAGCCACAACATAACCGGATGAGACGACTCCTGCCCCTGCTCCTGCCCAGAGACTGTGGAATTCAAGGTTCTGTCACTCAAAGTGGCCACGCCCTTAATTATGCAGAAATTTTAAGACTTTATATAATGCAAGTAGTAGAGTTGCAAAAAAATTCACTCCCCCAACAGTTTTCACGGAGGGGAAAATTAGCCATAGAGACCAAAATTGTATTTTGAACCAGGCTGTAAACATGTTTATTTTTGCTGTAAAATTTGGCTTTTTAACATGGGGGTCAATGGGGATTGACTCGTTTCTGCAGTCAGCCTCAAGTGGCCATTAGAGGAACTGCAGCTTTTGGCACTTCCGTATTTGCTTCACTTTTCAGCTCCGCAGGTTGCCGCTTGGTTCTAAGCCAATGCCAACGGCTGCATCAACGGAAGTACTGTAAGCCTTTAAGGGACAATGTCAGCTGGGGCACATGCATAGTAGAGTCCAGTCGATAAACATTTTCATTCATGCAGTGCGATATCAAGGGAGCAGAAACACAAACCCCAAGCTTATTAGTACGTGTGTAAAGCGTACCTTCGTCGCTGTTTTAAAAACAGAAGATGGCCTGCAAACGCGGACTTGCTAGAGTAAATGCATTTATCTTTGCTGAAACCCACGAAGAATAAATTATACTTTCCATCCATATTTCTTTGGGCGAAAACAAATTGAACGTGTAAGGTAAGGTAAACCGGTGAATTCGTGGTGGAGTTTCAATCTGTTTGTATCACGTGCATACTTGAGAATTTTGAGAAAATTTTTATCAAGCAACTGTCTTTAATGTTCGCAGAACCTGTTTGTCGCAACGTTTTGTCTGACATGCAGCTGTAGATCCTTTTGCGACCGCTTCCAGAAGGCTGACTTTAAAACAATAATAACGCTACAAAAACCCTGAACTATGACAAACTGATGCTACGAACAGGCTCTACTATCAATAAAGATAGTTTTTTGGTAAAAATTTCATCAAACTTCTCAAGGATGAACGCAATATAAACAGATTGAAAAACGCTCACACGAAATCTCCGACGAACTTGAAATAGTTGTCCCAATGCTTTCAAGAAGTTCCGCTTCGTCACGTGCATGTGCCCCAGCTGACATAGTCCCTTTAATGCAGTGTCCACACCCTGCCAGGCACTATCTCTTCAGTCAGGGCCTTCGTGGAAAGCTATTTTCTCATTTCTATTTTCACTACCTTAATAACATACTAGAAGACGTATACTCAGTCAAAAAAGAAACTTCACACTCATAAATTTCTAAATATTTTCTTGAAACTTAAACAAGAGATATTATTATTATTATTAGGGGTAAATGCGTTGTCAAAGACATCATGACACACAGCAACTCCGACGTGCACAAGCATGCAGCACGTGTGAGCATTCATCAAGGTAAAAGCATGTTTCCTCGTGTTCCTAGTTACGTGACCTTATGAGACATGTGCAATTGAGCCCACGTTAGCACAGTAGAGTGACATCTCGGAAAAACAAGTTCTTACAGTCAATTATCCGTTGATTTGCAATGCCACGACTGTCAAACATTCAACGTGAACGTGCCATTGGTATGCTGAATACGGGAACGTCGGTCACTGACGTTGCCAGGGTTATGGGATGCAGTCGACGGACTATCCATGATCTTCGGACATGTCTCCAACAAACTGGCACCACAGCAGACCAACCTCGTTCGGGTAGACCACGTGTGACGACACAAGCAGAAGACCGACAAATCGTCTTACGCCATTTGCGTGTCGATTTCTCACTGCAACGTCCACTAGGAATGAATTGTTTAGAGGTCGTGTGACTGCCCAAACCATACGTAATCGCCTGCACACTGCTCGTCTCCATGCACGTCGGCCATATCGTGGACCAATTTTAACCCAGTTACACCGACGTCAACGGCTTCTCTGGGCACTATGACATCTGAGATGGACTCAGCGTGATTGGAATAGGGTCGTTTTTAGTGACGAATCCAGATTCACTTTGCACTTCGCTGATGGGAGAGTTAGAGTTTGGAGGAGACGCGGTGAACGCAACGCCCAGTGTTGTGTGCAGGAAGTGGACCGTTTTGGGGGCGGTAGTGTTATGGTTTGGGGTGCCTTTAATGGTCCTGCCCGTTCCCGACTGATGGTCGTTCAAGGAAACCTAACTGCTGCAGGATACAGAGATCAAGTGCTCATTCCAGAGCTTTTTCCATTCATGGCAGCTAATGCCAGACCTCATACAGCCAATTTAACGCGGAATTTTCTTAGGAATGCTGGCATCAATGTCATGGAGAGGCCCTCAAGGTCTCCCGACCTTAATCCCATTGAACATGTATGGGATGTGTTGGGCAGAAGACTCCGTCAAGTAAGGAACCCTCCACAGAATTTGCAGGAACTTGGTGCCATGTTGGTTCAATTATGGCGACGCATCCCTCAAGCTGTGTTCAGACGCATCATTCAATCCATGAGGAGACGTTGCGTCGCAGTTGTGAACGCTCATGGAGGGCATACGCGTTATTGACATGCTTTCATCAAGTTGTAACACCATTTTTACTCTCTTACATTTCCGTAGCATTTCCAGTGGAACTGGTTACATTATAAACATGATTTTTATGGTACACCGTCCTTAATGGGTACAGAATGGAATTAAATCATTATTTAAAACCACTTTTCTTGTATGTTCAACTTATCGACCTCCAAACGAGTGTGAAGTTTCTTTTTTGACTGAGTATACTTGATAAATACGTACATCATACTCTAAAAGGAATCATTTGCAAGGTGAAAGCTGCTGTCCTTTGTCGATGAATTAGCCAGAGACTGTAGTCAATCAATCAATCAATCAAAGTTTATTTATATAGCACATTTAAAACAACCTCAGTTGACCAAAGTGCTGTACATGAATTAAGATACAGATAATCACCATAGACATATAAAATAAATAAAATAAATAAATAAAAACAGTAAAAAGGATCAATAAGATTATGGTAAAAGAATAAAATGAAGTAAAAAGTAAAAGAATAAAACAAAGAAAATAAAAGCCAAGGTTACTTATCTAGCTGGGACTGAACGCCAATGAGAAGAGATGAGTTTTCAGCAGTGTTTTAAAGTGCTCAAGTGACTGTGCAGCTCTAACCTGATAGGGTAGGCTGTTCCACAGCTTAGCGGCCACCACTGAAAAGGCTCTATCTCCTCGAGTACAGAGCCTAGACCGAGGTACTGTCAGAAGCAGCTGGTTTGATGACCTAAGAGCCCTGCTAGTAGTGTGAGGCTTTAAAAGCTCTGATAAATAAGATGGCGCCAAGCCATTTAAACATTTAAAAACAAATAATAAAACTTTAAACTGGATCCTACAATTAACAGGAAGCCAGTGCAGAGATGCACGGACAGGAGTAATATGATCACGCCATTTCTTTCCCGTAAACCGGCGGGCAGCTGCATTTTGAATTACTTGCAAACGGCGCAGAGATGACTGATCAAGACCAACAAACAAAGAGTTACAGTAGTCTAAACGTGATGTAACAAAGGCATGTATAATTCTCTCGGAATCATTTCTTGGGAGATAAGCCTTAACCTTTGCAAGGAGTCTTAACTGAAAGAAACTTGTTTTGACTACAGAGCTGATCTTCTTATCGAACCTAAAGTCCCTATCAAAAATTACACCAAGGTTCCTTGCAAAAGTATGACAGTAGGACTCAAGGGTGCGAATGGCACTGTCATAGCCATCTAAAAGGTTTTGTTGGCCAAATAAGATGATCTCTGTTTTATTTTTGTTCATAGAGAGAAAGTTCACTTCCATCCAAGACCGAATATCTGTAAAACAGTCTAGTAAAACTTGAACTGAGGCTCGGTCATTTGTTTTCATGGGCAAATAAATTTGTACATCATCTGCAAAACAATGAAATGAGACATCGTGCTTTCTAAAAATGGACCCCAGAGGCAACATATACAGTGAAAAGAGGAGGGGGCCCAAAATGGAACCCTGAGGCACCCCACAGCTCAGGGGGGATGTGGCTGACGAATACTGGCCAAGCTGGACAGAGAAGCTCCTGTCTGAGAGGTAAGACTCAAACCACTTGAGGACAGTGCCCCTAATGCCCACACACTTATTTAAGCGCGACAGGAGAATATTATGATCCACTGTATCAAAGGCGGCTGTCAGGTCCAGGAGGACCAGGACAGCAGAGTTACCAGAATCCACAGTTAAAAGTAGGTCATTTAAAACTCTTAAAAGTGCCGTTTCTGTACTATGGCGTGATTTGAAACCAGACTGGAATTTCTCAGAAATGCCATTCAGATCAATATAAGACTGCAGCTGTTCATATACTACCTTCTCCAAGACCTTAGAGAGAAAAGGAAGCTTGGAGATGGGCCTAAAATTAGACAAAACAGTAGGGTCAAGGTTATGTTTTTTGATGAGGGGCTGGACCACAGCATGTTTCAGGGCAGCTGGAACACAGCCAGACATCAAAGAAGAATTTATCAGATCCATAACACAGGGCCCGATGCTATGGAAAACTTCCTTAAAAAGACGAGGTGGAATGCTGTCAGGAGGACAGTAAGAAGGCCTAAGGTGTTGGACCATATCAGTTAAAGCTGAGAGAGACACTTGCTCAAAACTCTCAAAAACAACTCTGCAAATGGGGGAAACAGCAAGGTCTGATGGAGATGACACAAGAGAAGACCTGATAGCAGAAATCTTGTCAATAAAAAACCTAAGAAAATGTTCACACAGTTTAGGTGAAGGTACAGCACCTGTGTGGTCACAAGGATTTAAAAGAGAATTCAAAGTACTAAAAAGAAACTGAGGTTTGTGGCTATTAACTGACACAAGATGAGATAAAAACTGAGTTTTCGCAGCCTTAACGGCTTTCTGATACTGCAATAGGCAATCTTTTAAAATGTCTAAAGAAACTTGAAGATTATCCTTCTTCCACTTTATCTCAGCGCGTCTACAAATGCGTCTTAAAGCACGAGTGGTATCATTAAGCCATGGTTCGGTTGCTGGCTTAGAGCGTTTACACTTAAAAGGAGCCAGCAAATCTAATATATGAATACAAGTACGGTTAAAGACGTCCAACAACTCATCAGAATTAAAGTTACAATAATGATCCTGTGTATGTAGCACAGAGTGATTAAATGCAGCAGAAAACCTAGAGACAGTTGAAGGGTTAATCATGTGCACACGACGGTCCGGGGCGCATGGTTTATCAAGGGAGTAAGGCAGCGTAACGTAAAATAAAACGGCGAAGTGGTCAGGAATATGCATGTCACATATCTCACTGACATTTAATTTCAGACCAAAAGATAGCACAAGGTCTAGTGTGTGTCCCTTATTATGTGTTGGACCAGACACTGACTGAGTAAGATTAAAGGAGTCAATGAGAATCAGAAACTCTTTTACCAAGGTGCGGGATTCACAACAGACATGAATATTAAAATCCCCAACAATTAAAAACCGATCATAGTTCACTGTTAATCCCGCCACAAAGTCTGTAAAGTCCTGTATAAAATCCTTGTTGAACTGCGGCGGACGATAGACCAGGGCGCACAGGACGGGAGAGTGAGGGTTTATAATAAATGTCTGCATTTCAAAGCTGGAAAAAGAAACTGATGGTAACAGTTGACATTGGAAGCTGGATTTGAAGACAGACGCTACCCCTCCACCTCGGCCGGTAATTCGGGGAGAGTTGAAATACTGGCAATTCGGAGGAAGCAGCTCAGAGAACTGAGTGGACTCACCGACTTGAATCCACGTCTCCGTCAGAAACAGAAAATCCAGTTCACGTGAAGTGAAGAAGTCATTCAGGATAAAAGTCTTGTTTGCTAGTGATCTAGCATTCAGAAGCACCAGGCGAAGAGTCTTATCCTCGCGGGCCTGAGTGGAGACGTGGCATAGGGGCCGAATATTCCTAAAATCCACACCGCAGTTGCGGACCCGGCGCCTCAGAGAGGGAACCCCTGCCGGCAGGTGAAGACAGCCAGCGGCCGGGCGAAAGGGAACAACCGGCTGGATCCAGCGAATGCATGGAGGTCGCTGAGACGCATAACGTCTTCTGAAAAGATGGTGAGGATCAATCCCACAAGTGGATCGCCGGAGATTCTTGAGTTTCACCAAGACACCTGCCCTCTTTCCTCGTCTTTTGGAGCGCTTCCTCCGTGAAATGGCAGCCGGTGAGCGCAGCAGGTAGGCCGGTACAGACGCCAAGGGAGGAGGGAGACCCGAGGTTTGATCTCTCAAATCATGTTTTAACACTTTTCCTTGAGACGCTCTAATATAAAAAAGGGCTTGGCGATCATATACCAGCAAAGCAGAAGTATCTTGGCAGAGAAAACGAAGTAACGCAATAGCAAGCAAAAAACACAGTAGAGCTGGAAGACGGCAAGCCGAGCACACTGGCGCCATCTTCCCCAACAACAAATCAATCAATCAATCAATCATCATTCAATCAATCAATGTGTCGTTCATAGTCTTCATAACCGCTTTTCATGTGGGAGTAATCATTCAAAGAGAGACTCACAAGGAGTCAAAATTGATTGATTAGCTGTAATTTTAGTGATTTTACAGCAGTGGTGTGGATTATGAGATTTTTAGCATACCTTAGCAAATATTGTAAATTTGGATTTCTTCATTGAATAGATGATTTTATTTACCTATTATTTGAGCTTAAAAAGATCTAGTGACCAAGAGGTTAAAGTGCAGTCTGCCAGCTTTAATTTGAAGGTGTTTTCATGCATATCAGACAAACCTTTTAGAAATGACTCTCTTTAAGTCCGTAGTAAGCCTGCCTTTTTTGGGTACATCAAAAAATTACTTTTTAATATCATGTAAAATAAAGTAAATTTTCATATTTGGTTGTGTATCCTTTGCATACTATGACTGTCTGATGTTTGTGATGCATAGCCATCATCAGATGCTGAGTATCTTCTGTCCTTATGCTCTGCCTGGCCTGTACTGCAGTTATCTGTTCCAGCCTGTTTTGGGGACGTTTTGCCTTCAGTGTTTCAATTTTTAAAATGCATGTTCCATTGGATTCAGATCTGCTGATTGACCCAGCTGACAGAGTCAAAATCTGTCAATATAATTATGGTGCTTGCAGTATTTCTTGCAGTATTTGCCATCTCTGGCTGCTTGTAATATGTGGGTGCTGACTGGTAGTGTACACTTCATATATGAATGTGGACACTTGTTCATCTGATATCCTATTCTAAAATCATAGGGATTATTCTGGAGTTGGCACCACCTTTGCAGCTACAGTCAGCTCCAAAATTGCTGGCACCCCTGACAGGCAATGCATAAACAATACTTTAAAAAATTCTAAAAAATATATTTATGCAGAAATTCTAATTAACAATATGTGAGAAATACTGTACGATATTAAAGTTCCAGTGGAACCAACCAAAATCATTTACTGGTCTGTAAATGTAACGACTTAGCTCAAGAGCCGTAACAAGGAGAGAGATGCACCCTGATGCATTTAAAAAGCAAAATTCGAGCTGCCAGATGGCTCACTTGGAAAAAGCATCACGTTGCGAAGCAGAAGTGACCGTCACGGCGCGGGTTCGATCCCCGCCTCGTACCAACCAGCAGTGGTCAGCAGCTCTTTTCAGAAGTAGCGCGCAATTGGCCAATGCGCTACAGGGATGCAAATTGGGAAGGGTCTGCTGGGAAAAGTTACGTAGATTAGTGTTCCCCTAGGCGCCTCCTGTTGACCAGACGGGCGCTCATAAGGCAGAATCTGAGCTCGCCTATGTTCGGGTATCCTCCGCCCTCGTTCTGAGCTTGCGAAGTCTCAACCAGTGAATGTATAAGAAGCAGTGGCTGACGGGCACGTGCTTCGGAGGACAGCCGCGAGCTGTGTTCACTCTCCTGAGTTGGCAACAGGGGGCTGCATATGCGAAAAAGCCTAAGTACTTGTACATAGTTCCCTAACTGGATATTCCAGATTCGGGTGGGATTGGAGATGCCAAATTTTTTCTAAAACAAAAAAAAAAAGAAAAAAATTCAATTTATTTCACAAAACCAAATTTAACAAAAAGACAATGCAAATATGGGTGCGAAAATCAGTATCATCAGTAATGTAGGTGATTGGATGCATGCAAAGAATGGTGAAACTGTTGTATGCAATCTAGCCAAAAAGAACCAACACGCAGCAAAAGTCAAAGGGCAAAAGCTCCCCAAGATGGGAAGTGGGTACATTTTATTAGCTCTGTGAACGAGACACAGGTGCTCTCCATTTTTCCAATGACTCCTGGCTCCGCCTTCCAGGCACCTGAAAACGAACATCACACGCATGCAGAGCAGGGGGCTGTAACAGTAAATAACATCTATCAAAATGAAACCCGGTATTAAATTCCACTTGTTTATGTTTTATTGAAGTGATAAGGAACTATATTTAGCCATTATATCACTTCCTGTTTCACTTGGGTATAAAAATGAGGTAACACACATGCAATATCCCTTTGTCATCCAACACTATGAAGAAAACAAAATAATTGTCAGTTCAAAAGGGGAAGATGGTCATGGATCTTCATAAATCTGCTAAAGGCAAACAATTGAATATTCCCCTGAACACTGTCAGGGCAATTATTATAAAATTCCGAAGATATGGACCTGTTGAAAAGCTAAAGGGTAGAGGACGCAACTGCATTTAGCCCCCCAGGATACTGAGGAGAATGGTGAGAGATGCAACAAAATCCCCAAGAATCACTGTGAAGGTATTGCAGGCAGCCTTGGTGGCATCTTGGGGTCACCAGCTTATAACAAGCACCATCAGGCTCCACCTCTGCAACCCCAGGTTCTTTGGAAGGGTTGCTAGAAGAAAGCCTTTTCTGACCAGAAGACACAGATTGCTTGGAGTTTGCAAAACCTCATTTAAATTAGGACTGGAACAAGGTGCTTTGGTCAGATGAGATGAAAATTGGACGTTTTGGTTTGATACAGCATCAGCATTTTTGGTGTCGAAACCAAGATGCATACAAGGAGAAGCATCTCATACCCACGGTGAAATATGATGGTGGGTCAGTCATATTTTGGGGGTGTTTTAATTAAAGAGGTCCATGGGCTCTGGTTAAGATTAATGACATAATGAGTTCCACCCAAGGCCGGATTATCCATATGTGGCAGGCCAAAGGAGGGCCCAGATGGGGAATTGAACCCCAGACTTCCGGCTCAAGAGTCAAACGCGCTGACCACATTGCCAAAGAGCCAGGCTTGTTGGCAAGGTAGCCAGGGCGCATACTTATTTGGAGGCATTTCTAGCGACAGGACGCATCAACTGTCACACATTTAATGACCAGTGTGCGTACACTGGGGCATATTGCTGGGAGGGGCATCACATCATTCATGAATCCTTGGTTTTTTTTTAAATTAATCGATAAACTTAATTGTTGATATAAAAAGAGAATATACAGTACCAGTAAAAAGTTTGGACACATTTTGCTAATGTCAGAGCACTCTGTTTTGAGAGAAATTTAAACAGCCAAACTTCTCTATATAATCTCAAATGGAGTCTTGTAAGAGTTAAACAGTTTGAAGTTAAAAGAGAATAATTTACTTGTTTGAATAGTGTCCAAAATTTTGAAATTCTCAAAGAAGCCATATTTTTACAAAGTAAACAGACATACAAGCTCCTTCCATTTCCAACGGGCAAATTTTAAGTCAAGCTGTTTTGGGACTTATTGGGAAAAAAAGTGGAAGAAAAGAACACCACAAGCGCAGCAAATCTTTGGAAAGTTTAAATGACTATAAATGCAGGTTAGTTTGATGGATTTAAGAATTAGATCTTTTTTTTGCAAAATAATGAGGGAGTGTTTCCTTATGAATTGTAAGAAAAATGTGAGTATGTCCAAACTTTTGGCTGGTACTGTATAAAATAAGAATACAAATTAAAACAACGCGTTGCTGAATACTCCTCGGCCTGTGCACATCTATGGGTCACAGAGAGTTACCATACCAAAATTGACGAAGCTGCCATCAATAGTTACTGAGTACTGGGCCGGACAAGATTTTCACGGTGAAGACCACAACGCTAAGGTCAAAGGTCAAATCCAGCCAAAACCCTGGCATCGCACATCTATGGGTCACAGTGAGTTACCGTACCAAATTTGGTGAAGCTATGATCAATAGTTACTGAGTGCTGGTCTGGAAAAGATTTCCTGCATCAAGGTCACAGCGCTAAGGTCAAAGGTCAAATCCAGCCAGAAACCTGACGTTGCACATCTATGGGTCACAGCAAGTTACCATACCAAATTTGGTGAAGCTATGATCAATAGTTACTGAGTGGTGGTCTGGACAAGATTTCCTGCTTCAAGGTCACAGCGCTAAGGACAAAGGTCAAATCCAGCCAAAAACCTGACGTTGCACATCTATGGGTCACAGTGAGTTAACGTACCAAATTTGATGAAGCTACGACCAATAGTTACTTTGTACTTGACCGGACAAGATTTCCATGATGAAGGTCACAGCGCTAAAGTCAAAGGTCAAATCCAGCAAAAAACCTGACGTTGCACATCTATGGGTTGTAGTGAGTTACCATACCAAATTTGGTGAAGCTGTGATCATTAGTTGCTGAGTACTGACCCGGACAAAGTCATGGACAGACGACAGACAGACAGACACGCAGGTGATGACAATACCCCTCTGGCCAAAGTTTGGCCGAGGGGTAAAAACTGCAATTTGGAACTGCCCTGCCATAAGCTATGTTTCCATTTAACTTTGAAGCGAATCTTGTGAAAATTTGCAAAAATGAAATGCGAATTAAGTGCGTTTCCATATGTTTCCCTCAAGCGGTTGAGAGCAACTAAACAACACTACGGAGGCAATGTCGTGCGTGCATACGTTTGTCAGATAAACACGTACATACAGTGCCGGACAAAAGTGTTTTCACTTATCCAAGTTGTTGGAACAACAAATAATAACCTGACTTGTAGTTGATCAAGTGGAATCAAAAATGGCTTATATGAAAGGCAAAGCCCTCTAGATTATGCAAAATATGCCAAAATAGAGTTTTGTGTCATTCATTGAGTTTTATAATTTAATTTGTACAGAACGGTCAGATTTTGCTTGGACAAAAGTCTTGTCGCATTGAAAAAAAATGTGGAAATTATACAAACACTTTAATTTGAATACACAAATATGCCACTATAATATCAGAACATAAAGTCATGGTGCCTTGGAAAAAATAATTAATATTGCGTATGACTCCCATGAGCTTGGAGGACTGCATCCATACGTCTTGGCAATGACTGAAATAACTCGATGATGAAATCATCTGGAATGGCAAAGAAAGCAGTCTTGCAGGACTCCCAGAGTTCATCAAGATTCTATGGTTTCATCTTCCAAGCCTCCTCCTTCATCTTACCCCTGAAATGCTCAATAATTGTTCATGTCAGGTGACTGGGTTGGCCAATCCTGGAGTACCTTCACCTTCTTTGCTTTCAGGAACTGTGACATGGAGGCAGAAGTATGAGAAGGAGCAGCAGTATAAGTAGGGCAGCAAGAACTTCTTGATATTTCAGGCTGTTGATCTTGCCATCCACTCTGCAGATCTTTCTCACACCCCCACACTGGATGTAACAACAAACCATGATTTTTCCTCCACCAAACATGATTGTTTTCTGGGAGAATCTTGGGTCCATGAGGGTTCCAACAGGTCTTGTACGGCGACTGGGATGCAGTTCAATGGATGATTCACCAGAAAAATAAACTTTCAGCCACTTTTCCAGTATCAATCCTTTCTGTGAGCTGAGGACCTTGGCAAATGCAATGCAGGTTTTATGTTTTCTGTTTAATGCAGGCTTCTGTGCACTAATTCGACTATGAAAACCACTTTGAGAGAGAATTTGACAAACTCTTCTTGTAGATACCGGGATTTTTGGTGACATTTCCTCATGTAGCTTCGCTGTAGTTGAAGAAGGGCTGGCCTTGTACAGTTGAAGCAACAAACGGTCCTTTCAAACAGTTGTCATACCGGGGTCTGTCTGACCTGCGCTTGCCATGAACGACACCAGTTTCTTCAAATCTTTTTCTCATCCCCTCCACTTGACATTTGGATACATTAAAGATGTCTGCCACCTCAGCAGCAGACTCAGTCTTCAGGCTCTTGATGATCAGCACTTTGGTCTGTGGTTGAATCTTTGGTATGTTGTCAGAGGTCTAGTCGCACCTCACATGAAAGTCTGGTGTGCTGGGGTTATTTCTATACACATCTGGGAATGTGTCAATTACAGTATTTGTCATAGGTTAAACTCTAATCTGCGATTTGTTGCATCATCTGAAGAGATGACAAGACTTTTGTCCCAGCAAAAACAGATGTTATGGGCTTAGCCAAGCTGTGAACATCAGAACACTTTTTGACAGTTTCATTTTGCACCAAATTATTAATGTGAAAGCCCTTGACATTAAAATGGACCATTTATTGTAACAATTGATTGGTTAGAAATAAAGTTATATGCTATTTTTAGTTACTATGTCCTTATGCAACAGGACTTTTGTCAGGCACTGTACGTTGTTTCTTGGCAATCTCAAAAGCGAAAATGGAGAACGACAGCAGAAACACTCACTACGTCAGAGTTTATTCAAAAAATGTGTTTCCATTTCAGATTATGCGCTTTAAGTCTTTTTTGCATAAGTCAAAATCCACCTCAAGCGAGTGTAAAAACTTATTTTGCAAATTAGAGCATTTTTTCCAATTATGGTGTTTCCATTACCTTTTTTGATGCGAAACTTCAAAATGCGCATTAAAACAGGGAAATGGAAACACAGCTATAGTCACAGAATGGCCAAACTGGTCCCAGATCAGCGTAGCAAGCTGAGCTAGAATCCCACCACTTAGAAACTGAATGAGCACTGATCTCCAATCAGTTGTTGATCACAATGACACACGTTCATTCTGACATCACAAGCTACAACACACTATTTGATATTGGTCAAATAAAAAAAATGGAATGGCGGTGGAAGCAGCTGAGGGGCTGTGCTAATTGTAAAATACCAGAATAAAAAAATACAAAAAATTTTTCTGGTACATTTGGTAGCGTGCATATTTAGCTTTTTTTTTTTAAAATAAAAATTTTGCATCTCCAATCCCACACAAATCTGGAATGCCCAATTGAGGAACTATGCACAAGGCTTGCTCATATGCGACCATGTGCTGCCAACTCAGGAGAGTGAAGAAAGTTCGCGGCTCTCCTCCGAAGCATGCGCCTGTCAGCCATTGCTTCTTACACTCATTGGTTGAATCCTCGCAAGTTCAGAACGAGGGCGGAGGATACCCGAACATGAACAAGCTTAGAATCTTCCTGAGAGTGCCTGTCCGGCCAACAGGAGGTGCTTAAACAATGAACAAAGCTACCATTTGTATATTACCTTTCCCAGCAGACCCTTCCCAATTTGCATCCCTGTAGCACAATGGCCAATTGTGCGCTACTCTGAAAAAAAGCTGCCGACCACTGCCGGTTGACCGGGGCTCGAACCCGCACCGTGATAGTCACTTCTGCTTCGCAGTGGATATTTAGCTTTTTTTAACGTTACTCGCCGCAAAGAAGCTGTTGGTACAGAGGCACGTTCCTCCCATCAATTCCATTCCTCCAGCACTAGTGCCAAGTGCTTACATTACAAACGTTAGCAACGTAAACTTAGAGGCTAATGTTATCGAGATGGAAGCAGCAGCACATGTAACATTAGCTGATGTTAATGGTAGCCTGTCGCAGGAGGGCTGATAACAGCAGCAGCTGGACTCGGGGACGGAGAACGTTAGCATGATCGCAGAGACAGACAATAGAGGGCCCTATTTTAACGATCTAAACACTCGGTATGAAACGTGTGGTGCAAGTGCATTTAGGGCATGTCCAAATCCATTTCTGCTCGTTAAACGGCAGGATATCTGGGCGCATAGTAGGTGCTCAGTGCAAAGGGGTTGGATTTAATCACTTAATTAATCATAGGCGTGTTTTGGGCGAAACATGGAACAAACCAATCAGAGTGTCATCTCACATTCCCTTAAAAAGCGTGGGGAACTAGCACCGTGGTGGATAGCTATTATAAGGCCGGACTTTACTGCCCTCATAATAATAATAATAATAATAATAATAACTCTTAACTGCATCAGAATGAGGGCTGCTCCTGCCTGAAGCGAAAGCGCGCAAGCAAACCATTGTTTAAAGTAGCCTATGGAAACCTGATCTAAGCGATCTTCAAAAATGCAAGAAAAATATTTTTAAAATATTTCTCAAAATTATTTTAATCATATTCAAGTGTTAAAAATTATAACAGTGAATCCCCAGGGCCGCAGTTGAACTTTAGGGGAGCACCGGTGCGAAAGTAACTCTGGACGAAAGTAACACAGCGATTTACTCACAGCCATACGCACTTCGATGCGTCATACTAGGTCAGGATGTGCAGCTCGCGCCCCTCTCCAGAACCGCGAACATTCTTGAGGCGTCCAGTCTTCCTCGCGGCACAAGACCGAGAAGACTGTTTTCCAGCGGTGAGTAAATTCAGACGAATGCTTAACTTTTTCGATTTAAAGATTGTCTTTATCGCTCCATGTGTCATATTTATGATGAAATGATCGGTGATTTAGTTCCGCAACATATGGTGCAGTTTGAAATGTCAGAATTTTTCCACTTTGGAAGTAATCCTTGTTAAAATGTCAGGAGTCACCGTCGGGACTGAAGTAGCAACAGTTACGTTCGTCCCTCTCTGCTAATGCAGCCGCATTTTGTGTTTAAAAGCTCCATAAAAATGTGTGTTATGTTTTACCGACAGAAAATGCCCAGGGTCAGAACTGAGAGGAACGGTTGACCCGGAGGTTTACGCAAGGGCTTTTTTGATGTCCCAAGAGGCGATAGTATAAGGAGGGCAGCAGCGGTGCATGGCGTTTGTCATGTCACCCTGTTCAGGTACTGCAAGAGGAGGGCAGAGGCAAGAGGGCAGCAGACCAGGGCCCCAGGGTACAGGGCTCACAACAAAGTCTTCACAGAAGAACAGGAGAAGAGACTGCAGGCATATATAAAGAGAGCAGCCGATATATATTTTGGCCTGAGTCCTAAAGAGGTGCGAGTAACACTGCAGACAGAGCTACACCACTACAAAGAGCCATAGCAAGCACCTCCGCTCCGGATCTGCCACGGCTCTGAGCCGGATCAGCTGGAGTCGGGGCAGATCCGGAGCGGAGGTGCTTGCTATCTGGGAATTAACCTCTTTTTTATGCTTTTTTAGGTGCAAAAGTTTGCATATGAGCTGGCCGAAAATATTGGCCTCAAAACTCCATGTTCATGGAAGAAAAAACCAGATGGCAGGGAAGGATTGGCTCACCTCCTTCCTCGAGCGCAACAGAACCCTGTCCATCCGTCGACCTCAAGCCACCAGCATGTCCCGTTCCACCAGCTTCAACAAGACCAACGTGACCGCGTTTTTTTAACAACCTAAAGACTGTCCTCACCGCTATAATTTTGAGGCAAATGACATCTGGAACATGGATGAAACAGGTAAAAATTTATATTTGGATGATAAATTTAAAAGCACCAGTGATTTGCACCAGCAATAATTCATTTCACTGATTATTTCAGGTACCACAACGGTTCAAGTGCCAGACAAAGTCATTGCCGCCAAGGGCCAGCGCCAGGTCGGTGCTGTGACCTCCGGGGAAATAGGGACATTGGTGACCGTTGCCTTTGCTGCCAACGCACAAAGCAACTTTGTTCCCCCTTACTTTATCTTCCCAAGGAAGAAGTTCCATGACCACTTCATCCGGGATGGTCTCCCTGGCTCCACTGGTTCTGCCAATGGATCGGGGTGGATGGAGGAGACAGATTTTTTGGCCTTTTTACAGCATTTTGCAAGACACACCCGCGTGACCCCGGAGTCAAAGTTGCTGCTACTCTTAGACAATCATGCATCACACCTCTCCGTGGTAGCTATTGACTTTTGAAAGTCACAGGGCATTGTACTCCTGTCATTTCCACCCCACTGCTCCCACCGTCTTCAGCCGCTAGACCGAAGCGTTTTTGGCTCTCTGAAGCACTACATTAACAGTGCAGCAGACAATTGGATGCGAATGAACCCTGGAAGAACTTTGACCATCTACAACATCCCGAGTCTTGTGGCTAAAGCTCTGCCTCAAGCTGCGACACCAAGCAGCATTTCGTCTGGGTTCGAGTGTACCGGTATCTGGCCCTTGAATCCAGATATTTTCAGTGAGGAAGACTTTGCTCCAGCTTACGTGACCGACCGTCCTGCACCAGCACCAGCTCCATCCCCAGTGCCAGGGCCAGCTCCATCCCCAGCGCATACCATCCATCTAGGTATGCTAGTGGTTCCAGGAACATCTAGTGGCACGCCAGTACAGAGGTTCAGCCCAGAAAAGCTTCGCCCATATCCAAAGGCTGGCTCGAGGAAAGAAAATAAAAGGAGAGGCCGAAAGAGGTGGGCATAGTGTCATTTTTAACTCGTCTTGGTTCTCTTGCTTGTATAAAAACAAGCTGATTCTGACTATTATCTCACTGAATGTTGCAGGTCAACAGCAATACTGACCGACACCCTGGTGAAAGCTGCTTTGGAGGAGGAGAGTCGGCAGAGGGGCCAGAGAAAACAGTCCTCTTCAAAACTCCCAAAGAAAAAGAGGCTTAGAGGACACACTGCAACCACAGTTTCTCGGGGCAAGGATGAGGAATGTCTTGTTTGTGGGGAGACATTTGCCTCATCTTTGCCTGGAGAAGTGTGGGTGCGGTGCATCTTTTGTCTGCTGTGGTCGCATGAGGCATGCACTGAGGGTGCCACTCATTATATTTGTCACAACTGTGATGAGTAATTTCATCCCAGATAGCAAGCTCCTCCACTCCGGATCTGCCCCGGCTCTGAGCCGGATCAGCTGGAGTCGGCACAGAGCCGGGCAGATCCGGAGCGGAGGTGCTTGCTCACTGGGATAATTTTTATAAATAGACCTTGCACATTAAACATGTTCACGGTCACTTTTGGAACATTTAAAGCCAATTAAAATGTTTAAAACAAATGCCTGGCTGTTTTTGCTTCTGTTTTAACGAGAAATTTAAAAAGATTCCAGTAAATTTGATCACGTTACTTTTGCCCTGCCCGTGCATTACTTTCATCCCGGCTGGATGGGTCGAAAGAAGCAATCCACAACATCCGTTCGACGTCAAACTATGCCGAAGTCAATATATATGGTGATGATTTAGCACCTGATATTGACAGAGCACACACGAAAAAGTAGTTAATCGCTCCTGTTTCGGGTCTGTAACGTTGACCATGTGAAAAAATGTAACTTTCGTACAGCTCTCCCCTATATTGCATTACAACTTGTGCATAAAACAAGTAAACGAAAAAAAAAGGTTTAACTTAACCCTTTCGCAAATTTTTGTCGTTTTAACCAACGTGTTTTATAAAGTCTTTAAATTCCCCGGATAATTCCCTTGTTAGTTACACTCATCTTGGCTGTCTCTCAGGTCACCCAAAATGACAAAAACGCTAAATCCACTGTGAAAAATGTAACATGGCATCGACGAGTACAAATAGCTCATTCTAGCCGTATAAACGAAAATACAACGTGGATGAAGTTTTTGCTTTATTGAATGACTTGACGATGAGTTTGAATATCCAGAGAGCGGGAGTGACTTGGATCCAAACGATTTTAGCGATTCTGGAGAGGATTAAAACATAAAAACATCAAAAATCTGGGCCAAAATTTGCCTAAAGGGTTAAGGGTCACCGGTAAAAATAAATAAATACGCGCTGGCGGGGAATACTAAGAGAAATTAAAATGAGTGAGAAAAATAGCGAGAAAGAAACAAAACTAGTGTTTTATTTCATCACGTACCGTAACCCTTTGAATAATATCCAACAGGAGTGACAAGACCTTGTTTCCGCTTAAATAATAAATCAATTTCCAAATGAAATGAGGGATTTTGGATTTGATTATGGAAACGGACCGCAGGCACCATATTAATGGATCAGGTCGGATTCAATTTTTTTTCATGTAATAGCAGATAATGGGTCTACCCCTGCAGGACTTAGGCTATCTTAACTTCTGATGCGCATTTTCAGCACTTCAAACATTCTTTCAGTTACAGTTTGTGTTTGATATTTTGAGCAACCATTGTCGCCGAACAGCCAGCCTTCCAGGGGGGATCCTCTGGAAGACCGCTTAAATTATTGAGTTCGCCAGTATGAAAGAGTTGTGGCTTTATCCAGTATAATCTGAATATACCTATGTGCATAATCGCAAATTATCCGATGGAATAGGTTCCCTTACGATTGAACTAGCTTGCATCACAGCATGCTCCGATGTCGGTCCGTGGATAGATCGCAATCGCCATTCTGACACGTGTTTTTTAAACATCTTGAAAATAATCTTTCACATTGGCATTTTTTATTTTTAATAGTTTGCTTGTGTGGGCGCTACAGTCCGTCCTTTTGTTACTCGTAACAAGCAGAGGGTACGCGCGTTATGGACTCAAAATACTTATGTATTAATGCGCCCTTAAAATAGCAGTTAAAAACTGATTACTGACTTTAGACAAGGTTTCAATCGCGCAAGAGCTTAAAGTGAACATAGCAGCACGCCAGTAGATCGCCTGACCACACCTCATTTTGAGACCAACACGCCCTTGGGTGCTCAATGTGGCGCAAATTAAGCCTTTACCGGCGGCTATGTTTTTTCCGTTCCGCTCATAACTACATCAGGGGTTTCTTACAGAAGGTTCTGCAGTGGTCAGAATTCCATTTCCGGAGAAAAGTGATTGTGAACACGCACCATGGGTAGGAGTTCCTCGAGCGCAAGCCGTTGTCATGGACACCTCGGATACCAGCACGTTCATGAGCCCCACACTACACATGTGTGAGCAAAAAGTCACAACGCATGTCCGCGTGGTTCCGGAAGTTGGCCCCCATGTCGGCGTGCTGCGCCATTGAGCAATTTCCATTGAAATGGATGGGCGGCCATTTTCCAATTGTATATCCAGTGAAATATCAAACATCCTTGCATAATATTAGCAATGGCTCTGGCGATAACAAAGCCCTCCCATTCATAAGGGAAAAATGATTGGACAATTTTACTGTCATTTGAAATTACTATTGCTCGGAGCTCAGAGCCATATCGCTCTGTCGGAGCCGAGCCCTCTGTAAATGCACAGTGGACCCACAGCATTTCCTTCCCAGCAGCTGCAGAGGGAGACAATTCAAAGTATTTAGGCGTAAGAGACACTACTTCTACCATGTGTTAAGACGAGCAAGAACTATTAGCGAACGGTATACCTGCATTCCAAGTTCGCTAGCTATGTCATGGCAAGGTCGCTAAACACACATTACAAAGGTCTGCACATACTGATTCGGCAGCAAGTTTAAGTGGGAAATGTTAATTGATATTGGAAAGATACCCATGGCTAAAATGACGAGCTAGCAACAATATTATATTATTTTTTCATCTGCGTGCAACATGCTTGTAGCTAGTCAATATAAGTAAGGCCATTGGCATGAATTTACAACGTAGCCTGCTGCCAGTAATCAAGCTACCAGACTGTTAAGTCACAATATGAATGTCAATTCCAGTAACCAATCTAACTTTATAGTCAATGACAATGCAGTATTTTATATCTGATAGGAAGTGTTGTGCAATAACGTCTGATGCTTCTCGTGAAGATATCTTAGTCCAATTACTTGTGGCTAATTTGACGCCAGCGAAATGATCAATTTGCAATATCAGTATCTCTGAAGTATATAGCTACCTAGTTTCCGTGATTATTTTAAACTGTGCCAATTGCGCATGTTAAACGGAAGAGACTGCAAAGTGGCAGAAAAGATCGGGATCCATCGGACAGTTAAATAGACATTTCCTAGAGCTAATTCTAATTCTAGCTGGCTATATTCACTCGCTCAAGCAAGGATCTGCCGTCGTTGATGGCTTTTGCTCGCTACTAGGCTCTACTCTGACGATTGCATCATCGTCTTCCGAACTTTCTGATGTTGAGACATTCGAGGTGGAGGTGGACGAACCAGCCAAGCGTCCATGATCGGCTGTTCACAAACTAACTGGTACTGAGCCTAATGTGCTTGTGACAGCGGCGGCTATACGGGCCTATCTTCAGATAATTGATAAAACTAGGTTGATCGGTACAGTCTGAAGCCATCCGTATTGTTGCTGATACTGGTACTGGTGACCTACAGTGCCGTGAAAAATTATTTGCCCCCTTCCAGATTTCTTTCTTTTTTGCACATTTTTCACACTTAAATGTTTCAGATCATCAAACAAATTTTAATATAAGAAAAAGATAACCCGAGTAAATACAAAATGCAGTTTTGAAATGATGATTTCATTTATTAAGGGGAAAAAGCTATCCAAACCTACCTGGCCTTATGTGAAAAAGTAATTGCCCCCCTTGTTAAATCATGAGTTAACTGTGATTAACCACATTTTTTGAGTCCAATTTCACTAGCCACACCCAGGCCTGATTACTGCCAGGCCTGTTGAATCAAGAAGTCACTTAAATAGAACCTGTTTGACTAAGTGAAGTAGGCTAAAAGATCTCAAAAAGCAACACGTCATGCTGCGAACTAAAGAAACTCAAGAACAAATGAGAAACAAAGAAATTGACATCTATCCGTCTGGAAAGGGTGGCAGAGCCATTTCTAAGGCTTTGGGACTCCGGCAAATCATGGTGAAAGCCATTATCCACAAATGGAGAAAACTTGGAACAGTAGTGAACCTTCCCAGGAGTGGCCGGCCTACCAGAATTACTCTAAGCGCATCAACGACTCATCCAGGAGGTCACAAAAGAACTCAGAACAACATCTAAAGAACTGCAGGCCTCACTTGCCTCATTTAAAGTCAGTATTCATGATTCAACAATAAGAAAGAGACTGAGCAAAAATGGCATCCATGGGAGGGTTCCAAGGCGAAAACTACTGCTGACCAAAAAAAAGAACACAAGGGCTTGTCTCACATTTGCCAAAATACATCTTGATGATCTCAAAGACTTTTGGGAAAATATTCTGTGGACTGACGAGACAAAAGTTGAACTTTTTGGAAGGTGTGCATCCCGTTACATCAGGCGTAAAACTAGCATATCATTTCATAAGAAGAACATCATACCAAAAGTCAAACATGGTGGTGGTAGTGTGATGGTTTGGGGCTGCTTTACTGCTTCAGGACCTTGACGACTTGTCGTAATTGATGGAACTATGAATTCTGCTCGCTACCGGAAAATCCTGAAGGAGAATGTCCAATCATCAGTTGGTGACCTCAAGCTCAAACGCACTTGGGTTATGCAGCAGGACAATGATCCGAAACACACTAGCAAATCCACCTCTGAATGGCTTAAAAAAACCAAACTGAAGGTTTTGGAGCGGTCTAAGCAAATTCTGGACTTAAATCCGATTGTGATGCTGTGGCATGACCTTAAACAGGCCGTTAATGCTCAAAAACCCTCTAATGTGGCTGAATTAAAACATACTGCAAAGAAGAGTGGGCCACAATTCCTCCACAGCGATGTCTAAGACTCATTGCCAGTTATCACAAACACTTGATTGCAGTTGTTGTCGCAGAGGGTGGCACAATCAGTTATTAGGTTTAGGGGGCAATTACTTTTTCACACCAGACCAGGTAGGTTTGGATAGCTTTTTCCCCTTTATAAATTAAATCATCATTTAAAAACTGCATTTTGTATTTACTCGGGTTGCCTTTGTCTAATATTAAAATTTATTTGTTGATCTGAAACATTTAAGGGTGACAAATATGCAAAAAAATAAGAAATCAGGAAGGGGGCAGTACTTTTTCACGGCACTGTATCTGTAATGTACCTGCAGCAATTTTTTGCGTAGCGGCGGATTTTTCCAGCGTACCGGCATGCGACTTTTGCGTTCGTCAGCGTACCAGCCCGGTACGCTAAAATGGCCTGGCTAGAACTATGTATCATCCGTCAGCTAGATGAGTCACTTGATCGATTTCAGTTTGCCTCTAAAGGTCATTCTACAACTCAGGCCCTAGTGTATTTCCTTCACAACATCTTAGAATCACTTGACAGAGGGAATTGCTCTGTGCATGCCCTTTTCTCTGATTTCAAGAAAGGCTTTGACCTAGTTGACCATAACATCCTGTGTTCAGAAATGGTTTGCCTGGATATCCACCCAGCTTTGGTCAGATGGGTTAGATCTTTCATGACGAACCACATACAGTGTGTTTGCATTAACAATGCCATGTCCGGATTTAAGATGGTTAATGGCGGTATACCTCAAGGAACCAAACTCAGCTCTTATTATTCTCGATACAGGTCAACTCTTTAGCTGATGACTGGAACTTTAGGATAAAATACGTCAACAACCTATCAGTCGCTGAGGTATTTCCTAGATGTTCACCTAGCATCATGCCTGTTATCGTCAACACCATTCAAGAGTTTGCCAATGCAAGAGGCATGTGCCTAAATCCAAAGAAATGTAAAGAGATGCTCTTCAACCCCCTTCAATATCGCCTCGCTATGCAGTCGCAGTTATTTATGGAGGGCTGCCCGATAGAAATTGTTCAATCGTTTAAGCTCTTCGGTGTTTATTTTAATGGCAATCTTACTAAGAGAGCCTCTAAACGGCCATACATTCTACGTCAACTGCGGAAGGCCGGCTATGGTACTAAAGACCTAATTGACGTGTATTGCAGCCTGATTCGACCAGTCTTGGAATATACTGTCCCTGTCTGGGCATCATTACCATTGTATCTTAGTGATGAAATTAAATCTGTTGAACAAAGGGCACTAAGGATAATATTTAGATCTCAGTACACAGGCTACGCTAGCTGCCTTGAAGAAGTTGGACTCCTTCCTCTGTATCAGAGGAGAGAGAACATTTGCACTGAATTTGAAAGGAACTGCAAGAATATCAGTCCAATGAAGGCCATATTGAATCTTCCCCGTAATATTAATCACCATAGATGTAACTTGCAATCCGGAAGTATAAATTGCAATCCATTTACTATGTATACTAGATGGAACCAATTTGTTTCAATGAAATATTCTGTTATATGAACTCAAGTGGACAATTAGAGATTGTATACAAAGAATATATACTGAGAGGCATTAAAAACACAAAGTGGTTTTTATCTTCTAATTTGAAAACTGATAGATTTTACTTTGGCTGATTGACATGATGACCATCAGGTATGGTAAGCATTGCAAAATGTCAAGTGTCTGGGTTCGAATCCTTACTTGGTTTAACACATCATTATGATTATCTAAATGCAGCACAGTTCCCTGGATCATGGTCGTGAATCACATTGGGAGAAATCATTTTCACATGAAAAGTTGAAGATCAGGGCCAATAAAAACACACATAAACAAAGTCACATCATTCCCACTTCAAATGCCACAAACAAATGAATCTCAGAAGAATCAAACATTTTGAATTTATTTATTTATTAAGCTTTGACAGAAGTCAGGAAGTGATCGCACAGGTGGCAAGGCACCTATTGTGAGGCGATCATCCTGCGACATGTACAGACAATTGAACAAAGAAAAAAAAGTAATACTAAAATAAGACAGTATACTAGCAAGTGTAAGTAACATCAGAGGGACAGACGGCAACGTGAACAATGACATTTGCCAACCCACGTACAGGAATCATCAGAAGAAAAATAGTTATTAAACTTTTCTGTATAAAAATGAAATAGCTTCAATTTAAAAGCAGCTGTAGTATCAGAAATTTTATAGAGGTGACTGGTGTTCCACAAATAAAATAATCTGTTAAAATAAGAATGGTGACAAGTTTCAGTCCTAAATTTTGGAATTTTCATTAAAAATGTATCCTCATTTTGAAATGAAACAAAATGGTTAAAGTTGATAACATATTCCCCCTTCAAGCATTTGCACAAGAATACACAATCAAATATATCACGTCTGTAGCCCAGCGGTAAAAGATCAAGCTTCATTAGTCGGGCTTTGTAATTGCTTCCAACACAATCATTATAACCAAGAATGTACTTAGTGGCTCTCCGTTGTACACCTTCAATATGAAGGAGAGATTTTTTTGATGAAACGGCCCAAGATTGGGTGGAGTATTCTAAAAGTGGTCTTATAAGCGAAATATACAGTTTTCGTTTTGTTTGAACTGAACACGTATGACCGCAAGTTCTTTGAATTAATCCAAGCATGCGATTTGCTTTACTGACCAAGACATTTGCATGTGCATCCCAAGATAAATCTGATGACACCACAATCCCGAAGTCACGCATGCAGTCGACTTTTTCAATTAAATTACCGTTCATTGTGTAATGATGAAGAATGGGAATTTGCTTCCTTGTAACGCTCAATAGTTTACATTTACCAGCGTTAAATCTCATGTCCCATTTACGGCTCCAATCCAAGATGTTTTCTAGGTCGCACTGTAGCTGTGAACAATCTTGCGCGTTTCTGATTTCTCTCATGCATTTAGAATCATCCGCAAACAAGGCAACCCTAGTCTCAGGACTTACACAGTCTGGCATGTCATTAATATACAGCAGGAACATCAAAGGACCTAAAATTGATCCTTGTGAAACTCCTGATTTAACAGGAGACCAGGATGATAGGGCGCCATCGACAGCAACTCTTTGTTTACGATTGGATAAATATGACGTAAACCACTTTAAAAGATTGCCATGAAATCCATATGTCTGGAGTTTGCATAATAGTAAGTCAGGGGGGAACGGAATCGAAAACAAATGAAAAGTCTAGATATAAAATATCGATTTGTCCAGACTGATCAAAGAATTTACCAACTTCGTGAAATATCTGGATTAACTGAGTTGTTGTCGACCGACCCTTAACAAAACCATGTTGTAGGTGATGCAAAACAGGCACTACATGAGGATAGACAAAATTAAGTATACACCTTTCCAGCACCTTCCTACAAATGCATAATAACGATACCGGTCGATAATTACTCACATTTTCTTTGTCGGATTTTTTATGGACTGGAATAACATTTGCTCTTAGCCAATCAAGTGGTAATTCTCCAGTTTGAAGAGATTTGTTAAAAAGACTACAAAGCGACAGAGCTAATTCATGAGCACATTCTTTTAAAATCCGAGCCAGTAACTCGTCAGGCCCACATGCTTTTTTTGTATAAAGGTTAATCAAAACTGATTCAACATCATGGACAGTAATCCTTAAATCACCCAAATGAGCATGTTTAAAAAACGGTTATATCCGGATATGTTCGTTCTAGAGGCTGAGGGGGAAATAGGGATTGAAAATACTCGTTGAACAGACTAGCCTTTGTGCTAGGATCGGAGGCAGTTTTATCTCCATAAGCAACAAAACTGGGGACACTTTTTGTCTTTGTTTTACTCTTGAAGAATCCCCAGAAACGCTTTGGTGTTTTGGCAAGAGAATCACTGAGAACATCCAAATACTGATTGTACTTGAAAGTACCTACATTTTTTAATTTATTCCTTAGTTTGCGAAATTTCACCCACAACGCTGCAGTATTGCGTTTTTTAGCTCGTTTCCGTGTGGATTGTACTTTGTTGCTCAGGTGGCACACTTCACTGTCAACCCAGGCAGGAGAATTTACATCCTTAATTACAGCGGTGGGAATAAATTTACTGACAGATGAATGCACGAGATCAAGCCAACTTTGGCAGTTAACATTAATATCAGGATGGAGAAGAGCAGAGTGAAATGACACTTTGCCCATGTGAGATCGTAGCCCGATAAAGTCAGCTGTTTTAAAATTGTACACGTTTCTCGCCCATGTGCGGAGTCTGTTGACACGAGTTTGGAAATTGAACTCGATCACAGCATGATCACTGTCAAACTGACCAAATGTTACATTGGGTCGGAGCAGCGTACAGGGATATTGGTGAAAACTAAATCCAGCACATTTCCCTTAATATGAGTAAGTTGGTCAATGATCTGGGTAAGGGAAAAGCTGTCAGCCAAGTCACACAGCCTGTGTCCAGTGTTCGCCGATTCGTCCCACCAGGGTATATCGGGGAGATTAAAATCGCCAAGTGCGAATATAATTTTGTACTCAATACTGCATTTAGTAAAAACGTTAGACAAAAAATCATAAAAAGATATCGGATCACTGTCTGGAGGTCTGTAGCACAAAATAATGCATACTTTCAACGATTTACTAGGCACAAGTTCGCAAATTATTACCTCACAAATACTAGGCTCCAAATCAGGTCGACGGCGGGAGATAATATTATTACGAATACCAAGAAAAACTCCGCCGCCTCGTTTGCCACCTCTGTCTCTGCGATACGGGGTGTAACCCTCGGGAAGAATTTCATTTGACTCGACAGAGTCGTTCAACCAAGTTTCAGGGAGGGCGACGATATCAGGCATGCCAGCGTCTATTAAGCCTTGAAGTTGAATCAACTTGTTACGTTTTTTATTGACAGACTTCAGGCTTCTAGTGTTCAATAAAAAAAAGTTCAGACCCTTGACTAAATTAGCTCATGATTCAGCTACATTGCGAGAAATAATACTCAAATCGCTTTGAGAGTCAAGAGAGGATAACGTTACTACATCCTGCGACTCCAAGCACAAACAATGGGGCTTAGCAGTAATTAAATTATTACGGAGAGGGCTAGACTCCTTAGCCTTGAACTTATCAGTAGCTGCATTATGAGTAGAAACAGAAACATTAAAATCACAAGAAACAGGAGTAAAATAATGACAGCTGCGTTTGCAATGACTGCGCATCTGACTCACCGGTAGTCACTTATTTTGAGTGATGAGTGATTGCATGGCTAGTTCAATGTTACATGATAAAAGACAAGAGCCAGCCTTGCTCAGATGATGGCCATCACGTCCAAAGAGGTATTTCCTCTTCCAAAAGTTTGCAAAGTTATCAGCCAAGGGGATACTCAGCATGCTAAAATAACCTTTAAGCCAGATATGCAGCTGACAGATCCGGCTAAAGTTAACGTCCCCAAAGCAAACAGATGGAATGGGACCGGAGACCACACACTGCTTGCCAGTTTCCGAGCAAGCGTTGATTAGGTCTTTAAAGTCTGACTCCAAGTCGACGGAGCTTTCCAAAGAAATGTCATTGGATCTGATATGGACTATAATTGTTTTCGCAGAGGGATGGGAGTGCATGACGGAGGGCAATATTGCCCTAATATCAGAGACCCGTGCTCCAGGATACAGGCATGTGATTTGACCATCCCAAAAAAGACTGAAACTTCTGCGGGGGCCCTCAGCCGGTCCAGGGCAGCGCCCTGGTGGGGGGACATTTCCTTTGCAAAAATGACAGTAATAAACACAGCAGTTAAGAATATTTCTATAACATAAACATGCAATTTTTAACATTTTTCACCTACCTCAATGTACATGTAACAGCAACACCAAAGCTCCTCAGAATCTCTGTTGTCCATACAATATGTCATTCCCTGAACTTCACACTTACACATCATCCTATAGTCAAATGTAACAGGTTTACTATGTGAAGTTCACCACTGTCACTGTGTGAAATTCATACACTAACTTGGATTGTACATACACTAACTTGGATTGGATCTACTACTTCAACTATTTTCCTACAGTCTCACTTGAAAGATATAATACAGTCTATTTACAACACCCTCACTCTTTTGATGAGCTAAGCTTTAGACTTCAGTTTAGCTTTGATAGCCCTCACATGGGCTTTCCTGGCACACTTGTGAGCTGCTTGATATCTTCTTTTTGGCCTCTGCCTTTGAGGTGTTTTCCTGGGCTCTAATAGCCAGCTTCTGTCTCTTGGATTCTCTTTCTTCTTCTCTCTGTTCCAACTCCTCCCTGTAACGCTTGCTTGATGTCCTCATTTTCAGACAGAGTTGTCCATTGACTGGGTCCATTAGAATGTCCTTTCTTGCAAAATGGCCAATGGCTGAAGTTTTCTTGGCTCTGATGGCATACTTCACAGTCTGAATAGAGCTGTAAGTGGATATGTCCATCCTGCATGATTTGACGTTGAGAACGTCTCCCATTGTGTTGAAAGCACCTTCCACTTGGGGACCATGGAAGCAGCTCATCAAGGCCTTAGCCATTTTTGCCAGGGTAGGATATGCTCCCTTGTCAATCACTGCTGACCACCAGATATCCAGTTGTACCTCTTCACCCTTCTTGTCTGTCGCTGGAGGCAATGAAGAATCGACTTGGAACTCTCGAACTTCCATGTCATAGGAATTCAGTTCCTCTTCCTTCAGGACGTTCTTGACAAGGGATGGTAGGGTCTTCAATTGTCCCAAGGTCTTGCTGTGTCCCCTAGCCAAGGGATCGATGGCTGATGCCGACTTGAGGAGTTTGTTGTCAAGAGGCAGTTTCTTTTGAAGATTCTTGGCACAGTTGATGTAAGATTCCTGGACCTTTTCCTTGAACTCCTTGACACCTGACAGCCTATGGCATTCCTCCATCAAGGTTGATGTACTTCCCCCATAGAAAATGTCCCTGGCACACAACACATTTCTCTCAACATCCAAATCTTTCAGGTTGGTGGAGTGAAGGAGAGTTTCTGGTTTCACAAAGCAGGACAGAAACTTGCGAAACAAGTCCACCTGCTTGTCATGCAACTTGTGGATGAGAGGGGTCTTCGTCTCAAACAGCATTAAATACTTTTTTCATCAGGGGAGAACGGAGACATAGAAGTTTAGAGTGAGCAGGGTCTCAGTCCTCGTGTAGAAAATCTTCTCGCAGATTCTTTGTTTTCTTTTCTTCCCATCTTCTGTGAGGTTTTTCTTGGCAAGACTGGACCATATTTCTCTAACTCTAGCCCTAGCCTCTGGAGATGCTTGCTTTTTGTGGAAGATGGCAACAATGGTTTGGATGTACAAAGCTTTGTCTTCTTTCTTCAAGAATCCATAGTAAAATATGGTGTACATCTCCCAAAGTCGGAGGTTAGAGACGGAAACATCATAGTTTGATAGCCATCTGTGATTGGCAAACCTCTCAGGCATGGTGAAAGGGACACCAAGAAGAAAGCATATTTCTTGCAAATTCTCTTTAAGGTCAGTTGACCATTTGAAGTCGTTGAAGACATCTGTATGCAGCTGCTCCACCTTGTACCCAAACGACTTGCATAGTTTGCTTGTGGCATTGTGCACATGATGACATGTGTCACCGTCAACATCAAGGAGATGTGGTGCTGGTCCTTGTCTAATACGTGTCTCCAAACCAGTTTTAGATCCACGCATGACATTACAGGAATCCATCAAAACTGAGACCAAGTTCTCCCATGGAATTTTTTTGGAAGACATCAGGTTGGAAATTTCATCAAAGAGTGACTGACTGTCAACTTTAACCACACTCAAAGAGGCCAGGTGTTCAACAACCACAGCTTTAGAAATTGGTGAAAAGTAGCTCACGAGAACACACAGTACTTTGTGCAGATTGTTGCTAGTGGATTCATCAATGTTTAATGAAAATTTGTTTGTCCGCAGCTGGTCAACAAGGTCTTCTTCCATTGTGGCAGCAAGTCCATACTTCATCTTGTATGAAGCACTTGTTCGATCCATGGATAGGTCATTCAAAGCCTTTGGATCCCTTGCAAGTTCTTTGCCGAGTTGAATCAACTTGGGTGCCATGGTGAAGGGAAGAGAGTTCTCAGCCATGAATCCAAGGACCATTGCCTGAAAGAAAAAATAAATAAAATAACAGCAGGTTCATGACTTGTCTTAATGCATGGGAATAAAAACAATAACTGACTGTCAAATCATGTGATTATATCACTTTCATGTTTTTCACTTTAATAAATTACCATATCTCTAGCTTAATATATTTTGCCTCTGGTGATAAATTGTCGTGATTATAAACTCATGAATATGTGACCTTTCATCCCTCCTCAGTATGAACATCATAAATTGATGATTGAATTGGAAACATTTGAGACAGAAATGGAAGAAGTTAATGTAGTAATATTAAAATGATTATGGTAACTACTGTAACATGACTATAGTGTAAAATGAGAAAAAATGTTTGTTAATATAACCTGTAAACAAGTATCATGAACACTAACATCATGCTCAATCATGCAGCCAATCTGAAAGAACAAAAATTACAAACATAAATTTATGAATAATTGAAATTGCATAGCAAAAAAAAAAATAAATAAAAATAAAATAAATAAATACATAAAGAAAACATGCACAAAATTTGAAAATTCAACAACATTCATAACACAAAACAACAATCATTGATTCAGAATGAATAATTTTCTCTACAATAATTCATTTATCAAACTTATTTATTGTAACATAACATTAAGATTTAATTTGATTGAATACTAAAGGATTTTTTTCTTTTAACTGAGATTTTTTAATCAAAGTAAAAAAATAGGCATATTTTTTCAAAAAGTGACAGATGGAAAATAAATTGAATAAAAAAATGTCATTTAGTCTTCAAAAAATTAAATCTTATTGGAAAGTTTCCTTTAACAATTATTAAATTCGTAGTAAAAGTAAATATAAAAATAACCTACTTGTTTACATTAAATTGTTAAGCCTACAAAATTCAGGAGAACGAAAAACTAACTCATAAACATGCAAACATTAATTATCATGCACAAATCGAAATTATACATCATTTAAACTACCTACCTCATTGTTTACAACTCTATCGGCAACTGGGATTGGTTGTCGCGGTGGGTCCTTTCTTTCGATTTTCTCGTTGTTTACAGTAAACAATGGATGCAGTCCGTAAGGCGTTGTCACTTTCGGTCGACATCCAAAAGTTCCATCGAGGGATACGTTCGTTTTTCTTGATTGCAATTGTTGCACACGTTTCTGGCGTTTGGCATGACATTCCAATGCTTTGAAACCACGCGAGCCGTAGTCTATTTCATCTTGACACCACGTGCACAGAACTTTTCCTGGCCGATCGATCTTTCGAATGAAGTCACCAAATAACGTAGTCACATCTTTCTTCCCGATAACAGTTTTGTTCTCCCTTTCCATCCAGTCCCATCGAAACTTGTTTTTTATGAACTTATCAATTTCTTTCACTCGCGCGTCGTCCTTTCTTTCCACAATCGCCATCTTGTTATAGTACCATTGTGTTCGTGATAACGATTGGCCGAGAACAACGATATCAGCCAATCACAGTCCTCGTATTATGCTATGCAAGGGGTTCGTTAAAAAAAGGATTCAGAATAAAACGAAATGAAATTTGCTTTGCGTTACGATAAAAAATATGGAGAAAAGTCGGAATTTTTTTTTTTAATTTTTGAACTGAAATAGACGGATTTCCGTCTATAGACGGAAAAATCACATGCCTGAGGATAGCAGAAGGTTTCAGCTCCAGGAAGGCGAAGATGTCGAATCATCGACGAACCGATGACCAGCACGGACGGATCATCCTGACGGGAGGAACAGGAGGGAGGAATGTTGAATGATGGCCAGTCTCAAAGAAAAAATTCTGGACGCATTAATGTCCATTAAATGACTGTATCCAGACTGCAGGGATGACACAGAATGCGTCAGCTGTCGTCCCAGACAAAGTGCGTCATCTGTGACGCCACAAAGACACATTCCATAAAACGTCCTCTGCCATGTCAGGTAATGCATAAGAACTGCTGAATTGACTGTCAATGTAGTGATAACAGTGAGGACTAATCTCACTACCAAAAGCACAGTTTCCCGAGACCGTGTTTTGTAACTACGAAAGAAACCATTTACCACTACTTAAAACTAGTATATTTTATTGAGCATTTTTAATGCTTCTCAGCATATATACTATGTTTTTATAACTGTTGTACTACCCCAATTCCGAAATAGTTGGGACAAAGTGTAAATTGTGAATAAAATCAAAACTCAATGACTTTCAAATCACACCAGCCAGTATTTAATTCATAATAGAACAGAGATAACATACCAAATGTTGAAACTGGGAAATGTTACAATTTTATCCACAAAATGAGGTCATTTCAAATTTGATCGCTGCTACAGGTTTCAAAAAAAGTTGGGACAGGGGCCTGTTTTCCATGGTGTAGCATCCCCTCTTCTTTTTAACACAGAGTGGAGGCGTCTGGGCATTGAGAAGACAAGTTTCTTGAGTTTAGCCATTGGAATTTGATCCCACTCTTGTTTAATGCAGGCTTCCAGCTGCTGGAGAGTTTTGGGTCTCCATTGCTGGACTTTTTGTTTAATTATGCGCCAAATGTTCTCAATCGGTGAAAGATCAGGACTGCTGGCAGGCCAGTTCAGCACACAGACTCTTCTACTACGAAGCCATGCTGTTGTAATAGCTGCAGTATGTGGTTTTGCATTGTCCTGCTGAAATAAACAATCCTTCCCTGGAATAGATGTCATCTAGAGGGGAGCATATGTTGCTCTAAAACCTTTATATACCTTTCAGCATTAATGGTGCTTTTCAAAACATGCAAGTGTCCCACACCATATGCACTAATGCATCCCCATACCATCAGAGATGCTGGCTTTTGAACTGAACGCTGATAATAGGAGGGGTGGTCTTTCTGCTCTTTAGCCCGGTGGACACAACGGCCATGATTTCCAACAAGAATGTCAAATTTGGACTTGTCTGACCACAGGACACTTTGCCACTTTGCTACAGTTCATTTTAAATGAGCCTTGGCCCACAGAACACAGTGGCTCTTCTAGATCATGCTCAGCAATGGCTTCCTTTTTGCATGATAGAGTTTTAGGTGGCATCTGTGGATGGCACGGCGAACTGTGTTTACAGAAAGTGGTTTCTTGAAGTATTCCTGGGCCCATTTAGTAATGTCAATGACAGAATCATGCCGGTGAGTGATGCAGTGGCGTCTGAGGGCCCGAAGATCACGGGCATCCAGTAAAGGTCTTCGGGCTTGTCCCTTACGCACAGAGATTTTTCCAGTTTCTCTGAATCTTTTGATGATTTTATGCACTGTCAATGATGAGACCTTCAAAGCCTTTGCAATTTGATGTTGAGGAACATTGTTTTTAAAGTATTCCACAATTGTTTTATGCAAGCCTTCACAGGTTGGAGAGCCTCTGGTCATCTTTACTTCTGAGAGACTCAGCCTCTCTAAGACATCCCTTTTATAGCCAATCATGTTACACACCTGATGCCAGTTAACTTAATTACTTGCTAATGTTCTTTCAGCTGATTCTCTTATATATTAATTGCTTTTTCAGCCCTTTTTTGCCTGTGTCCCAACTTTTTTGAGACCTGTTGCAGCCAGAAAATTTGAAATAAGCTCATTTTGCGGATAAAAATGTAAAATGTCTCAGTTTCAAGATTTGAAATGTTACCTATGTTCTATTGTAAATAACATATTGGCTCGTGTGATCTGAAAGTCATTGCATTTTGATTTTATTCACAATTTACACTTTGTCCCAACTATTTCGGAATTGGGGTTGTATTTAATTATGTTTACATGTGTTTTTTTTTTTTTTTGTTAAGCATATCCTGTAATTCACTTATCTGCAATGGGATCTTAATAAAGTCTCTTTGTTGATAAAGACAAACCCAAGAATGTGAAGGATCTTGGAAGGAACTGCTGAGAGGAACATTCCACAATCCCCCTCTAATGCGTGCCTTAACCCCTGTGTGCAGATGTAGATGCCAGCGGACATGGAGCTGCTCTATTTATGCACGCAGTTACACTTTTTTTATCCCTAGATGGCACACCCGGATCAGTTACTGAATATTCACTAGCAAGCCAAGCTCGAACATGGTTTAGAATATAGACAAATTCAGTCCCATCCCTGTTTTTCTGGAGTTGCATGAATTAAACTCCTCAGCTAAGCCTGATGTGCAAACTGCTCAATATACTTGCCCATAGTATCTAACTAGCAGTAAAAAAAAAAAAAAAAAAGATTTCTTGCGACAGAAAAAATCATTGTCTTCTTCAACAACTACAAAACCCAAAACCAGTGAAGTTGGCACGTTATGTAAATCGTAGATAAAAACAGAATACAATGATTTGCAAATCCTTTTCAACTTATATTCAATTGAATACACTGCAAAGACAAGATGTTTAATGTTCAAACTGAGAAACTTTATTTTTTTTTTTTTTGCAAATAATCATTAACTTAGAATTTAAAGGCAGCAACACATTGCAAAAAAAAAGTTGGCACAGGGCCTTTTTACCACTGTGTTGCATCACCTTTCCTTTTAATGACACTCAGTAAACGTTTGGGAACTGAGGAGACCAATTTTTGAAGCTTTTCAGGTGGAACTCTTTCCCATTCTTGCTTGATGTACAGCTTAAGTTGTTCAACAGTCCGGGGTCTCCGTTGTCGATTTTACGCTTCATAATGCGCCACACATTTTCAATGGGAGACAGGTCTGGACTACAGGCAGGCCAGTCTAGTACCCGCACTCTTTTACTACGGAGCCATGCTGTTGTAACACGTGCAGAATGTGGCTTGGCATTGTCTTGCTGAAATAAGCAGGGGCGTCCATGAAAAAGACGTTGCTTGGATGGCAACATATGTTGATCCAAAATCTGTATGTACCTTTCAGCATTAATGGTGCCGTCACATATGTGTAAGTTGCCCATGCCTTGGTCACTAATACACCCCCATACCATCACAGATGCTGGCTTTTGAACTTTGCGCCTATAACAGTCCGGATGGTTCTTTTCCTCTTTGGTCCGGAGGACACGACGTCCACAGTTTCCAAAAACAATTTGAAATGTGGACTCGTCAGACCACAGAACACTTTTCCACTTTGCATCAGTCCATCTTAGATGAGCTTGGGCCCAGCGAAGCCGGGCGGCGCTTTCTGGGTGCTGTTGATAAATGGCTTTCGCTTTGCATTGTAGAGTTTTAACTTGCACTTGCAGATGTAGCGACGAACTGTAGTTACTGACAGTGGTTTTCAAGTGTTCCTGAGCCCATGTGGTGATGTCCTTTACACACTGATGTCGGTTTTGATGCAGTACCGCCTGAGGGATCGAAGGTCACGGGCATTCAATGTTGGTTTTCGGCCTTGTCGCTACGTGCAGTGATTTCTCCAGATTCTCTGAACCTTTTGACGATATTACGGACCGTAGATGATGAAATCCCTAAATTTCTTGCAATAGCTCGTTGAGGAATATTGTTTTTAAACTGTTCGACACTCAGCTCACGATTTGTTCACTAAGTGGTGACCCTCGCCCCATCCTTGTTTGTGAATGACTGAGCATTTCAGGAAGCTGCTTTTATACCCAATCATGGCACTCACTTGTTCCCAATTAGCCCGTTCACCTGTGGGATGTTCCAAATAAGTGTTTGATGAGCATTCCTCAACTCTCTCAGTCTTTTTTGCCACTTGTGCCAGCTTTTTTGAAACATGTTGCAGGCATCAAATTCCAAATGAGCTAATATTTGCAAAAAATTACAAAGTTTACCTGTTCGAACATTAAGTAACTTGTCTTTGCAGTGTATTCAATTGAATATAGGTTGAAAAGGATTTGCAAATCATTGTATTCTGTTTTTATTTACGATTTACACAACGTGCCAACTTCACTGGTTTTGGGTTTTGTACTTCAGCCATAGTCAGCCAATGGTATCCCAATTAAGTAGTTTAAAAAAATCAGTTTTCTGAAACAAAAATTCGCTATAGTATTGATACTATGTCATTCTACTATCAATTCTAGTCGTCACATTTTAAAAATGCGTAATTTCTTACCTTGGATTTAAGCCTAGATTCATCTGTCGAAGAATTCAGCTGTCTTCTGAAGCCTCATACAAGCCTTCACAGAAATGCAATCATCTCAATGGTGATTCAGTGCTATCTCCGTAACAGCCCAGCTATAGCTCACGCCCAAGTGAAACTCTTCCGGTACTTACCAATTGATTGACACAATTTTTATCCAATTACAGACAGTGTAAACTTTCCTCAGTAATTGAAAGACATTGATTGGACACTCAGAAAAGTATTCAAGCACGTGCATAACAGTAGTTAGGTTGTATTTTCTCAACTTTGCGCAGCTGAGAATGACGTGATTGCATGGGAAAAAAGACTTCAAGAACTGAGCCTGGAGTGGCGATCTTATTTGCAGGAGGGAAATGTGATTCTGAGATGGAAAATGGCAGTTATTCTGAATGGAACAAACTGGAGGCCTAACAGCATTAATACTTTTGAGGAGCAGTTCAGTGATGGAGAGTTTTTTCTCTTGAAGTGTGAGTAATTCTGTCTTTGAATGGTGTAGCAGCTCTATCTTACTTCTAGCCAGCTAGCTAACTAGCCAGCTATTTCTTATTTATGGTTTACCACCGTGATCACAGAGCTAGTTTGTCACATTGGGTAACAAGAGTAGCCGTTAGCCTTTGCGACAAATACTGCATGTGCTGGCATTTCGCTTTATGTGGCGATCTGTTTTAAAATTTATACTGCATTCACCGAAACAGGATATTGCAGATACTACTGCGTCAGTGAGTTATGCTTGCTCCTTATAGGGTGTGAACAATATTGTTACAAGCTTGCGTTTCGCTTGGTTAATCAGAATTGTAAACAACAAGCTTTCCGTCTGAGTGAACGTTCTGACTGTAAAATGAGCAGTTCCTTTAATGAGTATGTGTGCTTGCTGATGCAGCTTTGTTGAAAAATGGACGAAACTCTGAACTTCATTATGGAGAAAAGGCATGTTTTTCGTTTGGAGAAGTTACTGCTGACCATTGATGTCCAGGTGCGCCTATATTGATAAACACATGCTAAATTCAACCAGAAAATCATTCATCCATGTTGAATTTCATGAGTCAAAAGTTGATTTGCGTTAAACATATGATTATTTCATGATTTGACAGTGCGCCATTTTGAGGGCTATGTGTGTTTGGGGGGCCACCTGGAAAGCTGTCTTATTTGGCTTCCTTTTTCGAAGCCAAATAAGATTTCATGCCCAGATGAAGACTGCTTGTAGTCAAGGAGTTTATTATCCCAGAAATGTATTGTTTTACCCCCAACCATTTTTAAATCTTCAGTTTTTTTAAAAAAAATAATTTCAATGCTGAATTTTCGTGAAGATTTTTTATGTTTGCAGCCCCTTTTCTCTACGAAAATCATGAAGATAAACTGAAATACGATGGAACTCTAAATAGTTGAATCATATTTCCCTCTCTGTGAAGCTTATATCTTGAATTATAAAGCATTAAATAGGGTAACTCATAAATAGCCATATTTGGCTTCTGCGCAAAGGGGTTTACCTTGTCAAAAATGACAGGAAAAGACTCAGTGCTGTTATCCTTGCCAGAGGTGGTAACTCTATGTACTACGAACCCCAATTCCAATGAAGTTGGGATGTTGTGAAACCCATGAGTTAAAACAGAATGCAATGATTTGCAAATCTTATAAACCCACATTTTATTCACAATAGAACACAGACAACATATCAGATGTTGAAAGTGAGACATTTTACCATTTCATGAAAAATAATATCTCATTTTGAATTTGATGGCAGCAACATCTCAAAAAAGTTGGGAGAGGGCCATGTTTACCATTGTGTTGCATTCTTTTAACAACAGTCTATAAATATCTGGAAAGTGAGGAGACCAATTGCTGGAGTTTTGGAAGAGGGATGTTGTCCCACTCTTGTCTGATGTAAGATTCTAGCTGCTGAGTAGTCCTGGGTCTTCAAAGCCAAATTTTTTGTTTTATGATTTGTTAATGTTTTCTATCGGTGAAAGGTCTGGACTGCAGACCATTTCAGCACCTGGACTCTTCTACAGTGAAGCCATGCTGTTGTGATGGATGCAGTATGTGGATTAGCATTGTCTTGCTGAAAAATGCAAATATGCATGAAAGAGACGTTGTTGTAAAACCTCTATATAATTTTCAGTATTGATAATGCCTATCCAGATGTGTAAGCTATCCATGCAATAGGCACTAATGCAACCCCATAACATCAGAGGTGCAAGCTTTTGAACTGAGCGCTGATAACAAGCTGGATGGTCCCTCTCCTCTTTAGTCCGCTCGACACGGCGTCTCGTGGTTTCCAAAAAGAATTTCAAATTTTGATTCATCGGATCACAGAACAGTTTTCCATTTTGCCTCAGTTCATTTTAAATGAGCTGTGGCCCAGAGAAGACGGAGGCATTTCTGGATCGTGTTCACATATGGCTTCCTCTTTGCATGATACAGCTTTAACTTGCATTTGTGGATTGCACAGAAAACTGTGTTCAGAGACAGTGATTTCTGGAAGTGTTCCTGAGCCCTTGCAGTGAATTTCAGTGCAGAATTATGCCTGTTTTTAATGCAGTGCCGCCTGAGGGCCTGAAGATCACGAGCATCCAATATTGACCTTCAGCCTTGTCCCTTGTGCACAGAAATTTCTCCAGATTCTCTGAATCTTTTGATGATATGATGCACTGTAGATGGTCGGATAATCAAAATTTGAGCAATTTTACATTAAGGAACATTTTTGTTCAAATTGTTCCACAATTAATATTTTTCAGAAAATGGTAAAATGTCTCAATTTCAACATCAGATATGTTGTCTATGTTCTATTGCGAATAAAATGTGGGTTTATGAGATTTGCAAATCATTGCATTCTATTTTTTTCACGTTTTACACAACATCCCAACTTCCTTGGAGTTGAGGTTTGTAAATGAAAGGTGCCAATCATTAAGAAATCCTGATTTTGTTAGCATTTATTTTTTATTAAATGGTTGTTATGATTTTGGTTGATTCCATCAAAACATTAATAAAGCAAAGTATTTCACACATGCTGGTATATTCCGTTTCTCTATCATTATTTATAATTTATGCATTGTTTGCACTTGCCATTAAAGGATGCCAGTAATTTCGGAGCCCACTTAACAGCCCTCACTCTTCTGAGAGCATCACTGTGGAGATGTGCATCCATTCAAGCCAGAAATGCATTTGTTGCCTTATGGAGAAAAATCAAGAACAAACTTGTTTTGATTCCAATGGTAATTATCAATTTAGCTAGTTTCAAGAATGGTTTCAAGTAAAAGTTTAGAAAGGGAGTTTTCATTTATTGTTGGTCAAACATTTACCCTAAAATCAGAAAATGCACTAACACCTCCATTTTTGGTAACAGCTTTGACTGTATCTTTGGATTGCATCACTAGCAATTTCACATTCAGGCTCCTCAGACAGCATTGTGTACAATTACCTAGTTAAATCTTAAGGGGTTTCATTAATAGCCACCCAGAAAGTCACCCCAGTAACTTCACCATATAAATATGGTTACAATCTGCAAAAATAAAATACACAGGCTGCTTAATGCTACCTTGCTACATTGAAGTTCTACTTTCAAACAAAAATGTAGTTATTTCTGTCTTCAAACTTCATATATACCTTCAAGCTTGTCCTGAATCAATGAAAATAACTTTCTTCATTCATGAATTTAACAAATGATCAAGTTGAGTCCTGCAACAGTTTTGAAAATCTATCTTATTTAGGATCAACACCAACAGTGGCAGATGTGCTGTTGTACATGACTACAGCCACAGTTATTTTTGTTACCGCTTCTGGAAATTTGCTTGTGATCATCTCCATTTGCCACTTCAAGCAGCTCCACACTCCAACTAACTTCATACTCCTCTCTCTGGCAATGACAGACTTTCTAGTTGGAGTTAGTGTGATGCCTTTCCGCTTTGCTTTTTATCTTAATCCAGACTGGTGCTTTGGTGCCTCCTATTGCATATTTTTTAATTTGGCAACATATCACTTGACTTGTGTATCTGTTTACAATGTAGCATTTATTTCTGTGGACAGATACTTTGCTCTCAGCAACCCCTTTTTCTACAGTACCAAAATGACAGTGAGTCTGACTTTGAGGATATTATATATTCTCTGGTTGGGTTCACTCATTTATAATGTATTACTTCTTTACGATAATGGAAATATTGCTGGGAATACAGGAAATGCTACATGTCAGGAGTGTATTATTATTGTCAATGAAATCTGGACCATTTTTGATTTCATTGTCATGTTTATTGTGCCCTTATTGACAATTATATTCATGTACCTAAAAATCTTTGCTATTGCAAAGAGACATGCAAACAAGATAAAATGTGCCAGAACACAGAATTTAAATGACACAAAACTAAACAATTCTTCAATGACTTCAGAAAAGAAAACAGCAAAAACGCTTGGAATTCTGGTATTGGCATTCCTGTTGTGTTTAATTCCAGGCTACATTGGTGCTTTCCTCATGGCGTTCATAGAGACACCAACTGCATATATTTCAAATACCACAATTTTAATACTATGTCTAAATTCTACTATCAATCCTATAATTTATGCTCTATTCTATCCGTGGTTTCAAAAGTCTGTTAAAATAATTTTAACACTGAGAATCTGTGACTCACAGTCTTCGTTTATGAATGTGCTTGTAAAAGAAACATAAGCAATGCATGTTCCTTGCTATAATACATCTGAAATCATTATTATGAACTAAACTCTCTAAAAGTCATACATTAACTCTGATCCTGAAATCTGTGTGTCTTTGTTTTTCAGTCTTTCACTGTTAGTCAGATTATGTGCAATGTGACGACTTATCATTCCCAGTGTGAGCTTATTTTATGCACTTTGAAAAAAGTTTTTGTGCTCTTCTTGGTCTGGGGCTTTTGTGGTTTGGGCTTGGCCACTTAGTTCCAGTGATGCACAGAGCAAAGGGCAATCTGTACGAGCTTTGTTGAATGTTGTATAGAAGAATTTGACTGGATTGGCATGCACAGAGCCCTGACCACTACCCTATCAAACACCTTTGGGATCACCTTTGGGTGCCAGATCTAATCACCCAGTAGACTGCCTGACCTCATAAATGACATGAACCTGGTTCAGGCAGGAACATGCCATCTTTCTCATTGACATTCCCATTCATATCTGCGACTGCAGTGCCCCTCCATAAAGAAGGCTGTTTAAGCATTTTTTTCTGGCTCTGCCTCGGCTGCAAAAACATGCTGCTGCTTGAAAAATTGCCAGGTGCTGCACCAGACTAACCTGCTGAAAGTTTGCATCCTACCTGTAACCCAGCATCCACCTGTGGGCTCTGAAATTTCCCAAGGGATCTCCAGACTCTCCCTGCCACAAGATGTGCCAGAGTCAGAGCCTACATGCCAAACTATCTTTGAATGCATTTGTTAAAAGTGCAATTAACTGTTAACACCTGCATTTGCCAACTAAATTGTTGATTAGTAATCAAACAAATGGCATTGTTCAAATGTAGATTCTCAGCTTTCCTGATTCCCCTCCAAGAAGTAGAAGGGGATATAAAAAGAAGACTAGTCCTCCCACATGTCCCAGGCCTTTTCTTGAAAAATCTTTAGGTGCGCAAACATTTGCGCGCTTAAACGTAATTTTTCAGCCTTAGGTGCGCATTTTTTTAATGCAGCTCAAATGCTATTTTAGGCGCGCAAACCGCATCCTGCATGAAAAGTTAAGGTGATATGAATATTGTACATAATTAATCTAAACTAATAAAAGCAATTTATTATGGCGATCTTTAAAATATGTAAATCTACCATGTGCAACACCACCTTTCTTTTCCTACATTATATCCTTCTTACATAGGCACGCAAGTGTGCGTTTCAATTGTGTCCTAAGATCTGCCCTAACTACAATTAAGATAAGTGATATAGGCATTAGTTGCTCACTTCGATATAGTCTTGGAACATAATGTTAAAGAAAAAAACCAGGAGTTTGGCAGAATTTCCTGTAAGTCGCAGATTATTGAAAAAAATGGAATGAATTTGCAAGCAAAATTTCGCTTACCCAGCTCAACTACGAATGGGGCTACCACTTGAGAACGGTAAATCAGCTTACTTAGTATCCTCTCCGCGCATAAACCTGTTAAATGTGCTTTATAGGTGATCATTAATATTAAGTTGTTATATGGTAATTTGAACCACTAGTTAGTCAGGCTACTTAAATTGAAACTGAATTGAGAGGTGCATCTCCACTGCATCGCGAGCAGTAATATTGCAACTTGCAGGTTTAACCCAAACACAGCCTGCTAATATTTCCGAAAAAGAAAGCGCGATAACTGATGTCTCCGAAGCCAGTCTGACAAGCCTAAACTGTATGAAAACAAACCTAATAAAACTTTTTTTTTAGCTTATTTCGTTACTTAGCGGAATGTATTACACGATAACAAACTTCATGTCGGGATTATTGACCAGCCAAGTGTGACAGTAAAAAAAAAAAAAAAAAAAAACAGTTTTTACTGAATGCCGTTTCCGTTCACTCAGCATTACATTTTGCAAGTTGCGATTTGAGTCATTATGTGAATTTGCTTTATCCAATTTAATTCTTCAGTAATTTCTTAGGTTAGTCATTTAGTTATTAATAATACATATTACGAATGTTCGACTCAAAGTGAACTTCTACTGGTTAATTTACTATTGCGGTTGAATGAGGAAAAGCAAGGTATCCCTTGCGGTAGTGTGCTGGAATGGTCTGTAACGTAGCTGTTCTCCACAAGCTCGAATTAAAAACCCAACAAATTAACTCGTAAATAATTAATAGCAGAAATGAAAACAAAATAGCTCTTATTCTGCCCAATTTGTTATTTAATGTCATTTACATTTTGTGTCCATTTGAGAGACATTGGAGTCCATGAGAATTTTTGACTTCATGATTGTTACAGCTAACAATAAAACTATACTGGGACTAAAATTCTCATTAGCAGAAATAAGATGAACCAGGTCTATTCAATAAAACAACCTACAAAGTTTTATGGTGGGGTCAAATACAGGCATCAGTATTGTGCAGTCATCCTTCAACTTCTCAAGTGCAACAGCAGAATCACAAAGGGTAGCGAGAATAGGGGGCTCCAAAGAGTTTTCTCATTTCGAACAATTGGGAAAAAAAGAGCCGAATATTGGTCAACCAAGATTTGTTTTAGTAGGGGACAGCCCTAGTAATTTATTAATTAAATCACGGCAAAAACTGCAGTCGAGATGTGAGTGGAGCTAATCTGGTTTCCCGAAATCACTGATGCCAACTTCCATGGTTGGAACCATTGACTTTGAATGGACGAACTACGTTAGTTGCCAACGATAGCAACTATGCCTCTGGGAAACGAACCAGGGCTCCATTTATTAGCAGGAATGACCGATTGATCACACCAAGTTTCACCGTCAAAACAACCAAAAGTCGGCAATGAACACTTTCGTACGATAGATAAGAGGAAGCTTACTTCCATTACCCACTCCTTCCCGTCCTTTCTGACAGTTTTAACGGGTTTTATGCCCTTGGTTTCGACATCCCACGTTCTATGAGTGGAAAGCTGGACAATATGTCCAACCCGCTTCGCCATCTTTGGTGGGGTTTTTTTATCTTAAGTGGTTGATGCAACGCGCAGTTCTGATGGTTGAAGTCTTGCGTGTCCGCACAGTTTCTCATGGGCCTTCGCGCGTTATGCGAAAGAGTTTCGAAATGCTGTCTAGATGGCGCTGCAGTTCGGATAACAAGGCGCGCAGAAATTGAACGTTTTTGATGGATGGGCGCGCATTTATTTGCGCACCTAAAATGCAATTTAGGCGCGCAAAGGCGCATACGCGCAATTGCGCGCCTTTCATAAAAAGGCCTGATGTCCGCCTGTCCATTCATGTCTAGTCCTGTTTCTAAGCTGTTGATAGTCTATGCCTCTATGGTAGGGCTGTTCAACATTATCCAGAAAGGGCCGGCGTGGGTGCAGGCTTTCATTCCAACCAAACACTTACACACTTGATACTACTAATCAAGCTCATTAGCAAAGACTCTTGGGGTTGATTAGTGGTGTAAGGTATGTAAGTGCTTGGTTGGAATGAAAGCCTGCACCCACACCGGCCCTTTCTGGATAATGTCGAATAGCCCTGCTCTATGGTGTCAGTTATTGCCATTTATCACTACGAGGACCAGACTAGTGCCAGAAAAAAAAATGAGACGTACTTATGAGGCTGAAAAAAAGATAAATCCTAGAAACACTTGTGGATTTCATTGAATACTGCACTTGGAAGATCCCCTAAACAGAACCTCTGCATCTTGAAGTGAAGCACATGAACTCAATTTGAATGCAAGAACGGGGGGTTACTGTTTGGTATGACTTGCATAAAAGTGCTTGAAGTTTAAAAAAAAGGGCATTGGGATAGATGAGACCTATGCACTGTACTTTTAACAGAGTGAAGGCTGCAGCTAAGTGCAGAGGCTAAAGTGAACTGTTAAAGGAAAACCCAGGTCAAGCCTCAAGAAGGTTTGCCTGAAAAGAGCGCACTTTGAACTTTAATTTGATATGTCATTCACCAATGAAGCCCTGCCTGATTTCCCAGGAAAGTTTTGGAAGTGGAACCCATATAGCAGACCCAGAAGCATTGTCTGTTCTGTATGGGAGAGGACATGTTACCCTTTCGAACGCCAACCCCCCTGCATAGTTGTGACGTTTCTGTGGACAATTTGTCTCAGATTTAGCAAGACCTGTAGGCTATCCCCTACATGCAGCACGCAGGCAAATTGTCAGGTCTCGCCTCTCCAGACCCAGCATGCAGGCCAATTAAGACCTGGAGTGCTGCCACACTCAGCCACACGAGGAGCAGCTGAGTGTAATTACTGTAATTACTGGCAGCATGTATGAATACCATTGCTTTCTCATTGTTCCTTGCAACTTCTCTTAAGCCATAAGCTTGTATAACTTAGTGCTCTGTTTCGCGTACGTTAAACTGCTCAACCTAACCTTTATTTTAAGTGCTGTGCACTTCCAGCACTTTACATATTTAAAGGGAACCTCATTTCCTTTTTGTTTTGTATTATAGTAATACTAGTGTTGTTTGTGTTCACTCCTTTGTTCATATTACTATTGTTTGTTTTGGAACTACGATTCCTGTTTAGTTTTTGTATTTCGCATTTGCCTCCCGTTTGCGCGGTCAGCATAATAAATACTTCAACTAAATCTATCCTTTCAATTGAGTCCAGTCCATGTTTTCCTGGCCTCCGTGCCAACCCTTACATAAATGGTGTCTTGCCGGGCTTATAGCTGGCTGCTTGAACCGAGGTGGAAACCCCTGAGAAGACAGTTTATCTCCTACCGGACCTGAAAAAAAATCCTGAACTCTTTCAGAAATGTACAGAGCCCGGGAAGAGCAGTGGCATGAAAAAATATATTTCACAGGCACAGGATATAAGTCGTTCAGACGATTTAATTATCTCCTGGCTACACGATATAACTCTTCCCCTCAATTTGAGATAAAAAAATCCTGGGAACAAGTGAATGAAATTGAGGGAATGAGTTATATCTCATGACCACAAGCTAATGCCATTGCACTTTGTGAGCTATGGAGAAATGGGCAGCTAGTATCAAGGTGGAGGAGTTCCAACCAGAAAAAAAAACCACATCAAATTGAATAAGGAGCATGCAGTCCACAAAAACATCACCAAACCCTGGCAACTACAACTTGATGGCGAATTGTGCCGCAAAGAAAGATTTGGTGACTGCATATTTTATTTCCTCTCATTGAGATATCACTTTAAAGACATTTGTGTGGCAGATAGGAGCTCAAAGTTCTCTCTTTTTAAGCAAACCTACGAGAGGTTTGACCCGGGTTCACCTATAAATATTGCTCTGCTTACTCACTTTTGGTGGGCTGAGTATGATGGACAGCAAAGCAAATTTTGCACAATAGTGAATCACAGGCATGCAAATATAAAAAAAGAGCAGAGATTTATAACTTTTTAATTGTATTCATTTTTTTTCAATCTCAAACCCAAACGCCTGAAATACTTTGTCTCCATGATATTCTCCTGAAGCTAATCTCATAGCTGGATCGAACTGTTATGCACTAGACATGACAGCAGCCTTAAATGGTTAAATTGAAAATCAACCTATAAAAAATTTAAAAGCTGATTTTTCTTTACAGTTTTGTGACTTTTCTCCCATTCATTTGAAATATCACACTGCAACCATACTTCTGAAAAACTCAGTACATTATGGAAAAAGGCTGATAATTTATTATTTAGCGTCATTTGACATTCTGACATGAGAGTTTGTATAATTTCAATAGTCAATTAATGTGTAATCTGCGACAGAATCTAGAAAAAGTTGGCACTATCAACTGTGTGCCAGTCAAAACACCTTGTTTTTTCATTGCACTAATTAAAGGATCCGTGTCACGATTACTGCGCATGCTCAAAACATACACCCTAAGAAAGTGAATCTGCTTGACTTTAAGTCATAATCTGGTCCCATACTTGCCAATCTGTCTTTGTTTTGCATTGTATTTATACATTTTAGTTACTTTGGTATTATGCTTTTTATATTATGGAGCTTTCTGTGGAAATTCAAGGATTTAAAATGCTATTTTATGCTTTACCCATGGCATACAAAGAATGTAAGCTGGTAGCCATCACCAATAATCATAGAAGAAGAAAAATAACTTCTAGATTTTGACTTGAAGTTGAGCGGAATTACTTCGTTCAAAGTTGTGAGCATGTACAGTAATCGCGACACAGCTCCTTTAGGCGTTTGGGAAAAGATGATATCTGTTGGCCAAATCTTGCAAGCGGAAGTTTGCCTCATTCATTGAAAGTGCAGGTCTTCAGCAGCACAGTTTTACAGGGGCTTTGTTGCCATATTGTTTGATTATGATTTATTCATTTATTTATTTGCTTATTTGACATGGACAATGCCAACTGATAAACAGCAAATCTGTAAATGGCCCAGAGTTAGTCTGTTAAGTCTTTGTTGCATAGTGGTTACTAAAGTAACCAAACCTACTTACTACCTTCAATAGGCAAAGAGGAAAAGAGTCACACAACAAAGGGTTAAACTAATTTTCATATGTTGTCCTGGCCAGCTGTAAAAAGGCAACCTAAGAGTACCGTGCATGCATAAAAACTAGAACACAAAATCAATCAGTAAAAGCAAGCAAAGTTGGTGCAACACCAAAAACATAAGACAATGCAAGCATACAAAAGCACCAGGTAACCTTGCATTGAAGGCAGATATAGCACACTGTTGACTGTAAAATTAAAGTTAATTTAACTGGCAACAGCGGTGCCAGTGCTTTTTACAGTAAAATAATGGGAGACTGTTCATAAAATCAAAATGCGAAATTATGGGCAAACGAAACCTTAATATAACCTAAATTAAACTTGTCTCATTGCTTTATCATTTGGGAAAAAAAAAATTTTCGGAGGCAGGTGCTTGGCAGGTTGTGGCTGGGATAATTAGCCCGTGGTCCTTACTTCCAATGCAAGCTGGGTGCAAAAAATGCTTGTACGGGTAAATTAACTGTAAATTTCAGTGAAATGCACGTGGGCATGGGGAACATTGCACTTTCTACAAATCTGCACCTGCAATGTACTGTAAAATTATGGCAATTTATGACAGCGCAGTAAGCTGGAGGGTCAAATCCAAAACCTGTCAACCTCCAGGCTTAAATTTAATGGCACATTCATCAATTTTGATAGTTTTGTCCAAAAGAATAACGAGTTTGGCTTTGTTTGCAAAATACATACATTTTTATGTTTCTTCATTGACGTGACCTGCTTAATTATAGTAGTAAAATATAATTTAAATAATTTTAACTCTGTCAATATTTTGATGGAACGTTATAGCTCTGGATTCCATCCATGGTCCTTGCAGAGGTTTTGGATCTGAGCCAGGAACAGAAAACAACAGTAAGTAAGAACACTTGTCTTAGAAAAATTAGGTGGGCATAAAGCAGCAAGTAGCAGCAAGAACATGAATAAGAATACAGAGCAATAATTAAAAATGGGACCAATAGTCCTGTCGCTCACCAGCCCAATAACTGAACCAACTGTTCAGCATTTCTGAGAAAAGCTTTTTCAGAGATTCAATAGTGTTTGGATACATTGCACTAAAGTATATGAAATTAATCTGGCCACCGGTTTCACAGATGATTGTGAGAGATTTTCTCATTATAAGTAAATGGGGAAAATTAAAACATGAAAAATTAAAAACTGTGAGCAAGCTCAGTAGATATTGCCCCAAGGAAGCTCCATACCAAATTTGAAGAAAATCATGCCCGTAGTTTCAGAGAAGAAGACTTTAAAAGGTTTTGCTAACAGATGACGATCACGACCACGATCATAACTATGGCGCTGGATGCCGCCTGATCACAATAGCTCATGGCCTATTGGCTGGTGAGCCAAAAATGCAAGTTGAGACAATACAGCCAATGATATACAGCCAATATCATTATTTATAATTTTTACATTGTTTGCACATTGCCATTCAGGGGTGCCATTAATTTTAGAGCCGATTTAACAGCCCTCACTCTTCTGAGCGCATCACTGTGGAGATGTGCATCCACTCCAGTCAGAAATGCATTTGTGGTCTTACAGAGAAAATTCAAGAGTAAGCTTGTATTGATTCCAATGGTAATTATCAATGTAGCTAGTTTCAAGAATGGTTTCAAGTAAAAGTTTATAAAGGGAGTTTTCACGTATTGTTGATCAAACATTTGCCCTAAGATCAGAAAATGCACTAAGAGCACCTCCATTCTTGGTATCAGCTTCGACTGTATCTTTGGATTGCATCACTAGCAATTTCACATTCAGGTTCCTCAGACAGCATTGTGTACGATTGGCTAGTTAAATCTTGAGGGTTTTCATTAATAGCCACCCAGAAAGTCACCCCAGTAACTTCACCATATAAATATGATTACAACCTGCAAAAATAAATTAGACAGGCTGCTTAATGCTACCTTGCTACATTGAAGTTCTACTTTCAAACAAAAATGTAGTTATTTCTGTCTTCAAACTTCATATTTACCTTCAAGAAATTTACTGAATCAATTAAAACAACTTTCTTCATTCATGAATTTTACAAATGATCAAGTTGAGTCCTGCAGCAGTTTTGAAAATCTATCTTATTTAGGATCAACACCAACAGTGGCAGATGTGCTGTTGTACATGACTACAGCTGCAGTTATTTTTGTTACCGCTTTTGGAAATTTGCTTGTGATCATCTCCATTTGCCACTTCAAGCAGCTCCACACTCCGACGAACTTCATACTCCTCTCTCTGGCAATTACAGACTTTCTAGTTGGAGTTAGTGTGATGCCTTTCCGGTTTGCTTTTGATCTTAATCCAGACTGGTGCTTTGGTGCCTCCTATTGCATATTTTTTAATTTGGCAACATATCACTTGACTTGTGTATCTGTTTACAATGTAGCATTTATTTCTGTGGACAGATACTTTGCTCTCAGCAACCCCTTTTTCTACAGTACTAAAATGACAGTGAGTCTGACTTTGAGGATATTATATATTCTCTGGTTGGGTTCACTCATTTATAATGTATTACTTCTTTACGATAATGGAAATATTGCTGGGAATACAGGAAATGCTACATGTCGGGAGTGTATTATTATTGTCAATGAAATCTGGACCATTTTTGATTTCATTGTCATGTTTATTGTGCCCTTATTGACAATTATAATCATGTACCTAAAAATCTTTGCAATCGCAAAGAGACATGCAAATAAGATAAAATGTGCCAGAACACAGAGTTTAAATGACACAAAACTAAACAATTCTTCAATGGCATCAGAAAAGAAAACAGCAAAAACGCTTGGAATTCTGGTATTGGCATTCCTGTTGTGTTTAATTCCATGCTACATTGGTGCTTTCCTCATGGTGTTCATAAAGACACCAACTGCATATACTCCAAATTCCACAATTTTAATACTATGTCTTAATTCAACTATCAATCCTATAATTTATTCACTATTCTATCCGTGGTTTCAAAAGTCTGTTAAACTAATTTTAACACTGAGAATCTGTGACTCACAGTCTTCCTTTCTGAATGTGCTTGTAAAAGAAACATAAGCAATGCATGTTCCTTGCTATAATACATCTGAAATCGTCATTATGAACTTAGCTGTTTAAAAGTCATACATTAAATCTGCTCCTGAAATCTGTTTATATTTCTTTTTCAGTCTGTTTCACAATTTGTCAGTTTATGTGCAATGTGATGACTTATCATTCCCAGTGTGAGTTAATTATATGCACTCACAAATAAAAGAAGTTTTTGGGCTCTTTTAGTCTGGGGCTTTTTTGTTGTTTGGGCTTGGCCACTTGGTTCCAGTGATGCAAAGAGGATAGGACAATCTGTACGTGCTTTGTTGAATGTTTTACAGAAGAATTTGACTGGACTGGCATGCACAGAGCCCTGGCCACTGCCCTATCAAACACCTTTGGGATCACCTTTGGCAGCCAGATCTAATCACCCAGAGGACTGCCAGACCTCATGAATGAACAGAACCTGGTTCAGGCAGGTACATGCCTTCTTTCTCATCGACATTCCCACTCATATCTGCGACTGCAATGCCCCTCTATAAAAAGGGTTACTTATTATATTCTCCTGGTCTGCCTGGCCTGCAAAAACATGCTGCAGCTTGAAATATTGCGAGGTGCTGCATCACACTAATCTGCCGGAGGTTAGCATCCATTTTTTTCTCACCCTGATGTTCCCATCACCCTTCTGGACGCATTAAACCACATGACCTTTTTCCATTGCTCCCCCAGTCCAATGCTCTCTTGCAAACTGAAGTCTCTTTTTTCCCCAGTAAGCCTCACTGACAAATGGCTTTCTTGTGGCCACACAGCTGTTTAGATCCAGTCCTCCAAATTCAAGCTGCATTTTGCATTTGGAAATGCTCTTGCTTTCATAATTAAACATAGCCATGAGTTTTACTGTTGATTTTTTAAAGATGAGACTTCACCGAACATTTCAGTGACCCCCGATCAGGATCAGCCATGATTTTTCTCCAACCCATTTCTTCCACAAAGTTGACAGTTTACTATCCTTCCAGGTTTTAATAAATTGTTGGACAGTTCCTGACCCAATTATGGTGATTTCAGCAATCTACTCATCTTCCAACATGGTGTTTGTAAGAAATGAGAAGTTAAACACTGAATCAGTCAGGATTAAAAGAATTATTCCCATCTGAAACATTATTTTCATCACTGGAATGATTGAAATTGAAATTGAAATGATTCAATCATCGGCTCTTGAGTATTTGCTTATTTAAATGCAAAGGTGTCTTTTTTTTGAAAGGACAGCGTTAGCGCATGCCTTGTGATAGCTGCTAGCAGGCATAATAAGAAGAGCAGTGATTAGTCTAAAGACGATGGCTCAAATCAATATCAGTCATGGCATCTTTTGTTGAGGCTTTGATACTGTCATGGTTCTGGCTGTGTGAGGTTTTAGACTTTCTATGTGGCTCGTATTTGGACCACGTCTGTTTCTTTAACTATCGGATTCTTCCCAGCTGTTTCGTCAGGCGTGGGCGGCGCCTTCTCCTAAGGCTATATAAGCCGGATGTCCACCAGGCCTCCTTTGCTGGAGTGTCTGATTTAGTTATCACTACAGCCAGAAGATATCTCTACTTAGGGATTTTTGGCGAATGTCTTTGCAGTATATTTGTGGTTCTTTTCTTCAGGGAAGTTTCCTTTTTCTTTCCCGATTTGTTTGTTTCTCTCTCGCTCTGCTTCCTGGTCCATATTGTTGGGTGTTTCTTTTGGAAGCGCGAGAGCTGTTCTGTTTCTTCGTTTATTTTTCTCCCTGTGGGTATTTTAAGTCCTTACTGGTCCTGTTTTCTCCTAGCTGCTGCATTTGGCCTCCCGATTCCTTCGGCAGACTCCAGCCAAACGTGGAGTCGCCAGCAACAGCTACGCTGGAGGAAGTGGTTGCCAATCAACAATCGGTTCTTGCTGGTTATGGCGAGGGCCTCACCAGCTTAAGCAATCAGCAAGCTGGGCTGGCGGGTAGGATTCGCCTGCAGGAGAATGTTATGCAGAAGCAGGAGAATATCTTATTAAGCCTCAGCGAGAGTATTAGAGCATTGAGCGCTCAAATCACCCAAAATGTTTCACAAGCACAATCCACACTCTTTCCCCAAGAGCCTAAACTTCAGGTACCCCCAAGATATAGAGGCGAGGCAGGGAGATGCAAGGACTTCATCGCTCAATGTGAAATATTTTTTAAAACTCAACCCTCACGGTTCTCTAATGAAGAATCACAGGTAGTGCTGGGTATCGTATGGATGATACGATACGATATATTGTATCATATCATTGATACGATACACAATATTTATCGCGATACATCAACATACACAAACCTTTTTAGAACATAGTCTTTATTCAGATAATACACATAAATCCATAGAAGTTAATGTCTTATTTCATTCTTTATTGTTTTATTCAGTAAGATAAATCCAGAAAACCATTAGTTGAACAATAGAAATGGTTCATTTTTCTTGTATATTCATATGACCTTGAGTTAAGCATGACAAATAGTCCATATTTCACTTTTATTATCATGACCAATTGTCTCTTGCAGCCATGTTGCTTCATATTTTTTCATGTTGCTTCAAATGTTTGTTTGTACCTTTCAATTTTGAAGATTCAAAAATGAATAATTCATAATATTTGCTTTTAATTCTTGTTGAAAATTCGTCCCCATAAGTTAAAAAATAACACATTTATTTCTTTTTTATGAGGCATTAGCCCAGTTGTATTATTGCCAGCATCCCCTGGAGACATAAGTGCTTAAATATTACTTACGTTCTCGAGTCACATTTCGACAAGCTAACACAGTTCACTTCAATTCAGAGTGCGTCATTGTAGTCTGATCCACGGCCCAAATATTCTTTGCTCAGATTAGCACTAGACTACCGATAGAGGTCTTGATTATAGTACCGTGTAACAGTCTCATATTTCCCGGAATACTTGTTTCTGACAATATGCACAAGGAGAACTCACGATAGAAATTTTATGAAGCCGATTGTCAGAAAGAAAGTTGATAAAACTATCGTTATTGCCATGGGGAGTCCCTGGTATCAAAGGGTTAGACACAACAATTTTCGTCGAAACTTTTATTACATTTGAACCGGTTTTGTTATGAATGGTCACGACGGAATGGCGAGGCTTACCGACTATGGACGGATGTGGCTGCACTTCAATTTTGTGTGTACGGCGCAGGTGGCTTGCGAGGTGACTTGTGTTTCCTCCCTTGCTTGAGACATCTTTGTCACAGTGGTTGCATTTACCACCGAGAGGAGTTTTTGCAAAGTGATTCCACACCTTGCTTTTGACGGTAGGCGGCATATTTGCGATCTTTGCGATTTGTATGATAAGGAATGACACAGCCAGGGGACGACGTGCAGTCTCGCCTTGTGGGAATGAATGGTAGCGGACCCTGCTTGCAACCACATGAATGCCAGGCATCCCGGGATTAGTTACACCAAGGTTTTCGTCGGGGTATAGGAATTTCCTCCTGAAATGTTTCAAATTAAAATTCATATTGTCCATTATGTGGACTGGTGACACTATAGATGCAAGTATCGCTCCCATTCTTGAACGGGTGAGCGAATAACATGCACACCATATTCCGATTAAGGTCCATATTCGGGTTAAGGTAATATTCTGAATAAGATGTTTATATGCGCTGAGCGATGGGAATATTCCGTTTACATGTTGATTATCATTTCCACCACTTGGACATCGACTCCACGCTCTTGGCCATTGCCATCGCTAGCGGTCTCTGTCCCAGAATTTCATTCATGACCGCGAAATAAATGAAACTGGCTGGATTAGGCCGCTGGTATTTTGTTTTTGGCAGTGGCTATTTTTTTCGCCAGTCGTGAGCTTACTGTAATTTGCTATTCTTACAAACTCCCGCATCCGCATGCACAATAGGAAATTCCGCATGCACAATAGGAAATTTGGCCTCGGAAAAAAAATTGCTACTCAACTGGGTTGAAAACATCCCGCTTTCGCTGCGTGCCTTGTGATTATCATTGCTAGACCGGCTGGCCGGCTTACACTTTAAGTTACAGTCAGGATGTCCTCAACTCAAGTTAGGTAGGTAGGGTTAGTTATTAGCCAGCTAACTTTGCCAGCTTTCCATCTAACTCATTAGCCAACTTGTACTCAAAATTTTCTTGCGAGGACAAACTTTGTGCAGCTTTCAGCTCTTCTACACGACACAAATCACTACTGACTATTGATAGTGGAGAGTGACGACCTGACAGTTCCCCAAATATTAGCGAGCAAACGTTGAACCTAAAATTACACTCCCTTAACCACCTAACCCGTTAGCTAATTAAGCAACTAGCAAGAAAACATAAGTAATGTTTCAGCCATCCCACTAGCTAACATCAGCTGATATATTATAGCTAATGCCGTGGTATAAGCATAGACTATATAAATCAGTCTATGGGTCCAAGTCCAGATTTCCTACATTGTGCATGAACATACGGAAGGTCGTAAGAATAGCTAATTGGAGTAACATTACGACTGGCGTAAAAATAGCCACTGCATTTATTTTTTTCGCTTGGGAATATGCCGCCTTCAGAGTTTTCCAGCGATGCTTAACTTGGTTGGCAGTTCACACAAAACCAGCCTCTCTCCACTTCTCGCACACCTTAAAGATATCGTTGTTACGGTGCTTTCGCCCATCGATACATTCCATTATATCCATGTCATTCATTATCTGAATGCACACAGTTGTCTGTTCTTCGCTCTAAAAATGCCAATTCCTTGCGAATTGAACAAGCGCAGACGTAATCGAATATTCTGTTTGGGGGCATTTTCCGGTTATTGCACGCGTTTACATGAAAGGTACGCAATTGGAATATTCTCATATTCCGATTAATACAGGAATATGGGGTGCATGTAAACGCAGTCAATGTAAAATTATTTCGATGATGCCTCTGGAATAAGTTGTTTGTTGCATTTTTTGCGTAATGACTCATGTGTCGGCATGCATAAATTATGCGCGGCAGGGTTGGCTTTCACTCGGCTGTTTCCGGATCGGAGTTTCATTCATAGTTTTACTACATGGGAATTTATTGTAAACAGGCGAACCAATCATAGTGCAGAGAACGCGCACCTCATTTGCATTTCTCCGGCCCCAGATTGGTAACCATGGTAGCGCATGACGAGGCTGATTTTAACTTCCAAATATGGTCGGGGACCCCTTAACAGCTTCAGCTTGGTTATGCCGCTTCTTTCGCAACAAAAGTATCGTTTCTGGCGAGATTCCCCGAGAGAAAAACAATGTATACGACAGCAAGAATGTTTCAGATCGTAGTTAGATTGAACGATGTTAAGTTTGTTAGTGTCATTGTGCACAGTTCAGTCACCAGCGTGGCCTGCAGTTTTTGGAAACTAGCGAACGGTAGATGAGAAATGATTCGATACGTGTATCGTTTCCGCACGAATTTTACAACTGGTTATCTTATCGCAACGTTGGTACCGGTGATACGGTATACCGCGTACCGGTACCCAGCACTAATCACAGGTTTCGTTTATTTTATCCCTGTTAGCTGGTACAGCTCTCACTTGGGTGGGGCCACTCATTCGCTCTAGATCGCCGGTTGTTGATTCAGTAGAAACTCTCGTGAGGGAGATGATTTCTGTTTTTGATCAGGACGTGTGTGGTCAGGACGTGGCTACGCGTCTAATGCATTTGAGGCAGGGCTCTGAGAGATTTGCAAAGTTTTCTATATCTTTCCGTTCCCTGGTCACAGAGACAGGGTGGCCAGAGGCACCTCTTATGACAGTTTTTATTCAGGCTTTGGCGGAGGAGGTAAAGGACGCTCTGGCGACATTAGAGCCTTGTGTTTCTTTAGATTCGTTGGTTCATACTGCTGTGCGAATTCATAATCGTATCCGCAAACGAAACAAGGAGAAACGTACTCCACTGGCTCTTGCTAGCAAAGGGGTTAATGCTCCTTACAACCCGCACATAGCCCAAACTCCGCCCACTGAAACTCCCACTCCTAGTGAGCCCATGCAGGTTGATGGCTCATATGAGAGCCGGGCTCGTAAGCCCGTTCGCAGATGAATAATTTGTTATCATTGTAACAAACCGGGACATATCCATCCACGTTGCCCTGAGCTTAAAGGGAAACGGGAAGTCCCTCTAGCGGTATGGGGGGCGCTAGAGGGACAGACCCAATCTCCCTTTCGAATATTTATTGCAGTAGAATTGACTGTGGGGAAACAGAGAATATTTGTTGAGGCCTTTTTGGACTCGGGGGCTGTAGATTGTTTTATGGATGCGGAGTGGGCTCGGAAACATTCCTTTCCCATCCGCCCTCTCTTACATTCATGCACGGTCAGATCTTTGGATGGTCGCCCATTGGGAACTGGGCTTATAACCGAGGCCTCTGAATTATTGACTATGTTCGTCCCATTTGGCGGTCATTCAGAGGAAGTTCGGCTTTTCCTGATCGATTTCCCGGGTTTTCCCTGTGGTTTTAGGACATTCTTGGCTGCTTGAACATAGGCTACACATCTTTTGGGGCAGTCAAAATAATCATGTTGTCCAGTGGGGTTCTGATTGTAGGTCTCACTGTAGTGAGATTCTGGCGTGTCGTCCCGGACGTCAACCTGTGGGGGAGGCTGACGCCTGGAGTGATGACGAGGAGGTTGTCTCACTTAACTCACCCGATTTAGATAATTGGGCGGAGGAAGGGTTGGAGTGGGATCCTCAATTTGACTTGCAGCAGCCAAAAGAGGATTTCGAGTCAGAGGATTTTTCTGATTTTGAGTCGGTTGTTGATACGTCGGGCTGTGAATGGGATCGGAGTTTGGGGGCTGCTCTGAACTTTTGTTTACCTCCCAACGTTCCTAATGACTATGTTGATCTCGCAGAGGTTTTTAGCAAACAAGTGGCTTCCTCCTTGCCTCCGCATCATGCATACGATTGCGAGATCAAGCTTTTTCCTGGTACTACTCCCCCCAGGGGTTCCTTATACTTGCTGTCAGGGCCAGAGCCCAAGGCTATGCGAGAGTATATTCAGGAGGCTCTAGCTAATGGATTTATTTGACCCTCCCCGTCTCCTGCTGGAGCGGAGTTCTTTTATGTGGGGAAAAAGGATGGCGGTTTGAGGCCCTGTATTCATTACAGGGGCTTGAATAACATAACTATTAAGAACCGATACCGTCTTCCATTAATGAACTCTACATTTGAACGCCTGCAGGAGGCGTCGTATTTCACTAAACTAGACCTCCGCAACGCATACAATCTGATCTGGATCTGGGAGGGGGACGAATGGAAAACGGCATTTAATACCCATGACGGGTAATACGAATATTTGGTCATGCTGTTCGGTTTCGTTAACGCCCCCTCTGTGTTCCAGGCACTCATTAATGACGTCCTCCGAGAGATGTTGGAGAGATTTGTCTTTGTCTACCTTTAGGATATTCTGATTTATTCTTCAACTCTCTCGGAGCATAAACAACACGTGAGACAAGTGCTTGAGGCCCTCCTGAAAGCCAAACTTCGTGTCAAGGCGGAGAAATGCATTTTCATGCCAGGACAGTCTCGTTCCTTGGCTTTATTGTGTCAGCAGGGTCGGTCCGTATGGACCCGGACAAAGTGGCAGCAGTCAGGATCTGGCCTGTTCCTCAGAATGTTAAGGAGGTTCAGCAGTTTTTGGGCTTTGCTAATTTTTATAGGAGGTTCATCCGCAATTTTAGCGCTGTGGCTGCCTCAATTATTACGCTTACTGAGAAGAATGCCTCCTCATCGTTCGCTTGGACCCCTGCAGCTGAGGCTGCTTTTCAGGAGTTGAAGAAACGTTTTAGTTCGGAGCCCATCCTTGTTATGCCCGACCCCTCCCTCCCGTTTGTGGTGGAGGTTGACGCTTTGGAGGTCAGGGTGGGTGCCATTTTGTCCCAGCGTTCTCATTGGGACAATAAGTTGCACCCCTGAGCCTAGTTCTCCCGGTCATTTTCTGCGGCGGAACGAAATTACAGTATTGGTGACCGGGAGCTGCTGGCTGTTAAGTTGGCGTTGGAAGAGTGGCGCCACTGGTTGGAGGGGACTGAACACCCATTTGTGGTTTGGACTGATCACAAGAACCTCCAATACATCCAGCAGACCAAGCGACGCAATTCCCGGCAGACACAGTGGGCGTTATTTTTCAATCATTTTAACTTTACGTTAACTTATCGCCCCAGCTCTAAAAATATCAAGCCTGATGCTTTGTTGCGGATTTACGATCACTTGGGCCGCGATTCTATTCCTGAGCCTATAATTCCGGCAACTCAGATTGTGGCACCCGTGCAGTGGGAGGTTGAGTCTGTCGTGCGGGAGGCCTTGCATTCTGATCCTGGTCCTGGCAGGGAGCCGCCTGACTGTTTGTTTGTTCTTTTGGCGGTTCGGTCCTAAGTGCTCCATTGGGGTCACTCTTCCCGCTTGGCAGGTCATCTGGGGGTTCACCGGACCAAGCGATTTTTGGCCCGACGCTTTTGGTGGCCCAGCATGGATAAGGACATCCGGGAGTTTGTGGCGGCCTGTAGCATTTGTGCACGGAATAAGGGGTCCCATCTCCCTCCCTCTGGTCTGTTGCAGCCGTTGCCCGTCCCCAAGAGTCCTTGGAGCCACATCGCACTAGATTTTATTACTGGCCTGCCGATTTCGGAGGGCAAGTCTGTCATTTTGGTCGTCGTTGATCGCTTTTCCGAGGCCGCCCATTTTATTGCCCTTCCCAAGCTGCCGTGGGCGCGGGAGACAGCCCTTCTTGTTGTAGACCATGTGTTCCAGCTGCATGGCCTGCCTCAGGATGTGGTTTCTGACCATGGCCCGCAATTTAAGGCTAAATTCTGGCGTGCTTTTTGTAACCAGCTAGGGGCCTCCGTGAGCCTTTCTTCCAGGTTTCATCCTGAAACCAATGGACAGACAGAGAGGATTAACCAGTCGCTTGAGAATACACTTCGGTGTTTAGCGGCTGACAAGCCTTCACTGTGGAGCTGTTTTTTGGCGTGGGCTGAATACGCTCATAATTTGCTATGTAACTCCTCCACAGGCCTTTCCCCGTTCGAGGCTCAGCTGGGTTATCAACCACCGTTTTTTCCGGAGGCTGAGAAGGATTCAGAAGTTCCCTCTGTTTATCGTTTTATTCAGTGGTGTCGGTCGGTCTGGGCGAAGGTCCTGTCGTTTCTGTTGCGCTCTGTGCACATACAGAAGACTGCCGCTGATAAGCAGGTGCCAAAGAGCGCCTCCTATTGGGTGGGCCAGAGGGTTTGGCTTTCTACTCGGGACCTTCCATTGAGAGTGGAGTCACGGAAGTTGGCCCCCCATTTCATTAGTCCATTTAAGATCGTGCGAAAAATCAACTCTGTCACCGTCCGATTGCAGCTCCTTAGATCTTTGCACATTCATCCCTCTTTTCATGTCTCTCGGCTCAAACCGGTTAGCACAAGTGTCCTGGCACCAGTCGACAAACCACCACTGCCGCCACGGATGATTGAGGGGGGGCCGGTTTACACCGTGCGTCGCATATTGGCCGAGAGGCGTGTTGGTCGTGGGGTCCAGTTTTTAGTAGATTGGGAGGGATATGGTCCTGAGGAGCAGTGCTGGGTCCCTTCTTGGGATATCCTGGATCCCACCCTTATTTCTGAGTTCCGTGCATGAGGTTCTTTGGGAACATCTGGGGCCGTCCCTTAAGGGGGGGGTTCCTGTCATGGTTCTGGCTGTGTGTGTGGTTTTAGAATTTCTTTGTGGCGCGTATTTGGACCACGTCTGTTTATTTAATTATTGGATTCTTCCCAGCTGTTTCGTCAGACGTGGGCAGCGAATTCTCCTAAGGCTATATAAGCCAGATGTCCGCCACACCTCCTTTGCTGGAGTGTCTGATTTAGTTATCACTACAGCCAGAGGATATCTCAAGTCAGGGATTCTTAGCAAATGTCTTCACAGTATATTTGTGGTTCTTTTCTTCAGGGAAGTTTCCTTTTTCTTTCCCAATTTGTTTGTTTCTCTCTCGCTCTGCTTCCTGGTTCGTATTGTTGGGCGTTCGTTTTGGAAGCGCGAGAGCTGTTCTGTTACTTCGTCTATTTTTCTCCCTGTGGGTATTTTAAGTCCTCACTGGTCCTGTTTTCTCCTAGCCGCTGCATTTGGCCTCCTGATTCCTTCGGCCATTACAGATATATGCACATGTGCACGCGTAGCCGAAGTTACTTTGCTCATTTTAGTAAAGATACACACTATTATTTTGTGGACTTTAATAAAGCACTGTTTAATTGCATGATCTGTCATATTAAATAAACTTCTTTGGTGCATTTTTGTCATTTAAGAACATATTCAATGTATGCAAGGTGTTCATTGAGGCAAAAACCATCATGTTTGAAATTTTACACTTGTTCATATACTGCGCCAGTATAGAGTATGGGTCAGGTTTAAAACTTGTGAACCTCCAGGCTTGAACGTAGATGATCATATTTACCCATTTTGATAGTTTTGTCCAAAAGAATAACAATTTAGGCTTTGTCAAGAAACATACAAATATATTTATTTATGTCAATTAAGGCATACTGCTTAAAGGGACCTATTATGTTACATTTCCAAATTTATATTTTGATCTTGGACTCCCCTAGAGTACTCCTGATCGTTCAAAGTCCAAAAAAGGGTCCTTATTTAGCTCATACTGCCATCCTCAAAAACCCCATTTGTAGTCCATTGTAGTCTCTGCCTGAAACGCCTTCTTTGGGTGGCTCTTCCGCTATGGCACCCCCTCCCCGTGTACCCACTTTCTTCTGATTGGCCAGCTCTGTGGAGGGCGGAGCTGGGTGGGACTCGGCACAACCCAGTTTTCCAGGTCAGCCTCCCTAGTGTGAAACGTGAGACGCGTCTGCCATCTGAGTTAAGGAATCGGCGGGGAAATTCTGCAGTCAAACACAGTAGATGTGTATAGATCTAATGAAATGATCTTGGTCTAATGAACGCAGCAGCGAAAGTGGAGGATGCAGTGCGAAAGTCTGGCAGCTCAAGCTCAAATTTGCTATCTACCTACGGTGACTATGGTGAGTACACCGGTGTTTCCACTCTATAGTTAGGATTGAGGGAAAGCTAGAATCCACCCCATACAGACACATTTGTAGAACGGGTCGACATACAAACATGGACAGTGAGGAGCAGCAAAAAGTGGACCAACAACTTATGGACTGCTTAGGTGTGTATTATAAGGACCTGCTGGTTCGTGTGCATAACTGTGGTGTGTTGTTAGCGTGGAGCAACAAACTGCTTCTGCACTGGTATTTGACGGAGGGGCGAAAGCTCCAGGCTAAACGGCCTTTTCGGAAATTGCGCGTGGTAATGTTTACTTATTGCGTTGGAATGACCAGCGTTTGCTCGCGGAAAATGGGTGCGATAAGCCGCTTTCACACCGAACGCAAAACAAATTTCTCACGCGACAGATTACATTCAAAGTCAATGCATTGTCTTTGCCTTGACTTTGAATGTAATCTGTCGTGCAAAAAATTTGTTTTGCGTCCAGTGTGAAAGCGGCTTAACGCGCCCATAACGCGTGTATTCGCGTCTTTGCTTTGCCTTTGAATGTAATCTGTCGTGTGAAAAATTTGTTTCGCATCCGGTGTGAAAGCGGCTTAACGCACCCATGACGCGTGTATTCGCGTGTTTGCATTGACTTTGAATGTAATCTGTCGCGCAAAAAATTTGTTTCGCATCCGGTGTGAAAGCGGCTTAACGCGCCCATAACGCGTGCATTCGCGTCTTTGCATTGACTTTCAATGTAATCTGACACGCGAAATATTTGTTTTGCGTCCGGTGTTAAAGCAGTTTTATGGATAGTACGCGACAGCTAGAGACAGCTCCGGTTGTGTTATGAACATAACACAGGTTTTACAGACCGTAAGTTCCGTTAGCATGAACAGTTGCTTATGTGGAGCTAGCAAATTGATAACTTCTACAGGACAGAGTTTCCTATTCAACCTGCGCCTTTTTTGGCTTTTTATTAGCCAGAACAATTTCTAAAGGGGGATGAAATTACGCCACGGCAATGTTTTTTTGTTAAACCAGACACATTAGTGCTTGTGCGTTTCGCATTGCTTTCATTGCAGTAGCATCAGAGAGCTATCCCAGGTATTTGTGAAGTATCTAGCTGACCTCAGTCATGGATAAGTGAAGCGATCACAAGCAGCCGTAAACAAACCCAAACACGTATCCCAAGCTCTGCAAAACCTACGTCTGGTCTAACTGTAGCCTTTTCCGCCCAACTTTGCAGACGCATACAGCACCTCTCCGGTTAGCTTCAACTGTAGTGGCTACAATCGGGCAACATTATGATGAAACTGCCACATTGATGCTTACTGAAGTAACACAAGCATACTGATCAGAACTACTGCATATATGTTAACCACGAGCATTTTTTATTAGCACGGCAGCATGCAAACTAACATGCAGTAGCTGGTAACCGAGCATTCATAACAACCACAGAGACAAACCCTTGCAATACAGGTTTTACAGACAGCAAGTTCCATTACCGTGGACAGTTGTACCAAGCATCCAAATTTCAAACAAGTATAAAAAGTTAGCTTCAAATGAGGTTTATTTTCACACACCTTCTGTTGAATTTCCCCTGATATTACTCTTGCATATTTAGGACACAAACATTAGCAACAGTAACTTGGCTATGTTAGCCACAGTGCTACAGCCACATTCAACAGGCTATCACATTAGGTAGGCTTATGCAGTAAAGCTACTTACAGCTTCTGCATCTGTGAGTCACGGATAGTCGCGACCGATCCAGGCTTTATCTTCAGATATTTTACAAAGCCTGCGTTTGAGGCCAGTTGTTAGTGCTAACTATCATTAGCGGTCCTGCTAGCCACCTGTAACATGTTAGCTTCACTTACATTATTTGCTGTTATATCATTACTTACAGCTTGTGGCTCCGAGCGCTTGATCGATGCAACTGCTTCAAGTTTGAGAGGCAGGCGAAACACTTATCCTGTGTCGAATTATCCTTTATTGACAAAGCTGTCTTTGGTGAAATGCTGAGCACAAACAGCTAACGTTCTATTTTGCCGTGGCCAAAAAAAAGCTACCCACTGATTTCTGGTGGCATCGTCTTTTGGAAGAGAAATAGGTGTTTTTCTTCGCGTCCAAAAGTAAACAGGCTAGCAGCTTTGGGAGAGATACTGACAAAACTGCCCCTCAAATGATCTGCAGTTCTTCTTTTGTATTTCCAAAAGTGTACACGGTACTGAGGCATAGTATGATCTGCGGTTGTTTGTGCCTGCTAGAATAGTTTACGGTGTGGGCAGGTCCGGTGCAATGATTGGCTCTGGCTAGGTCTGTCTTAATTGGACGGCACAATCTGACATCAGGTTTTGCCCAGATCTTGTAAAGATCTCGGGATGAGCTGTTCAGAGAGGAAGTCACATTCACAAAATTACGTTCTTGGATTACGGCAAAACCCCTTTATCTTATGTTTAGAAGCTTTTCAGAGGTTGAGTATGGACATCCAACATTATAATATTACATAAACTGCTGTTTATGGAAGTTAAGGAGTCAAAATTTATGGTGGCTTACTTTTTTGTTCTGCTGGTTATTTGCTATTTCTGTAGAGCAGGGCTGCCCAAATCACAGTCCTCGATGGGCCAGTACTGCTGGTTTTCCCTTTACCCGAGAGCCAGGTGTGATGACTGGCTGGCAAACATTCAGTGGAAAAAAACATTCTGTTAATTGCTTATGCTTGCTTAATTACTAAATGGGATGTGTTGACCTACCATGAAAATGATTAGGCCTATAAGACAACAAAGCAAAACAGGTTTACCAAGGGGTTCCCAAACTTGGTCCAGGGGCCTCTCATACCCCTTTTCCACTAAGCTGGTTCCAGTGCTAGTTCGGAGCCAGAGCCTGACTTCGCATGGGTTCTTTGTTTTTCCACAGCCTAAGCACCAGCTCCTGGCTCTCAAAACTAGTGCCAGAGCAAACACCAACTCATTGCTGGTCAATTGCCTAGCACCGATTAAGTCAGGGAGTGGGGGCGGAGTTTTCGTGACCAACAAGACCAGCGCAAACACTGTACCACCATTTTTAAAACAACAGCCGAGGGAGTTTCGTCTGCTTTCATTTTCAAACAAAAGAAATGAAGAAGGCTAAGCTAAATACATCCCCAATATACCCCCATCATAAGAAATTGGTCACACTCCCTGTCTCCTAAGTGGGCGCTATTGCAGAAGTATTTTGAGCGTTCTGCTCACAGTAAATGATGGAATATACAAGGATCTGTCTTATATCTGCATGATGCATTTATGTTTCACTTTACTTCGCTTCTTCAGGCATTTTTTCTACACTGCTAATGTCTATATTTAGAATCACGAATATGAGTTAGCTGGCTATCTCGGACATTCGCGAATTACTATAATTGCCATTAGCGAGCTTGAAGGGCATTTCAAAACGAAATGACATTAGATCTTTCAAACTTATGAATCTGGAATAGAATACGACAGTTGCTCATTTATTTCTTACCTGTCTGCATCCTTGGAAAAAGAAAATATGGATAGCGTGTTCCTATCATTACACCCTACTGCTGCAGAAGGTTGCGGTATTTTGAACATGCACAAACAACAACGCAAGATACGGTACACATTTAATGTTTGCGCCTTATTTTGCCGCTTTTTAAATATCTGATATTAACCCAATACAAGATAATAGCAATCTAGTAGATTTTATTCCTTTCCCCCCGTAAAAAAACCTCAGTGACAATAATAGCATTACTGAGCATAATAACATGCATTATTTCAGTTTAAAATTTTTATTCATGGTTTCCCACAGACCATACTGTATTTCTGTATTGCCAGTGTCATGGTTATGGTTTTGTGTACATGTTTATGTTCATGTTTGTTGTTTATGATCTTGTCTTTTTTATTTTTGTTTATTGTAATTCTCAGGTTTTCAGTTCATTTTCTGTTCCATTGCACTTGTCTCCCGTCTCGTATCTAGTTGGTTCAGTCCGTCTCTCCGGTCTGTGTGCTCACATGCTTCGGGTGATTTCAATGGTTTCTGGTGTTTCATAATATTCCTTCAATTCTCGTTTACTTCCTACGCCTTGCTGTTCTGATTACTTACAAGACTAACATTTGTATTCTGTATCATAGTCTACTAACCCAACTAATCCATGTATATATTACTAACTCACTAACGAGCACTCTAGCTAAATCTGTAAAGTTGCACCGCTACTAATTAGTACTAATTCCCTCTCAGCAATCGCCCTGTTCTAGTCTCCGCCTCTTGCTCAGCTTTACCTATCTCCCTCTGCGCTTCTGCGAGATCTCTCGCACGTGCTTAATTGCTTTCCTGCACTCATTGTCTGTGCACTTAGAACTCCCTGACCGGAGCTGTTTAAATGTCATAGGCTGTATGCATGATTCCCGTCCATGTCTTGGCTTTCGCCAATTGTTGTAGTTAGGATTTCCCTCATGTGTTCCTCCCATTGTAATTAGTCTGATCCAGCTCACCTGTTCCCTGTATAGCATGTGACTTCCGTCCTGTCTATTTAGAGTCCTCACTGCTGTTCTTTTGTCAGAACGTTGATCCCTCGCTGCCGGAATCATCCGCCCATCTTCCTCTCCTGCTGGGGCGGGGTTCTTCTTCGTGGGTAAGAAGGACAGGTCCCTACGTCCATGTATTGACTATAGAGGCTTCAATGAGATTACTATTAAGAATCGCTACCCTTTGCCACTCATGACCACTGCTTTTGAGCTTCTCTAGGGGGCCACCGTGTTTACCAAGCTGGACCTACACAACGCCTACCACCTGGTCCGCATCCGTGAGGGGGATGAGTGGAAAACAGCGTTTAACACCCCCACGGGGCACTGGGAATATTTAGTTCTTCCCTTCGGGCTGACTAACGCCCCAGCTGTATTCCAGGGTCTGGTCAACGACGTTTTAAGGGACATGATAAATAAGTTCGTTTTTGTGTACCTCGATGATATACTCATTTTTTTCCAAGACCCTAGAGGACCATGTCAAGCAGGTGCGACAAGTCCTGAAGCACCTCTTGGAGAACCGCCTTTTTGTGAAGGCAGAGAAGAGTGAGTTCTCTGTTCCCACCACAACCTTCCTGGGGTTCGTCATCTCTGCTGGTGCCATAAGCATGGACCCCTCCAAGGTGAATGCTGTCCACTGATTGACCCAGACCCACAGACCGTAAGTCATTACAACGCTTTTTGGGATTTGCCAGTTTTTACCGCAGATTCATTCGTAATTATAGTACTGTTGCTGCCCCTCTCACGTCACATCAAGTAAACTGAAGTTCCAGTGGAATGATGAAGCAGAGAATGCCTTTAATGGCCTTAAGACGCGCTTCACCACAGCCCCTATTCTTTCCATTCCTAACCCCGAAGCTCAGTTCATTGTGGAAGTTGATGCGTCTAACATTGGCATTGGAGCCATTCTGTCTCAAAGAACTGAAAAGGATAATAAGATTCATCCATGTGCCTTCTACTCTCACCGTTTAAGTCCCACAGAACAGAATTATGATATTGGCAACCAGGAGCTGCTGGCTGTCAAACTGGCGTTGGAGGAGTGGAGACAGTGGCTAGAGGGCGCCAAACTCCCGTTCCTCGTTTGGACTGACCATAAGAACCTCGAGTATCTGCAAACGGCTTAGAGACTTAATGCTCGTCAGGCCAGGTGGGCGTTGTTCTTCTCTCGCTTTAATTTCCACCTTATCGCCCAGGCAACAAGAATGTCAAACCGGACGCACTATCTCGAATGTTCGAACGGCTGACAAGGAACCCTGTACGGACACCATCCTTCCACAGGAAGTTTTTGCCAATGCCATAGCCATGGACATCGAGAAAGAGGTGGGAGATGCCCTTAATGACTCTGCCGCTCCCAGTACTTGCCCCACCAATCGCTTGTTTGTCCCCGTAACCAAACGTCCTCAAGTTTTGGAATGGGGACATGCCTCTAATTTAGCCTGTCACCCAGGAGTCAACTGCACGCTAGACTTCATCGCATGTCGTTTCTGGTGGCCTGATATGCGTAAAGATATCCGGGACTACATCTCCGCCTGCTCGGTCTGTGCCCAATCTAAAGCCTCTCACCAGCCCCCCCAAGGCCTACTCCAACCACTACCCACACCCCATCGTCCCTGGTCTCACATTTCACTAGATTTCATCACCAGACTGGCCCCTTCCAATCACCATAACACTATCCTCACTATTGTAGACCGTTTTTCCAAAGCTGTTCATTTCATTCCCCTCACCAAACTCACCACTGCACAAGAAACCGCCTCCCTACTCATCCAACACGTTGTCTGTCTCCATGGCATCCCCACTGATATTGTTTCTGATCGAGGTCCCCAGTTCACTGCTAAATTTTGGAAAGCCTTCTGCACCTCACTTGGCACTTCAGTCAGTCTCACGTCAGGTTTTCATCCCCAGTCCAATAGCCAGACCGAGCGGGCAAATCAATGTATAGAAACTGTTCTCAGATGTCTCTGCTCTAAAAACCCAGCCTCCTGGAGTCATCAATTGCCGTGGGCCGAGTATGCCATCAACAGCCACACCTCCTCCTCCTCCAAGCCGTCCTCTTTTGAGTGCTACATGGGATACCAACCGCCACTGTTCCCCAGTCAGGAGGAGGAGGTGGCCATCCCGTCCGCCCAGGCCTTCATCCGTCGATGCAAACGCACCTGGAAAACCACACGCATCGCCCTGCTAAAGTCGGCAGCCAGAATGAAGCGCCTAGCGGACAGAAGGCGTACTCCGGCTCCTACCTACCGGGCAGGACAAAGGGTATGGTTGTCCGCCAAAGACATTCCCATAAGGGGTGGTACCCGTAAATTATTCCCCAGGTTCATTGGTCCCTTCACCATTGACCGTATCATTAGCCCTACTGCTGTTCACCTTAGACTGCCATTATCCATGCGTAGAATTCATCCCACTTTTCATGTTTCCCAAATTAAGCCTGTTGTTACCCACCCCCTGTGTTCTGGTCCTGTTCCCCTTCCCCCCCCGCCCCGTATTATTGATGGTGGCGAAACCTATACAGTTCACCATCTTGGACTTTCGCCTTTCGTATGCCATTGAGTGTTGTTTTCCTTCAATTGTTTCGTCCGACCAAGATTCTTGCCATTGCCCTTTTTGTATTGTTTTTGTCTTTCTGGATTTCGACCTATTTTTGTACGACCACGATTCCTGTATTTGGATGCCCTGTGTATGACCCACTGCTTTGTTCATCGACTACGACTTTTTGCCTACCGTCGATGTACCGTTGCTCCTCTGATTTACTGGTTCTGACCCCGGCCTGTCTAGTCGACTCCGTTTTTGGATTTCATTTTGTGGCTCGGCAATTCTTGTGTTTTTTGGTACTGAGCCGGAACTCATTAAAGGCATACGTTTTTTGGATTTCCCTCTCTTGTGTGCAGTTCCTGAACGCACCGTCACAGCCAGATGTTCTGAAGTTATAAGGTGCCGTAATCATGCGGCTCTGATATGGCTCCTGGATTATGAGATTATATGGATTATGAGATTTTTATCATACCTTAAAAAATATTGTAAATTTGGATTTCTTCATTGTGTGGCAGGGTGATAAAGAAAGACGATTACGCCATCCAGGGGATTGCGCCCGAGGAAGTTTAGTTAAAAGTCTGGACCAATTACAATCAAGGACACAGGTTCTCATACACCAAGATGACCAGAGACGAGATTTCCAAAAATGTAAATACAGCTTATTAAAGTTCAGTTCCTTTTCAAATCAAATCCCGGGAAAAACGGGAAACCGGGAAAAAACATTTAAAAAATATTTATAAGATAATGGAATATATTTAGAAAATATGTAGGCCTATTTTGCTTTCTTAAAACATATTCAACAGCTGTTTGTGTGCGCAGGCTGAACAGCTGTGTGTGTGTATGCCTGCAGGGAAAGAGAGTACTTTCATTAAACGAATTGACAATTTTCACTTATTTAAGTGCGTCCAAGCACAAAAATTGATCGAAATTCGCCTTAGACGCACTTATAAATGTGGCCGAGATGCACATTGCTCCATTGCCCACACTTATTTTAAGTGTGTCCAAAGCTAAAATTTTTTTCTTGGCCAGACTTATTTTAAGCGGTACTTTCTAAAAACTGAAATGGTCATCAACTGGCACAGTGAGTAAGTGTGGCCAAGAAAAAAATTCAGCATTGGCCACACGTATGATTGCGAATAACATCGGCCTTAATTAATTGATTAACCATCACAGAACGCCCTGAAGTCAAACACTTATGACCGTAAATGCAGTTAGTTAAGTAACTTGTGGCTGTATAATCTGAATTAGACTGACACAAAACGATTTTTGACATCAGCTGTGAGTGGAAATACTTCATAATAGCCTACTTCAAAATATTAAATAATGAGGACTCGCTGCGCTGTCTGAGGGAGGGATCAAATGCGCAAGACTGAGGTTCAACAGTCGGCTCACTGAAACATTTAAAATTTCAGACAAAACTCCAGGTGAAAGTTCAAAACTACAAGAACAGTGGATTCATACTTTATACAAAACACTTCAGACAGAGATGCAGCTGGCTTTGGTGAAATGGGGCTCTCATTGAATAAAGAAAAATCTCCTGAAGAATCCATCTGAAACCTCACACCCAGTGAGTGGATGCGTTTTATAACTTTGCCTTTTAACTTTGAGTGATCGCTGACTTTATTTAACCGACAGTCTGACATCGCGGCACACACCGTGCCGGCCTCCCGCAGCGTCTGAATGCGAGCAATTTATGGAATCTATCCATGCTCAAAACCATGACTTTGAAAACACCAAACTACTTGCCTTAATGAATTTCGTTAATTTGTAATATGAAGAATTGTAAAATATCATTTCCATGAGGCTGTTCAGTCAGACAGCGAAAGATCACAGGCGTTTTCTCCCTATCATCTGCAGCGAATGTCAAACTGCATGCGGCTGGTGCAGTGTGTATTGTTATAATATTGATTAATGTTGAAATTACGTTTTTATGCCTCAACAATTATATATACCACCAGATAATACATTAAATCAGTCATGTTTGGGACCCACATGTCTCTTTGTTAAGTATGGTGTTGCCTGAACTATAACCAATGTATAACGGAAGCCAAAATTATACCTTAAAAACAAGTTAATTTCCCGGGATTCCGAGGAAAATGTGCTTCTTTTCCCAGGATAGAAAATGTCTAATTTTCAGGAAAAATATTAATCCCTAACGCACATCATGGACCATAGAGGCAACAAAGCTACACAGACTAGCTTAAACAGTGGAGTGTGGAGCAGGGCCGGACTTACCACGGCGAAGGGGAGGAGATGAAGAGGGAAAGGATCTGTAGCCACACCACACGTGAACACAGCAATCCAAACATAGCAAACAGAAGAATAAAAAAAAAACACCAACATGCGCTAAGTGAAGAACCAGTGAGGGGAGGGACACAACCCACCGCCGCAGATATAACAGCTCAGACCTCACAAAAGAAGGAGAAAATGCAAGGAGCAATCAGCAAAATCAGTTCAAGTCACAATGTATAGCCTAGCCAATTATAGTATTCAATGAGACACAGAACACTTATAAGAAAGAGAGAGTCCTGTTGCTTCCTGGGCCACGCCAGGCCTACAGCTGCTGTGGTCTGCCTCAATGGTCCTCCATGGGGATACATACACACGCTCTCACCGGCAGACTTGCAAACACACGTGCAAACACCCTCGCACAGACACACACACACACACACACACACACACTCACTAATGCACAATAGAATACAAATCCTCCTGGTGAGGAGGTGAGGACAAGAGAATAAATAAATCACAGAACTTCTGCACAGGGCAGAGGCACAAGACAAGCAATAGTATGCCGTAGCCAGCTCACATACACAAGCACATATTACCAGCTAGGCTACTGGATGCAGTGTGAATGAGTACACAAAAATAAACCAATAAACCAAACAAAGCCGCTGCGAGGCCACAACAGAGATACAGTCATCCTTCACTAGCGCGGACAAGAGGAGGCCACCATGAGGAGCCACGCACTTATAAAATGAAGTTAAAATAGAAACAAAGCAGCAGCAGTGCGGCGTGGAGGCAGCCAGGTTCCGTGGGCCCGCACCAAATTCAATTTTACTGGTAATGCCGGAAGCACAGCTGATCCGACACCGAGGGAAAAGGCTACCGAACCCACAGCACTTGGTGGCTCATGCGATAGTAATCTCGTGTTCAATGAACAGCAACCAGACCAATACACAATCCACAGTCAAGCGACGGTGCGTTCTCAGACAAAAGCCACAAATCACGATAACTACCCAACCAAACCGAGCTGCCTGCAAGCCACCCACATGCGGAAGTTGGCTCTTCCAACAAAGTACAGGATACAGAAGCTATGCAGTCAGGTAACATCCCACTACCCAAATGCCTGTGAGCCTGGGCCCGCCCCACAGTTAATGCTCAGCATTCAACTCAGACCACTCACTCGGAGGGAGGGGAGAGAGAGGCAAACACCACACTACTACAATCCACCCCCCCTTTTGTATCGTCAACCCAACAATGAAAGAAAAAAAATGCAACAGCAGCAACCAAGGCCATCCCCATGGCTTGCCTTGGCAACCAAACACCGGAGCAGGGCGTTACAACAATCCTTGGGCTGATTGAGGCAACCGGTGTGGGTTGGGATGCTGTCCAGCATTAGCCCTGGGCGTACGCCGCAGGGCTGCTTCGTCTTCAAGTGACTGTCAGTGCTCGAGGGGCTTGTCCCCCCTGAGGGCCAGGATCAGGGAGAGCTGCAACAATGGCCTGCTCGGATGGTAGGTCACAGCTTTCCCCCAGCTCTGACGGGGAGGGAAGTGGCTGCGACCCTGACATGAGCGGGCGCTGCTGCTCAGGGACCAGCATTAACAAATCACCATCAACCAAATCATGGGGGGGTGAGGGAGGTATAGCCGGCGCCGATACCCCTAAGGGCTGGCCTGGTTCAGGAGAGTCCTTCTCCACCCGTGCTTTCAAGAGAGTGCGGTGGACTTGCCTTGTTTGTGTCAGATTGTCTACTGGCGCTATGGTGTAAACAGACCCGCTGGTTCCTGGAGCCCAGGTCACCTGGTACACCACTGGGCTCCACAGGTCATTGATTTTCTTGCTACCTCTCACACCTAAATGACGGAGATAGACCTGTTGGCCCTCCTCCAGTGGTGTACCATGCACACGTCGATCAAGCTGGGCTTCATGGCGTTCGGCCATCACATGCAGTTGCTCTTGGGCCCCCGTGAAACCACTTTAAGCCGCCACTGATGCTCCAAGATCCAGTCATGCACCCTCCCCCCAATGGGTTCTTGCACTCTACCCAGTAGAAAATCGACCGGAAGGCGTGGCTCTTGCCCAAACATCAAATAATGCGGGCTTTCACCAATAGCTTGATTGGGCATGCTATTATAGCAGAACAGCAGCTGCGGGAGACACGTCACCCTGTCCCTTTTCCTAGACACTGGTAAAGCACGTAGGAGACAATGAAGGGTGCGGTTGAACTGCTCACATTGGCCGTTCCCTTCCAGGTGATAAGGGGTGGTCCGTGATTTCTGGACCCTATAAAGGGTGCAGAGCTGCTGGAGCAGAAGGGACTCAAAGCTCCGCCCCTGGTCAGAATGGATGCGTGCCAGCACCCCAAACTTATAGAACCATTCGGCCACCAGTACCTGAGCAAAAGTCGCAGCCCGCTGATCACATTTTCCAGACCAAACAAGGAGAGCTCAAGCACGGTAAAATCAATAGCCATGATTTCATTTGGCTGGGCCGCCAACAGATGGCCCATATATGTGTGACTTGGCCGCTGAGTGTTCTTAGTCAGTTGGCACTGGTCACACTCTTGGCACCACCAGACCACCTCTGCCGTCATGCCTGGCTAATAACAGCGTAAGCGGAGTAGCTCAGTGGTGCTTTTAACATCTTGGTGGCCGTGCTCTTGGTGTAACTGAGTCAGCACCTGCTGTTTTAAAACACCTGGCAACACCAATTGTAAAACCTCCTCATCCCCATCGGAGCAGAAAACACGGCGATAGAGCACCCCATCTCAGTCAACAAGACGGTCCCACTGTTGTAGCAGCGTCAGAGCCTTTGAGAATTGCCGTCATTCCTCGGAACCAGGGTGTTTCTTCTGCCTCCAGAAGCCTAATATTTCCCCCACAACAGGGTCTGCTTTTTGCAGGGAGGACAAGTCCGCTAGAGAATGCCCAGAAAAGACGGCGACTAGATTTTGACTCACACTCAGTGGGGGTGTCTGCCCGACCGCCTACAGCAAGGAGGCTAGGAGGGCAGTCCCAGGGGCCAAACTACCAGCCTCCAGAAGTGGCGGATGTTGGCGGGAGAGTGCATCAGCATTGGCGTTACTTTTCCTGGGGCGATACCGCAGCTCAAAGTCAAACAGAGCCAGCTGCACTGCCCAGCGTTGTTCAGTTGCCCCACGTTTAGCAGAGGCCAAGTGGCTAAGGGGGTTGTTGTCAGTGAACACTATACACTTATTACCTAACAAGTACTCGTGAAACTACTCTGTCATGGGCCACCTGAGCGCTGAAAACTCCAGTTTCATAGAACTGTAGTTGGTGGTATTCCGCTCAGTGGGCCGAAGACCACGACTAGCATATGCAATCGGCCTCACCTTGCCCCCTTGCTTCTGGGAAAGGACCGCCCCAAGTCCACCATTGCTGGCGTCCACCTCCAGGATAAAGGGGAGGATAAAATCAGCATACGCCAGAACTGGGGCGATGATTACTCCCCTCTTCAGTGCCTCAAAACTTGCCTGACATTCCTCTGACCACACCTGGATAAAGCCTTCCTTAGGTGGTCAGGACTTGGAACCAGCAAATGCAGCGACCAACTTGTGTCGGGGGCCTGCCAACTTTGCAAAGCCCTCAACAAAGCGCCAATAGTGGCTGGCGAAGCCCAGGAACAACTTCAATTCAGAGACGTTCCTTGGGCGAGGCCACTGAGCTACAGCCTCAATCTTACTGGGGTCAGTAGCCACTCCCTGGTCCGATATGACATGCCCTAGACACCCCACCTCCTGCTGAAAAAAAGGAGCACTTGCTTAGCTTAGCCTTCAATCCCTCACGACACAACCTGCTCAGAACCAACTCCAATCTCTCAAGATGTTGAGAAACAGTGGAAAAAAAGATTACGATATCGTCCAAATAAAGCAACATAGATTGGCACTGTTGATCCCCGAAAAGCCACTCTATTAGCCGCTGAAACTTAGAGGGCGCATTACAAAGCCCGAAAAGCATTCGATTCCTTTTGGAATAACCCAAATGGTGTACAAAAGGTAGTCTTACCTTATATCCCTCCCTACCCGGGACCTAGTTGTATCCACTGGCCCAGTCCATTGTGGAAAATCACCAGGTCTCAGGCAATGGGTCCAGTGACTCCTCGATGCACGGTAATGGGAATGCATCCTTTCTAGTCCTGGCGTTCAACTGATGGTAGTCTACGCATAAGCGTAAAGTACCATCCTTCTTTTTCACTAAGACTATAGGGGAAGCATATGGGCTACAGCTTTCCCTGATCACTTGTGCATCCAGAAGCTGGTGAATGTGAGCTTTTACCACCTCATACTCAGATGGGGGTATTCGCCGGTATCGCTGCCGGATTGGCACATTGTCCATGAGTGGGACATCATGCGACAACAACTTGGTACAGCCTAAATCCCCCTCAAGAGCCGAGAACACAGTCTGGTGCCGCTGTAGCAATGCCCTGACTTGCTTCCGCTCAGAGGTGGACAGCACTGGCAGCTCCAAGGCCTCAATCTGTTCCTGTATACCCCATGTCAGCACTGGAACCATGTGAGAGCTCACTGTAGCTGTGTCAGATGGAACTTCTGTTACCCCCACTGGAAGACTGACAACATAAACATGCTGTAAGGTGCCAAGCAGGGTGCGAGGATACAGGAGAACATCAGCCATGCTCACATTGACCACAGAGATATAAGCTGTACCTCCCTCAACCTTGACCAACAATGGTGAAGCTAACAACCCAACTAGTAAAACAGACTCTGGGGGTTCGAACAATGCTGTGCCATTCGCATATGTGGCTGAACAGGTCGACAGAATCAGCTTCATGGTTCCACCAGGGACTCGACAAGCTTGCCTACCTCGCACTTTCACCCTGCCCAACCTTGCAGGTGGTGATGCGGTCTCGGCTTGATGGCATGGCTGCAATGCCTGGGCCACGGCCATAGGGGCCGGTAACACTGAAGACGCCTCAAACAAGGATGAGCCATGCTGTCCAAACAGTTCACGATAACACTTTCCCAGTACATTCATTCCAAGCACTCCAGGGACCTTGGAGGACAGGCCGCCAGGGGGGTCTTTCACCACCAGAATCCCGCAGCCAGGAGTAGGCTGGCCACACAGCTCCACATCTAACTCCAAATAGCCAACATACTGGATGGAAAGCCCATTGGCTGCACAAAGCTGCAGCCACTGACATAAATGCAGCTGATCCTGGCTAAGAGGCTCAAAATGTACCGAGAAAAATGTCTCTGTAACTGTCGACACCATAGAACCAGTATCTATCAGGCAGGGAATCAATACACCACCAATACGCTCATCTAAATGAGGACAATTACACATTAACTTGGACGAGGTACCAGAACTACTACCACTTCCTTTTGGGTCCCTAATGTCCCCACCTAGGCTGTGACTCATCAACCAAGGGGGAACTACTTTTCCGCCTGCACGGAAGGCTGACGGCTACCACCGGCTGAGGAGGCTGTAGAGGGAAGAAAGTAGGAGGGATGAACCCTCTCCCCAGCGCACTACCGGGCGAAATGCCCAGGGCGTTGGCACCAATGACAAATGACAGGCTGGCCATGTAAAGGACGGCAAGCCTGCTGCTCGTCACGCAACTGAGCAACACTATGAGTCATCTGATCTAGGTGCTCTTGCTGGTGCCGTAGAATCTGTTTCAGCTCATCGAGCTCAGACTGCTGGGACCCGCCACCTGTTCAGGGTTGCGCATTTCCCTGAACACCATACTGAATGCCATAGGTTGAGGGGAAAGAATGGCTACGGCCCCTAGCACCCCTAGGTATACCCTCCAGCTCACACCTAATGGCTTCTGTCCTGAGCTCAATCAAAGTCATGAGAGGTTGACGGCTTCAATTCACGTCGGAGGGCGCCGTCCAATACATGCTCGGTGAATTGATCACGCAACAAGACATCAGCATTGGGTACTACGTCGGGAGCACACCTCTTGACCCGATCCATCAAACTAAACAGTGCCAAAGAAAACTCCTGCAGGGTTTCTCCTTCCTGTTGTTTGCGGGAGAATTTAAACACTTTAGACTTACACTTAGCACCACTGAAAAGGCCCAAGAACTGGAGGAACAACCACCAAAAAAGGATATTCAGTTTTGTGGAATACCACTGCTGCCTTGTTTCTAAAAATGACTAAAGAGAGCAGGGACACAATTGCAAAAGCTAGAACACGAGAGACAAAAAGTAGATTTGTACATACACAAACAAAACAAGTGTATGTATGTCTGCAGTCACACCAAGAAACCCATGTCTCTTTACCGTAATGTATGCTGCCGACTGACGCCAAAATTTGGTAGGGTGATAAAGTAAGACGATTACGCCATCCACGGGATAGCGCCCCAGGAAGTTTAGTTAAAAGTCTGGACCAATTACAATCAAGGACTCAGGTTCTCATACACCAAGATGACCAGAGACGAGATTTCCAAAAATACAACCCCAATTCCGAAATAGTTGGGACGAAGTGTAAATTGTGAATAAAATCCAAATGCAATGACTTTCAGATCACATGAGCCAATATATTATTTACAATAGAACATAGATAACATTTCAAATGTTGAAACTGAGACATTTTACCTTTTTATCCACAAAATGAGCTTATTTCAAATTTTCTGGCTGCAACAGGTCTCAAAAAAGTTGGGACACAGGCAAAAAAGGGCTGAAAAAGCAATTAATATATGAGAATCAGCTGAAAGAAAATTCAGCAAGTAATTAAGTTAACTTGCATCAGATGTGTAACATGATAGAGAGGCTGAGTCTCTCAGAAGTAAAGATGGCCAGAGGCTCTCCAACCTGTGAAGGCTTGCGTAAAAAAATTGTGGAATACTTTAAAAACAATGGTCCTCAACATCAAATTGCAAAGGCTTTGAAGGTCTCATCATCCGCAGTGCATTACATCATCTAAAGATTCAGAAAAACTGGAAAAATCTCTGTGCGTAAGGGACAAGGCCGCAGACCTTTACTGGATGCCCGTGATCTTCGGGCCCTCAGACGCCACAGCATCACTCATCAGCATGATTCTGTCATTGACATTGCTAAATGGGCCCAGGAATACTTCAAGAAACCACTGTCTGTTATCTCAGTTCTAATGGCCCTCATTTATCAAACGTGCGTACACCAAAAAAATGGGTGAACACCAAATCTCCTGCAAAGATCGGCATTTATCAATCTGAACGTGAGCGAACGGTCCGCAAAAATCTCACGCCAGGTCTGACCAGGCGTACGCAGCTTTGAAACCAGCGTGCAACGTGCAGGAACGAATGCAGCTGTCAAAATGAGTACCATATGCAGCGATGTGGATGTCATGCTGTTGTTGCTCTTATTAGTAAAATGAATAAATAAATAAGACCTGTGTTGAGAAGTTAATTAAACTTGAATTTTGAGATAACCTGCTTGTCAGGCCAGACGGCTGACAATTACAATCAATTTGATTAAGCGCAATGCGTGGCTTGACAGATATGCAGTGTGGAATGTCAGATGTTCATCCAGTCAGATATATACTGAACAACAAAAGAAATGCAAGTTAATTAAAAGCAGACTGGAAAATAAGTTTGCGCGTGATTATTTTAGAAAATCAAATGTATTACTAGCGCGTGCACATTTACACTCGTTTCTTCAAACTTTTCTTTATTTTGCGGTCACTTTGACTGAGTAACCATAAGAGTACATTAACTAACTAGCTAACTTGCGTTTCTTTTGTTGCTCAGTATATATAGGCCTACAGACACTGACCGCAATCACAGTTTGACAATGGCAGATCTTTGTTTGTTAGAGGAATAGCTTCTGTCCGACGTGAGTGGAACTTTCGGCACAAAGAAGATCTCCTCCGGGAAAGTGACGAGTTGCTGCTCGTTTTGTGTGGCACCCAATAAAATGTCATGGAGTAATACTAATAAAAGTACAATGAACAGTAATCTCTGCAGACTGTATTTTAACAATTACCCTCATGCAGCTCCGATCGAGGCGGTGGAGACTCATCCGTGTCCCCACCGCCTCGCATTCCCACGATGCAGGGGGAGCCCATCAGTGCTCCTCGACAGGTGACAGCTGGAGAGTCTGGTTGGCCTCCACCGGTCCGTGCGCTGCTGCGCCTGAGCGCAGCAACCCGTTTTTTGGTGGCGATATTAAAATCGGACCACTTTTTTACCTACATGTAAAGCATTTGGATTGTCAGTTATGTAGGCTATGTAACATGAAATATCATGGATCTATAAATTGGATTTAAGGCCGATGTTATTCGCACTTATACGTGTGGCCAATGCTGAATTTTTTTCTTGGCCACTCTTATAAGTGCCCCAGTTGATGACCATTCCAGTGCCGCTTATAAAGTACCGCTTAAAATCAGTTTGGCCAAGAAAAACATTTTTAGCTTCGGACACACTTAAAATAAGTGTGGGCAATGGAGAAATGTGCATCTTGGCCACACTTATAAGTGCGTCTAACGCGAATTTCGATCAATTTTTGTGCTTGGACGCACTGAAATATAAGTGCGAATAGTCACTTCGATTTATTAATGAATTAAATCAAACTCCGGTTTTCCACCCCAACGGTGTTTACGGCAGCAGCAATAGTTTTCCAAACTGCAGCCTTCTAGGCTCCCTTTATGCCACTCTAAAGGCTCCCAAGTAAAATTATTTTGTTTTTCTTCACCTCAGACGTGATAATTTATATTTCCTCCTAAGTGAAGTTCTTTCTTCTTTGCCGTCTTTTGAGAGTCCATGTCGTAAAGTGGGCAGGACGATGCCTCCCGGAGCATGAATTTAACCACGGGAAGAGAACGGAACACAGGATAAAAATGAAGCAGCACAAAGACTGGCAGCTGCAAGCCTTTGATACACTGCAATCACCTCTACCTTAACGGGCTGCGCCTGTTGCCCGTTAAGGTGGAGGTGAAACAATGAGACAGGGGAGGGGCTGTAAGGCACCAACCTTTAAACCTAATTAACACAAGCAAACAGCTTGTTTAAAATCCTACAATTGCTATTGCGGCCGAAACAAAAACCAGCATACACAGGGAGGCCTCAGGACCGAGTTTGGGAACCACTGGCCTGGCCTACTCGTTCAAAATTATCAAACGGCTGCACACCAACAGAAGAGCTGAATGCGTTGGCTGTTTCAGCTGAACCTCCTCAGTACTGCGTGTTTTTTAGGTGCAAAGGAAAAGGAAGGGTTAAGGTTCTCTGTCGCGTTTTCTAAACCAATGCCAACGGCTGTATCACTGGAAACAGTGTAAGGCTTACTGCGGTGTCCACACCCCACCAGCCACTGTCTCTTCAGTCAGGGCCTTCGTGGAAAGCTATTTTCTAATTTCCATTGTCACTGTCTCATCAACATACTAGAAGATGTACTTGATAAATACGTACATCATGCTCTAAAAGGAATCATTTGCAAGGTGAAAGCTGCTGTCCTCTGTCGCTGAATTATCCAGAGTCTGTAGTCTTCATAACCGCTTTTCATGTGGGTGTAATCATTGAAAGAGAGACTCACAAGGAGTTGAAATTGATTGGTTGGCTGTAATTTTAGTGATTTTACAGCAATGGTGTGGATTATGAGATTTTTAAGATACCTTAACAAATATTGTAAATTTGGATTTTTCTATTTGATAGATGATTTTATTTACCTATTATTTGAGCTTAAATAGACTCAGTGACCATGAGGTTAAAGTTCAGTCTGCCAGCTTTATTTTAAGGTGTTTTCATGCATATCAGACAAACCTTTTAGAAATGACTCTCTTTAAGTCTGTAGTAAGCCTGCCTTTTTTGGGCACATCAAAATTACTTTTTAATATCATGTAAAATAAAGTAAATTTTCATTTTTGGTTGTGTATTCTTTGCATACTATGGCTGTCTGATGTCTGTGATGCTGAATATCTTCTGTCCTTATGCTCTGCCTGGCCTATACTGCAGTTATCTGTTCCAGCCTGTTTTGGGGACGTTTTGCCTTCGGTGTTTCAGCTTTTAAAATGCATGTTCCACTGGATTCAGATATGCTAACTGACCCAGCTGACAGAGTCAAAATCTGTCAATATAATTATGGTGCTTGCAGTATTTCTTGCAGTATTTGCCATCTCTGGCTGCTTGTAATATGTGGGTGCTGACTGGTAGTGTACACTTCATGTTTGAATGTGGAAACTTGTTCATCTGATATCCAATTCTAAAATCATAGGCATTATTCTGGAGTTGGCACCACCTTTGCAGCTACAGTCAGCTCCAAAATTGCTGGCACCCCTGACAGGCAATGCATAAACAATATTTTAAAAATTCTGAAAAATATATTTATGTAAAAATTCTAATTAACAATATGTGAGAAATACTGTACGATATAAATGTTCCAGTGGAACCAACCAAAATGAGTTACTGGTCTGTAAATGTAACAACTTGGCTCAAAAGCCGTAACAAGGAGAGAGATGCACGCTGATGCATTTAAAAAGCAAAATTCTATTTATTTCACAAAACCAAATTTAACGAAAAGACAATGCAAATATGGGGTGCGAAAATCAGTATAATCAGTATCATCAGTAATGTAGGTGATTGGATGCATGCAAAGAATGGTGAAGCTGTTGTATGCAATCTAAGCAAAAAGAACCAACATGCACCAAAAGTCAAAAGGGAGAGAGCTCCCAAGATGGGAAGTGGGTACATTTTATCAGCTCTGTGAATGAGACACAGGTGCTCTCCATTTTTCCAATGACTCCTGGCTCCGCCTACCAGGCACCTGAAAACGAGCATCACACGCATGCAGAGCAGGAGGCTGTAACAGTAAATAACATCTATCAAAATTAAACCAGGTATTAAATTCCACTTGTGTACGTTTTATCGAAGTGATAAGGAACTATATTTAGCCATTATATCACCTCTTGTTTCACTTGGGTATAAAAATGAGGTAACACACATGCAATATCCCTTTGTCATCCAACACTATGAAGAAAACAAAATAATTGTTAGTTCAAAAGGAGCAGATGGTCATAGACCTTCATAAATCTGCTAAAGGCAAATGATTGAATATTCCCCTGAGCACTGTCAGGGCAATTATTAAAAAATTCCGAAGATATGGAACTGTTGAAAACCTAAAGGTAGAGGACGCAACTGCATTTAGCCCCCCAGGATACTGAGGAGAATGGTGAGAGAAGCAACAAAATCCCCAAGAATCACTGTGAAGGTATTGCAGGCAGCCTTGGTGGCATCTTGGGGTCACCAGCTTTCAACAAGCACCATCAGGCTCCACCTCTGCAACCCCAGGTTCTTTGGAAGGGTTGCTAGAAGTAAGCCTTTTCTGACCAGAAGACACAGATTGCTTGGAGTTTGCAAAACGTCATTTAATTTAGGACTGGCACAAGGTGCTTTGGTCAGATGAGATGAAAATTGGACGTTTTGGTGAGATACAGCATCGGCATTTTTGGCGTCGCAACAGAGATGCATACAAGGAGAAGCACCTCATCCCCACAGTGAAATATGATGGTGGGTCAGTCATGTTTTGGGGGTGTTTTAATTAAAGAGGTCCACGGGCTCTGGTAAAGATTAATGACAGAATGAGTTCCACCCAAGACCAGATTATCCATATAATGACCGGTGTGCGTACACTGGGGCATCTCGCTGGGAGGGGCATCACATGATTCATGAATGCTCGGGTTTTGTTTTTTTTATTATTAATCAAAAGAGATGCATATTTTGAACAAACTCAAACTTAACTGTTGATATAAAAAGAGAATATACAGTACCAGTAAAAAGTTTGGACACATTTTGCTAATGTCACAGCACTCTGTTTTGAGAGGAATTTTAACAGCCAAACTTCTCTATGTAATCTCAGATGGAATCTTGTAAGAGGTAAACAGTTAGAAGTTAAAAAAGAATAATTTACTTGTTTGAATAGTGTCCAAAATTTTGGAATTCTCAAAGAAGCCATATTTTACAAAGTAAACAGACATACAAGCTCCTTTCATTTCCAACAGGCAAATTAAAGTCTACCTGTTTTGGGACTTTTAGGGAAAAAAAGTAGAAGAAAAGCACACCACAAGTGCAACAAATCTTTGGGAAGTTTATATGACTATAAATGCAGGTTAGTTTGATGGATTTAAGAATTAGATCCTTTTTTTTTGCAAAATAATGGGAGAATATTTCCTTATGTATTGTGAGAAAAATGTGAGTATGTCTAAACTTTTGACTGGTACTGTATAAAATAAGGATACAAATTAAAAAACTGTGATTTGGGACTGCCCTACCATAGTCACAGAATGGCCAAACTGGTCCTAGATCAGTGTTGCAAGCTGAGCTAGAATCCAGCCACTTGGGCTGCCCCGGTGGCACATCAGTCTAAGCCCGCACATCATAAAGGCTGTGTCCTTCCCGCAGCGACCTGGGTTCGATTCCTGCTCGGGTCATTTGCTGCATGTCTCTCCCATTCTTCTCTCCAAAAAAACTTTCCTGTCACTCTCTACTCAATGACTATCTAATAAAGGAGAAAATCACAAAAATATAATCTTTAAAAAAAAAAAAAAAGAATCCCGCCACTTAGAAACTGAATGAGCACTGATCTCCAATCAGTTGTTCATCACAATGACACTCCTTTGTTCTGACATCATGTGATACAACACACAATTTGATATAAGTCAAATTTAAAAAAATGGAACGGCGGTGGAAGCAGCTGAGGTGCTGTTCTAATTGTAAAATAGCAGAATTTTAAAAAAATACAAAAAATATCTCTGGTACATTTGGTAGTGTGGATATTTAGCTTTTTTAACGTTATTTCCACAAAGAAGCTGTTGGTAGAGAGGCATGTTCCTCCCATCAATTCCATTCCTCCAGCACTAGTACTAAGTGCTTACGTTAAAAAACGTTAGCAACATAAACTTAGAGGCTAATGTTAATGAGGTGGAGGCAGCAGCGCATGTATCATTAGCTGACGTTAACGGTAGCCTGTCACAGGAGGGCTGATAACAGCAGCAGCTGGACTCGGGGACGGAGAACATTAGCATGATCGCAGAGACAGACAATAGAGAGTTCACTGCACTAAGACTTTCCCTTTTTAAAACCCTCTGCCATAGAATTTCAGTCCTTAGTATTAAGTTAATCTGTGGTCTTTGTTGCCATAGTACACCTCTTGCATTTTTCTGTGATATATGATGAACTATAGTTCATTACATAAGTTAAGTGCCATTTCAGTGACTAGATGGAAAGTATTCACAATCAAGATTTTGGGTGCTGTCCCTGAAAGGCAGCAGGGTTGTCAAACTCTCCTTGAAGGCACTGGTACTATTATCAATGTTGGCAAAATTCCTTTGAAGTCTTGTTCAGCTTGTGCTTTAGCTGTCACTATTGCTGTATGCCAGTTGAGTTGTTAATAAATGAAACACTTGCTTGTATTATGAAAGTGAAGAGTGATCAGTTGCTGCCTCCTATAAGCCATGTTAAGTAACTTCCTGCGGGGGGCATTTCATCATTGGTCACACCTGGAGCATTACACTGTGTTCATATGGCCCTGGTTCCACCAAGTGTTACCATAATACATTTCCGAAATGATCTTGTACTCCAGAATTTCTTTATTTGATTTTTGATAATTTAGCCCCTTTTCTGAGAAGCACCATCTACTGTTCGTCAGCTGGGAAGCGTATTTTCCTTGGTTATGAGTTCCAACAAGTATTATGATATTTCGGCTGACAATCTGGTTGTCTCTGCAAGAAGGCTGGAACTTGGGCATACCTGGACTTTCAAACAAGACAATGACCCAAAGCACACCTCAAGATCCACACAGACATGGTTCTTTGACAACAAAATCCATGTTCTGTAATGGCCAACTCAGTCAACAGACATCAATCCAAGTGAAAACCTGCGGGCTGAGTAGAAGAGCTGCTCTCCAAGCATGACAACATTGTTCTGAAGGAAACATTAGTCACAAACACTGTCTTCAAGGCTGCAACAGCTATGAGTGTGGTGACTTTCAATGATGGCCAATGAGGAATTACCTCCATTCTTATGAAACTTGGCATAAAGGCAGGGGCACACTTAATGAAAGGCTATCATGAAATGGACAGAAAACGTGTGAAACAGAGTGAAAAACGTGCACTAGAACTTGAAAAAAGAAAGGAATAGACGGTCGACAAGCACGTAAAACTAGGGAGGAAACAGAATGAAGAAGAAGGAGTTACTTATGAGGCTGGTGCCTTTTAAGGAGGTAAAAAATCCTAAAACTACTAAAAACAATATACTAAATGTAATCCTCCAGAGAACATTACTGTCAAACTTCGATCACATTATTACTGCCGAAATACAATCAAGTTTTTCTAAAAATACAGATTTTCAACAAGAAAATACAGATTTCTCAGCAACTGTACATCCAATTAACTTCATATTTGGCATTTTTCTTCATTTTGTGATGATCTATATCCGTACAGAGCTCTCTCTGCAATATATACCTCTGAATATGAGTAAATCAAAATATGCATATTTAATTAGCTGTTTCCTGCCAAAATTGATTTAGGGGGGTCAAAATCAATACTAGAACAGAGAAACCTGGAAAAAAAGCTCTGTAGTGACATTAGGAATGTTTTTCCTTCACATTACAGCTGAAAATATAACCAAACACTGTTCAATTATCTCAATAACTGTGTTTCTCTAAGTATCTATATATTCATTAAAACAGCTGTTGCCATCGCAACCACTGATGTAATGCTACAGAAACTCAGTGTTTTAAGTTGCAATTTCTAATAGAATTATTTTGATAATAATTCTTAGTTTAAAAAGTCAATATCTTGGAAAAATTTTTGCTTAACTGTAAGTCCCCTTAAGTCAAGCCTGCTCTTGAAAATTCCCAAGGATTCTGCCTCAAAAATATGATCAGGCAAGCTATTCCACATGGAAATTACTCTTTGGGCGAGAAAATATTTCCTGATATCAGTGCTCAATTTACCCTTGGTCAACTTCCATTTGTGACCCCGAGTTCTACTAACAACATTTGGCCGAAGGAATCCTACATAATTCACTTTGTTGATCCCTTTAACATATTTAAAGACCTCAATCAGATCACCCCTAAGTCTCCTTTTCCTAAGACTAAAGAGATTAAGGATCTTCAGCCTCTTCTCATAGCTTCCATCTTTTATACCTGGAATTAGCTTAGTGGCTCTTATCTGAAATTTTTCTAGAGCCTCTATATCTTTTTTTTAAAGTGTGGTCCCCAGAACTGTACACAATATTCCAGATGTGGTCTGACGAATGTGTTTTACAAGAGAAGTATGACCTCCTTGGATTTGTACTCAATACTTTTGGCAGTGTATCCCAGCATCCGATTGGCACAATGGCAAGAACCTGTGAGGGTTTGGTCAACAATCACTGCCAGATCTTTTTCATGTGGGGCACATTCCAGTTTTAAACCTCCCATGACGTAATCCAGTCTAATATTTTTAGTCCCTACATGTACAACTTTACATTTCACTATTTCAAAAAATTCCAGGTTTGTCAGGTATGACCTTCCCTTACGGAAACCATGTTGGCTATCCCTCAAGATATTATCACGTTCAAGAAATAACTCCAGCTCGTCGTTTATGATAGATTCCAGTATTTTGCATGCAATGCAAATTAAACTGACAGGCCTGTCATTTCCTGGCTCAGTATGGTCCCCTTTCTCATATATTAGTATTATATTGCCCTGCTTCCAATCATTTGGTATTTCTCCAGTTTCTAAAGACTGTCTGAAGATAGCTGAGAGCGGTTTAAAGATGATCTCACTAACTTCCCTGAGCACTCTAGGATATAAGCCATCAGGACCCGCCGCCTTATCTGCCTTTAGTTTATGCAACTTGTCTAATACTTCATTATCCCTAAGCTAAAGTTTGTCTTAAATGTTGGTAAACATGTATCTAGTAAAGCAGCATTAGCTGAGTGCGGCAGGTATGGTATCTGTGTAGATTATTCTGTCAGATGTTTTATTCGGTCAGAGCTTCACTTTCTGTTTCACTGCCCACTTTATTATTCTGCTAGAAACAAATATTTACCAAATTATGATAATAACATATCTGCTTTCCATAATTACCAAAATTTGGTAAATAGTTAAAATTATTCTGTACTTCTACATTGTGCTAAGTTTGTAAAAAGAGGCTATTCACATAAGAAATCATGCAATATCTTAATACAGATTATGACATGTTTTTCTACTTCATGTTTGAAAACACTAACTATATAATCTTGTTCATGCTCAATATTTAATTGCTGTAATCTCTGTAAATGGGCTGATGGCCTAAAAACCGAATAAACTTTCTTTCTCTCCAGCTGGTTTCTATCAGTACTTTTTACTTTTCCAGCCTTTTGTTTCCTCTGTCCCAACTTTTTTGAGATGTGCTGCTGCCATCAAATTCAAAATGAGCTAATATTTTTCATAAAATGGTAAAATGTCTCACTTTCAACATCAGATATGTTGTCTATGTTCTACTGTGAATAAAATGTGGGTTTATGAGGTTGGCAAATCATTGCATTCTGTTTTTATTCACGTGTTACACAACATCCCATCTTCATTGGAATTGAGGTTTGTAAATGAAAGGTGCCGATCATTATGAACCCTGATTATGTTAAAATTTATTTTTTATTAAATGGTTGTTATGATTTTGGTTGATTGCATCAAAACATTAATAAAGTATTTCACACATGCTGGTATATTCCATTTCTCTATCATTATTTATAATTTTTGCACTGTTTGCACATTGCCATTAAGGGGTTCCACTGATTTCGGAGCCCACTTAACAGCCCTCACTCTTCTGAGAGCATCACTGTGGAGATGTGCATCCATTGCAGCCAGAAATGCATTTGTTGCCTTATGGAGAAAAATCAAGAATAAACTTGCATTGATTCCAATGGTAATTATCAATGTAGCTAGTTTCAAGAATGGTTTCAAGTAAAAGTTTATAAAGGGAGTTTTCGTTTATTGTTGGTCAAACATTTGCCCTAAAATCAGAAAATGCACTAAGAGCACCTCCATTCTTGGTATCAGCTTCGACTGTATCTTTGGATTGCATCACTAGCAATTTCACATTCAGGTTCCTCAGACAGCATTGTGTACAATTGGCTAGTTAAATCTTAAGGGTTTTCATTAATAGCCACCCAGAAAGTCACCCCAGTAACTTCACCATATAAATATGGTTACAATCTGCAAAAATAAAATACACAGGCTGCTTAATGCCACCTTGCTACATTGAAGTTCTACTTTCAAACAAAAATGTAGTTATTTCTGTCTTCAAACTTCATATATACCTTCAAGAAATTTCCTGAATCAATGAAAATAACTTTCTTCATTCATGAATTTCACAAATGATCAAGTTGAGTCCTGCAGCAGTTTTGAAAATCTTTCTTATTTAGGATCAACACCAATAGTGGCAGATGTGCTGTTGTACATGACTACAGCCGCAGTTATTTTTGTTACCGCTTTTGGAAATTTGCTTGTGATCATCTCCATCTGCCACTTCAAGCAGCTCCACACTCCAACTAACTTCATACTCCTCTCTCTGGCAATGACAGACATTCTAGTTGGAGTTAGTGTGATGCCTTTCCGCTTTGCTTTTTATCTTAATCCAGACTGGTGCTTTGGTGCCTCCTATTGCATCTTTTTTAATTTGGCAACATATCACTTGACTTGTGTATCTGTTTACAATGTAGCATTTATTTCTGTGGACAGATACTTTGCTCTCAGTAACCCCTTTTTCTACAGTACAAAAATGACAGTGAGTCTGACTTTGAGGATATTATATATTCTCTGGTTGAGTTCACTCATTTATAATGTATTACTTCTTTACGATAATGGAAATATTTCTGAGAATACAGGAAATGCTACATGTCAGGAGTGTATTATTATTGTCAATGAAATCTGGACCATTTTTGATTTCATTGTCATGTTTATTGTGCCCTTATTGACAATTATAATCATGTACCTAAAAATCTTTGCTATTGCAAAGAGACATGCAAACAAGATAAAATGTGCAAGAACACAGAGTTTAAATGACACAAAACTAAACAATTCTTCAATGGCATCAGAAAAGAAAACAGCAAAAACGCTTGGAATTCTAGTATTGGCATTCCTGTTGTGTTTAATTCCAGCCTACATTGGTGCTTTCCTCATGGCGTTCATAGAGACACCAACTGCATATGTTTCAAATACCACACTTTTAATACTATGTCTTAATTCTACTATCAATCCTGTAATTTATGCTCTATTCTATCCGTGGTTTCAAAAGTCTGTTAAACTAATTTTAACACTGAGAATCTGTGACTCACAGTCTTCCTTTATGAATGTGCTTGTAAAAGAAACATAAGCAATTCATGTTCCTTTCTATAATACATCTGAAATCATTATTATGAACTAAACTCTCTAAATACATACATACATTAACTCTGCTCCTGAAGTCTGTGTGTCTTAGTTTTTCAGTCTTTCACAGTCAGTCAGTTTATCTGCAATGTAACTACTTACAACCCAAATTCCGAAATAGTTGGGACAAAGTGTTAATTGTGAATAAAATCAAAACGCAATGACTTTCAAATCACACCAGCCAGTATTTTATTCACAATAGAACGGAGATAACATAGTAAATGTTGAAACTGAGAAATTTTACAATTTTATCCACAAAATGAGCTCATTTTAAATTTGATGGCTGCTACACGTCTCAAAAAAGTTGGGACAGGGGCCTGTTTGCCATGGTGTAGCATCCCCTCTTCTTTTTAACACAGAGTGGAGGCGGTTGGGCATTAAGGAAACAAGTTTCTTGAGTTTAGCCATTGGCATTTGATCCCACTCTTGTTTAATACAGGCTCCCAGCTGCTGGAGAGTTTTTGGTCTCCTTTGACGGACTTTTCGTTTAATTATGCGCCAAATATGCTCAATCGGTGAAAGATCAGGACTGCAGGCAGGCCAGTTCAGCACACAGACTCTTCTACTATGAAGCCATGCTGTTGTAATAGCTGCAGTATGTGGTTTTGCATTGTCCTGCTGAAATACACAAGGCCTTCCTTGGAATAGATGTCCTCTAGAGGGGAGCATATGTTGCTCTAAAACCTTTATATACCTTCCAGCATTCATGGTGCTTTTTAAAACATACAAGTGTCCCACACCATATCCAATAATGCATCCCCATACCATCAGAGATGGTGGCTTTTGAACTGAACACTGATAACAGGACGGGTGGTCTTTCTCCTCTTTAGCCCGGAGGACACGACGCCCATGAATTTCAACAAGAATGTCAAATTTGGACTCGTCTGACCACAGGACACTTTGCCACTTCGCTACAGTCCATTTTAAATGAGCCTTGGCCCACAGAACACAGTGGCGCTTCTGGATCATACTCGACAATGGCTTCCTTTTTGCATGATAGAGTTTTAGGTGGCATCTGTGGATGGCACGGCGGACTGTGTTTACTGATAGTGGTTTCTTGAAGTATTCCTGGGCCCATTTAGTAATGTCAATGACAGAATCATGCCGGTGAGTGATGCAGTGGCGTCTGAGGGCCCGAAGATCACGGGCATCCAGTAAAGGTCTTTGGCTTTGTCCCTTACGCAGAGATTTTTCCAGTTTCTCTGAATCTTTTGATGATGTTATGCACTGTCGATGATGAAACCTTCAAAGCCTCTGCAATTTGACGTTGAGGAACATTGTTTTTAAAGTATTCCACAATATTTTTTTTCCCAAGCCTTCACAGGTTGGAGAGCCTCTGGCCATCTTTACTTCTGAGAGACTCAGCCTCTCTAAGACATCCCTTTTATAGCCAATCATGTTACACTCTTGATGCCAGTTAATGTAATTACTTGCTAAATGTTCTTTCAGCTGATTCTCTTATATAGTAATTGCTTTTTCAGCCCTTTTTTGCCAGTGTCCCAACTTTTTTGAGACCTGTTGCAGCCAGAAAACTTGAAATGAGCTCATTATGTGGATAAAAATGTAAAATGTCTCAGTTTCAACATTTGAAATGTTATCTATGTTCTATTGTAAATAACATTGGTTCATGTGATCTGAAAGTCATTGCATTTTGATTTTATTCACAATTTACACTTCCTCCCAACTATTTCGGAATTGGGGTTGTATTATTCCCAGTGTGAGCTTATTATATGCACTTTGAAAAAAGTTCTTGTGCTTTTCTTGGTCTGGGGCTTTTGTGGTTTGGGCTTGGCCACTTCGTTCCAGTGATGCGCAGAGCAAAGGACAATCTGTACGCGCTTTGTTGAATGTTGTATTGAAGAATTTGACTGGACTGGCATGCACAGAGCCCTGGCCACTACCCTAACAAACACCTTTGGGATCATCTTTGGGAGTCATATCTAATCACCCAGAAGTAGGCCTGCACGATACATCGCCAGAAGATCGTGAGCTCGATTCACCCTTACGCGCGATCTAATTTCCAAATGTCAACGATTTCCCAGCATTATTTCACGAGCCGCAGAGCAAACAAACTCGTAGTTTTCAAAGACATTGGCTGTTTCTCAATATGCGTTCTTCTCTGTACTTCTGTTCTTGTGAACTTGAGAAATGTCATCCCTCTGAGATCACGTACTGTCTCAATTCAAAGTTTGCATCTCGACGAGAATGGTTACCAGTCCTGGAAGTGTTCTTTACACGCCCATTTTTCCAAGGATGCATCGGATGGTAACTTGTGTGAACTTGACAGCACACATATCCCAAATTTCTTTTCGGCATCTAAGCGGGAGCGGGATGCCCCTGAGAGAGAAGGCCAGGGTTACGTATCCCAAAAGCGTAGTTGCTAACTAAATTAGCAACTTACATAGTTCGTCCATTCACAGTCAATGGGTCCAACTCTGTAAGTTAGCATCTGTGATTTCGGGAAATGCATCCAAAGATCGGTAAAGCTGCTTTCACACCGGACGCGAAACAAATTTTTCGCACAACAGATTTACATTCAAAGTCAATGCAAAGACGCGAATACCTTTGCATTGACTTTGAATGTAATCTGTCGGTATTCGTTCGCTATTTCTTAGCTGAATACTATTCTGCTAATTTTCAGGCGAGGAACTATTATCTGAGTACATTTGGAATATTGGCTGTTTTAAGATGTTTTATGTCGAATATGCTCCAATGTTTTCGGAGTACAGAAACTCCGCAACAGCTGGCGGAACATAACTAAGCTAAGCACCTTAACTAGCTCACGCTCACAGACCCCTCTTCCCCCACAGATAACATTACTGGGGGAAAAAAAGGATGATGGCGGAGGAAGTCGCGGCTCACTGGCTGGCGTATTGCGTAATACCAACGAGAACGCATTGTCTCAAATCGTCGACAGCATTCTGAGTGCTCGTAGCCTTGGAAGTGCACTCTTCCTAGAACGAGAACGTTCCTGCCAAGAATGCAAGTTCGTTCTTAGCATTCTTGGTATTGAGAAACGGCTAGTGAGTAGTAGGCGGTCTCCTGGGGGCGCTTGAGACCGCCCCCAAATGCAGCACTGACGTTGCATTCGCACTCATCCTATGGCAAAGCAGCTCTGCATCACATGAGTTCATGTAGAAGCCAGAGGAGGTAAACAGTTAATGAGATGGTCTTCCGAATCGAACAGAGTTGGCTAGCAGTACAGATTCAGAAGCAGCGAGGGAGACCCGGAGAAATGTTAAAGTGCAGAGTGCGGGAAAGTTTGTGGTGAAGAAAAATAAACGCAGAATGAACATTGATGAAAATCCATCTCGTAGAGACGAGAATCAGCCTACCACACGAAGCGAACTCGTCCCTAAAAAAAGGCTGCATTCGGTGGTGTGGAAATATTATGGATTTAGGCAAGATGATGAAACTCAGTCTGAAGTCCATGCAAGGCGTGTTTCGCCGTCATAGCAGCACCACAAGGCAACACCACTAATTTAATAAATAAATAAATAAATATAAATTAGGGCTGGCGATTCATTGATCGCGATCATTTTAAGGGCATTAATAATAATTCCCGCAACAGGGCGAGCGGACGAGCTCGCTATTTTTGCTTTAAGAATCATACCTGATGCGGTCATGACCATACGGTGGCCAAAATTCAAAGCCATTAACAAAGCAACGTCAAGGTTTGCAGAATTATCATCGTCTAAACAGCAGCAGTTCTCACCTTGGTCCCATGCTCAATTGACAATCAAGCACTTGATTCGCACAATTACAAATTTGAATTGGAAGATGGTCCAATTTATTAGGCCCGAGCCTGGCCGAAGCCGGCGAGGGACTATTAAAAACGCATGGTTCCATTATTATTTTTATTTTTATTTTTTAAAATTATTATTATTATTATTATTATTATCCTTTCCCCGCTTCGAACGCAAATTTGACCCCTTGAACATTAACGAAAAGTAAATTTTATTCGACCAAAAATTCAAGCCTGGCGAAAAATTTTTTTATTTGAAGTCCCCAAAAAAAAATATTGAAAAATGACTTGGCCACGCCCTGTCAAAAATCAAAATACATTACGCAAATGGGAGCCCACTCCAAACTTTTTTCCATGTAGAAAAATGAAACTTGGTTGGGACAAGTTAAAAATTACATTACGGCCCCACCCTAAACCCAGCAGGAAGTCGGCCATATTGGGCGGAAGCGTGGACATATAAAATCACACCCCTCATACTTTCAACATCTCCTCCTTGGGTTTTCATCCAATTTCCACCAAACTTGGTGAAAATCACCTACACACATTTGTGGTCAAAAGTTACTATTTACATTTTTGAAAAAATTTTGGGCGTGGCTGTGATGAGCTTCCAACGAAGCGGCCATTTTCAGAAGTATAAAAGTATGTATATCTCACGCATACAGTGTCGGATTGAGTTGGACCCAATGTAACATCTGTGCGGAAAGGCCTGGGGCCTTTCTGTGTGGAGTTCCAGGGCACGTAGGCTGCGACTGAGCTTAATTTTAACTTTTGGTAACAGCAAAGTGTGCGCGTATGGCAGGCCATCACGTCACAATTCGGTTGGCCCACCATGGCCGAAAATGCCAGGGCCGTTTTTTTGTCCCAGTCCAGCCCTGGTCTATGGTGTCAGTTATTGGCATTTATCACTACGAGGACCAGACTAGTGCCAGGGAAAATTGAGAAGTCCTCATGAGGTTTTAAAAAAAAAGATAAATCCTAGAAACACTCATGGAATTCATTGAATGCTGCACTTTGAAGATTCCCCAAACAGAACTTCAGCATCTTGAAGTGAAGCACATGAACTGCAATGCAAGAACGGGGGGTTACTGTTGGTATTACTTGCATTAAAGCACTTGAAGTTTTGGAAAAAGGGCATCGGGACAGATAAGACCTATGTACTGTACTTTTAACCACTTAGCGCTCGGAGCTGTGTTTACTCGCAAACAATCACCAGGCTTAAGTCCCGGATCCTTCTATGAACGATAGCTCAAGTGAGTCGTGTTTAACAGGGCAGCAGTGAGTGCTGCCGTGCGTGCTGGCCCGAATGATTTTCACTGATGGTCGTTGGCGTAATGGGTGATAAGAACTGTGCTGTGTAGCATCTAAACCATCCAAACACTGATTTGAGCTCATGCGATACACGATAAGGATGCAGTCAATTGCGCAATATACATCTTTTACTTACAAAGAAACAGATTGTGAGGTGACAGAATGACGACGACATGAAAAAAACCTTACATAAAAATTCTTGACAGTATGGTAAGTTTGGAAGCACGGTTCGACGCATAATGGAATCTCATAACTCACGCACATGTAGCGTGACTCTTTCCTTACACTGGCCTTGATGCAAACTACCCAAGATTTGCACAGTCTCAACTTTTTCGCAGTCGGCGGGTGCGAACTAGCCAGTTGATCACTGCGATCAACACCACTCGTACCGTAGTTCTTATCAACAATACAACATGGTTTCACCATTCGCTCACCCTGACGATTCCTCTTCGCTGTTTCACACATGTGGCCCGCGGGTTGACAGCATCTTCACAAGCTTTTTGTCCTGCCACAGCAGGACCAGCATCAGTTCATTTGGCTGTCACCATGTGATCACGGTGAAAATGAACAAAACAAAATTTACATACTGAAAGTAATGGAATGTATTCACATTACTTCTTATATCACCCAAGACCAATCATAAAGTCACATGAACTCAAACCATTGTCTGTGTTTAGATGCAAAGCAAAAAGCATTCATGATAACAGTTCTCCGTGTTTAGATGCAAAGCGACCAACATGATAAGACGGCTCCGGGACAGAGTGAAGGCTGCAGCAAAGTGCGAAAGCTAAAGTGAACTGTTAGAGGAAAACCCAGGTCAAGCCTCAAGTAGGCTTGCCTGAAAAGAGCGCACTTTGAACTTTAATTTGATATATCATTCACCAGTAAAGCCCTGCCTGATTTCCCAGGAAAGTTTTGGAAGTGGAACCCATATAGCACACCCAGAAGCATTGTCTGTTCTGTATAGGAGAGGACATGTTTCCCTTTCAAACACCAACTCCCCTGCATAGTTGTGACGTTTCTGTGGAAAATTTGTCCCAGATTTAGCGAGACCCGTAGGCCAGGGGTCTCCAACCCTGTTCCTGAAGAGCTACCATCCTGTAGGTTTCTACTCCAACCTTAATTCAACACACCTGATTCAGCTCATTAGCAGCTCGTCAAGATCTCTAACTGGGAAAGCAGGTGTGGTTTGCTTTGGTTGGAGTGATAACCCTCAGGATTGTAGCTCTCCACGAACAAGGGTTGGAGACCCCTGCCATAGGCTATCCCCTACATCAGGGGTTTCAAACTGACCCATAAAAGGGCCAAGAGGCTGCAGGTGTTCAATCCTACCAAGCAGAAGCACACCTGAAACCACTGATCTAGGCCTGCACAACTGATTAGTTGTATCAGGTGTGCTTCTGCATTGTTGGAGTGAAAACCTGCAACCTCTTGGCCCCTTTATTGGTCAGTTCGACACCCCTGCCCTACATGCAGCACGCAGGTAAATTGTCAGGTCTCGCCTCTCCAGACCCAGCACACAGGCCAATTAAGACCTGGAGTGCTGCCACACTCAGCCACACGAGGAGCAGCTGTGTGTAATTACTGTTGAGCAGTGGCAGCATGTATGAATACCGTTGCTTTCTCATTGTTCCATGCATCTTCTCTTAAGCCATACCCCTGTATAGCTTAGTGCTCTGTTTCGCGTATGTTAAACTGCTCAACCTAACCTTTATTTTAAGTGCTGAGCAGTTCCAGCACTTTACATATTTAAAGGGAACCTCGTTTCCTTTTTGTTTTGTATTATAGTAATACTAGTGTTGTTTGTGTTCACTCCTTTGTTCGTATTACTGTTGCTTCTTTTGGAACTAAAATTCCTGTTTAGTTTTTGTATTTCGCATTTGCGTCCTGTTTGCGCGGTGGGCATGATAAATACTTGGACTAAATCAATCCTTGCAATTGAGTCCAGTCCATGTTTTCCTGGCCTCTGTGTCAACCCTTACATAAATGGTGTTTTGCCAGTCTTATAGCTGGCTGCTTGAACCGAGGTGGAAATGCCTGAAAAGACAGTTCATCTCCTACTGGACTTGGGAAAAAATCCTGAACTCTTTCAGAGCTCAGGAAGAGCAGTGACATAAAAAATATATTTCACAGGCACAGGATATAAGTCGTTCAGACGATTTAGTTATCTCCTGGCCAGACAATATAACTCTTCCCCTCAATTTGAGTTAACAAAATCCTGGGAACAAGTGAATGAAATTGAGGGAACGAGTTATATCTCATGGCCACAGACTAATGTCATTGCACTTCGTGAGCTACGTAGAAATGGGTAGCTAGTATCAAGGTGGAAGAGTTCCAGCCAAAAAACTACGCATATCAAATTAATCATGTTGATTGTACATGTTGACTGCAATGATGTTTCCCACCGTGCTTCAGAACTGTTGAAAAAGGACTTAAGCAGGCTTTTGGATTTGCTTATTGACTGTGGTAAGTGCATTTTTATCTCCGGCCCCATTCCATCACTGGGCCAAGGGGCTGCTCGCTTTAGGCGGCCTCTTAGCCTTCATACATGGCTCCAGTCCGCCTGTGTAGCGTACGGCATGGTTTTTATAGATAATTTTAACCTTTTCTGGAATTGCCCATCTTTTTATATGAGGGATGGTATTCATCCTAGCAGACTGGGTGCACATATTTTAAGGAATAACATGTTTTACACAGTTTCTAATGCTTCTGTACTCTGACTAAGCCATGCAGCACAATTGAGTAACCACAGGTTTACTGCACTGGTCATTTCCGGTCCTGAATTTCAGGCCGACTCCAACCTTACAGAGCAACCCAAATTTAACCGCATTATACATTTACTAGCTCCCTGTTGTGTAGGGAAGCTTTCTGTTTCTCACTTGGGGCCTGATTTCGCTAGGAACTCCTATGTTCCCAATACTGTTTTTGGTTTTATTCCGGTTTTAAACCATATGTCTCGTCAAAGATTATTTAGATCTTGTTGCAGGCCTAATGGGATTTCGGTTTATAATCTTATTTATGTGCCCTTGGTTAAATGTAATTCTGTAGTATCTGTTGATACTGAACCTGCCATTTTAGATTGTCCATCTGTTTTCAAAGCTAGAGATGGACTTGGGTTGTTGCATCTAAATGTGAGAAATTTGGCTGCTAAAATGGACCATGTCAATATTTTAATCCAATAGACAATTCCTGATGTTTTTGTTATCACTGAGTCATGGTTAAAAAAATCGATTAATGATTCTGATGTACATCTTAACGGCTACAACCTTTTCAGAGACGATAGAAGAGGGAAAGGAGGTGGTGTAGCCATCTATGTTAAAACTTGTTTTCAGGTATCTGTGCTAATTTCATGCTCCATCCCAAAACAGTTCGAATGTCTGGCTCTGTCTGTTAATCTTGGGGAAAACACTCAGGTAACAGTTTTTGGGGCATATAGATGCCCTTCAGCCCTCCCCTGTGCTGCTGACAATTTGGCTGACATGTTTTCCTTTTATACTGCAACAGAATTGTTAATTATGGCAGATTTTAACCTAGATTGGGAAAAACCAGTTTCTGACTGCTTCAAAGACCAATGTGCTAATCTAAGCCTGACTCAGTTAATCACTAAACCTACACGACCAAATGCAAAAAACAGCTCCAAATCTTCTCTGATTGACATCATCTTGACTAACATGCCCAATGTTTTTGTTTTTAACAAATCCCGATGTTTTTGTTGTATCTGAGACATGGCTGAATAACTCGATCTCAGATGATACTGTTAAAGTGGATGGTTTTAATATTTTCAGATGTGATAGGAAAGGAAGAGGTGGTGGTATAGCCATTTATGTAAAAAAATATACTAAAGGCTACCTGTGTCATCAGTCATTCTGTTGAGAAACAATTTGAGGTTTAGTCATTAAATAGATATTGAATGTTAATTCACATTTTTATATATCGGGAGTCTACCGGCCGCCATGTGCATCTAAGATTTCTGTGAATGCATCATTTGACTTACTTGTACCCTACCTGAATTAATTAGTTATTCTTGGGGATTTAAACTTGGACTGGCTCACCTCTGTATCTGATGATTTAAAGAATATATTTGTTCAACTAAATCTGTTCTAGCTAATTTCAGAGCCCACACACCCAAACTTAAAAGGTCCAGGAAAATCTTCATTAATTAATGTTATTATTACAAATAATCCTCACAAGTATTTGGCTAATGCAGTTTTTGCATGTGATCTTAGTGATCATTGTCCCATTGCATGCGTAAGAACAACAACACTCCAAAGGTTCAAACCTCGTATAGTTAAAAAGAGAAATTATAAAAAGTTTGATGCTTAAGGCTTCCTCCATGACTTGCATAATTGTGATTTTCATCGTGTTTCTGCTATTCCTGAAACAGAGCTTGCACTTGAATTTTTCTCCATATTTAACTCTGTGGTAGACAAGCATGCTCCTTTAAAATCACTGAGAATTAAGGGCAGAGTGATTCCATGATAATCCTTGGAGCTCTCCCAACTATTCCGAGACAGGAACAAAGCATGGGCTAAAGCTAGATCAACCCACTTACCCCAAGATTGGCTTTATTTTAGACAGCTTAGATACAAATGCACAGAGTCAGTTAGAAAGGCAAAATAATCTTATTTTTACTTAAAATCCCTTGCAGATGCTGGTAGAAATCCCACACAATTCTGGAAAACTGTAAAAATGCTGGAAAGTTCAAGTTCCTCTCATTCTCTTTCATCGCAAGTTGTTTTTAATTCAAATTTGATCACTGGTAAAGTTTAAATAAGTAATGCTTTTAATCAGCATTTTGTTTCAGCAGGCTATCTTTTTGAGATGAACAAAGTAGCAGACCCAAGTTTCTCCAAGCAGACCAATGATAAGCAGTGCACCTCTGATCTATCTGCCTGTCCTACAACCTCTTATTTGTTGAATAATAATACTATATTTTCTCTTTTTACGTTGCGTTTTAACTGAGGAAGTTCTTGAAGCGCTTAATGAAATTAATGTAAATAAGTCTACAAGGGATGACTTGTTAGATCCATATCTTTTGAAACACTCTGCCTCACTCATTGCCAAACCTCTGACTCATATATTTAAGATGTCTCTTATGACAAGCAACATACAAAAAGAATGGAAAACTGCTAATGTTCTCCCTTTATTAAAACGGGGAGATGCAAGTAATTTAAATAATTACCATCCAATATCCGGTTGCCTTGCCTAGCAAAGATTCTGGAGTCCCTAGTTAATTCTTAATTGCAATCTTTTTTAACTGAAAATTGCATTTTTAATACTCACCAATCTGGTTTCAGGTCTGGGCATAGCACTGTTACTGCTACTTGTTTAGTTATAAATGACATCGTTAGAGCACTAGATAACAGACAGCATTGTGCAGCCCTTTTCATTGACCTGTCTAAGGCATTTGATACTGTTAATCATGCCCTTCTTTTGAAAAGATTATCAAATATTGGCCTTGACAAATCTGTTGTAATTGGTTTAAAAACTATCTTGAGGATGGGACTCAATATATTTCATTTAAAAACATTCAGTCTCGAAGTGCTCAAATCAGCAGAGGAGTTCCACAAGGTTCAATTCTTGGCCCTTTGTTAGTCACTATCTATATTAATAATATTGGCTTATCTTTGAATCATTGAAAATTGCATTTATATGCTGACAATACCATAATTTACTCGACTGCTTCTTCAGTTCAGCAGGCCACATCTAATCTGCAGCATGATTTTAACTCTATTCAAAGATCTCTAATTGATTTGAAGCTCGTCTTAAACGAGGACAAAACCAAGTTCATTGTATTCACCAAAGCTAAAAAAAAAAGACCCCCTTGATTTTCAAATTTGTACCCTGCAGGGTAGCCAAATTGAGCATGTCCCCCATTATAAATACTTGGGCATTTGGCTGGATGACAAGCTGACTTTTTATATGCATATTGAAAATTTAACAAAAAAGATAAGGAGTAAAATAGGCTTCTTATACAGAAATAGGGCTTGTTTCAATTTCGAAAGTAAAAAGAAGATTGTGCACTCCGTAATACTCCCCACGCTTGATTATGGTGATGTGATTTATAGAAATGCATCTACTTCTGTTTTAAAACCTTTAGATTCTATTTATCATTTTGCTATTAGATTTATCACTGGTCTTGATTTCCGCATCCACCATTGTGTCTTATACAAGTCAGTAGGGTGGGGGTCATTGAAAGCTAGACGAGACTACCACTGGTTTTTATTTGTTTATAAATGTGTTTTAATGAAAATCCCTCTTTATCTAGCTAGTCTACTTACGTGGCGAGTGGGTTGGCATGGGACACGGTCACAGGTGTGTCTGAATGTTCTCATATTAGAACGGAGCTCGGTAAGACAGCTTTTTATTATAATGTCCCACACACCTGGAATCAGTTGCAAGCTGAACTGAAATTGAAAGAACTGGTTCCTTTTGGACATGTTAAAACTTTGATGAAATCATTTTATCAAGAGAATTGTTGTTTTTTAATTAATGTTTTCCCTTTAATAATGGCATTGGTTTTTTTTTCTGGTTCTACTAATGTCCTTGAAAACGGTGATATTTTAATTGTTTGTAATGCAGGGCCCTGCTGAAAAGGAGACATGGTCTCAGTCAGGCCCCCTGCTTAAATAAATCTAAATAAATAAATAAATGCCTCAGAGATATTGTTCGAGTGGTGTTTTCCCTCAGGATGTCAGTGATCACTGCCCGATTGCTTGCATAAGGAATGTGAAATTACTTAGGTCCAAGCCACGTGTCATTTTTAAAAGGAATTTTTGGCACTTTGACAATCAGAGGTTCCTCCATGATTTAGGTCTGTGTGAGTTAGACAGGGTGTCCCTCATTCATGATCCTGATCTGGCCTTTGCATATTTGTCAAATACTTTAACTCCATTGCTGACAAATATGCTCCCTTTCGGAGAATTAGGACTAAGGACAGATGTACTGTGTGGTTCTCCCATTAATTATCTGAAATATTGAACGAAAGGAACTCCACATGGGCAAAAGCTAGAAAAACTGGGGTTCATTCTGATTGGATTGTGTTCAGGTAGTTGCGAAACAAGTGCACTGCTATGGTTAGGAAAGCAAAATCTACTTTTACCTTAACTCATTACATCCGAGTGCTAGTAATCCTGCTAAGTTCTGGAAAACAATAAAATTAATGAAGAATAATAGTGCCCCAGCGCTTCCTTCACAGATATCGTCTGACTCTGGTCCCATAAGTGACAAGAAGGAAATTTGTAATGTTCTCAATGAACATTTCATCAGTGCAGGTCATCAGTTTGATAGAATGCACCCTAATCGGATGGGTGCCACAAATAGGATAGGGCACCATATGCAAACTGTTACATGCCAGTCAAAACCCACGCTCCCAAATGATATGAGTCATTGCAGTTTTTCTTTTAGCTTAATTTCTGAATCAAAAGTCTTTGATGCTCTCTTGAAAATTGACCCCAAAAAGTCTACTGGTGCTGATCTTTTGGACCCTGGACTGTTGAATTTAGCTGCTCCCGTTATAGTCCTGCCTATAACACACATTTTTAACCTTTCACTTAGCTTGGACATTGTGCCAAAGATTTGGAAAACTGCACTTGTGCTTCCTTTGTATAAGGGTGGTGACGCTAAAGACTTTAATAATTATCATCTAATTTCCAAGCTACCTTGTCTTGCCAAGACTCTTGAATCCTTTGTTAATCGTCAGCTCCGTTTATTTTTAAATAGAACTTGCATTTTAAGTACATTTAAGTCTGGTTTTAGAGCTGGACACAGCACTATATCTGCGGCATCTCTTGTTATAAATGATATTGTATGTGCTGTTGATGGTGGGCAACATTGTGCCACCCTGTTTGTTGACCTATCCAAGGCCATTGACACTGTTGATCATTCACTCTGACTTGATAGACTTGGCTCATTAGGCCTAGATCAGAACGCTTGCAAATGGTTTTCAAGTTATCTTTCAAATAGAATACAATGTGTTGTAGCAGACTCTGCTCAATCAACTTTTTTGGAGGTCACTAAAGGGGTACCACAGGGCTCGATTTTAGGACCCTTACTTTTTACTCTGTATATTAATAATATGGTCTCATTTGATAATGGCTGTAAGGTGCATTTGTGTGCTGATAATACAGTGCTTTATACTTCTGCTTCTTCACTGAATGAGGCATTGTCTGCATTACAAAGAGCTTTTGTTTCATTTCAGCCCTCACTTCTAGAGCTCAAATTAGTTTTAAATGTGGCAAAAACAAAATGTATGCATTTCGCTAGATCTCGTTCTTTGAGGGACTGTTTTTATTTTTAATTTGTTCCTTGGATGGCTCTAAAATCGAGCAAGTGTCTTGTTACAAATACCTTGGAATATTTATTGATGAAAAACTGTCTTTTAAAGTACACCTTGATGAACTCACAAAAAAGTTAAGACATAAAATTAAATTAAAATGCATAGAACCAGTGATATACAGCCAATATCATTATTTATAATTTTTGCATTGTTTGCACATTGCCATTCAGGGGTGCCATTAATTTTGGAGCCCATTTAATAGCCCTCACTCTTCTGAGAGCATCACTGTGGAGATGTGCATCCACTCCAGGAAGAAATGCATTTGTGGTCTTACAGAGAAAATTCAAGAGTAAGCTTGTATTGATTCCAGTGGTAATTATCAATGTAGCTAGTTTCAAGAGTGGTTTCAAGTAAAAGTTTATAAAGGGAGTTTTCACTTCTTGTTGGTCAAAGGTTTGCCCTAAAATCAGAAAATGCACTGGGAAAACCTCCATTCTTGGTATCAGCTTCGACTGTATCTTTGGATTGCATCATAGGCGTCAGTTTTGGTGGGGACAGTGGGGACGTGTCCCCACCACTTTCTGTCAGAAGTCATTTAGTCTCCACCACTTTATCTTGCAGTTTTTTTTTTAATTCAATGAAAAAAAATGGTCATACATATCATTTTATAGGAGAGACCGCAAACGGCCACTAAATGTGCCTGCCTGCATCGAAACAGGACTGGCTATGAGCATATTGCAACATCGTAACAACTTCAGCCAGAATAACACAGTTGCATAGACCCAGACAGACTAAAGAGTTCAGTCCAGAATTTCAGCAGTAGTATTTTCAGAAGTAACTGCAAGGATGATAACAAGAAAGAGCTGAGTCACCAGGGCAGGGGATCCCCCCTCAAATCAATAGGCATGTTCTTATCAGACCGATGTTTTAAACTAGCGTGCTATTTTGCAGTTTTGAAATTAGCCCGATGTCAAATTCGCCAGCTATTCTTGCTGTTTGAAGACACGAGTAGCGTGCTATTTGATCAGGAAAATTTCCCCCAAAATCTTGGTCCAGTTCCCGAAATAGCCTGCTAATTTGGGAACTAGCCAATCAGCCAGCTAGCCTATTTGTGTTCCATCTTCATCAGAACGAACATTTCTCGATTCTCTGGGCACCCAAACCTCAAGGTAAACAGAAAAAAAATTACTGCTTTCATTCGAAAGGCGGAAGTCTGACTTGTTCTTCAAACTGGGCTAACAACCCGCAACTGAAAAGTTATATTAAAGATTAGATGTCTATAATTTGTATCTGGCGGGATCGATCGTCTTCTCACAATGCCTGTTCAGGCTCGTGTGAATCATTCAACAATCTCAAGAAACACTGCTAAAAGCCGTGGTTTGTGTGCGAGAGTGGTGCTGATATACTCGCTCATTGTGATTGTATGGCTGGGTTAAGCAGGGCTAGTTCCCAAATTGAAGCTTTGCTTTGACTGTTAAGGATTTGTATTGAAGAAACAAGCAAATTGCTTCCAGCACTAGTGAAGAAAGCGCTAGTTTGACAAAGTCAAAAATGATTAAAGTTACTCTGCTTTCCCTTGAAGATGGGTAGGTTGCTAGCTTGGAAAGTAGCCAAAGTTAGCCTGGAAAATGTTAATTCTATGCCCTCTGCATGATGGTGGGACGTTTGGGTTTTTCGTCAGACTAACTTTGATAATAAGCTATGTCCGGAGATTGTGCTAGGCCGTCATGTGCAGATCTAGGTCATGTCACTACTGATTTGGCTAGCTAACTTGTTCATCCAGCTAAGCACCTGTAGTGGGCTGATAGCCATCTTTGTTGCGGTTATTATTCATCGTGGTGGACTACTGGTTTGGAACATATGCATGACGCCTATGCAGATAAAGAATAGTCGGACACTTAGCAATATGGCGGTCTAAGATTACCCCAGATGACCTTGTACCTTGTTCGCATCTAGCCACTTCCATGTGGTCTGTGAGCTAAAAAGTCACTGCCAATTCCAATGAAAATGGGATTGTGAGTGATTACTGTCATTTCTGTTTAGATTGCCATAAATCATTTACATTGCGCATAAATTCCGTCATCTAGCTACTCAAAGTCAATATAGAGAACAGAAGCCAATATTTTATAAATCACTTTAATAGCCAAAGTTTTAGACAGCGGTAGACATGCTTGTCTCATCTGAATGTGGCTACTGCTAGTTAATCTGCATGTCAGATGATCTATTTTAAGTACAGTAATGTCTAACTTAGTGCAACAACAAGATTATTTATAGTTGATTGTAAAATGGCACTTACAGTGCATTTCTGCTTTGCAAAAAAAGCTCTGATGTCGTGGGCAGGTTTCCTTTTAGACATGTTGGACATAAGATGGGTGATTAATTGATCAATTATTTTAAGCGCAATAATAAGGACCAGGCTATAGAACACTAAAGTGATGACATCACGCTGGTGTCGGAAGTGAAATTTCCCATTAATTTTACCCATAGACTGTTTTTTCAGTTCACTTGAATCACTTCCCATTGTTTTCAAGCCTCCATCTTTTTTTGAGATTTTGCATTTTATTTCCAACTAAAAACAAATATAATTTTTTTTGACTGGAATCAGCTATAATTCAATTCATTTTAATTTTTCGTCACCATGCTAATCCTCTTTGTAGTCTAAAAACCACACGTCCCATGATCCTCCTGATTCCCGGGCTGAAGGAGTTCAGAACGCATTAGAAGTCTCCCGTCTCGAATTTTCGAGCACCTTGTCATAGCGTTCTGTTTGCTTAATTAGTTAGCCACTTTACGTTCTACTTAGTTACGTTTTCCTTGTTAGATGTCAAGTTTTCCAATTAGTGCCAATTTACTTTAACAGTCTGGCATCTTTGGCCGACGTTTGCTAACTTAAAAACTTGGTAGTCAGTGAATGAGCTAATCAGCCTTGTAAATGCATAACTGACAGTGAACTAGCTGTTAGCAGGCTAACTTTACTGACTTCCGTAGTTGGCTAACTTCATATTTGGCGAATTTACAGGTGCATCTCAATAAATTAGAATATCATCAAAAAGTTGATTAAACTTTGGGCGGCCTGGTGGCTCATTGGTCTAAGTGCGCGCACCATAAAGGCTGTGTCCTTCCCGTGGCGACGCGGGTTCGACTCCGACTCGGGTCATTTGCTGCATGTTTTCCCCCATTCTTCTCCCCGACCTTCCTGTCTCTCTCCGCTGTGTATCAAATAAAGGAAAAATTCTCAAAAAAAAAGTTGATTAAAATCATGTTCTTCCCACTTTTTCTTTTTAACTTTTTTATTTCTTTCTTTATTCTCCAATTTCCGTGCTGACTCACTACTACATATTTTAACCTAGAAACTTCATTGAAACTTTAACAAAATCAGCTTGTTCTGAATTATGTTGCTTGTATTTATCTTCTTGATATCTTTTATTCTTTTTGAGTTATTACTTTTTATTTCAATATTTTTGTCCCAAGGGAAATAATGAAACAGATTTTTCAAAATGTAGCTATTTTTTACTCTGTCATATTTTTAGCTAGAAATGTCATTCAAACTGGAAAATGTTAAGATAAGCTTGGATAATTTCTTTCCATTCAACTTTTCTGTAACTTCTATAATTTTTTAATTATAATTTTTTTTTACAATTAATTCTGAGAACTTAGAGTGTGGTGACATCACGGCTAGAGTGGCGACCAGCTTCAAAACCGTCAAGAAGTCTTCTCTTAAACTTGCTCTTACTCCCATATGTGACCGTGGTAAGACGGGGAACCAATAATACCACCCTAGGAGTTTGGAGTTGAAGAATAGCCTTTCTTTTAACCAATCAACACTTATACCAAATTGAGTACCCAGGGAATGCACAAGTTCAATCACCAAGAAAGACAGAGACGTGATTCCAAACAAATCATGTATTATTAACTGAAGGCCAGAAATCAGCTGAAAAGAAATAAGGGTTAACCAGACCTAAAAAGGACCAGGACACTATGCTTAAATAGACCAATTTATTACAATTATACAAGTTGTTTAAAAGGGTAGCTTGGTCAATCAGAATACATACAATTGCAAAGCCTAATTAAAAATTTTAGGTGGGGACCTAAAAATTGGACCTGAAATTTTTTTCACCGTGGGGACCTCATTTTAAAGAATCATTTTAAGGCAAAATTAATAGTCAAAATCAGTTCTCTGATTTTTTTAAAGCACTTCTGACCAGAAAAGTCACCAAAATTCCCAAGTTTTTTCAAATTAATTTTTTCAGGTTATTCCATTTCCTGGGGACGCCTCTTTGGTGTCATACCACAAAACACCACTAGGTGTCAGACTATTAAATTTACCAAACAGGGATTTTTTCTATTCACTTTTGAGTCTGTATAAGAGCTTTTGCAATCAGTGAAGATGATTATTTAGAAGAGAAAATGGTGCCTATATTGTAATTTCATGTTGTTTTTGCATGTATATTAAGCCAGCACAGTGTTGCAGTGATGAGTGCTGTGTCAGCCCCTGTGACTGAGAGGTGACCTGAGCAGAGACCTGAGCAGAGAAGCATGTAGAAGAACAGAGATGAAAAAGAGGAGAGAGAAGAAGAAGAACAACAGAGACAGGAGAGAAGAACAGAAAAGAACAGCATGAAAAGGAGAGAGAGAGAGAGGAGAAGAACAGAGCAGCATGGAAAGAGGAGAGAGAAGCAAGAGAGGAGAAGAACAACAGAGCAGCATGGAAAGAGGAGAGAGAAGCGAGAGAGGAGAAAAGAACAGAGCAGCTTGGAAAGAGGAGAGAGAAGCGAGAGAAGAGAGAAGAACAGAGCATGACAGGAGGAAGTTACACTATTTCAGTGTAGTCTTGATGTGGATAAAACGTATGTGCAATGTAGATTTATCAATAAAGTACAGATGCAGCTGAAGGTCCATCACTGTATATTTGTTACATATTCAATAATACAGCAGACTGTGAATAAGTATCTACTTAATAAACAGTAACTGCATCTGAGTGATCACCACTAGACACTAGCTGTGTTGGCCTAGTTGTACTGTTAGCAGAGAAGCTACAAGAGCCAGATTGTGCATAAACAGAAATGACTGCATCTGTTAGCACTAGTTGTTCGAGCAACATGGACAAGTGACAGGAGAGGAGCAGAACATCATGAAGACAGGAGCAGAACAACATGGAGAAAGGGGAAAAGCAGCATGGACAGGAGGAGAAACACAATGTCAGTGTAGTCACTGGTGTGATAGGCCTCGTGCCTATGACCAAGTCACACAACAGCACGACCTCGAGTGTGATATTTCTTAAGTAAAGACGACAGATATACTTGTATATGTAAACAATTAATACTTGAATTTGTATATTGCTGAATGATGACTTCATAAAACTGCAAAAAGAGAAGTGGTTTATTCAACCAAAACAGTTAAAGATGCACATCAAAAGTATAAATCACAAAATGCATATGGTGTGCATTTACCTATACCAGTTCTAATTCAACTCCGACAACTCTAAAATAAACTCAGAGCAGCAACAGCAGCTCATCTCCCTCTTTTGGCAGCTTATTCAACCAACACTCTTAAAAATGCACATCAAAAAATTAATCACAGAACGAAATGCAAATATTGTGCATTTTAACTCGGCAAGATAGAATACCTGTTCTAATTCAACTCCAACTCTGACTCTAACTAAAAATAAATAAAAAATAAACTCAGAGCAGTAGTAGCAGCTCATCTACCTGTTTTCATCATCAATACATTTTTGATATAGAATTTTAGTGCTGTCCAGCTCCTGCCCTCCAGAGCCCGGCGCCTGGAGCCCATCTTGCCAGAGCAAGATAGAAAAGCTATTCTAACTCGACTCAACTCTTTTTCTTAACTCAAAATAAATTCAGAGCAGCAGCAGCTTATCTCCCTCTTTTGGCAGCATCAATTCGGTTTTTGATTTAGAACTTTACTGCTGTCCAGCTCCTGTCCTGCAGAGCCTGTGGAGACTCCTCAATACATCTCACACAGTCTGCTTTTCCTGGAACCCTCCTGGACATTATGAAGCTATTAGGCGTCTTCTCCACCGCCTGGACCTCCTCCTCCGACCACTTTCTTCTCCTTTGTGAAGAACCTGAATAAAATACAGCAATAGCTTAAAGGGATAGTTCACTTTTTTTGAAGTGGGGTTGTATGAGCTACAAATTGCCATTACTTACATTAGATGCAGTAGAAAGCTCTCTGATCTCCTCCAGGTTGCCGCACCAGGGCATAGTGGTGGGTGGAAATTTAGGCGATACACTGTTGTGAACCGAAACACAGAAACAGCGTATTTTCGTGGCCTAAAAGAGGTCCTACCTCAAAATAATACAACATTTCAATTGTACGCTATATTTAAAAAAATTACAGCACTTTAGCTGCTCGGAAAAAAGCACAGTTGCTCTTGAACTAAGCAACTGACGAAATTCTCTGCGCGCTGTAGTGATCAGCTGTTTGGGTCACAGTAAAGCTGCTTGCACAAACGCGTGTATTCACGTCTTCGCATTGACTTTGAATATAATCTGCGGTCGAAAAACTCATTTCGCGTCCAGTGTGCAAGCGGCTTAACTGCGGTTGTGAGGTCGGACGGCCGTTTAACTTGTGCAAATATTTCGAAAATGGTCCGTGTGTGTCGCTTTCTTGGACGTGAAGGCAAAGCTGTATCCTGGTGCACTTACAGCTTCCGCCGCATTCCTCTGCGGAACATTGGACTTATAGCTGTGGCTAGTTGCCTCATCACGGATATTGATACGCCACCCGTATCCCTAAAAGAACTCCATGTTTGCAGTATTCATTTTTCCAAAGAGGATTTCGTTTGGCTACATTCAGGCAAATCTCAACGGTGCACGCTGAAGAGCACTGCTGTACCCAAGCATCAGGTAAAAGAGTGAAACACCTGTGAAAAAGTCTAATGTAACATTGCAGCACAAATTGATATCACATAGGGTCTACGCAGCCACATACTGTGTATCTGCTGTGCTGGTTACTGTAGAGATTTTTTTTTTTAATTTGAGGCGTGATTCTATGCCATTGGAAATCCGGCTCTGCTGCAAACCGCTCGGAGTCTGACCCAAACAGCTGATCGCTACTGCGCGCAGTGAACTACGATGTGCCTCGCGCAGGAATACGTCAGTTGGTTAGTTCAAGTTAGTTCAACTGTGCTTTTTTCCGAGCAGCTAAAGTGCTGTAATTTTTTTAAAATAGCGTACAATTGAAATGGTGTATTATTTTCAGGTAGGACCTCTTTTAGGCCGCGAAAATACGCTGTTTCTGTTTCCGTTCACAACAGTGTATCGCCTGAATTTCCACCCAGCACTATGCCCTGGTGCGGCTACCTGGAGGAGATCAGAGAGCTTTCTACTGCATCTAATGTAAGTAGTGGCAATTTGTAGCTCATACAACCCCACTTCAAAAAAAGTGAACTATCCCTTTAATGTTCTTGAACACTGAACTCAAACTAATCAACATCGTTAAGAGCAGGTCCCTATTTCAACATTGGTGAAAATGATTTCTTGATAGTAGACAGAGTGCTTAAAAACAGTTGAGCAAAACCGGTTATACACAAAGAGGTTAACTGGTTTTACTGTTGAGGCTGATCAGAGTATAAAATACAGGCCATTAAACAGTCTCTACTTTGTACACAGAATCAACTTCAACCACATTAAAACTTCAATCACCAAACACATTATTATTGACAGCTAGGATCAAGACTTTTTAGATTAGACTTTGAAGATGACCTCATGAGTGTTGAGATCAACAACCTCAGGTTTAACCGGGTAACCAGAGGGGTGTACTGCAAAGCGAGTTTAGTGGGTTAGCGAGGTATGTTGAGTCTAAAGCCAAGCTTTCCTTTTATCACAAAGGTGGCCCTCTTTTAACCCGGCTAGATCACCATGGTAACTTATGCTTAGCTCTATGTTCAGAGTTTAATCTTAAAATCGGCTATAAAAGTGCCGCTGTTTCACCATTTAACTAATTTACAGCGGTCGCAACCTTAACTTTGAAAGTCCAGTGGAGCTGGATCAGAACCGAGCATTTGAATGGAGGAAGAGATCGCGCTGATTTGCTGGTTTTTACTTTCTCTCTGAGCGTCTCCGCCTGTAGGTGTTCAGCTGAGGGAATACGCTGCTCGACTGTTGAGCCGACTCCCGTCAGGAGCTCATTAGGCTATATGTATTTTTTCTTTTATATACGCCTAGCAGTCTGGGCCACTGAAACAAGTTGTGCGCTTGCAGTATTACACATAATCAGTTAGGTAATCGGTAAAGTTAATCATTTCACTTTGATGTGGCCATGAATAAATTAATTTCAATATTTCGCCTGTTATATGGCAGTGTTGCCCAAACACAAATCTTGAATATGTCTACGCTATTTTCAGAGTTAAAAAGGTCTTTGTTGTCATTGTACAGAGACAATAGACTATGAGATTTGCTTGTACGGCACCTAAAAAATTCACTGTATATTCATACGCACACCCAGCCTTGCTTTCAATAAAACACACTCGCATTCTATAATTGTGATCAGTGAAATATATGAAAACAATATAAAACACAATTTAAAAATGACAGTTGTTGCTCTAGTTTATTTTGTTTAAATGGATAAAGCTTCGTAAATAAAAGTACCGCAATGTTCAGCTGTCAGAAATTAAAATTAGCCTCCTCTCTTTACTTGTTATTAATGATCATATTTGCGGCAACAGTGTTGCTTTTGGCTGTGATCACACTTTTTTATATCACTCATGTTCTCTCCATTAAAGCAACCTGCTCCTCTTGGCTGAAATCAGCAGCCATGAGCGGAAGTAGAATCATATGACGCCAAACACCTCTTTTTACGTGAACGCGCACAGAGCACAAAGCTGAGAGTCAGACTTGACAAACTAAGTTGAGTTGGCTTTAGGTTTTGTTAAGCCAGAATATGAACACAAAGCCTGGCTATGTTGAGCCTCCTTCGCAGTACAGACCTCAGACATGTCCATAACCCTCATGTTCTACTATTTACTGTAGATGTTACCTTGAGCTGGAGGCGCGTTGTCATTTCCACTGGTGGATCTCTCTCTCTCTCACTGGATTTATCTGGAAACACAACAGCTCTCTTTGTAAAAGAAGTAGTGAACCTGATGAATATGAAACCTTAATAACATAAAACATTACTAGGTCTACAGATCTGTCTTGCTGACTCCTAATGACTGATTAGCTGACACAGAACACTGAAACATCCTGAGGCTGTGACAGAAGCTCTCCTCAGGTGTGAAACCTGTCCTGTCCTGAACTGTCACACTGAGGGACAAAAAAGTTCAGATACAGTGTCAGACCTGCCTAAAGGAACAAACACTGGCAATGATGTGAAGAAGCCACCGTGATGATGTCATGACCAAGACCTCCATCTATTGTTCTTCAGAGATATGTGCTAAAACAAGCATGCTAACCAGCTAGCCCTGACCCATTCCATATTTTTGCACCATTTTGACAGTAGATGCCGTATGAGTGAGTGTAGCATCTTGTCTCCCCTCCTACAGAAGAACAGCTTCCCCCAGAGCACAATGTTTTTAGCTACAGTTCCCAACTAGAATCACAGAAACACTTAAAGGCTGCAGCTCCAAGAAAGTGCTATTTTCTTCACAGATGTCTGACCTTATTCGACGGCAAAGAAAAGAGATGAAACAGGTAAATCTGGATGTCATTTTTGTACAGCTGCTACTGCAGCCATTCTTCAGACCGGTGAGTAACCACTAGTTTACTGACCAACATTTCAAGTGTCAAAGTTGTGATGTTGTGAACTGGGTTCATCCAAGTATTTTGTAAAGTTTAATTCTGTTGGCTGTTGCCCAGCTAATTACATCAGTAACATGAGACTTAGTTTATAACTGACTGTACATTTGTACAGTGATTCACAGCCGTATCCGCCCGCAAACCTTCCAATTCGGCCCGCGACTGAGTTCTGCTAGTTTACATATGATACTGTATTTCTCGGTCTGTGTGCGCTTGTAAGTCAATGCGCTGGGACATGCAAACACGCGGAAAGTGTTTATGTTGCCTGTGAGCCCCTGCAGGCGCGCTCAGAACTCATAAGCTGTAGCGGCAAGCATTTGATGCACGTCTTTTTTCATGCACGTTCGCGGAGCACAGCTGTACGGTCTTTGCTGCCATTGTACAGAGACAATAGGCTATGAGATTAACTTGTACAGCACCTAAAAAATCCACTGTATATTCATACACACACCCAGCCTTGCTTTCAATAAAACACACTCGCATTCTATAATTGTGATCAGTAAAATATATGAAAACAATATAAAACACAATTTAAAAATGACAGTTGTTGCTCTAGTTTATTTTGTTTGTGTCCACAACCCTCATGTCCTACTATTTACTGTAGATGTTACCTTGAGCTGGAGGCGCGCTGTCCTTTCCACTGGTGGATCTCTCTCTCTAACTGGATTTATCTGGAAACACAACAGCTCTCTTTTTTAAGATTTTTTTTTTTTTTTTTTTTTGGGGATTTTTCCTTTATTTGACAGTTATACAGTGTAGAGAGACAGGAAAGTTGGGGAGAAGAATGGGGGAAGACATGCAGCAAATGACCTGAGCTGGAGTCGAACCCAGGTCGCTGCGGGAAGGACACAGCCTTTATGGTACGCGCACTTAGACCGATGAGCCACTGGGGCGCCCCACAACAGCTCTCTTAGTAAAAGAAACAGTGAACCTGATGAATATGAAACCTTAATAACATAAAACATTACTAGGTCTACAGATGGCCTCGCCTGTGTCTCTCCTAATGCTTCCCACTGAGCTCTGCCCCGTTTGAAAGGAGAAGGAAGCTCATGTGTGGAAAGCCATGGCCTCCGAGATGTAGAATGTGTGTTATAGAAGAGAAACACACATGTCAGGACCAATGACTTGTATCCTCAGAACAGACCTGTCCTGTGATTGTCAGCCTCCTTTCATATTTAAGCTGAAAATCACAGGGCATGTCTGAGGATAGAAGTCAGCAGCTCCAGCATGATATGTAAATGATGATATGATGGGCTATGTCAAGATTTTTCATTTTATATCATACAAAACACCGAATATGTGTATAAGTTAAAATGGTGTGCTTATAGTAAAATAAAATATAAACAACTAAATAATGTGGCAAAAAGGTGAATTTAATTTCAATCTAGGCACGTTTGAATGTCCGGCGCCCAAGGATTCTGTTGCGAAAAATTCTGGCGCTGCAGTAGACCCAGTGTTGATGGTGTCACCATATTGTGACCCTTTTTCATCACTGGTAGGAGATCAGGCAGGACTGAATGTTTAGGTTCCATCAGGAGCTCAGACAGTACATGAGGAGGCTCCAGGTGAGTAAAGATTCTGATGCTGGACCCTCTGATCCAGAACCGGCTGGTTCAGAATCAGCTCTCACTCAGCTCCACTCCCTGTTTATTGGTTCTATAGTGCAAACAGTGATTTGTCATCGTCTCTCTAGTTGTGAATACAGGAAATGAAACTTCAGCATTTCATAATATTCAGACTGTTTCAACTGTTCATATTATGCCTCTCAGCATATTCAACATTGCTACTGCATTTATTTAAACCTATATTTCCCCTCACTGTTCATTACAGACATGACATGTTTGGATATACAAACTACGATCTTGCCACACCAGGCATGGACAAACTATTCCACAAAGAGCCATGTGTTGCAGTTTTTTGTTACAACCAATCAAGAGCACACAGTTTAACAAATCAATGGTCTCAAGACTGAGATAAGCTGATTAAATGGGTCAAGTCTGGTGTGCTGCTGCTTGGTTGGAACAAAAACCTGCAGCCATGGCCCTTGCCCATGCCTGCTCTAATTCCATGTCTATATGACGACCAGAATCAAGTCCAGTCCTGGTGGTGGACCAGCACCTGCTCCTTCTTCTTCTGTGTCTGGACTCAATCATCAACAACCACATAAGTACAGTAAAGTAGCACTCTGGAGAATTATGCCTGCAGAGATATTGTCAGTGTGTGATCTTAGCATAGTAATGTCTAACTACATTTATCTTTGGGGCTATTGCAGTATTTGCCTTTTATTGTTAATTTCCTGAGATTTCTTGTGTCCTGCACTGAGCTGAATCTTAAGTGAGTAAAAGCTGCTTTTCTAATTCTGCCTTTGCGATGATGTTATTGTCACTCGTCATCCTCAAGCTGCAATAGCTATGTATCTTTCAGTGTTATCAACATTTTTAACAATGTCAACAACAAATATACAAATAAAGGATTCAAAAGAGCATGACTACAATTGCATAAAAGATACCTTTAAGAAGCATTTCAAATAACTATTTCCAATCTCTTAAATTCCACCAGTTAATAAATCAATACTGTTATTTAAGACGTATAGAAAAAAAATGCAATAAAAAATGCAATCAAAATAAATATGAAAAAAGAATAAAATTTCTACCCAATAGTTGTCAACTTACTTGATGAAGGTGTGGAGGATGTTGAAAGTCTGGAGGATGATGAAGGTGTGGAGGATGTTGAAGGTGCGGAGGGCGTAGAAAATCATGTAGAAGCAGCCATCTGGTCGTCGTCTTCATCCAAGTCTGATTGGCCACTGTCCTGAGCTATTTCCTCTGAGGACCACAGTAACCACATGGATAAAACTATTGAATACACATTCATCAGTACATGACAGCAACATCCCACAAGATGGCAAAACGTAGGCTGCACAACAAAGAAAAATGTGAATATGATAAATTAAAGAGAGAAAAAAATGAATACAGTTACCACAGAGGTTGTTTTACCTTGCAGATCAATGGAGATCTCATCCAGAGTTTGTCCCTTGAATTCTGCCATTTTCCCTCTTTCCAGGGCCATCAGCATTTTACTGACCTTAGCCAGCTGTAATGTTCCCACAGGCAGCCTGTAGTATTGGCAGTGAACTCTTATGTCATGACCTAATAAATCCGCGAGGTTGTCCATTTCATTGTCCTTGAGATTGAGGAGCTGGGACATTGTGCCCATGTGTTTCTCAATTTAGTAGAGGACAGTGCCTCTGGGTTACTGGCCCCACAGGATTGAGCTATCTGTCAAGTAACATCTGATCCTCGAAAGTGCGTTAGTGCCTGTGGCCTTGCAAACATGAATTGATTGCTGTCTGGAACTTCACAGTCATTACGAGTCTTTGCAAGGAGCTCCATTGATGACTGCATTTCTGGGGTGAGGAGCAGTGGAACTTTCCGTCCTCATTTCCCTCTTATCTCTATCCTTTGAAAATGTTCACACAGTTTCTTCTCCAGGTCAGTCAATGCCAGCTCCACATCAGGATGACTCCAGGTCTGTCGTGCTGTGAAAGAACTGACAGACATCTTCAAAACCTCCCCCTCTTCTGTGGTTAAAAATAATTAACTCACAGAGTGTAAGTTTTGCAAGTTCTGACCAATTTTTCTTGCTTTTTTCAAGTTCAAGTTTTTGTTGAAAATCCTTTCTCTGTCTATCAATACATTGATGCATCTTTTTCACGTCCTCCGTGAAGGGCAGGAGCTGTGGCCTGTTCCATTTCGCCTCAGTGAGTGTCCTGAGGGCCTGTGATGAAATGCATTCATTCCATTTTGTGTTGCATATCTGTCTGAACACCTTTAAATTGTGAATGACCTCCTCGTCCCCTGACATCATGCCCTCACATTCGAGAATATTGGCCAACTTTTTAAGGCTATGGCCTAATTTCAATGCTGGGGATGGTGTTTTGTAAGCCCCAGTTTCCTCGCTAAATCCAGTTACCACCTTTATAGCTTCAATCATGCAAGGAAAATTGGCTGGTGCAAATAAATCGGACATTTCTTTCAAATTCTGGCTCTGCAGTCCCTGTAGGAGCAAACGACCTGTCTCGCGCATCTTTTGTCGAATATATTAATGCTTTGTGATATCATGACTATGTTTGTTGAATAGATGTTCACCCAACTTCAATATGAGTCTTTCATTGCGGACAGCATGTGTTTCATCATCTTCATTCATAGAAAGAACCAATTTCCAGAGCTGCTCACTGACACTGTTTGGAACTGGATGAGTGTATGCACAGAGGGTTTGGACCCCAGACTTTCCTCTTTTGTACCCCTTAGCCGTCCTCTTTAGGTGGCAGATCTTCAAGCGTTGCCACAGTGAATTTCTTTTAAGATACGCCTCGCAGTTTATACAGTGCATATAATCAGAAGGCTTTACAGGATCTTTTGGTTGCTGACGAGGTATCACAATCCCTTTTCCCTTTTTGAACACGTCACTATTGTGGATACGGTTCCCTTTATTCCTTAAGAGAGCTAACTGAATCCTTCGCTCTTTAGAGCCTTTTGGAAATGCAATTGCTCTAGCCACATCTGGCTTGTCTTTATTTTTAGACTCTAAATGACGAGCCATTTTACGGTAAGGTTTTGAACAAAATGTTCAATAAGATGTTTTGTTGTACAATCTGCTACCATCATGTTTTTTTTTTTTTTTTTAATGTCATAACCATCAGAGAATTGTCAGAAGATGATCCGCTCTCTTTTGATGTCTGAGGACGCCTTTTCTTGCAAGGTACAGTGACTTCCTCAGCATGATCTGAAGATCTTTTCTGGGCTTTTCTCTTACTCGTCTTTTTTTGTCGTTTGACGCGAGCTGCATCATTGCTGTCCTTATCTCCTACAAAATTTCCATCATTTTTTTTTGTTTTTAAATGTCATGACAGTGACAGAATCAACTGTTGAAGACGATCCACTCTCTTTTGCAGACAGGAGATGCGTTTTCTTGAGTAGGACAGATATTTTCTGATCTGAATGTCTTTTTTGCACTTTTCTCTTCCTTTCAAGTTTGACATCAAGTGAGCTATCACTGTTTGTTGCTCCAGATTCAGGGGCATAGTCATCCTCACTAAATTCAAAACTTGATTCCTCTGACACCAACCCGACAGCTTCTCTGTCCAGCTAAAAAAAAAAGAGGTTAAAAGTCAGATTTCTAAGTCCTGCTTGGTAAGTATCTGAAACATTTTTTTCACAGCAGATCTCATTGTTTGAAAAAACACTGACATGCTCACTATCAACCAGAACAGGTAAGTACTCCAAATAATCCTAGTTACAAGCAATAGTAACTAGAATTCCCACTACACATGAAACAGTTACTGGTTTCACACTTTATCACTAGCATTACATAGTTACCATTACTATTTTACAGTTAAGATTATTCATGTATATCTATATACATGTACTGTATATCTCACTTGCAATGATCATGGCCAGTTACTGTGGTAGTTTGGTAGGAGTAGTAGTTTGTCTGACATTAGGTTCTCCAATGGCATCAACCAGCAGCTGCCTCTCTGTGTGAAGACTAATGTCTTTCTGTTATGTGTCAGTGTAAACATGGCAACATCTTTCACTGTGCGCCTTTTTACACCATAGGCCAGTGGGTGTGAGCAGGTTTGTCACAAAGAGTAAACCCACCGAAAATATGTTATATATGTTACAGTGATCACAAGATGGGAAAGTGAGCTGTAGCCACTGAGCATCTGTCAGCTCAGGGATCACAGAGGCTGCAGCACAGTCACTGACTGAAGCTTCTCACATGTCTGCAGCTCACTCTGTAGTCATGTGATCACTCTGAAACACAAATTCTAACACTAACATATATAACATATTTTCGGTGGGTTTACTCTTTGTGAAAAACCTGCTCACACCCACTGGCCTATGATGTAAAAAGGTGTGAGGCTACACTGTCAAAGATGTTGCAATGTTTACACTGACACACAACAGAAAGACATACTTTTCGTACAGAGAGGCAGCTGCTGGTTGTTGCTGTGCATGCAGCGGACACATGTTGTAGTGGTGTGAGTAACATAGAATTGAAGTAAACAAATCTGTGTCATGGATCTGCCTCATTTACCCAATCCAGCTATTTAGTCAATATCGGAGCCAATATCCGATCTTAATATCGGATCTGCGCATCCCTGTTTAAAGGGTGTAGCAGGACTCACTACTGTATCCTGCTGATGATGTAGAACCAAGGTCCTCCTCCTCTCCTCCTTTTGCCTCTCTGCCTGCGCCGCCTCGTAGCGCCTTTCACACATGTCATGGTGTGATTTCAGCTTCTGTATATAAAGCATATGGCGACTGTTTTGCCTGTGAAACACCAAACACCTGTAAAAATGAAGTTCAGTGGACTTCCGGTTGAGTGGCCATGAGAGCAGCAGCCTAATATTGATGCTCCCCTCGAAATTTGTAAAAAAGCCCCTGCATATTGGACTAAAACGTGTTTGGAGTTGTTTAATTGATAGAGGGGCTGTTAGTATGCCTAAGAGTCGTCAAAAAAAGCTAGGCTTTAGCAAAGAAACAGGGGAGTCTTTTGTAAACGATAATCCTGGTGGTGTGAACGGCGCTAGCACTAGCCAGCTAGCTTCTGACAAGCAACCTGCGGGGGGCAATATGGCGAATTTGGAGATGATTCTCAAGGAGCTGTGAGACTTTCGGCAGGAAAACGGCGTAATGCTGATAGAAATCAAGGAGGAAATTAACAAGACAAACCACAGGATTGACGAAGCCGAAAGGAGAATAACTGACGCAGAGGAGAGGATTCAAACAGCCGAGGACGCTGTACTGGAGCTATTAAAAGTTCAGAGCCACCTTGAAGCTAGGCTAACAGATCAGGAGGGTCGGTCTAGGCAGGATAACATTAGGATACTCGGCATTTGCGAGGGAGCTGAAGATAATTCCCCTCTCTGAAAGCTTTCATCGAGGCTTTACTGAGAGAAAAGCTGGAAATCCCATCCGAAACTGATGTGAAAATCAATCGAGCCCACCGGGCTCTTGGTTCCCGACCTCCCGGAGACGCACCGCCGAGGTCGGTGGTGGTCAAGCTTTCAAGCTACCAGACTAAAGAGGACATTGTGAAGGCTGCCTGGCAGAGAAGGGCTTTTTTCAGGAGAGAAAAGTTTATATAGACCATGACAACGCTCCAGACATACTGAAAAGCTGGAAGGAATACTCAGAAGCTAAACGAATCCTGAAGGAAAAAAAGATTTGTTTTCAGACCCCCTTCCCTGCGAAGTTGAGAGTATTTTTCCAGGACGAGACCAGAATCTACGGATCCGCAGAGGAGGCAACCAAGGACTTGGCAGCGAGGGGTCTCCCGGTAAAGGTAATCAAGCCGCCAGAGACGGTGGCAGAGAGAATCAGAAGGCTGACCTGGCGCACGGCTGTCTGCGGAGGGGAGACTGAAAACCGTGCACCGAGGGAAGGATATAAGGAGAAGCTGGAAGCTTTCAAGAGAAGCTAGATGGATTTACAGGACTATTTCGGGTGGAAAACGGCACACCGGACTGATAGTCAAGGCTCTTCAATAATTGTATAAATTTGTGGACATAACATGAGGGTGAGTGTAAATACCTATGGTAAATACGTGATACTATGTCCTTAAAAACGCCGGACTTGTTAAGTACAAGAAAAAACTTGTTTTCAATATTTTCTCTCGTTATCAGTTGGACTAATCCTAGGTTGCATACTATTAACATGATACGTCTAAACTATAATATGAGGGGCTCTTATTATGGCGCTTTGTCGCTCACGTCTTACAGAAGAGGGCCCTTTGACCCTTTCTGGGGTGAAAGGCTATCCCTCAGAGCCGGTCCAACATCACGGCTCGTTAAAGGTCACAAATAGGACATCAGTTCAGGGAGTCATTCCTAAGTTACAGTTCTATATTCTTTGTTCTAAAATCATTTGTTTCATTTTGTTGTTGGCATTGTATGTGTTTTTTTATGCAGCAAAAGGGGTTAGCAGGTCAGGAAAAATCAAGCTGATACCAAAATGGATAAAGGGTTGGTTAAAATAATGTCTTACAATGTGAATGGTATTCTCAATCCCATTAAGTAGAGTAAAATTCTAAGGAAATTAAAATGAGATAAGGCAGACGTGGTTTACCTTTTGGAGACCCATCTCTCAGATTTAGATCATATTAAACTAAAAAGGATGGGTTTTAAACAGGTTTTCGCAGCCTCCCACTGTTATGATTCTGATCTGTTCTGTCATGATTCTGCCATGTTTGTTATGATTCTGCCACTCCCTGTTATGTTTATGATTATGTCTGTTAGGTTTTGCCATGTTCTGGTTAGTTTTTGTACTTTGCCATGTTTTCGTTTTTGCCATTCCCAATCCACTATTCTGTTAGATTCCGGTCCATGTCTTTGTTCATGCCCTTCATTGCACTTTGTCTCCCCTGTCTGGTCTTTTGTTAAGCTACAGCTTCTCCCCAGTCCTGCGTGTCACATGCTTAGGTGATTTCATGGTTTCTGGGTTTCAAACATTCCTTCCAATCTCGTTTGCTTCCTTCGCCTCTCTTTTCTGTTTTACTAACCAATACTAACAGTTTGTTGTTTTTGTTAAAGTTACTAACCCAGACTAACATTGTATATAATACTAACTTACTAACGAGCACTAGGGATTGTATAGCTGCACTTACTAATTGATTAACAAGCTCTCAGCACTCGCCCTGTTCTAGTCTCCGCCTCTTGCCTGCACTTAGTCTTTTGCTGCTATTCAGCGGATCCTCCGCACCTGCTCCACTCTGTCCTACCTCTCATTATCTGTGCACATTAGAACTCCCTAACCGGAGCTGTATGTCTGGTCATAGGCTGTCTCGTGTTCCCTGTCCGCGTTTTGGCTTTTGCCAATTTCATGTGGTTAGGTTCTTATGGTCTGTCCACACGAGGAACGGAAGTTCGGCACCCTCCAGCCACTGCCTCCACTCCTCCAAGGCCAGCTTCACGGCTAACAGCTCCCGGTTGCCGATGTCGTAGTTTCGCTCGGCGGCACTTAGGCGACGGGAAAAGTAAGCACAGGGGTGAATCTTACCATCCTTGGAAGATCTTTGCGAGAGGACGGCCCCTACTCCCACGTTGGAGGCGTTGACCTCCACCACGAACTGAAGCTTGGGGTCAGGAATGGTTAGAATAGGGGCAGTCGTGAAATGGGTCTTAAGATCTAGGAAGGCTTGCTCAGCTTTTTCAGACCATTGAAATTTGATTTTACTGGATGTGAGAGCAGTGAGTGGAGCAGCAACAGAACTGTAATTGTGGATGAACCATCTGTAGAAATTAGCAAAACTCAGGAAGCGTTGCAGTGACTTACGATCGGGGGGTTTGGGCCAATTGGTGACGGCCTCGACTTTGACAGGATCCATCTGGATGGCGTCAGGCGAGATGATGTACCCCAGGAAGGAAGTCGTCTGTACGAAGAATTCGCACTTTTCTGCTTTGACAAACAGCCGGTTTTCTAGCAGACGTTTGAGTACAAGGCGCACATGGTGAACATGATCCTCCTGTGATTTAGAAAAAATCAAGATATCATCAAGATAAACGAACACAAACTTGTTAATCATATCACGGAGTACATCATTGACTAGGTTTTGGAAGACTGCCGGGGCGTTAGTAAGGCCGAAGGGTAAGACCAAATACTCCTAGTGACCGGTAGGGGTGTTAAAGGCCGTCTTCCATTCGTCCCCTTCACGGATACTGAACCAAATGGTAAGCATTACGTAGGTCCAGCTTGGTGAAAACTTTCGCCCCCTGTAGAAGGTCGAAAGCGGAGTTCATGAGAGGAAGGGGGTACCTATTCTTTACAGTGATGTCATTAAGACCCCGGTAGTCGATGCAGGGCCGCAAGGATCCATCCTTCTTGGCCACGAAGAAGAACCCCGCTCCGGCAGGGGATGAGGAGGGGCGGATGATACCTGCTGCTGAGCGACTTCGCTGAGGTATTTCTCCATGGCAAGGGTCTCGGGGCGTGACAGAGAAAACAGACGACCCTTGGGTGGCACAGTGCCAGGCTTGAGTTCTATGGCGCAATCGTAAGGTCTGTGCGGGGGCAGACTGGTAGCGCGAGCCTTAGAGAACACTTCTTTTAAGTCATGGAACTCAGGGGGAACCTTCTCCAGGTTCGGGATTTCTTCAGAAGGGGGGACGGGAACATGAGCCAGAGCGTCGACGAGGCAGGTTTGAGAGCACTCAGGACTCCAGCCCTTAATCTCATGCCTTCCCCAGTCGACCTCAGGAAGGTGTTTAGCCATCCAGGGATGGCCGAGGACGACTGGGGCATGTGGGGACTGAATGAGATAGAGCTTGATGAACTCCTGATGGTTGCCAGAAATACGTAGTTTGATGGGACTGGTGACATGAGTGATATGGGCGATGCTTTGGCCGTTGATTGAGCTGGCAACACGATCAGGAAAGATCTGTTCAATGGGGATGGCCCACTTCCGGGCTAATTCCTGATCAATGAAGTTCTCTTCGGCCCCCGAGTCAATCAGGGCGGTGGTCTTCCTTCCTCCCCCAGCCCACTCTAGGGAGACAGGAAAGCAGGTGCGGCTTCTTGAGGAGTGATCTATAGGGGTAACGCCCACTAATGCTCCTCTGCCGCCTTTTACTGGACACCGGGAGATGTAGTGTCCCATCTTGCCACAGTAAAAACATGCCCGTTCCCTACGCCTGCGTTCCCTCTCCTCGCTGGTGATTTTAGTTCGGCCCAGCTGCATGGGTTCCGAGTTGAGGAGAGGCTTAGGTTCAGATTGAAGTAGGGATGGCATAGTCACCGGTGGCTTGGGAGTACTGGCTCTGATGGCGGACCGTCTACGTTCTTCCAGGCGGGAGTCAATGCGGATAGCCATTTCAATAATCTGTTCCAGACTCTCGGGCAGGTCACGTGGAAGGAGCTCGTCTTTAATACGCTCAGATAGCCCAAAGATGAAGGCGTCATATAGGGCTCTTTCCTGCCATCCGCTGTTAGTGGCTAAGGTCTGGAACTCAATGGCGTAGTCTGATACTGAACGACCCCTGGCGGATCGAAGAATCTCCCTCCCAGCCGTGCCCGTGTCTGGAGCGGTCGAACACCCGCTTCATCTCCTCTCCCAGCAGATCTGAAGCCTGGACACAAGGTAGCCCTGCCTCCCAGGCAGAGGTAGCCCACTGCTTAGCCCTCCCAGTAAGCTGCGTAATGATGTAGGCTACGCGAGCTTGCTCAGTGGGGAACGTGGAGGGCTGTAGGCTAAAGATTAACTTGCACTGGGTCAGGAAGGCTCGGCAGGATCCCGGGTCACCATCGTACTTCTCGGGAGGAGGTAAACGAGGCTCCTGAAGCGGGACAGGAGGTGCAGAGGAGGGACCAGGCACGGGAGCTGACATGGCGGTAGCAGGCTGTTGGGGAGTCCGGATGGCTTGTGCATTTTGCAAAGCGCGGGTGAGGTCGGCCATCTGGTGCGTCATGGCTTGCATGTGCTGCATCATCGCCTGTAGCTGACGTTGCTGTAGCTCCAGCTGAGCGCCCTGTTCCTCTACTGCCGCCTGCAGAGACTGGTTACTCGCTGGCTCCATGCTGGTCAGAACGTACTGTGAGGATACGCTCAGGAACCAGACGCGAGAACCAAGCAGTGCAGTAGATGAGAGTTTACTAAGCGAGGGGGGAAACCCCCGCAGGGCAGAAGGCAAAGGTACAAAGTCCACAATCCAAAAATCACAATCCAGTAGGGCAGAATCAGAGTCGAAAACCAGGGCAGCAATAATAGTACTCGTGGTCGGGCAAAAACAGGTTCGGTACACAGGCACAGGATTGTCAGAGAAGCAAAAGCCAAAATCCAGTGGGCGTAATCCAAACCGTTAACAGGGCAGCAAACACAAAACTCGTAGTCGGGAAAAAAAGGGTTCGTAAACAGATGCAGACAATAGTACCAAAAAGCAGAGCCAAAATCGTAAGTCGGACGGTCCAGTCAGAAGAGTAACACTGTGAGTACAAGGCAAAAATGATAGCAGCACAGGTAAACAAGAGGAACGTTCTGACGGGGAACTGCAGTGAGAAGACAGCTTAAATACACTCAAGGGAAGTCACATGCTATGATTAGGATCAGGTGATGAGGATCAGACTAATTACGTGGGAGGAAACACAAGGAGAACCTAACCACATGAAATTGGAGGAAACCAAAACACAGGGAACATGACAGCCTATGACCAGACATACAGATAGGGAGTTCTAATGTGACAGATAATGAGAGGTAGGACAGAGTGGAGCAGGTGCGGAGGATCCGCTGAATAGCAGCAAAAGACTAAGTGCAGGCAAGAGGCGGAGACTAGAACAGGGCGAGTGCTGAGAGCTTGTTAATCAATTAGTAAGTGCAGCTATACAATCCCTAGTGCTCGTTAGTAAGTTAGTATTATATACAATGTTAGTCTGGGTTAGTAACTTTAACAAAAACAACAAACTGTTAGTATTGGTTAGTAAAACAGTAAAGAGAGGCGAAGGAAGCAAACGAGATTGGAAGGAATGTTTGAAACCCAGAAACCATGAAATCACCTAAGCATGTGACACGCAGGACTGGGGAGAAGCTGTAGCTTAACAAAAGACCAGACAGGGGAGACAAAGTACAATGAAGGGCATGAACAAAGACATGGACCGGAATCTAACAGAATAGTGGATTGGGAATGGCAAAAATGAAAACATGGCAAAGTACAAAAACTAACCAGAACATGGCAAAACCTAACAGACATAATCATAAACATAACAGGGAGTGGCAGAATCATAACAAACATGGCAGAATCATGACAGAACAGATCAGAATCATAACACCCACACCTCTGGACCCAGAAGAGAGGTTGCAATCATGCTGGAGTAAAGGGTAAATTTTGAGGTACAGTCTGAAATTAAAGACAAGGAGGGTAGATATATCCTGGTGAGTGGCGGGTTAGAAGGGACCGAAATTACTTTTTTAAATGTGTATGCACCTCCAGGAGCAAAATGGCCTTTCTTTAAACTGATTTTTGAAATAATATCATCCAAATCTAAAGGTAATGTCATTTGTGGAGGGGATTTGAATGTTAGGTTAAACCCTAATTTAGACTCATCTCGAGGACCCAGCTCTCAAAGTAACACACTTAGTAGGAAAATTAATAATATATATATACTGCAATATATATACTGCTAGAACTAGGTATTATTGATGTATGGAGGGAATTCCATCCTTTGGTAAAAGATTTTACCTTTTATTCATCTCCACACCGTGCTTTTTCACGAATTGATTACTTCCTGATGCTTTGTAAGGATATACATGTTGTCAAATCATGCAGTATAGGAGTAATGGACATCTCAGATCATTGTCCAATCCAACTAGAGATAGGACTTAATATTAAGAGGAGGTTCTCACATTGGAGACTTAACTCCTCTGTATTAATTGAAAGATAAAGGAAGAAATGAAAGGTGAAATAAAAAAATACCCAGAACAGAATGACAATGATGAGATTTCTCCTCCTTTTCTTTCGGATGCTTGCAAAGCAGTGCTAAGAGGGGTTATTATTGCCAAAACGGCAGCATTGAAAAAACAAAATCTAAAGAATTTAACTAACCTAGAAACTAAACTAAAAATGCTACAAAGAGAGCACAAGAGGACATTTAACTCAGACCTAGAAAAAGAAATGCAGCATGTCAAAACTCAAATAAATGAAATTGCATCAAGGAACATAATTAAAAATCTATTATATGTTAAACAGAGACACTATGAAATAGGCAACAAATCATCCAAATGACTGGCTCATAGATAAAAAAAAGAACAAGCGGAGAGAACTATTTACAAAATTTAAGATCCTAAGGGAGGTGGACTGACATATGATCTGGAGGATATCAACGGATGTTTTGAAACATACAAAAATTTATACACGGAAGCGATAAATAATGATGAAAATACTGACTCTGTTTTGGCGGGATTGGGTGTGCCATCAGTGTCAGAGACCCAAAGTGATATTTTAAAGCAAGCGGTTACAAGTGAGGAATTAGATAAAGCTATTTCTAGGCTTAAAACGATTAAAAGCCCGGGGCCAGATAGATGCCCTGCCGAATGGTATAAGGTACTAAAAGATTCTCTATCACCTCTTATGTTAAAAGCTTTTAATTGGGTGCTAGAAAAAGGGGAGATCCCCCCCCCCTCCTGGCGGGAAGCGGTAATAACTGTTAATCCTAAACAGGATGGAGACAGGCTGAAATGTAAAAATCATAGACCTGTCAGTCTCTTAAGTCAGGATTATAAGATTTTTGCCTCTATACTTGCCAGAAGGCTGGAAAATGTACTACCTGGGATTATAAGTTTGGACCAAACAGGCTTTATAAAGAACCGCCAAACCCAAGATAACATCAGACGCACCTTACATGTCATTCAAAAGATAAATCAGAACAAAACTGCAGCAGTCATATTGGCTTTGGACGCAGAAAAGGCTTTTGACTCTGTCAAGTGGTCTTTTCTGTATAAAACTCTGCAAAAATTTCAATTTCATCCCAAATTTATACAGGTCATCCGAACCCTCTATAATAAACCGACAGTGAGAATTAAAATAAATGGCTCTCTTTCGGGATCTTTTGAGTTGGAACGTGGCTGTAGGCAGGGGTGTCCTATCAGTCCCCTCTTGTTTGCTCTTTTTATAGAGCCACTGAGCCAGCTAATTAGACAAAATGACAATATACATGGAATTTCACTGGCAGGAGAGAACAAAATAGCTATGTTTGCGGATGATGTTTTGATTTATCTGACACAGCCCGACAGCTCACTTCCCCTACTCATGCAATTACTAAAAGAATTTGGATCAACTTCAGGATATAAATTAAACACACATAAATCACAGCTTTTAATATTTAATTATACAACAAGTCAACAGTTTAGGAACACTTACAACATTAAGGAGGAAGAAAACATGAAATACCTAGGTGCGCAGATACCAAAGGATTTAGCAAGACTAGTCAGTTTAAATTATGACACTTTATTATCTAGGATTAAAGAACACTTAGCCAGGTGGAGTTTGTTGCCTTACCTAAGTCTGATACAAAGGGTCAAAATCATTAAAATGAATATGCTCCCAAGGATGTTGTACCTATTTCAGACTGTACCTGTTAACATTCCAGATAAAAACTTTGTTGAGTGGGATAAAATCATCTCAAGATATTTGTGGCAGGGGAAAAAACCCAGAGTTAGATTTAAGACTCTCCAGCTTCCTAGAAACAAGGGAGGCTTAGCTCTCCCCTGCTTTAAAACTTATTACAAGGCAGCCCAGATAAAACCCTTGGTGAATATATGCAATGCGGATTACTTAGCAGTTTGGAAGTCTATGGAATGCCAGAGCGTGGAAGGGGTCCCCCTACAGGCAGTTCTTGGAGATGATGAGCTGGTGACGCACTTAGGAGAGCCTCCCAATCCATGGTTACATCTTTCACTTAAAATTTGGTTTAAAGTTGTCAAGTCTTTTGGACCCTCAGAACCATACTTATTGATCCGGTGGATAGCCCACGACACAGGTTTCTCTCCTAATAAGCTTGATGTCACCTTCAAAAAATGGCAAGCGTTAGGTTTGAAGACCTACCTGGATATTTATATGAGGATTCAACTCTAAAAAGTTTTCAGAATTTAAAGGAACAGTTTGGATTAGCCAGCAAGGATTTATTTCGATATCTGCAATTTAGAGATAATATTGGTAAGAAAATAAGCACAGAAAGTTTGGAAAAATCGAGATCTGGGTTCAGTATAATAAGAGTTTTTATTTCAGTTTACAGATCAGAATCAGATCAGGAACTTCCGGTGGCGCTGCTCTGCTGGCGACCCGGACTCATGCTGCTGCAGTTTTTTATGCCTTTGTAAGTGTTTTTTTTTTTTTTTTTTTTGGTTATCTGAGCGTCTTAGTTTATTGGTCTGTGTTGTGTGACTGTAACAAGTTTGTGTTGGACTGACCACCATGGCAACTTTTGTACAAGGATTACTTCTGGCGCTGATTGTTTGGGAATTGTTGGCGTCCTGTCAAACAGCTGCTCATACACGCGCGGAGATGAAGCTGTCACTGTGTTACTCCAAAAACACACTGCTGTCCCTCCGTCCTATGGGAGCAGCCCCACCGGCTGATCTGCCCGATGATGTGAAAATACAACCTGCTAGAGGCAGACAATGGCGGAGGGGCAGAAGAGGGGGAATACGGCAGCGTCTCCGGCGAAGAGGAAACAGACCGCCGCTGCCCAGCCTGATACTCAGTAACGTCAGATCGCTGAAGAGCAAACTGGAGGAGCTCCCTGTTAACAGCAAAGTTTGCTTCGAGTACAGGGAATCAAGCGTGATCGTGTTCACAGAAACTTGGCTACATCGAGATATTCCAGACTCTCTCATTGAGTTAGAGGGTTTCTCTCTCGTCCGAGCAGACAGAACAGAGCTGTCAGGGAAGAGCCGAGGGGGCGGGGTCTGTCCGTTTGTGAACGACAGCTGGTGTAGGAATTACACTGTGAGAGAGACTGTATGCACGGCCGATGTAGAACTACTATGCCTGTCACTGAGACCCTTCTACCTTCCGAGAGAGTTTGGGAATGTTTTAATATGTGCTGTGTATGTTCCCCCCAGCGGAAACGCAGCTGGAGCTGCTACCCAAATAGCAGACTGCGTTCACCAACAACTACAACGCACACCCGGAGCCCCGATTGTGATTCTTGGGGATTTTAACCATTGCAAGCTGGAGCTATCTCTCCCTGGATTCGAACAGTATGTGACATGTGACACAAGACACAATAGAGTTTTAGATAAATGTTATGGGAACATAAAAAACGCATACACTGCAAAACCACTGCCCCCACTGTCAAACTCTGACCATAATACTGTCCAGTTAATTCCAATTTATAAGGCTGTTTTTAAAAGGAACTAAGACAGTGACCGTGTGGGATAAGGACAGTATAGAGACACTCAAAGGATCCTTCCTCTGCACAGACTGGGACATATTTTCTAATTTGGAGATTGATGAGGCCACTGAAGTAATAACAGACTACATACATTTTTGTGCAGACAATGTGGTCACTAAAAAGGACATTACAGTGTACCCTAACAATAAGCCTTACATAACTAAGAGTATAAAGGACTGTATTAACAGGAAAAAGCTGGCTTTTAAAAATAATGACAGAGCAGGACTGAAAATGGTTCAAAGAGAACTCAATCAGAGGCTGAAGGAAGCCAGAAAGCATCACAAGGACACAATAGAGCACACTTTCATGTCAATGAATTCAAAAAAGCTGTGGGACTCTATGAAAGCCTTAACAAATATGAATACCACTAAGAAGCGCTTCAGTACTGATGATGAGCTGGGGAAAGCAAATGAACTGAATGATTTTTTTCTTAGGTTTGAAAACCATGATTTTACTGAGGAATGTAATAATGTAATGGGAACTGTTCTAACTGATGCTAGCTGCAGGATTGTAATTGACCCAAAAAGGATTCAGTCCATCTTTAAACAAGTGTGTCCTAAAAAATCCACTGGCCCTGATGGCATTTCTGCACTGCTCTTGAAGGCATGTGCAGAAGAGCTTACTCCAGTTTGGTGCCCCATCTTCCAGCGATCTGTGGATTCACACACTGTTCCTGCCCTCTGGAAAAAATCCACCATAGTTCCCATAGCTAAGAAACAGTGTCCAGCTGATAACAATGATTTTAGACCTGTGGCCCTGACTTCAATTGTAATGAAAAGTTTTGAGAAATACATGCTGTCTACGCTTAAGGCAGAGGTTAATTTGGCACTTGACCCATACCAGTTTGCTTATAGACAGGGGAGAGGTACTGATGATGACATCAACAGCATCACCCACTTCACTGTCAAGCACTTGGAATGCCCAAAAGCATATGCACGGATTTTATTTATTGATTTTAGTTCAGCTTTTAACACACTCCAACCCCATCTCCTTATCTCAAAACTGAGGCAGATGAGTGTTAACCCTTTTTTAATCAAGTGGTATTTTTCCTTTTTAACCAATTGAAGTCAGCAGGTAAGAATCAATAACACCCTCTCAGAGTGTAAATCAATCAGCACAGGTGCCCCACAGAGTTGTGTCAGCTCCCTGGTCCTTTTTACACTTTACACAAATGATTGCACAAGCAGTCACCCTGGGAACCTTGTTTTTAAATTTTCTGATGATACCACCATCCTCAGCCTACTGCACAAAGATTCTAGCTCTTCAGCCTATTTTTCTGAAATAGAGCACTTTGTGCAATGGTGTGATGCTCACTATCTCATCTTGAACGTTCAAAAAACTAAAGAGATGGTCTTAGACCCGAGATCAGTAGGGGACCACAGTCCTGTTGTCATACATGACTCACCCATTGAGCAGGTCAGCTCATATAAGTGTCTCGGAGTTCATTTAGATAACTCTTTTGCAGACTGAGACTGTATGGTGTGGACAAAAGCATCATGTTTTTATTTTACCAGGCGGTACTGGAGAGCTTGGTCTGATATGGGATGTCAGCTTGGTATGGCAACCTTACTATAAAGCTGAAAACGAAACTGACTCGTTTGGTGGCCGTGAAGGTGATGGGAAAAAGTGACTATCAGACCTTGCAGTCCATTTTTGAACTATCTGTTCTTAGGCAAGCCCAGAGGATAGTGACTGAGCCATCCCATATCCTTCATTTAGAATACGAGCTCCTACCCTCGAGCAGACGATATAGAGTCTCCAAATGCAAACTCAACCGCTTTAAGAATTCATTTGTTCCAACTTCCATTAAACTCCTGAACAATGCTGCTTGAGGCTGAAGATTGTGAAATAATTTTTATAGCGTTTTTATTATGGTGATCTTTTAGCATGTGTTTTTTTATAGCGTTTTTTATTATGTGATCTTTTAGCATATGTTGTTTCCATTGCTGTATGTATGTGTTGTGTGTAATGTTATGGGATATGTGCAATACTGCTATGTAATTGTTGTTGAGATGGTATGCCTGGTGATGTATTGTTTGTTGTCATTGTGGCTGTCGAGGCATTTATGGCACAGTTGCTGAGTCCAAGACAAATTTCCCTAAGTGGGACAATAAAGTATATTGTATTGTATTGTATTGTATTGTATATTGTAGGTCATAACATGATCTCAAAACTGTATAAAACAGAGCAGATCATATATAAAAGAAAAATGGGAATTGGAGGGCAACTTTGTCATGACGATAGAGGAGTGGGAGAGTTTAAATGAGAAACAGTGGAGGTCTACTAACTCATTGTCCTGGAGAGAGTTCTATTGAAAAAACCTTGTAAGATTCTTTATAACACCGGCACTGAAACATACAGAGGGACAGACAGACTGTTGGAGAGGTTGTGGGAAGACAAAAACAAACCACTATCATGTATTTTGGGACTGTTCAGAGATTAAAAATTATTGGAAGTCAATCAGAAACAGTATGGAAGAAGTCTTGAAGACCAAGACAGAAATTTGTTTTAGAACAATGTACCTGGGACAGATGCCAACTCAAATCCAGGGTTTGTCTAAAGCATATTTGTATAGAGTCATGTTGGTTACTAGTAAAAAAGCTGTAACAAAAAAGTGGCTGTGTCAGAGAACACCTTCATTAACGGACTGGTTTAATGTAATGCATGATATATTTTTAATGGAAAAACTGACTTTTACTTTGAGATTGAAAAGTGATGCGTTTGAGGACTATTGGAGAAGTTGGATTGACTTTATTAAACCACTTAGGTCAGATTTTAGGTAAGAATCAGCAATAGCTAAACTTTAATTCCCCTGGTTCTCTGCTGCACAAGCGTGTTACTTTCATGTCTTTTGCATGTTTTTTCTTGTCTTTCTTTTTTATGTTTCTGTTCTTTTTATATTTGATTTGAATTGATGTACACCAAATGAGGATGTTCAAAACTTGAATTCTAAATAAAAAAAGAGAAAATAAAAAAAAAATGAAGATCAAAATTTTTTCACAATTGTTCGGTAAAAGCTATAGAGTACTAAAGTGATGACGTCACAGGCTGTTAGCTTCTGGTGTCGGAAGTAAAACCCCATGGGAATTTACAATGGGGTTTGGACACTTTCTGCTATTACTCAAACTCAAATTAATTTCATGAGCCAGTTCGCTCTGAGCTTAGCTTATGAGGCATGCAGATTCAAATGATCACATCAAATTCGCAGTTTATTGTCAAAAATGTAATGCTTTTGCACTTGTAGTCCAGTTTGTAGTCCACTAACATGGACTACATATCCACTAAACAAACGCATGAGTAGTTCCCGGTCAATGAAGTACCTCAGTTTCAGCCAACGTGACGACTTACCTTGACGGAAGCCGATTTGCGATATATAGTGCCGTTGGCTGTCTGGACAAAGAATATTCAACCACAAGCAGCGAAACTCAATGTAATGCCCAGAGGCAAAGCCCCGCCTCCGCCATATTGGAGTGAAAATTACTAGATGCTACATACTAATATAATATAAATGAACGTACTTTTGCCGGCAAAATCCCTCGCCTTCGGAGTCCCGGACATTAAAAAAAAATCTTTATACCTTGGAATAACCATAACCCTCATTGTCTATTAAAGACTTAATGACGAATATATTTAAATATATAATTATGAAGATTTATGGCTTTTCGAGCGATGAAAAGTGACTGGTTACTATCAATGAACCGATTTACGCCAGTAAAAAATATATAAATTAATAATAATAAATGACCATTACCTGACTGGTATACTGATTCCTTAGGTTGTCTACTTTCATATGATATCCAAAGTTTGCTTGAAAATGTGGGTCTTCATGTGAAAACTGGGGAAAGACAGTTTTCACATGACACCACCCACATAGCAAAATTGGTCTGGCCCAGTTCTGGCCCTAATAATCCACTTTTACGGCCTAATTCTGGCCCACATACATAAAGAATGATGGCCCTGTTGTGGCCCAGATCTGGTTTGCCAGAGTTGGCCAACGTATGGGCCAGCACAGGGCCAGCTCGCATACAATCCGCCCACATGTGGCGTGCCATCACAGAAACGGTGCCATCATTGCCAGACCTGGCCCACATCCGGTCAAAATACCACTTGCCATGCCATTTTGCAAAAGTTGCTTTGCTGTCCATCATATTCAGCCCACCAAAAGTGAGTAAGCAGAGCAATATTTAAGAGCCACTGGGTCTCATTCGTGAAACGTGAGCAGAACGAATTTGTGTGTAAACTGTTCGCAGACGGAAATTTATGTGCATCTCCGCATTCATCAATATTTTAGTAGCTCCCATCTTTTCGTAGCTACTAACAAAATCTACACATTCTGCTGACCACGCGTAGTGCTTGTGTAAATTTAAGAATGCACATAAATAATGCTTGTCACTATTGGAAATTACAATTTTAATTCATATTGTGCTCTGTTATGTACACAATACGCAGATGCCTTTGAAACACGTGATATAGCCTAAACATGACAAATGATTAAAAATATTACACATTTAGTTAAATTAGTTGGCAGTTGGCAGGTTTAAGATCCCGATTAGGTTCATGATTGTGAATTATCTCTGTGAATCGACTCAATAGATTACACGTTCTTTCTACATGTTGAATGATGATAATAAAAAAAATAAAAGTGGAGGCATGTCGCTGTCTCCGTTGCTGTCTCTGTCTCAGTACATCTCTCTCTCTGTGTACCAGTACATCTGTTAGTAAAGCGCCACCTATTACCGACAGTAGTCCTTATCCCAAGAAATGGCTTTCATAAACTGAAAGGGTGACCTCTATACTTCATTATGCAACAAACCTTTCCCCTGTCGGTCGACCGCGCACACCACCAGGTGGCGCTGAAATACGTCAAATTTTACCATTTCACCATGTTCGGCGCCACCTATTAGTGTGCGCATGCACTATCCCAACTTTTTCTCACCTGTTATATATAGTCTAACTACATACCAGTGTGGTGCAGCTGTAAAAGTTCTGGGGCACTGATCGCGCACAAAGTATAAGGGATGCAAACTAGTGACGAAAATGGATTGCGGCCATATTGGAGCGCCCCCTATATGTTGTGCGAAGAAGCTCCCAGGCTGAAAATCGCTCTTTCTACTGACCATCCCCCCTATAATTAAATTTTCCAACTTTTACTTTGGGATAAAGTTCGCGCAGTGAATAAGAGCAACCCAAAAATCAAATTTGGGTAATTTGGCATTTTAGGCCCTATTTCGGCTTGCACTTGATTGACCCCTAAAACCAAAACCGGTGCAGGTAGGGTCAAAAAATTCGGGGAATTTTCTAGTTAGGGTAGGGACATAAAACCATCAAAGTTTCAGCAAAATTCAAGAAGGTGACTATCACCACCTGCCTGAACTTTACAAACAATGGCTCTTAAAGGCAAACCCAGGTCAAACTTCTAGTAGGTTTGCCGAAAAAGAGAGAACTTTGAGCTCCTATCAGCCACATGAATCTCTTTAAAGTGATATCTCAATGAGAGGAAATAAAATATGCAGTCACCAAACCTTTCTTTGTGGCACAATTCGCCATAAAGTCGTAGTTGCCAGGGTTTGGTGATGTTTTTGTGGACTGCATGTTCGTTGTTCAATTTGATGTGTGTTGTTTTTTTGGTTGGAACTCTTCCACCTTGATACTAGCTACCCATTTCTCTGTAGCTTACGAAGTGCAATGACATTAGCTTGTGGCCACGAGATATAACTTGTTCCCTCAATTTCATTCACTTGTTCCCAGGATTCTGTTAGCTCAAATTGAGGGGAAGAGTCATATGGTGTAGCCACGAGATAACTAAATCGTCTGAACGACTTATATCTTGTGCCTGTGAAATTTTTTTTTCCATGTCACTTTTCCGGGCTCTGTACATTTCTGAAAGAGTTCAGGAGTTTTTTCCAGGTCTGGTAGGAGATGAACTGTCTTCTCGGGGGTTTCCACCTCGGTTCAAGCAGCCAGCTATAAGCCCGGCAAAACACCATTTATGTAAGGGTTGGCACGGAGGCCAGGAAAACATGGACTGGACTCAATTGCAAGGATAGATTTAATTGAAGTATTTATTATGCCGACTGCACAAACGGGAGCCAAATGTGAAATACAAAAACTAAACAGGAATCTTAGTTCCAAAAGAAACAATAGTTATATGAACAAAGGAGTGAACAGAGCACCAAGCTATACAAGCGTATGGCTTAAAGGAGGACTATACTGACCTACACGTTTGGACTTAATCTTAATAGTAATTTACTCCAACATAATATCCACGGTCGATTTTTTGTCCATATATACCCCCTGTTCTTTTAAATGACCATTAATTAGCCGGAATTGCTGTTTCCAGGAGGCCGCCATTAAAGGGATAGTTCACTTTTTTTGAAGTGGGGTTGTATGAGCTACAAATTGCCACTACTTACATTAGATGCAGTAGAAAGCTCTCTGATCTCCTCCAGGTAGCCGCACCAGGGCATAGTGCTGAGTGGAAATTAAGGCGATACACTGTTGTGAACGGAAACACAGAAACAGCGTATTTTCGCGGCCTAAAAAAGATCCTACCTGAAAATAATATACCATTTCAATTGTACGCTATATTTAAAAAAATTACAGCACTTTAGCTGCTCGGAAAAAAGCACAGTTGCTCTTGAACTAACCAACTGACGTACTCCTGCGCGAGGCGCATCGTAGTTCACTGCACGCAGTAGCGACCAGCTGTTTGGGTCAGACTCCGGGCGGTTTGCGGCAGAGCCGGATTTTCAATGGCATAGAATCACGTCTCAAATAATAAAAAAAAAAAAATCCCGACAATAACCAGCACAGCAGATACACAGTATGTGGCTGCGTAGACCCTATGCGATATCTATTTGTGCAGCAATGTTACATTAGACTTTTTCACAGGTGTTTCACTCTTTTACGTGATGCTTAGGTACAGCAGTGCTCTTCAGCGTGCACCGTTGAGATTTCCCTGAATGTACCCAAACGACATCCTCTTTGGAAAAATAAATTCTGCGAACACGGAGTTCTTTTAGGGATACGGGTGGCGTATCAATATCCGTGTTGAGGCAACTAGCCACAGCTACAAATCCAATGTTCCGCAGAGGAATGTGGTGGAAGCTGTAAGTGCACCAGGATACAGCTTTGCTTCCACATCCAAGAAAGCGACACACACAGACCATTTTAGAAATATTTGCACAAGTTAAACGGCCGTCCGACCTCGCAACCGCAGTTAAGGCGCTTGCACACTGGATTACACACAGATCGCACACAGATTACATTCAAAGTCAATGCGAAGACGTGAATACACGCGTTTGTCCAAGCAGCTTTAATGTGACCCAAACAGCTGATCGCTACAGCGCGCAGTGAACTACGATGCGCCTCGCGCAGGAATACGTCAGTTGGTTAGTTCAAGAGCAACTGTGTTTTTTTCCGAGCAGCTAAGGTGCTGTAATTTTTTAAAATATAGCGTACAATTGAAATGTTGTATTATTTTCAGGTAGGATCTTTTTTAGGCCGCGAAAATACGCTGTTTCTGTGTTTCCGTTCACAACAGTGTATCGCCTAAATTTCCACGCAGCACTATGCCCTGGTGCGGCTACCTGGAGGAGATCAGAGAGCTTTCTACCGCATCTAATGTAAGTAGTGGCAATTTGTAGCTCATACAACCCCACTTCAAAAAAAGTAAACTATCCCTTTAACGCCACAAGTTAGAAGTTGCGAGACCATAACGTCACTGCGGCTGCCACATGCATTCGTGCATGATGCATGCGATGTCAAAATGTCTGAATGCATGGATATCTAAATAAATTAGACTACCAACCAATTTAAAATTGTTAATTGAGCGAATCACCTGTTTGATTGCAAATTGAGCCAAGTAACTAGGAAGGGGGTGAAAGCAATTGTCGAGTAGAGGAGGATGATTTTGAAGACCTTAACTTTGCTTAGTTCAGCACGCAGTTTGCCTGAATGTGTTTGATTGATTATTACATTTGGCCATTGTGTGCGAATCTTGTTCAATTATTAAAGAAAAAATGTTTAAAATTTGCAGTACAGATTTGCCTGAACGTGCTTGCCCAGTCTTCAGTGCATTTGTCCATTGCTTGCAATGCGAAAATAATTTCTCTCTCACATTCACGTTTGATGCGCTTCACACAATGTTTTCTACTTCGCGTATATTTTTAAATACTTAAAAAACATTTTATTTTTAAGAAATCTTTTTTAACAATACGTGAAACTTTTCCAACGAGAGGTGGTATTCAGAGGTCTGCTATTTATTCACATTACTGACATTATATCAATCTAGCACGGTAGCCTGGCTCGGTTTGTCTGCTCCTCATTATCTCTCCTAAATTATTATTGGCTTGATTTTGGTTTTGATTGGTCAGTTGGCTGAATAAATTTCTTGATTACAAGTTAGGCAAAGTAGACGGGAATTGATTTAAGGTGAGCTAATTATGCCAAGGTGACGGCAGCTGTCTAGGCTCGCTGGTAATTAGCAGACTTCAAATCGCACTTTTCTTTCCGGAAGCATTTCAAATGGCTGCTGATGTTAGTTCACCTCTAAATTAAAGTTGTGTCGGATAGAAAAAGGTAATAATCAAGCTCGTCTGTCTGCCCCATTGAGGAAGCGGGAATATCTCGGTCATAATCTCAATTCAGGACCGCAGGACAATGGAAATTCAGGGCGCTGACAGCCGCACTGACGTCACGATTAGGGGCGCCCCAAGCGGATCGAGGGTGAATTTTCGTCTGCTGTGGCGAAAATGGCGCGGTCCACTAGTTTTGTAAAATCGCTCATAAAAATTAAAGAAATCGCAAAATAAAGAAAACAAAGTCGTAGGAGCTTTTTTTTCATGATATATTGAAATAATAACACCCAACTTTCCCAGCCATGATAGTCCTCCTTTAAGAGAAGTTGCAAGGAACAATGAGAAAGCAATGGTATTCATACATGCTGCCACTGCTCAGCAGTAATTACACACAGCTGCTCCTCCTGGGGCTGAGTGTGGCAGCACTCCAGGTCTTAATTGGCCTGCGTGCTGGGTCTGAAGAGGCGAGACCTGAAAATTTTCTTGCATGCTGCATGTAGGGGATAGCCTAAGGGTCTTGCAAAATCTGAGACAAATTGTCCACAGAAACGTAACAACTATGCAGGGGGCTGGTGTTCGAAAGGGAAACATGTCCTCTCCCATACAGAACAGACAATTCTATCTGGAGGGCTGACAACAGCAGTAGCTGGACTCGGGGACGGAGAACGTTAGCATGATTGCAGAGACAGACAATAGAGAGTTCACTGCACTAAGCCTTTCCATTTTTAAAACCCTCTGTCATAGAATTTCAGTTCTTGGTATTAAGTTAATGTTAATCTGTGGTTTTTGTTGCCACAGTACACCTCTTGCATTTTTCTGTGATATATGATGAACTATAGTTCATTACCAGGGCTGCCAACTCTCACGCATTCGCCGTAAGTCTCATGCCTCTTAGAGGCATTCACGTTCCCATGCCACAGTCAGCAATTATTCAATTGACGCGTATTTAAGAGATTCTCACGCAGAATTGAGTCCTTGAGCATGGAAGTTAACCTGTTTCGTGTGCATTACGGTTGATTTCACCACTAATGACATGGAAATCAATTATGACTCGGGAATTCTCAGGCTTGTCTTTACTGAGAGATTGAAAGCAGTGGAATTGCATAAAAAAGTTTCAAATGGTCTTATTTCATTAAAACAATTTAAACGATCATGAAACACATGCATTGTTTCCAATCCCCGAGTAAAGAGCTGCACGGGAAGTCCGGAGTCATAATCGCTTTCCATGTTACTTGTGATGAGGTGCACCTTTACACAAGTGAAACAAATTTCAATGCACACGGATTTTAATTCCGCGTGAGAATCTCATTAAGCATTCAATGAATGATTGCTGACTACGGTGAATATGCCTTCGAAATGCGTGAAACTTACACCGTATGCGTCAGATTGCGTAGAAAGTTGGCAGCCCTGCATTACATAATTTAAGTGCCATTTTAGTGACTGGATGAAAAGTATTCAGAATCAAGATTTTGGGTGCTGTCCCTGAAGGCAGCAGGGTTGTCAAACTGTCCTTGAAGGCACTGGTACTATTATCACTGTTTGCAATATTCTTTTGAAGTCTTGTTCAGCTTGTGCTTAAAGCCCCCGTCACATTAATTCAAAATCAGCAAGAATCAAGCAGAACCAGCCGGAATGAAGAATTCGCGCAACAATCCAGCGGGAATTTCAAATTGACGAAATTCTTACAGCTTTGAAAGAATTCCATTCGAATACTTAGAATGCACTTCGAACCCGCCTCAAATGATTCTTGCATATTCTGGGTGAATTAGCTCTCGAATGCAGCTTGAATGTAGTTGGAACACAGAAGGAATATTCAGAATGCAGTCAGAATATTTAGAATACACTTCGAATGCCATACGAGTGGGGTTCAATTGCTGCCTGAACTCCACCCGAAGTCTGGTTGGAAGGTGCCTTGAATGCTGCACGAATTCACCTCAAATGCAGTCAGAACGCTCCCAGAATGGCCGCCGAATATGGTTGGAACGTCCAAGAATTCAAACAGAATGTAGCTCGAATACTCAGAATGTACTTAGAATGTAACACAAGTGTCCCATATGCGTTGATTGAGTAATTGCTGACTACAGCAGGGGAACATTAGCCTGGAATCCATCCATATCAAGCTTTGGTCGCTCCCAACGGTCACTTGCTTGTATGTCTGGCCTCAGTCGGTAGACCAGCGTTTCACTTTCAAATATTCGCACAAAATCTATGCGAGATCTGTGATTGGCTCACAGTCGCAAGGGTGCCCCGCCCCTTTTGACAGACTTAAAAATAAATAAAATACCAGAGTTCTGCATTCAACGGAAGTCCCGCCTCCCGGCTCGTGTTTATACAAGTATTCGCCTAAGTGGCAGCAGAGTCTCTGGGCAATGAACGAGCCAGGAGGCGGGACTTCGTTGAATGTGCGAGCTTACTTGAAGCATAACTGTGGTATTTTATTATTTTTAGCGAAAAATAACCACATTTCTAGAGTTGTGAGGATACGAGTGGACAAAGCAGACTTGGATTATGCTGGACGATGAGTTGGACGATGGTTTGAAAGTTTGTCAACGGACGTTTTGTGGAGTTTTCCCACTGCTACTGGGTGACCCCATTTGCTTCCAGCAAAAAAGGAATTCGGATAATTTTTTAAAACTCTCCAGTGGCCATAAAGTTGCACCAGGTGAAGAACAACTTTGTCCATTCAAGACATCTAACGGTGAGTAATTAATATACAAATTATAGTTTTTGGGTGGAGTATCACTTTAATCTAGCCGATGCAATCATGCCCTTCGAGCTATAGCTAATGCCAATTACAGTGAAATACGTTATGTAATTTGAGTATTATTTAATTTAGCCTTTGTTAAACTGGGGAATCCCATTGAAATAAACAAAATGCAGATATGGCCAAACATTATCCTGTTCAAAACCTAACAACCACCCCAAGAGTAAACGCATGCAAGCCACAATCTAATTTTTAAGCTCGTGTCAAATAACATTCACGAATGCCGTTGCTGGCCAGCTAACTCATATTCGATTGGGCGACCTTTTGGCGAGAACCACCAATCAGCCAAGAGCAGAAAACATGAATATTCATATATTCACTTAATTAGTGACCTAAGGGTTAAACGCTGGCTATACGACTGAGGCCAGACTGATCAGTCAGTGACCGTTGGGAGCGACCAGCACTTGATAAGTATGGATTCCAGGCTGGGGGAACATAAATATGCCACTAAAACTGACGCCGAATGCGTGAGAGTTAACAGGTATACGTTATTAATGAAAACTGGCCACACCTGATAATGTTGACAGTTTTCAGAGTTTCTGTAATGGTAATTTAAATGAATGATTGAAAACAGGTCATAACCAATCATTATTTTTAAGCCAGTTCACCAGCCGCCACTGATTCCAGTAGCAATCAAAAGATTCCAACGGCATTCGAAGCACTTTCCAGCAGAATTGTTTTAATATCGAAATAGATTCCTGCAGAAATCGAAATGCATTCGAGGTGCATTCTGGCTGATTAGAGGCGCATTCTGGCAGGATTTGACGTGGCTTGCCATTTCGATTCTCCCTCGAATGCAATCAGAATGTTTTGAATGCTGTTGGAATGCTGTAAGAACACTTCTAATGCCGTTCGATATTTCTCCACTTCGAATGCACCTGGAAAGTTTTGAGCATGAGCAAAACATTCGGGCCGGCCACAAGAACGGGCCCGAATATTTGGAATGCACTCAAAATGCAGTCAGAATTTTTAGAACGCACTTCGAATATCCAGGAATATACAAAGAATTTTCATTCCGGCAGTATTCCGGCTCATTCCGCCCCTAGTGTGACTAGGGTTTTAGCTGTCATCACTGCTGTATGCCAGTTGAGTTATTAATAAATGAAACACTTGCTTGTATTATGAAAGAGATGAGTGATCAGTTGCTGCCTCCTATAAGCCATGTTAAAGGGACTATGTCAGCCAGGGCGCATGCGCGCGACGAAGCGGAGCATCTTGAAAATGTTGGTACAACTATTTCAAGTTCATCGGAGATTTCATGTAAGCGTTTTTCAATCTGTTTATATTGCGTTCATCCTTGAGAAGATTGATGAGATTTTGACCAAAAAACTATCTTTATTGATCGTAGAGCCTGTTCGTAGCATCAGTTTGTCATAGTTCGGGTTTTTGTAGCGTTATTATTGCTTTTAAGTGAGCCTACGTTGATTGGATCTATGACAGCTGCATGTCAGACAAAATTCTGCGAACATTCAAGACAGATGCTTGATAAAAAATTCCCCATAACTTCTCAAGGATGCACGCAATGCAAACAGATTGAAACTACTACACGAATTCACAGGTTTACCTTACCTCACACTTTCAATGTGTTTTCGCCCAAAGTAATATGAGTGGTTAGTATAATTTATTCTCCGTGGGTTTCGGCAAAGATAAACACGGTTTCTCTAGCAACTCCGCATTTGCAGGCCATCTTCTGTATTTAATACAGCGACGAAGGTACGCTTTATACACGTATTAATAAGCTTGGGGTTTGTATTTCTGCTCCCTTGATATCGCACTGCATGTATGAAAGTGTTTATCGACTGGACTCTACTACGCATGTGCCCTAGCTGACATAGTCCCTTTAAGTAACTTCCTGCGGGGGGGCATTTCATCATTGGTCACACCTGGAGCATTGCACTGTGTTCATATGGCCCTGGTTCCACCAAGTGTTACCATAATAAATTTCTGAAATGATCTTGTACTCCAGAATTTCTTTATTTGATTTTTGATAATTTATACCCTTTTCTGGGAAGCACCGTCTACTGTTCGTCAGCTGGGAAGCGTATTTTCCCTGGTTATGAGTTCCACCAAGTATCAGGATATTTCGGCTGACAATCTGGTTGTCTCTGCCAGAAGGCTGGAACTTGGGCGTAGCTTGACTTTCAAACAAACAATGACCCAAAGCACACCTCAAGATCCACACAGAAATGTTTCTTTGACAACAAAATCCCAGTTCTGCAATGGCCAACTCAGTCAACAGACATCAATCCAAGTGAAAACCTGCGGGCTGAGTTGAAGAGCCGCTCTCCGAGCATGACAACATTGTTCTGAAGGAAACATTGGTCACAAACACTGTCTTCAAGGCTGGAACAGCTATGAGTGTGGTGACTTTCAATGATGGCCAATGAGGAATTGCCTCCATTCTTATGAAACTTGGCATAAAGGCAGGGGCACACTTAATGAAAGGCTATCAAGAAATGGACATAAAACGTGTGAAACAGAGTGAAAAACGCGCACTAGAACTTGAAAACAAGAAACAAAGACGCTCAACAAGCACGTAAAACTAGGGAAGAAACACAGATTGAAGAAGAGGTAGTTACTTATGAGGCTGGTGCCTTTAAGGAGGTAAAAAATCCTAAAAACCACTAAAAACAAAATACTAAATATATTCCTCCTGAAAACATTATTACATCACATTATTACTGCCGAATTAAAATCAAGTTCAACTAAAAATACAGATTTTCAACAAGAAAATACAGATTTCTCAGCAACTGTACATCCAATTAACTTTATATTTGGCAGTTTTCTTCATTTTGTGATGATCTATGTCTGTACGGAGCTCTTCTGCAATATGTACCTCTGAATATGAGTAAATCAAAATATGCATATTTAATTAGCTGTTTCCCGCCAAAATTGATTTAGGGGTGTCAAAATCAATACTAGAACATAGAAACCTGGAAAAAAAGCTCTGTAGTGACATTAAGAATGTTTTTTCCTCCACATTACAGCTGAAAATATAACCAAACACTGTTCAGTTATCTCAATAACTGTTTCTCTAAGTATCTATATATTCATTAAAACTGCTGTTGCCATGGCAACCACTGATGTGATGCTACAGAAACTCAGTGTTTTATGTTGCAATCTCTAATAGAATTATTTTGATAGTTATTCTTTTCTTTAAAAAGTGAATATCTTGGAAAAATATTTGCTTAATTGTAAGTCCCATTAAGCCTGCTCTTGAAAATTTCCAAGGATTCTGCCTCAACAATATGGTCAGGCAAGCTATTCCACATTGAAATTACTCTTTGGGTGAGAAAATATTTCCTAATATCAGGGCTAAATTTACCCTTGTCAACTTCCATTTGTGACCACAAGTTCTACCAACAACACTTGGCCGAAGGAATCCTACATAATTCACTTTGTTGATCCCTTTCACATATTTAAAGACCTCAATCAGATCACCCCTAACTCTCCTTTTCCTAAGACTAAAGAGATTAAGGATCTTCAGCCTCTTCTCATAGCTTTCATCTTTTATATCTGGAATTAACTCAGTGGCTCTTCTCTGAAATTTTTCTAGAGCCTCTAAATCTTTTTTTAAAGTGTGGTCCCCAGAACTGTACACAGTACTCCAGATGTGGTCTGACGAATGTGTTTTACAAGAGAATTATGACCTCCTTGGATTTGTACTCAATACTTTTGGCAGTGTATCCCAGCATCTGATTGGCTTTTTTAACTGCTACGGCACAATGGCTAGAACCTTTGAGGGTTTGGACAACAATCACTCCAAGATCTTTTTCATGTGGGGCACATTCCAGTTTTAAACCTCCCATGAAATAATCCACTCTAATGTTTTTATTCCCTACATGTACAACTTTACATTTCGCTATTTCAAAAAATTCTAGAAGGTTTGTCAGGCATGACCTTCCCTTACGGAAACCATGTTGGCTATCCCTCAAGATATTATTACGTTCAAGAAATAATTCCAGCTCGTCTTTTATGATAGATTCCAGTATTTTGCATGCAATGCAAGTTAAACTGACTGGCCTGTAATTTCCTGGCTCAGTACGGTCTCCTTTCTTATATATTGGTATTATATTGCCCTGCTTCAAATCATTTAGTATTTCTCCATTTTCTAAAGACCGTCTGAAGATAGCTGAGAGTGGTTTTAAGATGATCTCATTAACTTTCCTGAGCACTCTAGGAGATAAGCCATCAGGATCCACCGCCTTATCTGCCTTTAGTTTATGCAATCCCTAACCTAAAGTTTGTTTTAAATGTTGGTAAACATGTATCTAGTAAAGCAGCATTAGCTGAGTGTGGCAGGTATGGTATCTGTGTAGATTATTCTGTCAGATGTATATCTTTTTGGTATAAGTTGCTTAATATGTCAGAGTGTAGATAACCCTAACAGTTATAAAATCTTATGTTTAATCTGGATGCTGCTGGGTGATCTACATGGGCAAGTTACATAAAATATATGTTTTATTCTCATGGATTTGGATTTGTTTGGTTTTATCAAGAAGTTGGAAATGTTAACCAATTTCTTCATTATTTTAAAATACGTCTGATTGATTGTGAAAAACAAAATATTTTAAGCAAAATCTCTCTTTCTACTCATATGCCACATTATAAAGACATCAAGTCATTGTTAGATATTGAATATTATGTATTAAATGTAAATATAAGGGAGTATAGAAGGTATATATGTTTGTTAAGATCACATGAATTGCCTTTATTTTGTAATGTTAGATGTAAAAATCCAAATGTGAGTACTGTATGCAAAGAGTGTACAATGGGTGTGCATGAAGACGAGCTTCACTTTTTGTTTCACTGGCCACTTTATCATTCTGCTAGAAACAAATATTTACCAAATTATGATAATAACATATCTGCTTTCCATAATTACCAAAATTTGCTAAATGGTAAAAATTATTCTGTACTTCTACTTTGTGCTAGGTTTGTAAAAAGAGGCTATTCATAAACGAAATCATGCAATATCTTAATATAGATTCTGACATGTTTGTCTACTTAATGTTTGAAAACACTAGCTATATAATCTTGTTCATGCTCAATATTTAATTGCTGTAATCTCTGTAAATGGATGATGGCCTAAAAACTGAATAAACTTTCTTTCTCTCCAGCTGATTTTTATCAGTACTTTTTACTTTTCCAGTCTTTTGTTTCTGCTGTCCCAACTTTTTTGAGATGTGCTGCAGCCATCAAATTCAAAATGAGCTAATATTTTTCATAAAATGGTAAAATGTCTCACTTTCAACATCAGATATGTTGTCTATGTTCTATTGCGAATAAAATGTGGGTTTATGAGATTTGCAAATCATTGCATTCGGTTTTTATTCACGTTTTACACAACATCTCAACTTCACTGGAATTGAGGTTTGTAAATGAAAGGTGCCGATCATGATGAACCCTGATTATGTTAAAATTTATTTTTTATTAAATGGTTGTTATGATTTTGGTTGATTGCATCAAAACATTAATAAAGTATTTCACACATGCTGGTATATTCCGTTTGTCCATCATTATTTATAATTTTTGCACTGTTTGCACATTGCCATTCAGGGGTTCCAGTGATTTCGGAGCCCACTTAACAGCCCTCACTCTTCTGAGAGCATCACTGTGGAGATGTGCATCCATTCCAGCCAGAAATGCATTTGTTGCCTTACGGAGAAAAATCAAGAATAAACTTGTATTGATTCCAATGGCAATTATCAATGTAGCTAGTTTCAAGAATGGTTTCAAGTAAAAGTTTAGAAAGGGAGTTTTCATTTATTGTTGGTCAAACATTTGCCCTAAAATCAGAAAATGCACTGAGAACACCTCTATTCTTGGTATCAGCTTCGACTGTATCTTAGGATTGCATCACTAGCAATTTCACATTCAAGTTCCTCAGACAGCATTGTGAACAATTGGCTAGTTAAATCTTAAGGGGTTTCATTAATAGCCACCCAGAAAGTCACCCCAGTAACTTTACCATATAAATATGATTACAATCTGCAAAAATAAATTAGACAGGCTGCTTAATGCTACCTTGCTACATCGAAGTTCTACTTTCATACAAAAATGTAGCTATTTCTGCCTTCAAACTTCATTTATACCTTCAAGAAATTTCCTGAATCAATGAAAATAACTTTCTTCATTCATGAATTTCTCAAATGATCAAGTTGAGTCCTGCAGCAGTTTTGAAAATCTATCTTATTTAGGATCAACACCAACAGTGGCAGATGTGCTGTTGTACATGACTACAGCCGCAGTTATTTTTGTTACCGCTTTCGGAAATTTGCTTGTGATCATCTCCATCTGCCACTTCAAGCAGCTCCACACTCCGACTAACTTCATTCTCCTCTCTCTGGCAATGACAGACATTCTAGTTGGAGTTAGTGTGATGCCTTTCCGCTTTGCTTTTTATCTTAATCCAGACTGGTGCTTTGGTGCCTCCTATTGCATCTTTTTTAATTTGGCAACATATCACTTGACTTGTGTATCTGTTTACAATGTAGCATTTATTTCTGTGGACAGATACTTTGCTCTCAGCAACCCCTTTTTCTACAGTACCAAAATGACAGTGAGTCTGACTTTGAGGATATTATATATTCTCTGGTTGGGTTCACTAATTTATAATGTATTACTTCTTTACGATAATGGAAATATTGCTGTGAATACAGGAAATGCTACATGTCAGGAGTGTATTATTATTGTCAATGAAATCTGGACCATTTTTGATTTCATTGTCATGTTTATTGTGCCCTTATTGACAATTATAGTCATGTACATAAAAATCTTTGCTATTGCAAAGAGACATGCAAACAAGATAAAATGTGCAAGAACACAGAATTTAAATGGCACAAAACTAAACAATTCTTCAATGGCATCAGAAAAGAAAACAGCAAAAACGCTTGGAATTCTGGTATTGGCATTTCTGTTGTGTGTAATTCCATTCTACATTGGTGCTTTCCTCATGCCGTACATAAAGACACCAACTGCATATGTTTCAAATACCACACTTTTAATACTATGTCTTAATTCTACTATCAATCCTATAATTTATGCTCTATTCTATCCGTGGTTTCAAAAGTCTGTTAAACTAATTTTAACACTAAGAATCTGTGACTCACAGTCTTCCTTTATAAATGTGCTCGTAAAAGAAACGTAAGCAATTCATGTTCCTTTCTATAATACATCTGAAATCATTATTATGAATAAACTCTCTAAAAGTCATACATTAACTCTGCTCCTGAAGTCTGTCTTTGTTTTTCAGTCTTTCACAGTTAGTCAGATTATGTGCAATGTGATGATTTATCAATCCTTGTGTGAGCTTATTGTATGCACTTTGAAAAAAGTTTTTGCGCTCTTCTTGGTCTGGGGCTTTTGTGGTTTATGCTTAGCCACTTAGTTCCAGTGATGCAAAGGGAAATCTGTACGTGCTTTGTTGAATTTTGTATAGAAGAATTTGACTGGACTGGTATGCACAGAGCCCTGACCATTACCCTAACAAACACCTTTGGGATCACCTTTGGGAGCCAGATCTAATCACCCAGAAGACTGCCAGACCTCATAAATGACATGAACCTGGTTCAGGCAGGTACATGCCATCTTTCTCATTGACATTCCCATTTATATCTGCGACTGCAGCGCCCCTCCATAAAGAGGGCTATTTAAGCTGTTCTCTGGCTCTGTCTCGGCTGCAAAAACATTCTGCTGCTCGAAAAATTGCCAGGTGCTGCAACACACCACCTCTAACCCAGCATCCACCTGTGGGCTCTGAAATTTCCCAAGGGATCTCCAGACTCTCCCTGCCACAAGATGTGCCAGAGTCAGAGCCTACATGCCAAACTATCTTTGAATACATTTGTTAATAGTGCAGTTAACTGCTCACACCTGCATTTGCCAACTAAATTGTTGATTAGTAATCAAACAAATTACGTTGTTCAAATGTAGATCCTCAGCTTTTCTGACGGGGATATAAAAAGAAGAGTAGTCCTTCCACATGTCCGCCTGTCCATTCATCTCTAGTCCTGTTTCCAAGCTGTTGATGGTCTATAGTGTCATTTATTGGCATTTATCACTACGAGGACCAGACTAGTGCCAGAAAAAAATTAAGAAGTACTTATGAGGCTGAAAAAAATAAGATAAATCCTAGAAACACTTGTGGATGTCATTGAATACTGCACTTTGAAGATTCCCTAAACAGAACTTCTGCATCTTGAAGTGGAGCACCTGAACTCAATTTGGATGCAAGAACGGGGGGTAACTGTTTGCTATGACTTGCATAAAAGTGCTTGAAGTTTTGGAAAAAGGGCATCGGGATAGATGAGACTTATGTACTGTACTTTTAACAGAGTGAAGGCTGCAGCAAAGTGCGGAAGCTAAAGTGAACTGTTAAAGGAAAACCCAGGTCAAGCCTCAAGAAGGTTTGCCTGAAAAGAGCACACTTTGAACTTTAATTTGATATTTCATTCACTAATGAAGCCCTGCCTGATTTCCCAGGAAAGTTTTGGAAGTGGAACCCATATAGCACACCCAGAAGCATTGTCTGTTCTGTATGGGAGAGGACATGTTTCCCTTTCGAACACCAACCCCCCTGCATAGTTGTGATGTTTCTGTGGTAAACTTGTCCCAGATTTAGGCTATCCTCCACATGCAGCACGCGGGTAAATTGTCAGGTCTTGCCTCTCCGGACCCAGCACGCAGGCCAATTAAGACCTGGAGTGCTGCCACATTCAGCCACAGAAGGAGCAGCTGTGTGTAATTACTGTAATTACTGGCAGCATGTATGAATACCATTGCTTTCTCATTGTTCCTTGCAACTTCTCTTTAGCCATACGCCTGTATAGCTTAGTGCTCTGTTTTGCGTATGTTAAACTGCTACACCTAAACTTTATTTCAAGTGCTGTGCAGTTCCAGCACTTTACATATTTAAAGGGAACCTTGTTCCATTTTTTTTTTTGTATCATAGTAATACTAGTGTTGTTTGTGTTCACTCCTTTGTTCTTATTACTGTTGTTTGTTTTGGAACTACAATTCCGGTTTAGTTTTTGTATTTCGTATATGCCTCCCGTTTGCGCAGTCAGCATATAAATACTTCAACTAAATCCATCCTTGCAATTGAATCCAGTCCATGTTTTCCTGCCCTCCGTGCCAACCCTTACATAAATGATGTTTTACCAGACTTATAGCTGGCTGCTTGAACCGAGGTGGAAACCCCTGAGAAGACAGTTCATCTCCTACCGGACCTGAAAAAAAATCCTGAACTCTTTCAGAAATGTACAGAGCCCGGGAAGAGAAGTGACATCAAAAACATATTTCACAGGCATAGGATATAAGTTGTTCAGACGATTTAGTTATCTCATGGCTACACGATATAACTCTTCCCCTCAATTTAAGTTAACAGAATCGTGGGAACCAGTGAATGAAATTGAGGGAACGAGTTATATCTCGTGGCCGCAAGCTAATGTCATTGCACTTTGTGAGCTACGTAGAAATGATCAAGGTGGAAGAGTTCCAACCAAAAAAACTACACACATCAAATTAAACAACGAACATCAGTCCACAAAAACATCACCAAACCCTGGTGACGACAACTTGATGGCGAATTGTGCCGCAAAGAATGGTCTGGTGACTGCATATTTTATTTCCTCTAATTGAAATTTCACTTCAAAGAAAATTGTGTGGCAGATCGGAGCTCAAAGTTCTCTCTTTTTAGGCAAACCACTAGAGGTTTGACCTGGGTTCGCCCTGATATATTGCTCTGCTTACTCACTTTTGGTCCGCTGAATATGATGGACTGCAAAGCAGCTTTTGCAAAATGGTGAATCACAGACATGCAAATATATAACAAGAGCCATCTGGCCCCCAAAGGCACATCTCTACATCATGCTGAACATGTCTGTGAAGTTTCGTGAAGATCGGATGTGTAGTTTCCAAGATATGGCCCGGACGAGGTATGATTACAGACGGACGGATGCCCGCCCGCGCGGACTTACGGACAAACGGACGAGGCATTGGCTATATCCCCCCGCATTTTGATGCCAGGGGGATAAAAAGAGAAGAGATTTAGAACTTTTTAATTGGATTCATTTTTTTTATCTTCATCCCAAATACCTGAAACACTTTGTTTCCATGATATTCTCCTGAAGCTAATCTCATAGCTGGATCGAACTGTTATGCTCTAGACATGACAGCAGCCTTAAATGGTTAAATTGAAAATAAACTAATAAAAAATTTAAAAGCTGATTTTCTTTACAATTTTGTGACTTTTCTCCCATTAATTTGAAATATCAGACTGCAACCATACTTCTGAAAAACTCAGTACATTATGGAAAAAGGCTGATAATTTATTATTTAGCATCATTTGACATTCTGACATGAGAGTTTTTATAATTTCAATAGTCAATTAAAGTGTTTGCTGCGACAGAATCTAGAAAAAGTTGGCACTATCAACTGTGTGCCACTGTCAAATCACCTTGTTTTTTCATCGCACTAATTAAAGGAGCTGTGTCACGATTACTGCGCATGCTCAAAACGTACATCCTAAGAAAGTGAATCTGCTTGACTTTAAGTCATAATCTGATCCTATACTTGCCAATCTATCTTTGTTTTGCATTGTATTTATATATTTTAGTTACTTCGGTGTTATGCTTTTTATATTTGTCATGGTTTTGGAGGTTGGCGTTTGTTTGGGAGCTTTCTTTATTACTCTCGTCCGGGACGATATCGTTTTGCCCACATGGGATTCTTTGGCCAGCTGGCATTAATTGTGGGCGGCGCCCGGACTCTACTTCAGCCCAAGTTCCGCCTCGCCACCTTTGCTAGAGTGTCAGTGTTACGACTGCACTGTAGCCCATAGGTTCTCTAGCTAAAGAGTTTGTTAGGAATTAGTTGCAAAAAAAGGAAAGTGTTAGTTAGTTTTCTAGGAAGTTTGTTCCTCTGATTCTCTCTCCCTCCCTTTCTCTGTTCGTGCACCGTTTGGTGCTTAATTGTTTAATCTCAGTTTCTGAGATCTTTCCTTTGTTTGTTCGGTCTTGGTCGCTTTGCTTCCTTATTTCTCACGGACGAGATACATGTCCTTTGGAAGCGGGAGCCCCTCTCTCCTGTTCTGTCTGGTTTCTGTGTTTGTCTTATTGCTGTGCTTCCTTTCTTTCCGGCGACTGCATTTGGCGTCTCGAATAACCAGCCATCACAGTATTATGGAGTTTTCTGTGAAAATTTAGGATTTAAAGGGCTATTTTATGCTTTACCCATGGGATACAAAGAACATAAGCTGGTAGCCATTGCCAATAATCATAGAAGAAAAATACCTTCTAGATTTTGACTTGAAGTTGAGCAGAATTACTTCGTTCAAAGTTGTGAGCATGCGCAGTAATTGTGACACAGCTCCTTTAGGTGTTTAGGAAAAGATGACATCTGTTGGCCAAATCTTGCAAGCGGAAGTTCGCCCCATTCATTGAAAGTGCAGGTCTTCAGCAGCACAGTTTTACTGGGGCTTTGTTGCCATATTGTTTGCTTATGATTAATTCATTTGCTTATTTGACATGGACAATGCCAACTGATACACAGCAAATCTGTAAATGGCCCAGAGTTTGTCTGTTAAATCTTTGTTGCATTGTGGTTACTAAAGTGACCAAACCTACCCACAAACTTCAATAGGCAAAGAGGAAAAGAGTCACACAACAAAGGGTTAAACTAATTTTCATATGTCATCCTGGCCAGCTGTAAACAGGCAACCTAAGAGTACAATGCATGCATAAAAACTACAACCTCAATTCCGAAATAGTTGGGACAAAGTGTAAATTGTGAATAAAATCAGAATGCAATGACTTTCAGATCTCATGAGCCAATATGTTATTTACAATAGAACATAGATAACATTTAAATGTTGAAACTAAAACATTTTACATTTTTATCCACAAAATGAGCTTATTTCAAATTTTCTGTCTGCAACAGGTCTCAGAAAAGTTGGGACACAGAAAAAAAAGGGCTGAAAAAGCAATTAATATATAAGAGAAAAAGATTTTTTTCGTAACGTGAGTAATGCTGATGAAAGTCAGCCTGGAAGAACCATTAAGCAGAATTTTTCTAATTTTTCATATGTGGACCTTGAGAGTGGCCTATGGTTATTGTGGTGGAAAAAAAGAGAATGTTTATTCTATTCACAAAATAGGGAGACACCTTTATTCAACAGTCCCGTGCTTTGAAATGTAACGTGAGTAATGCTTGAATTGCCCCTCTTAGAAAGCGAAATGATGGGGGCAGCCACAGCGCCAAAATTGCGAATAAACCTCCTATAAAAAAAGCAAAGGCCAAAAATCGTTCAACCGCCTTAACATTCTGAGGGCCAGGCCAATTCCTAACCGCTGCCACCTTATCAGGGAATAGTTTGATCTCACAATCGTAATCACAATGCGGAGGCAAAGACGAAGCTTGTTGTTTGCCAAAATCCTCCACGAGATCAACATAATCATCTGAAATGTTGGGAGGTAAACCAGGGTTCAGCGCGGCTCCTCCACACCAATCTTGTTCAGAACCCGACACCTCCCCCATGGGTTGAAATTCGGGGACCAGAGACCCTGGTTATAAGCCCATCTCCCAACGGTCGACCATTCAAAGCTTTGATCGAGTGCGAATGTGAGAGAGGGCGGATGGGAATGGAATGTTTTTTAGCCCACTCCGCATCCATAAAACAATCAACAGCCCTAGAATCCAAAAAGGCTTTAACCCATATTCTCCTTTTCCCCATAGTCAACTTTACTGAAATAAGAGTTTGAACGGGAGATTGGGTCTGTCCCTCTAGCGCCCCCCCTACCGCCAGAAGGGCTTCTGTCTCCTTTTAAGCTCGGGGCAACTTGGACGGATATGTCCCGGTTCGCTACAATGATGACAAATTATTTGTCTGTGAGCAAGCTTACGAGCCCGGCTCTCATATAAGCCATCAACCTGCTTGGGCTCAATAGAACTGGACATCTCAGTGGGCGGAGTCGGTGCTGTATGCGTGTTGTAAGGAACATTAACCCCGTTGCTATCAAGAGCCAATGCAGTACGTTTCTCCTTGTTTCGTTTGCGGATGCAATTATCAACTCATACTGCAGTACGAACCAACGAATCTAAAGAAACGCAAGGCTCTAATGTAGCCAGAGCGTCCTTAACCTCCTCAGCCAAAGCGTGAATAAACACGGTCATAAGAGGTGCCTCTGGCCACCCTGTCTCTGGGGCTAAGGAGCGAAACGAGATAGAAAAATCAGCGACGCTATCACAGCCCTGCTTCAAATGCATTAGACGCGTAGCTGCGTCCCGACCATAAACATCCTGATCAAAAACATTAATCATTTCTCTCACGAGAGTTTCCACTGAATTTACTACCAGCGATCTTGCTCGAATGAGTGGCCCCACCCAAGGGAGAGCTGTGCCGGTCAACAGTGATAAAATAAACGAAACCCGTGATTCTTCATTCGAGAACCGTGAGGGTTGCGCTTTAAAAAATATTTCACATTGAGCAATGAAGTCTTTACATTTTCCTGCCTCGCCTCCATATCTTGGGGGTAACTGGAGTTTAGGCTCTCGGGGGAGGTGTACTAATTGTGCTTGTGAAACACTTGTGTAATCTGAGCAGACAATGCTCTAGTACTCCCGGAGAGACTTATTAAAAGGCTTTTCTGTCTCTCCATAGCATTTTCCGAAGGCGAATTCTCTCTGTCAGTTCCGCCTGCCGACTGTCCAAACTAGAAAGACCCTGGCCACATGCAGTAAGGACAGACTGCTGATCAGCAACAATGCTCTCTAGCGTAGCCGCTGCTGGCGACTCCATGTCTGGCTAGAATGTTCTGTAATGGCCGGTAGAGGTAGGAGGCCAACTGCAGCGACAAGAGGGAAACGAGCAGCACGGACACAAAACAAACACAGAGAATAATACAGACCACCGGAAAGTGCTCGCGCTTCCAAAGGACGTATAATAGTCTGAAACACGGAAGCAAAGCGAGATAGGAAAAAGGGAGAAGAAACTCCAAAAATGACGAGAAGCTATAAAGTCAAACAAATCCTGACTACAGATATCTTCGGCTATAGTGCGTAGCTAGAAACAGACACTCGAGCAAAGAGGCATGGCGAACATCCGGCTTATATAGAATCCGGGGAGGTGCCGCCCCAGTTCAATCAGCCAGCTGGGTAAAGAATCTGATGGAAAAGGGATACGATATCGTCCTGGGACGAGAGCCACAAAGAAAAGTCCAAAACACATGCACAAACATCCAGAACCATGACAGAACGTTGTTAAAAAAAAAAGTATTATGCTGGGTTCTAGCTATATGCTAAGATATAATCCTGAACGAAGTCTTGTTTTGCAGGGTGCTGCTATTGAGCAGGTTAGAGAGACCAAATTGGTGAGCGTGATTATTGATGAAACACTTTCTTGGTCTATGCATATCAATAAAATGGTGTCTAAAATGAGTAGTAATATTTCTATGATAAGAAGAGGAGCTCACCTGTTGACTGGCTCAACAGCAAAACGTGTACTGCAATCATTAGTTCTGTCCTGTCTTGACTATTGCCCAACAATATCGTCCAGTGCTTCAAAGCAGAACTTGGACAAACTCTAGCTCATCCAGAACAAGGCAGCACACCTCGCGCTCCGCCGCTCTGTAGTGTTGAGTGGATGCATGTCGCACTGTCTTTGTTGAAAGTTGATCAAAGGCTGGCATGTAGCCTTGTGACATTTCTGTTTGACATCTGGCATACTGGTAAACCTGAACACTTGTTTTTACAGCTACAACCCACCGGTACTAGACATAGCTATGCCACCAGACATGCCTCGGGTGCTCACTTTACTCTATCTCCACCAAGAACCAATGCACTAAAGAACACTACAATGTATAGAACAGTTACATATTGGAATAGGCTTCCACGGCATTTAATCAAGATAGGAAATAATTTTCAAAAAGAAATTAAGAGAAGCAGTTTGTTTGTTTGTTTGTTTATTAAGATCCCCATTTGCTTTTGCATAGCAGCAGCTATTCTTCCTGGGGTCTTACAATTTCAGTTCTGAAAATAATATACATATATACACAATATACAACATAACACGAAACAATACATACAATTCACAGAACACCAATAAAATAACTTGGCAAATTTGCATCACAATATCCCATACAATAACAAAAACATACAACAGTGCATACACCTCAATTAGTATGTAACACTATTTTCCTCGCACTCTCACTTATATGAGCATGTATATGTACGATCTTGCATACTTGTATACGGTTTCTCAAAAAAAAAAAAACAGCAAAAATATAAAATACAACTCCAATACTGAATCCACCATAATAGTTGATTTAATTACATAATCCCATCATTAGGAATACTAGATTTTCCTTATCTTTATATTATGTTGACAAGACATATACCCATTAATTTTTCATAAATTGTGTAAATTGTTCATATATTACCGCCCTAAGAGATACTAATTGTTGAAGTTCCTCTTTAAATAATAATCTTTAAGCTTTATTTTAAAACTAAGCATATTTTTCTGTTGTGTTATATAATTTGGGAGTGAATTCCATTCTTTCATTCCTCTATACATTACTGCACGTTGAAATGAGGTCTTAGATTTTGGCAACACAGCATGCCTTGTGGAATAATTGTGTGTCTCAGAACTACAAGATAATTTTTTGTACAGAACACATGGCATCTTTGTTTTGATCACATTTCTCATGAAAACCATGAAAAAATAAAAAAATCAATTACTCACATCCAACCAAGAAAGACATTAATGCATTTTAAAGACATTTTTCCTGATTCCACAGCCCAGAGCAACACATGCTGCTTTATTCTGTACCAATTGCAGTTTTTTTATATTCCCAAGAGAAGTATTGGACCAAACTACTGAACAATAATCCAAGTGCAACAAAACCAAAGGTTTTCAAACACTCTTTCCCCTCCATAATCTGATCAATTAACTCAACTGATGAATCAATGTTTCTATGCTGTACAGTACTTTTTATTTATCTTATTTATAAAATAATTATTTAAATGATTTGCTATATCTTTTGGTTTAGTTAAGAAAACTCCTCCTGTTTCTAAATAAGATGGCACAAGCTTAGTATTTCCCTTCAATAATCCAGAGTACTCCATAGACGTTTACTGTCCTGTTTTATATCCTGAATTATGTTTTCATAATATTGTTTCTTTTTCTTTTTATTTAATTTAGTAACAAAATTCCTAAATTTACAATAAACCTGCCAGTCAGATTTAAGACCAGATGATATAGCTATTGATTTAGACTGATCTCTATCTATCATGTATTTTTTAAGTTCATTATCTAGCCATGGAGCATTGACAGATCTAACAGTAAATTTCTTTAGTGGTGCATGATGGTCCACAATATTCATTAAAATCTTGTTAAAAGCTTGAAATGCTTCTTCAGGATCATCTTGTGTGAACACATTTGACCAGTCAACGTTTGTAACATCCCTCACATATTTTTCTTGATCAAAGTTCTTAAATGTTCGCCTTTTTATTATTTTAAATCCTGCCTTAGGTACCTTAGTTTTCCTAACAATTGCAATAAGATTATGGTCACTGCATCCTATAGGCAATGATATAGGTTTAGAACACACCTCCGGAGTGTTCAAATAAATATGATCAATACAAGTTGCCACTTGTTTGCCATCATTTCTTAAACATATTCTCGTTGGCGTGTTGATTACTTGTGATTGGCCAGATGCTGCACATATATCCATCAGTTTCTTTTTCAATGGACAACATGAAGAGTTCCAATCAATATTCATATCACCCATAAAATATAACTCATGATTAGCTGTACAAGCATAATCTAACATTCAACAAATTTTGTCTAAATATTCACGATTAGCACTGGGGGGCCTCTAACCACATCCTATCAATATTGGTTTAAGATATTTCAAGTGAACTTGCAACCAAAGAACTTCGATGTCTGATGACATTAAATCATGCCTAATTTTAACAGGTAAATTACTTTGCACGTAACATGCAATCCCCCCTCCATTAGCATTCCTGTCTTTTCTAAAAATATTAAAACCAGGAATCATCAAAGATACATCTTCAAAAGTAGAGTCTAAATGAGTCTCAGATATTGCTAATATATGAACATTGTTAAGTGATATCATGTCTTCAATTTCAGTTAATTTATTCCTTAGAGAATTTATATTTAAATGGGCCATTCTAAGGCCTTTCTTAGGAAGTTTATGTAACATCAAACGAGGTTTGTATTTCTTTTAATTTATCTTGATGGACTCAAGGTCGGAGTGACATGAAAAACATTTTAAAAAAAGTAACGAATACAGACAGACATTAACATACATACACACATTACACGTATTTTCACAATAGTTGTCACGCTTGCAATCCAAGTGGGCCGAACTCCATAGTCGCCTTTTCATTTATAATACAACGCTCATATTGTTCTTTGAAGTCCGACATGCATCTTACAGCAGCCTAACCCATGAACATTCAATTCAAAATATTGAATATTTAATTATATTTTACACTGCTTACCACATTGTACAATCTTGAAAGAGTCTCCGAGTCCAAAGTCCAAAAATCAGAAATCCCCAAACCATACAGGTCTTGCTGCACAAAAAGAGTCGCCGAGTCCAGAAATCAAAATATACAAGACAACAAATGTTTTGCTTAAAGTTACGGTTTAATCACTTCATTATAGAAGTTCTCCACTATTTGATAATCTTGAAAAAGTTTTTTCTCACTGTCAAAAGTTAGGATGAGCATAGCAGGGTGGATCATACCGTGTTTAATTCCAGCACGGTGTAATTTGCTTCGGAGATCCTTGAACCGCGGTCTTCTCTTAGCTGTTTCAGTAGTCAGATCCAGGAATATTTTTAATTTCATTCCTTTGTACTCCAAGGTTTTTTCCTTTTTTGTAATTCTCAGAATGGAGTGATTAGTGATTAGCAGTGATTAGTAAAGAAGTCACTTTTAGCTAGTTATGTAGTCCATAACATCATGTATATTTTGAAATTCTGAGTGTACCAATACTCTTATGTTAAAATACTGCATAAGTATTTCATGCATATGTAAAATAATGCGTTATGTGAAGAATGGAATCATTTTGGTTGTTTGGTTCTGTTTTGTTTCAACAATTTAAAGGGTCGAATTCCATTATATTAGTTTTTTTTTATTAATTAGGTTCTTTTGATTGTAATGATTGTATTTCATTGTATGATATTTTCGGTTTGAAGTGTTAACATTTGGACCCCAGGAAGAATAGCCTTCACTGTGGTGAGGACTAATGGGGATCCATAATAAACAATTAACAATAAACAAATCATTCCTTTCTGACGTTATTTGCATTTTCATAATTTTCCATAGCTCTTTCAGGATTGGGGTTGTTTTAACCGTCCCATGTCACATTATGCCAAAAATGTTCACACAAAAAAGTGAAATGAAATTATCAGAGTGCTGAAAGTGCAAGGCATTATATATGTAGCTATGATCTTTAAAAAAAAATCAAAAAACAAAGTTTGTTTTTTTTATTTTTTAATCTTCCTTGTTATATGTCATGTCTGCAACTCTTTGCTGCCATTATTGGCCAGGTCTACCTTGTAAAAGAGATCTATGATCTCAATGGTACTATCTGGTAGAATAAAGGTTAAATAAATAAATAAATAAATAAGGTAAGACAGCACAAAAGTGGGGTATCACCAAAGCGTAACGCGAAAAAAAAATTATAGACAAAACTTGTGAATGCTACACTTATATATTTTTAAGGAGAAAAAAAGGTAGATGTCAACTTCACTCTGTCCCTTTCAGTATTCTAATTGTTCATTGACTTCTTATTTTTGATGCAGTAAATTGCACGACCCCTAAGTAAAAACATTTCAAATATGTCCAAAGGTTTTATTTGACCTCTTGATCGTTTTTTCTCTATTTTCATGTTCTAAAAAATCTCTCATTCCTTCACTCAGAAGTTAGGTTGAATAGTATTCTATTGTTTTAATTTAGGTGCGTTAACACAGAAGGAGATGTGTTCCTGTGTTCTTGGGTTGCATTTATTGTATGATGCATTTTATTTACCATGTTCAAAGTGTGTCGACTGAAGGCGCTCACTCCTCATTTTTCACTTGCATCCTATAAAGGGTTGAATTTGTGATATGCGACCTTGGATGTCAGTCATATATACACTTTTCTAAAAGTATTTTTTGTCAGTGAAATATTAGCTTAAACAATGATGAAATATATAACGTAAATGTAATGGCCAAAAGTATAGGGATTCCCCTTACAAAATCATGGACATTAATATGGAATTGCTGCTCCCTTTGCTGCTATAGCAGCCTCCGTTCTTCTGGGCAGACTTTTCACTCAAACTTAGAACATTGCTGGCAAGGATTTGTTTCAGTTCCAGCTTAAAACACATTAGTGTGGAAAGGCAGCAAGTATATTGAGTGATTAGCTTTGCCTCAAAGTAACCTTTCCAGTTGATCTCAAAGGTTTTTCATAGGGATGTGAATTCAGGGCTCCATAAATGCAAGTCAGTTCTTCCCCACTGATCTTGACGAACTATGTTTGAACTCAACCTTACTCTGCACTTGGGGGCTTTATCAGGTTGAAACAAGAAAAAACTTCCCCAAGAAGCAAAGAATCATTGGGATTGTAATTGCATATTACAGTGTCATGATTTTGCTTCAGTGGAACAAAGATAGCTTGATCGTACGATGAAAAACAGACTCAGACAAATAGTGTACTCATACCCTCCCATGTAGTGTAAAGAATAAGTCTAGGCTGGGCAAGGTAACAAAATGAGCATTTTTTTTTACTAAATGGAAAATAAAATGCCCAAAAAACAAAGATACACCAACTACAGAAGCAATGTCAATGACTAAAATATATACTTAGGACTGTGGTATGACAAGTTGAGACATTATAGAGGAAAACATACACACAAGTGTGGTTTAACTTTAAACCTGGTGTCTGAACTTAAACCGGAGTCTAATTGCCCTGGAGTGCAGTGCAGTAGAGTGCAACCAAGTTTCTACTACGATTTCTGTGTGTGATCTATGTGACCAGCCTTTGTACTACGTCTGCTAAATCATCAAAATCCAAAAGCCGTAAGGGAGTAGTGTTCAATCTTATCCGTGAAGGGCCAGTGTGGGTGCAAATCTTTATTACAGCGCAGGGCTACAGCAGCTGATACAGCAAATTAAGTGATCAGGGGGTTTAATCAAGACCTCGATAATTAGAAGCAGGTGTAATAGTGTAAATCAACTTCACTTAAAAACCATGCTTAGACCAGGGTCCAAGTTAAACTAAACTTAGACCTGACTTCAGAATATGGGCCACTGAGTTTATGCCTCCTTTACAAGCACATTCATGAAGGAAGACTGTGAGGAACATATTCTAAGTGTGATAAAAAGTTTAACACACTTTTGAAACCATGGATAGAATAGAGCATAAATTATAGGATTGAAAGTGGAATTCAGGCATAGTATTAGGCTTGTGTAGTTTACTACATATAAAGACGGTTCCTTAACATACATCATTAGGAAAGAACTTAAGTAGAAAGGAACCAAACACAACAGGAACACTAAAACAAGAACTGCAAGTGTTTTTGCTGCTTTCAGTTCTGATGCCATAGAAACACTGTTTAGATTTGAGCCGTTGAAATGATGTTTTCTGGAGCATTTTATCTTGTTGGCATGCCGTTTTGCAATTGCAAAGATTTTCAGATACATGATTATAATTGTCAAAAATGGCGCAAGAAATATTATTATAAAGTCAAAAATGGTCCAGATTTCATTGATAGTGAGAATACACTCAGCACATGTAGCATTCCCTGTATTCTCAGAAATATTTCCATTATCATAAAGAAGCAACAAATTAAAGATGAGTGAACCCAACCAGAAGATAAGTAAAATCCTCAAAGTTAGATTGATTGTCATTTTAGTTCCATAAAGAAAAGGGTTGCTGAGAGCAAAATATCTGTCCACAGAAATAAATGCTATGTTGTAAATTGATACACAAACCAGGTGAAGTGATGCCACATTAAAAAAAGTGCAAAAGGAGGCACCAAAGCACCAGTCCGGATTCAGCATCAGAGCAAAGACGACAGGCATCACACTAACTCCAACTAGAAAGTCTGTCACAGCCAATGAGAGAAGTATGAAGTTTGTCGAAGTGTGGAGTTGCCTGAAGTGGCAGATGGAGACAATCACTAGTAAATTTCCACATACTGTCACAAAAATAACTGCTACTGCAGTCATGTGCAGCAGCACAACAGTTGGTGTTAGTGTTGCTTCAAAGCAAGACAAAGTTGATAAATTGATGCAGGACTCAACCTCAACTTTCGTAGTATTCATGAATTAAGATTTTGTTAATTTTCAACGATTAAGCAAGTCTTAAAGGTACAACTTTATCTTCGCATTACTGTAGGTCCATGCAGCCAGGAAAAAATGAGGTGTTTGGCTAATTTGTTTTTGCGGATCACATTTATATGGAACAGACATCTTTGTTACCTGTTGATGAAAACCCAAAAGATTTAATCAACTCTATTGTGCAATCTGTTGTGTGACAATCATGTGCAACAGAACATATGCCAGTGTTGGTGTTTTTCCTGAAAGAGATAGTTGAAGTGGTGGTGCAGGAGTAACCTCAACTTTTGTGATATTCATGAATGAATGATGATTAAATGATGAAGCTAATGTCTTGAAGGTCTATTTCATGTTCGAAGGTGCGAATAACGATATCTGTGTGGGGAAATATAGGTTATTTATAAGCATAGGTGAATATATAGCGAAGTAATTTTAAAAAAATATATTTTTGTGGAAGGTAATCACATTTCCATGGTGGGCTCAGATGCATTTTGAAATTGGAAAAAAAATCTGTCAGTGTGTGAAAACCCCTAACTATATCCCTAAAATAAAGCATGCAGGGATATTATGGATTTGCCTCAGCCGACGCCGCTGCAGATCTATAGTGCTAGTGCGATGACTTTAAAAAATTTCATGGAATCGCACTAAAATTTTTGTGTTCATTCCTGGAGCATAGTGGATGCACCATAGTGGTTTTTGACTCCAGGTTTCCTGTAGCGCCACCACCAGGCCAAGCTTTAAGTTTAAAAAAATGGCAATAACTGGAAACAGTATTTCTGAATGCTATAACACAAACTGTTTCAACAGGAATAATGTCACACTTCTTGTAATCGATTCTGGTGCAGAGAGAAGGCTTACTATTGATGATGGTCAATACTATGACCTTTGCTGTAGTGCTTCTACCCTGCCAAAATTTAAATTTTTAAGAATTGCAATTGCTTGACAGCTTCAATGGGAATTGCATGCAACTTCTTGTGCTCATTCCTGGCACATAGAGGACAGAGTTATTGATTGTCTTTGCTCCATAAAGTTTCCTGTCGCGCCGCCTCTCAGTTAAATTTAACATTTCTGAATGCAGTAACTCAAACTGTTTTGATCAGAATGTCACACTTCTTGTGATTGTTTTTTTGGCATAGAGATGGAGTGATATTGATTTCGTTCACCCAAAGTTTTTATTTTTACCACCTGCAATAACTTCCATGGGAATCAGCTTCCAATAACAGCTTCCTTGGGAGTCAATTCAATTTTGCGCTCAACTTCCCTGGTGTATAGAGGAGGAAATTGTTGATTGTGGTGGTTTTGAAATTCAATTAATGTATCAATGAAATGTAATTCTGTTTTTTGAAGCACCACCACTCAGCCAAACTTTAAGATTTCCAAATGCAATACCTCAGACAGTATGGAAGGGAATCATGTCAAACCTTCTGTGATTTTACCAGGTAGGCCCTTGTTCCTAAAGAGTCAGTCATAGAGAAATGAGAACTGCTGGTTTTCCACTCTCACTTTACCTGGGAGTCAGGTGTCATGACAGTCTGGCCAATTGTTCAGTGCCTTATGGGGGATGAAAACAAGTCTGGGAAGGATTTGGATTCAAGAGCAAAACCTGAGGATCCCTCCCTAAGTACCTTCCCTGTAACATCACCACCTGGCCAAAATTTCAATTGTAAAAAATGGAAATGCTCTACTACTTTTACTATAACACCATCATCCAATAAAAGTACATTTCCAGATGCAATAAATCAAACTGTTCTTATAGGGATCAGAGTGACTTTGTTGGGACAGTCTTGGTTCATAAATGTGGAATCATGCTGTTCTGATGACACTATGACATTACCATAGCACCACCTCTAGCTTGGCTCATGCTAAGCAATCGCATGATTGCTACTCACGAAAAAATAAAATACAAAAAGAAAATTCAACCTTTTTGCAAAATGTGCAAAACCCATTTCAGTGGGGAAAAAACTTTTGCTGCACGTGGCAATATTTGGAACCTGAAACTGCATAGGTTGAATGCCCCAAAATCGTGCGAAAGCGACCCAGTGGATTGCCCCCTTATATTCCCTTGTGGAAGGATGTTGCGCAGGTTTGCGCGCAAGGACGGAACGTATGGTAAGCATACGGCAAATAATCTGTACAAATTTACTGTTTTTTTTAAACCCATGACTTCAACTATAACATTCTTTTAGGCCTAATAACAATATTATGCGCAGAAATTTTTGATGAATGATGTTTGATTAATGTGGACTGTTTCTGTGATTCATTGATTATGTTAACTTCTTCAACCAAGTCACATTTGTGCTGAGCTGAAAAAATCCTCACAAATCCAAGGCCAAGTGGTGAGCCTTTAACGAAACGAAAAGAAATAGTACTTAAGAAGGAAGAAGGAAGTACTTAGGTTTATTATATTTCGACTTGCAACATTTTATATATTCACAAATGAAACTGAACTTCTGATGTCGTTTCCTGAGGTGAGTGATAATAGGGGCGTGTGGTGAATCGTACTTTAAAATGAGGGCTTCTGTTTTGTAGAGGCCAACGTATCTCAATAATATTTTATGTTTTGTCATTGGCCTTTTTTCATAATAGCAAAACAGGTATAGGTGGTACTTTTTTACTTTTACTGCTTTTCTGAGGAATTAGCCAGGGTGTGCCCGAATTAGAACAATATTCCACTCCTTGCAGACTGTTCAGTGTTGTATTGTCCAAATTGGAAGTGGATGATTTTTCTAAATTACTCCTGCCTCCTGATTCACCTGTTCCTGACTTGCGCCTCAGCAATTACAAAGCTTGGGTTAACCCCTTAAACCCGAATGCCCCCGGTGCCAGGGGCGGTCGTTATGCATAATAAATACAGCATGTTTCCTAAACGCATTCCTAAACATCATGCAGCTTATCCACTTTACGCGAAGAAACTCGGCAAAAACCTCATGTTCACCATTTGTACCTCAACCGAACACAATTCAAGCATCAAGCAAGTAAAGAACCATGTAGCAAAACATAGGATAAAATCATATCAGTGCTGAGTCACTAGCATTTTTACTGAATTTGTGCTATGCATACAAAAGATACCTCAAATGAGAGGAAAGGCCACAGAATCCAACGATAAAGGCCTTGTAATTTTAAACGGACACCACACTCAAAGACCAGCAGGCATACACTTTCCAGTCCACAAAGATGAGCAAAAAATTTTTCTTACCTTTGATATTTTGTAATAAAAAACTGTTCAAGGGTAAATCTGTGCTTGCTATTGTTAGCCCAATGTATCCCTATTAGAACGAAACTAGATCTGCTAGTCTCCAAGCATTTTTTTTTCCAGGGCATTGCTTCATAGATCTCAGCTCCTTAGCATGCAGCTTGCTTGCTATGTATTTTCCTCTCTGTGATCGGCTTGTGATGCTGTCAGTAAGACTTTGGCAGTCGCCATTTGATTGTATGGGTTCTGATGTTTCCAATGAGCTCCAAACCACCATAATCGCACAAACCTAGCCTGAGCTGGAGGCTTGCATTCCCAGTGTTGCAAACTGAGTCCACGGGCCATTCGCATGTACTTGAATAGCGTGACAATATAAACGCTTAACTGGTTTGTTTGTGGTATTTTCCGTAAAATTATGTGCTAAATATTCAACAGTCGTTTTCTAACAGAATCTTTGCACCATTCCGCATGAATACTGAGAGTGCAACAGTACAGTACGGGTTTCCTGGACTCATTCTTTATATCAGCACATTAGTTTATATTGCATATTTGACATCAGATGTACAGTCAGGTGATGTAGCCTAGTGATTACGATGAAACACTGCATTCTACACCGCCAGGGTTCAAATCCCAGTCTCGGGATGTATTTACCATGGCAATCATAGCATTTTTTTTTTTTTTTTAAATAATTGCTGGGGTTTTTTGTTCTTTTCACTTTTCTAGCATTTTTTTAACATTACCTTTGTATTAATAATTTTTTTTTATTTGCTTTTTTTTAAATAAATCTGCTCCAGTGGATCAAACTTAATTTTCTTTGTATGTATTATCTTTGAATAGGAAACTGTATAGGCTACAGGACAGGCAGAAATAATAATTTAAAAAATATTTTAAAATTCTAAAAATTAAAAAATGGTTGTATTTGGATGGATTGTATGCCTGTAGTGACATATAAGTGAAATTAAAAGAGTTTTACAGTTTGGTATCTGAGAAATATGAAACTTAGCTTGTAGAGGCCGCCTAGACATTCCCAAACTAAAACCGCTCTAATTTTGCTCTGATTTGCTTGGTTAGAATAAACTTTGGCACAGATAATAGTGAGATTCTGTGTTGCAATTTTTTTGGGCACTGCAACTGAATAATTTTATGACAAATAAAAGTAAAAATTTGTTTGGTGCAAAAAAGATGTTTCGTTTATGTGGTGTTCCATCTTAATTTACTATGACTCAGTGACAGATACACTGATTTGTGCACCATGAAAAACATCCCCAAGGTGTTACCTTTATTAGGATACTAAGATTATTCAAATTGACCAATTAGTTGCAGAGACATAGTCATTTCATTTTGGGCATGTCATTTTCAAGCCAGAGGCTCAGGGCTTAAGGGAGATGGCAACTGCTCATATAATGCATTATCTATGTGTACTAAAGGTGACATAAGAAAATGACCCACAGGTTTCACCATTGTGGTTATTTTATTCATTTGTTTGTCATTGCATTTTCAGATCTGGTTTTGTGAATCATTACAAAATGATCAGTGTTCATGGTTTAAATAACTGAAGAAAACAGTCCAGGTCGGCCGCGACTACATGGGTGTGGCCCCCAAAAGCCCGCTCCTCCCCTATTTGCGCATTATTCGGCCAATACTGTCGCTATGGCAACCGAAATCGATAGATGTCATAAGTGAAGTATAACACTTGTCCATACCAAATATGGAGGTAATCGGTCGAAAATTGCAGCCTGTACAGCATCCACAAGGAAGTGCAATGTTTCAGCACAAATTTGCACATTATCCGGCCAATACTGTCGCTATGGCAACCAAAATCCAAAGGTATCATAAGTGAAATTTAACCCATGTCCATACCAAATATGAAAGTAATTGGTCAAAAATTGCAGCCTACACTGTGTCCACAAGGAAATGGCAACCATGGCAACCACAATCGCTAGGTGTCATTAGTGAAGAATAACACATGTCCACACCAAATATGAAAGTAATTGGTCAAAAATTACAGCCTGTCGAACGTCCACAAGGAAGTGACTATGGACGCGCATTCGGCGACGCAGAGACGACACGCGTGAATCCATAGTAGCCGCCCGACTTCGTCCAGAGGCTACAATAAATACATCACGTCTTTTAATGTGATTAACAGACGGCAAAACCTGCTAAGCAAAATCTCAAAATGCTAAAAGAAAAAAAAGACCTTTTGGCATATTTCTCTAAATGAAAGTTGATGCCGGAGTGATCCCAGCTTTAGGTCAAACTTCACTTTTTAAAAAACGTAATAAGCCATACTGTTCTTATCGCTATTGAGTATGATTTGCTGTGAACTTCCCAGGAACCAAAGAGTTCCTCTATTGATTTTAAGGAGCTTATGCCCTTCCCTTTCGCGCCACCACTAGGCCAAACTATACAGGTGCATCTCAATAAATTAGAATATCATCAAAAAGTTGATTTATTTCAGTAATTCGATTGAAAAAGTGAAACTCATATATTATTTAGATTCATTACACAGAGACTGATATATTTCAAGTGCTTATATCTTTCAATTTTGATGATAACAACTGACAGTCAATAAAAAACTAAAATTCAGTATCTCAGAAAATTAGAATATTATGAAGAAGTTCAATATTGAAGACTCATGGTGTCACACCTGAGCCTTAAAATGGTCTCTCAGTCTGGTTCAATAGGCTACACAATCATGGGGAAGACTGCTGACTCGACAGTTTTTATTTATTTTATTTATTTATTTAGCCCTTATTTAACCAGGGAAGTCCCGTTGAGATTGAAATCTCTTTTTCAAGGGAACCCTGGGGGTTGAGGTGGGAAGGGAGAGGGCAATTTGCACAGCCAATTAGATCAGGGGATGATTAGGTGGCAGGTCGAAAGAGCCAGGTTGGGCCTTTAGCCATGACACCGGGGAACCCCCTACTCTTATCGATGAGTGTCATAGGATCTTTAATGACCACAGTGAGTCAGGACCTCGGTTTAACGTCTCATCCGAAAGACAGCATCTCCTTCAGTACAGTGTCCCCGTCACTGCACTGGGGCATTGGGGATTATTCCGCCAGAGGGAAAATCGCCACCTACTGGCCCACCAACACCTCTTCCAGCAGCAACTTGGTTTTCCTCGGTGGTCTCCCATCCAAGTACTGACCAAGCCCACACCTGCTTAGCTTCAGCCACGCGACTGGAGCAGATCGAATAGTGGTATGGCTGCTGGCCAGTTGTCCAGACGACGATCATAGACACCCTGCACAAGGAGGGTAAGACACAAAAGGTCATTGCTCAAGAAACTGGCTGTTCACAGAGTGCTGTATCCAAGCACATTAATGCAAAGTTGAATGGAAGGAAAAAATGTGGTAGAAAAAGGTGCACAAGCAACAGGGATAACCACAGCCTTGAGAAGATTGTGAAAGGAAGCCCATTCAAGAATTTGGGAGAGATTCACAAGGAGCGGACTACAGCAGGAGTCAGTACTTCAAGAGCCACCACGCACAGATGCATGGGCTTCAACTGTCGCATTAAGACCAATAAAAAAAGGATTTTTAACACTGAAATATTGGACTACTGAAAAGTATGAACATGTACAGCACTCAATACTTTGTCGGGGCTCCTTTTGCCTGAATTACTGCTTTGAATTAATAATTTGATGAATTACTCATCAAAATTAAAAGAATTATACACTTGAAATATATCTGTCTGTGTATTATGAATCTATATAATATATGAGTTTCACTTTTTGAATCGAATTACTGAAATTAATCAACTTTTTGATGATATTATAATTTATTGAGATGCACCTGTATATTCTGCCTATGGAGAGAAAGCTATTGTTTTATACCCTATTGTTTAAAAAAAAAAAAAAAGCTATTGTTTTATTGTTTTATATATATTGTTTTATATTGTTTTATACAGTGAAAGCATTTGTCTGGTTTTGAATAGACTTATGCAATCAGCAGTTGTATGAGGCAAGTTCCTTATCCATAATAACTACAACAATATATATTAAAATATATTAACAGCTAGTGAGCTACAGGGCCAAAGGTCCCATTTTTGTTGAACGGTTCAGTCTTTATCAAAATTGTCTAATATTATCTTCAGACCAGGCCTCACAAAAATTATCAACTGCATTTCTAATAAGTGAAAAAATAGTGAATAATGCCCAGCCTCATGGGAAACATAGCAAACAGAAAATGTTGTGAAATCTCAGCAAAAGATTAATTCATTAGCACAAATTTCAGTATGCCTGTCAACAACCACATCATACACGAATAAATAACTGCTTGAGTGACAACATCTGAGTCTCTCTCCCAACACCATTTGCAGGGAGCCATCTAATGTGATTGTGCGTCCCTGCAGATTCAATCCACCCCACAAAAATCCCACTCGCTGAGCAATCTGTGTCTTGTATAACTCAAACGCTACATTGGTGAAATACAATAAGTACAGCTTCATGAAAAGTGTAGCATTTCTGCATTACTTCCATTATTTCCACTTTACTTCAAAATTATTATTATTATTATTATTATTATTATTTCCTTATTGTAAATGGCAATAATTTGATTGGTCAAAGGTTTTCAGATTTGGAGCGCACATCAAAATTTCTGTTAAGCAGATCTCCAACCAGTTCTGTCACATTTTGGCCAGGGGGGATGCAGCGAAACTTTCAACAAAACTTATGCAGTAAACATGCAGCAAACGTGCACCAGAACTTAAGGGGGCATTGGGGGTGAATAATATGAAAAAATTACAATTTTTGCATTTTTCTCATTTTATGAGATTTGAGTACTTGAAGCTATGGTAAATACATATTGACAACCATTTTTCCCTTGAGGCCCCTCATTTCTTAGCCTTTTAAAACCCTTGCTATAATTAAAAAGCATTGTTTTCAAGCTCATTAATGAAATGACATTTTTGCCCCTTTGAAACCAGATTTCTCCGTAACTAATCATCAGAACCTCATGAAATTTCCACAAGTCTTTCTGTGTAATGAGTACAACAGTTTAAGACAGAGATTTTTCAACTTAAGTGTAAAGCTTATGATATGTGGTGTCAAATCCACTGGAAAAAATCCCTTTTTCACATTCCGGATGAAAAACAACCCAAAATTTTTTTTCTCCCCTGAAAGAAATTAAATCCAGGGATGTTAAGCTGTTTGGCTATGTCAAAAGCTTCAAATAAAACAAATTTCACCATGCTAACATGTATATTTACCAAGAAATCTGGGAAAGACTAAAACTAGTGAAAATTCAACATGACCGCTGTTTCCATGGCAACAGGCAAATTTAATTAAGTGATCCATTTTCCATTCTTATCCAGAGAATGTATATACTTGACTGGTAAATGAATTGTGTCTACTACTATGAATGCTTTAAAAAGTTGTCATTTACCCGCGATGCCCCCTTAAGCAATCCTTCCTCTGCTCCATTTGACATAGAATTTTGAAACTAGATATTTAGCGGCCATTTGGCATGCTGAACAAATTTCACATTGCAGGTTATAAGGTCCACAGGGATAGATTATTTGCCATCTTGGAAATTTTTAAAAACCTGGGACAATACCTGAGATGGTAAATGGTGGAGACATGAGTTTTTGCCCATTGTTTGAAAGTTGTGTGGAAGTGTTACACGAGAAATATGACACCAGCTGGTATCGTCGTAGTGCTGCGGCAAACACATTTACATTTTGGCCTAGATCTCCTGAACCATGTGGCCAAGAGATCATTTTCTTTTCAATTTCTTGGTGCAAGACAGACAAAATGTATATTCCTGATTTAAACAGTATAAAATTTTTAAATTGTTTGGAAATTTTTTGAAAACACATTTTTGATATCTCCTCCTGAACCATAGCTACCAAATTTTTTGTTGATGATCATTGGACTCAGCTAATAAAAAGTTGCATAAAGTTTGTTGATATCATACTCATGTAGTTTTTAAGATGGATCAGCTCATATTATGACCAAATTCAAAAACCATTGGGTCAGTCATTATAACACTTGCAGGGTGTGTCTCCATAAGTACCTGAAACATACCCAACAAGTTCCATTGAAATCTACCATTAGAGGGCGCTACAAATGCAAAAAAATGGGCTTGGATGAAAAAAATGGGCTTGGCACATTGCAAAATGAACTATAATCAGAATTTTTTTTTGTCCAATGGCAAGAAAACATGCATGATATATTCCATAACAATGCCCATGTGTGTAAAACTGTTTTTTGATCTTTTTTTTTTAAATTTGGCATCTCTAATCACACCCAAATCTGGAATGCCTGATTAGTGAACTATGTACACAAGCTTGCTTGTAAGCGACCCCATGTTGCCATCTCGCGGCTCTGCTCTAAAGCACATGCCTGTCAGCTACTGCTTCTTTACACAGACAAGCTCAGCACGAGGGTGGAGAATACAAGAATACAAGAATACATGAACAAGCTTAGAATCTTACTGACAAGCGCCCAGCTAGCCAGCAGGAGGTGCTTGAGCAACGAACAAAGCAACCATTTTTTAATATCCAAACTGGGCAGTCCCTTCCCAATTTATTTCCCTGCAGCGCGAAGCCAGTTGTGCGCTGCTCTTAAAAGGCTGCAGACCACTGCTAACAGGTACGACCAGGGATTGAACCTGCATTGCGGTGGTCACTACTACTCTGCAATGCGGCACCTTAACTGAGTGAGCCAACCCAGCAGCTGCTGTAAAACTATTTTTAAATCACTCATTGGTGGTTCCCACCAATTCCAACGCCACCAATGCACACATGGACCTGGCACAGATCTGGCCATAAACCAACGACCGCTTGTCCATGTATCACCAAACTTTGTGGACTTTTTTAATGAGATTGTCGAAAATGTCCCCAAAGTCTTTTCAAAATTGATAAAATGGGGGTTACTACATTGCAGAACAAGGGTGGAGAGGGCCTGGTGCAAATTGTGCCATAAATTAATAAGCTGATTCGATTTGTGAAATTATAAAAAATTATAAAAAGGGATTTCTTTGCATAGTGCACTATGAGCATCTAGATCATACTGGACCAGGTCCAGATGAAAAGCTTTTAACTTCTAACATTCTGCGTCGGCTTGAACCCCAGAATTGCTGCTTGCGGCTGTATTATAAAGTTTGTTTCCCTCTTCCCTGCTATAGCAGCCTGCACTGGAAAAGCTTTCCACAAGATGTTAGAACATTGCTGCAGAAATGAGCTTCCATTCAAGCCTGAAATGCATAATGTCAGGCAGCAAGTGCATTCAGGGATTATCTTTTCACTTGCTCCCAAATGTGTCTTGTGAGCCTGTGAGGTGAAGGCTCCGTAAAAGCCAGTCAAACTGGTCTGCACTGATCTTGACAAACCATGTTTGAACTGAATGTCACTGTGTGCAGGGGGAATAGTCAAGCTGAAAGAAAAAATTGTTATAAAGAAGGAAAAGAAGGACAGAATCATCTGGAGTGTTGTTGTATGCAACAGTGCCACGATCTTGGAACTAAGTGGAACTAAGAGGGTTTGACCGAATCATGAATAACAACCCCAAGACTAAATAATGTACACAAAAAGCCTGGGCAGGGAATGGTTACAGAAGTAGCAGATTATTTACTAACTGAAAAGCAAGAGGACTGAAAAGCCACAGAAGCAATCTAGATGACTAAAATATACAGTGCTGTGAAAAAGTATTTGCCCCCTTCCTGATTTCTTTTTTTTTCTTGCAAAATTGTCACACTTAAATGTTTCAGATCATCAAACAAATTTTCATATTAGACAAAGATATCCCAAGCATAGACAAAATTCAGTTTTTAATTGATGATTTCATTTATTATGTAGGCATGGGCAATACAAATTAATAAAATGACAACATTTCTTGAGTTGCTGAGAACAAAGTTTTTATTATTTTCTAACGATTTTGATTTTTTGCGGTTAAGTACAGAAGACACAGACGAAGAGTTTGCCGCAAGTCCAACGCCTTTACAGGAAAGGGTCTCAGAGCCACAGGGTCCCAAAAATGGCTGACTTCGGCATTTTTCAACAAAACCCATTGTGAAAATTGGGGGGTGAAGCCTGAGGGCATTTTTGAAAATACAGTCTATTCAGAAATAAACCAGGCCAAATTATCCATTAGGGTACCCTAACAGAAGTAATTGATGCTAAAGTCATCTACCCCTTTTCTGAAGTACAGCAGCGCCCCCCAGGTCCTTTTTAATGGAAAAGGCATTGAATTTCACCCAATTATGTTCAACAAATATTATGTTTTGCATTGATATTAAAAAATGGCGTGAATGGGTTGCCTGTGAAGTTTTTTTGGATCAATGGCCTGCAAAAATGTCAAAATTATCGGTGGGAGGGCAAACATTAACGCTACTCGCCCATTACTATATAAAATGCAGTGAAGTTGCTGATGCCGGCAGTTGTTTGCCCTCCCACTGCTACGAAATGAATCAAACGTTCCCCCTTCAATAACCCGTGGTGATTAAAAAAAAAAAAACATTGCACTGTTTTTTACTATGTCCATATACCCTCCTCCCATGATAGTTTCAATGAGCTACTGTGAATAATTCATAGTAAAACACAGTGACGGGCAGTCGGTGGTTAGTTTGGTGAGGCAGAGACCTCCCCTTTGCTTGATTAGCAATCAGACAATTAACTAGTTTAGTAAGACTATTCGGCAGAATGACGGGCCAGTTCAAGTTTCCGCGGCGTTATTACTCAGTACATCGAACCTGAAATGCTCACTAGACAGCAGATTTGCGCGTACTTGCTTACAGGAAGCCGAAGCAATGTCATCAACAAATATTAAAACAGTTCGACTTATGCAGAGTTCAATGCTTAATCAATATACAATGTATTCTCCTTTAAATACGCGCTTTTACATCCAAACAAAAAGTGGGCACTTATTTTCAGTCTTCTTTTATAATGCGATTGACAAAATGTTTAAACGATATACAGAATTACCGAGAGCCGAGAATTTTTCCTAATTGATTATTCAGATTTCCATCCTTGCAGTCTCAAATTGAAGCGTATACGTGAATGAATCTTGTGACCGGTGGGCTTCAAAGGCCTGGCACCGGTTTATTCCTTGGTATATTTTACTGAAACTTCACAAATAGGGTCACAGGATATTCTGTCAACAAACTATGCAGGGTACAGTAAAAAATACGCTCACCTTTCTTGCTATTGTTGAGAAGAAATCACGGCGAACTCGCGACGAACTTCACCAACTTCTGTCGAACTTATTTCACATCCCCTGGAGGTCTAGCCTGGACGAACAGACTCTTAATTTCTCAAATTTGATGGCTGTAAGCAAATCAGGGCTGTAGCTGGGATAAAACGTCGGCGCGGGCTATTTGAAATCTACCTCCTAAATGGTTATTTTTGCCACGCCGTGCACTTGAAAATTTGTAAACATGGGCGCAAATTGAGGTCACGATTCATCCAACGGGCGAACAATAGCTCTGTTCAAATCGCGTTTTTTGGCCGTAATACGAGAGTTCATGTATGAAATGCGGGTATCCTATTGAAAAGGTTGCTTTTAATCAAACCATGGTGTTCTTTTTTTGTATGAAAATGGTATTTACGTCATTTTTTATAAGTTTTCTGAGGCTTGTTTACCGCCCCAGTTCAGCTGTTACGCATTCCATTAGAATTTATGCAGAGCGTTGCCCATGCCTATATAATGGGAATAAGCTATCCAAACCTACCTGGCCCTATGTGAAAAAGTAATTGCCCCCTAAACCTAATACGTAACTGGTTGTGCCAGCCTCGGCGACAATAACTGCAATCAAGCATTTGCCATAACTGGCAATGAGTCTTTCACAATGCTGTGGAAGAATTTTGGCCCACTCTTCTTTGCAGAATTGTTTTAATTCAGCCACATTGGAGGGTTTTAGAGCATTAACAGCCTTTTTAAGGTCATGTCACAGCATCTCAATCGAATTTAAGTCTGGAATTTGACTATGCCACTCCAAAACCTTCAATTTGTTTTTTTAAGCCATTTAGGGGTGGACATGCTGGTGTGTTTCGGATCACTGTCCTGCTGCAGAACAAAAGTGCTCTTCAGCTTGAGGTCACAAACTGACAGTCGGACATTCTCCTTCAGGATTTTCTGGTAGAGAGCAAAGTTCATGGTTCCCTCAGGGCGCTTTCACTCTAGGTACAATTGTTCTGTACTGTGCCACAGTACAATTGTCCCCACTCCCCTCTCCCCCCACTGGTCAGCTTTCACACTAGTAATATTGTACCGTACCCGAGTACACTTGCATGTCAAAATTCGGGTAAAGAACGTTGCAGTATGCACCTAGGTGGTTTTAAATGGGGAGCTATTTTAAAAGGATGCGCCAATATTTTTTGGGCAGTTTTATTATTGAGAAGGGGCTTTCCAATGCATATGCTGCACATGCCCTAGCAGCCCAGTATGTCATCAGAAACATGGATTACCATGTATAGCAGCACGAGAAATTAAACTCAAAATTTCCTTGACTGAATGCTTGATGTTTTTACACATCTGAATCTTTCTCTGGGTACCCATACATCAAGGTAAGCCGGAAATGTACTGATTACGTTCAATGTTAGTGGATGTTCAATGCAGAATTCTTTTGCCCTTGCGATTGTGCTGTCCACTGCCTCATAACATGAAAATTTATCTGTTTCATAACTTGAGCTGCCAGATGTGCGCACCGCGTCCCGCACTTTGAACTTATCGCAGCTGCATTTTCTTTAGTTTGTGATGGCACTGATCAACACTACTGGTCAAAAGTTTTAGGACACCCCAATTTTCCCAGTTTTTTATTGAAAATTATGCAGTTCCAGTCCAATGAATAGCTTGAAATGGTACAAAGGTAAGTGATGAACTGTCAGAAGTTTTAAACAAAAGGTAAGGTTACCCAGGTTTTTTGTACGCGGTCGAGTAGGTGAAAGGATGGTTCTTCAATGTGTGACATCAACTGTCAAACATGCAGGAAGCGTGATGGTCTCGGGCTGTTTTGCTGGATCCAGGGTCAGTGACTTATAGTGTGAAAGGCACCCTGAACCAAAATGGCTACCACAGCATTCTGCAGCGCCATGCAAGACCCTCTGGTATGTGCCTAGTTGGTCTGAGGTTCATCCTACAGCAAGATAATGACCCAAAACATAAGTCCAAGCTCTGCCAGAACTACCTTAGGAAAAAAGAACAAGATGGTGAGCTTGAAAACTTGGAGTGGCCAGCACAGTCTCCAGACTTAAACCCCATCGAGATGGTTTGGGATGAACTGGACAGAAGAGTGAAAGCAAAGCAACCTACAAGTGCCACACATTTATGGGAACTTCTGCAACAGAGTTGGGAAGAACTTTTTGAAGAATATTTGATTTCCATTGTAGAAAGAATGCCATGAGTGTGTTCAGCCGTTATATCTGACAAAGATTTGACTTTGAGTCAAAAGTTTAAAATACATTTAGGATTATAAATTCATTCCATGATTTCTTTTTTAAGTTTGATTGCTAATTTGTTCTATCATGTCTATGCTTTCATTCTAGAGTACAATGAGACATTAAACTGCAAAATGTTCTATTAAAAACCTGGAAAAATTGGGGTGTCCTAAAACTTTTGACCGGTACTGTATTGCTCTGTGACTGTATAAAAAGATGGATGCAGGCCTGAAAACGGAGGCCAATGCGGAAATCTCCAAATTTTGCATTATATTTAATGGCCAGCAGACGTTGGTGGTTGTAGAAAGAAGTTCAATCCTATAGAAGTCTATGAGAAAATGACCCTACTTTCCCTACTGATTTATTTTTTAAATAATGATTTTCCAAAAATTTTATGGTATCTATTACAAGTTTCAAGTCTCCGATTTATCATGATGTTCATTTTTGAAAATTATGGTCCCAAATAGACTAGAATAAAGGTTAAAGCCAGAATTTGCTTTAGGGGCGTGGCTATCCTCTGGTCCTTGTCTGATACGGTCAGATCCACCCGTAGATCCACCCCTCGCTTCTCCCTGGATATTCAATTCATGCTCTCGTCCAATAGGAATCACATCAGGTGTCAAAATGACAAAATGGCGCAATTTAAATTGCCAAAATCGAGGCTTCCTACATGGTATGCTGAAACCAATGGGTGACATCACGGTTGCTTTGTCCATCTTTTTATACACTCTATGGTGATAAGTAGGCAAATGTAACTACTCACAAATTATTCCGTAAATCTCAGAGTTTTTGTGTGTAGTAACCAGTTGTGATCGTATGTTATCGTCCGCCTACATTTCAAGCAAGCATTGAATTTCTTAGTTTGAATGGAGTTAGTTTTTCACTGCTGCATTTGTTAGAACAAGAGAGCTGTAACACATAGCAGTAATCCTCCAAGTACGGTTGCTTTCACATTTGGTACGAGTATGGATGAACCACGCCCGAGTACGGATGAATCGTGCCAGAGTCCACCTCTTCCTACCGCACTTGCGTACCGTGCCCAAGCATGGTACACTTTTGTTCACGCTCACTAAATGAACGGGACTTAGGGGTCAAGTGTACTCGGATCCATGCCTGAGTCCCTCGTGTGAAAGCACCATCAATTATGGCAATTCGTCTAGGTCCTGAAGCAGCAAAGCAGCCCCAGACCATCACACTACCACCACGTTTGACTAATGCACTCTTGAAGTAATTTTGGTAGGCTGGCCACTCCTGGGTAGGTTCACCACGGTTCCAATTTTTCTCCATTTGTGTATAATGGCTCAGTATTTCCCACAGACCAGCAAGTAATGTGTGGTGGCAGATTACTCTAATTCTAGATTACACTAATTCTGTTGAGCTGGGGGGATTACGCATCTCCCAGTACCTTTTAAAGTTTCCAAACCCAACGTCAAAAAGTAATTGCCCCCCCCTTCTTCTTAAATCATGAATTAACTGTGACTAACCACATTTTTTTGTTCAATTTCACTCGCTACACCCAGCCCTGATAACTGCCAGTCCTGTAGAATCAAGAAATCACTTAAATAGAACCTGTCTGACAAAGTGAAGTAGGCTAAAAGATCTCAGAAACCAACTCATCATGCCGCGATTCAAAGAAAGTCGAGAACAGATGAGAAACAAAGTCATTAACATTTATCAGTCTGGAAAGGGTTACAAAGCCATTTCTAAGGCTTTTGGACTCCAGCGAACCACAGTGAGAGCCATTACCCACAAATGGAGAAAACTTGGAACAATACTGAACCGTCCCAGGAGTGGCTGGCCTACCAAAATTACTCCAAGAGCGCATTGATGACTCATCCAGGAGGTCACAAAAGAACCCGGAACAACATGTAAAGAACTGCAAGCCTCACTTGCCTCAGTTAAAGTGAGAGTTCATGATTCAACAATAAGAAAGAGACTGGGTAAAAATGGCATCCATGGGAGAGTTCCAAGGTGAAAACCGCTGATGACCAAAAAGAACACATAGGCTAGTCTCATATTTGCCAAAAAACATCTTGATCCATAAGACTTTTGGGGAAATATTCTGTGGACTGACAAGACAAAAGTTGAACTTTTTGGATGGTGTGCGCCCCGTTACATCTGGCGTAAAACGAACACAGCATTTCATAAAAAGAACATCATGCCAACAGTCAAACATGGTGATGGTAGAGTAATGGTCTGGGGCTGCTTTGCTGCTTCAGGACCTAGACGACTTGCCGTAATTGATAGAACCATGAATTCTGCTCTCTACCAGTAAATCCTGAAGGAGAATGTCCGGCCATCAGTTTGTGACCTCAAGCTCAAGTGCACTGGGGTTATTCAGCAGGGCAACGATCCGAAACACACCAGCAAGTCCACCTCTGAATGGCAAAAAAAAAAAAAAACAAAATGAAAGTTTTGGAGTGGCCTAGTCAATGTCCAGACTTAAATCTGATTGAAATGCTGTGGCATGTCCTTAAACAGGCCGTTCTTGCATGAAAACCCTCCAATGTGGCTGAATTAAAACAATTCTGCAAAGAAGAGTGGGCCAACATTCCTTCACAGCGATGTAAAAGACTCATTGCCAGTTATCGCAAACGCTTGATTGCAGTTGTTGTCGCCAAGGGTGACACAATCAGTTATTAGCTTTAAGGCGCAATTACTTTTTCACATAGGGCCAGGTAGGTTTGTATAGCTTTTTTCCCTCAGTAAATGAAATCATCATTTATTACACTATATATTATACATTATATTACATTATTATACAACTACAAAACTGCCTTTTGTATTTACTCCGGTTATCTTTGTGTAATATCAAACTTTGTTTGATGATCTGAAACATTTAAGTGTGACAAATATGTAAAAAAAATAAGAAATCAGGAAGGGGGCAAATACTTTTTCATGGCACTATAGGTTTGGATAGCTTCATTCCCTTAATAAATGAAATCATAATTTAAAAACTGCATTTTGTAGATATTGCAGTTATCTTTGTGTAATATTATTTGTTTGACCTTTAAGTGTGACAAATATGCAAAAAAAATCAGGAAGGGGGACAAATACTTTTTCACAGCACTGTAAATGGTGAATTACAGTATGATATGACTTTAAATATCTTACGGAGGGAAACATACTGAATTTATGTCTCCTTTACAAGCACATTCATGTAGGATGACTGTGAGGAACATATTCTTAGTGTTATTAATATTTTAACAGACTTTTGAAACCATGGATAGAATAGAGCATAAATTATTGGATTTATAGTTGAATTAAGGCATAGTATAAGGCTTGTGTTGTTTACTATATATAGAGATGGTTCCTTAACATACATCATTAGGAAAGAACTTAAGTAAAAAGGAACTAAACACAAAAGAAACACTAACACAAGAATTGCTAGTGTTTTTGCTGCTTTCATTTCTGACGCCATTGAAAAATTGTTCAGATTTTTGCCATTGAAATTATGTTTTCTGTGGCATTTTATCTTCTTGGCTTGTCTTTTTGCGATAGCAAAGATTTTCAGGTACGTAAATACAATTGTCGGAAAAAGGTGCAATAAATATTACTATAAAATCAAAGATAGTCCAGATTTCATTGACTGTAAAAATACACTCAGAACATGTAGCATTCCCCGTACTCTCAGAAATATTTCCATTATCATAAAGAAGCAATACATTATAGATGAGTGAACCCAACCAGGAAATACATAATATCCTCAAAGTTAGACTCACTGTCACTTTAGTGCCGTACAGAAAAGGGTTGCTGAGAGCAAAATATCTGTCAACAGCAATAAATGCTACATTGTAAATAGATACGCACACCAAGTGAAGTGATGCCACATTAAAAAAAGTGCAAAGGGAGACACTAAAGCACCAGTCCGGATTCAGCAAGAGAGCAAAGTTGATTGGCATCACACTAACTCCAACTAGAAAGTCTGCCACAGCCAAAGAGAGGAGTATGAAGTTGGTTGGAGTGTGGAGTTGCTTGAAGTGGCAGATGGAGACAATCACAAGTAGATTTCCACCCACTGTCACGGAAATAACTCCTGCTGCTGTCATGTACAGTACCACAACAGCTGATGTTGCTTTTGCTTCAGTACACAAAATAGTTGAAGAATTGATGCAAGAGTCAACTTGAACTTTTGTAAAATTCATTAATTAAGATTGCGGTTATTTTCAACAATTAAGCAAGTCTTAAAGGTATAACTTTACCTTGACACGAACATAGTTCAACGTAACTGGGAAATCACTTGGTGTCCAGCAAATTTGTTAGTACTGATTGTTATCACGTTTATATAGCACTGACTTTTTGTTGGCTGTTGGGTCCAAAACCCCAAAGATTTAATTAGCCTGTTGCGTAATTAGCCTGTTGCGTAGTGGTTTTGTGGAAAGACTGAGGGTGACAATCATGTACAACAGCACATCTGCTGGCGTTGGTGTTTCTCCTAAAAAAGATACTTGTGGTGATAGGTAAAAATTAATGAACAAATCTTTCTGCACAACTCTTTTTAGCGTACTTCGTCACCCTGTTGAACGTCCAATTGCTCGCGAACTGCCAACTTTTCACACTCACCTACTTACTGTCACTGTAGGTCATTACGAAGCTTTGTATTACATGATTCTGGCTACTCAAACCGACACTCTATGTTCTGTCATTTCTGAGGAACCATTGCCATGAACAACAGACCATTGCCAAGGGCGCGAGGCAGTTTCAACCATAGAATCTAACGGACTAATTTTTTATTATATTAATTTGAATTTCAATGAAACAAATGTAAAATCAATAAAATAATTATTGAATTAATATTTGGTGCAAAATACTGACCTCTTCAGAATGTAGCCAAATAATAATTGAGATAATGTAGGGTAAAGTCAGGTAAGTTGAGACACTTTTTGGTAGATTTCCAAGAAACCACCTAAAATTCTGAAGACTACATTAAAGTGAATCTGACACGATTTTTCCCTGCGTTTTTGTAGTTAAAAATATGCAATAAACAGAAACTTATTAAGAAATGACAAAAATATACTTTCATTACTTTCTGCCACCGAAAATTCAATGATTCTCCCTCTAAAATTGTCCAGAAAACTGGGTCCTAGAAACTGGGTCCTAACTTGTGACATCAGTCTCAGCGTGTGCCAGCTCTCAAGTTATTTCACTTATGTTTGCTCACCGAAATCAAGCAGTGCTGCAATAAAGAGGGATCTGAGGGAAGGATGCATCAGTATTACCGGTGCGTCAAACGTATTTATACAACTCTGTTGATTCGGCGCTCCGGTCACACAATATTGGCCTCCTGCCTTCCTCTTGCTTTTCCACCATGGTGGGAGTCAAATCAACTGACCTCACAAGAGTAAATCAGTATTATGCGTCTTTGTAGGCGAGTACACAACGCACGTATGCTCTGCTTGTTAGATACTACCCATGTGGGGACAACCAGCAGCACAAGCAACCGATTAAAAATAAAGAGATTACGATGCGAGAGATTTTTTGTCAAGATATTTAAAAAATGCATGTCAGAATAGTTCATGCGACCAACGTCCACACATCAGGGCATGCTGTGATACAGGCTATTTCATTTGTAAGCGAACGTGTTCCACCAGGTAATATGCGATTCAACATGAGAGGTCATGCATGTAGGTGTTCGCAAATTCTTGAGGATAAAGCCACGACTTCTTGATATTGGCGAGCTTTGTCATTCCTGTTGTTTTCCACACAATCCCTCCCGGAGGAGTGGCTGTTCAGGGACAATGGTTAGCCTATGTATTCATTACATGACACATGGTCTAAAACAGTGCATGGATTCTTCTTCCATCTCACAAAACAGAAACTGCAATGGAAGGGATGTTTGAAGTGCTGAAAATGCGCTTCACATCTTTGGATAAGTCATGCTTTGGACGACCCGTTATCCGCAGTAATCTGAAAAATCATTTTTGAATCCTATCTGGTTCATTAATATCGTGCCTGTAACCCATCTGTCCCGCTTATCTTATGAAATACAAAACCCTGCTTTTAATTTGACATCTTAATTATTATTTACAGTTTGAAAAACGAAGTGGCCACAAAAAATGACTCTTTTAGTAGCAGCAAAAGTGACTGAGAAATTGTCACCATCTGTAATTCATCCAAATTACTTCCACTTATCTGACTCGGCTTTCAATCGTCAGCCAGTCGGAAGCAAGTTCTTTTCACTCGTCGGATATTATTCAAGGGGTTCCGGTAGCGTAATCAAAATTGCATTACTTTCGTCTCTTTCTTGCTGACTGTTTTTCTCACTCATTTTAATTTCTCTGGGTCTATCCCCACTACCACGCAATTATTGTTTTACCCATATCGTTTTTTTTTTAGTTTGCTTGTTTTATCCACAAGTTGCAATGTAATTTAAAGTTCGAATGCAGCCCCGTAAATTCACAATGATGATTTTTAACATCAGGATATGAATGAAACAATTTTTGAGCAATATTTAAAAAAAAATGTTTTTATTACATTTTTGGAGAGTACTGTGTTCCGGTTTCCATACTTATAGTAATTGTTTTATAATAGCAGTTCACCAAAGAGCAAGGGCATCTGGCTTTTAAGGGACATGGGAGATGACACTCTGATTGGCTTATTTCCTGTTATGGCCAAAACACGCCTAAAACACGCACTCATTTTGAATTTGATGTTTGGACCACGTCCAAAAAAGCTAGAACAGTGGTATGTTTACCACTGTGTTGCAACACCTTTCTTTAAAAACACTCAAAAAGCGTTTGGGAACTGAGGACACTAGTTGGAGAAGCTTGCTTGATGTTCGACTTCAGTTCCTCGACAGTCCAGGGTCTCCGTTTTTGTATTTTGCGCTTCATAATGTGCCACACATTTTCAATGGGAGACAGGTCTGGACTGCAGGCAGGCCAATCTATTACCCGCATTCTTTTACTTCGAAGCCACGCTGTTGTAACATGTGCAGAACATAGCTTGGCATTGTCTTGCTGAAATAAGCAGGGATGTCCCTGAAAAAGACGTCCCTTAGATGGCAGCATTTGTTGCTCTAAAACCTGTATGTACCTTTCAGCATTAATGGTGCCTTCACAGATGTGCAAGTTACCCCTGCCATGGGCACTAACACATCCCCATACCATCACAGATGCTGGCTTTTGAACTTTGCGCTGAGAACAATCTGGATGGTCCTTTTCCTCTTCAACGTCCATGATTTCCAAAAACATAATTTCCGTTACATTTTCCATTCAAAAATAATTTGAAATGTAGACTCGTCAGACCACAGCACGCTTTTCCACTTTGCGTCAGTCCATCTCAGATGAGCTCAAGCCCAGAGAAGCCGGCAGTGTTTCTGGGTGTTGTTGATATATGGCTTTTGCTTTGCATGGTAAAGCTTTAAGTTGCACTTGTAGATGTACTGTGTTAACGGACTGTGTTAACTGCCAATGCTTTTCCGAAGTGCTCCTGGGCCCACATGGTAATATCCCTTACAGAATGATGTCAGTTTTTAATGCAGTGCCGCCTGAGGGACCGACGGTCACAGGCATTCAATGTTGGTTTTCGGCCTTGCCGCTTACGTTTAGAGATTTTTCCAGATTCTCTGAATCTTTTGATGATATTATGGACTCTGGATGATAAAATCCCTAAAATGAGAAACGTTGTTCCTGAACTGTTGGACTATTTGCTCACACAGTTGCGGTGAACCTCGCCTCATCCTTGCTTGTGAACGACTGAGCCTTTTGGGGATGCTCCTTTTATACCTAATCATGACACCTGTTTCCAATTAACCTGTCCACCTGTGGAATGTTCCAAACAGGTGTTTTTTGAGCATTCCTCAACTTTCTCAGCCTTTTGTTGCCTCTGTCCCAGCTTTTTGGAAATGTGTTGCAGGCATCGAATTTAAAATGAGTGAATATAAAAAAAAAAAAAAAAAAAAAAAACTATAAAGTTTATCAGTTTGAATATTAAATATCTTGTCTTTGTAGTGTACTCAACTGAATATAGGTATAAAAGGATTTGCAAATCATTGTGTTCTGTTTTTATTCACGTTTTACACAATGTCCCAACTTCTTTGGAATTGGGGTTTGTACACTTGCGCCGTAAGATTCAGACTGTGCGCATAGATCGATAAAATAGGGCTTCAGACTTAAATCAGACTTTAACAAGTTCCTAAAGTCTGATTTTTTTTTTTTTTTTTAAAGACCTCACCTATATATGCAGGGTTCGAAATATAGGTTCCGTTGTCTCGCCCCAAGACCATATTTTGTTTGGGGCAACTTGTTCACAAACTCAGCTAGCGCAGCGCGCAAGTTAGTTTTGTGCGCATGCCTCATGCAAGCGGTCCGTCTGTTCCCTTGTGTGGGACAGACTCCGCCCCCACTTGACTGATAGCTCTGTCCTCTTGTTAAGTCTGACGTAAAGCATTATGTGATAATGCTGTTTCCGGGTCCAAACATAGCAAAATCACATGCAGTACACTGTAGACATGGCCGAGCCAGTTGCCATGTTCACGCAGGCAAATTTCTTTTCTGAAGTCTACAAACGGGTCAAAAAGGGATTAATATCCTATCATTTAAACCGTGTGGGGTCCGTGCTCATGAGAACAGGGGAAATGTGCTGGTCAGTAAAGTGGGGCTGAGCCCAAGCCAAACGGATCTTGCGCCTGGAAAGTGAAAGGGCTGAAAAGGCCCAATCAGGGCCAAAATTCCTGGACCGAAAAGTTTTATCTTGAGACTCACCGAATTTGGCCTTAATGCCTGATTTCCACTGTGTGGTAGCGGCTGCAAATTTTTTTTTTCCCGAACCTTTCAGGCAGTACGGTAGACTCTTATCCAATCAGAGATCGTGACATCTGCATATTATTCAAATATCAGAAGTTGTATGGCTTTGTATTTGACAGTTGTCCCAGGGCAAGAATAATCTAGTGGCAATTGAAGAGACGGCATCTCTCCCCATGCGATCTAACAGCGACAAAATAATGGGCTACATTCAGTACAGAAAAATAATTTAATTATAAATAGGTCTATGCACTGGCACTTGTTTTTTTCCAGCGAGAGCGAATTTCAGAACTCTTTTTGCGAATTTCGGCGACAAATGCACGCCACCTGTTTTTGCAGCACGGTCACGCATTTTTGCTGTAAAAATAGACTTTCCGATTGCAATGTAAACGGATGAAACCACGAATTGTCACCAGAATTACCGTCATTGGTCAGAAGTGTAGGCCTCGCTAGCTAGGAACCCATGATTCATCATCTCTCCAGCATGCATGCAACACACACAAGCAGTGTCAGTGTGGTAGTACAATAGCCTATGTATTCAGGTATTGTTTGTCAGGCTACATACATGCATCTACGCAAGTGGCAGTTTATATGTTTATTGATGTAGGCTAGGGCATAGCCTGTGAGCAGGCTCTCTTGTTTGCATGGCGGATCTAAGTGAAAAATAATGGGCTAAAAGCATTTCTTGAACAGCCCCTAACAAGCTGTCATTTAGACTAATTAGGTCTATGCATTGGCAGTCAGCAACTAATTTCTTTTTTTTTTTCTTCAGTGAGAGCGAATTTCAGAACTCTTTTGCGAATGAAGGTAATTTCGGAGACAAGTACTTACACCTGTTTTTGCAGCACGGTCACGCAACTTGCTGTAAAAAATACAGCTGTCCGATTGGAAAATATAAACGGACAAAACCACATACTAGTCACCAAAATTACCATCATTCGCTGAAGAGTTCTGAAATGAGTGCCAGTACATAGACCTAATTATAATTAAATTATTTTCCTGTACTGAATGTAGCCCATTATTTTGTAGCTTTTAGATCGCATGGGGGAGAGAAGCCTTGTCTTCAATTGCCACTTGATTATTCTTGCCCTGTGAGTGGTCAACTGTCAAATACCACGCCATACAACTTCTGATATTTGAATAATATGCATGACGTCATGTTCGCGCCAATCTCTGATTGGACAAGAGTCTACCATACTGTCTGAAAGGTTCAGGAAAAAAAAAATTCGCGTACCGGCTCTACACTACTCTACTCCACCCACCTTGGTGCCGGGTACTTTTCTGGGGGATCGTTTTCCATTAGAGGATAGTACAGCCTCAGTGCAGCTGGTCATCATAGCGACGCAGCACAAAAGTATTTAAAATATCTGTATGCCCCTTTTTGGATGTAGTTGATTCTTTACCACTCAGACAAACGTGCCATGCCATCGCAGTGATTTTTTGAAGTGGTTTTCACACATTACGTTAATGGTTATCATCATGCATTTGTGCGCTGTGAGCTTCACCAACCACGTAACCAACATATCCGTTACCGTTTGAAAAGGTTTTACAACTTTTGCTGTTCATTACGAACAGAGAAAAAAATCACCAGCGCTCTTGTTGAAAGTGGTCGTGTTCTTCTTTGAAAAATCATTTACAACCTTATGGCTTTCCATTTTGTTTCTGTTTTGGAATGGCATTTAAAATAAAATTTTAATTCGGTCGTTGGAGACACTCACATACGTTACGGTCTTTTGACTCTAGATGAAGGAAGAAAAAAAACAATTATGGATGCTTCATAATCCCTTTTGACAGAGAATAAGCGGCACGATAAGCAGCATGTATACAACTCTAAAAACAAAATTAGATATAGCCTATTTTACCGCCTGGATAATAGCGATTTAGGTGATATATTTACGAAAGCTACATTTAACTCTTAATGAATGAATGAATGAATGAATGAATGAATGCACCAGGCACGCAATCGGGGATGCGCAGTGAGTGGTTTAAACCAGCACCCTTAAGTCCTCAGACTCATGTCGTGAAGTGAAATGACAACGAAGCATTTCTTACGGGTTGTCTTGTTTTGCTAGATATTTTGACATGGTCCGCGTTCTCTAACAAACATGAACAACTTCCGTATAATATTTATTAAGCTTCATGTAAGAGTTTTTCCCATGTTCCAGGCTATTTTGCTGATTGGTAAGCACAATACAACAAAGAATGTGATTATCAATAGCCTATTTTTTGCAAAAAATGTATACTTCTACTTGAGCGCTTGTGTGTTTAATAGTTTAATTTTGCTTTTTATATATTCCTTGTCAACTGGTGAAAATATGCCGAAATTATGGCCTTAAAACTGGGGCAACCTGAAATATTGATGGGCAACATAGCTTTTGGCCTAAGTTGCCCCCTGGGCAACCTGGCTTGAAAAAGTATTTCAAACCCTGATATGTCTATGAAGAAAATATGTTGCGAAGTAAAATTCATAAAATAAAATAAAACAATTAGGAAGTACAAAGACAGTTTAAGAACAAATCATACAGAAGACCATGTAAATAAAATAACACAGAGTTAAAATAATCAAAACGGTGATAAAATGGAAGGATAAAATAATAAACCAGGAAGAAAACAGAAAAGTCAGAAAAACAGCACCGCTAGTTATTGGTACTGATCAATATAGAATAACTGGATTGCTGACGCGATAGAGAACTGCATTAGGAGGTTGAAGCAAGCGGAAGTGGTCGAGTGGCCATATTACTATGCCCGGTAGGAAGCAACAGTTATATAGTATTTAGTGGCATAGATGCGTCAATGTGCAGCTCCTACATTTTTCGGGGTATGTGGCGCGACAATGCACTGATTGTAGTAAAGACAGATACATAAATCAGTTTCAATGAATATAATGCTCAGTATAAGCCATTAGTGATCTTCCTTCACGACAGATAACGTGTCAACGTTATCCCAGCTAACGGTTGTTATTATTAGAATACTTCACATTAATGCTAGCTAACATGACCCATTACGTTAGCCTAAAGCTACCTAGATTACCGAACTGAAGTTAACAATATCAATCAATATCACATGCCATAAATTAGATATTCCAGTAATACGGATGTGCAACGCTGTCTATAATATTAGACCAGACTAGCTAGCCAACAAAACCAGGCATTGACTGGTCAAATCATTAAGGATAATTTAAGCCAGCATGAAAATGGCTAACGTTCTGTTGACACTCAATTATCATTGACGGACAAGTTTAATTTTGCCAGGTTATCAATGAGGATGTAACCTTGGAGCTACTTAAAGAGATAATGTGATTAACACTCTCTAATGAATGGCAGGCAGTTTTACATGCATCTCCATGATGCACAACTCACTTCCCTTCTCCTGTGAACACTGATTTAGCGACTTTTATACGTTTACAATGCGCTCTCTTTAGCTAACCCACTTTCGCTTCATACGAAAATTAGCCTAGCTTCATGGCAATGGCAGCTATTGAGCGGGGACATCTGAAGTGAAAACTCAATACAAGACATCCATTGGGACTTGCATATGCATTATGCGCGATTGCATCTCACTCCTAGTGTTTCTAAAATAAAGACAATGGTTGACAAGATGCTAGCTTATGGCTAGCTTATTTCTTCATCAAGTTTTTAAAGCACATCCTGCTAAAAAAAATACTACATGCAAGATCAATATCTTGTTTTCTTCAGTCAACAACGTTTGGCTTCAATTTTGTTGTACACTGCCCCACTCTGGTGGGATGTAGGAAAATCCGTATAGATTGCCTATGATCCCAAGAACTCACTCATTGGTCGTACATATTGTCAAATGCTGATGTAACCCATTGAAAATGTTAATATACTGCTGCCTACTGAAGTTAAACCTGCTGTCCTTGAGGCATTTTTCGTACAGTCAGGTCGAACTGAGGAGGAAATGTAAAATACCGCCTCTTCCGTGTCTGTGAGAAGATAGCTTCTCAATTTAAGGTCCCCTATTATGCTGATCCTTCTTTTAATCCATACATGTAATGTTACAATGTTGGATGTCCATACTCAACCTCTGCAATGTTTCAATACAAAAGATACAGGGGTTTTGCCATAATACGAGAACATGATTTCCTGAACATGATTTCCTCTCTGAACAGCTTGTCCTGAGAGCGAATTTTTTTTTCCTGAACCTTTCAGACAGTATGGTAGACTCTTGTCCAATCAGAGATCGGCGCGAACATGACGTCATGCATATTATTCAAATATCAGAAGTTGTATGGCGTGGTATTTGACAGTTGACCACTCACAGGGCAAGAATAATCAAGTGGCAATTGAAGACATGGCTTCTCTCCCCCATGCGATCTAAAAGCTACAAAATAATAGGCTACAATCAGTACAGGAAAATAATTTAATTATAATTAGGTCTTTCTACTGGCACTCATTTCAGAACTCTTCAGCGAATGATGGTAATTTTGGTGACTAGTATGTGGTTTCATCCGTTTATATCTTCCGATCGGACAGCTGTATTTTTTACAGCAAGTTGCGTGACCGTGCTGCAAAAACAGGTGTAAGTACTTGTCGCCGAAATTACCTTCATTCGCAAAAGAGTTCTGAAATGCCGCTCTCACTGGAGAAAAAAAAAAAGAAATTACCGTTGCTGACTGCCAATGCATAGACCTAATTAGTCTAACCATGCTGACAGCTTGTTAGGGGCTGAATTCAAGAACCCCTGGCTTTCGTGCCAGCTCTCTTTTCACTCTCTCTCCGCCATCGCAAACAAGAGAGCCTGCTCGCAGGCTATGCCTAGCCTACATCAATAAACATATGTAAACTGCCACTTGATGTAGATGCATGTACGTAGCCTGACAAACAATACCTGAATACATAGGTCATTGTACTACCACACTGACACTGCTTGTGTGTGTTGCATGCATGCTGGAGAGATGATGAATCGAGTGGGCCTAGCCTAGCTAGCGAGGCCTACACTTCACACTTGCAATTACCAATGAAGGTAATTCTGGTGACAAGTACGTGGTTTCGTCCGTTTACATTTTCCAATCGGACAGCTGTCTATTTTTTACAGCAAGTTGCGTGACCGCGCTGCAAAAACAGGTGTGCGTACTTGTAGCCGAAATTACCTTCATTCGCAAAAGAGTTCTGAAATTCCACTCTCGCTGGAAAAAAAACAAGTGCCAGTGCATAGACCTATTTATAATTAAATTATTTTTCTGTACTGAATGTAGCCCATTATTTTGTCGCTGTTAGATCACATGGGGGAGAGAAACCGTCTCATCAATTGCCACTAGATTATTCTTGCCCTGCGAGTGGACAACTGTCAAATACAAAGCCATACAACTTCTGATATTTGAATAATATGCATGACGTCATGTTCGCGCCGATCTCTGATTGGACAAGAGTCTACCATACTGCCTGAAAGGTTCAGGAAAAAAAAAATTCGCGTCCCGAGATCCTCAAGAAATTTGGGCAAAACCTCATGACACGTTGTTGCGTCTGATCAGGACAGATCTGGTCAGAGCCAATCACGGCGCTGGACCTGCCCACCCCGGAATCTATTCTATCAGACATAAACGAGCACAAATCATCTAACGTGTAGTTTGTACATGCTTTTTTGGATGCGAAAAAAAAGCACAACTATTTTCTCTTCCAAAAGACGATGCCACCAGAAATCAGTGGGTAGCTTTTTTGTTTGCCAGTGGCAAACAGCCACACTCAAAGAGAACGTTAACTGTTTGTGCTCGGCATTTCATCGAAGACAGCTTTGTCAATAAAGGATAATTCAATGCTGGATATGCGTCTCAGCTGCTTCTTAAACCTGGAGCAGTTGCATCGATCAAGAGCTCAAAGCCACAAGCTGTAAGCAACAATATAACAGCAAATAAAGTAAGTGAAGCTCACGTGTTACGGGTGGCTAGCAGGACCACTAACGATAGTGAGCACTAACAATTGGCCTCAAATGCAGGCTTTCTAAAATATCTGAAGATAAAGCCTGGATCGGTACCAACTGTCTGTGACTAAACGACAAACTTGGAAGCTGTAAGTTTTACCATTTTGTGTTGCTTTTCTGCATAAGCCTACCTAACGTGATAGCCTGTTGAATGTGGCTGTAGAACTGCGGCTAACGTAGCTAAGTTACTGTTGCTAATGTTTGTGTCCTGAATATGAAAGAGTAATAATATCTGGAGACATTCAACAGAGGGTGTGTGAAGAAAAACATCATTTGAAGCTAACTTTTTACTCTTGTATGTAGTTTGGATGCTTAGTACAACTGTTCATGGTAACACAACTTACTGTCTGTAAAACCTGTATTGCAGGGTAACATTTGCCTCTGTCGTTGTTCTGACTGCTCGGTTACTACCGCATGTTAGTTTGCGTTCTGTGATACTTAAAAATGCTCCTGGTTAACATATATGCAGTAATTCAGATTGGTACGCTTGTGTTACTTTGGTTAGCATCAAGATGGTAGTTTCATCATAACGTTACCTGACCGCAGCCGCTACAGTTGAAGCTAACCAGAGAGGCGTTCTGCATGTCTGCAAAGTTGGGCTGATAAGGCTGCAGTCAGACCAGACGTAGGCTTTGCGGAGCTTAGGCTATCACAAAACGCACTATAACGTGTCTGGCATTGCCGTTGCGGAATTTCATCCACCTTTGAAAATTAATCTGGCCAATAAAAAGCTGAAAAAAGTGGAGGTCTGATATGGACTTTTTTCCAGTAGAAGTTATCGATTCACTAGCTCCATATGAGCAACGCTAACACCGTTTACATGTTTTTGCTACGAACTAATTAGTAGCTTGGTGTAGGAATTTTGTTTCGTTTTAGTAGAAATGGTTAACAGGAACTTTTCGCAAAGATTCTTCCAGATAGCAAACTGGGTATATAACATGGCTATATAACAGTACAGCTACAATCATATGCATGCATGGCAAGACGGTACTAGCAAAACACTGAAATTTCAACTCGCCAGTCATTGACATCCTGCTGTAAACGTTGCTGCTTCCTCCTCCTTTTCGGGGTCAGATTCGGGATCAAACAAATATGGTCTTACAGCAATAGATTGCGCAGAGAGCTGTCCTGAAATGCCTGCCATCTTGGTTTCCTGGGTTCTCGGGTCTGCACCCTTCCCCAGAATCAAAGCGGCCAGGCAGCCAATCAGAGCAGCCCATCCTTAGCATAGCCTCCCCATCCACTCAAAACCGCCCATGTTTCAGGCTGACAGACGGGGTGAGAGAAAAGATCTCACAAGGTGGGGATGTGTGTGGTCTTTTTTTTTTCGTTTCTAAATTCTTAACATTATTTTAAAGACCCATTGGACATGTTTTAAACAATTAAAATACAGCATAATATGGGACCTTTAACCTCTTAAGCCCTGAGCCTCTGGTTCAAAAATGGCATGCCCAAAATGAAATGAGTATACATTGGATAGAAAATGAATACATCCCCTGAACATTTTTTCAGATTTACTTGACATGTTGCCTGTAATTAAAGGGCAATTAATCTGTTTTTTCCAAAAAATCTACATACAGTACTTAACCTTTTCAAAGTGATAAACCAATTAAGAAAATGTTTTAACATTAATTAAAAATGAAAAATTGCAATAAATTGATTTGATAAGTATCCACCCCTTTTACTGAATCATCCCATAAACTATCTCAGGAAATGACAAATTGCCTTCAAGACCAAACAATAGCTAATTGCCCCACAACTGTGTGGAATCACAGCAGTTAACTTGTCGACATGAATAAAAACAGCTGTTTACCATGGTCCCTCAGTATGCAAGAGCAGTCGCACTGAAAGGCAGAAGCATGGGCTCCAAAGATCTTGCAGAAGTAGTCCGTGACAAAGTTGTGGAAAGGTACACATCAGGTGAGGGATATAAGGACAAAGTTATGGAAAGGTACACATCAGGTGAGGGATCTAAGGACAAAGTTGCGGAAAGGTACATATCAGGTGAGGGATCTAAGGACAAAGTTGTGGAAAGGTACATATCAGGTGAGGGATATAAGGACAAAGTTGTAGAAAGGTACACTTCAGGTGAGGGATATAAGGACAAAATTGTGGAAAAGTACACATCAGGTGAAGGATATAAGGACAAAGTTGTGGAAAGGTACACATCAGGTGAGGGATATAAGGACAAAGTTGTGAAAATTTTTGGATGGTGTGCGCCCCGTTACACCTGGCGTAAAACTAACAGAGCATTTCATAAAAAGAACATCATACTAACAATCAAACATGGTGGTGGTAGTGTGACGGTCTGAGGCTGCTTTGCTGCTTCAGGACCTGGACGACTTGCCGTAATTGAGGGAACAATGAATTCTGCTGTCTACCAAAAAATCCTAAAGGAGAATATCCAACCATCAGTGCGTGACCTCAAGCTCAAGCGCACTTGGGTTATGCAGCAGGACAATGATCCGAAAACACCAGCAAGTCCACCTCTGAATAGGTTAAAAAAAAAAAACAAAATGAAGGTTTTGGAGTGGCCTAGTCAAAGCCTGGACTTAAATCCACTTGAGATGCTGTGGCATGACCTTAAACAGGCCGTTCATGCTCGTAAACCCTCCAGTGTGGCTGAATTAAAACAATTCTGCAAAGATGAGTGGGCCAAAATTCCTCCACAGTGATGTGAAAGACTTGTTGCCAGTTATCGCGAACGCTTGATTGCAGTTGTTGTCGCCATGGGTGGCACAACCAGTTATCAGGTTTAGTGGGCAGTTATTTTTTCATATGGGGCCAGGTAGGTTTGGATAGCTTTTTCCCTCAATAAATGAAATCATCATTTAAAAACTACATTTTGTATTTACTTGGGTTTTCCTTGTCTAATAGTAAAATTTATTTGATGATCATTTAAGTGTGACAAATATGCAAAAAAAAAAAAAAATCAGGAAGGGGGCACACACTTTTTCACAGCACTGTACAAGTCAAGGAAATTAATGAAACGTGGCGAAAAGGTACTATGCAGTGATCTTTGAGGTGGTTACATGAAACATCCATCATTTGGCACAGCTATTTGCGCTCCATTCAGCTCATTCAATTGACAAGCACCTTTATCCAATTGATTTGCACAAGACTATTATTTTCACCGATGACCTAAACCCCCCTGACATTTAACCCCCAACTGCTACGGAGACCATCGCAGCTACCTGTAATATCCTTAATGAAGGAAAAGGCGGAGAGCCCAAGTAATCTTTAACTGTTTAATGAACACCATACGACCCCGAACTTCAGTCACTGCATGAACCAACATACGCTTACTTTTTCTACTCACTTGCAATAGCCGATTTCTAAAGTTTACACCAACGCTATGCTGCCCTCTGCAGGAGACTACTGGCATTACACACCACTACATCCCTCCCCCCTTGGGTTCTGTTTTCCTCTTTTTTCTTTCTTTCTGTTTACTTCCAAACAATACCACAAAATGAACAAAAACTGGGCAGTGTCACTTGTTATCCTTTTACCATACACTCAACAACTTTTCCTTTTTTTAAACACTCATAGTCCTTCAAATAACTTGGATTTGAAATAGTTCTTTGCGAACGTCTCCCAAATGCCGCCTCCTTTCGTGACTCTTTGGTTGTGGCCTAGGCCTGTATGTCAGTCTCTGATGGTTTTGCACTGTCCTGGGTGTTAACTTCAGGAACACAGCTGTTCTGCTCACCAGCAGCACTCTTGAACATGAATTTAGTGTCAGATGGATCCCCAGACATTATTGGTGGTTCAGGGACCCTGAGTTCTGGGGAATCTTTGTGTTCTGGTCTCGCTAGGACCTGGTCCACATGGTCAACATCATTTACTACACTACCCCATCATGCAGCATATGGTTTGAGGCAGAATTGAAAGATGCACATTTTGGTTTTGGTTTGAAGTCAATGTGAAGAATTTGAAGGAAGTTATCGCAAAAAAAACAATTTAGACATTTCTGATGACCTTGACCTTAACCCAGTCACTCCCAAAATGTAATCAGGTAATCTTCAGACCATTGCCCACCTACCCTGAAAGTCTGAAGTCAATCAATGCAACTGTGTAGACTCTTAAATGTAAACACATGGACATGCAAACAAACAAACTGCACGGATTACAGTACCTTGCCCTGCTGATTCCATTGCGGGCGAGGTAAAGATGTACAGAGCCAGTGTAGTGCAGCTAAAACAGGGCTCATCTGCTCTCACTTCCTTGTTTTTGTTAAAAGTCCTGCTGCAGAGTTCTGCATGTAATTTTTCCATTTACTTTTTTTTGATGACCAGTAAAAAGAGTATTGTAGTAGTCCAATCCGCTTGAAATAAAAGAATTAATTAACTTCTCATTACCCAGTTGAGTTATATTATATATTCATTTATATATATATCAATAGTTATATTTTTAGGTGCTAGAATGCCGTTTTGGTCTCCTTGTTTATGTGTGGTCAATAATTTCAGTCAGAATCTAAAATGACACCAAACCTTTTTGCTTCAGATTTTATCTGGAAAGCAAAGTTTCCTAACCTAAAAATATATCACTTCTGGCTTTGGGGGCAATTAAGAGTATTTCTGTCTTATCTCCATTCAGTTCTACGAGGTTATTGCTCATCAACTGAATAATTGCAAAGAGACAGGCGGTCAGGGAGCATAACCCATTTGGATCATTCTGATCGACAGAAATATATAATTGAGTACCATCAGCATAGCTGTGAAAGTTAACACTGTGTTCTCTGATGATTTGCCTAATCAAAAAAAAAATTCAAATTAAAAAAAAGCTGGCTAAGGCAGCTTTCAAGTGTAACACCATAGGATATGTCATATTTTTCTGACCTGTGATCTCCAAGATAAAAATGAAATTGTCTCCCTGTGATTTATGTTCAGAACCAGTTAAGAGCAGATTTACAGACCATCCCAATTGTCAATGCGATTCATTAGAATTTTGTGGTTATCGGTATCAAATGCTGCACTCCCATCTAAAAGAATAAGAATCGAAACCAAGTTTGCACCTAAACTCACTCATAGATAACGGCCTCCCCCTAACAAAGGCTCAATTGGAGACCGAAACACATAAAAGGAAGCCAGTGCCCCTGATATGTCAAGAAAAGAATCTAACTTTTTTAACCAAAAAACACTTTCCAGTACAACAAAAAACACAAAGGCAGAGACCCCAGCCAAAAACAGCAAAAGATGGGGACATCACTGTGCCAGCCAAGCAAAGGGCTGTTGAGCCCAGCTCATTACCCTAAACTACCTGGAAAGACTTATAAGTAAACTAAACCAAAAGAAGGGCCGATAACTGGACTACGAATAATCTCCAACCCAAACTAAAATAACAAAAATGTAAGGGAAAAAAGCTATATTAAAAGAGGGGCAAAATTAATCTCCCGACACGCAGTGGACAGGTTGTCTGCTGGCGTGAAAGAGAGAGAGGACCTGCTCATCTGGTCCTATATCGTCTACTGGATTAGCCAGTTAATTCCAGGTGCTCCACACCTATAGGTAAAAGACAGGTAGAGAAAAAGAAAATGAAAAATGCCAGAGAACAATAAATTAATAAATACCGAGGGTTTGAAATCAGTATGGCCCACAGTAGTCGCACCAGCAGAGCTGACATAAACTTCAATTCCTCTGTCATGTTTTGGGTCTAGCACTGGCTATGTACGCAAGAATCGTTGAGCAAATCATCTCTGCCAAAAATTAGAACCCCCTTTCAACGAAAGTGGTGGTGTATAATCATCACTGCACATTACTGTATGTTTCAGCCAGCATTTGATTTTGATTTGATTTATTTGGCAATAAAAGTACATGTAAAATACATAAAACAATAATTGCCGAGGATAACACACAAAAGCACGAAACTTATTTCCAGTGTGGTCCTCAGAGAAAAAAGAAAATAAATAAATAAATAAATAAATAAATAAATAACAAACTGCAAAATTGGCATGTAATGAAAAAAATGACTAAATTGCTAGACTGTCATTCTAGTAAATTTGATAACAAAAAAATAACAGAAAATGTGTGTATTGCAATAACAAAAAAAAGAATTAACAGGAAGATGGTTTTAACAGAAAATGAATTAGTAAAATACAAAACTATTCTGTTCAATGGCTAGAAGTTGTGACATCAAATATTCCTTAACATTTTTCTTGAACAAATCTTTTGTGGATGACAATTTAGTAGATTCAGGTAATTCATTCCACAATTTAGCACCAGTATGGTAGAAGCTATGTTTAAAACGAACCAACATGATTGATTTTAAAACAACCAAAACTATTTCTAGTACGGTGAGATGAGGACAAAGTTTACTTTCATATAAAGGTGAAGTATTATTATAGATATTATATATATGATTCAGTTTTAGTTGTTTGACTCTATATTCTACGGGTAGCATGTTTACTTTGCTGAATTCATCAGAACCAATATGACTTCTTGGAGGAAGGTTTAACATAAATCTGATTGTCTTGTTTTTGGGCTATTTGTAATCTAGATTGAGATTTCTTAGACAGACCACAATACCATGAGCTACAGGCATAGTCAAAATGACTCTGGATTAGGGCTGATACAAGTAATTTCTTGGTTTTAAGATCTAGTTTTCTAGCATTTCTATACAGGAATTTGACTTTGTTAGTACAGTTTGATACAACTTTATCTGCAATAATATCACCTGACAAAGACTGATCAAGAGTAACACCTAAATAAGTAACCTGCTGTTTTGACACTATTGATTTTCCAGCACAAGATACATTCACTTGATTATGTTGCCTAAGTCTACATTTAGATCCAAATAAAATACTTTCAGTTTTCCCGAGGTGTAGCGAGAGCTTATTGTCAATAAGCCATTCTTGTACTGAAGAGAGTCCTAGACTGAGTGCCGTTTCCATCTCCGATATATTCTTTCCCGACACAATCAGTGCTGAATCATCTGCATAAAAAAAATTTACAGTTGACTGCTGCTGACATATCATTGACGTATATCAGAAATAGCAAGTTTCACCCAGAACAGAACCCTGCGGTACACCACAGGAAACATTACACTCATCGGAAGTTGTACCATTAACATCAACTAGCTGCTTTCTGTCTGATAGATAAGACCTGAACCAATCAGTGTTATTCATACCTAGGGCATTCAACTTATGTAACAAAATATCATGGTCTACAGTATCAAAAAGCTTTCTGTAAGTCTAACATAACCATACCAGTGTAATTGCCCTTATCACATTCCTGTCTAATATAATCAGTCAAATATATCAAGCATGTATCTGTTGAGTAGGAAGAGCGAAAACCTGACTGCAGTTCATACAAAATTTTATTCTGAGTAAGATAATTGTTGAGTTGGTTGAAAACAATGCGCTCAAAAACCTTAGATAAAATACTCAGTACAGAGACTGGTCTATAGTTGCCTACTTCAGTTTTGCTATTCTTCTTGTACAAAGGCACTACTCTGGCAAGTTTTAATTCATCAGGTACAATACCGAATTTGAGAGACAAATTGACAATATGAGATATAGGATGAGCAATAACACTAGCACCATCTCTAATAAATCTAGCTGGAATATTATCCATACCTGTTGCTTTGGTTGGGCTCATATCAGCCATAATCTTGAAAACATCATCATAAGTGACTACATTCAATTGAAAAATATTTCCTGAGGTAACATGTGTATAAAAATTCTTAACAAAGTCTAAACCAAATCTACCAGTACCTGCTGGTAAAGCATTAACAAGTGTAGAAACAGTAGTAAAGAAATTGTTAAAATGATTGGCAACAGCCCCTTTGTCAAAATTTAAAATATCATTGATTTTGAGAACTATGTTATTGGATTTAGTCTTACATTTCGATGAAGTGCCTAATCCTTTAAGAGTTTGCCATAGCTTTTTTTGGTTTGTTCCTATACTCATGTACCATATTCACATAATAATCTGCCTTCGCCTTATTCTTCTTGAATTTCACTTGATTCCGATAAAACAAAAACCTATCATAATCCAACTGATTTTTACCTTTCCTAAACTTACTCAAATATCTATCTCGATTTCTGATTAGGTCTAATATTTCGGAGGTCATCCAGGGTTCCGTTCGTTGTTTCAACCTCATATCCTTATATGGAGTTATCTTATCAATGATATTGATAAATATTGACTTGAACTTAAACCATGCCTCACAAACATCAGTACAATTGCTAATAATAGACCAATCAATATTTCCTAAATCCTCTAGTAATCTTTCCTTTGTGTAATATTTCATAGAGCGTAATTTGATAGTATTATGACAATTTATAACAAATCGTTTGACTTTACGTGTACAGTATGTTAACAAATGATCACTAACACCTAAATCTATGACACCATGTTGACATATTTTGGAGCAATCAGATACCATAATCAGATCTAGAATAGAAGAACATGTATTTGTGATTCTAGTAGGTACATCTATCAACTGTTTTAAGCCACATATATTCATAAAATTTTTCAGAGAACCATACAACGCATTATTTGGTTTCATAGTATTTGTATTAAAATCTCCAAGTATGATGGTTTCACATTCAATTTCATTTAAGTCCTTTTCCAATTGTTCATAAAAGCTCATCTGTGTTGGGGGTCTATAGCACACCACCAGACAGGATAGGGCTCATTTGGGTAACAAGATCTCCACCCAGACAGTTTCTGATTCAACTAGGTCTGAACGAGGGTTGAAGGCAATGTCACCACGGATGTAGATGCAGACTCCTCCGCCGCACGTTGTCTATCCTTTGAATGATATATCCAGGGATCTCAACTTCTGAATCTTCCACAGAATTGTCCAACCAAGTCTCTGTAACACCAATGACAGCTGCATTAGAGCGACAGAGAACTCCTCTATCTTCAGAAGACTCCGGCAAAAGATGGGGAAATGAAGTCCACGTTCTGGAAGCACTGCCACTGCGAGTCATCTGCTTGAGAGTTGTTGGGGGTGGGGTCTTCCTGTGATGGTGTGTCAATAAGTTGCCCTCCGTCCTCTCCACCGTCGACAACTTCTGATCCAGGGACACCAGACAGCAGGCACCTGCTGCACAAAAGGGAGATCCTCGCCTCTTTCTAAGCAGAGTTGTAGGTAGCCAAAGAGATCTCACCTCATTTGATATGGGTCCATTCCTCACAGTTATCACAAACTGCTTTACTGTTGCTCCTGGAAATTCTGACAGGTCACACAGGGATATTTCGGGGCCCTCTTCACAACTGGGCCTGGGCAGGGATGAACATCTCCGCAGATGAGCAAGCTGAATGTCAGTAAAAGGCTGGATGCATCAGCTTTATAAGTGGACAGCTGAGAATTCCTTTGTTGTTTACTGTTGCCACCATAGCGACCTTCACCTTCGCCTCTGAGCATAGGCGATAATAGGTGATTGTACAGTAATCCATGATTTAATCCAAAGTTCTTCTGAGTTACTACTTTGAATTCATGTTTAAACTGATTCTGTTGATGAAAGTTTCCTCCAATATCCTCATTTACACTGATCGGATAGAAACTGTTGACTAAAATCGCTGTAATTTGGAGAACAATGCCATTTACCGCCGCCACCCTTTCATGACCAAGGTCGGTGGCTTGGCTAACTCAGTTGGTGGAAAAAAGATACCGTGGCGAAAGTAGTGCTGGCTACCTAACCAGCAAAGCGTTACATAAGGAAGCTTCTAGCAAGCAAGCTATGGACACTGAATTCGCCATCAAAATGTTCGCAAACTTTCAGTACCCAAACATTTCAGATGCAAACTAACGAATCTATGCTTCAATCTCTCGGTAAAGGTAAGCATAAAGTCCATTAATCAGTAGAAATGCACCAGACCCAAGGTTCATGAAAGCGTTAAAATCGTGGAACTTGGTGAAAAGAACAACGTGCAAATCCACTGTCACTTTACCCCAACAAGTTACAACAACAAGCAACAAGTTATTTAACCCTTACTGATGCAGTGAGTAACTTCTCATTTCTTAAAGCTGCTGTAACTGGTTTGGTCGTTTTCGTAGCTTCTTGTGCCAAGCCAAAGTCAGCAGTCCCTGCCCCCCATCCCCAAGCTGCACAGGAAAGCACATCATTTTCGACAGAGGCAGGGATAGAGTAGCCTGGTAAAACCAGACTCTGCTATTTCGCTTTGCTTCGTACACAGAGTCTGGGTAGTCGTCATTGACAAGTGTTTACTTCCTGGTGGGTGGGCGCTGGTCAGAAGTTTAAAATCATTGGTGTACCCGTAAACTAATCACGAACGTTTGGCGATGACGTATGTTATGCGCCCGGCTCAGCCGCCTAGGACTTCCGCTGGAAACTACAGTCCTTCATTCCAGGAATGCAGCGAAAACAAGCTGATCAGTGCATTAAAGTTAATACTGTACCCATACATATGCCCATCTACCAAATTTTAGTCTTCGCTCATTCACTTAAAAGAACCAAAGGTGCTCTTTCTGTTCTCCTTACAAGAAACAAACTGTTGAGCTATCGTTTTTCCTGCAGATACTGCTGCTGTAAAAAAAAAAAAATGTAAGAAACCCGAAACCAACGGCAGAATCAGCGAGAATAATGCATTATTTACATCAGGACGAAATCTGCGTTGACACGGAAACTGAACCGTTAACCATACTTGCGCTAACATCATACCCAGCTCGCTATCTAACTTTATAGCAACACAGTTTGGCTCTAAGCGTTGGCTGCCTCAGACAGCAATTTCATTCATGGATAATGACAACATAACATTGAGAAAGCGAATAGGTCTTGTGACATGAACAAAAACACGGCTTTCAAAAAGTTCGCTGCTAACTTAAATAGTGTGAAATTCGCGGGCAATGTAACACTAGAAGCTACAAGCTAGCTGAGGTGGTGCGGCTGTCTCTCACAGAGATGAACAGGGTGCCTATTGTCATGTGAAAGCCACACTGAAAACATGGACTAACAACACATTACATCCATGCAGAAACTTCGGTATGAATGGCTTTTTGAAGGAATTAGTTAAAGCTAGTTAGTGTCCTATAGCTACACATGCTATTGTTACACGGATATGCAAGCTGTAGTTGGCCTCAAACGATGACTGTACATTTATAAACTGTTATTAGCAGGATAAAAAAACCACCAATAGGACTACCTGAGATTGATAAAACTGCATAACTACTACAGAGTAAAACAAAGCTTACCTGTCATGCATTTGGGTCTCAACGATCGAGGTTGAGAGAATATAAATTCGGTCTCATTAAGTGTATCATGCCCTGCTGTTCTCATTCTTTGAACAGTTCAATTCAGTTGGTCCTCCTGTACATCTGGGTATAGCTGTCCAAATTGAAAAGACGGTTAAATCGGTCTCATTCAACAGTCCGATTTGGTCTATCATAGCTCATTCACTGGATGACAGCGGAGGTTCCTCCAATCATAAAAATGAATAATGCAGTTATCTACGGTATATGTGCAAATCCCAATTCCAATGAAGTTGGGACGTTGTGTAAAACTTGAATAAAAACACAATACAATTATTTGCAAATCCTATTCGACCTATATTCAATTGAGTACACTACAAAGACAAGATATTTAATGGGCAAACTGCTAAACTTTTTTTTTTTGGGAAATATTCACTCATTTTGAATTTGATGCCTGCAACACATTCCAAAAAAGCTGGGACAGGGGCAACATAAGACTGGGAAAGTTGAGGAATGTGAGCGTGTTCTTTTAATATTATCGTATTTAATCATGACCACTGATGCTGTTCGTGAATGAAAGTGATTCGTGGAACTTGAATTGCGATTTTTTAATATGCATTCACAAAATCGAACAACAGTTATAGACATTATAGCTTTAATAATTACATAAATTAATAAAGGCAAGAAGAAATTACACGTCATAACAAAAAGATATAGCCTATATACACATGTCAGCAAATTAAAATATTGTACTAGAACTACAGGAACCCTGAAAAGGAAAATGAAGAAAACACAAATTAATGTTACGCAGGGCGCCCCGGTGGCTCATCGGTCTAAGTGCGCGTACCATAAAGGCTGTGTCCTTCCTGCAGCGACCTGGGTTCGAATCCGGCTCGGGTCATTTGCTGCATGTCTTCCCCCATTCTTCTCCCCAACCTTCCTGTCTCTCTACACTGTATGACTATCAAATAAGGAATTTTTTCCCCAAAAAAAAAATCTTTAAAAAAAAAAAAAAAAAGTTTCGCTGTGGTGGTTGATGCAACTGGAGTGCTGTTCACGCGAGGGGAAAAAAAGGGCGTATTCTAAATATGCCCAATAATTTGACGTGCCCAGAAACTAGCCATGTTTTGCGTCTCTTAGCTGGTTCATGCCTGCCAATCTGTTACCAGCCTCCTCCTCCTGGTCACGTAAGTTGTGCAGCATTGGCACATGACCGCACAGCATCATGGTGGAGAGAAGTGCAGGCCACTACTGAACTTGGGCACGCAACTGAAGTGCAACTACCATCCCCCCAGCTCACTAGTAGTTGTGGGATTTGCCACTTGGGTATATGGGCGAAATGGGTATCCACTGTCCCACGGAAACGCCAGCGGACATGGTTTATCGCAGTACCTTGACCTTCACGTTTCACACCACACGTTGCTGTAATTTTCTTTGCATTGTCTCCCCAATGATGGCTTTTATTAGTAAGGCTACTTTTCAGTCTATTGAATAGAGTGATTTTGTTTGCCTCCACGTCATCCGACATTTGTGTAATTTGTCCGGAGGGAAGAGCCAACTTCAAGAGGGAAGAGGCTGGTGTTTTGTTTCCATAATTATTTTGAAAATCGTTTCACAAAATTTCCGATACTCCGCGGAAACCTTTATATAGCCTACTAAGGGTGATAATTTGATTACAGTGTGACGATACCTGAATATGTCACCAATGCTGACAGAAATATACGAACCATGCAGGATTTGGTAATTATTTTGTCCTTAAGGGCAATAAATTTATTAATCAGTGCACAATGGCGACTGGAGAGCTGAGGAGGAAGAGAAAACACACCTTTAAATAAATAACTGGTTTTGACGCGCTGACCATCAGTCATTCAAATTAAAAATACCTGAACTTGTAAAACATGATTCAACATTATCAGCTGTGGTCAGTTATCCTCATGACGGTGAGACGACAAATGACACGTCTTATAGCCTATTGACGTTAGGTTGCATTTCAAACAACGTTATTAAATTGCGGGTTCTTGCTGCAAATCTCCGTTTTCTTTGTTGTAATTTAAACAATCTGGAGGCGCAAAAGCAAGAGAGTTGTCTATCTTTTTTGAATAAAATATATTTTTTTTCCTGAATTGTAACCTACCGTTGTACTATAGCCACAGCAATGCATTAAGATGGCAGCTGTGAATTTAACTGCCGATTCATTATTCATATTATTGGAAAACTTGATCAAGAAGAATGACTGGAAAAAGTCAAGACCGCGAGTTACTTATAAGGATTTTTTTCTTTCTTTTAATTTCAGCCAAGCAGCTGTCACAGGCACATCACCTTTACTTTACATGCTGTGCTTCCACTGTGTAATATGTTTCATTTATTCTTACTCCTTAATGTATATTTTATTTTGTTTTGACAGCAGAGCAGCACAGGCCTACATTCAAATCGGTGACTGTGGCCTAAGATCAAATAAACAAACATTTCAGCACCATTGAAGTGGACAGCAGTGCAAAGTGAATTTACGAAGTACTTAACTTCCGTTTGCGCGCTCCCGCGTAAGAGCTGCTTCGGGAAACGCACGTTAGCAACAAGGATTTTTCGTAAGATCACTCGTAGCAAACGCTCGTAGAGCTCTACAATCGATTGTTATTGGGAAACGAGGCCCAGATTGTTATCAGCGCAAAGTTCTAAAGCCAGCATCTGTGATGGTGTGGGGATGTGTTAGTGCCCATGGCATGGGTAACTAGCACATCTGTGAAGCCACCATTAATGCGGAACATACAGGTTTTAATCAACATATGCTGCCATCCAAGTGACGTGTTTTTCAGGGACGTCCTGGCTTATTTCAGTAAAACAATGCCAAGCCACATTCTGCACTTGTTACAACAGCGTGGCTTCGTAGTAAAAGAGTGCAGGTAATAGACTGGCCTACCTGCAGTCCAGACCTGTCTCCCATTGAAAATGTCTGGCACATTATGAAGCGCAAAATACGACAACAGAGATCCTAGACTGTTGAGCAACTGAAGTTATACATCAAGCAAGAATGGGAAAGAACTCTACAACAACAAGCTTCTACAATTAAGTGTTCTCATGGCTCAACTCTTGCTGAGTGAGATAGGGAAATAATATATATTTTGCATTGATTTATTTTCTATTGACTTCTGTGCTCCAAACTTTTGGCTAGCTAGGCAAGCAAACTAATATTAGCTTGGTAGAAAGCCTTTTTGCTGACTTAGCAAGCTAGTCTTGCTCAGGTCAAAAGTATAAGCAGTTCTAGTTGGCGCTCCCCATAGCAACTGGGAACACTTCTGTTGTATTAATGTGGATATGCAGCATTTTCTCTTGCATTTGCTTATGTGGTTTGCGTGTTTTTGAGTTTGCATTGTTTCTGTTTTTGCAGCGCATTTCACCAATTGGATATGTTTTGGGCCATTGCAGCGCATTTGTGTTGACGTGGATAATTATGCAGCATTTTTCTCTTGCATTTGTTTTTGTGGTTTGCATGTTTTTAACTTTGCATCGTTTCTGTTTTTGTGGTGTGTTTCTCCATTTGGATATGTTTTGGGCTGTTGCAGCGTGTTTGCTCCGTCGGCCATCATACAAATGGGCAGGCCATGATACACTGTTGCTTAATCTAAACAAACAGGACACCTGCGAAATGACAGTAACTGCTGTACTCTGTGTTACCAGTAGTGCAAAATAATGACCACTAGCAACAGGGTTTTTTAAAACTGTAAATCATGAAGTGATGGTGGTGGGATGCTATAATTATTTCAACAATTTAACCCCTTGTCTTTTCTCATCAGTATCATTAGCTGCCTATTAGACATCCATTGTTACAGATCAACTGGTTTTCCTGTTAATTCCTGACCTTGTGGAGGATAATGTAAAGCGATTTGGTCATTATTGCGAAATAAACCTCAACAGGGTGATGCAGGACCTCCAAAGCTTAAACTAAACTCTGATCTCTGAGGACACAGAATTAAATCATACATGTTAACAAGCATAACCCAATGAGGTTGGAACTGCTGATTTTGATTACCGTGAAACAGACTTGACCCTGCCAGGTGTTTGGACTAGTGGGGCATTAAAGTGCTTGTTCATCCAAAAATAAGATTTGGACCACGGAATCTTTAATATAAATAAATCCTTTGTGCACTGGTCATATCAAGTTATAATCAGCTGTTACAAATTCATTCGCATTTTAGTCACTGCGAATTGCGATCACTTCAGAAAGAATTTATCTTTACGTTGCAGAAGGTGTGTAGTCAGTGGCAGAGAACACATTGTGAGTGGCATTATACTCTATGATTTGTAATTCTGAACTAGATAACTCGGTCACCACAGGGACCAAGTCGTGAATCTCCCCGATCCTCAAATTTCGGGCAAAATGGCCGCCGGCAGCCATGCTGGATGTCCAAAATTGCCGAAAATCGGTCTTGAGCATTGTCAAATAAATATCTTCGTCTGTGTAAAATTAGAAAAATTCCTGTAGTAATTGTCACTTCCAGAGCCTTGAACAGAAAATCTCTGCGGGCGCGGTGGCGGCAGCGGCCCCGGAACTAGACCATAGTATGTCCTGACTATTGTTGAGGAGATACAATTATTCCCTAAGGAAAGAGTGGAATATCTGCCTTGTTTACGGCTGCAACAATAAGGCTGATGTATAGGCATCATGGTCCATGAATTTCCAAAAAACCCCATAATTTGAAAGGCATGAGTAGATTTTTGAAGAGGAAATGAGCAGATTTCATGGAGCCCGGTGTGTCCGATTCTGCTTCCCGGTCAAATCATGTTCCTCGTGCAAGAGTGTTTTGTGATACTGTTGCTGATTTAAGAAAATCATGATAGAAATAACATAACGGTCTTTGATGATTCAGCTCGCTCTTAAGAAAGTTATCAGAGATGACGCCTCATGAAGTGATGAATTTTGATACTCAGCCCTCTCCTGCAATTTGTTCTCCTGCAATATTGAGCTCTTCAGCAGTGATCATGCAATTACCCCATGCTTTGACAATCTGTTCTGCCATCAAATTCAGAGTAAAATGTACATTCACTCTCCACACTATTTAGGGATATCGTTGTATTGCGTTGTTCGCGGAAACACGACTTCACAATCGGACACAACACCAGACCAGGATCAGTGACCTGCTGTAAACCCTTCACAGAAGACAGCTTTTATCAGCCAGATCTCGAGTCATAAGAAAAGTCTGGACATCATTGTGGGTTAGCAATTACTGAAATCGCCACTTAATAAGCCATGGGTCAATAAGCCCGAATCTTCCCCATCTACTCTGTACTGAGAAAAGTGGGTTAATAAGCTCTGGGTGCCTCTAAATAAGCCCACTCTAAAAGGAGTGTAGAAAGAAAAAAAATGACCCAAAACAAAACTAAATCCATCCTCCATCACGAGACCTTGAGTAAAATCGAAAACTTTGGCCATGATAGCGAAGCCAGAACGAGACCAGGAGCTGCAATTGGAGAATGAAAAAAGCGTAAGCTGCTAGTCTGTTCAAGTCAATGGGATGAATAATTCGCTAGCTAGCATGCTAATGCTTTTTGCCATTAAATTATTAAATTCAAGTTTCAAAAAAACAGTGACACGTATAACTTAATACTTTAAAAGCAAAAGCTTAAGCATGCTAGCCAGCCAGGAGGCATTTCCCAAAAGCATAGGTGGTCCATTCAGTCAGTTCCAACCATGTAAGTTACCATCTATGATTTTGGAAAACGCACCCCCGAGGTGCAAACAGGGCCTCGTTTGACCTGCATGAGCTGTGTTTTTTGTTGAGTGTGCATTGTGGAAGTAGCGTTAATAAACTCTAAGGGTCTCGCGTTGTCATCTTGTACATAGGTCAGCTACCTATTTTCGGACACCTTTCCTTGTCATGGCCTAATAAAACTCTCAGTAAGTATTGTCGGTGCACCTTGCCTACAGGATGATTGTCACATTGTTCCTTGTCCCCCTCTGACGAGAAAAATATTTATTTTCATAAATTTATGGAAATAATGTTCTTTGAAAAAATCTTGTTTTCCTGTTGTTTTCAGCTTGACTTCCGCATTTGGAATACCTCCCATCATCCCACATCCACTAATTGGCTAATTTGGGTCAATCTTCATGTTGTTTTCAGAAATCTCCACTCAGACCTCAACAAAAGGCTCATTTTTTGAGAAAAAGTGGCAAATATAGAGCATTCAGTTAGTAGGATACTGTCCATGAACTGTTTGGTCAATTGTATACCAGATTAGTATTTATTTGAGAAAATTTGATGAATTTTCACTTTAAGGTTAAAATACTTCCTGTCCAAAAGACTGGATCTCCTTGTCTACCAAGCTTGGAAATAACTGACAGAAACAGACCCCATTATTGCTTAGTGTAAAAACATCATCGTATGTCGGAAACTTTGGATTTGAAACGTGTTATTTATACTTTACAGCTTTTTCAATGCAAGTGAATGAGCAGGTAAATTTCAAACACCTCCTCTTTGTCACAGATGCATGGAATCTAGGTGAATTATTGAAAATGTTTTTCACACATTGATAACTGCGTATTAAGCCCAATATGCAAAATCATTAAAATATTGCTTTAACACAGATAAGATCGTGATAATTGTAATCTTCCATATTGACTCATCTCACCATTCACTGTGCATTTTTGGCGTATTGTTACTTCTCAGTTGGATGCATGCTCATAGAAACCAGTGTACAGTACAAAATATTACTGTGAGGCTGTTTTGTTTAACATTAGCATTTAAGCATTTAATTCAACTCTGTTAGCAAATTACGACGGGAAAATTCTTCCTTGTTTTTCAAGCGTTACAGAGGTCAGGCAATATTTTGGGCAATCTGGTCTGGCTCAGACTAGGTCTTCCAGTTAATTCCATGTGATGGGGATGATTTCAGGGCGCTATACATGACATTCAAGTTATACTATACTGCTCTTGAGAAACTGCATATAGATTGAACATCGCTTTGTACTTGGGCATTTTCATACTGTAATATGCTGTATTTTCCTCAGAATGCTGGTAGCACAGATAAAATCTATAATGTAATTGCATGCTATAGAGTCAGGATTTGACTTCATGGACCAAAAAGGCTTAGCTCAAGTCATTAAAAATGGCCATGGACTAAAGAGTGTCAACACACTTTTGGCTATGTAATGGATATAATAAGCCTGCACTGGACATGATATCAGAGGAATTGTTTGTTTTTAAACTGACTAATTGGAACACGAGAAGATCGAAAAACATACAAAAAGTAAAGACGCTGTGTCAGTGACTGCCATTTGAACAGAGGAGTTTATTATGACACTGTGGAAAATGTACTTTATGTCTCCTTTGCTAGCACATTCATGAAGGAAGACTGTGAGGTACATATTCTCAGTGTCAAAATTAATTTAACAGACTTTTGGAACCATGGATAGAATAGAGCATAAATAATAGGATTTATTGTAGAATTCAGATATATTAGAGTTGTGGTATTCAGAACTACAACATATGCAGAGGGATTCCTAATATATACAATCAGGAAAGCACTTACATAGAAAGGAACTAAACATGACAGGAAGACTAACACAAGAATTCCTAGTGTTTTCGCTGCTTTCCGCTCTGATGCCATTGAAAAATCGTTTAGTTTGACGTCATTGAAATTATGTTTTCGGCTACATTTTATCTTCTTTGCATGTCTTTTTGCAATAGCAAAAATTTTCATATACATAATTATAATTGTTGTGCAGGGTGCAATAAATACTACAATAAAATCAAAAATGGTCCAGATTTCACTGACTGTAATAATACATGCAGGACATGTAGCATTTCGTGTATTCTCAGAAATATTTCCATTATCGTAAAGAAGCAATATATTATAGATTAGTGAACTCATCCAGAGAATATATAATATCTTCAACGTTAGATTCACTGTCATATTACTACAATAAACAAAAGGGTTTTTGAGAGCGATGTATCTATCCACAGAAATAAATGCTACATTATAAATAGACACGCAAGTCAAGTGAAAGGAAGCCACATTACAGATGATGCAATAGGAGGCATCAAAGCACCAGTCAGGATTCAGCAAGAGAGCAAAGTGGAAAGGCATCACACTAACTCCAACCAGAAAGTCTGCCACAGCCAAAGAGAGAAGTATGAAGTTAGTTGGAGTGTGGAGCTTCTTGAAGTGGCAGATCGAGATGATTACAAGGAGATTTCCACAAACTGTGACAAAAATAACTGCTGCAGCAGTCATGTACCATAGCACATCTGCTTGTTTTTGTGATTCTCCAATGCAAGATAGGCTTGAAGAATTATCACAGGACTCCACTTGAGCGTTTGAGAAATTCATTAATGAAGAATTGTCTTGATAGTATATTTGATATATTTAGGGCAGGAATAATGATATTTTCGGAAAATAGAAGTTGTAGAAGTTGAGTGTGTCAGGTTGTCTCAAGGAGACTTTCTAATTTGCTTGTACAGATTATAATCATATTTATATAGTGCAGTCACTGCCTTTTTTTTGGCTGTTAATGAAAACCCCTAAGATTTAAATTGACCAATTGTACAGACAGTTGCGTGAGGAGACCATGTGAAATTAAGGGTGATGCAATCCAATGATGAAGTCAGAGAAGATATCAAGAGCGCAAAGGTGTTGATTTTAGCGTAAAAATTTAAATGAATCCAAACCTCCCTTTAACCTTGCATAGTAAATATAGTTGAAGCAAGCTGTATTATTTTGCTCAATCGCGTTAAACTAAAATTATACATTTGTATTCAAGCAATTTAAATGGTTGTAATGCAGATCCTCAGCTTTTGAAAAACCCTTAAACCCCAAAAATGAATGCATTCCCTAGTAAGACACATATGTACTGTTCACAGATATAAATGTGTACATATGCTTTTTAAACATCCATTTTGTGGGGCGCCCCGGTGGCTTATCAGTCTAAGCGCGCGTACCATAAAGGCTGTGTCCTTCCCGCAGCGACCTGGGTTTGCTTCCAGCTCAGGTCATTTGCTGCATGTCCTCCCCCATTCCTCTCCCCAACCCTCCCGCCCCTCCACACTGCATAACTGTCAAATAAAGGAAAAATTCCCCAAAAAAAATCTTTAAAAAAAAAACATCCATTTTGTGTTTGCAAAATGCGGCATATTGTTAAACATTTTGATTGTGCCAAGTAAAAATGCACAGCACATTTATTACAAAATCTTTCCCCGTCACAGAGCACAGTGTTTCAAGAATTTAGCTTCATGGGTGTTTCTGAAAAGTCAGGTGTGGTTATTTGCTTTCCTAGAGCTGATAAGCATTGTTTTCAGTGTCTAGTTTGCATAGTTGGCTTTTGGCAGTCTTTGGTCTCATTGACCAAATGACGATTTGTAACAACAAAAGTCAAGGAATCATTACATGGCTGGGAAAAAAAAAAAAAAAAAAAAAAATTTCTGCTAATGGTCAAATTGTCCCACCAAAAGCAACTTGCCAAAACAGCATTAAGAAGAATGACAGCACTGCTGACTTGCGAGTAAACTGGTGACCAAGAATTAAATCAGAAGTTTATGACTCAATAAATCTCTCCATAATGAAGATGAATCTCCAAAATTCTTAAGGATATAAGATGAAAAATGCAATAGACAAACAGGGGGCTACTGCTTCCTATAACTCACCTAAAAGAGCCAGCAGTTCTGAAAAGGTCTGTTGAACAAGAATCAAACATAAAACTGTGAAAGCAACAGCAGTTTGAGGAGGCTAAAGGGTACTACTCAAGATAGAAATCAGCAACTTTCATCTACAACTTCAATTCCAAAAGCACTGGCACAGCATGGAAAATGCAACAGAAGCAAGTGATTATAAATTCTCATTTACATAAAAATAGTGAACAGCACAAAGCAAAAATACTCAAAGTTTCACGATATCAGCTATATTGATTTTTGTAAATATTTGCAAATTCCAAATTTGATGCCTCAACACAAAACACTTCAATTGAATTTTATTACCTTAAAAGTTTAGTCCTCCCACATTGTAAGAGGCCAGTGGACCACTTGGGGCAGATCTGGCGTTTTGCTCATTAGTTCGAGGGTGGTCTACGGGTGGGTTGCTGACGAAAAGCCTACAGTTTTGCCAAATTTTAATCAAAAAGGCCTTTTAAATCATTCATTTATTCTTCTTAATTCATTTTAATAACAATTAATTTTTTTTTCTTAATATTCAGGCAAGGTAAAAATATGATGGTGCATGATGGTTCGACAGTGGGCCAGATGTGGTGGTCCAATATCTGGAAATGTGATTTTACTATCTGGGCTTTAGCGCATGATTTGGCCCCCCCCACTTTGAAAATATCTCCTGCGCCCCTGGATATGGCACACCCTTATCGGAGTCCAACACCACCTGGAAACAAGTCTGACATAGCACTGAGAATGCGGACACAGCTCCGGCTGTGGTTATATGGGGACTGGATGGCTCAAACTAACAGCCCCACCCCCAACAGGATACGTTGTGGGATGCGGTCATAGGCCTTCTTCGAGTCCACAAAACACTTGTAGACTGGATGAGCGAACTACCAGAGCCCCTCCAGCATCTGTGCAAGGGTAAAAAGCTGATCCACAGTTCAGTAGCCCAAACGAAACCCTGATTGCTCTTCCTGAATTCAAGGCTCAACAAAATCTCTATCTTGCTGCTGGGTGGATCCGTTGTATACAGAAATCTACATGAGGTAGATGTATGCACATATAAATCCATCTGGCATATTACTCATATTCACTGGTGGCTGGTGAACTGGCAATAAGGAAGCCAGCTCAAACCCATGCAAAAGGACCTCAATTGGCTGGTTGCACAAGATGGTGCTGACTACATTCTGAAATACGCCGGGTTGTTCAACAACCTCCGGTTTGTTTCTGCTACTTACCGGTCTACGTCAGATGTTGAGCAGATGATAGGTATATTATCCCAAAAATGTGATTTTAGCTATAGCCGATATTCCCAACATTTGGCTTAATTAACCATGAATGATATTCGCTAGATTTGTCTCGATTATTTGTTAGTGATGGTTGTTCATTGGCACTCTTGATGAGACATTAGCTGATCCGGACCGTTGGGGGTGTGGCATGACACCAATGGATTATTTTTATAATTGGAAAATGTGTTAATAAAGGAAAATGACTGAGAACAACCCAGTACTAATAATTGTTGTGAAGGAATGTTCTGGGTACCATCAATTTTCAGTTCTGGGTACGCCACTGAAAGTCTACGCACTTAAAGCTAACCGAATTAGTTATTGGAAAGACGATTGGACAATTTATGTTAAGTTTGCATAAGTGAATTTGTGAAATTCTTATGAAACACCACAGATTTGTGTTTACAAGCTTAACTGTTCTAAAAGCGGTAGCCTATGGCCTGTATTGCATTCAATTTGAAATTTGAAAAATAGAAGAAGCAAATACAGGATACAGGAGATGGAATTCAGACTAATTTAGTTCAGACTGAGAGTGAGGAGCTCTGTTGGTGGTGCAGTGGTTAGCACCGCTGCCTCATAGCAAGAAGGTTGTGGGTTCGATTCCGGCCTGGGGCCTTTCTGTGTGGAGTTTGTATGTTCTCCCCGTGTTTGCATGGATTTCCTCCGAGCACTCCGGTTTCCTCACCCACAAAAACATGCATAATAGGAACACTCCTACTGGTACCCCTGACCAAGGAACTGGTTTTCGAAATGGAGTTGGTCCCTGGATGCTGCTCTGTGGCTGCCCACTGCTCCTAACTATAGGATGGGTTTAATGCAGAGGACAAATTACCCCACGGGGTTCAATAAAGTGTGTATTTAAAAAAATAGAGTTTGTTCAAAGCGTCACATCAATAAATTTTCATCAGAAGATTGTCTTGTTTGGAGACTCTATTTTTCCGGTTTTCACATTTTTCTGTCCAACACACCATACTTCTTATTTTGGATTTGCATACTTTTTAAACTTCTTATAGAGAGGAGAAGGACCAGCCCATTATCAGTGACCTGTTCAAAAACTAGCATCTGCCATTACTGCGCTCCACATGGGCAACCTGCATGTCTGTGAGGGCACAGTTGATTCAGGGAGTTATATTGTTCTATTTACCCCCTTCCTGATTTATTCTATATTTTCATTTTTGCCATACTTAAATGTTTCATATCATCCAACTAATTTTAATATTAGAAATGTTAGAAATCAGTGATTTGTATGCTTGTTTTTAGTTTCTAGTTTTTAGTATTGCTATTATTTATTTTATTTATTATATTTATTCATTAGAGCATGTGTGTTTCTGGATGATTGCTCTGTCTCTGGTCTTCAGTGTTTTCCTCCGTTTCTGTCTCCATGGCATCTTGTCTTTTTCATCACACTCTCTTCCCTGTAATTTCGGTTTGGTAATTCCTCTTCCTTCTCTTTGCTGTTCTGATTGGACTATCCACACTTAGAGCAGTTCAGTTAGGCACGGGTGATTAGTTAGTTCAAAGTTAGGATCCCACCTACTTCCTCTCTCTCTCTCCTATCACCGTCCTTGCTTTTCTAGATCCGCCTCTCCTCTCACCTGTTCTGAGTTTAGCTGGGCCTCCACTTAATTTGTTTGTGTTTTAAAAGACCCACTTTCCCGTAGTTTCTTGTCGACTTCGTTTCTACCACAGCTCGTTCTTGGTCAGTCTCGTTTTCTGCGCTATTCTGCTCGTTTCGATTGTTGAAAGCTCGTTTCTTGTGATTCTCCGTAAGTTTTGTATTTGATTGTTTGTATTATTGTGAGATTGCTATTTGAGTGATTAGTACTTCGTTCTCCCTAATTCCCATTTTGTATCCATCTGTTTAGTTTCTCCTGTGTTCTCCTTGTCCCATCCAACTCCCTTTTTCCTTCCCCTTCCATTCCCTTAGTTTCAACCCTCTTTGTTACTGTCTTTGTGCGGATTGATTATTCTGGTTACTGGATCTTTTTTGCTTGTCCCCTGACTTGATTCTTCCCATCCTGCATATCTCTGTTTGCCTGGCTATTGATCCATTTCTGTCTTGACCATGAGCTTTGTGAATCCCAATAAACGCCCTGCCGATGCTGAACTGCATTTGGAGTCTATGCCCGTTCCTTTCAGTACGAGTCGACCAGTACAGACTCCAGCGGATACTGCTGAACTTCAGCGACTTTTTCAACAACAAGAGGTCGTCATTCAGCAGCAGCGTCGCGACTTGCAAGAGATGAGAGCTACTCTTCAGCATCTCACTCGGGTCCCACCTTTCCCAGTCCTGCAGTCGCACCGGCAGAGGCAGCTCCCATTCGGGAGCCACGCCCTAACTCCCCACGGGAGTATGGCGGAGACCCCACCACCTGCAAAGCATTCCTGTCCCAGTGCTCGATCATATTCGAGTTACAGCCCCTAACCTTTCCTACCTCCACGTTCCAGAGTGGCCTCGTAATCACACTTTTAACCGGCAGAGCAAGGGACTGGGGAACCTCAATGTGGGGCGCTGGCCACCCCTGCACCCGCACCATTGAAGATTTCATGGCGGAGATGAGGGAGGTGTTTGACCGTCCTACCAGGGGCGAGAGGCAGGAAGTGCACTACTGAGTTTACGGCAAGCCGGCTGCAGTGTCTCTGATTACGCCATCCAATTCCGTTCGTTGGCCGCCTCTACACACTGGAGCGAAGACGCCCAGTTTGATGTGTTTCTACCGGGGTTGGCAGAGAACATCAAGGATGAGTTGGCGTCCGCGAGCTTCCATCTGATCTGCAGGGGCTCATCAGAGTGGCCATCCAGATTGACTCTCGGATCCAGCAGCGTAAGAGGGAGCGCCAGAGCCATTCAGAGTCCCGACGGTCAGACCAGCGTGGCAACTTTCGATCTCCCCGGGGCGACTCTCCTATCCAGGAGACCGGCGAGCCCGAAGGGGTCGGGAGAACCCATGCAGGTCGACCGTTGCCGGTTATCGCCACAAGAGCGAGCTAGGAGACTGCGCACGGGGGCGTGTCTGTACTGTGGGCTGGCGGGTCATCGTATCCAGTGCTGTCCCCTACTCAAAAAGGAGGGGGGTGAGGGGAGGATCGGACAGCTGGTTCAAGATAACAATGACCCACGCAAGCTGGTTCCTGTCACTCTACTTTTTCGCAAGCGATCGTTGACTACTGATGTTTTGTTTGATTCAGGATCAGACATCAACCTGATCGACGCCAACCTGTGCAACCAGCTCCAGCTCCAGCCCCAGAAGCTACCTACGCCGTTCCAAGCACTTGGTCTTTGTGGGCAACCGCTAGGTCAGGTGACCCAGGTTACGCCCCCACTCACGCCATTGTCTCCGGCAACCATCAGGAGCTGATCCGGCTCCATGTCATCACCTCCTCCTCTGCTCCCATCGTCCTGGGCCTCCCTTGGTTGAAACAACACAACCCCACCATCAACTGGAGGACTGGACAGGTGGCTGAGTGGAGTACTCATTGCCTGCGTTCCTGCCTCCGCCAAAGGCTCCCGCTAAGCAGGACGAGGGAGGATCCAGTGAGCCTCCAGTCACTCCGATTTGTCCAAGGTCCCCAGTGAGTACCATGATCTGGCGAAGTCTTCTCAAAGTCTCGTGCCCTGTCTCTGCCCCCTCACAGACCCTACGACTGCGCCATTGATCTCCAACCTGGCACAGCGCCCCTAAGGGGGGGTCTCTATTCTCTGTCTCGCCCAGAGCAAGAGGCCATGGAGAAATATGTGGAGGAGTCACTGGCTGCTGGCATCATCCGTCCCTCTTCCTCTCCTGCTGGCGCTGGCTTCTTCTTTTAGCAAGAAGGACGGATCTCAGGGCCATGTATTGACTACAGGGGACTCAATAACATCACTATTAAGAACCGATATCCCCTTCCTCCTAATGAATTCTGCTTTTGAGCTGTTGCAAGGGGGCTACTATCTTCACCAAACTTGACCTCATGCAACGCTTAACACCTCGTCAGGATTAAGGAAGGGGATGAATGGAAGACAGCTTTCAACACCGCTAGGGGTACTACGAGTACCTGGTCATGCCGTTTGGGCTAGCTAACGCCCCCCGCTGTCTTCCAGAACCTGGTTAACGACATCCTGCATGACATGATTAATCAATTTGTTTTTGTATACCTTGATGATATATTAATATTCTCTCGTTCCAAGGAAGAACACATTCGTCATGTTAGGTGCAGTCCTGCAGCGCCTCCTGGAGAACCAACTCTACGCCAAGGCAGAGAAGTGTGAATTCCACTTGGACACAGTCCCTTCCTCGGATTTGTGGTCACTCCAGGAGGCATCCTAATGGACCAGGAGAAGGTGAAGGCGGTAAAGGACTGGGCTACCCCTACTACACATAAGGAACTACAGTGCTTCCTAGGGTTTGCCAACTTTTTACCGTCGATTCATTCATGATTACAGTACCGTTGCTGCTCCACTGACCTCTCTGACTTCCCCCAAAGTTCATTTTGTGTGGACCCCCTCGGCGGAGAAGGCTTTTCTAGAACTAAAGCAAAGGTTTACCACTGCTCCTGTTCTCCAACAGCCAGATCCTGAGAAGCAGTTCATCGTTGAGGTAGACGCCTCTAACACCCCGGCGTGGGGCTGTCCTGTCGCAGCGTAATGGCAAGGATAACAAGGTACACCCTTGCGCCTTCTTCTCCGCAGACTTAGCCCAGCCGGCGTAATTACGACATCGGAAATCGGGAGTTACTGGCGGTGAAGATGGCACTAGAGGAGTGGCGTCATTGGTTAGAGGGGGGCTAAGGTTCCATTCCAGGTCTGGACCGACCACAAGAATCTGGAGTACCTCCGTGCAGCTATGAGGTTAAATTCCGCCAATCTCGTTGGTCACTGTTCTTCGACAGATTTAACTTCACCTTAGCTTATCGCCCAGGCTCCCCAGAACAAGAAACCTGATGCCCTGTCACGTAAATTTTCACCAGACGCCCCCCCCCAAGGAGCCTCAGACCATCTTACCCAGTCGTGTTGTGGTGGGAGTATTAGCTTGGGAATTGGAGGATCGAGTCAGAAGGTCACAACCTTCTGGGGGGCCACCTACTAACTGTCCCAAGGACTGCCTCTTTGTTCCAGACTGCCTCCGAGCCGAAATTCTCCAGTGGGCCCATTCTTCCCGTCTCGCCTGCCATCCTGGTGCTAACCGGACCTTGGCCATGCTAACTTTCGCAGGTTTTGGTGGCCAACGGTCCGGAGAGATGTGAAGAACTTTACGACTGCTTGCTCGGTCTGCGCCCAGAACAAGGCCACCCACACTGCACCAGCTGGTCTCCTGCAACCGCTTCCGGTACCTTCCAGACCATGGGCCAATATCGCGTTGGATTTTGTCACCGCCTTCCGCCCTCCAGAGGTAACACCGTCATCCTGACCATTGTTGATCGCTTCTCCAAGGCAGTACATCTCGTCCCGCTTCCCAAGCTTCCCTCTGCCAGAGAAACAGCTGACTTACTCGTCCAACACGTAATCAGAATACACGGCATCCCTTCTGACATTGTTTCCGACCGTGGCCCTCAATTCATCTCACAAGTCTGGAAAGCCTTTTGTCAAGCCCTGGGGATAACGGTCAGTCTAACTTCTGGATTTCACCCGCAGAGCAATGGGCAGACAGAGAGGGCCAATCAGCAGATGGAGAGTGTCCTTCGGTGCCTCACTTCCCGAGATCAGGGGACTGGGCGAACAACTACCCTGGGTCGAATATTCCATCAACAGCCTTCCCACGGCTGCCTCAGGTGTGTCCCCCTTCCAAGCTTGTCTCGGTTACCAACCACCTCTGTTCCCCTCACAGGAGGTCGAAGTTGATGTTCCCCAACATCCAGGAATTTCTACAGAGGTGCCGAAGGGCGTGGGAGGAAACTCGTTCGCTCTCTCCTGAAAGCTGCTGACGAGATGAGTCGCCAGGCCAACCGTCGTCGCCGGTCCCCGCCGCAATATCAAGTAGGACAAAAAGTTTGGCTTTCTTCCAAGGACATTGCACTGAGGACTGAAAGTCGCAAGCTAGCCCCCCGTTTCATTGGTCCTTTTGTGATTGAGAAAATTATTAACCCTGTCTCTGTTAAACTCAAGCTACCAGCCTCTATGAGCCGTATCCACCCAGTCTTTTTCATGTGTCGTGCATTAAACCTGTACTGTTTTCCGTCCACACCCCTGCCCGACCAATCCTCCTCCCCCAAGGCTCATCGATGGAGGAGAAACATACACAGTGCACAAGTTGCTGGACGTTAAATGGCGAGAAGGGGCCTACAGTACTTGGTGGACTGGGAAGGATCTGACCCGAGGAACGCTCATGGGTTCCTGCTCGTCACATCCTCGACAAATCGCTCATAAAGGACTTTCACAAAAAGGACTTTCAAGCCGAGCTTGGACCGCCAGGTGGCGGTCATAGGGGGGGTTCTGTTAGAAATCAGTGATTTGTATGCTTGTTTTTAGTTTCTAGTTTTTAGTATTGCTATTATTTATTTTATTTATTATATTTATTCATTAGAGCATGTGTGTTTCTGGATGATTGCTCTGTCTCTGGTCTTCAGTGTTTTCCTCCCGTTTCTGTCTCATGGCATCTTGTCTTTTTCATCACACTCTCTTCCCTGTAATTTCGGTTTGGTAATTCCTCTTCCTTCTCTCTTTGCTGTTCTGATTGGACTATCCACACTTAGAGCAGTTCAGTTAGGCACGGGTGATTAGTTAGTTCAAAGTTAGGATCCCACCTACTTCCTCTCTCTCTCTCCTATCACCGTCCTTGCTTTTCTAGATCCGCCTCTCCTCTCACCTGTTCTGAGTTTAGCTGGGCCTCCACTTAATTTGTTTGTGTTTTAAAAAGACCCACTTTCCCGTAGTTTCTTGTCGACTGTTTCTACCACAGCTCGTTCTTGGTCAGTCTCGTTTCTCGCTATTCTGCTCGTTTCGATTGTTGAAAGCTCGTTTCTTGTGATTCTCCCGTAAGTTTTGTATTTGATTGTTTGTATTATTGTGAGATTGCTATTTGAGTGATTAGTACTTCGTTCTCCCTAATTCCCATTTTGTATCCATCTGTTTAGTTTCTCCTGTGTTCTCCCTTGTCCCATCCAACTCCCTTTTTCCTTCCCCTTCCATTCCCTTAGTTTCAACCCTCTTTGTTACTGTCTTTGTCGGATTGATTATTCTGGTTACTGGATCTTTTGCTTGTCCCCTGACTTCGATTCTTCCCATCCTGCATATCTCTGTTTGCCTGGCTATTGATCCATTTCTGTCTTGACCATGAGCTTTGTGAATCCCAATAAACGCCCTGCCGATGCTGAACTGCATTTGGAGTCTATGCCCGTTCCTTTCAAGAAAAATGTCATTTGAATTAACAAAATGCAATTTTAAATCATGATTTAATTTATTGAAGGAAAAAAAAAACCCGACCATCCCTAGCCTTATGTGAAAAAGTACGTGCCCCCTCAGCAACATGCAACAATGCTCACTGCCAATTTGATAGATAGATAGATAGATAGATAGATAGATAATTTATACTTAATTAATCTCAATAGGGAAATTCAGGTGTCTACTCATCCAGACAGACAGTTAAAACACAACAGTGTATCATAAATAAATAGAACACTGTCTTGCAACAGAGCCAGCCTAATGTAAATGTAAGAGCATGGGGTGACTAAACAGAACTGAATAAAAAAGATAAAAAGACTGGATAAAAAGTTAAATAGAATGAATAGCAACTAATAAAAACAGATCACTAAAAATTATTTATTTGCAAGCAGCAGCAAAGTTGTTAACTGCAGGAGTTGGAGAGTCTGATTGTATTTCATGAAGGACCTCCTGTGCTGCTCAGTTGTCATTCTTGATGAGCTGCCTACAGCGGCGGCTGCTGGTCTGGCCAGCCAGGACATGATGGAGGGTGGTTATTGTCCCTGATGACCAGGAACTTGCTCCTCATTCGTCTCTCCACCACAGCCTCCAAGGCTCAGTCCAATCACAGAACTTGGGGGACAAGCCTGTTCAGCAGAAGTGTCTTTAATGTATTGCCCCCCCAAGCAGACAACAAAAGAGAGCACTGCCATCACTGACTGGTAGAACATGACCAGCATCTCCTGCACAAACACCTGAGTCTCCAGGAAGAACAGCCTTTTGTCCCTTCTTATAGAGTGCATCAGTGTTGGCTGACCAGTCCAGCCTGTCGTCCAGATGCACCCCAGGAACTTATAGGTCGACACCACCTCTATGTCCTCGCCACGGATGTTAAGGGGTAGCAGGGGGGCTAATGTCGCAGCTTATAACGAGCATGCGGAAAATAGGCTGCACCATGTAGACGCTGTGTCCAATTATTTTTGAGCCCCTAAAATTAGGGGCTGTGTACAATCCCAATTCCAAAAAAATTTGTCATGACCTCTGATCAAATAAACCCCGATACCCCAGCGCAGTGATGGGGACTCTTTGCTGAGGAAGATGCCATCTTTTGTATGAGACGTTAAACTAAGGTTCTGACTCACTGCGGTCACTAAAGATTGTATGACCCCCTTTCACAAGAGTAGGGGGTTGCTTGGTCCTGGCTAAATTCCAAACATGGCCATTTCACCCTGCCATTTAATTGTCCCCCTGATTTAATTGGCTTCAAAAAGTTGTCATCTCTGTCTCCAAGCAAAAAGGCTCCTAGAACACGTCGGCCTGAGTAAGAATATTGTGGGTTGGTCCCTTGACTTTCTGACCAACAGAACACAGAAAGTGAGGGTTAATGGATCCTTATCTGACCAAGTCTGCTTCTCCATAGGTTCCCCACAGGGTTGCGTTTTGTCCCCTGTATTCTCTATTTTCCATACCAACATGTGTCAGAGTGGGTTTGATAGGAGAACCATCATGAAATATGCAGACGACACAGTCATCATCAGCCTTTTATAGGCAGGCGAGACAGGTCATGGTCCGGTTGTCGACCATTTCATAGAGTGGTGTGAGGAGTCACATCTAGAGATAAACATGAAAAAGGATATGATCATCGATTTTAGGAAGCAGGCTCCCCCACATGAAGTCACATACATCAAGGGTCAGACAGTAGAACTTGTACAATCTTACAAGTATCTTGGTACGATCATAGACACTAAACTTAGCTTTGATGAAAATTGTGGAGCTGTGTGTAAGGGACACCAGCCTCTTTTCTGTAAAAGGAAACTGTCTTACTTTCCTGTTGACAAAACCATGATGAAGTTGTTCTTCCATGCTTTTATTGAATCTGTCCTTTCTTTTTGCATGGTGACATGGTTTGGCAACCTGTCTTTAAAGAGCAGGAACTCACTGAGCCAGACCGTCAAATGGGCTAGCAGGCTTCTTGGCGAGACACAGCTTAGCCCAGAAGCCCCCAGAAGACAGCTGCAGCGGCTTACTGGCCCCATCTTAGGTGATAGGTCTCACCCTCTGTATGGTGAATTCCAGCTCCTTCCATCTGGCTGCAGGTAAATTGTACCAAGGAGCAAAACTAAAAGGCACAGATCTAGTTTTGTCCCTGCAGCCATCATACAGCTTAACAAGAACTAGTGATTCCTTGACGATGGTTGTGGTGATGAGGATGATGATGATGACAATGATGTTGATGATCACTTATGCACTTTATGCACTTATGAGTTCCACTTATGCACTTTATGACGTGCACTTTATGAGGGTAGACATTTTGTACACTTGATGCACTTTATGAGGTAGGCTATGCATTAAGCCTGAAGGGTCCATGCATAGCAGTAATAGAATGGTTATGATACAAAAGTACAAAAAGTTCATCATCAGTGTATTTTAATATTTCCTATTTGTTTTTGTATTGTCTTGTATGACAGACTCACTGCAAGCCAAATTTACCTGCTGGTACAAATAAAGTAATCTGAATCTGAATCTGAATCTGGATATGTGTTTCTGAGGCAGATAGAACCTTGTAATACTCAGGTCACGACAGACGTCACGTTAACCGAATATTTTCCGTCACTGAAGGATTTTTTTAAATAATGACGGAATATTTTGAAGGCCGTCCGTCATTTTGACAGAATGTAATTCACAGCCCCGTGCAATTGGTGGTGGGTGTCATATTGTCTTGAGCATTGTCTTTGATCTGTATGACAGATGCCAAGTCTCACGCATTCGGCGTAGGTCTCACGCATTTTTAAGGCTTATTCACCGTAGTCCGCAATTATTCAACGAACGCTTATTAATGAGATTCTCACGCGGAATTAAATTCCTTGCACATTGAAGTTTCAGTTTCACTTGCGTGGAGGTGGACCTCACCATGGAAAGCGATTATGACACTGGACTTCTCGTGCTTCTCTTTACTCAGGGATTGGAAACAATGCATATGGTTTCATGATTGTTTAAATTGTTTAAATGAAAGAAGACCATTTGAAATGTCTTTATGCAATTCCATTGCTTTCAATCCTTCAGTAAAGACAAGCGTGAGAATTCCCGAGTCATGATCAATTTCCGTGTCACTAGTGGGGAAATCCACCATAATGCACGTGAAACCGATTAACTTAATGTGCAATAACTTGAATTCCGTGAATGAATTTCTTCAGTTCGCGTTGATTGAATAATTGCTGACTATGGCACAGAACGCCACAATGCCACAGGGTTAATTCAAAAAGTTTATATGTGACCAACCCATCCATCTTGGAGCACTGAGTTGAATTAACACTGGGATTTTTGCTGAATGAGAGATCAGACTTGGCATCTCTGGTATGATACTGTATTCCTCATATTTTTGTAATATGATCATTTGCTCTTCATTTGTAAAATATGCTGCTCTGCTGCCGGTACACGATTGGTCATATGCTATTTAACATAGTGCGTAATGTGTGTCTACATGAATCACTGTCGGCATCAGCTAATGCGTAATCTATAAATTACTCTGTTTATTAAAAAAATAAACGATTATCATTTTAAAAAATAAAATTACAATGACGGATAATAATTGATTATGACGGAATTTTTATGCCCCTGTCCGTCACAATGACGGACAATCAGAAAGTGTAATGCGACCTCTAGGTCACGATATGTCTTTCTGAACACGACTACTGAATCGGATGACCTAGATGCTCAACAGAGCATCCCAGTTACTAACTCAGCACACAGTATCTAATCTGACACACTAGTCCAGTGAGTGGAGCAAAGTTGATGTCACACTTCAGTGAGAGTAGCAGCCCGGGGCCATAATATACTGGTTTCAAAAATATAGGGATATTGTAAAGGTACCCAAAATCTTGTAAGAAGTGTATGTGGCAATCCTTAAAGCTCTCTATGAGAGATACCGTATTCATATTGCTCTCAGAATTAACCAACTCTTGAATGCTCAACATAATTTATTTTTCAACCGTACTCAGTGTTGTGCACAGGGGGTAGTAGAGTAAAACTCAGGGATAAGATTTTTCCCATAAAAGAGGGCATGGAGCTTTTTCTCAGTCAGAGACAGTCAGCTGCTGTGATAATACAGAGATCTGTGTTGAAATGCTGAACTGGAGATGTCTTACTGCGGAGCAGCGCCACCTAGCATTGGCCAGACTCCAGACAGAAAGTTGTCAAGTTGAGGTAGCTGCAGAGCTTGATGTTAGTCAAGTGTTATCTCTTGACTCCTTACAGGCTTTAGACAGACTGGCAGTGTTCAGGAAAGCTAGGACATGGGGCTTCTTCGTGTAACAACCCTGCAAAATGACCGTTACATTCGTATGTATGACCTTATGTCACGGAACTGTCAATGCCACACAACTGCAGCTGCGTCTCAGAGAGGTCAGGCAACTCTGGGAGTCCACACAAACTATTCGGAACTGCCTTCACCAGCATGGGTTGTATACTTTATGTCCATTGGTGGCTGAACCCCTGAGGAACCGACATCGCAGGGAACAGCTGCAGTGGGCAAGGCAACACGTCAACTGGACACATCGTCAGTGGTCATCAGTGCTCTTTACTGATGTAAGCAAGGTTCACTTGTTCAGATCAGATGGTCGGAGGTTTGTTTGGAGATGGAGGGGTGACTGTTACGCTGATGTCAATGCTGTTGAACATGAACAACATAGAGGTGGTGGTGTCATGGTGTGGGCAGGATTGTCCAGTGACTTTAAAACCGATTCAATCATCATAAATGGGTGTCTTACTGGCCAATACTATTTTAACACAATAATTAACCCCATTATTGAGCCTCTATATTGCCGTCACCGCTCTAATTTCCTGTTCATGGATGACAATCCCAGAGCACACTGTGCGCAAATTGTTACTGAGCACATCCAGAGGGCCGAAGTTCCTCATTAAGAGTGGCCATCTCCAGACTTGAATCTGCAAAAGGAAGGGCAAAACTTCCCTCAGGATTGCGTAGGGAGAGTTGTGAGCTGAGAACTCGCTTGTCAGGTGGTGAGCGATGCTAGAGGCGGTCTCACTTTATATTATGAGTTACATAGTTTGTTGGAGGGCCAAAACAGAAATATATGGGGTCAGCCGAGCCCCAATATGCCATTTACTGATCCCCATGTATTTCCGTCTTGGCCCTCTAACAAGCTGTGTTACGAATTTATCCCACCAAAGACCTGTTTTTTTTTCACATGCATGCCATTTCGGCTGCTCCAGAGACGCTAAGGGAGATAATCTGCCCGCACGCCGATTATGGGCTCAGTGACGTAATATGGGAATATATGGGGTTTCCACGTGCTGCTTTCGACCAATGCCATCCAAGTATTCTTGTCTGAGGTGGGATAATGACCCCCATCACCCACCTCCACGTTTTCATTAGGATACAGGTACTCCATTGATTGCTCACTACGGCCTGGTAGACTGCTTGTTAACGTTTGATTTTTTTTTTTAATTGGTTCAATTACATTTTTAGGAAGAAGAATAAATGGTACATTTAATGATCATTCTTTGATATTTTATTTCATATGCTACATAACCATAATATCCCTACATTGATGTGAGCAGTGTAATTAAAGCACTCCCATTAACTAAGGAAAGAGGATGAATGAAAAAAGGTTGCATTTATATTCATAAGCAACCATTCCATACTTCACAGAGTAAGAAAGTTGCCATTTCAAGTTAGTCCATTTAACCCATTTAAACCGGGACAGCCATTTAAAACAGTGCATTCCATGATTATTTGCTGAAGAAAAAAAAAAATTCCAACTGTTCCTGAAAGCTGAGAAGCTGTGCTTCAGCCCAAATACAGGTTACTATGGTAAACAAAATGATTCCCTTTTTTTGCATTAGGCCTTTTAACAGATCCATGAATTTGAATGAAAAAATAACTTTTTTTCAAGTTTTTATGGATAATATATCTGCAATCCCATGGGATGAAAACTGTAAATACTGTGTGATACCACACAAATAATTGGTGCCGCTAAATGTTGTTGCTGCACCACTTAGTATTTTGATGTAATGCAGGGGGATACAGTCATCAGGGTGTCCATCCATCCATTCATCCGTGCATCTGTCTGTAATCATTTCATTTCCAGAGCAGAACTCAAAAGCTGTTCAATACTTTTCTTCCAAATTTGTTGTGCATATTAATCAGGTCCTAGGCTGGTGCCTTATGGTATTTCTGAGATTTGATAGCGGGGGCCGGGGGGATATGTCATCTTCTGATGACTTGTTTCAGTAGTTTCCGCAGCATATAAGAACCGCTAATGGAACACGTCTACAGTCCTGCAAGATGGTAAACCGAAGTTGTTAAATTAGATTGATGAATTCAGCATTTACAGTACAGCATTTAAACTAGATTTACTCTGGGAAAATTTTGAAATACATTGGTTTCATAAGATTTCAGGTTATGCACTGGCTTCTATTTTATTAACTTATCAGTGAAGCATTCGAGTGCCACACTATCTTTAGTCTTAAAAAACTGTGATAGAATCTTAAAATCACATTTAGATCAGTGAAAAGCTGTGCAAAAAGGGGTAAGACAAAGATACTGACTGTAAAATCAAAGACAGTAGCCAACCCATTTGAGTTTAAAGAAAATTCTGAAATAACTTACTCTTTTTACAACAACCTACAATAATTCGGAGTCAATGGATACACCTTAGTTTTTGATTAGATTAGTTAAGAAAATGTAACCTGTTTATACATAGGCCAGATTAATTGCACAATAAACACAATGTGGACGTGCAAAGCTTATTCTTGACTGCATCATTGTAACTTTGGACACAATTATGTTTTAGAAGGTTGTCACTATTAACATGGAAAGCAAATAGGAAACCAAAATGCTGTGTTACCAAATGTGGTTGGGAAGTAAAACAAGATAAACAAGGGTTCCTCCAGTGCAATGTTTTGATCCTCAGACTTGTCTTAAGATGTGAACTTTATATCAGAATCTATGACTGAGAGAAGAAAAAAACCTCAGTATTTCGCTTATCTTTGTACAGTCTCAATTCAAGTTTTTTTTCCAATTTTATGCTTTCCATAAAAATCTTTTTCAATTTGAAATGCCAATAAAGTGAGTGCCAAATAAAAGTTGCCTTGCAACTAGATAAAGGCTGTCTCATTACTTTTATGATATAGCTGGTTTGTCAGACAGCTTCAGCAATCTTTGACAAAATCCAGAGAAGTACATCATTTCAATATTTTATACAATGTGGTATTAATTCATGTTTATGACTGAATGATTTTGTTCACTCGAAGTAACATCTTTTTCACATTTAATGACAGATCCTTAGAACACATCTGGTATGAGTACAATGCAAAACAGAGGAAACAATAAATAAAGAAGGGGTGAAACCTCTATAATTAGCCTGCATAGGGACTCTCAGAGGTGGCAAAAATAAAATGCAAGATCAACGGCAGAAAATGACACAGAAAAACCATGAACAATGCTGATGAATATTTTTTGCACTGTCAAGATAAATAGGAGGTTTAATTTCTTGAGTTTAATAAACAGCAAACAATTATTTTTCTTTTACAAGTACATTCATGAGAGAAGATTCAGCAGCACATATCTGAAGTGTTAAAATGAGTTTAGCAGACTTTTGGAACCATGGATAGAATAAGGCATAAATTATGGGGTTGATGGAAGAGTTTAGATACATTAGAGTTAATGTATTAAGAACCGCTAGGTACACTGATGGCTTCTTAACGTATACATCAAGAAAAACACTCACAAAACAGGGTACCAAACACAGAAGGAATACCACCACGAGAATTGATAATGATTTTGCTGCTTTCCTTTCAGATGCCATTGATTCGTTATTTACCTTTTTGCTAATTGAATGTTGTTTTCTGACACACGTGATTTTTTTTGCATGTTTTTTGCAATCGCAAAGATTTTCAAATAAGCAATGACAATTGTCATGCATGGCACAATGAGTATTATTAAAAAGTCAGCTGTAGCCCATTTTTCATTTATTTTAACTTGACATTCAACACATGTAATATTTGCATTTAGAGGAGTAACAAATCCATTGCAATACAGAAGGATCATATTGTATGTTAATGAACACAACCAGAGAATTGCAATGACCTTTGAAGTAAGTTTCACTGTGATTTTAGCAGAATAAAGAAAAGGGTTGCTAAGGGCAAAATATCGGTCCACTGCAATAAAAACAACACTATAAATTGACACACAAGTTAGATGATAAGAAACCACAGTATTGCTGGTGCAGTAGAATTCACCAATGCACCAGTATGGATCTATCAACATAATGAAGTGGAAAGGCATGACAGTTACTCCAACAAGACAGTCTGCCATAGCCAAAGAGAGGAGTATGAAGTTAGTTGATGTGTGGAGCTGAGTAAAATGACAAATGGAGATGATGACTAGTAGATTTCCACACACTGTCACAAAAATCAGTGCTGCCACAGCCAAATACAGCACTGCATCTGTCAACATTGGCAGTGCTCCTGGACAGAATATGCTTGATGAATTAATACAGGACTCTTCTTGAACTTTTGTGAAATTCATAGATGAAAATGCTGGAGTTTCGCTGATTCATGAGATGTGAGATCAGACGTTAAGTGTCTGCACGCAATTCATGTAATGGCATCCTATACACAATCTTCAGCTGTGTATAATATGCAGCGTTGAGTACTTAGTCCACCAGAATCCCTCATAATCCTTGAGAACAAACTCTGCAGTCCTATTTATATGATTTAGATGCCTGTGTTTTTTATGTGGTTTTTAATGAATTCCCATCAGATTTTACTCTATCAATTGTACAGGGACGTACTGTTGTGAAAGGAGACATAATGCACATTACAAACAGGTCCATGATGATATCAAATTAGAGGAAAGAACTTTCTACATGAACACACTGACTCTTCAGTACAGCACTTTATGACTTCAGGCCATAAGTATTGTTCTGAGGAGTGCTGTATCTCCCACTGCTGCAAGCAAATTCATATTGCAAATTTGCTTTGAATGACGGCCTTCAAAATGGACTCAGTAGAGGACTAAAAAAATTGACTTTGGTTGTCATCAATGCATTATCAAACAAAAAAAACAAATTCATGGAATGGCAAAGAATAAAAAAGAGTAGCCATGCAAAGGCATCACACAAAGGAGCACTGGGCCTCGCTGAACTGGCAGAGGCCCTTGCATTTAGGTTAGCACTTTTATACACCCAGTTTGATTGAGCCACATTGGCCCAATTTTTCCAGCGCTATGCGATGCACTATCACAAACTCTCAGCGTTCCATCAATGGAGTGGCTTGACTCCCGCGCAAGAACGCATAATGCAGTCGCAGTGCATGTAGAATGATCGACGGTCAAGTTTCTCTTATAACACAGTTTACGGAAAACGGTCAACATGCAACTCTCATACAACTCCTGCGGTAACTATACTGCATCCAAAGCATATCCTGTTTGCCGTAAGGCACTCTAGTGCTGTAAAGCCTAATGCTGTCGTTATTGTAACAGTCCTTTCTTCGCAGTAAAAAATGGAGTGTCATTATTACAGAGTAAGCCTATTTAATTCCAAATAGAGCACTTACAACAATATGCCGAGTAAAACCACTCTAACAGTATCATTAAATGTGAGAGTAAAGTTCTGCAGGCATGTAGTGTCAAGTTCAACTCTACAGAAAGACAATTCCCCGTGAAGCTTATCCTCCATTGTTAATTTTGACACAAAATAGAGTAGAATTAACTCTGAAAATCTTATACTCGCCATAGTGTAAATTTTACACTAATTTCACGTTCAATTTTGACGTCGAACCAACATTGGGATTTGACATCAACCGGATTTTCATTTTCAACTAAATTCTAACATATATACAATGTTGTATTTCGATGTTACACCAACGTTGGGTTTTGACGTCAACCCAATTTTCATTTTCAACTAAAATATAACGTATATCCAACATGGGATTTTGACGTCTAACCAAAATTGGGATTTGACGTCAACCCGATTTTCATTTTCAACTAAATTCCAACGTCTATATGATGTTGAATTTTGACGTCACACCAACATTGGGTTTTGACGTCAACCCAATTTTCATTTTCAACTAAAATATAACGTCTATCCAACATGGTAAATTGACGTCTAACCAACACTGAGATTTGACGTCTACCCGATTTACATTTTCAACTAAATCCAACGTCTACACAATGTTGTATTTTGATGTTACACCAATGTTGGGTTTTGACGTCCACCCAATTTTCATTTTCAACTAAAATGTAACATATCCAACGTGGGATTTTGACGTCTAACCAACATTGGGATTTGACTTCAACCCGATTTTCATTTTCAGCTAAATTGAGTGATGATTCTAGAAAATTTCAAAAGTGGGCCAACTCCCCCCGACTTAAAAAAAAAAAATGGGGAAAAAAAAAAAAAAAAAGGGCCAACTGGGTACACCTGATAAAATGCCATTTATATCAAGTTTTTAAACAGTACCTTGACTGGCTCACTTTTTATATGTACACACATTCAGTTTTTACACCTTATTGACAAAACTAAGACATGAATGACAGTTTGAGTTTGAAGTTTAATAGAAAACCTTCACAGTCTGTGCCAATCATAACAATCATGAAGTAAACATATTTTCAGTACTGTCTTGAATATTAGTAGCAGCAGCAGGAATAAATGCAAGGCATGATCACAAAGGCCAGCCATATGGGGCATGCCCATATATGGGCAGAGGCGCAGAATCATGAGGATAAACTGCTACGATTTCCAAGTTCAACATCGGGGCGGCAGGGCCGGTTTTCAAACGTGAGTCTTGCCCACCCAGTCAAAAGTTAACAAAAAAAAAAAAAAAAAAAGTCAATGACAAAATAGCGCATAAAATAATAGTTCCTGACGCCTGATTTGGCGCATATCTTAAAGCCCGCCTCCAAACCGAAGTCCTACTGCTAAAGTTGTAAGTACAGGTACTTCTCCAGGCAGTGAAGCCATTCTCTTCATAGGTGTACGTTGAGCAGCCCGCAGAGACTCACAATTTTACCTACATTTTGTTTTATTCGTTCAAACGAGTTCTGAGCCATGTATCATTTTTTAAAAGTTATTAGCAAGCCTTGTGCTGCTTCAACCTCAAGCAATGCCGTAGCTTGCACACCAGAAGCTATGACTATGGCTCCGACTCCAGTGCCCTCCACAAGCACTGGATAGTTGTTGCTGACATAGTGTGTTGTCTATGTGCAGTCATTATGGTCACCACCTTCTGGCCATATTTCTCAGTCTTACAATAAGCCAAAAGGGCATGGGAGCCATAATTTCTCTCTTTACAGCAAAGGCTGCCTCTGGCCTAGTCTGGTTTATCTTTTTTTTTTTTAAATTGAGATAGCTGAAACGCATACCCCTTTATCTTCACGTCATACTTGGTCGCCAATTTCAACCAGGATCAGTTCCACCTGCACCTGACTCCAGCCTCTAGTTGAGCCACAGTAAGGGCATCTTCCTCCTCAAACTCTCTCATTCTGGAAAAAAAAAAATGAAGTGTGGCAAAGTTTGGCTACCTGAACTAGTTAAATGCTAACGCAAGTAAAGGAAAGGAAAGTGTATTCACACAGTACATTTTGTATACTATGGCAAGTTTAACAGCTTTACATAGGGGAAATGTTACACCATTCAAGAATAAACGCCGTCATGTGATTAAACAATGTCTACTTGGGGCAAAGAAAAACGGCTGTAGATTGTCATTTCTGCAATCGAAAGTTGGCTGGCGGATAAACGTGAAGTGTTTTCTGTTTTGAAACAGGCTGTCCACTCAGCTGTGGCTAAGCCTAATGCCGTTAGCGAGTGATCCTAATATTACTGTATATTAAACGGTATGCTTTACTTGAAGGTCGAACAAATAGACTTCACGTCTGATTTATAGCTTATTGATAAGAAGCAAATGATAACATCTATCGATACATTTTGTAAAGGGCGCAGTCACCTGATATAGCGATACGATACCATCTATCTGCTAACAGCAGCCTAACTCGGCAAAATGCCATTTAAACTGGAACACCATAATTTACAGCTGATACAAATGCATTCAGTCTTGTTCAACAGCGAACTTAATTGAGCTGGCTACAAACAGGCTAACCTAAGCATCAACAAAATTACTTCAAGAAGCAGTTGCTGACAGTCACCTTATTACTTCGTTTCAAGTAGTCTCGAGATATCGATAAAAGCGGAAACGTCGACCGATGATCGTACCGTAACGTAAAGGTGATCCACTCAGAGGCAGAGTAGGGCAAGTCCATTTATTTGTCAGCAGGGGATGAACGGTACCGGTGGTGTGACACATGACTCTCAGATACTTGCAGATTATTTGAGTAAGACCAGAGCCATCTCCCTACATGGCTGTGAATAGGACGTATCACCACCCCCGATTTTTTTTTTTTTTTTTTTTTTTTGCAGATCTACACGATTCACGTGAATGACCCGTCTCAATGTGAAAAAGTTTGCACCACTGAAAGTTGGTGATACACAATGTTTTCATATCAATCTCGCACTAGAACAAAGGATTCACGCCAAATCATTATGTAATGCGTAGTTGCTGGCGCACTGAAATCTTCGTTCAGCGCCAAGTCTGTCAAACTTGCGGGATCCTGCAAATTACGCGTCCTAGAATCATCACTGAAATTCAAGAACAAAACAAAGAAACCAGTCAAAAAACAATCATAGAGATGAAGGAAATGTTTGCGCACTACTGCTTTGCTGTTGGCTTCTGCTGTCACCACTTGATCAACACCTTAACACAAACAAACAATTGTCCCAAGTTGACAACGACCAGTCGGTAAATATAAATGAAATGCCGAGATTGAACTTTTTTGGACATGGATACCTTGCCATCTACTCGATTACCAAACAAATTGATCACCCCCGTTGCGGCACGCCGAGCAAACAAAACAACCGGAGAAGAGGCAATTGGCATGGTTACGACATGTTTTTGATTTTGATCTTATTGTCTGGGGACGTGCAATACTATGCATAAAACTATTCTATGTTAGAGACTATTCGTACTATTCTATGTTAGAGACACTCTGAAATGTAATGAAATCAAATTGGATACACCATTAGAATGCTTGGCTTTGATTATTGCATTATCCCCCAAGATGAATTTTGACATTGTAGCGTTGTATAATCCACCATCCCATGATGTTTCTTTTTATGATAACTTAGACAAACTTTTTAAACATGTAAATAGTCGTACTGAATCCATTTTTCATGGTGATTTTAATATTAACTGGCTAGAGAAAAGCTGAAGAAAAAACTTAAAGAGACTGATGTCAAAACAGTCTTCAGCAGATGGTGAAGGGTCCAACATGGATTACGCGAACGAGTAAAACTATGATAGTAATTATCAGATCTAACAGACCCCAGCGAATAATTAGAATGTACAATCTACATAAGAAAGTAAACCAGGGAACTCGGGTATCGCCAAAAACAAGTTGACACAAATCGAAAATGATCTAAATAATTTAGACTGGAATAACGTTCTACAATCGAATGATTTAGAAAATTGCTGTAACTCTGATGAAAAACCTCACAAACCTGATTGGGAAATACACTAAGACATTCAAATGTGCGCAACGAAAAGTCTCCTTGCCACGGCTGAACAATGACATCGTCAACTAATGAAAAAAAGAGACTATTTGAAAAAAAAATCGCTGTTCTCCAAAACAAATACCGATTTCCTATCTTTCATTGTGAAAAATGCAGTAGTCAGAGAACTGCGTAAAGCAAAGACAGCCTATTTTATGCAACTGATTGAGGAATCTGAAGGAACAGCGCCTTTTGGAAGCACCTCAACAGTCTTACTAAACTCAACAACAAAAAACAATAACAGAATTGGAAGTGAATGGAGTTATTTGCAATAACAATTCAGCTATTGCAAATGAATTTAACAATTTCTTTATTCAGTCAGTGGAGGAGCTTGCTGAGAATTTCGAGCCAGCAACTCTATCACAGTCCACAAAGTCTGAGTCATCAAAGCTTTTCCAAATTAAGGAGGTTAGTCAGGAAAAAGTACACAAAATCATTAGTAAATTAAATAAGTCTAAGGCAAAAGATGTGTTTGGGTTGGACACTGCTTTTATCAGAACTTACTGCTCTGCCCTGGTTAAACCTGTGACCCACCTGGTAAACCTTTCCATCAGAGTGGGCAAATTCCCATTTTTGAACCCCAATTTTTTTTGCTGGGCGCAAAGCAGGCAACTATAGGCCCGATTGCAATATTGCAAAGTATTAGAAAAAGATTACTACAGAACAGCTAGTTGAGCATCTCCAAAGCAACAAATTTATCAACTCCAAACAGTTTGGATTTAGACCAGGGTACTCCACAGAAATGGCCGACTTACCCAACCGGGATAAGTTGGATTAGGGTAATGTTGTGGGAGCTGTGTTTATAGACCTCAAAAAGGCTTTTGACACTGTGAACCACAACATACTCTTGAATAAACTCACCACGTTAAACTTCTCTAAACATGCTATTGGCTGGTTTGCATCATATCTGGAGCATAGAGAGCAACGTGTTAAAATAAACACTGAACTCTCAATGCCACTACAATCCACAAAGGGTATCCCACAGGGCTCCATCTTGGGGCCTCTGCTCTTTAGTTTATATATAAACGATTTACCAACATGCTATCAGTCAGCTAACTGTCAAATGTACACTGACGATACAGTAATTTATGCATCAGCTAGGAAACCAAATGCAGTAGCAGAGACCCTGACCAAGGAAATGGAGGGTGTATCCCAGTGGCTCAAAGATAACCATCTGACGCTCAACGTCAAAAAAACTGTATCTATGTGCTTCTCCATAAGAGGGATAGCCAAGTGCACTATTAAAATAGACCAAGAGGCCATAGAGGAAGTTGATGAATTTAAATTTTTATTATTAATTAAATTAAAAATTATTATTATTATTTTATTATTTGTATTATTTTGGACTCCCAACTCAAATTCGATAAACACATTAACAAACTCTGTAAGACTGTCCGGACAAACCTGAACTGTTTCAGAATGATAGGCATCACGTACCTGTCAGGGCAGCTTTAATGTTTTTTCATGCCATGATACTTTCTCACTTATCCTACTGTGTCACTGTATGGGGCCAAGCCTCCCAGACAACAGTCAAACCTATCATATCATTATACAAACAGGCACTGAAAATAATGGATAAGAAACCAATAATGTGGCACCACTGTTTGATTGTACAGAAATACAAGCTTTTAAGTTTTGACAGCTTCATTGAGTTCTCTTTTCTTAAACTGATTTTTAAATGTGTAAATAATTTAGCTCCCGCCGTACTCTGTCCTTTTGTGACAAAAACAAATACAAGGAGAATGGCCACAAGGGGAGCAGTGGGTGGCAACTGCATAGCAGAGGGGTGCAAAACTACATTCGGCCAGTCGTGTTTTTCAGTAATAGGGACCCATTTTTGGAATGATTTACCAACTGAAATAAGAACACAAACCAAGCTGAAAACATTTAACAGAAAGGTAAAACACTGGCTGAAAGAAAACCAAACATGTAACCACTGAGTCAGGACCATAAATGCAGGAGCAGATGCACGTATGCACACACATGCACACACTCTGTTGTTCTTGTTGTAATGTATTGTCTGTGCTAGATGCCTGGCTGTTCCAAGATGGCTGCCAGGCTCGCCCAAGCTAAACATGTAGCGGCACTGGTGGGGTGGGCATAGGGCAAGCGGGTGCGGCGGCTGGGTGTTTGGGGTTTGTGTTGTTATGTGATGTGCCGTTTTGTGATGTTTTTATGCAAAAAAAAAAAAAAAAAAAGCACGCATGCATACAGTACGCTGCTCATGTAACGTCATGAATCTGTTTAATGTTGATGTAATGTATTAGTATACAGTGTATCTGCTGCATGACTATGGACTGCACTATGTAGTTTTTTTAAAACATTATATTTGGATTATTATAATTATTATTTTTTAGAAAGGCCTGACCAGGGACTGGCGCTGCAAATTAGCCAACTGGCTAGAAACCTTCTATGCAACACATCTACACATATTGTTATGGCTTTGACTGTAATAACTATGTACGTAATAATGTGCGCTGCATTGTCCCTGACAAATAAACGAATAAATAAAAAATAAATTTTGACTTCACTGCAACTGTGTCCCCCTCCCTGCTTCTTACTCTGCTTAACATCTCAGGCTCAAACAAACTCTAAAGTTTTCAATAATCCGCTTTCTGAAACAGGGCCTAGGTATTAAAAGTAAAGGTACTTTATTTGTCACACATAGAATCGTACAGTGAAATTTGTTCTCTGTATTTGACCCATCCTTGAGGAGCAGTGGGCTGTCGCAGGGCAACACCTGGGGACCAATTCCAGATGTATATCAGAGCCTTGGTCAGGGACCCTGACAAGATTAACCTAGTGTACATGTTTTTGATGGTGGGGGAAACCAGAGCACCCGGAGGAAACCCATGAAAGCACAGGGAGAACATGCAAACTCCACACAAAAAGGCCCTGCACACTTTCTTGATGTGAGGCAACAGAGCTAAACACCGAGTGGCCATGCAAACAGGTCAGGGGTGAAAAAGGTGAGAGGGAGACCTGCTAGGGAGTCCCAGGGTTATGCCCCTCCCGAGTTTTTTTTTTTTTTTTTTTTGTGGAAAAAACTAAGTTGCCAGATCTGATTTGTTTTAGGTTTACTCTAGCACTGGTCACAAGCAGAATTATCTGGGTTTCAATATTTTGCAAAATATTCTCTCATCGGTTCTACACGATTCAAATGGATTACCTATTTTGGATTCAAAACGGCAAATTTCGCCAAAAGGTGAGAGATTTGCGTGAGTGCTGAGCCACCGTGCTGCGTATTGATCACTTCTGTCCAGCAGCAGCAGCTACAGTGTAGCACTGTGCCTGTGTATTAGCTGGTATAAACTCAGCATGCATTTGTTCAGTAAACTGTTATTCATTGACTTAATTTTAGAGGTGATAAATTTGTCAAATCAGTTCAAGTCAGATACTCAAGTAAAGCAAGAAAGGAACTATCACAAGAATAACTGATTATTGAAAATAAAAACAGAATCCCTTGCATTAGCATTGAGGATGACATGCTAACACTAGTCCATTCTGATATCACAATGAACTTCTTTTGACTTTTTTTTTTTTTAACACATATCAATAAGCAATTTCTTAATATATTTTATACTATATACTTACTTGCTTCTGGCATTGGGTATGGGGAGTGTTTTTTCTGTATTGGGTGGAGGAGTGATTGACCGCTCTGGTCTTCTGCTGTGAGCTGAATATCCAGAGAAGCTACAAGAATCAGAGGGAATTTAATGGTCAAGATAAATTTACAGACTAAATTTTACACAAATAATTATGTCTAATTATTTGCCTAAAATTTAGACAATACAATTCCCCTTAATCGGACCCATCAGCTCCTTCCCTGTAGCAACAAGCTGCAGTGTACTTATCCAACATTACAAAACTATAGACCTGCAAACTAGAGGGTGACACGGGAGTGGATTTTCACTCCTGTCCCATCCCTCTGCCATGACCGAGTTTTTTAAAAAAAAATCCTGTCCCATCCCAATCCCAGAAGAATGACTCCCATCCCATCCTGCTCCCAGGTTTGGCCGGAGTCTTTCATTTAAAACAAATTATAAAAACCTGACCTGTTGTTATTACAATTCCCGGTCCTGCCCACTCCCGTTGACTTTTTTCCTGTCCTGTCCCAGTCCCATGACGAACAGTTAAATTGATTCCCATCCTGCGGGAATCCCACGGGACCCACATATTTGATAAAACTGTCACTATGTACAGACAGCAGCACATTAGACAATCTGAAAAAAAACCTGCTCCTTTAGTCTCTCCTCTGGCCAGTGGTGGACGAAGTACTCAACCCCAGTACTTGAGTCAAAGTACAGATACTAATGGTCAAATATTACTCCATTACAAGTCAATGTAGCTCAGTCAAAACATTACTCAAGTAAAAGTAAAAAAGTAATTGCTTTTAAATATACTCAAGTATTCAAAAGTGCATGCTTTAAAAATTACTTAAGTACAAGTAAAAGTAATTTTTATACATCAATGCATTGCTGTAATGTTTCCACAATGAATTCATAGAACCATGTAACTCTGAAATCACCTGCACTGCATGCACTTTTACTTGCTTGTGGAACCACTACACTATACAAAGCCAAATGAAACACCTATAAAAACATAGTAATGAATCAAATCATCCAAAAAGGATAGCCATTGTCACTTTTTTTTTTTTTTAATTTAACATGTTTATTAAACAGCATTTTGTTGTTTGCTGTGCATCACAATATGGCATATGCTAGCTGTGCGTGCATGATGACATACTTCCGCTTTTACGTAGATCCCAGTTGAGAGCGGGTACTGTGATTGGTTCCCTTCGTTGAAGGACACACTGTGTGGCCAATTGCATTTTAGGGAAGAATAAGAAAAAAACTGCAACAACAGATAAACTAAAAGTAACGAGTACTTCCCAGCCTTCTTAAAAATGTAGTGGAGTAGAAAGTAAAATATTTGTCTTTGAAATGTAATTGAGTGAAAGTAAAAGTATCCAAAAAATCTAATACTCAAGTAAAGTACAAATTCTCAAAATCTGCACTTAAGAACAGTACTCAAGTAAATTTACTTTGTTACTGTCCATCACTGCTTCTGGCTCCAACTGCAATTGCAAGAATTTAACCATCCCGAATCTTGAAAACCAATCAGAGCCAGAGGAGAGTTTGAGGGAGTGTCTGACATCTGTCAGTCACTGCTCGCACACATGCTGCGGACCACCCCCTTCCTCCGCTCATGCAGCCCTGATGCAGCCATTCAGTCTACAGCCCAGTGAGCGGTTTGAGCTCCATGTTGCTAATGCTACCTAGCCGCTTCAGGACGCGTCAGAGTATCTTTGGTTGCATGCACAGCAGAAGCGCAGAAACCGCAGGGGGGCTGGGTTTTGGAGGCAGGGGAGGAGTGCAGCAGAGAGGGAGGGGAAGTGACGTGAAACCTGTGTTGGTTCAAATTTTCAAGCTAAGTCTGCTCTCTTCTCGATCTTACCGACTTCAGCTTAAAGGTTATGCTAGAGCTGCATTGGTCGCTGTTTGCCATTGTCCGTTTTGGAGATTTGTACTGATGTAAATATTTTTCAAAGTGGTTTGACAATTGGGCCAATACCGGATCAGTTAAAGCCTACCAAGTTTTAACACTGGTGGGACAAGAGGTGGGACAAAGTCACTGCTTTACAAGTCCAAGTCAAGTCTAAAGTCTTGGCAGGTAAAACTTTGTGAATCTATTACATTAGTATAGAGTAACATGCCATTGTGTATGGGTCCCTATCAGGTTCTAATTGAATTAATGACTTAAGACCTGAGGAACCTTTTTTTGGCCTGGTAGACTGAGGTGTGGAAGAGGCGGATCGTGCTCTGGAAAGCTCATTTTCCTTGGAGACTGGAGTGACTTGTAGGACTGGAGAGGTTGACCTCCTGGATGACGTTGACGACGATCGCGAGCATACCTGAGACTCTCTCTGTTGAACGCGTCCCAGCTTCCTTGGAGGAGCAGGAAGTTCTAGCTCTGTTTTTTAAAGCAAAATCAACAGAGATGCACAATATATTGGTGATAATATTTTTGAATACATCTGAACAATGAGCAACACTGGTCTGATGTGAACAACCAATGATTACTTCCATCTATCAGCTGCAGCAGCCATACAGCCAGAGCCTTGGATGCTCTGGAGTAGGGATGGGCATTTTCAGGACTTTCCTCGATCAATCAATGGGGAAAATTAATAATCAATCATCGATTTGATCTTTTTTTTTAATATTAAAAATGAGTCTAGCAGAAAATACTCCAGAGAGCGTATTTTTCCTCAATTAAATCTTAATTCCAAGAAGAACTTATAGTCCAACAACTATTCTCTTACCTAGGGCCTGACCGATTTGTCGGCCGATTATAGCCAACAATAATCAAAATAATCAAAATAATAATAAATTTCAAAATAATCATCATCGGCCGGAGTTTTGCCGATTAAACACCGATATATTAATTTCTCATAAAACAGTAAATGCTGTTATGTGTCGGAGTCACTCAGAATGACGTCCTTGCGCCGCTTGTCCAGTAGATGGAGCTCCGACTCCATTCACTCCTCAGTCCCCCACCACTGTCTCTCAGTTACAGGAAGCTACAGGTAACATTACAGGAGTGGGCTGAGCCGACAGCGTGAGTTTATAACAACGTTGTGAAATAAAAAATGACTTAACATGTCTCCCGTTTCAGTTTAACTCTCTTTGCCATGTGTCATGACAAGTGACGGCGTGCTTCGTTTTGTCGGTCATGCTTTTCACTTACGTTGCATTGCTAAAGTTGTGCTACCTAGCTTGAGTTACTCCTTAGACCCTTTTACACTGCCTGAATAAGTCGGGTTTAATGCGCCTTTAAGCCGCCTCGCTGTTCTGTATAAACGCAACCGACACGGGTTGGGGGTCTGAGTTGATCCGCTAATCATCCGCCTTCGGAGGTAGCAACTTGTCAGAGCCGGAGTGGAGCCGGAGCAACGCCTGCGTAGGGAAGCCGGCTCAGTAGGTCAGGGCTGCGACGTTTCAGGATGTGACCCACCACCGCGGGGAATTTAAAACTCTCTGAAGAGGAAGAACAGCAGATAACCTACAGCGACCGACCAGAGGTTTATTCAGTGCAGGCCTGAAAAGTTAAAATGAATAACATTACTGTCTGTCATCTACAGCCACCGTCATGTCACTGTTAGTTTTACTTTGCCAGAAAATACTATAACGTGACACAGGCTGTAACAGCAGCTCACTGTGTGTTTTTATTGACTAACATTAGCGTCAGACTATCATTTGTATATTTAAAACACAACTCTGTCAAAGATGACATGTTTTGACATTTGAGAAAGGCATCTCTGGTTTTATTTTTGGTTCATATGAGTCATGACTTCATGGTAAAAAAAAATAATGGAGTAGAGAAAATGTGAATTAACGTTAAAGGGCATCAGAGTGTTGCATAAATAATGTTCTGCCAGTAACTTCACTCATTATGTTGCTTATATACAGGAAAAAGTATTGTGAAACAGTAAAATGTTCTGCCTGTAATTCATATCTTTGTTGTTACAAGTGTTAAGGGACCAAAAAAGAACTTATTTTTATTCATTTTATATATTTTTTTTTAATTTAATTCGCCGATTAATCTGTTGTTGGAATTTTTTGTGCCAAATTTCAGAATCGGCATCGGCCTCAAAAAATCCATATCGGTTGGGCCCTGCTCTTAACCACAGTGGTAACACTGTTGTTAAACAAAAAACTAAAATTATGAGGCACTAATAAAGGCAGCTGTGAGGTGCCGTGAACCAAACCTCTTCACTAATTAATGAGCTGACACCACTGCGCTCTGAAACACATCTGAGTCTCTTTCAGACACAATTACAGAAAATACTGTCATATAAAACGATACTACGCTAAAAAATAATACTATGTAGCCTGTTAGCAACTTGTTACCACTGAGGTGATGGTAGCTTGGAGGAGGATTCATTCAGCAGCATCGGACACAACGTTATGTTGTTCTATTGGTTTATTTTTGGGGTTTGTCATGTTTTAGTTTAAAATGGTCCCACATCAAACTTCGTGTTCCTCTCTCCATTGTTTACTTCCCATCTTTACGGCAGCCTGTCAGCATTTGAGTTTCAGTTTCTGTTTCCTACACTGCTCCCTCATGGTCAAATTGCATCCCTGTGCAGAAAAATGTCTCATTGCTGCCATGTATTGACATCCACTGCAGTGCTCTCAGGACAAAAACAACACAACATGACCTATATTTGATACCAACTTTAGATCGATTGAAATTCCATGTGATTGATGTAATTCTTAACGATCAACCATCGATCATCGATTAAACATGCCCATCCCTACTCTGGAGTGTGGCTGTAATGCTCCATCTCAAATTAACTACCCATAAGGCCAGTTTAACATGCCCTGTTTTAAACTGGGCCATTGTTCCCTTGACAGTGGGGTGGGGATTTCCTCACTTAAACTACATATCAGTGTATTTCTAAAAGATAATGCATGTTATTTGTCACTTTTAGGGACCGAGCCTGTAAGGCAGGGAGGTCTCAGAGAGGCCTATTGTTCCTGTACAGTTTCTTTATTATTACGTCACTTTAAGCCCTAATTTGACCCCCTAAATGTGCTCCAAAACTCATATTTGGCACACACATCAGGTCTGGTAAAAATTTGATAAAATGAAAAAAGTAACCCCCCCCCTTACCCACTGTCAAAATGGGCTCTGTAGCGCCACCTACATACACTAAAACTACCACTATGGAGCGATCCAAAAGTTATAACTTTTAAAGAGCAGGGTTTGCTTGGTCATGTTTGACTGTTTCAAGCCGATACGACAAATGACCTCAGAGGAGTTAACGTTTGAAGGAGGACAATTTTCGGGTCGAAATCTTATTTTGAAAGTTAAATTGCGGACTTCCTGTTGGATTTAGGTCAGGGGTGTCGGTGTATGATTTTTAGGTCTCGATGAAACGAACAATTGAGTTTTCTTTTTATCTCTCTACGACGTTCCTACTGGCCGTAGTGGCCATTTTAGTGTACCTAGGTGGCGCTACAGAGCACATTTTGGCACATTTTTGGCCTCTCTGAGGCCTCCCTGCCTTACAGGCTCGGTCCCCAATAATAAACGGCACAGGAACAATAGAGCCTTGCCCTCCAGGGGCTCAGTCCCCAATAACCAACCTTCATTAGAGCTGGAACTTTGTCCATCTTCCAATTCCGGCTCACTGTCACTCACTGTATTCTCAAAATCACCTTTTTCAAGAGACAAAAACAAAATGATTGTGTTTGGGGCTGCAACTAACGATTATTTTCATTACTGTTTAATCTCTCAATCACTTTAATTAATTGTGTTTTAGGAAAATATGCAACGGTGCAAATAGATTTTAAGATGCACCGTTTTTGAGTAAAGTGCTGCAAAACAGGGTAGAAAGGGAGGAGTTCATGAAAACAGTAGGGTTTGCATGAAATAAATTAGCAAGATATGCATGAACTACTACTGTATTTTAAAAGATAAGATTTGGTACCTGCAAGAAAATCTTCCAATTGCTTAGATTTTCTTCTTCTTTTTGCCATTACTTCATCCTTTTCAGCTTCTATAAATGATATATAACAATAAACATGGCAAAGCAAAAATAGTTGTGAATTCAGGACACTGGTATGGCAGGTTATTTATCTTAAGACAAAGTGCACACAAAAAATGTAACTGGACCTACCAGATCTCATTTTCACTTTTATCAGAGGAAATGTGCTCCAACCATCAGATGGTGTGCGGCGTTCTTTTAAATGTTTTGTTGCATTTGTCACCTTTGGCCAGAAGACCAACATCTCCTTGGTGTCTACCCAGCTGTCTGGCACCGTTCCTTCTTGCTGCCTTGTATTTTCTTGTCACACTGCCCTAACCCAAGCCATCCTGAAATAAAACATACCAACAACTTAAAAAAACATGGCTTTAAAATTAATTTGGAATTAAAATTTATTTCTATTAACTCCAGGTTTCAGATATTAGATAATCAGATAATATAATATTTCAAGACATTGACTCAATGACTTAGCAAAAATTCCTCAAAATCATATTTTAAAAAATTACCCTATGTTGATGAAGAAAAAATATTTCCATTAGCGCACACACGCACACACACACACCTTGATGTAGGTCATAGAGGGATCAGTGTTACATTTAGATTGTCATAACTAGTTAAAGTTCCTTGTAGTGGCTTTAAAAGGAAGCTTACCGTAACCCTCCTGTTATGTTGCAGGTAAAATTTAAAATTTTAGGGGAAAAAAGCATTCTATATGCAACAGCAGTATTAAAAGTCCATCATGTTTGTACTGTTTAAAGGGATAGTTCGAGTTTTTCAACATGAAGTTGTATGACATCCTCATCATCAGTGTTGTGCATCAACAGTGACTTTTCCCCTACTGCGTCCTTTGAGCAGAGTTCTGTCCTGGTTTTGGTGTTGAAGTGGGTAGTTCCGGCTAGTTTGCTTGGGTCACAAAGATAGCGCCAAGTGATTGTGAGGTCTGACTTTTTTCAGGACACTGGTGTTGTGATGCAAATGTATTACTCTTTTGAATGCATATTTTTTTGTGAAGCAAAATGCTTTATCTTTGAGACCTAAGCAACCTAGCTGGAACTACCTACTTCAACATAGGGCCAGACGATATTTTAAAAAAAGTAAATCGGTTAAAAAAAGTCATATTGATCGATAGATAATTATCGATTTTTTTTTTCTTTTAATGTTAAATATATTTTTGGGACATTTTATGCTTAATGACCTACTTTAAATGAAGCCCACAAGAAAAAAAAAAAAAAAAACATTGAATTCCAGCTCTTTATTCAACCATTTTTTTAATCAGACCATCAAGTTCACATACAGCTACAAATGATAACTAAAATAAGCAAAGTGAAATGAACTTAAGTGACCTGACATCAGAAAAATCTCATAAATAAATGTTAAAGAATCTCCTAAATCTGATTCTCTATATGTTATACAGGCTACATTTTAGCAGAGTTCACATGAAACTCTACAGGTAGAATATGACTAAAAACAATTCCCCCTACAGCATGTGGCAGGAGGCCAAATTACACATGAAATTTAATGTCTGTGTTTTATCTCCAAAGCACCCGACTGTGTGTAAACGCGTGATGCCGTGTTTTCAGCCGAGTGCCCAACGCTGGTCTGACACATTTCTTATAAGTCTGGACAAAGTGTAACGTTAATTAACATTCATCAATAGAACTTCCTTTTACTAAACGTTGGTGGTGTAACTCTCAACAACAGATAACTGAATAACTTGGCGTCAGGTCGAGTTTTGCTCCGGCGTTTCACATTAACTTAGCTGCAACAACCGCGAACAACGTGATGTGCCGGGGTGCGCCGCTCTCCTCCCAGCTCTGTGGGGCCCGTAATGCCGGTATATGGATGTAGCAGGTTAGCGGTTAGCAGTTAGCCATTAGCGGATGCTTGGAAGGAGCATGCCTGGGTGGGCCTGTGTGATTGGCTGTTGACTTCAGTATCAAGTGACATGATAAGGCTTATGAACTAGGAAGGGAACACGCTTGTTCACATGCCTTTTTCCATCAAACTATCAAGCTGTTTTTTTATATCGATCAACAAGCGTCTATCAATATATATTGATAACGAATTATCGTCCAGCCCTACTTCAACACCAAAACCAGGACAGAACTCTGCTCACAGGATGCAGTAGGGGAAAAAAATCACTGTTGATGCATGACACTGATGGTGAGGATGTCATACAACTTCATGTCAAAAAACCTGAACAATCCCTGTAAGTTTTTCTTTGGGCAAAAAAAAAAAATCTTATTTCTATACAGTGTGTGCACTGTTTTGCATAGGATGGATATTGCTGTTGCACAACACGCTTGCTTCCGCTGTTAACATTTATGTTAGGCGTGGATCGTTAAATCATGGAGGAAGAGAAAGAAAATGGTAAGAGGCAGATAGAATACCCAAGTTGTCACCCCAGAAAAGTCCAATGTCCAAAGTGTGGAATCACTACAAGTTGAAATATAAAGCAGTTACAGACAAATTTGTAATTACCTTCAGTGTTTTCGCTCCATGCTGTGCAATAATGGCATAAGCACATATCCTGTTAATAGGGCAGACAAGACACTTTTCTGTTAATTTCTTCAGCTTCAACCAGCCTGCGATGTTTCCGGACTCTTTCCCAGTTTCTGACATACATAACATTAATAAGCCTAGAGTCACAAGGCACAGTAAAGAAGCTTTCCAGGCTTTTTTGTGATACAATATCACATAAAATACCATCATCATGTTTTTCTCTTACAAAGGCAAAGTGTTCATTCTGCGAGAGGAAACATCCATTTCTCTTGTTTGCTGCAACAAAATGCCAACTTTTGTTACCCATCTTTCTGTGGCTTTCTGCCGTCTCATGTTCAAAAAGTCTCTTTGCTACTTGACTGATGGGATTCTTGGCATTTCTCACTAATTTCTTTAGGATTTGCAGATGATTCTCAAAAGGAAATGCTGAAATATCATTGAGAGAACACTGGAAATGTCCACAGTCATCTGACAGATGTCTCAAGTTATGAACGTTATACACCAAAAAACTGTCCGTGTATATATGCTGACATTTGTCTACAAAATAGCATAACAGTTGTTTGGCATAGTCCATCTAAGCTGCACGTGTCCTTTCACAGGAGTCCAGGAGGATTGATACAGCTACTATTAGGCAGAGAAAGTGCTCATATACATTTTTGTGCAAAACCTTTTTCAAAACTACAGGTCCAGAATATAGAAGGAATTGGCCAAGTTCTGTGGCTTTCCACCGATCTAATTCAGACAACAGCCTCGGTTGGCGAGCATATTCACTAGGCAGCTTCCCAGATAAAGACACAGGTAGAGCTGAAATCTCCCCTACTTTTCTCTGTGACAGTCTACATTCAGGTGGTCCTTGTTTCAGAAAGCACAGCACTCTTTTCACAACTCCCAGACATACCAAGTGCATATAATCAAGAGGAAAACCTGACACGCATCTTATTCCTCCATTAACTAAAGGGGATACTCCAACCTGATGGTCAACATAAAGTCCATTAGAGAAATCTCTGTCAGTTCTTAATGGGCAGTCTCCTTGGAACACGACTCTCTTGTTCTTTACTTTCCCTTGATTGTGCATCTTTCACAGGAGTGATATCCATTATGTCCTTTTATACACTTTAAGAACACTTGAGCTGGAGCATCACAAACAAAGGCTTTGATGCACACCTGGATTTCTTTGCCATTCACAGTGATGTGCCTTCTCTGTAGTTCTGTGTATTCAGCTAAAAAGTCTTCAAGAAAATTATCAACTGAGTTAGGTTTAGAGTCACCATTAAAAAGTGCAACTATAAATGGTTCTAAGTCACTGAAACAACAGATAATTGGCCAGAACTGTGCTTTAGATGACTTTAACAGAGGAACTCCATCAACATTCACCAATAGGTCCACAGAGTTTGAGCGGTCAAAAATTGCAGTTCCTCGAAATAATTTTCACAACAGAGCACTCAATCCCAAAGGAAGCATATTGTCCACCACACTTGTCCTCTGTCTGGATTGCACGAGGTGTTTGCAATAATGTCCTTGAATCCTTTGGCACATCTAAACCTTCATCTTTCAAAATACCAAGCAATTCATTAATTTGACTTCTTCCACATTTACTTCTCGTAGCCCAGGAAGCAAGCTTTTCTTGAAAGGTTATGTCATCTTCTTTAACGCTGTCTATGCCTTCTTCAGAATCAGTTGACACATACTCTCTGTATCCAAAATCTGAATCTGAATCTGTGTCCACAAGGGCATGAGTACCATACACAACCTCCACTTTTTTGTTTTTTTTTTTTTTCAAGCCAGAATGATTTTAAAAGGGGCACAAATATTTTTGGGGGGTTTTAAAATACATAGTGTGAGAAGGGGTTTAGAATGATGGGGGAAAGATTTTAAAAACAAAGGGTTTTTACAAGATTATAAAAAAAATATTTATACAATTCCGCTTATCACATCTGTATTGATCCCTCGTGTCATTCACTCTAAGTCCTATCTCTTGAACTACTTCTGTCCTTTTTTAAAGGACCTAAGAAATAATATATTCTTTTTTTCTTTTATTTATTGTTGTCAATGAGGAGACGTCGAGTGAATATTCATTTTGATGTCTTTCATGCTGGTGAGTTGGCTGATCTGTTGACACTGGCTAGAATAATTTGAGAAGAACAAGCCATTGTTTGTGCCTAAGTTGGGTTAAGGTTAGGGTTCGGGATAGGGGTAGGGATAGCATTCCCTATAGGTTAGCTTAGCGTTAGTGTTAGGGATAGGGGTAGGGATGGCATTCCCTGTGGGTTAGGTTAAGGTTAGGGTTAGGGATAGGGGTAGGGATAGCATTCCCTGTGAGTTAGGTCACATTTGCGTGCTTATGACAGAACAATAGATCAGTGTCGTGACAAACTAAAGAAAATGTGCGCGACGCGGTGCCAAAGTCTTGCAGCTCAAGTTAGGAGGCAGATAAATTTTCATGGTGTGAGACATGGATAACATAATCAGCGAAATCAGATATATATGGTTCTTTTCTTTCTTAATAACTTATTGTTGTTAACGTTATGTAAATGGGCAGCCTTAAATGCACTCGCGTGTTTTCTATTTCGAATGGAAATAAAAGGCGTGCTAAAATTGGTCATACGTGCACAGAAATAGTATCCTGACTATAAAGGGTCGAGTAGTAATCAGCGACAAGAAGAAAAATGAGTGATTGCACGGTGCAAGATGTATGGAATTTGTGGCGGCTGTCTCGGACTCCTGAGTCCACGATACAATTCTGCAAGGAAAGGGGTCTGATTGCTAGCGCTCCGCTTTGTCAATTATGTGTCGCAGAATGAGTCCGTGGTTTCGAAGAAGCAGACTTTCGAGTGGGCTTTGTATGGCGCTGCCACAATCAGAGATGCAGCACTTTCGGACCTCCGACCGCAGTATTTTATCGTGGGACCTGGTTCGCTGGTAGCAGGATGTCGCTCGAGAAAGTCCTGGTGCTCACCTACTGCTGGGCAGCGCAGATGTCAAACAAAAGCGGCGATAAAGGAATCCAGCCTCGGCAGCGGAATCACAAGCAAATTGAAACTGTCGTCGACTGGTTCACTTATTGTCGCGAATGAAACCTTCACGTTGTCCAGCAGTGTAGTACCACCGCTATAGGGGGCCCAGGGCTTGTAGTAGAGATTGACGTAGTCCAAATTTGGCCGCCAAAAAAAAAAACAACGCGGTCGTTTTCGATGGCAAGTGGGTCTTGGGGGTATTTGCCGTGAGACTAAGAGGTTTTTCGTCGAGGTTGAGAACCGAAATTCGGCGGCGTTAATACCCCTATTAAGGAGTATGTTGCCGCCAGTTCGCAAATTGTAACCGACTGCTCGCGTGCTTTACGATTGCCTCAGCGAGAAGAACTTCCAGCATCTCACGGTGAACCACTCCCTCAACCCGTTGATCCTGCCTCCCCTGGCGTACACACTCAAAATATTGAGTGCCAGTGGTGGCAGATCAAGAGGTCCTTGCCATCCAAGCACACGAGCAGCAGCGACGGCTTAGGTTTTTATCTGGCCGGTATATGTGGCGGCAGCGTTCACAGCGGCGTCGACCACTTTATTCAAATTTTAGCAGACATCCTGCTGCTGTGCAGCGCCACCGAAGAGCATGTAACATCTTGCCGCCACTCTCCAGACTTCTGCTTCAGCAGAGGTCTCCTATGAGGTCTAAAGAAAGAAAAAATTAAACTTTTCACCTGGAACCGTACTGTTTTTACGGTTCGGGCACCACCACACAGCATTATTTGCACACGAGGCGACATCAATAGAATAGTATCCATAAATCCAACTTCGATGTAAGTTTTCCAACTTATTTGTTAGGCGCTAGGCAAGCTTTAATTTCTGCAATTACTACTCAAACAAAAGGTCCAGATGCAATAACAAAACCCCCACAATGACACAAACGGCTGGATGTTGAACACACAAGCACATATTCATTGGCGCTTCATTTCGCTGCATCTGTCGTGCCTATCAGAACTATGCATATGCTCAAACTATGTCCCCCAGTATTGTCAACAGTGTCATGGCTGCCACCTTTATAAGCTAGTAGCACGTACAGCCGCTGTGGAAATTAAAGTATAAATTATCTTTACTGGATGTATGGCCGACGTTTTTCCACACCCGAATACTTCACTTGGTATCTAAACATTAAGGTAAGCTGAAAAAGTTGAGTTTTTGTTTATTTTGCTGGAGGTTGTGTATGGTACTCTTACCTCAACAAGTTCACTCGCTTCTTGTAAGGTATTTCTTCCCCCTAGTACTACATCTTCGACTCCATCTCGTACATCACGCTGGTTGTGATCCAAATTTTCAGGGCAATCATCTTCACTGCTACATTCTAGAGCAATTGCTGCTGCTTCAGAACGAATTTTTCACCAGCGCCGCAGATAAGACATGCTATGATCTAAAAAAAAAAAAGCCCCACAAACATTTTGTTTGTGTTAGAGGTAAATCAATAACAATAGTTGTAGAGCTGCAATGAATAATTGATTAAGTGATTATTAATCAAACACTCTAGGGCAAGGATGCTCAATTTGAATTTTTCTCTTGACCAACAACCGACGCTTATTAACCGGTCATTAACCGTTAACCGGCAAGGGTAATGTGCGCTATTTAGAATGCATGAGTGTCTGAACAAACGAACAAGGATCCACATTCCACACAGCGCTGCTGTTAAACGGCACAACGGTATAAAAACGCACTTTATAACAGAAATAAAAGGTTGATCTCCAGTGTAGAAAAAAAAATATTTATATCTTACCGACATTAAAAAAAAACCTAACGTGTAACAGATTAACAAAACAAAAACCACACCCGCGACCGGTGTGCAGCGCGCATTATAAAAGCCTTTCCGATAGCCGACACTCCTGAGATATAATCCTGAGATAAATAAATAAATAAATTAATTAAATAATATTATTATTATAATAATAATAAAGGCCGCATAACATTTTAAAGTATCCAAATATCCCAGCCTCAACAAATCAAGATTAACTTTTAAACTTAGGCTACAGATAGCTGTCAATCATCTATCGCGATTTATTTAGCCTAGTCTTTGCAGCACATTAAACAAGGTATTACAAGTTAGAGGGGGAGAAAGGGGGAATGACGCATCTGAATGAGAGAGGAGCAGGCGAGAGGGGGGGAAGGTCGTCAGTGAGTAACAGTAACTTAGGTGTTTCAGTGCAACTCCAGAAAGGAGGACAAAGTGTCCGGTTTGAGAGTGCGCTGGACCCCGGACAGGGCATTTAAATTAGCCACCCTGCGTTTAGCAGGCATTGAGTATCGGTCACTATGTCGGCATTTTACGCCAGATTGACGTTGGCTTTAGACGTTTGTAAGACATTGGATTTTAGTTACTTATCTCCACAACTGGTCCCGTGTGCAATAGGCTTCAGCGGCAGTAACGATAACGCTTTTAAAAACGCTGTGTTTCCAGCTGAAAGCTCTCGCAGGTGGGTGGTTATAAGGGCAGTCACCATGCAGTGTGGTATAAGGTTAGCGGGCTTTAGGATTGATAAGATAACATTTGGGCAACAGAGTGAGAAGCGGCTAGCTAATTAATAAAGGAATAAGCCCCGAGAAGCAGTGGGTTACAGTGATTTTATAACGGCGGAGGGGCGTTCTAAGGCACAAAGCACAGCTGAGTTGTAAAATCACTGTAACCCACTGCTTCAAGGGGCTTATTGCTTTTATAAAACGGTTACCCTACATATAGCCCATTAAATAAACACACAAGAAAAAAAACTCAACGATTTATTGGTAAAAATGCAACAATAAAATTGAGAACTATTCGTTACTCCACCAAGCAAGATCGAGTGGACAGAATGGTGGGCAAGCAACACAGACGCTAAGATTGCTTTTTCATCTAACGCCATTATCATGTCACATCAGGCTATTTGGGCTCGCTAATGTAGATATACTATGAAAGCAGGCTATTTGGAATGTCTCCTTTGGTGTCCCGAAGGCCCCGTTAAATAATTTTACGTTCGTTTCGGTTTCGCTTTTCGAGTTTCCTTGTTCTCAACTCGCGCCGATCGGCCATATCATTACAACCAGCAGCGAAAGTAGGGAACAAGATTGACTTTTATCCTCCACACTTTCCGGTGTCCAGGAAAATAAGTTGAATTGTGCATTAGTTTGCTAGCTAGCTAGCGTTCACTACAATAGATGTGGTTACCCTACACATAGCCCATAAAATAAACACACAAGAAAAAAAAATCAATTTATCGCTGATACTGAACTAGCGAGCTAGTTAGCCACGTAGCTAGCAAGCTTAAAGTGACATCGCACTCTATAATGCTATAGCTAGCTAGGTAGATAGCCAACTGGTTAGCGGGTTAAAAGGTTAAACTTCGCAAACACTGAAATAGCGAGCTAAAAGTCTTGAAACAAACGTAACCGAACGAGTCAGTTGAGCGCAGACTAGTGGATTGCTAGGCCAGGCGCGCAGGGATATTTCGTGCGGCCGTCTGCCTCAGAATACAGCGGGTTACACTGATTTAATACCGGCATGGAACGCGGCTCAGCCAATCACATTTAAGGATGGAAAGCACCCGTTTTATAAGCTGTTATCACGCTTGCATGATGAGTTGAGAAAAACAGCAAACTCTACATTACATTCACTCACACATACTGCGCCCAACTTTTAGTAGACAAGATAACTACCTGACTGGACGTTGTACACCGATGACAGGCAGTCTCCTCCGGCGTTGTCTTGCTTGTCGTGCTTGCTCCAGAAAAGATGGTTCACTTACGTCGCCCTTTTCCACTAACTCAACTCGACGTGGGCGGGGTTGTCATAGCACGGCGGCTACAGCTGTGTCGTCTCGCTCTCTTTTTCTGATCCTCTCGACAGCTCCAAACTCACTCACCTGCACCTCGATTACGGGCCACGGTTTTCCACAAGTCAGTCAATTAACTCGCGTTAAAGAATTAACTGAGCAAGCAATGTCTGTCAACACGCTTTCACCTTCTGTCTCACGCTCACACCGCACTCAAACTCAAACGATTCTCACGCCAAAAGCCTGTGTTGATTGGACGGGTGCTGAGGCCCACAGAAGCAACAAGGAGCGCTGTGTGTCAATCCAGCACCCACATGCGGCTCGTCAACAGTAATAAGGAAATATCAATTAGATTATCTAAAGTGTGAATATATTTTAAGCTTAATTTTTTTAAATCATTAATTTCAAATCCTGCCTGTAGATGATAAATAAATTTAAGCTGTCTTTAGGATGTTTTCTAAAGCGTACCACTTGTTGTTCTGCTGTGTCTCAACTTATACACAGCAATGGCTGATAATACTAGACTCCGTAAGAAAGACGCCGACAGTGACCACGCGGCTTTAATGAATGAATTGCGTGCGCTTAGCGCAAAAATGGACACTATGCAGACTACAATTGAAAAACAAATGAACGACAAATTGGAAAGGCTGCGCGGGTCTATGGAAAAACTTATTAGCGAGAGCCAAGAAGTTTTTAAGCGTGAGGTGGATAAAGCAGTCAAGGAGATGCATCACGTATTGGATTTGGAGGTGGGAATCCTGAGTTCCAGAATGGACCGGATTGAAACTAAAATTAATGAGAAGAAAGCCGAGGGTAAGCAGTTTGATCCTGACGTGTCGTTGGTGATTGTGGGACTGTCACAAACGGAGGGGAGAAGATGTTGAGGCCAAAGTAAAAACTCTGCTGTCTTAGGGGATGGACTGGGAGCGGTGCCAAAACTTGTGGCCGTTAAGGCGTTATGAGGGCACGAGGGCGAAATCCGGGACTCATCAGAGTGGAACTCGAGTCTCACAAATGGAGAAAGTGGCTGTGCTTGGGCGGAGGCCCTAAACTCAAGGACAATGAAAGTTACCGAAGGGTATATGTTTAAGTCAGCAAAAGTCACACGCTGAGCGTCTTATAGAATTCAATCTTAGAACTCTTCTCAGGAGATCCCAGCTGCTAAAGACTACTACTTGGCCAATAATGGACGTCTAGTGAAGCGTGGTCAAGCTAAACTCTCGGGATCGAGGCCACAGCCATCGGTTTGAAGATTTCATGCCCAGCCTGTAATCACGGACCATATTGCTTTAGTGCATTGGAACGTTAATGGATGGACGCTTGCTAATAGTAAACTGAGAGCGCAACTGCTTCTTTCGTTTGAGCCAGAAATTATTTCATTAAATGAGACTCATTTGTCCACTCTTACACCTGAGCTTCAAGGATACACCTGGATTGGACACAATCGTGTTGCTCATAAAAGAGCTGTCAAAGCCTCTGGGGGTGTGGGTATATTTGTCAAAAAAACAATTTTGGACAACTTTTCTATAACGGTTGTAGACAAGACTTATGACGGAATTCTGTGTTTGCGGTTCGAGCACACTAGCTCACAATATTAATTTATTTTGATATCATGTTATTTGTCTCCTGAAACATCGACATGGGGCCGTAATGCTGACTTTTTCTTTGCGCATTTATTGTCTTTAATTTATACGGCTGAGGCTGATTCTGTATATATTTGTGGGGACCTGAATAGTCGTATTGCGCACCACAGAGATTATGTCGACGAGGACGATATTAGCCCCAGAGTGGTGTTAGACTTGGGCTTGAACAAACATGGGGAAAGTTTGATTGATTTCCTTATAGAGTCTAAATGCTGCCTGGTAAATGGAAGAATAAATCCGGAGTCTGATAATTTTACATCTATTTCTGTTAGGGGTAAGGCTGTGGTTGATTATATTGTGACGAGACATGAAGACTTAAGAACATGTACTGAATTTAAAGTATTCACTCCAATTGAACTTTTGGAAAGAACTGGGTCCCTGGGGTTAATAGATGAAAGTAGCAGGTTTCCTGATCACTCCATGCTTTATTTACGTTTTCAAACAGCTGAGATATTTATAAATAGTGCTGATTCTACACCACTCTATAAACAACCAATAAGAAAGCTCAAGGATGACTTTCTCACCTCTGAAGCCTCGGATGGAGCCCTTAAGGATGTTTTTTAGCGCAACTGGGCAAAAGCGGTGAAGCATCAGGATAATGTTGATCGTTGCTATGAACTTTTTTGTAGGGTTCTACATGGGGAAATGAGTCAATATGGGTCAAAAGTGCTTGGAAAACGGAACCGAAAGAAACAGCACCGAACTAAACAACCTTTTTGGAATAATGAGTTGCATAGCAGCTGGTCAAATCTCCGTTTGGCAGAGAAACGATATTTAAAATGCAAGGAGCTTGGTTTAAGGAGGAGCCTGTATGACGCATTTAAAACCTGTCAATATGATTTTGATAAAAAACTTAGACTGTACAAAAGGCGTTATAGGAGAGGTAAAGCTCTTCAAATGGAGCTTTCTCAAAATACTAATCCACAGCAATTCTGGAAAGAAATAAATAAACTTGGGCCAAAAAGAAATAAATTAATTCCATTTGAAATAGTCACAGAAAGTGGGGAGTCTGTATTCGAGACAGACAAAGTATTGGATAGATGGGAGAAAGATTATAGCGATTTGTACACTTGTTCTAGCTCCCATCAGTTTAATGATGTGTTTTTAATGGAGATCTGTAATTTAAAATATTTACTTGAGGATGGATCTGTTAGTTTGGAAATGCCCTATTTTAATAGTCGCACTAAACAATGACATTACCCTAGTAGAAAAACAGAAGGCAATTGAAAAAAAAAACCTCATAAAGCTGTTGGTGTGGATGAACTGTCTAATGAGGTTCTTAAATGCCCCAAGCTGTTAAATACTCTGCACATGTTATTCCAATATTGCTTTAAGAAATGGGACTGTCCCTCGATGTGGTATAGATCGATCATCAAGCCTATCCCAAAGTCCACCCAGGCTGACCCAAGAGTACCTTTGAATTATAGAGGCATAAGCCTGTTAAGTACAGTATATAAAGTGTTTTCCGGTATTCTCAACAATCGACTCAGTGAATATATTGAGACCAATGGAATCCTGGTGGATGAACAGAATGGGTTTAGAAAACACAGAGCGTGCATTGATCATATTTATGTTTTAGCGTCTGTCATTAGAGCAAGACTGCAGGAAAATAAAAGTACTTTTGTTTGTTTTGTTGATTTTAAAAAAGCTTTTGATTGGGTTAACAGAGATCTTTTGAAATATAAATTACTTTCTGTTGGTATTACAGGTCATCTGTATAATTCCATCAAAGCTCTGTACAGGGCTCCAGTAGCCTGTGTGCAGGTAAATGATATGAGGACAGGATGGTTCCCTACTCCATTTGAGTCAAACAGGGAGATGTTCTTTCACCCACTCTCTTTGCACTTTTTGTGAACGATCTGGCTCAAGAGATAAAGTCAGCAAACTTGGGTATAGACATTGATGGCTTTAACCTCAGCATTTTATTATATGCAGATGATATTGTTGTCTTCGCTGAAGAAGAAATTAAACTGCAAAAATGTTGGGCATTATGAGGAATTGGTGCAATAAATGGAGACTTTCTATAAATGTGGATAAAACACAAGTAGTCCATTTTAGAAAACCATTTGCTCCACGTAGTGAATTTGATTTCTTTTTTGGGCAAACACAGCTTAGGTATTCCAGAACTTATAAATACCTTGGTTTTCTTTTTCACACGAAAATATAAACACGTTTTCAGAGGGAAATCAAGGGTTCTGTCTGAGTCTGCAGGGGAGGGCTTTAGGGGGCCGTTATTAATAGGATGAAGCACTGCCCTGAAATAAGCTTCTTAACATTTACCCAGCTGTTTGAAAGTCTAGTTGGGTCTGTTTTGTTTTATGCAGCTGGGGTATGGGGCTTCGAAGATGCTCCTGAATGTAATTGAATTCAGAGTAGGGCCATGAGGTGTTTTCTTGGAGTACATAGGTTCACAACTAGAGCTGCGTTAGAGGGAGATATGGGTTGGGAGCCCTGCTTGGTGAAACAAAGGGCGGAAGTAATTAGACTGTGGAATCGCCTTACTCGTTTACCTGAAGACAGACTTACTCGGAAAGTCTTCAATTGGGATAAAGCTCATAACTACCCGTGGTCAATGGAGGTCCTGGAAATACTCTCATTAGCTAATGTACAGTATCTATTTACAAATAATTTACAAATTAAAATATCCCAGGTTAGACAGTCTCTGTTTGATTTTTACAAAGAGCAATGGCAATGGCAGGTGTCAAATAAGCCCAAACTGAGAAGTTACCTGCACTTTAAAAATGACTATGCCACAGAGCCATATATCAAATGCTGGTTAAGTAGACTGCAGAGGTCTTTGTGTGCCCAGCTCAGAGCAGGGTATTGCCTCTGCAGATTGAGGTGGGGGCTATAGAAGAAGACAGGTTATGTTTTTGAAGGGTTGTTGAGGATGAATGGCATTTTGTGTTTTTCTGTCCTGATATTAAGGGTATGTTTGAGAGATGAAAAGTGAATATATTTTATGCTGTTTTTTTTTAAAAATTAATTTCTGTCCTGTATATCATGAATTAATTTAATAGGATATGTTTGAGATGAATTTTCTAAAAAAGCCCGATTTGTTTTGGATGACCTGGTGTTGCTTGATTTATTTGGGGAATGAAATTGGTTATGTTTTTGGAAAAATGCTTGGAAACTTACGGCAAAGGAATCTGTATCCTGACTTAATTTGACAATGATCTGTTTAATTAATCTAACTGTGAAAAGGATGGAAATGTGTTGTGTATGTTGGTCATCTTTCTATGTTATGTAATGTGTTTTGTGTTTTATGTCAATAGTGTCTTATAAGCCCATTTGGGCTGGGCACATAAGTGCAAGACACTTTAATAAAAATCAATCAATCAAATCAAATCATATACACAGCAACCCAAAATTGATCACACTTGCTGATGATAAGACAGTTCAGAATTGAAGCAGGTTCTTCAAACTCATATCTACAATAAAGAAAGGTCATTTGTGATGAAGTTCAGGCTACTGTCATAGACCATATGTTCTTGTGCATGGAATGAGGGAACATCAGTAGATTCTCTGTGTCCACCACAATCTGGAGATTTAGACCAGAAACAGTTACAGTCCACTTTACTGTTTTATCATTGAAAGTTTACAGTACTACTTCATACTGTATATATTTCAGAACATTACATTACACATAATTTGTAAGAATAACTTCATCTCCAAGGGGAAATTCAATTATCTGTGAGCTCATCTATTATATGTCAAAGAATTATAAAGCCTTATGGCTGTCGGTGTAGGATCTTTTGTATCTCTCTGTCCTGCATCGAAGAGAGAGAGCCCGTCCACCACAGTTTTTTTGGTCCATCAAGGTGTTGTGGAGTGGATGATCCGGGTTGTTCATGATGGCTTCGAACATCTTCAGTGTGCACCTCTCCACCACCTCCTCCAGCGTGTCCAACCTGACTCCAATCACAGAGCCAGCTCTTTTGACTAGTTTGCCCAGCCTTCTTGCATCTTTGTGCCTGATGCCTCCTCCCCAGCAGACTGCAGCATAAAACAACACACTTGCCACCACAGACTGATAAAGCAGCATCTTACTACAGATGTCGAGAGATCTGAGCTTCCTCAAGAAAAAGAGGCGGCTCTGTCCCTTTTTGTAGAGAGCGCCTGTGTTTAGGGATCAGTCCAACGTATTATCCAGGTGTACGCCTAGTTACTTATAGCTTGGCACCACCTCGATGTCCACCCCACAGGTATTCACTGGCTGAAGAGGGGGCTTAGACCTGATCTATGATCATTTCCTTGGTCTTTGAGGTGTTCAGGAGGAGACAGTTGTGACTCCAGTCACGGAAGTGTTGTGTTTATCTAAGTCTAGCTTAACTGCAGGTCTACTAGAATTGAATGCATATTTGTGATGTGTTCCATGTTTCTATACAGGCTATTTTACATCGCGTATTTTGTTACCTAAAGGCCACCGTAGGTGGGGAGTGTATTGTTTTCGAAACCGAAAGAAAACTCAGCAGTTGCTGCGGTAAAGTTGAATCACTTTGTGTGCTCGATATTTTAGCAACATACCAGGAAGGCTTTTATTCAGACTCCTGCCCATTCCTGATACACACCAAAATAGTTGTGTCGTCCAAGTATTTCTGGAGGTGGCAGGACTCAGAGTTGTATTTGAAATCCGTCGTGTACAGTGTGAACAGAAGTGGAGGCAGGACAGTCCCTTGTGAAGCCCCCGTGCTGCTCATTGATGTCCCAGAGACACAGTTGTACGTTCACTTTTTGTAGAATTGGAAGACTGTCATACGGGAAGACACCTGAAAATTTGGAATTTTTTTTTCACTACTATATATGTTTGATTCTGAATCCAGTGATCGTGAATTTTTCATTACTTTTGGAGATGCAAAATGTGCTATACTATAATGTAATGTGAAATGGATATGTGTCTTAGCAACTGAGAAAAACTGTAAATGGCCTAGAAATTCAGGAAGACCAACTTAAGTAGCCGCAATCAATCACAATGACTACAGGCCAGTTGAGACAGACATTGGCCAACAGCGCTGTCTTTCACAAACTTTGCATCGTGATTGGTTGAATTTGAAAAATCCATGTACTTGCCTGAATCAATGCCTGCAAGCACAAAGGCTGCCAGTCGAAGGAATAGGAGAAAGAACACAATTGGTCCTCGTTTATATTATGACATGTAACAGACGTTGGATTTCGGTCACCATAAATGTCAGAATTATATGTCAAAGTGACGTTTGCATCAGACATTAGTACGACGTTCGATATCATGTACAGTACATTACACCCAAACCTAAAACCAACAAAACATCAACGTCAAACGATGTTAGAATATTCCATTGCGTAGATGTTATCATTATGATGTTAAACAGATGTTGAGTTTTGGTCACTACATTTGTCAGTATTCCACGCCGGATTGACGTTGGCTTCAGACGATTGAAAAACGTTGGATTTTAGTTACTGATTGCCAAAATGTAAAACCAACACAATTCCAACGTCGAAGGATGTCAGAATATGACGTTGTTTTAACATTTATATTAGGACATTTAAGACGTTGGATTGTGGTCACCATAAGTGTCAGAATTATATGTCAAAGTGACGTTGGCATCAGACGTTTGTACGACGTTAAATATCAGTTACCTTACACCCAAACATAAAATCAAACAAATATCAACGTCAAATGATGTTAGAATATTACGTTGTGCAGATGTTATCATTATGACATTTGACAGACGTTGAGTTTTGGTAGCTACATATGTCGGCATTTTACGCCAGATTGACATTGGCTTTAGACGTTGGGAAGACGTTGGATTTTTGTTACTGATCACCAAAACTTAAAGCCAACAAAATTCCAATGTCGAAGGATATCAAAATATGACGTTGTTTTAACATTTATATTATGACGTTTAACAGACGTTGGATTGTGGTCACCATAAATGTCAGAATTATATGTCAAAGTGACGTTGGTGTCAAACGTTTGTTTGACGTTTGATATCAGTTACGTTACACCACACTTAAAACCACAAAATATCAATTTCAAATGATGTTAGAATATTACGTAGTGTAGATGTTATCATTATGATGTTTAACAGATGTTGGGTTTTGGTCACTACATATGTCGGCATTCCACACCAGATAGACGCTGGCTTTAGATGTTTGTCAGACGTTTGATTTTAGTTACTGATTGCCACAACCTAAAACCAACAAATTCTGGCGTCAAAGGATGTCAGAATATGACGTTCATACAACGTTTATTTAATGACGTTTCATAGACGTTGGGCTTTGGTTGCCTAACACCACAACTTAAAACCAACAAAATATCACAGTCATTTGACATCAATATTCAATGTCAAATCAACATTGAAAATAGACATTGAATGGACGTTGGTTTTTGGTCACCGACGTCGTGACATGAATCCAACCACAGATCAACATCTATTGACGTCCGGTGCCTGCAGGGCTGTCATCTACATGCACATGTTACATCTCCCTTTTTCTAGTTATTCTAAATAACTGCAAAGTGCATTTTAACAGAGATAATAACAGCACCATAATAAATGATATTCCAATGGTGATACCACATCTTCATTTGGTCTTCTTTCAAACTGAAAGTGTCCTAAAAATCGAGAATAAGTTTACATCTGTAAACACAGGTAAGTGACAAATAACCCAGACAGTGTTTCCCCCTTTTTTTCAAACTAACTCAGGATGAAATTTCTTTTTTTAACAAAACACTGCAGCGACTATATCACTCTTTTACTCAAAATTAGTCAATAAACACAAGTCAATATACATTCTCAGAGTCTGCAGGTGATTGTTACATTTTCTTTCACTCATTCTACCCCCCCCTCCAGCCATAGGGATATTTTCTTAACACTCCAGAGTCCAATGTGAAACACTCACAAACACTTTCCTCTCCAAGTCCAACCTAACGGCTGGCTTACTGACGCGGCCTGATCTGGTCAGTACATATCCTGGTGCTTGCCTGCATACGGGGGTCGTCACCTCACTTGGCTCTGGGATGTTGTTCGCACAGGTCAGGAAATCGTCCCAGCACTCTCAGTGATATGTGCAAGTGGTATAGCACGCGCAGGTCAAGGAGTTGGTTCTGCCTGTTGGTGAAGTCAGTTTTGTTGCAGCACTGCTCCTCTCTGTGTTTCTCTGAGGTAAGACCTTGGAGTATCACATTCCTTTGAGACAACTGCCGGTGTCTTCTAGGTCCTTTCATGGTCAAGCTTGGTGTTGACGTTGTCTCCCGGCCGTAGAGTTGGAAGGCGCTTGGCGCCACGATGCTGGTTGTAATAGAAGGCTTGTTTGGTCTTCTAACGAGCATCCTTTAGTTTGACAGTCTTTCTGTTGGGCCATTTGGGCCTCAGATTCTTCTCAAGTGTAGGGCGTGTCGTTCTGATCCTTCTGCCCATCAGCAGTTCCGCTGGCCTGACTCCCGCGGTGGTACAGGGCGTTGATTGTTAGCACATGAGGGCTATTGGCGAATCTTCTTACTGGAGGATTCTCTTTGCTGTCTGCACTGCTCTTTCTATGTGGTTATTTCCTTGAGGATGATAACGACTAGACGTGAAGAGTTTGAAATCTAGCTGTTGTGCCAGCGTCTGGAATTCTGCACTGGAGAATTGAAGTCCATTGTCACTCACCACCTCATCCTGGATCCCAAATCTAGTGAAGATTGATTTCAATCCCTGAACAGCCTGAGCGCAGGTCATAGATGGTAAGTGTAGTATTTCCAGGCACTGGAATAATAGTCAGATATCACAAGGTAGTCATGCTTTTTGTGTTCACAGAGGTCAAGAGCGATTCGTTTCCATGGACGGTTAGGCAGTGGTATGGAAATGAGCGACTCCTTTTGCTGAGCCTGCTTCAGCTCCTGGCAGATCTAGCATGTCTGTACTGTGTTCTTAAGTTCTATAGAGAGCCCTGGCCACCAAACCGATGCATTGGCCCCGTCTCTGCACTTCAAAAGCCCCTGGTGTCCGCCGTATATTTTCTGTAAGATATCTGCTCTCAGTGACCTTAGACCAACGATCCCCCGTCCTCGTATAACCCGGCCATCGGCTTCTGATAGCTCATTTTTCACGTTCATGTAATCTCTAGCACACAGTGGAACGTTTCCACTGCATTTGGGCCATCCTGTTCTGATGAGTTTGATGACAGTCTGTAGCTCGCTGTCGGCAACTGTTGCAATTTTGATGCTCTCCATTCTGGTTGGGGATGCTGGGATGCCCGTTATCACTGTGGCTACATAGTACGCCACATTGTCTTGAGTGTCAGTCTCCTTCTTCCTGTGCATTTGTGGACTACGGTACAGAGCGTCAGCAACAACAAGGGTTTTCCTGGCACATACTCAGCAACAGGATTGTACCTCAAGAGCCTCATCAGTAAGCGTTGACATCTCAAGGGGACATTATCTAGGCTCCTGTTGTTGACAAGCGGCACTAATGGCTTGTGGTCTGTCTCAAGTCTGAACTGATCCAAGCCACATAGATACTTGTCAAACTTCTCACTGGCTCAAACGCCAGCCAGACATTCTTTCTCGATCTAGCCGTAGCAGGTTTTGGCCTCAGCGAGACGCCTGGAGCAGTAGGCCACTGGCATCTACTCCTCTCCATGGAACTGGAGGAGCACCCCCCCAGGCCATAGCGACTGGTGTCGGCGGACATGGCTGTGCGCTTAGCAACGTCACAGAAGGCTAGAACGGCGCCGTGGTCAGCATGTCTTTAATGTTCTGAAAGGCTGACTGCTGTGGGTGGCTCCAGGTCCAGGTGTTCTTGCTCTCCGAAAGCTCATATTGTGATTGAACAATTATGGATAAGTTGGGAACATACCTCCCCAGGTAGTTCACCATGCCTAAGACTCTTTTTAGCTTGTTATGACCTGCGTCATAGTAGGGTGTATGATATGGGTATGCGTTCGTTTTTTAGTTTTCTGCCTCCTTGCAGGATGGTGGTGCTGTTTTTTTTATGCTCTTTTTTTCAGCAGGTGCGTTGGCTGATGATTGGTTCAGAGACTGACGCACTCATGTTAAAGGGAGACTTGCTGGTACCAGCATCAATCCCCCATTTTTCCTGGCTCCCAACCAGACTGTGCCACCCTGCCCAACCCCGTCCGACTGCGCAGTGCTGTTTTGTGAAAGTTCATGCTGTGATCAACCTGTTTCTTTCACAATGTAGATACCTGTTTTTTTTCTTTTAAAAAGCAGTACTGGTAGCTTTAAGGGTGGGGAGCCCGTTTTGTTTCTATACCCCAGACTTTTCTCCTGTTTAAGATGGGGAGTCAGGTGAGGTACCTGTCTTTTCTTTTTTTACTGTTTCATTTTGCAAGTAGGTAAGTTAGTTAACTCCCAGACTGATTTTTTTGTTATTTTGGGCCATGCTCACCCTTACATTATCAACCAAGACCATTGTGAATGATGAATACATTGTTCTTCATTGGACTGCATCTGCTGTGGCACTGGTCATCCTTGGGAGCGGGGAAAAAGGGGAGTCGCTTTTTATGTTGGCCTCAGGTTTTCCCCCGAACCGGGCATAACAAGCTCCTGGACATTTCCTGGTGGTGCTCGCTCGCGAATAGCCTCAACCTTTTCAGGGTCGGGCCTGACCCGTGACTTGTCGATGACATCCCCCAAAAAGCATAGTTGGCTTTGTCTGAAGTAAAATTTCTCTTTCTTGAGTATCAGGCCAGCTGACTCTACATGTTGCAGTACCCTCATGAGCCTGGTGTTATGCTGTTGAATGTTGAATGATTGCAATGTTTATTCGGGAGTCATCAAATCATTACAAATGCTAATGCACTTTGCCTCGCCGGCAAACATTCACGGATACTGCACGCATATCCACCTCACGCCCGCTCGCAGCGGCGCAGCTCACTAGCGCTTTGGGAGCGCTTCGGTTATGGGTGCACATCGCCTCGCCGGCAAACATTCACGGATGCTGCACGCGTATCCACCTCACGCCCACTCGCAGTAGCGCATCTCGCCAGCACTTCGGCTATGAGTACACATCGCCTCGCCGGCAAACATTCACGGATACTGCACTCGTATCCACCTCACGGACACTTGCAGTGGCGAATCTCACTAGCGCTTCGGCTATGGGTGCACTTTGCCTCGCCGGCAAACATTCACGGATACTGCACGCGTATCCACCTCACAGCCACGCGCAGTGGCAAGATTTACGCTTTCAGCTATGGCCCCAGCAGTAAGTGTCTATATGCATAAGTATCCGCAAATACATGCGACTTACCACTAGCTGTGGTCATTTCTTAGCGTTAAGCTAGCGCCTTTGTATAGGAGCACGACACCTAGCAACGCTATTACAGATACTTTGCTTGTGTCGACCTCCTTATCCACTAACAGTGTCACCTCTCATCTGCAGCTTGTGCAAACGCTTGTTTATTCTAATACCTATTTGTCTTCCAGCGCTATTCACCTTGATGACTCCTCAGTCCTGCAGATCCTCTTTTTGGGGATGGCTTCACCCCTGCCTGCTAGCCAGGCAGATCAGCGTCCCACCTTGCTTGAGGGTCCTCGAGGACGGAGTCATCGCCGAATACTGAATTTATTTCATGTCATTGCAGTGTTAATAAATCTCCTTTCCTTAAATCCGAAGTCTTCGTGATTGAAATGGGAGTGTAAACGAAAGTTCAATCACGAGACGTAGGATTCTCAAGCAATTACGCTTACCCAATCGTTGCTTTCAGTCTTCTTTATATATGCTTCTGACGTGTCCCTGTCTGCTGTTGCACAGATTCCACACTGCCCACCGCCTCCCCACCACCACCAACTTCTGACTCCGGCCTCTTCAACATCTACTTCATCCGTATAACCCTTCTGTCCAATGGGGGATGGCTTCGCCCCTGCCTGCTACCCAGGCAGATCAGCGCCCCACCTCGCTTGAGGGTCCTCGAGGACGGAGTCATCACCAAATACTGAATTTATTTCATGTCATTGCATTGTTGATTAATCTCCTTTCCTTAAATCCAAAGTCTTCGTGATTTAAATAACATATGTCCTTTTTGGATGAAAATTTCTCAGGAAGAACACTCAAAAAAAAAGTTAGAGTAAAAAAAAAAAAAAAAAAACAGTCGGGAAGATTGATGGCTTCTACGGAGAAAAGGGGATGGATGAGCATTACACTAGAGCTTTGTGGGACTATGAGCAATCTCTATATAACAGAACCATTTGCAAATGAGGGTGAGCATTGCATACAGATTTTAGTGGCTCAGTATACTCATTAAATGTATATCTATATAAATTTGAATGAATACATTTCAGTTGAAAACAAAAATATATAGGTTATTTTTACACAACAGACTTTGGAGCGGAGAGCTTGAATATTAACTGAATAAATACAGTTCGAAGAATACTGCAGATCAAGTCAGAGTAAGTGCGATATATACAGTATGTCATGTTTGTGCTATGACTTCCCAATGAAAAAGATGTGAAAGATTTTTATTTGGCTTCTTTGCTCTTCCAACAGGTGTACCAAGTCTGGACCTTGTTTCCTGACATCATATGATGAATTTCAGTGATCTTAAAATGAGTGTACATTTAGGCTTGTGTTTCGAGTCCATGAATACGTCTTGTCCGAAGATCTCATACCCAGCAGCAGGACGAATTCTGTTGTATATTTTCTTCATGACTATCATTGGTCTAACTGTGTGTGGAAATCTACTTGTCATTATTGCAATCTCTCATTTCAAACAGCTGCACACTCCAACCAACTACCTCATCCTCTCTTTGGCAGTGACTGACTTTCTTCTGGCAGTTGTTGTCATGCCACCCAGTATGGTGCGCACAGTTGAAACATGCTGGTACTTAGGAGATGTGCTCTGTAAAATCCATTCAAGCACAGATATTATGCTGTGCAACGTGTCTATTTTAAATCTTTCCTTCATTTCCATTGATCGATATTATGCAGTTTGCCAGCCCCTCCGCTATCGGACTAAGATCACCAATGGTGCTATCATGATCATGATTTTGTTCAGTTGGAAAGTGTCATTTATTATTGGCTTTGGAAATATTTTTACAAAAATGAACATTTGGGGCGTAGAAGATTTTTACTACAACAACTTCAACTGCCACGGAAGCTGTTTCATTTTCCAGAGCAAGACTTCTGCTATTATATCTTCAGTACTATCCTTTTACATCCCTGCGTTCATTATGCTGGCCATATATCAGAAAATCTTTCATATTGCACAAAAGCAAGCCCATTCCATTCAAACCACTGCCGGTACCGATGTCAACTCCGGAAACAGGAAAATGGAGCAAAAGGCTACAAAGACCCTGGCAATTGTTTTGGGGGTATACCTCTCCTGCTGGACACCTTTTTTTCTCTGTAATATAATTGATCCACTCATTAATTATTCGATGCCAGCAGCTTTATTTGAGACACTTGTGTGGATTTGCTATTTAAATTCAACTTGTAATCCTTTTGTGTACTCTTTTTTTTACCGTTGGTTTAGGAAAGCCTCCAAAATTATTGTCTTTGGTGAAATTTTTCAAGCGCATTCCTCAAAAAATTAAATTGTCCTCAGACTGAAGAGTTAAAGCATTGACTTTAAAAAAAGTATATGGAAATGAAATTTTAATTGATTTAAACCAATAAACTATTTAGACTCAACATCATCATTATTAAAAGTATGCTACTTACATTTCATTTATATGTACCTGCCCAAATCCAAAAAAGTTGGTAAAATATGAAAAATGCTAAGTAAATAAAATAGGAGTGATTTGAAATTCACTTCATTATATTTTTAATTCACTTTACTATATTGAAAACATTATTTTATACTTTAACACATGAATTCCATTATGCTCATTTAAAATCTGATGACTGCAACAAACTCCAAAAATTTGGCACAGGGTAATGTAGGATTAATGATGACATGAAAAATTGCAATAATAATAATAATAATAATAATAATAATAATAGGTTGATTTTCACTGTGTCAAGGACAAGGCCAAAACCCACCTCTGAATGTGTCTGATTTCCCATGTTATGGGAGGTTGGAAGGGGGTTATGCATAAAGCTTTAATTCATACATGATTCATACAATATTTTGACAAATCCCTTAAATTGAAGCTGAAAGTCTCCCCTTCAAGCACATCTTTATTATTAGTTTCAAATCCATTGTGGTGCTGCACATACAAGACTTTATTGCTCAGTTTCTGTATTTCTCAGATTATGCTTCTTTTTCTCTTTTTTTTTGTTAAGACGTGAGCAATATTACTTCCAGCTTTTCCAAGGGACACAAAGCAGAACAAACTGATGCACTGAAGTATAATAAGAGCATGCAAACAACAAATGATCATCTTTAACTCGCAGATGAATAAAAGTCAACAAAAATGTATTTTTTAATATACTCTTTATACTGCATTGTCACACCTGCTTATATGATGTCCCCCTTTCAAATATCTGCTTTTTGCATACAATATTTTTCCTTTTCCCATGGGTCTAAGTAAACATATTTAGACAGGAGAAAACTGTAATTAGAGTTCACCTTGGAGAAATGGAAATCAGCAAGCTGCTTGAAAAACAAACTGCATTTTTCCAATGTAAATATTTGTTCTGTGATGGTGCATAAAAGTGAGGCAAGATTATCATTTCTCTATTATTACCTTACATGTGCAACAGGATGGTGGATGAGGGGTGAGTTGATACTTTCCACTTACGTTATCTTCTAAAATTGATTTTATTTTCTTAGTGTTTTCATGAGAGGCTTTTGTACATTATAAGTATAGGATAAAAATATGGCCAGCATCGAATCTTGGTAGTACTCGCTCAGTACGTTTACATGCACAGTTTAGTCGAGCTACAGTTATAGCTTGATTAGGCCATTTCGTTGCACTACTGTCCTTGTCCTACTTTACGTGCATGGGTTGAAATTCAATTTATTGACCCAAGCATATCCGTCTCCGCTACAATAGGTGGCGATATGCCCCCCTTCAGCTTGTTTGTCTTAGACCTTCTTCTGGTTGACCTATTACATCACAGATGAAACAATCGACAAACAAGTTAGCTGGCGGCGAACTGGTAGCGTGTCAGGTGGGGAGAACATGGACGACTTTTCAGCTGTGTACATTTCATACAGGCTGTATGCTACACTTTTTGTAAAATTGAGATACGCACCATCCCTGGTGGTTATGGCGTTAGCCAAAGCTAGGAGGCAACGCTGCTATTCTCTTCTTTATCCCCTCTCTACTACCCTGGAGTGCGTTTCCCAGAAGCGTAGTTGCTAACTAAGCAAGCAAATAACCTAGTTTGTCCATTCACCGTCTGTAGTTCCAAGTATGCAAGTTAGTAATTGTGCTCTCGGGAAACACACCCCTGGGCTTCCCGTGCATGTTGGATGTGGGTCAGGAGTTAAGAAAGCTACAGGTGTTAAACTACAGGAAGGACCGTTAAAATAATATCAGGGGTCTGAATATTAATTTGAGTCAGATTTGCTACCAAGACGCCACTGTCTAAATTTCTGCCTTGGCAGGCGCGTGCAAGCAATTTTTGTGATTGGGTGCGCAGTAGTACTTGTCGCCCCAGAGAATGTTACACCCTCACTAATTCTGACCGGGATGTTTAAAAAGCCAGCAGATGGACCAAGTTTACTAGAAAATGAGACAACGGCTGGACATTGGGGGGAGCTCTTGTGGGAGACAGCAGGCTGATGTTGTACCATTGAGGGAGAGGGTGAAGGAAGTTCCGGCCAGTGCGTGCAGGAAGTAAAGAGTCGGTCCCGTGAGAAGGACAACACAGCATGGTGAATGTTGGTCGATAGCATTTGGCTTTCCCATTTGTTGGGATGTATCCCGTCTGATTTAAAAAAGGATGAACGGCTCCAAAACAAGTTGAAATTGTCAATAAAACCAAAGCTATGAGTCTTGGTTGCGTACTGAAGCCAAGTGTGCAGGCTAAGTAGTCTGCTAAAACGGCCACTGCCGCGCTCGAAGGTGGGGATGGGACCAGAAATAAAAACTGACTTTCCAGTTCTTTAAAAAGTTAAAAAGGAGGTTAAAATAGTTTTTTGTATGCTCCGACTCCCGCCGGGTTGTATTATTAGTCCCAACATGAACTATAATCCGCTTGACAGAGGACGGGAGTGAAGAAAGTAGCCCAGGTAACTTAACCAGGATATCTGTGACTGTAGCTCCAGGGAAGCAGCGGGTCGCTACATTAAAGAAGCGAATATTCCTGATAATGGAGTCTCCCACCAATAAAGTAGTTGGGGAGAAGAGGGGACGAGGCGGTGGCAAGTCCGGGGCGAGTGCCCGAGCAGGCGAACGCGGCGGCAGGACCCCCACATCAGGGCTGGGCAAAGGCCTCCTCAGCCTTCATGGATTTACGGGGGCAGATTGCCTCTCTGGAAACAGGGGGCGGCGGAGGAGCAGCGGGACTTACAGGGGAGGAAGGAGATGTCGCTTCCTCCTTATCCAGGACGGAAAACCTGTTATCCAGCTGCCAGTCCCAGACAGGTGGTACACGAGGCATGAGGGATGCAAGGGATGAGGAGAGATATGAAGGGGAACAAGCTGTTCCGGCTTGTTACGTCTTTGTATATGCTGGAAGTACTTGAACAAACTTGAGTTTGTTCTTGTGGGGGGAGGTGTTATGTCTTTATATATCATTGATCTAAGTAGTTTTTTAAATCTCTAACCCTCTCTCTCTATTCCTCAAGATTTGCTGCAGTGTGGTCGCCACCTCCGTGTGTCATCACTTCCACCTCCTCAGCATTCGTCCGTTCATCAGTCAATCATCATTTACCAGCCACGCCCTGCCGTGCTTCCCACCACTCAGAAGGCGCCTCAGTATTTTAAATCCTGTCGGCCACATCACATCTCCAGCTGTTTGCCTCTGTATGATTTGCGTGTTCTGTATGTACTTTCATGTTCGGATTCTGCTGTGTGTGCATTTTCCCCTTCCTGACGTTTTTTCTTTTACTCACTGTGTATTTTGGTTTTCAGCCACTCTGAGGAAAGGACAGGGTAGACAGGGGCTCCTCTACATATCCACGTAGGTGTACTTTGGATGTATAGAAACCCTAGAGTAGGAACGGTTGCAGCCTGCTGTACGTTCTGTTTGGGTTGTTAGATTGGTTTTTTGTTATTTGATTTTGGTACACAGGTAGTCAGTGGATTGTCCGTTTAGTTAGACTCATTTGGTTTTGTTGTCTTCTTCTAGTTCACAACTCTCGTAGTCCTGAGCCTTGGTTGTGTGATTGTGCGTGTTATTTGTATTTAGTTTATGATATAGCACTGTAAATATTCCTGCACCTCCTCATGTATTATTCACCATTAAAGAATCACTTGAACAATATATATTGTTGTTCGCTTTTGATGCCGTTCCTCCCCTCCTGCATTCCATACTCCTGCAGGTTACTCCAAATTCTTTTTTTTTGTGTTGCGTACCCATTCAAACTACCCTAGACTGCCGGGATCAGAACATGGCTTATCTACTTGCAAACTGCCACAATCCTTAGATTCTCGGCTGCTGGAATAATTTGCTTTTTTTATACTGCAGTCTCCAAAATTACAGGCGCCCCTGACTGGCAAAGCACAAACAATACAAAAGATATGTAAACAATATAATTACAGAGAAACACAAAGTACCAACAAGTGGGAAATACTTTATTAATGTTTGGATGGAAACAACCAAAATCATAATCATTTAATACAAAATACATTTCAACAAAATCAAGGTTTCATAATTGCTAGCACCCCTTATTTAGTGCTGAGTGCGACCGCCTCTGGCAACAGCGTGGAGTCTTTTCCTGTAATTTTTGACAAGGATAAGGCACACATCTGGGGGGATTCTGGATCATTCCTCTAACCCTCCTACCAGTGTGCGAACTATACCGTGGCTTTTGGAGGAGTTCACTTTTTCGGGGGGGGGGCATGCTTGAACGTATTGATTAGAACCTGAAAATAAATGTGAAATGTGACGTTAGAAGGGATGCGTATGTTTGGATATTTAAATAGTTAATGAGGTTACACTGCTGTCTCATGCGTAATTGCGCACGCGGAAGGAGACGCGAATGTTTCTGTTGTGGGGGAACGCTGCAAGTATTTACACTTAAAATATTTCCACATTTTAGGATAGAGAATTAATATTTTACTCATTGATGGTGTATTATTTCACCCACCGCAACCCATTAATCAGAATATTAATCTTATGAGCCGGCGGATGATCCGAAGTATCTGCGGACGAAACCGCAATCAGCTACCTGCCAAGTGTGTAAAAATAGATGTTTGAAGTTTGCTTTGGCAATATGTATTGCGTTACGTCTTGCCAATAACGCCATCTGATCACCCATCACAATTCAATGTTGAATGTGAACAATTGGCAATAGCTCCTACCTTAACACAGAAGCGACGTAAACTAAATCAAGTAAACTTTCCTGTTTTCTTTTTGACGTCTCTACTTTTTGCAGACTACTAACCACGGAAAATAATGCAACTTGCCGCGGAAACTGAGAGGAGCTAAAAAAGTTTTTTGTTGTTTCTCTAATTGTGTGAGTGACGTTTATGACATACAAAAGTAGATTTGGCATGCTTTGGTGGTCATGGCAAGAACAAAGTTAATTAATCCTTAATCACCGGCATAAATCATGCATCAGTAATTGGTGTTTTAATGCAGCATCTATGATAAAATGCCGTGCAAAAATAACATAGCCAATTTTCTATATTTTGGAGACCCCCCAAAATTTCACAAATTGTGTTTTCAGGGGAGCTCATGTCTTATTAAGGGGAGCCGAGCTCTCTCTAGCTCCCCCTTAGTTTGCACCCTGCCTCCTACTATCCTTGGGGTCAATTTGACCCCATTCAGTGTTTACTCTCTAAATAAGTGATTTGACATAAACCCATATACAAGAATATCATCCTTGAAAACTTCCACACCTTCCAGTCCCTACATTTTCTGCTGGAAGATTTCCAGTGCACTGGTAATCCCGAAAGGTAATCTTTGGAAATAGTACCTGCTCAGCGGTGTTATAAAAGTTGTTAGCTTGCAGCTGTCTGGGTGTATTGGCATTTGCCAGGACCCACTTGCAGGGTTGAGGGCACGAGCGTCGCAACCATTACTCTGGAGAGGGACGTGTCCCCCCCACTTCTGAAAATCCTTCGTTTGGACCCCCCCACATTTTCCTCGAAATATGAAGCCGACCGTCGGCTAATCATCTCAGAGATATCACTCAGTGCTCAGTGCTTTTCCATTGCCTCGCTATGAAATCCATTCCAGTTCCACAACAAGAGAATGCCCTTATCCCTAAAAGTCCATCCATGTTTTCAATGTATTTTAGGCTACTCCTCACAGCTCACGTGCACACGCACTCACTCACTCGAGATCGAACTAAAAACTCACAGGATGGAGTTCGATGGATTAAATTAAATCTAGTACACTACACTCATTAACATCACAAATGTTCAGTATTTGCCAAATTGTGTTGCTCTAGATGCCCTGTCAGTGACAGAATGCGCAAGGTTAGTGTAGAATTAGTTATAATGAAAACAATGAAAGCTTACTTTAACCTGTAGCCTATGGTCTCCTGGTATGATAGAACTCTAGATTAATTTCTTTCTTGGTTTTTGATGTACATTTTGCTCTGGGTACTTTCACAAACTTTCATGGGAACCAGCTGGGATTCAAAGGTAATCCGCTGTTTTCTGTAAATGCAGCCGAACTGACAATCTCCCCACTCGGCCTTAATCCTTTCCTACCGCCGACATCTAGCACCCTATTCAGCAGTAACGTTAGCTGCAGTGCCCACCAAAGAGTTTACCGGTAAGATACCTTGAGCGCATATACAACCCCAATTCCAAAATAGTTGGGACAAAGTGTAAATTGTGAATAAAATCAAAACACAATGACTTTCAAATCACACCAGCCAGTATTTTATTCACAATAGAACAGAGATAACACAGCAAATGTTGAAACTGAGAAAATTTTACAATTTTATCCACAAAATGAGCTCATTTCAAATTATAGTTTGTTATATTATTCAAAGTATAGTCATATGAATAGGTACATTACGTTTAGTTATCCGTGCCCGTTGTTTTGCGATTCAGGGGGAGAGAGATACGAGCTGCTTCGCGAACATAATGAAAGTGAACGGTACAGGTCCCTCGCTCCTTCAAAACTCATCAAATACACAATCAAACAGCTCAAAAACGCTCACGTGCACAAGTTGTGACCTGCACATTCACCACGCTACGAAATAATAATGTTTAATTGTATAAAATTACGACACATGAAGCAAATACTCGGAACTACTTCGTGATTCGGAACAAAGTACTGTTTTGAGTTCTTGAGCAGCTGCAGTAAACATACGCTTTTGAAATCACTCCGCCCAGCCGGTATGTCTGGAATGTAGTTCCGGTTATGCATTTGCCTTAAAAATAACTCTGTCTCATAATTATACATTATTATTTTATAGCGTGATGAATGTGCAGGTCACAACTTGTGCACGAGAGCGTTTTGGAGCTGTTTGATTGTGTATTTGATGAGTTTTGAAGGAGCGAGGGACCTGTACCGTTCACTTTCATTATGTTCGTGAGGCAGCTCGCGTCTCTCCCCCCTGAATCTCAAAACAAAGGGCGCGCATTACTAAAGGTAATGTACCTATTCATAGGACTATACGAATTATGGCAACAGGCCAATGTGCCAAAATGTTGAAATATCCCTTTAAACATAGAAAAATATATAGTTACACTGTCTGTTTACAGGCAGGTTACAGGTTAATTGTTGACCACGTAACGTTAATGTTACAGGCTTACCAGGTTACCATTACATTGGGTTTGAGTGAGAGGATAGAGGAATGTTTTAATTTATAGTAGACTTAAAAGATGTCATTAGGGACCCATCTGTAATTAAACAATATGGTTGCAGAGTGCACACTTTTAACTTTTTTCCATGGGCCAAATGGCTAGCATAGTGAATGTTGAAATTTTACCAGGCACTCAATAGATTACCATTGTTATTTTGGCTGATGAGTGCAGCATACAGTACTAGCCACTTTCATAATTTGCTAGCATTTGAATGGTGTTAATTTTATGTCCAGCAGATGTAGCCTACTATAACTGTGATTGGATGATTAGTTATTATTGCAATATTTTCCTGCTATTCTGAGAGTCTGTCATTTTTAGCAACCCTCTCTCTTCAGAAATAAAAGATTGGTAGAGCCAGCAACATTAGCTTAGAACCAGTTCTTCTCTTAGAAACATGTGGTTTCAGATGGGTTTTGCTACACATAAAAATGTTAGCTATATCATTCAGATCTTATTACTATAATTAACAGCCTAATTTTCCATATTGTTCATCTACAGGTTTTCTGAATTCAACAGAGTGAAAAAAGTGGCCAGTGCAGAAGGACAGAGCAGCCTTGACTCTTTCTTAACTCAGACAAAAGGTGTGCAGATATACAGCCAGGGCCATCCCAGACAGAGGGCCATTACTGAGTCCATAATACAGGATCTCATCATTTCATGCAATCAGCCTCTGTCTCTGATTGACAAGCCAAGCTTCCAGAATTTCATGAAACTGGTAGAGGAGAGATACTGCCCAGTAAGTCGAAGCACCGTAACCAGATGTCTCAGTGAGCTAGCAGCAGACAAAGAGTCCAAGATCAAATCTAAACTAGAAAAGACAGACAATGTGTCTGTAACTGTTGATATTTGGACTGATCAAAGCATGCATGGATTTTTAGGAGTAACAGCCCACTTCATGGAGATGGAGAAAAACAGCCCAAGCCTGCAGACAGTTCTCTTAAGTTGTGAACAATTCACAGGGTCACACACTGGAGAACGAATAAGTGAGAAATTTGAGGAGATATGCGACAACTTCAATATAAAACCCAAATTAGATTACATTGTTTGTGACAACGTGTCAAATATTAGAAAGGCCTTCACAGTTTGTTTCCCCTCTGCAACAACAACTGAGACTGAAGATGGTGAAGATGACCAGGAAAACAGCAACTTATGGGAGGATTTAAGTGACAATTTCCAGGACGATGTGGAATCCATCCAGAGCAGCTGCCGTCAACAGTGACTACAGTGCTTTGCACATTCATTACAGCTCATGGTGCGTGATGGACTGAAAGAGACTAAGACTCTGAATAGCGCAATGGCAAAAGTTACAAAATTCTGTTGTCTACTTCATTCCACATGTGGGCTGAAAGAAGCATTTGAGAGAGAGTATGGAGCCAATCGCAGCATCCCCTCTGCCGTGTCAACCCGCTGGAATGCAACTCTCCGCCTTGTGGGGGCAGTCACTGACCTGGACCCTCAAAGCCTAAATACTCTTCTGGAAGCCCAAGGACATAAAGGCCTGTGCCTATTAGCAAGAGAACTGAGTCAGCTGAAAGAGCTTGTTGAAATTTTGGCCCCATTTCTTCAAGCAACAGACCTCACACAAGGGGAGAAAGTGGTGACTCTAAGTGCAGCTCTGCCTTGTGTTCTCTCACTCAACAGCCACCTCAACAGTATGCTGAATACAGCTCGGCATCTGGCCGGTTTTGTGAAAGCTCTCCAGAAGTCACTGCAATGCCATTTCCAGGAGATCTTTGCAAATGTCAGAATGGATGAGTCAGCTCAACCTGCAGGAGATCTTCCATTTGGAGATATGGTCTATATGATGTCTGCACTACTCGACCCATCATTTTGCTTTTTTTGGCCAGAGCAAGATATCCTTGCACCAGATGAAGTCAAGAGTGAGGTGAAGGAGATGATAATAGGTAGGTGAATGCACACCATTTCCAAACACATCATCACATTATGAATCATTCAAGGCTTGAAGTTTTCAGACACCAAATTAATGCTTAATTCAATACATTGTATACATTTCCTCCTCCCAAATTCCAGGCACACAAATCTTTTCTCGCTTTCAATAACATCAGTAAAATCTCATTCATACTTACCTATCGTTCATTAACTTAACCATCACCACTGTGAGTAATGTATATCTGTCATGGTTCTGTGTTTGATGTCATGCTTTATGTTCATGGTTATGTCTTTTCTTTATTCTTTTTGGTTATTATATATTCCGGTTTTCAGTTCCTGCCAGTTTAAGTTTCATTGCACTTGTCTCCCCTGTCTTGTGATCTAGTTGGTTCAGTCCATCTTCCCAGTCTGTGTGCTTACCTGCTTCGGGTGATTTCAATGGTTTCTGGTGTTTCATATTATTACTTCAATTCTCATTTACTTCCTTCGCCTTGCTTTCCTAGATTACTAATAATACTAACATTTATATTTTGTATCATAGTCTACTAACCCAACTAATCCATGTATATATTACTAACTTACTAATGAGCACTTTGGTTAATTTGTAAAGCTGCACCTCTACTAATTATTACTAATCCAATCTCAGCAACCGCCCTGTTCTAGCCTCCGCCCCTTGCTTTGCTTTCCCTGCCTCTCCCTACGTTTCTGCGAGATCTCTCGCACGTGCTTAATTGCTTCCTGCACTCATTGTCTGTGCACTTAGAACTCCTTGACCGGAGCCGTTTATCTGTCATAGGTTGTCTGCGTGAATCCCGTCCGTGTCTTTGCTTTTGCCAATTGTTGTGGTTTAGGACTTCCCCATGTGTACCTTCCTCTGTAATTAGTTCTTATCCAATTCACCTGTTCCCCGCATAGCATGTGACTTCCCTTGTGTCTATTTAGAGTCCTCACTGCTGTTCAGCCCTTGTCAGAACGTTGATCAATATTCCTTTGTGCAGAGCCTCTTGTATGCCAAACGATTATTGTTTCTCCTCGACTGTTTCGTCCGACCTTGATTTTGCCATAGCCCTTCTGTTCTTGTCTTTTTGGATTTTGACCCATTTCTGTACAACCACGTCTACTGTGTTTGGATGCCCTGTGTATGACCCTCTGCTTTGGATTTAGACTATGACTTTTTGCCTACTGTCTATGTACCGTCATACCTCTGTTTTTCTGGTTCTGACCCCGGCCTGTCTAGTCAACTTTGTTTTTTGGATTTCGTTTTTGGCTTGGCAATTCTTGTGTCTTCTGGTCCTGACCCTGCTATCAATAAAGGCATACGATTTTTGGATTTCCTGCTCTCGCAAGTGGTTCCTGAACGCACCGTCACAATATCAATCAACATCATAATATTGTAACTAACCATGATTTTTGTGCAACTGTTTCAGACCTTGTCTTGGCTTAGGCTCGGAAAGTCACCATACTTGCTGAGAGCAGCAGTGGAGAGGATGATAAGGATGAGCCACCTGCTGAAACTCCACGCCTTTTCACTGGCTACAGGAGGAAAAGCAACTAGAAGGATGACCATGTATCATCTGTCAGGGCTGAGCTTGTTCGCTACATCCAGGTGTCCTCTGATGAAGAAGTGGACTGCCTAGGTTTCTGGAAGAGGCATTCCAAAGTCTTCCCGAGGCTCTATCTTGTGGCTATGAGAGTGCTCGCTGTTCCTGCCACCAGTGCACCAGTAGAGAGGGTATTCAGTCACGGAGGCCTAATAATGTGCCCTCACCGAGCCAGGCTTTGTGCAAGGACATTGTCCAGCTTGATCTTTTTGAAATGTAATCATTCTGTTGCCTAATACTTTTCTAGATCTTACAGTAGGTCACTGGAAGACACCTACAAGCTTGTTAATGTTTACTCAGTGTATTGAGAGAAAAATAAACCATTCTGATCTTATTGTAGGTTTATTATTGTTAAATATTTTCTAGGCAAAACAACACCATTGATTGTTTCCACAAAAGGGTTACTGTTTCATTAGTAAACAAGTCAAGCTGGCCAATAACTCCAATGATATTCCTTTTTGAGTTTTACCTTAATGCAAGGAATCATTTTTGTCATGCAAAGAAAGGTGCCTTTTGGAACAAAACTGGTTATGTTTTAGTATCACCAGTTTATAGACTTACAGTATTTTTCAGATAATATGGCAGCAATAGTTTTGCTTTTTTTGTGAACAAATTTTTAATTGCAAATGGCACAGAAATAACATAGCCTACAAGTGTTTAAAGTACTTTTAAGTGTTTTGTTTACAAGTTGTTTGCATTTAGCTAAAGTGTGATGTTTTGCACTAATTGGAAGGATGTTAATTAGCCTACAATGCCTTTGACTGGGTGAGGTGTAACATTTTCTATATTTGTTCTTATTATGGTCCCACTGAGCCTGCACAATAGGGGGCAAGATATATTGTAACTGTATGTTCATGTTGGAAGAATACAGTTTCCTTTAAAGGAAATAATTAATTGTGTTTTCTTCATATTGCATTGCAGTACCCGGTTTAAAGTGATCATATAACAAACAACTCATCAGTACTGATACTTTATGCTAATAGATAAAGGAGTGATAATAATACAGTAAATGCTCTGAATTTCTTAGATATAGCTGTGCAGTATCCTTAGTAGACCGAATAGCAGCAGATGATGGAAGGCTCATTACAACAAGAAGAGCCATGAAACTTTTATTTTTTTAGAGACTTGAGACTTGACTTGGACTCGTGACCAAAGACTTAAGACTTGACTTGGACTTGCAAAAAAAGACTTGTGAACATCTCTGTAATTTGGCTTCAAGCCTGACAAGCAGGAAAAAGAATCCAGGTCCTGTGTTAGGCTTTGCGAGGATGAGGACTGTGGTGTCAACAGAAAGGTAGTATCATCTGCATACATAGGAACCTTTTTATGCAGCCCTGGATTTCTAAGCCATTGATATTTTTATTTGACCTAATCTTCATAGCAAGTATTTCAATTGCCATTATAAACAAATAAGGTGATAAAGGACAACCCTGTTTTACTCCCCTTGGCAGTGAAATATTTCCTGAAATTTGACCATGATTTATAATTTTACGTTAGGCTGTTGTACATTACTTTAACCCATTTTATGAGAGATTCACCAAAGTTGAAAAATTCAAGGCATTTATAAATAAAATCCAGACAAACCTTATCAAAGGTTTTTTCGAAGTCTGCTATAAAAATTAAACCGGCTTTTTTTGACATTTCATAGTTTTTTATAATTTGTAGGAGCTGCCTAATATTGTCCCCAATATTTCGACCTTGTAAAAATCCAGACTGGTCATTGTGAACTACATCAGACAAGGCATTCTTAATGCGAAGTGCAATACATTTTGCTAGTATCTTGGCATCACAACATTGAAGTGTACGAGGTCTCCAGTTTTTTAAATAAACTGGGTCTTTGTATTGGCCACTGCTGTCTTGTTTTAGTAGCAGCGAAATCAGACCACTTTGTTGGGTCTTAGACAGTACACCTTTGTCATATGAATAATTAAAACATGCAAGTAATGGTTCTTTAATTTGATCATAAAAAGTCTGATACACCTCAATTGGTATGCCATCTAGGCCAGGTGTTTTCCCTGGTTGAAATGACTTAATTGCCTGTCTGAGCTCATCTTCAAATATTAGGCCTTTACAGGATTCCCTTTGCATGTCTGAAAGCTTAACCTGGTTTTTGAGAAAAAGTCTTCGCAGTGGACATCATTTAGAGGCAGTGGTGGAGTCTGAAATGAAAACAGTTCAGTAAAATATTTTTCTTCTTCTTTAATATATCTGTTGGGGTCACTAGAGTTTCACCCTTACTTGTGAGTAGTTTTTGTATGTTCTTTTTAGATGCGTTTCTATATTGAAGATTTAAAAAGTGTTAGTTACCTTTTTCACCCTTCTCCATCCATTTGGCTTTGTTTTTAAAATATACATTAATCGATCTTTCTTGATAAAGTTCTTCAAGTTCATTCTGTTTTTCTTCCAAGATGTTCAACATATCAGAAGACATTAACAGAAGCATCATTTTCTCTTGTAAGCTTTTCAATTTCTTTTACTAGATTTTTCTCTTTTTCCCTAAACTGCTTTTGTTTAAAGGAGGAGTATTGTATTGCGTGCCCTCTAAAGACACATTTGAATGTATCCCACACAATAAGAGGATCTGCTGAACCTATATTATTTGAGAAGAAGTCTGTAATGAAAACTTTTTTTTTAGTTATAAAAGTACTATCCATTAAAAGGCTGATTAAATTTCCAGTATCCACGGCCTCTAGGGAAATCGGTGAGTAAAAGGTGCAGCCCTATAAGTTGGTGATCGGATCTTATTTTGTCTTCGATTAATGCCGTTTTGATTTCGCAACCAAAGAAAAAGAGATCAGGAAATAGTCAACACGACTAGCTTGATTCTGTCTCCTCCAGGTATACCTGCGTAAATCTGAATTTCTGAGTCTCCAGATATCTACAAGGTCCATGGCATCCATAATACCCGAAATTCCTTTAAAAGCATGCGGGTGATAATTTGTACAATGATTACCTTTCCGATCTAAAGCGGGGTTTAATACGGTATTGTAGTTTCCTACCATGTTAAAGGCGTTGCGTGTGTCTTGTAAACCTGATAGATTATTAAGGATGATCTCAAAGAAGTGAGTGTCATCATTATTTGGACCATATATGTTAATAATGGTAAAATACTTGCCATCAATTAATACAGTTAAGATGGTCCATCTTCCCTGTGAATCAGTTAGAGAAAATGTTATTTTAATGTCCAGGTTGTTTTGGAAGAGTGTCATTACACCTTTTGAGCTTTTTGTACCATGAGAAAAATAAATTGGTCCCCCCATTCTTGCTCCCAGACTGCTTCATCTGCAGGTATGGAATGCGTCTCATGCGAACAAAGAATATTGTAGCCTTTGTCTTTGAGCCAGGTGAAAATCGTTTGTCGTTTTTTATGGTCTGCAAGACCATTACAGTTATAGCTGGCTATCCTCAGTTCTCCAACAACCATATTTGGTTTAAATATTTGCATTTAACATCTTCTTTGACCCAGAGGGTCAACCAGGGCAGTGTAATTATATAAAGGATAAAATAATGACGGTTGAGTCTTACACAAATTATGCACTGTCCCTCCACCTCTCCCCTTCCCAATGTCTTCCCTTCCCCACTGTGCTGTGAAATAAAATCTACCTCTCCCCACCCACCCTGCCTTCCTTCCCTACACTTCCCAACACCAACACCAATGAAACACCAACAACACTTCATCCAACCTGGGCCATATCTCAACACTATCCCACAAACTTGTATCCAGCTGCTAAGTTAAGCATCGTTGTTCATTGGTGATCCAGATGCACATTCTTCAATTACATAAACATTTTTTAAAAACGCACTGTTTTCAATTACTACGTCTTCTGTCACATACCGTTCAAGCAGTTATGATGCAGTGAGGTCGTAATATACCTCCATACCTAAATATATCTGCATACACACATAAATATGTACATACAAACATACACACACACACACCTGCATGTCTATATATACACACCACATGCACACACGCGTACACACACACATATATGCATACCGACATACATATACCCGTATATACAAACATACATACACATACATATATATATATATATATATATATATATATATATATACACACTAATATTTATATAGATACATATATATATATATATATTCACATACGCATATATACACATACACACACATACACATACAAACATATATACATATTCATACATACCCCATATATACACAAACTTATAAACACACAAATACATACATACAGATATTGATACATAAACACATACCTATAGACCAATCTAGATACATATCTACAAACATAAACAAATCTACAAATAATGCATACATAATAGATATAGATACCCTGTACATAACATACACACATGTACACTTCCATATACATACATATATGCACATACACAAACATCTACAAAAAAAAAAAAAATAAATAAATAATAAATAACGGTGGTGAAAACGTGATAATTCTAAAAATGACTACAACCACAAACAGTAATGAAACCCAAAAAAAGATAAAGCGAATATTGTCAGCAGTCATAGCCTCCCGATAGTCTTTCCAACCTCGCTTTCCATCCGTGCATTCTCATTTTACATCAAAGCATTCTCGATTTTGGTAGATTTTGGTGAGATCCAGCGCTGGCGTTTCCAGCAGACCCTGGCTTCTCGCAAGGGTTTTCACCACTGGTATTCTACATCTCCAAATAATTATCGAAAACCTCCATCCGCCTCAGAGCCATGTTGTTATTTTGGAGTCTCTATAAAGTTGGTTGTTGATGTACAGTTTATCTACTGTTAGTTGCACTTTATTGTTTTGCGCTTTGTTGTATTTCATTAAAGGAAGTAATGCGCGTCTTCTTTCTAGTATCTTCGGCGGGAATTGTTCGTACATAGAAAAGGCTGTGCCTTTAAGTTCCCTCCCACGTTCAAGTACTGACATTTTTGATTTAAAATGTAAGAAACGCACGACTATTGGTCTGGGTTTCTTGGGATCCTTTTTGCGACCAATCCTATGCGCTCTCTCTATTTCAGTTTCTGCTATTTGTTTGTCTGGCATCTTCAGCTCTTTTTTCATAAATTGTTTCAGTAGGTTTTCTGTCGCTGAATAATTTTCATTTTCCTCCTCCTTCACTCCCATGACAACAATATTGTTTCTCATGCTTCGACATTTCAAGTCCAATAGTTCAGCTTTCATTTGCTTATTCTCCACTGACATTTTTTCTGTTTGAGTTAGGAGTGTACTCACCGTGTTTTTAAGCGCTGCATTTTCTTGTTTTAGGTCCTCAATGAGTTTGTTATTGTAATCCACTGCCGTTCTCAAAGCCACAATATCTTTTATGACATCCTGCAGCAGATCCAGCTTACTTAGCTCCTTCAGGCGTTCGTTCATGGAGTTCAACATCATACAGTCTTCTTCCGATAAGGCGGTGGCATTTTCAGAGTCCGTTTCACTGGCGCTTAAAATTTCCCTCAGATGCTTTGCTTCTTTTTTTGAGCTCATGTTTATATAATAGTGATCAATAAAACTTTCTAGTCGCTCTATCTTGTCACGTTCCAGTTCGTTTAGTGATGCAGAACCTCGTTGCTGAATTACATGGGAGTTGTTGAGCGCATCTCCCTCAGCAGCCATCTTGTCACCTTTAAATTCAACATTTCTTTAAATTTTTTTTCTGGGGGAGGATCCCCAGAACCCTGTCACATTGTCCCCCTCACATTTGGAAAGCTGCTGACACCCCTGGTTGAGAGAGGAAAACATTGTTGCTCCGCTCAGCTTGGCGACCATCTCATCGGGAGTAGGTAAGATATATCGCTTTCTTTAGTCTTTTTAAATCCATGAAGATCCTGGCTTTGCTAGTGTTTTTCCTCTACACAGGTATGATGGGCGCACACCATTCAGGTGGTTGTGTTACCCGCTCTATGATGCCATTGTTCTCCATCCTATGCAGTTCATCTTTTACTTTTTGTGACATCGGGAAGGGCACTTGGTTTGCAGTGTGCATAGCATACGGTAGGCACCATCTTTTAGTTGTTTTCTGACTGGTTTGGTTTTTAGAGTGTTATGCTCGCTGTATGCTTGCCGGTGTCCTCTGGTGGTGTGTGTCAATTCATCAACTCGCCTCACCAAGTTCATTCCCACTAATAGGGACCGGCCGAGTAGATTTTTAACACACTGGCTACGGACCGTGTAGTATGCTTTAAACGGATAATTCTTTGTAGGTAACTGTACCACTGAAACAGCTAAGACATAGCAACTGACCTCCTGGGCTGTCCAATGGAATGTCAGCTGGTGCCAATACTCTTTGTGGGGCGAGTGTATAGAATGCATCCTCACTTAGGATGATGACGTCAGCTCCTGTGTGTCAGTTTTAAATTCCATTGGGGTAGAATCCGCTTGTAGTAGTAGAAGTGTCTAGTGTCTGGCAGTGTCTAGTCTGTGCACACATTGTCAAACTTAGCACATGCAAGTGAATTGAATTCTTGAATTTCCAAAGGGCCCAACTCCAAGGAACACTCTTTTTCAAGAAGGGGAAAAATTTATTTATTTATTTATGCCCATATGTTACAGATTTTTGGTTTATTTCTTTACATGAGTGTAATTGGAATACTTTTAGCTAAAATTACAAGAGAGTTCCCCTCTTTGTTATAAGATATGAAGACCTCTAATTCATTGGAGTTGGGGCCCTTTGGAAACCCAATGATTCAATTAAGAACTGCAATTAAACATTATCATTACCTGCAAATCAGTGTTTCATATGAAGGATTTTTCCACGTAAATTGCTGGTTGCTGAACCAGCCACCACATCACAAAGGGTTCAAATCAGGGTTAAGTTTGGATCTTTTAAGTCAACCCACATGGAAAGAATCTATATGAACATATATGCGCATATATGCAACCAATATGCTGCATATATGCAGCATATATGCGCATATATGCCGCATATAGGCCAAATTCAGGTACATATATGTGCTTATAGAGGGCATATAGGTCTCCTATATAGCTCATATACCCAGTGGCAGGTTCTGTTTGTCATACCTATTGTATAGCTCATATCTCACTTTGGCAACTGTCATACATGATGCCTAGCTCATATTTTTATTCTCAAGGTAATATCTGCATATTAGCCCAAAGTCCCTTACAGAAATAACAAGAATTTCACACAATAACTTATTAATTGCATGTGAACATGTGAAATTGGCATCACATTTGATCCTAAATACATGTTGACATGTGACAATGACATGTTATGTGTAAACCAGTCAGTATTAACTATGGCAAGTGAGAGAAGACAAAAAGCTATGATATCAACACAAATATCTAATACTATTTGTTACATTTTTTTCCTGAAACATTAACAATAACAAGGTCATCAATTCTTTCTTGACCATACTTATTTCCATTCTATGAAGATTGAGTTGTGTATTGTGGAAGAGAAGGAAATGTATAAAAACAAAATGGTTTGATTATGTTTATTTAAGTTTAAGTCACTGCCAGATTCACCATATTAGATAAAATTGGATTCACATCATTACAGCTCATACACATCCACTGAAAGGTAATACACTACACTGTTACATCCACCAAATGCAATTTTTCTATCTTGTCTGTAATGCAGTTTCTAGATGAATATGGCTCAGAGGTCCTTAGTCTAAGTGTAGCAAAATAAAACAAAAATAACAAAATAAAAGTACACAGAAGAACATGAATTCAAGTAAAAATGCCTTTTAAAAGTCATTTTCATCCCCACATCTATTTGAGCATTTCACTGTGGTTAATGAATTTGAGGACAAAGTCCACATTTCTGTTCACAGTTTTAATGAACAGACACTTGTCTTTTATTTGAGATGCTTGTATAGCAACTAAAGGTCCCAGACTTTTTCCTAAAGGAATGAAATAACAAGGATTCTTAAATTCCCACACGGAAAGAACCCATATAAACATATAGGTTTTAAGCCCCGCCTTGTATCAACAAGCAGTGGTTGGCAGCTCTTTTCAGAAGTAGCGCGCAATTGGCCAATGCACTACAGGGATGCAAATTGTGAAGGGCCTGCTGGGAGGGGTTATGTAGATTAGAGTTCCCCTAGGCGCGTCCTATTGGCTAGACGGGCGCTTATAAATAAGATTCTGACCCAATGTCAAGTTGTCTATTCTCCGCCCTTGTTCTGAGCTTGTGAAGTTTTGCCCAGCCAATACACAAAAGCAATTGCTAATGGTCGCGGGCTGTGTACACTCTCCTGAATTGTCAACAGGGGCCGCATATGCAAATAAGCCAAAGAACTTGTACATAGTTCCCTAATTGGATATCCCAGATTCGGGTAGGATTGGAAATGTCCAATTAAAAAAAAAAAAAACTTTGAAGTTTTGATTGGCCGTTTTCATATATTATAGGTACATATAGGTACATATATGTACCTATAATATATGAAAACGGCCAATTTTATGTATGTCGCATATATGCGAAACCTATATCTGGCCCTATATTAAAACCTATATGTTTATATAGGTTCTTTCCGTGTGGGAATCAGAAGTGGCCTCAGTCTTGCTCTTCAGATCATTGTCTTTCCTGATCGTCCTTTTGCACTTCAGCTTCAAATCACAGTCCGATGACCAGACGTTATAAATAAACGTCAACAAAATATATGGTCTACAGATTAAACTTCACTTTCACAGAAAGTACAGATGTTATTTTTATAACTGAATTTTAATCCTAAAAGTTCTTTTGAGAGCATAAATATCATTTAAAATTTTAAATTGAACAGCTTTTATTTTTGTGGGTACCAAGGTCATTAGATAAAGAGTTATACATTTGGCTATTACCTTTTTATCATAATGGGAATGTATTGATCTTTTATTAGTTTGCCATTCATACAGTTGTCTTGTTAAATTATTCAGAGTAAATTGTTACATTTTCAGTCTGAAACTTCCAAATCATTGATATAAAGAAGAGGTACAAAGGTGTTCACCGCAGAGAAAAAAAAGATATTTATACTAACATATGTCCTTTTTGGATGGAAATTTCTCAGGAATAACACTCAAAAAAAAGTTAGAGTAAAAAAAAAAAAAAAATCTGGAAGATTGATGGCTTCTATGGAGAAAAGGGGATGGATGAGCATTACACTAGAGCTTTGTGGGACTATGAGCAATCTCTATATAACAGAACTATTTGCAAATGAGCGTGAGCATTGCTTACAGATTTTAGTGGCTCAGTATATTCATTAAATGTATATCTATATAAATTTGAATGAATACATTTAAGTCGAAAATAAAAATATATAGGTTATTTTTACACAACAGACTTAGGAGAGCTTGAATATTAACTGTATAAATACAGTTCAAATAATACTGCAGATCATGTCAGAGTGTGTCATGTTTGCACTATGACTTCCAAATGAAAAAATGTGAAAGATTTTTATTTGGCTTCTTTGCTCTTCCAACAGGTGTACCAAGTCTGGACCTTGTTTCCTGACATCATATGATGAATTTCAGTGATCTTGGAATGAGTGTACATTTAGGCTTGTGTTTCGAGTCCATGAATACATCTTGTCCGAAGATCTCATACCCAGCAGCAGGACGAATTCTGTTGTATATTTTCTTCATGACTATCATTGGTCTAACAGTGTGTGGAAATCTACTTGTCATCATTGCAATCTCTCATTTCAAACAGCTGCACACTCCAACCAACTACCTCATCCTCTCTTTGGCAGTGACTGACTTTCTTCTGGCAGTTGTTGTCATGCCACCCAGTATGGTGCGCACAGTTGAAACATGCTGGTACTTAGGAGATGGACTCTGTAAAATCCATTCAAGCACAGATATTATGCTGTGCAACGTGTCTATTTTAAATCTTTCCTTCATTTCCATTGATCGATATTATGCTGTTTGCCAGCCCCTCCACTATCGGACTAAGATCACCAATGGTGCTATCATGATCATGATTTTGTTCAGTTGGAAAGTGTCATTTATTATTGGCTTTGGAAATATTTTTACAAATATGAACATTTGGGGCGTAGAAGATTTTTACTACAACAACTTTAATTGTCATGGAAGCTGTTTCATTTTCCAGAGCAAGACTTCTGCTATTATATATTCAGTACTATCCTTTTACATCCCTGCATTCATTATGCTGGCCATATATCAGAAAATCTTTCATATTGCACAAAAGCAAGCCCATTCCATTCAAACCACTGCCGGTACCGATGTCAACTCTGGAAACAGGAAAATGGAGCAAAAGGCTACAAAGACCCTGGCAATTGTTTTGGGGGTATACCTCTCCTGCTGGACACCTTTTTTTCTCTGTAGTATAATTGATCCACTCATTAATTATTCAATGCCAGCAGCTTTATTTGAGACACTTGTGTGGATTTGCTATTTAAATTCAACTTGTAATCCTTTTGTGTACTCTTTTTTTTACCGTTGGTTTAGGAAAGTCTCCAAAATGATCGTCTTTGGTGAAATTTTTCAAGTGCATTCCTCAAAAATTAAATTGTCCTCAGACTGAAAAGTTAAAGCATTTACTTTAAAAAAGTACATGGAAATGAAATGTTAATTAATTTATACCAATAAACTATTTAGACTCAATATTATCGTTATTAATAGTATGCTACTTTCATTTCGTTAATATGTACCTCCTTAATCCAAAAAAGTTGGTAAAATATGAAAAATGCAAAGTAAATTATAGCTGCTGCGCAGCAATGGTCGGGGCCGGGCAATTTTAGGCAAAATTAGGCAATTCTGGGCAACAAGCAGAGTGTAGGAAGATGAAAAAAAAGGTGGCATTCTAATGTGCATTTTACATCAGTTGAGGCTTGAACTCACAATTTCTGAGACTAAGGTCTATCTTCTATCTCCTTGAGCTAATTGGCAAGTGACAGGTCATTTGTGGCTTCACAAATTGACTAAGCCAAGCATCAGGGTGCCAGACAGTAGCCATCCATGCCATGGTAAAGCAAATTTCAAAGTGAAAGTTCCAAAGCTGTTGATATGCTTTGAATTTTCAAAGTTTTGAAATTTAGAGGCTTGCTGCAGCGCCACCATCAGGACTATTGTCTTGCGTTTCCAGTTTAGGACATCTGGCATGGGGCTGGACCTCTGTGAAAAGTTTGGGTACATTTCTCATATGGAAATGTTGTACGAGCTGGGGCTTGAACTCACAATCTTCAACTCCAAGAAACATCCTCCATCTCACTGAGATAATTGGCAAATGGAAATGTCACATGTAACTTCACAAATTGACTAAGCCAGTCACCTGTGTGCAAGACAGAACTCTTAGCGTGTAAAGGCAGATTTCAAACGGCTGTCAAAAATTCAGTTATTAAGACAAAAATCAGAAAATACACAAATTGCATCTAGACAGCATGGAGATGTTGGTAATTTGTTTTTAAACGATGATTTATTGGCTCCATAAGTGAAAAACTGATGTTTAAAAATGCCATTTTTGCATTGACTCCAATTGTTCACATGGGAACAAATTCAAAATGCTGTAAAAAATTCAGTTTTTTAGATAAAATTCTGATATTTTCCAAACATCATCTACCATGACTCCAAATTTTTTAAATTTTTTTCTAATGAACATTGAAAATGTATTTTGGAAGAATTTGCAATTATATGTTTACAATACCGTTTACAGTCAAAAATTTTGATGCACTGTTGGCTCAATTTTCGATAAATCAAAAATATGTGAGGATCGTTTGTGTAGGACAGTCTGAAGATGCTCTGTAGCAAGTTTGGTGTCAATTGAGCAAAAATTGTGGGAGGAGATAGGTTTAATAAGTTTTACAGTTTTTGAAAAAAAAAAGAGTGATGGACTTCATAATTTGCAATAGGTTTAAGAGCCATTCTGTGAAGCTAAACAGAGCCTAAGTTGGAGGAAAACTCAAAACGGACCATTTCATAGCAGATTGTGCCTACGTTTCGGTGGCATTATTTTGTTTACCCAGCAAGATACCAAATCTAAAGTTCTCTGGGTACATAGTCCCTTTGGTATACATTACAGCATTTGTAAAATCTCAATGGTAGTATTTTCAGTGTAGATGATATTCAACATCAAAAATTGGAAAATTTCACCCCCAGGGGGTGCTGTAGGTTGGATGCAAATACTGGCTATCCCCAGCAATGTACCAAAGAAATTGTTTTCGAACTGCATTACACACAACTAGTTTTCTCTGATAATGAAGAGTTTAGCTTGGCACTATGCTGGGTGGATAGCTATCTGACCTAAGGTGGCACTCCAAGGAGCTAAACTTCTACTGACCTAATATTCCATATTCTGTCAGAACAAAATTTGTCTTTTGACATATATAAGGTACATGCACAGTTATACATAAAATTTGTAATCTCTTCGGTATAAAGCTGGGTTGGTTGTAAATTGGAAAAGAATGCTGGTGGTGATTGTAGCATTGTGTCAACATGCAAGAATCTTACCAGTAGTCAGTACAGTGTACAGTTTTGTAGTGTTGGTGCGTTTTCAGAAAATAACAAATGCTCAGCATTTTTCTTGTGATATAATTAGTGAGCAGGCTTCAGTGTTAATTCTAGGATTTCCCAAGGGCAGGGTGCTTAGGTAAGAAAAAGGGCACAGCAGTCGCGTCAAGCGAGTGGTTGTCCTGAAAAAGACCACAGAGTTCGTAGTAAGCAAGCAGCAGCCTGCCAAGAAAAGGGCAGTTCATTTGTAGTGTTAACTTGCATGCCCTCATTCCTAACACCAGCCCATGATGTCTAACCTACAGGATGCCCGCTGGTTGGGAGGGTGGGCTTTCTTTTTCAGACTTCCCATTTCCGTGCGTACCAAGCTGTGGGTGTTGACGCAACTATTGTGCCATATAGGCTGTAGCCAGCTATTTAATTCAGAGACAGACAAGCTCACTATCAACAGGCCATAAACCGCCCTGTAGAGACCCAGGATCTAGTGTAGTAGGGCTTGCCTAGGGCTCAACTGGCTCCAAGGATAACATCGACCCAGATCGAATGAAGAAGGCCTTGGATAGCTGCTCAGGGCCAAGGCCAAGGAGCACCTCTGGCGCGCACCACCAGATGCCGCCAACCCACCGTCCAATTCCAAAAACAGACAGAGGGATAGAGCAAGTCACATGCTGGGTTGACGTCATTTCACTTTGGATAACATGAAAAGTATAAAACAGTTTTAACTTTAGTACTAAACATTCTGTCTTCATGTACACGGTTGTGTGACTAAGATTCTTTTTCAGAGTTCAAATCATGGACTGTTATTTTATACAAGTGTGCGTGTACGGTTGATGCATGTCTGTATATGTACATATGGTGATACTCCTTTTACATTAGTTGTTTTTTGGCATTTATTTTTTATTTTTGGACTCGTCATGTTTTATAACTTGCTGTACATTTCTGACTGGGCTGTACCCGTACTTGGTAATAATACATGTATGTGTTTGTAACGCTCACAATCACCAGTTTACAACCAATAGAGTTTTATACCAAAGGGATTGCAAATTTTATGAATAACTGTGCATGTACTTCATATATTTCAAAAGGCAGAACTTTGGTATATGTCTGGGAATACGGAATATTAGGTCGGAAGAACATTAGCTCTTTAAAGCGCCACCTTTAGTCAGAAAGCTATCTACGCAGCATAGTACCAAACCAAACTCTTCATTTTCTCAGAAAACGAGCTGTGTGCATCACAATTAAAAAAAAAAAAAATTTCTTTGGTACATTGCTGGGGATAGCCAGTTCTTGTATCCAGCATACAGCGCCCCCTGAGGGCGAAATTTTCAGATTTTTGATGTTGAATATCATCTACACTGAAAATATTACCATTGAGATTTTACTAATGCTGTAATGTACCCCAAAGGGACTGTGTATCCAGAGAATTTCAGATCTCTATCTTGCTGGGTAAGCGAAATAATGCCGCCTAAACACAGGCACAATCTACTATGATATGGTCTGTTTTAAGTTTTCCTCCAACTTTGGCTCTGTCTCGCTTGAAAGTGTAGATACTACCAAAGAAATGCTTGGTATTCGTGAAAATAGAGTTCTAAAAGCAAAACAAATGGCATTTACCACCACAGTACATATCTGGGTTACTGAGAAAATATACTGCAAACATGCACCAAAATCAATTTCGACCATCTTTCCGGCCGTCCATTGCACTAACTCAGCAAGATAAAAAGGTACTATTCACTGAAAATGATAGTCTTGTTGTGAGTAAACACATAGTAAAGCATTCTAGATTGATATATATCTGGGATATTATTTTATTCCCATTTTCAATTTTTACTGTTATTTCTCAAATAATTCTGGCTCAATAACGTAGTTACCCAGTTTGGCGCTGATGTGGTGCTGATGTCTATCCAGGCTTGAAGTGTCTAAGGTCATGATAAAAGTATAACATATTTGGTACTGTGTATCCTTAAATCATGATCTTTGATGTAAAATGTGGTGATGACAGCAAAACTAAGCCACTTTAATGGCTTCCAAGTGGCGCTACCGGCAGGCAAAGTAAGATACGAACCAAAAAATTTGGCTCTTTCTGTGAGACACCCGCATCTACCTATGTGCCAAGTTTCATTCAATTCCAGGGGGGTCAACTGCGCACCAAATGTCAATCTCTCGTGTAATGGCTCTTAAATATACAAAAGTTTCGTCAGTATTGGGGCTACAATTTGGTGAAAGTTGCAAATATGTAGCACATATGGTTGATTTGTTGTGAATTTTCAAAATGTTGAGGTTTGCTGTAGCGCCACCATCAGGACTATTGGCCTGTTTTTGCAGCTGAGGCAATCTGGCATGGGACTGGACCTTTGTGCAAAGTTTGGTGATTTTTTTGCGCATGGGAAGTAGGATTTCCTCGGAAGAAGAAGAAGAAGAAGAAGATGCAGGATAGCAATAGGGTCCTGGCAGCTTAGGCTGCCCCACCCCTAATAAAAAAGGAGTGATTTGAAATTCACTGAATCATATTTTTCATTCACTTTACAATGTTGAAAACATTATTTTATACTTTAACACATGAATTTCATTATGCTTATTTAAAATCTGATGACAGCAACAATTTGAAAAATGTGTCAAGGGCAAGGCCAAAAACCACCTCTGAATGTGTCTGATTTCTCATCCCTCTGACATCACTGTCTTAAAATCACTATCTTTTAAATCTGATTCATATTTTGTACTCAGCGAGTAATATTATGGGAGGTTGGAAGGGGGTTATGCATAAAGCTTTAATTCATACATGATTCGTACAATATTTTGACAAATCCCTTAAATTAAAGCTGAAAGTCTCCCCTTCAAGCACATCTTTATTATTAGTTTCAAATCCATTATGGTGCTGCACATACAATACTTTATTGCTCAATTTCTGTATTTCTCAGATTATGCTTCTTTTTCTCTTTTTTTTTTTTGTCAAGAAGTGAGCAATATTACTTCCGGCTTTTCCAAGGGACACAAAGCAGAACAAACTGATGCACTGAAGTATAATAAGAGCATGCAAATAAGAAATGATCATCTTTCCCTCACAGATGAATAAAAGTCAACAAAAATATATTTTTTAATATACTCTTTATGCTGCATTGTCACACTTGCTTGTATGATGTCCCCCTTTCGAATATCTGCTTTTTGCATACAATTTTTTTCCTTTTCCTATGGGTCTCTCTTTAATATCCTTATAAGATTTTAATTTTTGCACAGTAAACATATTTAGACAGGAGAAAACTATAATCAGAGTTCACCTTGGAGAAATGGAAATCGGCATGCTGCTTGAAAAACAAACTGCATTTTCCCAATGTAAATATTTGTACTGTGATGGTGCATAAAAGTAAAGCAAGATTATCATTTCCCTCTTATTACCTTACATGTGCAACAGGATAGTGGATGAGGGATGAGTTGATACTTTTCCCACTTGCATTATCTTTTTAAATTGATTTTATTTTCATAGTATTTCATGAGAGGATTTTGTACATTATAATCCTTGAACAACCCTTGACAAATACAGATAAATTTAGTTTTAGGGGAGTGACAACAAAGTCATCAGTGCTCACAGTGTTTGATGGAAGTTTTTAAGAATTATTTTGTCTGTTTGATCACAGACTGAGGGTTGGGTGGTAGGGACTCAGATATTTAGGCGTTTGGAAATAAGAAGTTGGGTGAACAACAGTTTTAGTATAGGATAAAGACAGGGCTAGCATCGAATCTTGGTCGTACATGCTCAGTACGTTTACATGCACAGCTACAGTTATAGCTTGATTAGGCCATTAAGGTGCACTACTGTCCTTGTCCCAGTATACATGCACGGGTTGAAATTCGATTTATTGACCCAAGCATGTCCATCTCCGCTACGATAGGCGGCAATATGCCCCCTTTCAGCTTGTTCATCTTAGACCTTCTTCTGGATGACCTATCACCTCACAGACGAAAAAATCGAGAAACAAGTTAGCTGGCAGCAAACTGGGAGCGTGTCGGGTGGCGAGAACATGGACAACTTTTCGGCTCCGTACATTTCATACAGGCTGTACGCTACGCTTTTTGTAAAATTGAGATGCGCACCATCCCTGGTGGTTATGGCGTTAGCCAAAGCTAGGAGGCATTATTATCGTTATTCTCTTCTTTGTCCCCTCTCTACTACCCTGGAGTGTGTTTCCCAGAAGCGTAGTTGCTAACTAATGCTAGGTTCCCACTATCATGATTTGCGGCACGATTGAAATCGAGGTCTTACTCGTGGAGTAATCGTGGTGATACTATCAGATCTTGAGGGCAGTCGTGGCAATCGTGTTGATCGTAGAAAAGTTTTGGGCAAAAATTTCCTACGATCAACATGATTAATTGTCAAACGTGATCATCACATCACCTTGTATCCAAACCTAAAATTTCAGAGAAGTTCCATGATCAGCTACGAAAGGCCAATCGTGACGTTCGTAACTGAGCGCACGACAGTGGAAACTAAGCATAAGTAAGCAAATAACGTAGTTTGTCCATTCACAGTCTATAGTTCCAAGTATGCAAGTTAGCAATTGTGCTCTCAGGAAACACACCCCCGCGCTTCCCGTGCATATTGGATGCGGTTCAGGAGTAAAGAATAGTGGGAGTCTTTTTTCCAATGGCGATTGGAAGGAAAATCTTTGGATGATGCGCAAGTCATTCGATAAATTATGTGGATTAATGGAAAGAGTAATGAGTCCCCAAGGCCTGACTGTTGAAGCACCAATACCCTCGCAGATGAGAATTGCTACTGTTCTGTACAAACTTGCTAGTTGGGCAGAGCACAGAGTTGTTACTAATCAGACCGGTGTTTACCAGTCCACAAGACATTCAGGTCAAAGCCCTGTACTATTACTGTGAATCAAGCGCAGAGCACATAGTCCACTTCGGTTTGATACAAGCGTATACATGAGGAATAATTCAACTAGTAACCGCATTATCTGGGTGTGTTAGTCCGACTGAGAAATTGGATTTAATATGATTCCAGTTGGTCTAACATGTTTTCATGCATTTTTAAAGTCTGGTTTTAGGTGGACTAACAATAATTTGATTTTTTTCTAATGCCATGTAAACACACTCATTGTCTTTTGCCCCACATAAGGCCCTGCTAGCTCAGGTGGGGGGTTAACTGGGACATTATCAAAATTACCTACCGTTGCGCTGTTCTTCCCTGTCACTTTGTAATGAGGCACGTTTATTTTATGTCATTAAAAACATATTTGTAGAATATATACCTTGCCTGAAAAAAATTAGATATGGAAAAAGACGATATGGAAAACACAAAAAGTGAAAGCACTGATTTACTAATCATCCTTGACTTGTATTAATTTGAAAACAGTGCAAAGAGAAGATATTTAATATTTTTCCTTCTCTAATTTATTGGTTTTTGGAAATAAATGCACATTCTGAATTTGAAGCCTACAAATTCTTCCAAAAAAAATTGGGACATGGGCAATATAAGATTTGCAAATAACAGACACAGCAGTCTAAACTGGTGACGCTTTGATCTTTGGATGTACGTAAAATGAGAACTCACAAGAGGCCCAGTTGTTTGTAAGCAACAATCTGTCAAGGATTGCCACTCTACATAAAAAATTTGCCCAACACTTTCAAAACCACCGCAAATCAATGCCCTTTCAAGAGCATATTACTATAAAGATTCAAGGAATGTATAAAGAATGAGGTTTTCTTCTCCAGCAACTGCTTTTTCTAAAAAAAAACAGCATAATGAAGACAAATTGGACATCCTCACAGACTAAATGCGAGGAATGAGTGGAGATATGAAGGGGAACATGTTGTTCCAGCTTGTTACATCTTCGTATATACTGGAAGTACTTGAACAAACTTGAGTTCGTTCTTGTGGGGGGAGGTGTTACGTCTTTATACATCATTGATCTAAGTAGTTTTTTGAATCTCTAACCCTCCCTCTCTATTCCTCAAGATTTGCTGCAGTGTGGTCGCCACCTCCGTGTGTCATCACTTCCACCTCCTCAGCATTCGTCCGTTCATCAGTCAATCATCATTTACCAGTCACGCCCTGCCGTTCTTCCCACCACTCAGAAGGCGCCTCAGTATTTTAAATCCTGTCGGCCACATCACATCTCCAGCTGTTTGCCTCTGTATGATTTGCGTGTTCTGTATGTACTTTCATGTTCGGATTCTGCTGTGTGTGCATTTTCCCCTTCCTGACGTTTTTTCTTTTACTCACTGTATATTTTGGTTTTCAGCCACACTGAGGAAAGGACAGGGTAGACAGGGGCTCCTCTACATATCCACGCAGGTGTACTTTGGATGTACAGAAACCCTAGAGTAGGAACGGTTGCAGCCTGCTGTACGTTCTGTTTGGGTAGTTAGATACACTAGAGGCCAAAAGTTTGGGGCCACCCTCAGATTTTTCAGATTTCAGATTTATTTGTGTAATGGGAACAACACATATTTATGAACATTTGCATGTAAATATGTGGGATTATCACCAGATGGCTAATTTCCATCCCCAGTCCCATTGGCAGGTTGATGTTAAACATAAAACAATGGCAATAAAAAGTACAATAAGCAGGACTAAGACAATGAAACAATATGCCATGTTACCCATGGCAACATACACGAACCATATATAACATAATCAACATATATACATACATACATAGACCAATAGCTAACTGGCCAAAACCAACGGCACCAAAAGGATTACAGATAAGCTAAAAAGTGCTGAAGTGCTAATTAAAGTGCCATGTGCTAAGTTGTCATTTGCTAAAGTGTCGAGTGCAAGATTAAATTGAATTGCACAATACCCAGTAAAATGCAGAATTGAATTGAATTGCACAATGCCCAATAAAGTGCAAAATTGAATTAAATTGCACAATACCCAATAAAGTGCAAGACTGAATTGAATTACACAATGCTAATAAAGTGCAAGATAGAATTAAATTGCGCAATGCCCATAGCACACGACTGCACATCCTGATTTGTGTCTAAAGATTGCACTAAGTCAGTACACCTAGATGTATTATGTACACACTATTGCACAGAATTAGCATGCACAGTTTAAACAAATACAGAATGGTGCCCCAAACAGTTAGCCCATTACACACACATACAATTTTAGACAGAATTATAGTCACAGGTCTGGTTTTCGAATAGCCATGCTTTAAAAAGTTTTGTGAAAAGGTAAATGTTGGGAGTTCAAATATAGTACTAGGTATTTGGTTCCATGTCAGGGATACATGGAAAGAAAATACAGATTGACGTAATGGGACCAGAAAGATTACAGATAAGTTAAAAAGTGCTGGAGTGCTAATTAAAGTGCCATGTGCTAAGGTGTCGTTTGCTAAAGTGTTTAGTGCATAAAGTACAAGATTGAACTGAATTGCACAATGCCCAATAAAGTGCAGGACTAAATTAAATTGCACCATGCCCATAGCACATAATTGCACAGACTGATGTGTGTCTAAATATTGCACTAATATAATATACATAAATGTACTGTATACACATTATTGCACAGAATTAGCAAGCAAAGTTAAGCAAATACAAAATGATACCCCAACCAGTTAGCCCATTAGACAGACATACAATTTTAGTCAGGATTATGATCACAGGTCTGATTTTCCAATAACCATGCCTTAAGAAGTTTTGTAAAAGAGGTAAAAGTTGGGAGTTCACGTATAGTGCTGGGTATTTGGTTCCAGGTCCGGGATGCATGGAAAGAAAATACAGCTTGACAAAAAGCACTTTTCCTGAATGGTACAATACAATCGCCTCTAGAGCTTGCTCTAGTTGATCCATTTAAATGTTTTTTAACAAATTCAAGTAATGGGGGTGGAGCTTGACCATGAAGAATTTTATAGATCAATGACGCAATGTGCGATGTGACCCCTTGGTTCTGGGGAAGGCATTTATACAGCATGCCTTCTTGTTACATAACATGATTTCATAGAAGTGATCAATTTTAACACAAAGTCATTGGAACTCAATTATAAAATAATTGTGGTCAGTGATCAATCAGTCAAGACAGCTTTAAAATGTGGTCTGAGGTCTGGAATTCACCCAAAAAGTAAAACAGCCTCAAAAGATGACTGGCCCATTTAGAGTCTACATATGTAAAAATCCACCACAAATGTAAAAATAACCACAAATGTCAAAACATTGCACCCACAAATGTCAAAATAACCACAAATGAAAAAATAACCACAAATGTCATAACATGTCAACCACAAATGTAAAAATAACCACAAATGTAAAAACATTGCGCCTACAAATGTAAAAATTTCCATTTTTACCTCAAATATCAACCGCAAATTAAGATAAGTTATCGTGATGAGTTTACATCATCATCCCAAAGTGAGTTTACATCATCACATGAAGCTGGGTTACTTCATCCATGTTGCCATCATCATGACAAATGTCATCAAAATAGATCTGAGCACTGCTTCGAAAGAAGCCAAGTTATTTGGATCAATCATTTCTAGGTGTAACGAAATGTTCCCCACTTCCGTCTGCTAAATGCCCGAAAATTATGTAGGGAATTTCAAAAGAATATGAATTGTCCATCCTACCCCTTGGAGTTATCAAGGTCATTCCTTGGTTTAGAGAAGTATGAGTATTTCCACATGTAAAATATCTGAAATTGCCTGTAGAGTTATTTGGTCACCATACGTTCTATCCTGAACCATCCAGGTAAGGTAACTTTGGGGCGATTCTGTTATGAAGGAAGACCAGGTAGATGTTTGCATCTGAAGGAATCAAACAACTTCAGTTCTGAGAGTCTTGTGAGATTTATATCTCCATCATTATTAATTGATCTGTGACAGCAGAAAATTGGCAATTGCCGTCACTTGGGGGGGGGGTTATATTGCACAGAGGAACCATGGTCAATTTCAATGTGTTCTAATCAGGTTTGTTGGTCAAGAGTAAAGTAGAAATTTGGTTTAATTTTCTTTTTCCGAAAAGAAACCCTTTCCCTTTTTTTTCCTGATGTGAACCGCCGGTCAATGTCTTCTTTCAGTGTGGGGTGGGTGAATCTTTCTTTGTACTTATAATTTTAAAAATTCCTCTCATTCCTCTAATTGTTCCAGGTAAGTTTTTGACAGAAAACTACATCAGAAAGTGAAATAAACAAAATGTGAAAATTTGGCAGATATTCCCACTCACGCACTTCTGCCAGGCCTATGACGATATACAGTCCATCTCAGAAAAAAAGGAAACCGGAAAAATCTGTTTTTTCTCAGGTAAAATGAAATAATTCATATAATACAATAATCATTATGAAGTTCAGTTTATCTTCCTTCTTATGACACCAAATAAGAGATGTAATCGCTACGCATGGCCGAGCAAGAACTATTCAAAATTTCAATGTCAAAATCAAGTTGCGCAGAATAAGTGGTTAAGGACTTTACGGATGCAACATTTCTTACTAAGGGATGGTTCGTCTTCTCTTTTTTTTTTGGTCATTTGTTATGTCATTTGTTATCACTCAAGGAGAAGGATTGGACGTTTCAAAACGACCTGTTAAATTGCTCGCCTGACCATGCAACTGACAACTCAGCAAAGGGGGTTTCTTCCGACCGAACAGATCCACACTGAGAGACTGCGAGGAGTTTGACAGGATTTCCGCCAACGATTACCTGACATGCCTGATCGCAATGTTCCAGCAAAGTTTACCAATAAATGATAGAAAGAAGGAACTGAAACACGTATAATTGAAATTGAAAGATAGAAGGCAGAGTTGTGACCAAGTCATCATGTCCAAGTCAAATCAAGTCACTGGTCATTAGCTCAAACTCAAAGCAGACGAGGGAGAGCAATGAGGAGTGAAAGGGGGCGGGGGAACAAATTAGACAATGAGCTAACTAATTAACAAGCAGAGTGGGGAAAGCTGAGAGAGTTAAAAGCTTAGATACATTTAGGATCAAAAAGGGGTCAATGTCAACATGAAATGCAGCTCATGGCTCTCTCAGCTTTGCCCAATCTGCTTGTTAATTGGTACATGGCACATAGGTACATAAGGGTGTCTCACGGACAAAGCCAAATTTTTACGTCCGTATCTCACTTTGCCTGCCGATGTCACCACCTGGAAGCAACAAAAGTGGCTCAGTTTATAATGAAGAGTTTAGCTTGGTAATATGCTGGGTGAATAGCTATCTGACCAAAGGTAGCACTCTAAAGAGCTAATGTACTACCAACCTAATATTTCATATTCCCAAACATATACCAAAGTTCTGCTTTTTGACTTATATAAAGTACATGGACAGTTATTAATAAAATATGTAATCTCTTTGGTATAAAGCTAGGTTGGTTGTAAATTGGAAAAGAATTCTGGAGGTGATTGTATAGCATTGTGTCACCATGCAAGTCTTTTACCAGTAGTCAGTACAGTGTACAGTTTTGTAGTTCTGGTGCGTTTTCAGAAAATAACAAATTCTCAGCGTTTTTCCTTTACAATTAGAATTGTAGAGCGGGCTTCAGTGTTAATTCTAGGATTTCCCTAGGGCATGATGCTTGGGTATGAAAAAGGGCACAGCAGTCGCGTTGAGCGAGTGGTTGTCCTGATAAAGGGCACAGAGATCATACCAAGCAAGCAGCACCCTGCCAAGAAAAGGGCAGTTCATTTGTAGTGGTAACTTGCATGCCTTCATTCCTAACACCAGCCTAAGGGATGCCCGCTGGGTGGGAGGGCGGAGTTTCTTTTCGAGACTTGCCATTTCCGTGCTTACCAAGCCGTGGGTGTTGACGCTATTGTGCTATATCGGCGGCAGCCCACTATTATATTCAGAGACAGACAAGCTCATTATCAATGGCCTATAAGCAGCCCTGTAGAGACCCAGGATCTAGTGCAGTAGGGCTTGCCTAGGGCTCGACTGGCTCCCCGAGTAACATCGACCCGGATTGAACGAAGACGACCATGGATGGCTGCTCACGGCCAAGCCCTAGGAGTACCTCTGGCGTGCACCACCAGGTGCTGTCAACCCTCAGTCAAATTCCAAAGACAGAAATCAGATTACATTCACGAGCAAACTTCACCAATGAAACACTCCAACTGTCTCCCGGCTTCTTTCTTTACAACTCCTGAAAAACTGCAAAGTCCAGTGCAGCTGACCTGAGCCCTGCAACGTCTCCGGTGGAGTTACTTTCATCAGCACAAACACAACTTAGCTGTGTCTCCCAAACAAAGCCAAATCTACAAGATTGAATCCTTCTCGAAACTGTTGCAGGAGATGCAATTTCCATTACGTAATTCGGTACATTGTTGTTCATCTTAGTTTCATATTACTACATGTAGGCTACATGTAGCACAAGCTCGCGTTTGCCCGCAGGTAAAACTATGCAAGTGACCATATCAGGTCATGGTGCACCGTGTCACTGCGGCGAGTTTCCATTGTTAAAAAATAAAAGGTTTTTGTTGCATTCTGCATGAGGAAATGCTCTTACCTCCATAATAATACATAACCATGAGTTCCACTGTTGATTTTTTATGATGAGACTTCACCAAGCATTTTAGTGATCTCCGATTAGGATCAGTGATGATTTTTCTCCATCCCATTTCTTCCAAAAAATTGACAGTTCACAGCTATCATTTCAGGTTTTCTTAAATTGTTGGACAGTTCATGACCCAACTGTAGTGAATTCAGCTGTCTCCTTACCTTTTTCTTTATTTGATGCTGACCAAAAATGTGCCCCTCTTGAAACGCAGTAACATCTTTTCAACAACCATGAGATCCGTCTTCCTACATGGTTGTTTAAGAAATGAGAAGTAGCGCACTGAATCAGTCAGGATTTTAAAAAATTATTGCCAGCTGAAACATTTTCATCAAAGTAATACTGATTCAAGCATAGGCTCTTTTTTGGATGGGCAGTGTGTGTGTGTGTGTGCGTGTGTTTGTGTACGTGCTCGTATATATACATAAAATATATGCATATTAGTGCTGGGTATCATATGGATGATACGATACGATATATCGTATCCTATCATTGATACAATACACAATATTTATCGCGATACATCAACATACGCAAACCTTTTTAGCACATAGTCTTTATTCAGATAATACACATAAATCCGTAAAAGTTAATGTCTTATTTCATTCTTTATTGTTTTATTCAGTAAGGTAAATCCAGAAAACCATGTTGCTTCATCTTTTTTCATGTAGCTTCAAATATTTGTTGGTACCTTTCAATTTTGAAGATTCAAAAATGAATAATTCATAATATTTGCTTTTAATTTTTTCTTGAAAATTAATCACCATAGGTTAAAAAATAACACATTCATTTCTTTTTTATGAGGCCCCGCTGTATTATTGCCAGCATCCCCGGAGACGTAAGTGCTTAAATATTACTTAGGTTCTGGAGTTACATTTCGACAAGCTAACTCAGTTCACTTCAGTTCAGAGTACATCATTGTAGTCTGTTCCACGGCCGAAATATGCTTTGCTCGGATTAGCGCTAGACTACCGATAGAGGTCTTGATTATAGTACCGTGCAACAGTCTGACATTTCCCAGAATACTCGTTTCTGACAATATGCACTAGGGTAACTCACGATAGAAATTTTATGAAGCCGATTGTCAGAAAGTTAGTTGATAAAACTCATCGTTATTGCCATGGGGAGTCCCTGGCATCAACGGATTACACAAAACAATTTTCGTCAAACCTTTATTACATTGAACCGGTTTTGCTATGAATGGTCACGACAGAACGGCGAGGCTTACCGGCTACGGACGGATGTGGCTGTACTTCAATTTTGTGAGTACAGCGCAGGTGGCTTGCGAGGTGACTTGTGTTTCCTCCCTTGCTTGAGACATCTTTGTCACAGTGGTTGCATTTACCACCGAGAGGAGTTTTTACAAAGTGATTCCACACCTTGCTTTTAACGGGAGGCGGCATATTTGCGATTTTTGAGATTTGTATGATACGAATGACACGGGACCATGTGCAGTTTCGCCTTGTGGGAATGAATGGACGGACCCTGCTTGCAACCACGTGAATTCCAGGCATCCCAGGATTAGTTACACCGAGGTTTTCGTCGGGGTATAGGAATTTCCTCATGAAGTGTTTCAAATTAAAATTCATATTGTCCATTATGTGGACTGGTGACAATATAGACTCAAGTATCGCTCCCATTCTCGAACAGGCGAGCGAACAGTGTAAAATAATTTCGATCGATACCTCTGGAATGAGTTGTTTGTTGCGTTTTTTGCGTAATGACTCATGTGTCGGCATGCATAAATTATGCGTGGCAGGGTCGGCTTTCACTTGGCTGTTTTCGGATCGGAGTTTCATTCATAGTTTTACCGCATGGGAATTTATTGTAAACAGGCGAACCAATCGCAGTGCAGACAGCGCGCACCTCATTTGCATTTCTCCGGCCCCAGATTGGTAACCATGGTAGCGCATGACGAGGCTGATTTTAACTTACTAATATGGTCGGGGATCCCGTGACAGCTTCAGCTTGGAAATGCCACTGCTTTCGCAACAAAAGTCTGGTTTCTGGCGAGATTCACCGAGAGAAAAACAATGTATACGACGGCAAGAATGTTTCACATCGAAGTTAGATTGAACGATGTTAAGTTTGTCAGTGTCATTGTGCACAGTTCAGTCACCTTCGTGGCCCCAGCACTAATGCATATCATCAGTTCTATGTGAACATAATTACCAATTACAGCGCTCCAGTCTGCGACCAAGATTTACGTTTTGCGACTTACATTCTCACATGCACTGTACGACTATTCTGGGGCAGCGATTCACTCCCTTATCAGCCGCCGGCCGCATATTTTTTTTCTTCAGGTCGGTTGGTACCATTACGTACATCAGCCAATCACAGCTCAGCTGTACTCATGCACCAATGAGAATGGCAAAGCATTCAACCTTGTCACTGTCAGCCGAGTTGTGCGCGCAGCAAATTTGTGAAACCTTGTCTGACAATAACGATGTAAATGCTCCACACTACGCGAAATTACAAGTACACTAGCTGGTCTGCAGCAGAAGTCCAATAGTCTAGGTATTAGGCCTTGGTTTCGGTGACTAATACCGCAGATCGGAGAGCAAATTTCATGATATCAGAAAGTGTTTTCATTACCGTTTTTTTTTATTTCGCTTTTTATCTTTTGCGCATTTCTAAGGATAATGGAAACGCACCTGGAGAGTGAGAACGATGTCCGACGTTGTTAGCCCAAAAACACAGTCTGCTTCTTGACCGTAGACTGTTCGTGACACAGTTTTGAGTCTTGTTGATACCAGCTGTGGGTGCTTGCGTCCAGTGGCGAATGGTTCTATTTAGCGTTTCAATATCAATCGCTAACCTTCTATACTGATGGACTAGGTTGGATGCGCACTTCCACTCTGATCTGAAGTTCCGCATGTACATGATTATTCATGTAGTATGTATGAAATCGGTGATTGGTTGGTCCGAGTGCAAGATTATTTATTTTCATTGGAGTACGATAAAGATGAGAAAAGCTGCGGTTCTTAGATTTATAGTCCGTTCTCTTTGGGGTTCCGATAATTGGCCAGCTGTCAGAGGAATAGTATTTTGTCGAGTGCTGCAAATGTTCAAAATTGATTCAAAAACTAACTGGTGACGCCAGCCCAATGTACTTCAGCGACGACCATAGGCTTATCAGCGCAATGCCTCAAATATGAGTCTGTGTCACGAACAGTGTACGGTCACGAAGCAGACTGTTTTTTTTTTTGGGCTAATAACGTCGGACATTGTCTTCACTCTCTGTGTGCGTTTCCATTACCCTTCCAAATGTGCAAAATCTAAATAGCGAAATAAAAAAAACTGGTAAATAATATTAATAATTAATATTATAATAAGCCATCCTACCACATTGTTACCAGTGAAAGAATTTCTTAAAACTCTGTGCAAACTTGGCATACTGCACCCACTATTTACCAAATATTTAGGGTGGATCACTTTAGGAACTATATTAATTTTAATGTTAAACTTTCAATTTGTGATGAAAAAATGTAGCCAAATTATGCTTTTTACGGCTTCAATATCCTCCTGGGTCTCATATTTTCTAAGCAATTAAGCCATGTTTGGTTTCAAATTGTTCCTTGGGATGGCAGCAACAATAACAGTTATAAATTTTAGAACTAGCACTGTGATAATTGGGAGTTATTCATTGATTTATCCCCATATGTTGGTTTTAGGGGGGTGCTCATCTAAATTTGGCCATAATTTTTCTATCAATGATTCAGTTTATGTACAGGGGAGGGTTTGATGAAAAGTTGTCCCTTGGGGAAATGGAGACTTGTACATACATTTAGACTTGTATGATAACTCTCCAAAATGATAACTGCATTTATACATTTTTCAAACATTCTTGTGAACATCAATATCTACTTTTCAGTTCACAAAGAGCTTTCTGATAATTTTTCTTAAATAAATGCAGCAACAACTGATAGTCTGTTCAGGTATCTTTATTTGGGCTTGTAAATATTCAGAAAAGTATCATGGTACTTTGCGTGACCACAGTTTTGGCTTGCACGCCTAAATTTTGGCCTGCGCGCCCAACTTTTTCAGGTTGGGAGCGCATGCGCTCCTAGGTCCAAAAGTTAGTCTGGAGGGTTGAATTACCAACACATCAACATCCATGTATGCCTATACAAATCATCAACCTATCACCTAAGTCCCTTGAACACTCTCCCCTCGCTTCCCCTCCGACCCAGCTACTATCTACACTGACCTTTTACATGGCCCTTGAATCCAACAGACAGAAATCCATCATAGCGACAGATAACTTAAATCCCTGAGCAACATGACATTTCAAAATGGTGCACAATATATTTTACATTCCTTTGGGAATACAATGTGCATGGAGAAACTGAAGTGCTTAACTGGCCAAAGCCACTTACACATACCAAAGACAGACTGTACATTTAGGATCAATGAAATAGTACAATACTAATAATGCAGAATGTTAATTATTACACCACTTCTGCATGTTCAAATCATTTAATATATACATTCATATTATTTGAAGATACAATTCACCTCATGGACCAGTCATGTGATTCTGGCTGAAGATTCCAAGCAAAGTCAAGTAACAGATTTCGGGGCTTTTCAACGATGTCATTGTGCCCTTGTCGTATGGTATGTTGAAATAGATATCCTGCAAGGACTAATGTTACAATGTAAGAGGCAACTTTATATGATTATACAGTATTTTGAATTTCAAAAAGAAACAAACAAGAAGCCTTATTTTAAGCCATTTCATGATACTGATTCTACATTTAATACAAGAAATGTAACTAAATTAAAAAATGGTTTGGCAGATTTCCCATTACATAGTAATTAGAATAGAATGTATTAAGTACAAGCAAAGCAAAACTGTGAATCAATTTCTGTCATTACTGGGATGCATTTGGATGCATCAAAAATATATACTTAAATCATTGGATGTAAAAGGCTTTGGTATCATTATTTTCAATGAGCGATCTGCTACCTACCCACTTGGCATGTGTTTAGAAGTCAGGTTAACTACAATGGTAATGTCACAAGTGGAATATAGAAAATTTGGCCATATGAAAGACATTGCGCAATGGCTCACAGCTATCCAGTACCCCAGAGAGAGAGTAAAACAACAAACATTAATGTACTGAGTTTATCACTTGACTGCATATGAAAATATAATGCAGTCATATTAAAAAAAATTGTGTGACAGGTATTTTTAAAATAATGACAGAATTTTAAAAAAGCATTCATTCACAACCTTTAAAACACAAATACGGATGGACCATACACTACTTACTAGTGTTCTACAAATCTATGGCAATTTGGCAAATAGCATATATATATGCACCTTTTCCACTAGCTTTTATAAATATAAATCTGTTTATCATTTCAACAATTCACAATTTTCTGAGTATGCCACGTTGATCTTTTCATACTAGATTAAAATGTGCAATAAAGAAAAAGAAATGGGCAACTAACTTAAAACTATGTCAGAAACATATGGTGTATTGTTTGTTTGTATTGGAGGGGAAAGAGTTGAATTTCAGCCTTTAACTGATGCGTAAATGATCAATCCAACAATGACTGCTGCGACTACCAGAATCCCAATGATAATACAAATCTTCTTCCGCGATTTTCTCTGCAAGGGAAGGAGAGCATTGACATTGAGTCTGAAGGTTAGCATGGAGAATTTTTGACAAGACTACATATTAAAGGTTTGAACTTTCAATTTTTCAGCACATTTCTGAGAGAGACACCTTAAAACCTCTGTAAGTGGGGTAGTCTTGGTTACCTTTCAGACTAATGAGAACTTTGTCATTGGTCTTATGTTGTAATGAATGGTACACATATCCATCTTGAGCTGCTATTTTGTTAAACCAACACATTTGAACCTGGAGGAGTTCAATGAATTCAATGGCTTCGAGCCACTCACAAAATCATGGGTAAATTACCTGATACTCTGCAGCGCTTGCTAACTGATGGGTAGCAGACTGCACATGGACATCAGCATTTTCAACATTGGCCTCTATGCTGTCTGGAGACAAAGATGTTGACAACTGAAAGACCAATACAAAATGATCTGGAGCAAGTTTCCCAATAATGTTGTATTTACAATTACCAAGTACACATAACAAGGTTCTTAAGCATCAAACAATCTCTCTTCACATGGATTTCCCAAAACTTTCCATCAGTGTATTCCTGACTAAAAAAATAGGACCATGGGTTCTGTGTATGGAGTTAAATTATGGCCAAAACCTAATATACAAACAGAACATGTTTTACAAATGCACTACGATTCACTAACAAACACAATGTGATATGCAAATACAAGACTGAATCACGGGCAAACAAAGTGTGGTTTGAAAATATAAAAATGACTCACGTACAAAGTGTGATTTGCAAATTCAAAAACAATTTGCAAACAAATACAGCGTGGTTTTCAAATACAAAAATAATTCATGTACAAAGTGTGGTTTGCAAATACAAAACACGATTAACAAACTAATATATTCTGTTTTACAAATAATAAATGTACCAATCACAAATACATGGCACTTCAGTTTGTACGAGAAAATATTTCCTACAAGTACAAAAAAAATCATGTGACTTTTGGCACGTTTCTATTGGTGATATGGTGGTGCCGATTTTCTCACAAAAGTCCGATAATTGTCGTACAACTGAAGAATTGGAATGCAAAGCCCACAAAGTCCACTCAACCGCTTTTGTTTCAAATTGAGCTTTTTAAAGCTCAATTTAAAACAAAAGAGGTTGAGTGGACTTTGTGGGTTTTGCATCTCAACTCTTCATATGTCCTAGCTAAATTATTCTCTGTGCTCAACAGCAGGTGGTGCTATGAGTCCATTTCCTAGATCTCTAAATGGCACAACACCAGACAATGGGTTAATATCCTACCAGACACAGTACAGAAATCAAAGATTTTTAAGGCAAAGGGGGGGCATATGTTATCGTCCCTGCTCTGCTTGCATTTGAGGCTCATTTGCAGGTGCCTAGTGGGCAGAGCCTGGGCTCATTGGTACAATGGAGAGCATCTGTGGCTCCTTCGCTGAGCAAATAAAAAGCCCATTTGCCATGTTGGGGAGGTCTCTCTCCCTTATGACTTTTGTTGCCTTTTGGTTGGACTGCATACAACACTGCTTCACTACTCTTTCCACACATCCACTCACTTACATTACTGATGATACTGACTTTCACACCCCAGATTTGCAGTGTTTTTGTTAAGTTCGATTTTGTGAAAAAAATTTAATTTTACCTTTTAAATGCATCGGTGTGCAAAAGGTAAAATTCAATTTATTGCACAAAATCGAGCTTAACAAAAAGACCATGCAAATATGGGGTGTTAAATTCCGTATCATCAGTAATGTAAGTGAGTGGATGTGTGCAAAGAGTGGTGAATAGGGCTGCTCAATTAATCAAATCGCGATTACTTTAAGCGCAATAAAAGTAACTGCCACTATGAGGCAGGCAGACGAGCTTGTTACCTTTTCTATGACACATACCTGATGCAGTCATTTGAAATGCTTCCGGGAAGAAAACTGTGATTTGAAGTCCGCTAATTACCAGCGAGGTTGGACAGCCTCCATCGCCTTGGCATAATTAGCTTACCTTAAACTAATTCCCGTGTACTTTGCCTAACTTGCAATCAAGCCATTTATTTAGCCAACTGACCAATCAAAACCAAAATGTGGCCTATAATGATTAAGAAGAGATAATGAGAATCAGACAGACCTAACCAGGCTACCGAGTTAGATTGAATGTTAATAATCTGAATTAACAGCACACCTCTGAATTCCACCTCTTGTATTATTTTTACATATCACTAAAAAGATTTCTTAAAAATAAAATCATTTTAAGATGGTCCTGGTTTTTAAGCGTTTCAAAACATACGCGAAGTAGAAAACATTTTGTGAAGCATATCAAATGTGAAGTGAGAGAAATGATTGTCGCATTGTACACAATAGATAAATTCAGCGAAGACTTGGCAAACACATTCAGGTAAGTTACATGCTGAACAACACCAAGTTAAGGTCTGCAAAGTCATCATCCTCTACCCGACAATTGCTGTCACCCCCTACTACTTCACGTAGCCTATATTTTTAAGCAGTGGCGGGCGGTGGACAGAGAACAAGGAGGGCAATAAACATGTCTTCAAACTGCTTATTAGTCCTGATCTGTTTTCAGTCAATTTCCCTGGTAAAGACACTGTAACTCTCCCCTCTCAGGTGTAGCTAATTGTCTTCGTTAAGACGAAATCAAATGCATCAGTTGAACGCAAAAAAGAGCGCATTTCAGTCTTTTTCAATTAAACAATCATTACGCACAGGTCTGACGACTTACTTAGGATGTGACAAAATTTTACACGGAAAATCCACAGTGGTTTTTTCGTGAAGAGTTGCCTATTAAGGCATGTGAATTAAACATTTTATAGAATTTATTATTCACTCGCCTAAACATTTCATTATAAGGGAAACTAACATGTTGACCAAGAACAATGATGAAATTGGGTCACTAATCTCATCCGTTTCAAGGGATGTTTTCCGTCCCCTCGGTTTTCCATCCACCGCCCGCCACTGTTTTTAAGCGCTTAAAACCAGGGCCATCTTAAAATAATTTCAATAAAAAATATCTTTAATAATACATATAAAATTCCCCGATGAGAGGTGGAATTCAGAGGTCTGCTATTTATTCAGATTATTGACATTCTTTCAATCTAACACGGCAGCCTGGTTAGGTCTCCCTGCTTCTCATTATCTCTTCTTAATCATTATTGGCCACATTTTGGTTTTGAGAGGTCAGTGGGCTGAATAAATGGCTTGATTACAAGTTAGGCAAAGTACACGGGAATTGATTTAAGGTAAGCTAATTAAGCCAAGGGGAGAGTTAGTGTCTTTTACCAGGGAAATTGACTGAAAACAGATCAAGACTAATAAGCAGTTTGAAGACATGTTTATCGCCCTCCTTGTTCTCTGTCCACTGCCCGCCACTGCTTAAAAATATAGGCTACATGAAGTGGAGAACATTTTGTGAAGCCAAATTGCCTAATTGAGTGAATGAACGGTTTGATTGCAAATTGATCAAAGTAATTGGGAAGGGGGTGACAGCAATTGTCGGGTAGAGGATGATGACTTTGCAGACCTTAACTTTGTGTTGTTCAGCACGTAACTTACCTGAATGTGTTTGCCAAGTCTTCGCTGAATTTATCTATCGTGTACAATGCGACAATCATTTCTCTCACTTCACGTTTGATATGCTTCACAAAATGTTTTCCACTTCGCGTATGTTTTGAAACGCTTAAAAACCAGGACCATCTTAAAATGATTTTATTTTTAAGAAATCTTTTTAGTGATATGTAAAAATAATACAAGAGGTGGAATTCAGAGGTGTGCTGTTAATTCAGATTATTAACATTCAATCTAACACGGTACCCTGGTTAGGTCTGTCTGCTTCTCATTATCTCTTCTTAATCATTATAGGCTACATTTTGGTTTTGATTGGTCAGTTGGCTGAATAAATGGCTTGACTGCAAGTTAGGCAAAGTACACGGGAATTAGTTCAAGGTAAGCTAATTATGCCAAGGCGATGGAGGCTGTCCAACCTTGCTGGTAATTAGCAGACTTCAAATCACAGTTTTCTTCCCGGAAGCATTTCAAATGACTGCATTAGGTATGTGTCATAGACAAGGTAATAAGCAAGCTCGTCTGCCTGCCTCATAGTGGCAGTTACTTTTATTGCGCTTAAAATAATCGCGATTTGATTAATTGAGCAGCCCTAGTAGTGAAGCAGTGTTGTATGCAGTCCAACCAAAAAGCAACAAAAGTCATAAGGGGAGAGAGACCTCCCCAACATGGCAAATGGGCTTTTTATTTGCTCAGCAAACGAGCCACAGATGCTCTCCATTGTACCAGTGAGCCCTGGCTCCGCCCGCCAGGCACCTGCAAATGAGCCTCAAATGCAAGCAGCGCAGGAGCCGTAACATGGGGGCTCGTCCGGGAGCTGAACCCGGGAACTCTCGCACCCCAAGCGAGAATCATACCCCTAGACTTTGTCTTTAGTTCTCTAGCTAAAGGTTTACTTTGTTTGCAGATCCAGATTTGTTTCTGTGTCTTGTGTTAGTGGTGATAATCGTGCTTGCATTTAACCTATTACTTGGCTTCCTTAATCTGGCATGGCATGTTGGTTTGTCAGGGGAGCAGGTAATTAGGGAAATGGTTTCTGGTGTGCTGTGGGCATGCTGAAATTCTAGGTGTGTACTGGCTAACTGGAAATAGTTCCTTTGTGGAGATGCACTGTGTATGTCTTGATAAGATTACTTTTTAATGGATTCTTGCTCAAGGACACTTCGACACGTTCTCTGGAGGAGCCGGGGATCGAACTAGGAACCTTCCGTTTCCTAGCCTAGCCACTCTACCTCATGAGCCATGTCGCCCTTTTAGGTTTCGATAGTTTATTTTTCTGTTGTGTTGCGATGAACGTGAATTGTAGCATTTGTCTCGCAGGCACATCCATGGTGTCGGAAGGGTTGCCACTTTGCTGGTTGCTCTTCTGCCCAATGGGTTTCAGTGCATAAGTACCCACCACAAGTAACTGCATGAAGACTAGGGGTGAGTTTTTAGTTATGGGGGGGGGGGCTTCACTTGATGAGGCTAAAACTTTGCCTCTTGCCGCATGCTTATGGTAAATGCTCAATTCCGGTTGGTTCCACAGAGCCAGACAGCGCCTTGGGACTGCTATATAATCCATTTAACAAATTGGTGGAGTAATTCCGAGCGAGTTGTGTTGTCTCAACATTTTAAAGAATGGACAGTTTGATCTGATTTGTCATACTTCTGTCTTCCCCCCCCCCCCCTCCTTTTGGCTGTTTTGCATTCAGGAACCGGTAGCTGAGCTAGCATGAGGAGCCAGATGAGCAGGACCCTTGGATTGTGTGCATGAATGTATACATGAATCCCTTCGGGACCATGTTTTTATGGGGGGAGGAGTTACGGCCCCTGCTCCGCTTGCATTTGAGGCTCATTTGCAGGTGCCTGGTGGGCGGAGCCAGGGCTCATTGGTACCAAGAAGAGCACCTGCGGCTCCTTCGCTGAGCAAATAAAAAGCCCATTTGCCATGTTGGGTAGGTCTCTCTCCCTTATGACCTTTGTTGCTTTTTGGTTGGACTGCATACAACACTGCTTCACTACTCTTTCCACACATCCACTCACTTACTGATGATACTGACCTTCGCATGTCATAAAACCTTCTATATTCAACAGCTTGAATAAAATAGTTTACTTCACGGCGCCAACTTCATATTTGGTACATATATCAATTAGACCTTGCTCTTTTCACTGATCTAATTTGTTTTCTGGTAGACCTTGTCAGATTTTTGCTATAAGCATTCAAAATACAGACGCGACAAGCTTTTTTCCCTTTTTAGGGGCCTATACATGAGAAAGTATAATTTTTGTTACAGATATAACATGTTTTCCTGATAGTACTATAAATGTCTCATATATTAAAAAGAATCAGACATCTGGTGTCATTAAATCTGGAGATACAGAGGGCCAAAAGTGCAACCATGGATGAAGGCGCATTCCAGGAAGCCATATTTGGCATGCCATAAATCTGCAAATATGTCACATACAAAGCTCTCCTTCTGTGTACAGAGCCTTCTTATATCAAAGAATCATGTGTGAAAATTTGAACCATTTAGTGTGAACAGTTCAAAAGTTATTAGCCTCAAACTATGGATGTTTGATTGTAGTACTCGTTTTTATGCTAAATATGGGGCCACGCCCCCTTTTTGTTAGCTTAATATCTCCAAAACTAGTGGAGATATTGGCCTAAAATTTTGCAAAGTAATTATTAGTAACAAGGGCATCAAAACAAAAAGTTATGAAGCAAAACTAAGAAGGTCAGTCGGGAGCCTTCTGGTGATTTGGCACGGAATTACCCAAAATCTATGCTAAATACAGGCTTCATTTTAAGAACTATAACCCAAAGGTTTCAGGTTATTGCAGGCTGTGATGGTAAGCTTGCATCAAAAGCACATGCGCGTTTGAGTATGCTACCAGAGTGGACAGCTGTTAGCTAGATCTAAAAGGTGTTCTTCACCCTTATCCGGACCATTCGTAATTTAAGAGTGAATTGCATTTTAAAACTTAGGAAGGGCCATTGAGTATTATTTGAAAAGGTCTTTCCAACCGTTTCTGGAAAACCCGCCTCTGTTCATGCAAGCAAGTCACATTACGAGTCCAGGAGAATAACGCCAATAAGATAATAAAATTCTTGGTAAAAAAATTTCAGTGACTCAAAGAATACAAAACTTCTCTTGTTTGATTTCAAACTGCAGAATTCACAACAGGTGATGCCCAAAGCCTTTGATAGATTGACAAGCATCTTTGGGCGAGTTAACTCAACAACCTTACCTGATGTAGTCAGCTGCACATTTGGCCATCATAACAAAAGCTGCACCCGCAGAACATCTCTGCAACATGTAAGTCTACCATATAATTAAAAAACGCAATAACAATTGTTGTAAAGGTGTCACAGAAGCACATATTTAGCTGCAGATATATCATTATCTTCAAGAGGAAGACAATGTAGCAGCATATGTAAATTGCCCCTGCAAAAACTGCCTGAGTGTGTATTGTGTCGCTAAACACGGTAAAAACAGAAATGTAAAGAAAAGTCAAAAGAGGCTGAGAACTTACCAATCATTTCTCCTTGCTCATGGACCATCATTCCCAAGTCTTTGAAAATGTGATTAATATCCATTATGTCAGACTGAAGAAAAGAAAAAAGTTCCTCAGAAAATGTACTTAAGCCAGTTTTTTTTTCAGAAAAATAAACAATTTCACATGTCACTGGGCGATTCCACAGATAAAAACAAGCTGATGACTCAAACTTCAAAATTCATTCAGAAACTCATTGTCTGCATGGTTGTATTTTTGATGAGACCCTGGATGAAGTTGGGTAAAGTTACCACAAATCGGGTGACAGATAAACAGGAAAGCTTGGTTGAAGATGGGTTATTGTGAAATGAACGTATGTATAGTGGACAGGAAAATTAGTGTAAACATGGGCATTAAAGTGCCTTCAACCAAACTGAAATAAATATCTTTTTATTCTCAAAATACGGTTTACACAGGTCAGTTACAAGCAGTCACAATTCCTGTCTTACGACAATGGTTAAAAGAACTGGAATGAGGACTCATGTTCAGACATGTCTGCGCCAAGATAAATTTAGTCCCTTGATTGGAAAGAGCATGGTCATCCAAATATGTTTATGAACTGACAGCCAGCTCAGTAACCAACATCATCACCAGCTTATTTTATTACAACCCCAATTCCAAAAAAGTTGGGATGCCTTGTAAAATGTAAATAAAAACAGAACGCAATGATACTGTAAATCTCATAAACCAATATTTTATTCAAAAAAGAACATAGACAACATATCAGATGTTGAAAGTGGGACAGTTTACCATTTCATAAAAATTATTAGCTCATTCTAAATTTGATGGCAGCAACACATCTCAAAAAAGTTGGGACAGGGCCGTTTTTACCATTGTCTAGCATCTCTTCTTTTAACAACAGTCTGTAAACATCTGGGAAATGAGGAGACCAGTTACTGGCGTTTTGGGAGAGGAATGTTGTCCCACTCGTGTGATGTAGGATTCTAGCTGCAAAACAGTCCCGGGTCTTCTTTGCCGGATTTTCTGTTTAATGATGTGCCAAATGTTTTCCATTAGTGAAAAGTCTGGAATGCAGGCAGGCCATTTCAGCACCCGGACTCATCTACTGTGAAGCCATGCTGTTGTGATGGATGCAGTATGTGATTTAGCATTGTTTTGCTGAAATAACCAAGACATTCCCTGAAAGAGAAGGTGTTTGGATGGGACAATATGTTGTTGTAAAACCTCAATATACTTTTCAGCATTGATGGTGCCTTTCCAGATGTGTAAGCTGCCCACGCCATAGGCACTAATGCAACCCCATACCATCAGAGATGCAGGCTTTTGAACTGTGCACTGATAACAAGCTGGATCCCTCTCCTCTTTAGTCTGCATGACACGACGTCCGTGGTTTCCATAAAGAATGTCAAATTTTGATTCATCTGACTACAGAACAGTTTTCTATTTTGCCTCAGGCCATTTTACATGAGCTTTGGCCCCGAGAAGACGGCGGCGTTTCTGGATCGTGTTCTTAAATGGCTTCTTCTAGCATGATACAGCTTTAACTTGCATTTGTGGATTGCACGGCAGACTGTGTTCAGATAATGATTTCTGGAAATGTTCCTTTGCCCATGCAGTGAATTCCAGTGCAGAACCATGCCTGTTTTTAATGCAGCGCCGCCTGAGGGCCCAAAGGTCATGACCATCCAATATTGACCTTCGGCCTTGTTCCTCATGCGCAGATATTTCTCCAGATTTTCTGATTCTTCTGATGATATCATGCACTGTAGATCATAGGACATTCAAAGTCTTCGCAATTTCACATACAGGAATATTTTTGTATAATTGTTCCACAATTCTAAGACTCAGGTTTTCACAGATTGGTGAACGTTGGCCAGTCTTTACTTCTGAGAGACTCTGCCTCTCTAAAATGCTCTTTTTACACACAGTCATGTAACCGACCTGTTGCCAATTAACCTAACTGGTTGCAAAATGATCCTCCAGCTGTTTTTTAATTAGTACTACTTACTTCTTTAGTTTTTCTTGCCCCTGCCCCAACTTTTTTGAGACATGTTGCTACCATCAAATTCAAAATGAGTAAATATTTTTCATAAAATGTCTCACTTTTAACATCTGATATTTTGTCTATGCTCCATTGTGAATAACATGTGGGTTTATGAGATTTGCAAATCATTGCATTCTGTTTTTCTTTACATTTGACACACCATTCCAACTTTTTTGGAATTGGGGTTGTAAATTTGTCAGACATGGAAAATTTACACACGTTTTAGGTACGGAAGGATATAATGTACATAACGTGGACAAAATGCAACTTCAAAATGCCATGAAAACACAAAACTGGAATGTTTCATCAACCATGTTGCTCTAGTCTTGACTTTATAAGACTATCAAATGCCATTCTATCACCCAGTGACAAATTCTGACACAATACATGGCGAATAATTCAACAAGTGTAATATGGGGAATCGCCCCACTCAGAAAAGTGACCCGAATACTCTACCTCCAGTTGTCTGATAGTGGTTTCCCTCTCCTGAATGAGCTGGAGGTCATCCTCAGTAATTGCATCCTCCTGGGTTTGGACCTGAGACTGGTCACCACTGCTGGACAGGTGATGGATTGAAAAGTGAGTCACTAATATTTCAAAAATACAGACAGTTTCTAGACCACACACACACATCACCTGTGTGCGCACAAAAACAACTTGAAATAAAAAGGGCAATTCCATCGTAACTAATGCAAAATTTGGGGGAGGACTGACCATATTCATGCCACAATGTTTCTTGATTATTGAAGTTAATTTTAAATGTCTTATTAAATGGATGACACTAAATTATGAGAAGTCTGTGCAAGAAAATAAAATAAATAAAAATAAAATCTGTAACTGACGCAACACAAAACTACCCTTGTCCTTGACACAGACATGATTATGCTCAAGTTCTCTGAATGTGCAAGGAAAAACTTCCTGTAACATTTGGGGTTGATTAGTCTAGGGTTGAGAGTGGTGCATAGAAGCAATAAAGAGTTTGTTAATATCCAACATTTTTAATAACTGAAAAAAAATAACGTAACTGACGCAACATGAAATGTAACTGACGCAATCTCTCTGAAATAACAGTTTAAACTAAAAATTCATTGCAACATAAAATAAACTTTGACTAGTTGCTTATGAATAACTGTAATATGGTCTACTTGAAAAAAGGGCGATTTCTTGAAGTACAATCAAGGAAGATGGGTGCTACCACCGGTCACATCCAATACAGTTAAAGTAACTTAAATTTTTGGTTGGTAATAGGCAACAATGCTATCCCAGCTCTATTGACGGACAAGGGGACCAACTGAAAATCAAATAAAAATTTTGGCTTTGTAAAAATTGTCTTTTTCAACAGCCTATTACAGGAAAATCAAATGAGATATGCCAAATCTGATAACAGATTCATAAATTTCAGGTAATTTTACCAGCATGCACCCATTGACATCAATTTAGGAGCACGGGAAAGTGCATTTGTATCCCTTCCAAAATGCTTATAAGTCATTGCTACATTTACGAGTGACTAGACACCCCCTCCTTAAATTGGCAATTACTCCATAAAAAATTGGAGTTGGAACTTAAGATTTGGGATTTGTTGATTTGAAATGATGGAAAACAACCATGATGTTTTTAAAAATTTTCTGAGATGGTGCAGTGCAGACCCTGGTCCACTTGGCAAGGAATGACCCAAATAGTGTGTGGTTGAAATGCAGACTGATGGTTGGAATTTGATGAGCATCAATACTGGGTAATTAATTCAAGAATTACAAACCAACAGACCTCAAGAAATTTACATTCCCCCCCACATTTGAGGACAACTGGCAGTGTGCACCAGTAGTTAAAGAGACTTCAGACCATGAGGACCCTACAAGGTAACAGTTGCAGGCAAACAGTTCGTCATGAAGCCGTAATGCTGTTAGGAAGCAAGCACTCACTAGTGTACTTCGCAATAGCCACTGACCTGGATGACCGAAAGAAATCCCTATCGTGTCTAAAGACTTCACTTAACTACTGCTTTGCATTTTAAAAAATCTGAAGAACACACAGCAAAATGTGGGCATAGCTTTGCCACACACATTCACTCCAGAAGAAGAAGAAGAAGCAGAAACACCATTCCTGTCTACATCAATTACCTGCCCAAGATCCTTATTTATGCCCCCCCCCAAAATCAGCTGAGATGTTTAAAAAAGGTTAGAATTTCTACGCAGTTCACCTGATAAGATGTAATTAGCTGAACATTCAAATTTACCATACGTGTTTGAACTGCATTCCATTGCAATTCAATTGAATGAGCCGAGGTAAAGAGCCAAACTAAAATGTAAAGCAATTATCCCTCCGCCTAAGTTTTACCTTGTAGCCACTTGCTGGTCTTTCTTGCCTATAATTTCTCAACTCGGATTCCTAGAACTGTTTTAACAAGAGTCATCAGAAGATGATGCCTCCCCCCCCACAGTCTAATCTCAGAAATCTCAAAACATCAAAAGACGACAGTCAAGGACCTGATTAACCCCCCTGTGCAGAAGCTAAATATGGCTATTTATGCATTACCCTATTTAAGACTTTATAATTCAAGATTTGAGCCTCACAGAGAGGGGGGGAAATGGCTTCAATAAACAAGACACTTTTAGAATTTAGAATTACATCATATTTCAGTTTATTTTCATAATTTTAGTTCAGAGTAAGGTCCACAAACACATAACATCTTCATGAAAATTCAGTAATGAAATTATAAAAAAAATAATGCTGAGAATTGGAAAAAAAAAATGGCTGGGAGTTAATATATTTCTGAGATCATAAACTCCTTGACCATAAGTGTACTTCATCTGACAGCGATTTTCAAAATTATCTTCTCTTAATGAGCCAAATAAGACAGCACTCCAAGTAGCTCTGCATGCTGTCAGTGACCTCAAAATGGCGCACGGTCAAATCATAAAATAATTGTATTTTTAACACAAATCAATTTTTGACTCATGAAGTTCAGTATGAATTAATGATTTTCCAGTGGAATTTAGCATGTGTTTATCAATATAGGCACGGATGGACATCAGTGGTCACCAGTAACCTCTCCAAATCAAAAACATGCTTCTTATCCATGATAATGTTTAGAATTGTGTCCATATTTCTTCAGAACCCCACGTACTCATTAAAGGAACTGCTTATTTTACCGCAGAACATTCACCCTGCAATGGACAGGTTGCTTTTTCCAAACTTCCAGCATCCAAGCGAAACACGCGCTTGTATAACCGGTTTTCACACCCTATAAGCAGCGAGTATAATTCACTAATACAGTAATTTCTGAAATATACCTTATTTTAACAAAACAAACATTCTACTATCAGGAAGAAGCAGGCAATATGCTACCCTAGATTGAATGGAGTTGGTCCAACGAATGTAGCAGGGGATTTATGGTAAATGGACTGCATTTATATAGCGCGTTCTAGTCACATGACATGACCCCAAAGTGCTTTACAAGTATGCCTCTCATTCACCCTGATGGTGGAGGCTGCCACACAAGGCGCCAACCTGCACATCAGGAGCAGTGTGGGGATCAGCGTCTTGCTCAAGGACACTTCGACACGTTCTCTGGAGGAGCCGGGGATCGAGGACCAGGAACCTTCTGATTCCTAGACTACCCACTCTACCTCCTGAGCCATGCCGCCCCATTTACCGAAGTCTTTGAGCTGTTCTCATTTTAAACGAATGAAAATCCTAGACATTCTATTTTGTTGAATGCAGCATAAATTCTGAAACAGACAGCCGCATTGAACAAAATGCCACCACATGCAGTATTATTAGCAAAGGCTGACAGTTCCTCTTGTTAACCAATGTGGCAAACTAGCTTTGTGATCACGGTGGTAAACTGACAATAAAAAAATATCTGGCTAGCTAGCTAGCTGGCTAGAAGTAGAGCAACACTATACAAAGACAGTTGTACTCACACTGCATGAAGAAAAACTCTCCATCACTGAATTTCTCCTCCACAGAATCAATGCTATCAGTCCTCCAGTCTGTTCCATTCAGAATAACTGCCATTTTTTATCTCGGTATCACATTTCAAGCTTGTAAGTGTAATATGAGCACTCCACAGTTGGTTCTGGATGTCTATGCAATCACGTAATTTTTAGCTGTGCAAAGTTGAGAGAATATCACCAAACTTGCTGTTAAGCACGGGTTTAAATAGTTTTCTGAGGGTCCAATCATTGTCTTTCAATTACAGTAGAAGGTTTATGATGTCTGGAATTGGATTTTTTTTTAAAAACATGTCAATCAATAGATTACCAGGAAATAACCTGGAAAGTTTCACATGGGCATGAACTATAACTGTGCTCTATGCAGATAAGCCTGAGCAAGCATTAAAGTGACTGCATTTCCGCGAGAAATCATTTCAGGATGTAAATGAAAACTGAATTCTTCAAGAGACAAATTTATGTATAAATCAATGATAGGGATTTGCGCATTTTTAATATCTGATGACCATAATTGATACTAGAATGACTTTGTATCAAGACCATGTCGAATTTTTGCTTCAGAAAGCTGATTTTTTTCACAACGTAATTTGAATACTGTTGGCCTATTATAGCTGAAGTGGTTGCAACAAAGGACAATGATCGCAAGAGATCATTTTCATTAACTGCTGCATAGATACTATGGGCAAGTATACAAGACAGTTTGCACATTAGGCTTGGTTGAGGAGTTTAGTTCATACAATTCCTGAGAAACAGGGATGGGACTTTACTCGTCCATACTCTGAATCTTTCACAGGCACAGCTTCCTCTTGAACATTCCAATAACCATTTTGGGTGTGCCACCTATTGATAGAATAACATAACTGCGTGGATAAATAGAGCAGCTCCATGTCCACAAGCCTCTAAACTGCGCAAACGTGTTAATACACACAGCAAATTTCGTTAAAAGCTATTGAACGGTATTTGAGTTCTGTTCCGGAAACGAAATGATTACAGACAGACGAATGCATGGGTGGACGGACAGACGGACGGACATACTGATAACTTTATCCCCACGAATTATATGCCGGGGAGATAAAAATGCACTGGGCGCCATCCAAAACTTCAATTCCACAAGCCCAGAGATGAGTAAAGTGCAAATAAAAATAAATTGGCGAGAAAGGTAAATTCTCTTTCACCAACATTTAGTTGAGAATAGCACACACAAAAAATATTTAAAGCAAGGGTCACAAGCCCTGGTCCAAAAGGGCCCGAGGGTGTACTGGTTTTTGTTTTAATCACCCAAGTAGGACCCAAGAAACCAGCTATGGCAAGTTACAGCACCAGCGTGGATAAAGGTACCGCTAAAGTTAACGAGAAGTTGGCTTCGCGTTTTCGTCCACCTTTCTCTGATCGGCCTGGCGGGTGGCGGAGGATTACAAAAAGTGTCGATGTAGTCCCAGCAGGCAGAACTTTTGGGGGGGGACTGTCGATAGGGGGGAGCGGTTTTTGGGTATGACTGGTGTGTACCAGATGTTATTGCAGGCCTTAAATTTTGGCAAGAATAAACTACCGCAACAGTTTCGGATACGACTTATTTACAAGTCAATCAATGTTTTTGTTATTAGAGTTTTAAAACATCTAATTCCATGAGAGGCAGTTAGAAGTAGGCTTAGTCATGAAGTAGAAACGCTTTCCTTATGGATGACAACGTACACATTTACTGCCACGAAATATTTATTAATACATTTATAATTTCTCGTTGAATGCCCAACATTTTAAATCTTGCTCATGTCACTGTAAATGTCCATAATTTGCTGTGGCGAAATATTGGTCTTAATAATGTAAGACATTGGCTTGCACACAATTCGCAAATTGATAACTATACCATTAAATCTGAATATAAATGTTTTACACAGTATACCTAAGGCGGATAAGTGATCATTTCTCACAAATGTGAAAACATAATCAGTCCCGCGGTGAGAACAGTTTTTAATCCGCGCAACCCCATGACACTTAATTGCAACTGAGAAGGACTTTATCGCGTGAATTTGTCGGTAACAGCCAAAGTTTATTTGTAGAGGAGCAGACCAGACGCGCTCAAAGCCCGCTATGGAAAAAGGACTATAAAGGTTCTCAACAGCATGGACAGTCAATGCAGAAAAGCGCACCTTACCAAAAAAAATCACTAAGGACTATTCAGTAAAAAGCAAAACGCTGACGCACACAGAGCTCACGACACAGTCCTTTCAATAGAGATTTTGTCCTGAGCTCTGTGTGCTCCAGCTTTTGCTTTTTACTGGAATAGTCCTTAGTGATTTTTTCGGTAAGGTGCGCTTTTCAGCCAAAGTTTATTCTTGAGATTAGCTCTCAAATTATGAGTAAAAGGCGATTAAAGTTAGCACACTTTACGTTCAACCGTTTGATCCGACTGAACAAGCCACCGCTTTCTTGACTGAGAGTTGTTCGGCTTATACACAACGAGGACTAAAACCTCCTGATTTCCAAAGGCCGAAACATTTCTTGCGGACTTAGGAAAAAGTGACACCCTTATAAAAAGTTACAAGTACATAGATATTTGCGTATTTTATTTCTATTTTCAGAAGTGCGGGTTTTGTTCATAATTTAAATAGGCTAATATTAAAGTGGTGGCAAAACATGTTGTTGTTGTTTTGCTTTCTCCGATAAAGGTGCTTTAGAACTAAAGGTTTCATTTCTTAATTCTTATCGGTAAATATTATGGCAAAAATATTATGGCAAAAAAACATGAATTTGCAGACATTAACTTTCCTGGAAATAAATATATCGCCACACGCGAAAGAAAATCTGTAGCAAAAATTACTTCAGACGTTTACACTATACTACAAATATAACGGACATCATGTTGTCCGACGACAATGCTGAACTTATTTGGACTTCTTAGCGACGGGGATTTACACTAAAATGTGTGAAACGGCCGGCCAACATGCCTTCTCACTCCCTCTACTTCCCGGTTCAGTGAGCAGGGCACGTCTACCTGACTTTTGACTGACACACGGCCAACGGCACGTTGGTGAAAGTGGAACCTTTCTCCACGCTGGTTCTGTAACTGTGTAATCAACTGCTTTAATTAATCAATTAAGCTAAGAATAACACTGAATACAAGCAAACCCTGAGGCCCTCCAGGACCAGGGTTGACTACCCCTGATTTTATGTGTCACCTTCTCAAATGATTTTTGTAAATACTTGAACTCTGTACTTGATGTGTGGAACACACTCCAAAAAACTGGGACTGCAGAATGGAAAGACTAGAAAATTAGTGGAATCTTCAGAAAAACACTCATTTGGAACAATCCGCAGGTGAACGAGCTAATAGACAACAGATAATTTAATTAAGATTGGGTATAAAATTTAAGAGTCGCAAAAGGCATGGTCATTTACCAGCAAGGTGGTTAGAGGTTGGCCACCTTGCCAAAAGCCATGTAAATAAATAAACAGTTCAAGAATACCTCTCAATGTGCCACTGCATGGAATTAAGGGATTTTTCCAGTAACTGGCCATAAGATAATGAAAAGATTCAGAAAATCAGGAGAAACCAGAGCAATTTCCAGATGTCAAAGAGGAAGAACACCAATATTGGGTGCGCATGACCCACATGAACAGGCCTGAAGGCCTGAAACAAAACTGCACTGAGAACTAAAGCACTTCTGTAATGGGCATAACCACAAGGGTTTGTAAATACATCAAAGGGCAGGAGTCAGAAAAGACATTTTGTCATGGAATCATCAACTGCAAGTCAAGACAATCATCATTATTGTTCAGTGACAAGTTTACTCATTTTGCCTTTGAAATTCATTCAGTTGAAACCAGAGGGGTGTACTGCAAAGCAAGATTAGTTGATTAGCGAGAAATCTTCAGTTTAAGCCAGAATTTTCAATGTTAAGAAGGTGGCTGTCTTTCACCGGCCAGTGAAACTTGTGGCATCTTGGACTACGAGTTTGCCAAACCAGCTCAGACAAAGAAAGCCTGGCTAGTATTGAACTTGTTTCATAGTGCACCACTCTGATTAACCCTTTCACTACCGCTTACTGGAAATAAGACAACCCTTGCTTACTGTAAATTTTTGTGCTATTGCAGCATGATATTGCATGTGGATTTTCACCCCCTTTTTCAAACTAAAAACGCCAGAAATGGACAATTTTATGTACAGAAAACGTGTTCAAAATATATTTACCTCTCCATTGACACATATCTTTGCTTAGTTTTTCCAAAAGTAAAAACAGAAAATGAGGATTAAAACCGTATTTCGGTTTGTCAAGACAAGACGATTTCTCCTCTATGGGATTTATGAACAAACGGAGATACACGCGTATTTCTGTACAAACGGAGATACACGTGCATTTGTGTACAAACGGAGATACACGTGCTGCAGCACGCACTGCCTGCAATAACCTGTATAAAATAAAATAAAATGGCATAACTGGAGGATTGGGAACTACGGGAAGCCTGATGACATCACTGACGTGTTGTGCGATATCAGACTCGTCCAAAGGGGTGTTTTGTTGCGGAGCTTTGACAGTTTTTGTGAGGCACTTTCTCTAGGCGCAAAATAGTGACAATGGTAAGTGATGCGGGATCGGCGCTGTCGCGGAAATGCGACAATGGTGATGAAAGGGTTAAAAGGGATTTGCAAATTACTGCTTGCGATTTTTATTGGCATGTGACACTGTCCCAGTTCTTCAGGAACTGAGGTTGCATTAGTAAGAGTTAACCAGCCCATAAGAGGGCAGTGGCTCCAGTAGTCTTTCTTTCACATTTTATATTAATAAACCATCATTAAAGCAACACTAAGGAACTTTAATTTTTGGTTGACTTTGGCGGTGCCTGTGAACCAAAGCGGTAGTGTTTTGCCTGAAGGAAGACCCATTTCCCACGAGCACCAGCGCGTAGCGTCGTAAACAACCTGATCTCCAGGTCACGTGCAGTTGTTTTGGAAATTAACGGAGACGGTTGGGCGCCCCGGTGGCTCACTGGTCTAAGCGCGCCTACCATAAAGGCTGTGTCCTTCCCGCAGCGACCTGGGTTCGATTCCAGCTCAGGTCATTTGCTGCATGTCTTCCCCCATTCTTCTCCCCAACTTTCCTGTCTCTCTACACTGTATAACTCTCAAATAAAGGAAAAATTCCAAAAAAAATAATTTTTGAACAGAAGACAGGTCCAAACTACGTTTCTGTTTCCAGCGGCTGTTTGAGGGATGAATAGTGATGAGGTAATGTATCTAATTGTGGCTAAACAATATCATATGACGATGTTTAAAATAAGAAATGTTTAAACAAGCAGCAATCCCTGTAATTTTAGCTACACTCAGCGCAAGGTGCTAGTGATAAGCAGGACTATGAAAAGTCATAACTCATTGCACACGGGTTTTGTTTTACTGATTATTTAGAGCAAGCAACGCGGTTTGACGTGCCGACGCATTTGTTAGACTTCTTTTGCAATCACTGTACTCAACTCAACAAAAAACACAACAAGAATCTCGTTTGTCTCTGAAACTATTACCTAACAATCATCAGAAACTACTTGGTCAAGTACATACAAACTGAGACGATAATCCCACAATGATTCAGTATGACTGATCTTCCATCTTTGGTACTTTCCACAGGAGGAAGCTGTGACGGTTTGACTATTATTTTTACCCTGCTTTTAAGTTGGGGTTTTTGGGGTGCCAGCCAGGTCTCTCTCCTGACATAAGAGATTTTAGTTTGTGTGTCAACCCACAAAGGATGCAGTTTTTTTTAAACAACATTACACCCTCACACCAAAATTACCCAAATGCAGCACAATTAGCAAGCAAACACCTTTACAACAGAAGGCACAACACATTAAATATCCCGACTCTTAAAAAATCCAGTTCGGGTTTTCCCCAAAGATAGTTTAAGTGCAAATCAAAACAATTCAGTTCATAAGTTTTTCAATTTTCTTAAACAACAAAAGTGCAAGTTTCTGAAAACCATCAATCCAAGAAAGAGGCTACTGCAGCCAGTTCAGTGCAACAAAAGGGGTTCAGTTTATTGAGACTCCACCAAAGAAAACAGCCCAGTTAGTATTGTTCAAACAAAAAAAAACTTCAGCTGAAAATGCAGCTCTCCAAAACAAAAACTCCATTTTCCCAAAGTAGCCCCAGAGAGAAAAAAAAAAAATTAATTGCGTTTTGCGTTTCCCTCTTTTTAAATTTTATTTATTTATTTATTTATTTTTAAAACCACGGAGCCGCTGCATTTTCCAACTACTCACACCCTGGATCCTTTCCGGGTTTTGCAGGTGTTTCTGACTGCCGAGGTCAACAGACTTCTGTGTAGTAGTGGGTTTTTTTTGTAGTGCTCTGGCGAATGAGTTGCTGGTGAAGGTGGAGTGGACACGGGTTGTTTTTCCGAGTATATGGAAGCCAGCTGAAGAGGGATTTAAACTGCCTCACTTTTCTTGCTGCTACTCAAAGAGCTGTGCGCTCTGATTACCGACCGCACTGCTGCTCACGCACTTCCTGCTGCTCCGACACTGGCTGATATAAAGCAGCATTCACTCAGCCACGGGAAACGGGGACAAATCAGTCTGAACGACGTGTTGTGGGCGGAATAAAAAGGAGGTTACGGAGGCAGGTAAGACTGGTCGTCACAAAGCTACATACACCGGGCGCCCCGGTGGCTCATCGGTCTAAGCGCGCGCACCATAAAGACTGTGTCCTTACCGCGGCGACCTAGGTTCGATTCCGGCTCAGGTCATCTGCCGTATATCTTCCCCAGTCTTCTCCCCAACCTTCCTGTCTCTCTCTACTCTGCAACTGTCAAATAAATGTGAAAATCCCACAAAGCTACATATTTTACACAAACATTTATATTTGCGGTTTGCAGTCATTGCTTGCGATACTCAAATCACAATGATAATGCTAATGTTAGCGATCGGAAATTTGCGTGGTAGCAATAAATAGCCACCAGCTTGATAGTTTGCAGCTCCACAGTGACACGACCAGCCACACAACAAACTCAAAAGTACTGTAACGTTATAAAGAGAAAACACTGTGTAACGTTAATTACTAGTCCAGCAGTAACAGGGCCAAGGCAGCATCGGTCGGACATCCATCGTCGTCTTTGAGCTCACGCCAGCGAGTGAAAGCCTGGCCAATATTGATCCTTGTTTGGGCTTTGATTCTGTTACTCTCTCGTTTTCGTTTTTTAGTCTCCTCAGATAAAACTTTTAATTTCTTTGGTTTTCTTGCTGCTTCTGCCCTGATAGCGGTAATCCCACATAGGCGTTCGCATTGACTTCCATCTTTTTAACAAATGAGGAACTGGGGAAGTGACGTATGCTGTAAAGCAGTCAGCACATTTGTAGTTTTTTGTGTGGAGGAGTTCCTACCATCCACCTCGAAACTGCATAGTGCCAGTGAAAGTGATACAAACGCCCTCAGGCCATGACAGAGGTGTCATTCAACCTGTTGTAAGTCGATGTACCATCACAAAAGTTCTGAAATTATATGAAGGTTGAAAAGTTACTAAGTGTTGCTTTAACAATACCGACTACAATAACACTTGTAGGTAAATTTGGTAGAATTGCATTGCCTACCTATTAAAGGGAGAAGTGTTCCCTCGGGTGTCTTCATCAGTGAAACCAACCTGTGCAAAATAAAATATCACTGATCAGACACGCCAACATAAAAGAGTTATACCAACACTAATAACTGTGTGCAAAATTACTTTGTTTATGCAGAAACCTCCCTGTATTTCTTCTGATGATTATCATCATCTTTCTTCTAGTTTCCATTCTTCAGCAAGAATCCGCCAAAAAGGACCTGGGTCTAAAAAACTGTAATAGCTACAGCATCCAAACTTGGCAAATAGGTTCTACATCACTCTCCCAACTCTGACAAAAAAAAATTGCATCACCTGACCACGAAGTGGCACTATAATAATTAACTTCTCGTTTTGGCTCAACTTTTGAACCGTAAGACGTAGCAACAAAATTTTTGGTGGATTCTGTGGGTCAAGACAAATTTATCTACATAGGCCACTCCCGTTTGCTGATATGCAAATTTTCTGCAATTTTGAATTTTGTTCAAAACAGTTTATTCCTTACTCTTCCTCCAATTTTTGAGCAGTCATCACCAAATTTCACAGACATCGTCTTTGGATCAAGCTGGAAAAAGGACCATTTCAGTATTTTGAAATTACGTTCCATTTTTGATGACTAGCTGGCAAAATTTAGTCAAATGCTGTGGGCGGGGCTTATCATCCAAAAAAGTGACCCATTTCGTAAATGCTTTGTGTTACTGCAACTAAATTTTTTGGACATGCACAGATATGATGACTGAGTAGCCTGTAAAAATTTGGTTGCCATGGCCAACAGTTGGTGCTACGAGAACAAAAATATAAAATTGCCCATCTCTCTTCAACCATTTGGTGAAAATGGTTTCAATTTTGCATATAGCATCTCTGAATAGCCTTCTAAAGGTCCTTCCAATGAGCACGTGAAGTCTTAAACAAACATAGCACCTGCTATTTAACAGGCTTTGCAATGACCAATCAGCATGAAACTTGATGGGTAATATTTTGGCCTTGAATTGGCCATTTGGGGGGTGGTGGGCGCAAAAACAACTAACTCAGAACTTTTGAATTACAGGTATCAGAAACCAAATTCTTGTTTATTTGGATTCTGTGGGTGCAAACAAATCAATCCATAAGCAATTCTCATTTACATATGGGTAAATTTTGTGCCATTTAAAAAATTGTGTCCAAAACAGTTTTTTTTGCTACCTCTCCACCAATTTTTAAGCAATCACCACCAAATTCAATTCAGATGTTTGAATCGAATGTCAGTTTTGGTGTCTTTCTGATTAAATTTTCCCCTATATACTCCAAAAATGTCCATGTATACATCTTTTCCACTGTTTAATGTGGTTGACCGTCTGTATACTTCAGTGTCAAAGGCTTGAACAAAAGAGACCTTAAAGAATATGGCCGTCAACAGCCAATCAGCAACTATTTGATTGGCTGAACAATGGCTGATCATCATGAGACTTACAGGGCAAGGTATACTGTGAATAATCATGAGCTTCAAATGAAAAATTATTTCAAAAATCCATACACTACTTTTCTTTACTGCATCAAAGTTCATAATTGCCCCACATTGCTTGGAGACCGTTAATAACTGCTTGAGGTTACATTTTAATTTTGGTATTCTTGTTCTATACACACTTTTACACCACACAACACAGTCCAGCTTAATGTGGCAAAAATCTTAAGCCACATTTTTGCGATTATAGCTGGACAGCTCAGATACAGCTGGTTTGTTCTTGAACAAATATATTTTGGAAACTAACCGATAGTCTGGAGTTGGCCCGGACTCTGTCGACAAACTCTCTCTCTTTCTGAGCAGCTTGTCTCTGAGTTTTTTGGAAATTGGCCAGGGCATTGGAAAAATCATTCACAAGGCGTTCCTTCTGTATTTTCCTTTGGCGCTTGACAAACAAAAAAAAATTTCAAGAAGAAACAAAATGACACTTGTGTTAAGTGTGGCACACACTGCATGAGTACTACAATACAGTAAATACTATACACGCTATTAAAAACTGTGTACGAAAATTTGATAACCAGTGGACAAATGCTCATAAAGACATTTTATGATTGGATCACAGAAATAAATACTGAAAAAATATTACAATTTCAGTTAATGAATTTCTGAGAACATCTTTGTTGGAAAGAAAAAATTAACTTGCACTGGTGCTTCTAGTCTCTAGAAATGGTTAGGGCGTCATCCAAGTTACCAGTTCTGTAGTCACTGGAAGGGAACCAAATTCTTTCATACATCTGTCTGTTTCCTTGGCAAGCTGGCTAACATGCTGCTGTTTCTGCTGCCTGCATTTGAAGGGGGAAAAGGATATTATTTAGTAGTTTTTTTTTTAAAAATAAAAATTTTACATCACCAGTACCACCCAAATCTGGAAAATCCAATCTGCGAACAATGCACTCAAGCATGCTCGTACCCGAATCATGCTGCCATCTCAGGAGAGTGAGGACAGTTTGCGGCTCTCCTCTGAAGCACGTGCCTGTCTGCTGGTGCTTCTTTACATTAACAGCTCAGAACTTTGCAAGGTCAGAACGAGGGCGGTGAAGACCCGAACACTGCAAGCTAAGAATTTTACTGAAGAGTGCCCGGCTGGCCAACAGGAGGGGCTTGCGCAACGGACAGTGCCATAACCCAGACTAGCTGTGTCCCACCCATTTCCTGGCAGCGCGAAGCCAGATTAAGATGCATTGAGATCAATATCAGATATTGGTCCAATACGGACTTAGATGGGTAGATCCGGTATTAGTGACAAAGGGCCAATCTGGACTTGGATACCATTATTTTAATAAATAACAATTCAATACACTCATATCCACATATTGATGTGTAACATTTTGTTTAATAAAGTTAGTAAATCAACGTTTGAGTCAAGCCTGATTTTTTACACATACAAAACAATCCTAGTCTCTTCCACAGAGTGAGGCATACAGCTTATATATTAAATACTGAAATTGGATCTGGACTCTGTAATGGCCTATATCTGCGGCCCAGATATTGGTACTGAGACTGAAAAAGTTGGATTGGTGCATTCCTAATTAGACTGAGATTCAGAGTGCTACATGAGCAGTATTATTAGAATAATAAGTGATGTCTAAGAAGAAAATAAAGCATAGCATAAATAACGTTGTCGGGCTCGGACATAAGCAACTTGGTTAGCTGGGCTCATCATTCTCTTCACAAGTGTAAAAAATCGTACAGTCATACTGTTACCAGCCCTAAATAATGTAACCAACAATAATGTCCAAAGAGAGCGACAAAATGAGTGTCTGTGCATCTTGGACATGATGAACCCAATGGCATTTAGTAACAATGCTCTACAAATAGATCTTCATATTATAGCAAAATATAACATGCTTTTATCATAACTTTTCCATAGATCACAGCAATGGTTTGACTTATACACTTTCAAAATCTGCCGAAAAAAAAAAAAGAAGGGCTTTCACACAAAACAAAAAGTGGACCCATTTTTCTACATGGGGGCACATTATTTTTTTCAAGAATTTTAAAGTTTCATGTTTCGAGAAAAATTTTTCCACATAAAAAGGTCTTGGAAATACTACAGTATAGTAGACCACAAATCTGCAGTTAGGTGCAGAGCATACATTCTTCCATTTTTTTAAAGACACTGTCAGCACATTATTTTATGGCTGAATCATGTCATCAGTCATACTTTTCCAAACACATGAAGACACTGAATTACATACTCAAGTATTCATATCTATGTGCAAAGTCTCTAATCAACCTAACATGCACATTTTTGGGCTGTGGGAGGAAACAAGAGTACCCAGAATGAATGCGCACCATACAAACCCCACACAGAAAGACCCCACCTACAACCTGCTTGTTGTGAGGCAACAGCCCCTGCACCGCAATGCCAACCACAGCCTGTTAGTAGACAAGTTATCCTTTCCCATTTGAGCATAAATTTGCCGTAGTTCATCCGTCTCACAAAGGCAAACTTACAGCTGCTGTCGGAGATCACTGGTGTCCTGAGATGTTCCAAGCAGGTTTACCATTCGTTGAATCTCAGATGCTGGTCGAATGAAAGAAATTAATTTGCAACAGAACATATCATGTAGAAAGCTATGCAGTTAGTGAAAACAGTTACATCAGTAGATTTTTTTCTTTAAAATTCAAAGCAAACAAAAAAGTCCTTACTTTGAAACAATGTTAGTGATTAGTGCACCAGTTATGTAAAATAATGTAAAAGGACTACACAATAAAACATTATTAAACCGTTTATGCCACAATTTTTTTTATTTATAATACAGTAATTTAATGAATAGCCTTATTTGAAGAAGCAAAGAAGTAAAAACAAGAAATGATAAAAAGCAGGCTGGGTATCTGGTGAGATGTAGCATATCGTGATCAGGTCGCAATATTCAAAGTGAATTTTACACTCTGACAAGTTAATATTTTCTTTTAGACAAAAATGATTTTTTTTAATAATGATTCCAAGTGGTTTACCAAAGATGGCATGCGGAACCATTCCAATTTCCTCTGATACCAAACCTATTTTTTCACACTGACAGTATTTATTTCATCAGCAGCTCAATGGGAATGCTGGAATGCCCTTCAATGTGCAACTACATGCAGGCCGAGAGATATGTTTAGAATTACTGGCCACCATGATACAAATAAAGAAAAATAGGACCAAGGGTCCTGTAGCTTATCGGCAAGCAATCTTGTAGTGATGATACAAGTAATGAAAACTTCATGTGAAGTTTGACCTTTGAATTATTGAAGGTCAATGCCAAGGTCACTAAATAAAAGTTCACATACATTTGTAAGACCCCCTGTAATACCCAATCCTAAGCTCTGAAGCAGTTTTGGTGACACAAGTCATTAAAAATTCAACATGTCAATTGTGGACTTTGAAGCTGAGGTCTGCAAACGAACTTCATATATGACTTTCTAAATGTCTCTCTACAAACCTTGGCTCCATCTGTGACCATTTTGGAGATACAAGTCAGGGTTTTTCCACTGCCGAGTTTGACCCTACAAGGTCACAGACTGTCAAGTTGAATGCAACCAAATGAAAGTTCATATGTGACTTCCTAGAGGTCTGTAACACAAAACTAGGCTCCATCTGTGACCATTTTAGAGATACAAGTCATTGTAATTGTATTTGGTCAAGTTTGACCTTCAAAGGTCACAGACAGTCAAGTTGAATGTTCATGTGTGACTTCCTTTAAGTCTGTGATACAAACTTAAGCTCCATCTGTGACCTTTTTAGTGATAGAAGTCATTGAATTTTCACTAGGTCAAGTTTGACCTTCGAAGGTCAATATGAAGGTCACCAAATTAAAGTTCATATGGGTCAATGACGTGACATTGTCCGAGTGCACTACTTTGGTTTAAAATCATTTTACTTGATTCATAATAAGCATCATTTTATTCTATAAAACCTGTTTAATTTGAACATATTTCCAGTTTATCATAGAAATGATATATATTTTATGTTTTGCCATCTCAAACCCTCAAAATGTCAGGTGGCGCAACCGTCCGAGCAAGTTAACACTATGTGAAATGTATTAAGTATGTAATTTAAAATATGAATTAATATAATATTAATATGGGGGCATAATTTTATATTGAAAACCTTTCAAATAAACAAAGTTTAATAGTTTAATTGTTCTTAAATTGTTTATACAACCAAAATACCCGCCCCCTATAATAAAGAATCCATAAGTTACTTTTAATACCCATCTCAATTACAAAATAGTAAGGTTTTAGGCAGAGTAGACACTCTCAGGTATACTTACTAAAAAAATCACTTAGAAAAAAAGAGGGAAGTGTGCTTTTTTTTTCCAAGAAACTTTTGGTTGCGCCACCTGACATTTTTTGGCTGGTGGAATCGCAAATACAGTCTAAAATTGTACTAAAAGCATGTAAATGTTGTGCAACCAAACTTTGTTGTGTCCGTAGAGTAGACAATGCATAAAGTACCTCCTTTGGCATGCGATAAAAAAAAATTTCTCAACTTACCTTGTGTTCCCAAAATTCAAAGTTGCATTATTGGGTCATCACTATTGACATACTCTCAGTAATAACAGGCATTTGAAACAATTAAATATTCAGACCAACAGGAAAACAGATATACACCTGATTGTGCTCAAGGGGATTAGTTTTCACCCTTGCTAATCCGTAAGGTCTACTATACCAAAGCTACCTTAATGTGCCTGTTTGGTTTTTAGGATACGTCGCACAGATCACCACAATATGAACAGATATATCTAAGGAAACACTTACTCTGTTGTGTTATCTTCTGAATATTTGAGCTTATGGTCTGGGCAAGCTGATTTGGGTCCTGCAGTGTTCCAGACTGATATGACATCTTGATTGACAATGGTGCCTTCAATTGCTGAGGCCTTAAACATAAAAGGGTAGATGTTATGGCATCCATAATATAGACGGACATAAGCCAAAATGGTCTGTAGTACATACTGTCATATCTTCATTCAAGGAGTGCAATTTACCTCCTCATGCCGCAGTTAATTAAATTTTTAAATATAAATCCATTTATGGTGAATAATACTTTTTCATTGAAGACTTGTTGTGTGTTACATTGCTTTTACGGAGTTTTTTTTTAACCTATTTAATCTATTTAATATTCGGGTCTTGGTATAAAGCTGACCACACAGTGAGTCATCAAAATGAGAAAAAATTATTTCCATCCAACCAAAATCCCATTTTCAATTCCTCATACATACCAAATGGTTCATCACACAAATTTTGATGTCAGATTCTGAAAGCCAGGGCAAGAATTTACAAGGATAGCAATTTTCAGCTCTCTATCTTATTTAGAAAAGATTTTATAGCCTACCAAATACGCTCATGAGCCAATGTCACGATTCGCAAGGGCAAAAAACGGGGGTGACACCCCAATTTAAAATGGCTCTCACACGAAAACCGTTTGAGATATTAGGCTGAAGCTTGGGATTTGACAGCCTAAGGTATTTTCAGTAAAGAAAACTGGCCAAAACCCGAGATGGACCCACCGGAACTTTTCTGAGAATTGGTTCATTACCTCCGCCAACGAAGTTGGGGCGGAGGTTATGTTTTCGCCCGTTTGTGTCTGTCTGTCTGTCTGTTTGTGAACACCATAACTCAAAAAGTAATGCATGGATTTGTCTGAAATTTTGTCGGTGCATTGCTATTACATCAAGGATGGACCCTATTGATTATTACCGCGATCAGTGAAACAATATGGCTTTCACGGCAGCCATCTTGATATCGTATGACACGCGATCACTGAACTTTGCTCCCACTCACGAAGATTTGGATTGTGCTGCCTTGGCGGAGGTTTGCACTCTACGAGTGCCTCTAGCTTGGCATGGAATGACCCCTCTATGGTGATTGCGCATAGCTACGGAAGCAAGTACAGGGTTTCCGCTACATGTAATTGATCGTGGCGCACCGCCACGGCAAAATAAAAGCCACCACGCCTATGTAAAATGACTTTACATAAACTCCAAAAATTCCAAGGACAATCAGGCGTCGCCAGTTCTCCTTGTTAAGTTAAAATGAGCGCTAATAATTCTTGACCTGTTGTCAATCATTTTGCTTGATGAATACGTTTTCCAATGAATAAAAATTATCCATCGGCAGTAAAACGCGCTGCTTTCTTCTTAATGCACTGTGTGCAACGATTAGAGAAAAACTATTTTGTTCACTTTGCAAAACGATAAACTATGATGTTAACTTCTGTGTTTGCTGTGAGCACATCCTGCTCCACCTAATTGTATCTTCATGATTATTTATTTAATTCCAATTCCGGAGTCCGGAGTCATAATCGGTTTTCATATTATATGTGAAATCCACCATGACGCACATGAAACTGATAAACCTCCGTGCACATAGACTTCAATTATTACATCGCCTACGCGCTGATTAATGAAAACTGGCCACACCTGAGAATGCTGAGTTTTGACCGGACGCTGAAGCCCTCCGCCAGAGTTTCAAAAAATCCTGGAGGAAACCCTGAAGTAGCCTTTGAATGAGAGCATTTATAGCTAATTCACCAATGACCAGCTGTACAAATGCGATCAACATCACTGGTGTCAAAAAAGACAAAAATAACGCGTTGCTGAATACCCCTCAGCCCGTACAAGATTTCCTGCCTCAAGGTCACAGCGCTAAGGTGAAAGGTGAAATCCAGCAAAAAACGTGATGCTGCACATCTATGTGTCACAGTGAGTTACCATACCAAATGTGGTGAAGCTGCGATCAGTAGTTGCTGAGTACTGATGCGCACAAGATTTCCTGCCTCAAGGTCACAGCGCTAAGGTCAAAGGTGAAATCCAGCAAAAAACCTGACGTTGCACATCTGTGTCAAAGTGAGTTAGCATACCAAATTTGGTGAAGCGGCGATCAGTAGTTGCTGGGTACTGACCCGTACAAGATTTCCTGCCTCAAAGTCACAGCGCTAAGGTCAAGGTGAAATCCAGCAAAAAACATGACGTTGCACATGTATGTGTCACAGTGAGTTACCATACCAAATTTGGTGAAGCTGCGATAATTGGTTGCCGAGTACTGAGCCGGACAATATTTCCAGGCTCAAGGTCACAGCACTAAGGTCAAAGGTCAAAGGTCAAATCCAGCAAAAAACCTGACATTGCATATCTATGTGTCACAGTGAGTTACCATACCATATTTGGTGACGCTGCAATAATTAGTTGCCGAGTACTGACCCGGACAAGATTTCCAGGGTGAAGGTCACAGAGCTAAGGTCAAAGGTCAAATCCAGCAAAAAAAACCTGACGTTGCACATCTATGGGTCATAGTGAGTAACCATACCAAATTTGGTGAAGCTGCGATAAAAAGTCGCCGAGTACTGACCCGGACAATATTTCCAGGGTCAAGGTCACAGCGCTAAGGTCAAAGGTCAAATCCAGCAAAAAACCTGACATTGCACATCTATGGGTCATAGTGAGTTAGCATACCAAATTTGGTGAAGCTGCTATCATTAGTTGCTGAGTACTGGCCCGGACAAAGTCATGGACGGACGACAGACGACAGACAGACACGCAAGTGACGACAATACCCCTCCGGCGGCCGAGGGGTAACAAATAGGGCTGCACGATATACGGAGTCGTGGTTATCGCAAGCGCAATAAAAGTAACTGCCACTATGAGGCAGACAGACGAGCTTGGTTATTACCTTTTCTATGACACACACCTAATGCGGTCATTTGAAATGCTTCCGGGAAGAAAACTGCGATTTGAAGTCCGCTAATTACCAGCGAGGTTCGACCGCCTCCATCATCTTGGCCTAATTAGCTTACCTTAAATCAATTCCCGTGTACTTTGCCTAACTTGCAATCATGCCGTTTTTCAGCCAAGTGACTGATCAAAACCAAAATGTGGCCAATAATGATTAAGAAGAGATAATGAGAAGCAGACAGACCTAACCAGGCTAGCGTGTTAGATTGAAAGAGTGTCAATAATCTGAATAAATAGCAGACCTCTGAATTCCACCTCTCGTAGAATTTTTACATAGCCTATCATTAAAAAGATTCCTTTAAAATAAACCATTTTAAGATGGCCTTGGTTTTTAAGCGTTTCAAAATATACACGAAGCGGAAAAAAATTGTAAAAAAACATATCGAACGTGAAAGTGAGAAATTATTTTCGCATTGCACGCAATAGACAAATTCAGCAAAGACTTGGCACACATTCAGAACACATTCAGGCAAGCGCAAATTTGGAGAATTGTTTATTTGATAATTGAACAAGATTTCAAATAAAGTAATTAATGGCTGTTTATTTTGGTTGCTTTTGAGCGTCTAAATAGCCTAAAGTGAAGGTGGAAAACATTTTGTTTAAGCGTATCGAATGTGACGTGTAGAAATTGTAATTGCATTAGCACGCAGCGCGACCAAATGAAAAACTGGAAATAATCTCGCAAACACATTCAGGTAAATTACATGCTGAAAAAAGCAAAGTTAAGGTCTGCAAAACCATCATCTTCTACCCGACAATTGCTCTCACCCCCTTCCCATTTGCTTTGCTCAATTTGCAATCAAACAGTTGATTCGCTCAATTAACGATTTAAATTGGTTTACAGTCTGATTTATTTGAATATGTTTTGTTTATTACATTTTGAAATTTAAATGAACATGAAACATGGCAGATTTACCTGAATCTGTTAGATTCTTTCTTGTTTTACATTCTGCTGCGCTGCGTGCAAATGCGTTAACAATTTACGTGAAGTTCGATCGCTTAAACAAAATGTTTTCCACCTTCACTGTTGGCTATTAGACGCTCAAAAGTAACCAAAATCAAGAGCTATGAATTATTTTATTTTAAATTAATCTTGTTCAATTATCAAATAAAAATGCAACTAATTTTATGCACACAGATTCGCCTGAACTTGTTTGCCAAGTCTTCGCTGTATTTGTCTCTTGCGTGCGATGCGAAAATATAATTTCTCTCACTTTCACGTTCAAGATGCTTCACAAAATGTTTTCACTTCGTATATGTTTTGAACGCTTAAAACCAAGGCCATCTTGAAATGGTCTGTTTTAAGAAATCTTTTTAATGATATGTAAAAATTCTACGAGGTGGAATTCAGAGGTCTGCTAGCTATTTATTCAGATTATTAACATTCTTTCAATCTAACACGGCACCCTGGTTAGGTCCGTCTGCTTCTCATTATCTCTTCTTAATCATTATTGGCCACATTTTGGTTTTGATCAGTCAGTTGGCTGAATAAACGGCTTGATTGCAAGTTGGGCAAAGTACACGGAATTGACTTAAGGTAAGATAATTATGCCAAAAGGCGATTGAGGCTGTCCAACTTCGCTGGTAATTAGCGGACTTCAAAACGCAGTTTTCTTCCCGGAAGCATTTCAAATGACCGCATTAGGTAGGTGTCATAGAAAAGGTAATAAGCAAGCTCGTCTGTCTGGCTCCTAGTGGCATTTACTTTTATTGCGCTTGCGATAACCGCGATTCCGTATATCGTGCAGCCCTAGTAACAAAATTAAAATCAATTTTACTACGATGTGTTATGTTCTCCTTGGTGTCATTTAGCCAAAATACTCCAATCACAGAGACATGATGTACCATTGTTGCCCTCCCAACTGATACAGTTTGTCATAAAAATCAAAGTTTTGTGGTTGAGCAAAATCCGAAAGTGTGACTCGGTTACAGCGTGTTGACGTTCCATCATCTTTAACATTTCAAATTTTGCCTTTTGTCTCTTTATATTCAGAAAGTCTCCAATGTTTTCGTGGACATTTTGCCATTTTTCAACTGATAAAATTTAGTATTGGGGGGAGAAGATTGTCCAGAGCCTTACTCATTAACCATGCAACAGATTATTTTCAGTCTTGGCATACCTTTTTTTTCCACAATGAGAGCCAGAGAACCTGCAATTTTCAAAGTGATTCTACTTCGTTTCCGGGAGATTTTTTCATTTTTCCAACTTAGAAAATTGTGTTTTGGCAGTATCATTTCGGTCAACAGCACACCAATCAGCCATAACATTATGACCAGTGACAGATAAAGTGAAAAACCTTGATCGTATCATTACAATGGCACCCGTCAGTGGGGCTGTTATACTAGGTAGCAAGTAAATATTTTGTCCTCAAAGTTTATGTGTTGGAAGCTGGAAAAATGGGCAAATGGAGGGATGTGAGCGACTTTGACGAGGGCCTAATTGTGATGGCAAGACAACTGGGTCAGAGCATCTCCAAAACTTCAGCTCGAGGGTGTTACTAGACTACAGTGGTCAGTACATGCCAAATGGTCCGAACAAGGAAAAGCAGTGTACTGGCTACAGTTTCGAGGGCAGCTAAGGCTCACTGATGCACACCGGCTGGCCCGGTTGGTCCGATCCAACAGAAGAGCTCCTATGGCTCGAGTTGCTGAAAAAGCTCATGCTGGTTCTTATAGAAAGGTGTCAGAGCACAGAGTGCATCGCAACTTGTTGCTTATGGGGCCACAAAGCCGCAGAATTGTCAAATTGCCCATGCTGACCCCTGTCCCATGCCGTTCCCTTTCCATCGCCAAAAGCTCCAACAATGGGCACGTGAGCATCAGAATTGGACCATGAAGCAATGGAAGGTGGCCTAGTCTAATGTTTCATGCTTGCTTTTACATCATGTGGATGGCTGGGTGCGTGTTCATCGCTTACACTATGTGATGCACTGAGTGAAGGCGGCAAGCAAGTGTGATGCTTTAGGCAGTGTTCTGCTGGGAAACCTTGAGTCCTGCCATTCATGTGGATGTTACTTTGACATGTAATACCCACCTACAAATTGTTGCAGACCAAGTACAGCCCTTCATCGAAACCGTATTCCCTAATGGCTATGGCCTCTTCAGCAGGATATTGGACCCTGCCATCCAGCAAAAATGGTTTTAGAATGGCTTAAGGAACAAAACAATGAATTCAAGGGGTTGACTTAGCCTCCAAATTCCCCAGATCTCAATGCAATCGAGCATCTGTGGAATGTGTTGGACAAACAAGTCCAATCCATCGAGGCCCCACCTCGCAACTCCCAGAACGTAAAATATCTGATGCTCATGTCTTAAGCTGAGGCTAGACTACACAACTTTCACTGTCCTTGGAGAAAAGACTTAAGGTATAAACTAACTGACTGGCTTCCGATTTTTTTTATGATGAATGAAAGACTAGGGATCATAAATTCAACGACTGTGCCAGATGAGGGATCACAGATTACGTGATTTGTCAAACCGACTGAACTCACCACACTTTCATGAAACCACTCACGAGAGCAACAGTTTAAAGAGTACACAAACATGGATGACAAATGGCTAGCTGCACCTGTATGGGCAGCCATCTGTGCTAAAAAATCCTGCTATTTCCTGTCATCTTCTGACCCAATTTCCTGTATCCCACCTCCTCTGTTTTCATTGCCTGTTGGCAACACGTTTGCAGTGGGATGGTAACTAGTTATACACTACCAGATTACGTTCAGAGTTGGCTCAAAAAAATCAAACATTTGATTTGCTCCGACTGAAGTCGGGAGGGGTTTGTTCTCCGCACACACTCACCGATTCGAGTCTACACCCCACCATACGCCAACAGATTTGTGTGTCAACATGCCATGCCGGCTGTCTGCAACTAGTGCTGACTGGTGCAGACGAGGACAGACTAGGTCCGACTGTGAATCGTGGTTAAAATCGGGTAAAAAAAAAAAAAATCATGTAGTCTAGCCTCAGCATTAGTGTCAGATACCACAGGTCACCTTCAGAGGTCAAGTGGAGTCCATGCCACGACAGGTCAAGGCTGCTTTGGCTGCAAAAGGGGGACCTAAATAATATGAGGCACGTGGTCATAATGTTATGGTTGATCAGTGGCAATGGTCATACTTCCAATGCCTAACTGAAAGTGGGGGTACCTCTAAGTCCTGTCTGTAACCGGGAAATCTCTAGTTTGATAGAGGCTAATTGCGCTGCGTCGGTTTAAATACTGGATTCACTCGCGAGGTCAGGTATTCTTCATGTTCAGAAGAAATTTAAAGATAAGGTTCCAGAATTAGCTATGTGGCATGTTACCACTTACGTCGAATCTGCTGATCAGAATGGTATATGGTTTTTGAAAGTAACGTCACGGCTACCCACTTTTCACGATTTCTGAGAGCGAAATTTCATGACAACCTAGCAAGGTGCGCAAGCTAGCTAGCAACAATACCAACTTAGGATACAAACTTTTACTTCCAATCAACCAACTTAAATGCAAGAATAACCGGGGTGGAATAAGAACAATTAGCGACTGGATAAAACAGATCAATGGCTGAACGAACCGCAAGTATTTTAAAATGTTAAATTCCAAGCAGCTAGCTAGCTACCTGACTGAGAGTGACTTTGATTGTAACTTATTTGTTCAAAACGAAATGCGGAACTCACAACTGTGATTGCCAAGCCCGCTAGCAAGCTAACAGATGGCAAACTACTGTTGCAAAGGATGCAAATCGATGGAATTGAGCCCCATACACATATATCAAACCTGCCGCTGTCGAAACTCAGTTTGACTTAGAGGACCAACGTTAACAGGTATTAATTAACGTTATAAAAGACAGGAACTAATTTCGAATTTAGCCTCAAATACCTGACAAAGCTGACATCGGGCTACGCTTATTCAAGACTGATCCGTCCATCGCAACAAGATTAATTCACTAGCGAGATTTAAAAAAAAATACTCGGAGCCATTCAAACAGCGAACTTTTTGTTGATAAGCCTCTGACCATTTATTTTAATGACAGTGACTTTCCAACTTGCTGATCAGGTGGACAACAACTTTATTGTATTGACTTACCTTCTCTGGTAAATAGCAGGCACTTTCAGCTTCCTGGTTTTCAGTCGCTTCAGTCACATGACTTTCACGACTGCGCAATATTTCAAAATTAACGACTGGCGCCTCAAGTCGAAATAGCGAGTTTGGAGTGAATAAGTGAGCAAAAAGTAAGCAGCGCAAAGGAAAAAAGTATTTCCCAAATCGCGTATCGATTGGTGTAAAGGAAGATGATTTAAAGAGATGTTTGAAAAATGTTCCTGAGAGCAGTGAAATGTAGCTCTTCTGAACCATACTGCTGACAGTCAGATTGTGGTTGAACATAGACCCTGCGTGCCACTGTGGGTGGGTATTTATAAATCTGACTTTGAACGTACACCCACAGAGGCACTGCTCGATCCATTGACTTCAGGCATACTTTTTCGCTCTACGTCTGTAACTTTTCCCCCAACTCTTCGGATCGAAACCAATCAAATGCACATACCTTCAAGAGACACATTTCAAACGGGTACGAACACTTATTGCCATTTTCAAATCCCGACATGCAACGGTACGCCAGGGAATTCCCATTAGAAGACATGGCGACAAGTGTTTGAACCGCGTCGCTTCGGAGGAATTTTTGCTCATATCTCCGCACGGAAGGCATCTACCAGCGTGTACTCGCGGCTGAGTCTAGCTGTCTTAGCGAGGAAGGTATGTGCGTTTGATTTGTTTCGATCCGAGGAGTTGGGGAAAAGTTACAGACGTAGAGCGAAAAAGTATGCCTGAAGTCAATGGATCGAGCAGTGCCTCTGTGGGTGTATGTTGAAAGTCAGATTTATAAATACAGTGGCACGCAGGGTCTAGTTGAACATCTAATTTGTACTTGACCACCCTCAGTGAAACAACAATAAAGCCATTAGAAGTACAAACGTATAACCAAGGAAGAAAAAGTGCGCACAATATTACCCTGAGTATTTATGATCATTTAAAAGCTGCCGTTTGTGTTGAGCCACATTGTCTTCGTTTTATTTTAAAATTAGGTGGATGTTCTGAAACATTTCAATATGACAAACAAGCAAAAATGGAAGAAATTGGGAATGGGGAAAATACTTTTTAACAACTATTCTATTCTATTTTAATAAAGTACAACAAAATGAACTCAGAGTTATCACACGAAAATGACTTTCAATGTTATTATGAACAAACAGTTACAGCCTGTGTTTGGGTATGGAAACAGCAATTAATATGTAAAGAAAAATTTATTGATATCAGTCAATCAACTCATCAATGCTGAACACATATTTAACTTTGCTTTGATGGGAGATGGGCGGACATATAATTCTGTTAATATTCTCTCATAAGACACTGATGTTGCTTGGATTCACAGGTATACCCAACCTGTACAATTGAGGATAGACCTGAGATTTGTTGGTCCAATAGATCAAGGGTCTTCCCCTCTACCAAGTTACCCTTCGGCTAGGTAACGGTCCACCTCGATGTTGCATTTGCAATGGCACTTGAAGTTTTTTTTGTTGCTTGTACCATCTGGTCAAAGGATTGCCATACTGTGTCAAGTACACTGTGAATACATAAACATATTTTCTATGGGTTATTTTTTGCAGAAGGGTTAAACAAGGATTAAAAGGTAATCAATAATGATAAAAAAGAATGAACCTTTGAATGGTCAGGCTGACTGCAGGTGCTAGGTCTGAGATCCATAGCTGGTATGGCTGCTGCTGCTGCTGCTTCTGGTGGTGGAAGTATGGCTGCTGCTGCTGCTGCTTCTGGTGGTGGAAGTATGGATGCTGCTGCTCGTGGTGGTGGGGGTGGTGATGGTGCTCTAATGAACCTGGCACACTTTGAAATCACGTACCTCAGGGCCTCCTTAGCTTTTTGCTGGTTGTTAAATATTGGCATATTCAATCGGGGGTCGTAGATGGTTGCTGCCTGTAGTCAAGTTAAACATTATTTGCATTGCACATTTCATACACAGGGCAACACAATGTGCATTACAGAGATAAAATCAAAGTGTATGTGCACGCGATATGCATATAAAAAGTTTTTTGTGGTATTGTACGAAAGACTAGCACAAACTAACTAGACAGTCCGGTCGGCCACGACCGCATGGGTCTAGCCCCCGAAAGCCAGTTTCTGCCCTTTTTTGGACATTATTCAGCCAATACTGTCCCCATGGCAACCAAAATTGATAGGTATCATAAGTGAAGTATAACACATGTCCATACCAAATGTGTATGAAAGTAATCGGTCAAAAATTACAGCCTGTACAGCGACCACAAAGAAGTGTTTTCAGAGGCGGCAGCGGAGACGACACACATGAATCCATAGTAGCTGCCCGACTTTGTCTGGGGGCTACAAATGTACAAATCTCGCAATTACCAAAACACACAGACAAACCCACACAAACGCACATGCACATGCGTGCGCGCACGCATGCCCACACATGCACACACCTGTAAACAGTGGACGTTTTCTGGACATGGCCGGGCTCTCAAATTCTGTAGAAGATTTAGTATTGGACTTGCTGCTATGTGATTCTTAAGGTAGTATCTCACTGGGCTGCGAAAGCTCGCGACTAGTTGGGGACAAAAAATTGCGAGAAAACATGCAAATTAGCGACAATTTTCACTTGGAATCACACTGAATTGGTACTCAGGACACGTGGTGTCATTCATTTACGTTTTCCAATTGGATAGCTGTCTATTTTTTTTTTTACAGCAAGTTGCGGTGACCGTGCTGCAAAAACAGGTATACGTACTTGTCACCGAAATTACCTTGATTCACTGAAGAGCTCTGAAATGCCGCTCTCGCTGGAAAAAACTTACTGTCGCTGAGTGCCAGTGCGTAGACCTAATTATAATTAAATTATTCTTCTGTACCGAATTTAGCCCATTATTTTGTCACTGTTCGATTGCATGGGGGAGAGAAGCCGTGTCTTCAATTGCCACTTAATTATTACTATAATTGGAAAACATGTTAATAAAGGGAAACAATTGAGAACTAGCTAGGACTAATTGTTGTTATAAAGGGATGCACCTTTGACCCCGAATTTTCAGTTCTGGCGCTGGCCCTGGTCCCAGGGCAGTTTGCGCCTGTTTCACGCCAGGAATGTCAGATTCTCATTTTTATCTCCAATCAGTCCCAATTTAGTTTCATAGGTCGCCAACCCATAGGTCGCCAAATCTACAAAATTGTCTCACATTTCTCGCATTTTCTGAACCACAGAAACTAAATTTAGAAGGGTTCAAGATGGGTTTGAGACACCCACGATGACTCTGTGACTATTTTGAGGAAAGCTTTTTTGCGTCAATTTTTTGAACCCATTCAAAATTCCAGCAACATGAGAGCGAGGCCCGGCGACTCACGCAAGGAAAATTGAGAATCCACGCGGAAGTTTCGAGACATTTTGGAAACTCCCTCGCAAATGCCGTTCGCAGTTTGTCGCCAACAGTCGCAGCCCAGTGAGATAGGGCTTTAGTGTCAGCTATCTGCAATGATACCTCATGCAAAAGGTTGCGGACCATTGGAATTACCTTTAAATATATGAGGAAAAGAAATACATTGGTACATTATTCACAGTCAGACTTTGCACTGCGGTATATTTTGTAGAAACTTATGTGTAAAAAATGGAAAAGCAAAAAGTAAACCTAAGAACAGGACATGCTGGTCTCAGCTGACAGCTCTTGTATCACCTCAAAAAAAGTGGACAGAACTAGCAGACATTGGTTGATTGTCTGAAGCTCATTATTGGACAGAGGTGGGATGTCTGTCCTCAGAGCTGCCAGAGCAGCACCTTCCAGTTCCCTCCCTTTATAGAGACAGAGTAGCATCAGATAAGTGCTATTCCATCAGCACTCCACCTCATGAAGCCGCTGTGGTCTCCCTAGCTGCTCTTGGACACATGCTGGCCTCTCCTTGGCTGTGGTGCTTGATTTGAAAGGCCCCACAATTTCTATTGCCTTTGAGTAAATGTCAGTCAGGCCAGGAGTATCTTCAATTGCCTTCTTAGTTATAGGGTTTTGTGTGTGTCCAAGCATGATATACAGTATGTATAATTTTCATTAAGGCAGCACAATGAATCATGTTGGGTGCATTGTCTGTGCCTATGCATCTTATTTTGTTCTGAAGGCTCCATTCTGCAATGAGAAGTTGTTTGGTTTCTTTTTTTTTAAAAAGATTATTTTTTTGGGAGTTTTCTCCTTTATTTGACAGTGCAGTAGAGATAGACAGGAAAGGTGGGGAGAAGAATGGGGAAGACATGCAGTAAATTGCCTGGGCTGGATTCGAACCCAGGCTGCTGCGGGAAGGACTTTTGCCTTAATTTGGTACGCGCACTTAACTGATGAGCCACTGGGGCACCCCAATTGTTTGGTTTCTTTAATGTTCTCTGGGGTATGTGATTTCATAAACCTAAACCCTGTAGTCAGCAGTGGATTTTCTTCTGTTTCACAAAATGGCATGTTACACCCATGAAAGCATCATGTTCATGGAGGTCCACATATCAGATGTTAGGCTCACACAAAAGACGTCTTTAATTTCTTCCTGAACTTTTTCCTTAGTTGCCTTATATTTTTCTTCAACCATTAACTTCAGTGTATTCCTGTAGGAATAGGGGTATGTTGGGTCCTGCAACCAAACAAAGGCTCTTAAGTCCACGTCCTCCACCACAGAAAATGGCTGATAGTCCTTTACCATGAAAGGGTCTGAAATGCCCGGTATCGCATTGCAATTTGCGATGCAAAAACAGTGACTATGCGACACAAATCTTATTTTGCTTCGCAAAATTTGTGATGCAACATTAATAGGTCAGAGGGACTGTTTTTGCTGTCTTATATCATCTTCAACAACGATCCATTTGCCGGGTCCCCACGTCCACCGCTTTCCCACTTACCAAGATCTTCTACTCATTTACTGGTACACAGATGCAATGTGCGGTGCACTGCCCATCGGACTCATTTTTTTAGTTGGCCAACGTGTAAGATTAGATATACTTTATTGAACCCTGTTGGGTAATTTGTCCTCTGCATTTAACCCATCCTATAGTAAGGAGCAGTGTGCAGCCACAGAGCTGCCCCTGGGCTAACTCCAGTTCTAAAGCCAGTTCCTTGGTCAGGGGTACTGGTAGGAGTGTTCCTATAATGCCTGTATTTCCAGTTGCGGGAAACCGGAGTATTAAAAACAACGGAGACCCCGGACTGTTGAACAACGGAAACCCATGCAAACAAGGGTTTACTGACATGCAAACAGTGGTAAAAAGACAGAAAGGCCCCCAAGCCAGATTCAAACCCACAACCCTCTTGTCTTTGCAGTGTATTCAGGCGGAAAGTGCTAACTGTTTTATCTTTTCCTATCAGTTTGGGTTTGTACTTTATGGCCTCTGCATTTAACACGTGAAGTGTGCACAGGATGTTCCTTGGTCAGGGGTTCCTATTTCATTTGACTCGAAGTATTACAGCTTTGTAAACCACTTTTAATGGTTGTACTTCACTGTTACAGGCATTCTCAAATTCTACTCAGTTTTTTTGTATCTGTATGTATATTTCCCTTATGCTATACAAATGTCCGAAAAACTGTTTTCTTGCAAATAAAAAAGGATGTACAGGCTTAGGCTATCCACCATTTACTTAATTTGGTTATTTTCTTCCCAAATGTTTAAGGAGGCAGGCTTGCTGGGAAATTTGTTTGACTAATGACCTTGCTTGTCCCCTGTTGTGTTAACAATCTAGAAACGCAAATCAATGACTACGGAGATCAGACGATAATGTTGAAAAGCAAAGGAGGAAGGGGAAAGCTTAGAGAATTAAAGAAGCAGACACTGGAGGCTCAGGCTTCCAAATTCTAAAAACTGACAAGCTATTTTGCCGTAATGATCCTGATGTAGCAAGCAGTTTTCATTTGGAGGGGTGCCCTCCCGTGCTCCACCGCCACTACCAACCTCCGTCTCTCCTGCCGGAATGCAGGCTCCCCCAGCCATCCCCCAGGGTGATTCGCCAGTGCGCCTGCCAAAGCGTTACGACAGAAAACTCACTGTGTGCAAAGGCTTCATTCTTCAGTGTGCCTTATACTTCACTTACCATCCAGCCTTGAGGGAAGATTACAGGACTCTTATTCCCCGGACTTTTCGTCCCTGAATTTTTCGTCCATGGACTTTTCGCCCCATGGACTTCTCTTCCCTAAGGACTATTAGAAGGGTTAAGGTTAGGGATAGTGTTATAATGTAGGAAGAGGACAAAGCATTATTGGGGATGAACCATCCAGGGACATAGAGTCTGGGGATGGAAAGTTCATGGGGATGAAAAGCCCAGGGATGAAGAGTTTGGGGACGAAAATTCCCAGGGGACGAAAAGTCCGGGGACAAGAAGTCCAGGGAAGACTACTAAATAAGCCTACCTAACGTGATAGCCTGTTGAATGTGGCTGCAGCACTGTGGCTAACATAGCTAAGTTACTGTTGCTAATGTTTGTGTTTTAAATATGCAAGAGTAATATCAGTGGACATTCAACAGTAGGTATGTGAACATAAACCTCATTTGAAGCTTACTTTTTGTAATTTGGATGCTTGGTACAACTGTTCACGGTAACGGAACTTCCTGTCTGTAAAACCTGTATTGCAGGGTAACATTTGTCTCTGGCGTTATGATGACCGCTCGGTCACTACCGTATGTTAGTTTGCATACCATGCTACTTAAAAAAATGCTCCTTCTCACTATTAAAACCTATCAAAATATATTGGCACCCCCTTTCAAATCATTCTGGCATATAAAAAGCCAAAAAAAGTAGAGGTTGGATATGGCATTCTTTTCCAATTAAAAGCAGAAATGAAAAAAAAGAATTCTGATTCAATCCAATTTTTATTTAACCCTTTGTTGCATGTTGTTCAATATTTTGGACATAAGTTAAGTGGGGTTTATTTTCTCTAGGCTCATAAATACCCTGAAAACACAAAATGTACATTTTACTGGACATTTCTAGATAACAATTTCCTCAATAGGTGCCTCTCTGATTAGTCACGATTTACCACTAACAATCACAATGGCTGCATCCACAAGTAAGAGGTAAGTTGACGAAAGTCAGAAATAGTCTTATATTGTTCAAGTTTTCATCAGACTTTTTTCTGTTGGGGGATGGAAATGCATTGTACATTATATAGCAAAACTGAAAACACATAACCTATGTAATGCATGTCTATTTGTTGGAATACATCTGAGTCTATGCTCTATCAAAAATATTGGACATTATGCATGCCGAGTAAATAGCTCAATGTCCAGAATACAGATAGATCATCATGCATATCAATGACCAGGTTTCTTCAACTTCACATTATTTTTTGTCTCTCCGCATGCATAATGTCCAAAATAATGGAGAGACAGACCACCCACTTGCATCCCCCCCCTTCACACACACAAAGTATTGCACCAAATCCCAACAAATGGTCCAAGGCATTTGTATGTACTCTATGCATCAAAGGGTTAATGTTATTTCCAGTTTGTGTCTATTTGCAAAAATGAGATGAACCAGGTCTATTAAATAACACATAAACTACAAAGTCTAATGTTTTATGGTAAGGTCAAATACAAGCATGAGTCTATTGTGTAGTCATACTTCAACCTCTCAAGTCCAACAGCAGAATCTGCAAGGGCTCTGAACTGAGTTCAAAAATTTCCAACTATCTATTTAGTAGGGGACAGCCCAAGTAATTCACCTCCGCCAAGGGAGGTGTATGTTTTTGCCGGAGTTGGTTGGTTTGTTTGTCTGTCTGTGAGCAGGATATCTCAAAAACGGCCAGATAGATTTTAACCAAACTTCGCAGAATGTTAGAGTAGCACAAGAGGAACAAGTGATTAAATTTTGGCTTAGGCCAAAGTACAGCTGAGATAAAGGCCAAAGTTCAAATCCAGCTATGCTGGCAGAGATTTGAAGTCTTTCCACTAGGCCGGATTTCCAATCGGCGTGCTTTTGGGTTTTGCTGCCACCTCGCGGTGGAATGCAACAATACCCTACATCAGCCAACGAAAATAACTAATGCACAGAGTTGCCGGGGCGTGGCGGAGGTGCTGCACTCTCTGAGCACTCTTGTTATTAACCAAATCACAACGATAACTGCTGTCGAGATTCAAATTGAGTCGATCTGGCAGCAAAAATTTAAAGGATTAACCGATCGATCGCGCCAATCTTTCTTACGATAGATAAAAGAACACTTACTTCCGTAATCTAATCCTTTCTGTCCTTTTTATCAGCTCATTTGGTCCAACAGACCAAAGGGAGCTTATGCGATCATGCGTCGGCGTTGGCGTCTGCAATAACTTTGATCTTCTTCTGCCAAACCACTGAAGGGATCACTGTGAGATTTGGTAAGGAGGTACATATGGATGTACAGATTATAAATTCTTCTATTGGTGCAAATCCGTCAATAGGTGGCGCTAAAGAGATGTATAATGCGTTTCAGGCAATATATTCTGAACAGTAAGTCATAGAAACTAAATTTTTTTTTTTTTTAATTCTGTGGATAAAGACAAATCAGTCTATGTAAGCCCCACCCTTTTGCATATTTGCAAATTTTCAGCAATTTTTAATTTTTGTATAAACTTTAATTTATACTTTAATTTAATTTATTCTACTCCTAGCTGGTGCGATCAATTTGCACAAAATTTGGTAGAAAGCATCTTCAGACCAAGATCTATAATCCCAAGAAAAAATGTAGCCACAGTAAGCCAACTAATTTTGAGGGCATGGCCTCTATGGATATAATGAGTTGTAAATCCTTAATGCAATGTCCAATCTTCACCAAGCTTGAGATCTGTCATTCACAGACCAGGTCACTCAAACACACCAAATGTAGTTTAAATCTGTCCATTGGCAGCGCTATAGCAAACAAATGGTCCTAACTCTCAAACTATTGGTCCAATCAACTGGAAATTTTGCAAGCTTCATGTTAGTCAGTTTTGCTGTGAAAATCTACAAGAACAAATTGATGAATAAAACAATATGTCCAGCATCAGCCAATCAAATTTCAGTTGCCCTTATACTCACTTTAGCGGTCATCTATCATCAAACTTTATACACTTGTTGAAGATGCGGAAAAGAGCCACTTTAATTAAAATAACTTTGGCCATATGGCAGTGCTAAAGAGAGGTACAATATGTCTTGGGTAATAACTTCTAAACCATAGGCTGTAAAAACAAAATTCTTTTTTTCTTTTTTTTTTACCTTTGGGTCAAGACCAATCAATCCATGTAAGCCACACCCATTTTTGTATTTGCAAACTTTCTACCATTTTGAATTGTTTCTAAACCCTTTAATTTTTATCTCCTCCTAAGCAGTGAAATCAATTCACACAAAATTTAAGGGCATGGCCTATATTCATATAAAGAGCTGTAACTCTTTAATGCAATGTCCAATCATCACCAAACTTGAGATAACACATCTACAGATCATGCAACTTCTTCACACCGTACTTGGTTTCAATCCGTTCTTAGGTGGCGCTATAGCAAACAAATGGTCATAACTCTTAAACCAATTGTGCAAGCAACTTTAAAGGGGAACTCAGGGCTAAATCATAATGCTGTTTTATAAAAACATAATTAGTAAAAAATAAATATTGTAAAATACAAAAATGTGGAATTTTTATTTTCAAAGACGAGATAAATGAGGTTTTATTCCCCCTAATTAGTTGTTGTCAGCTTCAACGGTTGCATGATAATGACGTAACGTTGCCCGAGAATGACGAACCGTCACCCTTCGCCCAGAGGTATGCGCTGTTATTGTGTTGGATAGTGTGATTGTCCCAGTCCATTATTTTATGACAAAAGATTGTTCAATATGGCCTATTGGCTAGTTGCACGAGATGATGTTAAGTACTTTCTGAAATATGCAGGGTTGCTTCAACATTAACGGTTTACTTCTGTCACTTATCAGTCTATATCAGATGCTGAGCAGATGACAGGTATATCATCCCGGATATGTGATTTTAGCTATAGCCGATATTCCCAGGATTTGGCCTAACCCTCTACTGCATAGCATTGCCCTCAGGCAACAAACTACATTTTCAGACCTCACATTCGTCCTTCAAAAAAAACCTAAATGTTTTTTTCAAATAATACGACCAGACACATCTCTGTCCAAGGAAATGATGAGTTGAAGGTGGTGTGACATTCATTTGGGGGCGGGAAACCCCCTTTCAGGAAGCAGCACCACACGAGACAGATCGCCACTAGTAGGTAAGATAAATATCACTATTTTACATGTTTACATTGAAATAACTGTATATAGAAAATACGTACATGTGCATGAATATGTAAAGAAGTATATTTGATTGTTTGACTACTTATTTTGTTTTTATTTATACAGTAAAATAAACAGTTTATTCTCATTCGTTGCCTCAAGGCAACACTGTGCAGTTAGCCCAATTTCGTTCAGGCAATATAATGCATTAGCATGTGTGTGTGTAGAGATGCGTTTGTATGCATTAAGTCAATGTTTTTTACTTTATAATCTACTGATACTTACAGGACATGGACGTTAGAGCATTTTAAGGAAGGAAGCAGCAGGAATTTGCAGTTAGGGACATTCCCTCAGAGAGTGAGGACAGTGAATTTTCTGACAGTGACAGTCAGGGAGTGGATCAGGAGGAATGGATCCCTGAACCAGGTTTGAGGGACACTTAGGAGCTCAGGGGTCAGTTAGGGGTCTGTTGGTAAAGTAATTGCGTGTGTGTGTGGGCGTGCAAGTGTTCCTGTTGCATTTCTTTCTAATGTGTGCTTCCTTTTTCTTCTTTTCAGGAGAAAACCAGCCTCAAGACAGCAAGTCTGAGACAGAGGAAGAGCAAGGAGATGAAGATGAAGAGGAGGGTGAAGTGTCTCACCTCCCAAGATGGAGAAAAGTCTACAACGCCAACATCAATGCTTACCCAGAATGGCAGGGCCAGCTGCCAACAGCTGATGACATCATGTCCCCCCTCCAATACTTCAGAGAGTTCTTCTCTGAGGACATTCTTGAAGTTATTGTAGAGAAATCCAATTTGTATGCAATTCAGTGTGACCCCAACAAGCCCTTAAACCTTACCACCAATGAATTAGAGCAGTTCCTGGGCACTCTGGTCTACATGTCCCTCTTTGGCCTGCCAGCAACTCAAATGTTTTGGAACAAAGCCACCCGAGTGACCCAAGTAGCAGACTCAATGACCCTCAACAGATGGGAAGCCATCAAGAAGTCCCTCGACATCAACAACAACGAGAGACGGGAGGAATCCCCTCTACAAAATATGTCCTCTGGTCACTCGCCTGACATCCAAATTGGTCTCCATCCCAATGAGTGAGAAGCTCGCCGTAGATGAGCAGATGGTGCCATTCAAGGGGAGACACAGGTTGAAACAGCACCTGCCATCAAAGCCAAGGAAGTGGAGCTATAAAATTCTCATCTTGGCAGGATCTGATGGTATACCACACAACCTTGAGATCTACACTGGGAGAGTCGACCAACCTCCTGAGCTGGCAGATGTTGGAGCTAGTGGAATCGTCGTCCTCCGCCTGGCCCAGCCAATCCCGAAGGAACAGAACTACAAGCTTTTCTTTGACAATTGGTTCACTAGTGTCCCTCTTGTAGTCACACTGGCTCAGCAGGGAATTCGCTGCACTGGCACTGTTCGTGGCAACAGATTACCTGGGGTCAACCTGAAGAGTCACGCTGACCTGAAGAGAGCAGGACGTGGGACATTCAAAGAGAAGATGGCCATGGTGAGAGAAACCACTTTGCATGTTGTCAAGTGGTACAACAACCGCTCTTTGACCCTTCTAAGTGACCACACGGGCACCAACCCTGTGACCGAGGTTGACAGGTGATATAATTTTATATTATCTTATCATATCATCTTCTTTCTGCTAAATAGAAGATCTGTTACTATGGTTTTAACATGTTTTCAAATGTAAAGCACAATACAAATAAATAAATAAATAAATGATCTATTAGTATCATTACAGGTGGGATCGCAAGCAGAAGAGAAACATCACTGTCCCCTGCCCTGCTGTGGTGCAAGAATATAACAAGAACATGGGTGGGGTGGACCTGCACTGATTGCACTCTACCGCAACAAAGTCAGATCAAAGAAATGGGGCTGGTGTTCCACTTCCTGGACATGATCATCGTTACCACCTGGCTGCTCTACCGAAGAGACTGTGAAGGCACTGGCATTGAGCAGAAAGACGAAATGAAGCTCTTCACCTTAAAATCATACATTGCAGAGGGCCTCTGCATGAGTGGGAAGAGCCTGGAGAAGAAGAGAGGTCGTCCTAGCCTGTCCATTGCTGGCGCATACGAGGAGAAGAGGAGGAAAGGACCCACAGCTCCCATTCCAGTCCCAGATGTCCGCCTGGATCAAACAGCCCACTGGCTCATCATGACTGGGAACAAGGGACAATGCAGGATGCCAGGGTGCAACGGTACACCAAAAGCAATGTGCCGCAAATGCAATGTGCACCTCTGCTTCACCCCTGACCGCAACTGCTTCCTGAGGTTCCACACCGAATAAACAAGTCAGATCCCTGAGTCAGGTGTGTGAGATACTTGAGGGCCTAGGGGTCAGTTACAGGTCAGTCAGTAAAGTCAATGTGTGTGTGTGTGTGTGCGCGTGTGTGCCTGCGTGCGTGTGTGCATGCGTGTGTGCACATGCACGTATGTATATGAATGCAAGTATAATTGTTTTCATCCATGTCTGTGGATAAAGAAAATGTGCTTCCTGATTCTTCTGTTCAGGAGAGTACCCACTGAGATGGGAGTGAAGATGGAAGATGTAGCAGAGAAGAGAGAACCACTATGAGATTTATTATTTTATTTTATTCTTGGCCAATTCAAGTTTTTACGCATGCAGTGTTTATGCATTTTGCCAAATAGATAAATTAAATCAAAATGGTGATGTATTTTGTTGTTTTATCTTTCAATTAAATGTTTGCATTGTTTATTTGATGTTTGTTTATGCTTGTTCCACTAATAAAACTTATTATAGAAAACCTTGGTGTTTTATTACCTTCGTTGCACAATGTTGCCTTGAAGCAACAAACCAATATCTGTTTGGGGGGGGGTCAAATTTTATGATTGATGTATTATCAGGGACCCCAAAGCTCCCCCAAAATAGGGTGAAATATTTTTTCCCCAAAAATTAAAAAGTCATGCAGTAGAGGGCTAATTGTTTCAGTTTTATAATGAATTTACTTTGACATTTTCTGATGCAACTACCTAGCTAGTTCTGCTACATTGTTAAGGTTTTCTTAGATGTACTCAGCTAACCATAGCTACAGAAGTGATGGTCCTGAGAGTGCAACTGACGCCGAGTGGGAAGGTAAACGAAGTATCGACAATATTAAAATATGCGTCGATCGAATGTTAGACTTATGAAACGGCATTTCAACGTTATGGAACATTTACACATTAATTACCAGATATTTTCGCATTTGTTGTCTGTCACTGAAAGCCAGTTCATCAGTCATCAGTGAAAACGGCTGGAAATGTGATGCTAGTTAAAAACCCACTCGTTTCGCGGTGGAGCAGCTGATGTCTCATTAAGAGTGCCAACGAACAAACATCAGTCACGGGTAATCCAGACCAATCTTGCAAACATCATTCGTGGTTAATTAAGCCAAATCCTGGGAATATCGGTGATAGCTAAAATCACATATCCAGGATGATATACCTGTCATCTGCTCAGCATCTGATATAGACTGATAATTGACAGAAGCAAACCGTTAATGTTGAAACAACCCTGTGTATTTCAGAAAGTACTTAACATCATCTCGTGCAACTAGCTAATGGGCCTTATTGAACAATCTTTTATCATAAAATAATGGACTGGGACAATCACACTATCCAACACAATAACAGCGCATACCTCTGGGTGAAGGGCGACAGCTCGTCTTTCTCGGGCGACGTTACGTCATTATCACGCGACTGTTGAAGCAGACGACAACTAAGTAGGGGGAATAAAACCTCATTTATCTCGTCTTTGAAAACAAAAATTCCACATTTTTGTATTTTACAATATTTATTTACTATTTATGTTTGTATAAAACAGCATTATGATTTAGCCCCGTGTTCCCCTTTAAATTTTGCATGCTTCATAATGGTGAAGGTTGCCATGGAAACCTGGAAGAACAAAGTGATAGTTCAAACGATCAGCCAATTAAATTTCATAAGCCCGTATACTCACTTTAACTATCATCAATCATGAAACTTTTATTGTTAAGGATGTGTAAAAGGGCATTCTTATTGCAAATTTCTTTGATTGGCTGAATGGTAGCACTTTAGAGAAGTACAACAAATTTGATTCCAATTGGCCAATATGTGGCACTGTAGTAGTAAAAACATCAGGTAACAGCTACTATTTCATAGACATGTCAGTGACTAATCAACGTGAAATTTGCAGGGCAAAGTATACCACACTCAGTTATGTGCCATGAACTGGAAATTCTTTGAAAAACTCATACAATGTGTGTCCTCACTGCTTCAAAACTGATGATTACTTCATGTTGCTTGTACCTCGTAGTTACCGCTTGTAGTTATATATGTTTATTTCCAAATTACATAAGGTGTCTTCAATGTCCAATGTTACAACCAAAGCATAAAAAATACTACCATCTGTGAGCTTAAATAACATTACAGGTAATCAATCTGTTCTTTTTTTGAATATAATTTAATAGATATGACCAAAACAAACGGGATTAAATAAATGTTTTGTCCAAGAACGCTTGCAATCCCCCAAATATTGAAGGTGAAAATAGTTTTTGCCAGTGGTGTAGCCAGAGGGTGGGCCAAGACACGTCACTTTATGACAATAAGTAGTCCTGGCTAGTTCTCAATCATTTTCCTTTATTGACGCATTTTCGAATTATCATAATTTGCAACTGAAGACACGGTTTCTCTCCATATGCGATCTAAGAACGATTAAATCATGGGCAAAATTCAGCACAGTTACGGAACAAGAACAGAGAATTGGGTTGCACAGAACATCCGTTTAAAACTATTATTAGTCCTGACCTGTTCTCAGTCATTTTCATAACAGAAGGTTCACTCCGAGAGCACTCCACACTTAACAGGTGCTGCTTGTTCTCCCCTATTGAACTGCCGAATGCCACTTTTTTTTTTATCAACCCACACAATACCGAAAGTGAAACTCCTCGTTTCATTGGAACACGGACCAGTTCAATCAACAGTTCAATCAATTTTGCTGTACTGAATTTAGCCCATGATTTCATCGTTGTTAGATCGCAGATGGAGAGAAACCGTGTTTTCAGTTGCCAATTATGATAATTGGAAAACGCGTCAATAAAGGAAAATGATTGAGAACTAGCCAGGACTAATTGCTGTCATAAAGGGACGTGTCTTGGCCCACCCTCTGGCTACGCCACTGGTTTTTGCAACTCGCTAAAACTCCCCGCGCCATTTGAAATACCTCATTAGTATTCATGAGTGAGCAAAAATGATGTCTCGCGAAAGCGGATGTGCGTGGTGGACGCAGAGATGAAGACAAGTTGGCCAACAGCAAAATGCCGCGGCCAAAGAAATATCTGACTGATTCGGCTTTAAAAGTGCTAGAATTGGCCAGAAAGAAGATCGATTGAAGGCCAGGATAAATATAAAAGGCCAAAGTGATCGCTGGCAAACTTTTAAAGCCAGGTTTGGAGATATTTCGACGAAGATGTGGCCAAACTTTTGCTGGTCACATAAGTAAACTTGATGCCTGGTGCAAAATGCCCGATTTCCCTATTCCTAGCACTTTCAGATCATTAATGTACTTGAAATCGTCCCATATTTGTAACTAGACAGATTTATAGTAATTAATTTCTAATGCATAAATATTATTTATTTACTAGCAGTCAAATCTGGTGACTGATCTGAGGTGACTTTTCATGCAAATCGCTCATGCATATTAAGTACTAGGCACGTCGAAATGGCCGCGCTCCAGCAGCCCCAATGACTGATCGTTATGGTCGATTGATCGCTTTCCTTCGGAATTTATCCTTGTTAGGGGTTGAGGACGACATTTAAACTTGCACACAAATCATTTATTGGACCAGCCTGGCAAATAATGCGGGAAAAAAAGTTGAGGATAAGGAACGAATTGGTTACCTTTAAAGCCTGAAATAAACCAGGTGAGCTGCAGTGCCCATGGCACTATATTTGACAATTTTGATGGGTTTTATGTCCTTAGTTTCTACATCCATGTATACATCCATTTTTGATGGATACGTGCACATTTATTTGTGCAGCTAAAATGTAATTTTATAAAAAGGCCTGGTATTTGCTTGAAACTGAGCAATTTTTGTTTGTTTTTTTGGGTTGAGACTTTGACAAAAACACCCGGCGGCTCAACGAAAAACAGTCATATGTAAATGGCCGGCTGCCAGCCTTTATGGAGAACTCTGGGTACTAATATGCTTTCTATCATGAATTTTTATGTTTATTGATAAAGTATGAGTGTCCTTTAAGTTAAAAAACCACTATTTTCATGGTAACAGATAGACAACCAAAAGATCATTTTTTCCCCATTTACAGCTGCTTCAAAATGCACTTTTTTCAAATTATGCCAAAAGTCTGATTAGGTTTGTTTAGTATGACATATCTAAGCATTTTAAAAATATTCTCTGGATATTTTTCAAATGGGAGTGAAAATACATTTGGTCCAAATTTTTACAATGAAATTGGCCGCTAATTTTTCAATTAAACCTATATAACTTTTGTCCAATTTAACTTATGACAAAAAAAAACCTAAATCTAAAAACTAGAGATAATATCTTTTCCAAAAATATAGGTTTTGAGAAGTTTCAAGAAAAATTTGTTTGTTTCATGAGTGATTCTTACAGTCCCTTGACCGAACCCAGATACTGAATTCAGGACACAGGCGCAGATAGAATTCAGTTCCGCAAGTTTAATCAAAGGCTTAATCAGGGCCGCACAATCCGAGTTGAAACCAGTCAGTAGTAATGCAGCATGAAAGCTGCTTGATGTCTAACACGCACAAACACAAATTTGCGCGCACACACACACAAACACACACACGCGCACACACACACCTATTCACATTAAAAGATTCTCCGCAACAAACTTTACTGTGTGCCTTAGATCTCCTGAAGCCAGTCGGTGTTGGATAACTTTTTCCCCTCAGTAAATAAAATGGTCATTATACTGTATTTTATGCTTACTCTGGGTGTCTTTGTCTAATAGTGAATTTTGTATGAAAATCTGAACCAATCATGTGATAAAAAGATGCAAAAATTTCCTTTTTCATGGCTTTGTGTATGCTTTTTCCATGAAATCTGCTCTATTGTTGCACATTATGTTTTTTCCAGATTTTAAAAAAAAAAAAAAAAAGTGAGCTGAAGAAACTGTGTCTAATGTATCAAATGGGACAAATCCGCAAATGCCAATCATAAATACACTGTTGCACAGAGTGGTGGGAAGATTAAAGTTTGAAATGTGGGTATGGGGGTCATTTCATTGCCAATATTCAGTCAACTGCTGCATGCTTCAGAATGTTTTTTTTGCACCTGTGTCAGTCCTCACTTTTCTTTACTGCGCCACCATACTTTGGGCAGGCAATCAACACTGCCTGACTTAGAAACTCGGGCCGTGTTCGAAACCGCGCTCTACGGTCTACATACACTATTCTCACTACACACTAGTCACACTGCACGCTACTCACTACGAACAAACTCTTCCTGTTGCTTCTTCTTCTTGTTATTCCTCAGGGATTTTTTCTGGCGGTTTACGTCGCATTGCATCTTGGGAAATTTATGTATGAATAGTGAGCTTACGATGCGCCCACAAAATATCTACCCGATCTAGTATACATTTGGGAACTTCGCGCAGACACAGACTTACTCCTCACGCATAAGTGAACACCCTACCCCCTAAATCTGATGTCAGCGGTAGTGCGAGTAGTACATTACTGCGCAGTTTCGAACACGGGCTAGGTATTTATTATACTTATTTATGATTGCAAAGACAATGCGGAAGGTTTGCGAGAGCTTGATGTGGGCAGACTGCTTGTCCTTGTGCTCCCTGGAGGGTGGGCATGTGTGAAATTTTATGCAGGATTAAATTGATATATTTGTTGATCCTCCCTATCCTTACGATATTGCAGCTTTTGCACACTATGATTTTTTCCCCCTTTTTTTCAGCTGAACCTTGTTTCAGCAAGCTGTGCTTTTTTAAGGTCTATTAGTTTTCATTTTGTTAATCTAGGCATTGTCAACTTTATATTTAAATCCAATTAATGTCATTGGGCTATAGTATGTACGTACCTTACAGTCATGTATATACAGTGCTTGTTGTGTTTTTGCTCTGTTTCTAATGCATTTTTAGTTCCTGCCATGTTTCTGCCATAGCCATGCCCATGGTTCTTCCATGTGTCCTTGTTTATTTATGTGTCTTCCTATTTTATAGCTCCGGTCCGGTCTGCCAGTTGGGATCCACCTCTCCAGACCGCGTTCCTTGCCATGTTTTGTTCCTGCGTGCCTGCACCTTTCATTGCACTGGTTTGGCTGGTGGTGTTTGCTTCACAGCTGTTCTGAATCCGGGGCTGTTCTAAGCTTGATTGCCTCTTGATTGTTTTTACTCATTACTAAAATTTACTAACCCGCACGGGAGGCGTTATTTTAAACAGCCACACACTAATTCTTGCTAATTTAGATAGGGTATCGATTGGCATGATTTCCCACATTTGCTTTTTTCTAGTTCTCGTTTGTATTTCTGTTAACAGTCTCACCCTTCCCTCTCTGCTGCATCTTACTTTGGTACTTTAGCTGTACACGCTCATTCTCTTAATGGGCTCGTTAAGTCTTACTGCTTGTCCCATGTCTCATACTTCTGTGCCTTGCCCCTCTCGTTTTGCCCAGGTATTCCTTGTTTCCCTGATCCCACCCCGAGCCCAGATATTCTGAGGTGGAGCTCCAATCTGGCAGATGGATCCTTGTTTCGCCACAGTCCTGTTTCGCCCATATGTTGTGCGAAGCTTATCAAGTTCTCGTTCTTTGCCATAGTCTCTGTGTCTAGTCCTCGCCATTTTATTATTAGCTTTGTTATTCCCTCCATTTTTATTAGGTCTTTTGAGTGTAGTTTTTTGTTGGCCTTTGTGCCCCTTTATGTTCCCCGATTTAGTAATTTCTGTTCAAATTTTCAGCTCCTTGAGTGAAGATTTTTGTTGGCTCTCGTGCCGTGTTTTATTTATGTGTTATTTAATAAACACCTTCATTTTGGATTTACGTCTTGCTTCTGGTGCTTCCCATCGCTGCACCTAACAGTGCTGTGAAAAACTATTTGCCCCCTTCCCGATTTCTATGTTTTTTTGCATATTTGTCTCGCTTAAATGTTTCAGATCATCAAGCAAATTTTAATATTAGACAAAGATAACCCAAGTAAATACAAAATGCAGTTTTTAAATAATGATTTCATTCATTAAGGGAAAAAGGCTATCCAAACCTACCTAGCCCTTTGTGAAAAAGTAATTCTCCCCCCTCCCCCCATAAATTATGAATTAACTGTGATTAACCACTTTTTTTTTTTTTGTTCAATTTCACTAGCTACACCCAGGCCTGATTACTACCAGACCTGTTTTTTTTTTTTTTTTGATCAACTGTTTATTTAGGGATAATACACAAGTCAGAGCATGACATTACATTTATCAACAAAATAACACGTGATCCCTAATATTTATCTTTTTCTTTTTTTTTCCCCCACATTAGTATCCATGTAATCTTCCCACCCACCCCAATGGTGACAAGATCCCACCCTCCCCAGAATAGTTCTTCATTACACTTTGCTTTACATAAACATTTAATAACAAAAAATAAATAAATAAAATGAAACATCTTGTTGGTTTGCATTTATACAGCGTAGTTCACCCCGCCGTTCACTCCATCAATTCTTTCAATTCCGATATTGCAAAGGTCCATGTTTGGACCGTTCTTTCACTTGCTCCATGAACCCTGGCAATTGATTGTTCCATATAAAGAATGTCCAGGAATGACAGCATCCATTGTGATCGGCTAAGAGTATGTGGAGGCTTCCATCGTAATGCCAACATCTTTTTGGCTGCGGTGAGCCCAGCAAATAAAATATGGGACATGGAGGCTGACAGATCTAATGACGAAGTGTCATTCAAAATCAACAATCTCGGACAACAAGGTATATGCTCCCCTATAAGGTCAGATAAAGTGGATGCCACTAGATTCCAGAATGCTGCCATCCCCGGACACTCCCAGTAGGAGTGCAAAAAAGAGCCCACCTGTCCAAGCGAACATAGATCACAAATTGGGGATGGTACAATTTTCATTAAGTGACACTTTCTTGGGGTGAGGTATAATCTGCGTAAGTATTTGAAATGGATAAGTTTATGGTTGGGGTTCTTGGATGTGGCTTCCAAGTTATCCCAGACGGTCGTCCAATCAATGATCTCACCAATGAAGTCAAGTTCCCTCTCCCATACCTCATGAACAGCAAGGGGCTTGAAAGATGATTCTAATAAACGAGCTAATATTTTGGAAACTAAGCCTCTTGTCCGAGTTCCCACATTTATTATGGCGTAAAGCTTGTGGGTATCTAGATACTGCCCCCAGGGAACACCATAGGCGCACATGGAAAATCTAAGTTGTAGGTAAAGAAAAAATGAAAATCCTGGTAGGTTGTGAGTCACCCGCAGATCCACAAATGATCTGAGACCCTCCTTGCTATAAATGTCAGCGAGAACATGTATACCCTTGTCGCTCCACTGGGGGTATGAGAAAGGCACTTTTCCACTTAAAAGAAAAAATTGTGGAAAATAGGACTATGGGTGTGCCACTTTAAGTGAGAATGAGTGACCTTCTCTACAGAGAGCCATATTGATAGGAGAGAGGACATTACAGGGCCTAACTTGGATTTGGACTGTTTCGAAGATAAACCGGAGTACACCAAGTCTTGCAGGCGATGAGGAATTACTGCCAGACCTGTTGAATCCAGAAATCACTTGATTAGAACCTGTCTAACAAAGGGCAGTCGGCTAAAAGATCTCAAAAAGCAACACATCATGCCGTGATCAAAAGAAATTCAAGAACAGATGAGAAACAAAGTCATTGACATCTATCAGCCTGGAAAGGGTTACAAAGCCATTTCCGTGGCTTTGGGACTCCAGCGAACCATGGTGAGAGCCACTGTCCACAAAAGCAGAAAACTTGGAACAGCGGCGAACCTTCCCAGGAGTGGCTGGCCTACCAAAATTACTCCAAGAGCGCATCGACGACTCATCTGGGAGGTCACAAAAGAACCCAGAACAACATCTTAGGAACTGCAGGCCTCACTTGCCTCAGTTAAAGTTAGTGTTCATGATTCAACAATAGGAAAGAGACTGGCCAAAAATGGCATCCATGGGAGAGTTCCAAAGCGAAAACCACTCCTGGCCAAAAAGAACACTAAGGCTCGTCTAACATTTGCCAAAAAACATCTTGATCATCCCCTAGACTTCTGGGAAAACATTCTGTGGACTGACAAGAAAAAACCCATTACATCTGGCATAAAACTAACACAGCATTTCATGAAAAGAACATCATGCCAACAGTCAAACATGGTGGTGGTAGTGATGGTCTGGGGCTGCTTTGCTGCTTCAGGACCTGGACAACTTGCTGTAATTGATGGAACCATGAATTCTGTTCTCTACCAGAAAATCCTGGAGGAGAATGTCCACCCATCAGTTTGTGACCTCCAGCTAAAGCGCACTTGGGTTATGCAGCAGGACAATGATCGGAAACACACCAGCAAGTCCACCTCTGAATGGCTTAAAAAAAACCAAAATGATGGTTTTGGAGTAGCCTCGTCAAAGTCTAGACTTAAATCTGATTGAGATGCTGTGGCATGACCTGAAACAGGCAGTTCATGCTCGAAAACCCTCCAATGTGGCTGAATTAAAACAATTCTGCAAAGAAGAGTGGGCCAAAATTCCTCCACAGGGATGTGAAAGACTCATTGCCAGTTATCGCAAATGCTTGATTGCAGTTGTCACCGCGGTTGGCACAACCAGTTATTAGGTTTAGGGGGCAATTACTTTTTCACATAGGGCCAGGTAGGTTTGGATAGCTTTTTCCCTCAATAAATGAAATCATCATTTAAAAACTGCATTTTGTCTTTACTTGGGTCATCTTTGTCTAATGTTAAAATTTGTTTGATGATCTGAAACATTTAAGTGTGACAAATATGCAAAAAAATAAGAAATCAGGAAATACTTTTTCACAGAGCTGTATATGTGTTTTGCTTCTGTATACTACTGGATCACAATTCACTTCGCACACTTTACTGTTCACTGGTCTTGCCATATTTTCATTACTGTGCTGAGGTTTGGGGAAATAATTACAAAACTTCATTACAGTCACTTACTATCCTGCAGAAAAGAGCAATAAGGACTATTCATAAGGTCAACTACTTGGAACGTACAAATCCACTTTTTATACGATCAAAACTACTGCAATTCACTGACATTGTATCTTACCAAACAGCAATCATCATGTATAAGGCAAAAAACAGACAATTGCCAGAAAATATCCAAAATTTATTTCGGAATCGAGAGGGAGGTTATCAGTTAAGGGGGGAATATAGCTTCAAAATCTTAAACATGCAAACAACCTTGAAAAGTTTCTGTAAAGCTATTACCGGTGTCAAGCTATGGAACAATCTAAGTGAGGAACTCCAGCAAAGTCCAAATATCAACCAGTTCAAGAAAATGTACAAAAATATGTTGTTTAGCGGGTACAAGGGATAATGATCATGAATGATTATTGGTGATTATTATTCAATAATTGATATGGCATGGTGATGAGAGGCAGAGAAGCCTGCGTGTATATGTATGTATGTATGTATATATATGCGTGTATGTATATGTATGTGTATATATGTGTGTACATGTGTATGTATGTATGTGTTTATATTTGTATATGGGCAAGGCTCACGAAATGTGCGCCACCCCCCCCCCCCCGGGTACTGAAAAATAATGAAAGTACCCATAGAGCTTAGCTGTGAGTGGTTTTTTAATCTATAGGTGTTGTGGGATCATATTCCAAAGCCGTGCGACGGTGACGTTTTTCATTTTTTTGCGGTACCTGGGCAAATTCTGGTCTGCAAATACCTGAAAAATATTATAAAAACCTATATCAAAACTCAAAAATCTCCTAGAGACACTCCTTATGGCTTAAAAGTATGTAGCCTAGGCAATACCAAGCCATAACAGGTGTCTATTAGCTGAAAATATTGGTGTATCGGTCAGAAACCGAATCTAAGTCAGAAACCGCGACTAAGTCAGAAACCCGTCAAAGTGTACCAAACTCAACCTGACTGACTTGCTTTTGCCATAATACTTAACTAATAGAATAAGAGTCTCAAGTAGGTAATTGATCACTTACCAATGGAAGATGCCACTTGTAGGTTGGTGGACAGGCTGCTTGACAGTTCATTTTTTTTTTTATTTTGGGTCCTAGGTTCCCCTAGCCTGAGCCCCGGGAGTTTTTTATGATGATTGCATGTTTCTGTCTTTTAGTTTTTGTTATTTTGTTGTAGGTGTTGTCTAGTGTCCCCGACCACCTATGCATGTTATTTGAACAAGTTTATGACTGATTGGCCACCGATTGCGGCCACAGCGGGCGCCCACGCCCCGCGTCAGTTTCTGCCTGAGATCCCGGTTTCTGACTGAGAGCGTGGGCCAATCGGTCCAATGTCGGGCCTCTGACCGACGCCATCGTCTCTCCCCCCAATTCCGAAATAGTTGGGGGCGAAGTGTAAATTGTGAATAAAATCAAAATGCAATGACTTTTAGATCACATGAGCCAATATGTTATTTACAATAGCTAACATTTCAAAAGTTGAAACTGAGACATTTTACATTTTTATGCATAAAATGAGCTCATTTTGCGGATAAAATTGTAAAATTTATCAGTTTCAACATTTGCTATGTTATCTCTGTTCTATTGTGAATAAAATACTGGCTGGTGTGATTTGAAAGTCATTGCGTTTTGATTTCATTCAGAATTTACACTTTGTCCCAACTATTTTGGAATTGGGGTTGTATTTTCGATCAAATCAGCTAAAATACATGTTAACATGTCAAACCAACGTGGAATATCATGTCCCTGACCACCTGTGTAACGACTGACCAAAATGCTTCACGCGCTGTAGCTATGTCGTTATTCAATAAATAATTGATCTAAACAGTGATTTCCACTTTGATTTAGGCCAACAACAATACCTGAATCGCATTTGGCTATATCTTTTACAGTTTTTTAAAAATACATCTAAGTCAGAAACTTTTCTTAAAAAGGTCATTTTTTTGGGGACACAAAAATCCCACTCAATCCCTGTAGGTTGGAGGTTTTTTTTGCCCTAATGCACCAAATATTTGCTTCATCCTGAAGGATTATTAGGGTATAGGGACCTTTTTTTATTTTTCTAGAGTGCTAAATGTAAAATCTAAGTCAGAAACCAGTACCTTGTGGACAATTTATTAAATGTCACCGCAATACACAAAACGACGATAGGGACGTATGCCGACTGTCAGACATAGCCAACACGTGTATTATGCACAGAAAAAAAAAAAAAAAAAAGAACACATTTAAATATAAAAAAAACAGAAAGTGAACTATTTCACTTTTTACATGGACATCAAAAAAGTGCCATTTTTGGCCACTTTTCCAACTTTAAGGGCAAAAAAGACAGGGAAATATTTATCGCAGACCAACAAAAGTGTGTTCCAAGTTTCTCTTGGTGAGCTCTATCCATTCATGGTGGTTCTGGAATGATCTAAGCAAAATATAAGATTTGCTAGCCTGTGGACACATTTAGGAGGGGGTGGCGCACATTTCGTGAGCCTGGCCCATATATATATAATTTTTTATGTAGACAAAGGGGTGAGAGCTAATAAGCTATGCTTCTTCTCACTACTTTTCGAATATGTCATTTATTTTCCGTTTTTCTGTGTTTTATTATTATTTTGCTTCCTCAATTTTCATTTCTATATTATGTTGTGCAAAGAATTTGTTTTGTAGCAATCAGGAAGCCTTGTACTATTTGTGCTATTTGTATATTCGGAATAAATATATTAAAAAAAATATATGATTTGTTGCAAAAGTGACAGCAAATAAAGATCAATCAATCAATCAATCAATCAAATCAAATGTGCATCAAAGACACTTATCAGCTAGATGCCAGCAACATATACTTGTGGCACTGGGATAATGATGCACACCTTAGTTTTTGAGCAATTTATTCTTGTTTGTGTTCAGCCAAGGCTTCCATTTGGTGACTTTGGCTCCAGGCTTATTGGAATAAAGTACCTTCAGGTTTACATGCAAACAAATATGCTCATGCTAGCTGCAATTGAATAAACTGTTACATGAATTCCCGGCAGTTCTGTAAACACATTCAAATTTTTTACTGGCTTGGTCCTTCCCAAGTCTGTGATAACGGCCTAATGTATATGAAGTATTGGGAGTTTCTCTTGCATAAAATATAGAATAAAATCATGAAAATGATGAAATTTTCCATATTTCTTTTTACTTGTAGAACAAAGTGCATACTTTCTTTTAGTTTGAAATATGCTGGCACAGGAAAAGGAGCAGAATGAGGAATGTACATTGTCGTGAAAATAAGTAATGGACAAGTCGAGAAATTTGTACATAATTTCAGGCAGTAAAATTATTCAGTTGGCAACACAAAATTACATTTATTGATTGAAATAAACATGACTGAAATGCAACAGGAGTACAAAAATGATTCTTTCCTATGATATTATTTTCCATGAAAATGAATAAGAAATGTTTGTCCAGATAGTTGAGTTACAACAGAAAAGCAATTCAAATTAGAAGTCATTCATTGTAAAAATTCACAATTGCCATGAAAGTAAATGGAATTTATTTACAGAGGTCTTTTTGACCAAAACATCATGTAAATTATCTTCATAGATAATATCTACCGACAATAATTCTATTGTAATAAAAAAATATACATATGAAGGAAATTATGACCATGTGCGTTCAAGGACTCCCAAAAATTTCAATCACATTATGACAATAATGCAACGTCTCAGATGCGCCTTGATAAAAATCTCGTGATTTGGACTCGTAAAAAATAGAACAATTTTGTAATAAAGCCAAAGTAGTATTTATTAAAAGTGTCTCACTAATAAACCAGCGCCAGGTAAAGAGCAGCTAATTATTAGATCACATTTCATGTCAGCCTGTTTTTGCAGATATGTATAAATTCAGCTTGAATGACCCCACTAATTGACAATCATCGTTCTGAAAATACATCGATGTTTGAAGAATGTGGGGAGAATATTTTCGAAGTCATAATGAGCTTCAGTGTTTTTTGGAACCAAGGATAAAACAATGCATAGATGATTGGATTTAAAGTAGAATTAAAATACCCAAGCCAAACAAATACATCTGATGCAACAGAATCAGTGGAAAAGGTAGTATAGGGATCGATTAATGAATTCACAAAGAAAGGCATCCAGCAAATAATGAAGACACTGACAACAATGGCCAGTGTCTTAGCAGCTTTGTGCTCATAACCTTGAGACAGTTTATTCTTATTCTCCTCATTCACATGAATTTTACGATTCATATTTTCAATCTTTCTTGCATGCTGCCTTGCTACCAAAAATATTTTGGTATACAAACCCATCATAATGACAGTAGGCACAAAAAATGCTATCATAGTGTCCAGAACACCCCACAAAGCATTGAATGAAAGAACAAAAGGAATACAACGGCCCAAACAATATGTTGATTCAATGTAATCTTCCAGCCCCTCTACATTAGCTTTTGAATAAAGTAGTCCATAAGAGTATGCAGCTGCAATGATCCAGCAGAGAGCGCTCATGAGAAATGCGATTGGAATAGTTATTCTTGTGGAATAATGCAGTGGGTTACACACTGCTTCATACCGGTCTATTGCAATGCAAATCAGATGAAAAATGGAGACTGTTGCAAGGAACATATCAAAACTTGAGTGCAGTGAACAGAAGACATCCCCAAAGTACCAGCATCCTTCAACAGATCTGATCATGCTGAATGGCATCACAAGTATCCCAAGAAGCATGTCTGCCACAGCTAAAGACATCAACAGTATGTTTGTTGGTGTATGCAGCTGTTTAAAGTGTGTGATGGAGATGATAACAACCAAGTTTCCAAGAATTGTAAAAGTTATCCCTATCACAAAAAATATATATAATATAGCTTGAGCTGCAATGGTTTGATTGCCCTTAACACAAGACCCATTAGTTAATGGATAACAGTATTGTTGTGCACCAGATTCCTGGTGTATTGAATGACCCATCCACCCTTGTGTCTTTGCCCTCTCAAAACCTCAAAGAAGACAGAATTTGTAGTTAATAATATTCTTGTCCTGTGCCTTATCATGTGTTGTTTGACTTGGCTGAGAACAGCGCAATTTAAACGCTTGTACCAGGAAGATCCCCAGAGGGACAAATAACTATCCACAGAGAGGGCTGCATGCCACCATTAGTAAACATATGAAATAATACTGATGCAATTAACACAGGAGGGTTATTTGTCATGTCCATGGTAATCATTCAAAAACAATATACATGGAATATACAACCCCATTTCCAAAAAAGTTGGGATGCTGTGGAAAATGTAAATAAAAGCAGAATGCAATGATTTTCAAATCATTTGAACTTTATATTTATTTGAAAATAATACAAAGACGGTATATCAGATGTGCAACTGAGGTATTTTATTGCTTTTTGGAAAATTTGAGCTCATTATGAATTTTGGTGCCAGAAACACGTTTCAAAAAAGTTGGCACAGGGGCATGTTTGCCACTGTATTGCATCACGTCGTCTTCAATCAACTCTCTGCAAGCGTTTGGGAACTAAGGACACCAACTACTGTAGTTTTGCCATTCTTGCTTCATGTAGGGTTTCAGCTGCTCAATACTTTGCAGCCGTCTTCGTCATATTTTTTGTTTCATAGTATGCCAAATATTGTCAGTGGGTGGCAGGTCTGAACTGTAGGCAGACCACTTTAGCACCCAGACTCTTTTCTACAGAGCCATGTTGTTGTATTACGTGCAGAGTATGGTGTTTGGCATGATGTTGCTGAAATGAGCATGGTCTTCCCCTAAAAAAGGTGTCTGGATGGCAGTACAAGTTGCTCCAAAACCTGTATATATTGTTCAATGATGTCTTCACAGATGTGCAAGTTACCCATGCCATGCATACTAATGCACCTCCATACTATCATGGATGCTAGCTTTTGAATTGTGTGCTGATAACAAGCTGGATGGCCCCTCTCCTCTTTAGCCCAGCAGATGTGCTATCCATGATTTCCAAAAAGAATTTCACATTCTGATTAGTCAAACCACAGGGCAGTTTTCCACTGCACCTCAGTATATTTTCAATGAGGTTGGGACCAGAGAAGAAGGCAGTGTTTCTGGATTTTGTTTAATGTGGTTTAATGTCTACATGGCAGTGTTTTAACATTCATTTGTGGAAGCAGTGACAAACTGTGTTTACTGACAATGGTTTAGAGAAGTGTTCCTGATCCATGCAATGATTTCCACTTCAGAACTCTGTCTGTTTATAATGGAGTGCCGCCTGAGGACCTGAAAATCACAGCCATTCAAAATTGGATTTTGGCCTTATCCCATGTGTACACAGATTTTTCAGGATTCTCGTAATCTTTTTATGAAATTAAAGGTGCCCTGTGTAATGTACAGCCAAAAATTAAATTCATACTCTTCACACTCCAAAGAAAAAGGGGGCAGTATACCTGCAGAAAGTGAGTTGGTCTACCCTAGCGTAACAATCGAGAAATGGCACAGTCTCTCCTCCCATCAAACCTACTGCCCATGATTTGCCCCCACCTTCCCAACGACCCCATAGCCAACTATCCACAATCCAAACAGGGCCGCTCTGACTCCAAAACTCTGAGATATAAACACATCAACGAACGTCAGTTGATGTCAAGTGATTCTGTACTATGACATCTTCAAGCTACTCCCCTTCACCCGATCCAGTATATATGCCCAAATTACGTGTCATTGTTCATTCAATTAAATTCATTTGCTAGATAACATTCGCTGCTGTTGAGCAAGCTAGCGTCAACGTAACGTTAGCTAATGTTAAGCGCTAATGCTGAACCAAAATTTGCATGAATAAATCTATTTAATGCCGGACTTTACCATAACGTCTCTGATCCCAAAATCAGGTGGCCAGTCGATCGCCACTGTTAGTTGACCATCACTTTACAGTACGTCGTCAAAACAGCTATAGCGGAGTTCAAAATAATGAAGTAATCTTAGCTGCACATGTACAAGTAAACTAGGGACAAGATCATTCTTGATTATGTATGCCGCCCGCCCGCGTGATGATAATTTCACAGTATGCAACCAGTTAGCCTGATATGCAGTCTTCATTAGCAAGACCTCTTCTAGAAATCAAGTGTCATTAGTCACAACTAAACATTCTGTCATCTTTCATTACATTATGCAAAGTTTTCCGTTATGTTTCGTGCGTTCAATTACGGTTCATTATCATCGAAGCCATTTCAAGCTTCTTAGCTAATGTACCTTCCACACAATTGACATCAGGTTCAAGTACGCCCTCAAGCCGTGCGATTTATTTGTGGACTGCAGTTTGGCTGCAGTTATGTTGCTCACATACCGCCATCCATGGCAGAAACTGGTATTATGACACAGGACGGTGCACAGCTAGTGATTTAGTGTGCTAATTCAGGTTGATATCTCAGCAGCACTATACCTTGTCATCTTTTTTATGACATCATTGCCCTTATTTCTTCTCATTCTTTTGTTGTGTCTAACTCATTTTTTGGATATTTTGACCTCAGTTCTTACCCAGGGCACCTCTAAATACCATAGAGGAAAAAAAAAATCGCCAAATTCTTTTGAATTTTAGGTTGAAAATATTATTCCTAAATTGATGAACTATTTCCCCATTCAGACTCTCATAGGGTGGTATGCCCTCACCATATTTACTTATGACAGATTTTTTTTTTACCCAGTCATGTTACTGACCTGTTACTAAATAATCTAGCTGGGAGATGTTCTGCCAGTTGTCTTTTTTTAGCATCTTGCAACTCTTCCAGTCTTTTGTTGTCCTGTCCCAACTTTTTAAAAACATGTTGCTGTCATAAAATTCAAAATGAGTGGATATTTTTCAAAAAACAACAAAATGTTCAGTTTAAACATCTGATGCGTTGCCTTTGTCCTATTTTCAATAAAATTTAGGGATATAATGGATTTGCAAATCATTGCATTCTGTCGTATTTACATTTAACACAGTGTCCCAACTTTTTTGGAAATTGGGTTGTACATCTGCGCGAATGTATTATGTCAATCTGTCAAGTTACGGGGGGCTATGTATAAAATAGCTCTAATTCATACATGGGTCAGAAAATATTTTTGAACAAACTCATTGAGTTGGAATTCTGTACTTCAAGTGCATCTCGATTGTGTCTTTTTAAATCCATCGCGGTGGTGTATGAAAATAGAACATTGAAGATTATTTCTGTGTCCAAATATTTGTGGACTTAACTATATATGGTGTGAGTGTTACAAGATTAACTTTGTCAATGTGGCTCTGCCCAGAAATGGTGGTATTCATTTGGCAGGAAATTCTCTTCATTTTCATAGAGCTCAGATTCCATTGATAATAAGGTGCCTTATGGTTCCAATCCCAGGTAAACTTTGCAGGATTAACACAGTGAGTGAAATTCACTGCCAATCTTATGACAGTGATTGTTTTAATTTTTGTGTTGCTGGACCAGGTATTTTTCTTTTTGTGGTTTGGTCGCTCGATAGCTGAATGTGCATACATACTATACATGGAGTTCTACAAAATAAATGCAGGTTAGTTAAACAGAACTAGCCTAAAAACGTCACTCCATTCATCCGCATCTGAACCAACCAGCCTATTGATACCGCCTTCGTTCTACAATCCTTGTCTGTCTCGTTCAACGTCTCTCCCTCCCACCTCCCATTCTCCTCTATTCATTTCTCACCCCATCACTCTTAGGAATCCAAAGGGTCTTGACAGAGCCATTGGGCTCTAAATCCGTAGAGCAGGCGCAGACGCGGTGAATGGGGGGAGCGCCGCGCCAATGGGGTGTATCCAGGCGTATTTTGCAATTTCATGCCCGGTGCAAGTACTCCTCTGTCCCACCTCTGTCCCTCCTGCCGGCGCAAGTGGCAAAGAGGGAGGAGAGAAGCCCTGAGTGGGTTTAACACAGCTGAGTCAAATCTTCACCAATCAAATGAGCTCCTCTCCTCACCTTTAAAATTGGAATAAAGAAGCCTCTGTCCTATATCTGCATGATGCGTGAATGTTGCATTTTACTTTGCTTTACTTTACTTTTTACTTTTCAGGCATGTTTTCTGCTCCGCTTACGTCTATACTAAGCATTACGAATATGAGTTAGCTGGCTAGATAGGGCATTCGCAAATTATTACCATTAGCGAACTTGAATGGAATTTCAAAACGAAACTACGTCAGATCATTCAAACTTCTGAAGTTGGAATGAAATATGACGGTTGCTCATTTATTTCTTCTGCCTGCATCATTGGGAAGAGAAAAGATGGATAGCGTGTTCCTATTATTACACCCTGTTGCTGCTTAAAATTTTGGGATTAACATGCATGGACAACAATGCAAGATAAGATCACATATTGAAAATAAATGTGTAACCTAAGTCAGTAAGAGATCATAGCAATCAGGCTGTACTCCTTTCCCCCACTAAAAACGATAAAACCAAAGTGACAATAATAGTATTGAGCCGCTTGCACACTGGACGCGAAACAAATTTTTCATACGACTGATTGCGTTGAATGCAGTGTCTACGTGTCCAAAAGTTGGACAGGGTTTTAATATATCTCCGTGTCCGACATTCGGATGGTTTCAATATAACTCCGTGTCCGACAGTCAATTATTGTTTTTAATTTCTTCAAATCTACTGAATCTTTTAGATATTAAATGTGAATGTTTTGATAAGAGGACTCAGTTCTTCAAGATGAGTACCGAGAATTTCAATCAATGTTTCTGTTTAAGCTCTGCTCAATAAAGTGAGTTGACATTGGCGCAGGACTTTGTGCATTTATGAGGAATTTAACGACTGTCGGACAGAGATCCTAAAATACTCCGTGTCCGAAAGTCATAAAAGTTCTAATTTTTCGAGTATTCCAGGAATTATTAGATGTACAAACTTGGCCATGTTTGTGTTCGACCTTCACAAAATGCAAATTGATAGCTATCGACTTTTCTTGGTCTTTTTATTTGTCTGTTTTCTTCCGTTGAAGATAGACAACAGTCTTTATTCAGTCTCTCTTTTGAAAATTAGTCAGATGGATCGAACAGATTCATGCTTTATTTCCACACCAGAGATAAAATAGTGCTTGTAGTCAGTGACCAAATCAATTCCATGACCGTTGACATTGTGAATTAAATATCGTATGCACGATCAAGACTGTCCGACGTGAAATGCAAAATACTCCATGTCCGGCAGCCAGCAAAAAGTAAAAGTATTGATATGAGAACAGATTTATAACAAAATAAAGAATAGGGGAGACTGGGGTTACTTCGGCCACGGGGTTAGGTTTGTCACCCCAGTTTTTTTCATTGCAAACGCACTGATGGGAAAACGAAAATGTACAAATTATGTGACATCCCAGCGACGTCATCTCTTGGAAGGAAGAAGGACTTGTAGTGCCATGTAAGTGTTTTTCTGCCTAAATAACTGAATTTTGACCCAAATTGTAAACTTTAAGTTTCTGAAAGAAATGCACCTAGCTTCTTTGAAGACAAAGATTTCCACGGTGTTTTTACTGTTTCATAAACGTTTGTAACTAGAGTTATTAACAACACATAAGATAAAGGCCTGCTGCGATCATGAGATGAGAGATGCAGCCTGATTTCCAAAATCGGAGCACGGGGCTACACTGGCCAAGCAGCAAGGGGTTAGTTTGTCAGGGTGCTGAGGTTGCCCCGCTTGTAGGTCCTGTGTTAGGCCTATATTAAAATATTCCAAAGTCAAATATAGGAGCGGATTTATTGTTTTTCAGACACCTATAGTGTCTTAATAATTCTAATATTTGCATTTATTTTATGTTTATGATAGAGGACCTATTAGGGCCTTTGTTTGGAGGACACAAGTATGAATGTACAAGGGTTTGCTCCTTGCAGCCCCTCCCCTTTCTCATTCTTTCACCTCCACCTTAATGGGCCACAGGTGGGGCCCATTAAAGTGGAGGTGTTGGCAGAGTATTTAGGGCTGGCAGGTGCCAGCCCTGGGCCTCTGCATTTCATTCCATTCCTTTGTCAGTGGGAATGTTTGCTGCTCCTCTTTGGTGCTGTGGTCCTTACTCATCATCCAAAGGTGGAGAGGAGTGGGTCCAGTGCTTCTCATGCAAAGGGTGGGCACATGAGGACTGAGCAAATGTCAGTGGGCTCACCTACATATGTCATAACTGCAACTCTGATGGTGATTATGCATACATCATAGCTTGTGTTGGTTCGTTGTAAAAATTAAACAGTTCTCACCATTTCTGTTATGAGAATATTGGACTATCTTTTTCAGCTTCAGCTGATTGCAAACTATGACAATTTTACCTCACCCATCTGACGAAGTAACCTTGGGTATGGGGTTACTTCGCCATGTCTGTGACATTGAAAATTGAATATTGTGATGTAAATATATGCAATATTGAGATTGTATCAATACAAGTTTTGTAGGCGACATTCTGCACTACACATATACCATAAAGGTATTTCTCTAAGTTTTAGCAACAAAGAGTTATGGAGCCAAATACAAAATCATGACGAGGTAACCCCAGTCTCCCCTAAAAATATATCCCCAACAAACAGAACATCCAAAAAAGATGGTCCGCAAATAAATAAATCGCAGTGTTCATTGGATGTTCTGTTTGTTGTTAAAATGTTTTTATTCTTTATTTCGTTATCAATCTGTTCTAATCGTCCCCTTTTTTTTTGGCTGTCAGACAAGGAGTATTTTGCATTTAATGTCAGACAGGCATTGTTCATTGTCCCGCGTCAATGTCGACTCACTTAATTGAGCAGAGCTTAAACAGAAACATTGATTGAAATTCTCGGTACTCATCTTGAAGAACTGAGCCCTCTTATCAAAACATTCACATTTAATATCTAAAAGATTCAGTAGATTTGAAGAAATTAAAAATAATAATCGACTGTCGGACACGGAGTTCTATTGAAACCATCCGAATGTTGGACATGGACACAGAGATAAATTAAAACCCTGTCCGACTTTTTTTTTCGCGGACACGTAGACATATATATATATATATATATATATATATATACACACACTGCCTGATGCCGCGTTTGTGGTTGGCTGACATCGCTGCAAGTCAATGCAAAGACAGGGCGAATACATGCGTGTATTCGTATAGTCTTTAGTCCTGATTCAGATAGTTACTTAAATAGACTGTAATCAGTCGAAATGTGCGAAAAAACCTTCGTTTCACGTCCAGTGTGCAAGCGGCTTTACTGAGCATAGAACGCAGGCATTATATATATATATATATATATATATAAATATATACACACTGCCTGATGCCGAGGCAGTTTGTGGTTGGCTGAGAAAGATGTGAAGTCGTTAGTTTGCATCACAGATTCAGCTGACGTTGATTAAGCCAGGTCGAATAATCCAAAAGTTTCCATCACGGGCCCTGCCAATTTAAAAACCGCCTTTTAAATTTGCAATCTGACATCAGGACAATTGATTTAAATACTATAATTTATGTCCTGATTCAGATATTTACATAAATAGTGGTTGCTGTAATTATTTATTGAATTGAAATGTGCCTGACATTTCTGGAAACCTGCTTGTGAGGTTTTGGTGACGTGTGAACTGCACTGTTAGCCGGTCAGCCAAATTACCACTGCACAGAAAATAAACCAGGTTGGAGCTGGCGATGAACTTTCTTTTTTGCAATTTCAGCTGAGCCTTGATCCATGAAATTGTCACTGCGTCATGATGAATATGTGACACCTCCCCAGTGTTTCCATACTTGCGCCGCCACACCCAGCTTGGCGCACGTCCGTCTAAATTGCCAAATTGCCAAAGTGGCTGCGCACGGTGTTGCACCGCACGAATAACCACTGCGCAGGCTGCACCGGACTGGTAAATTACCACTGCGTGGAGCTACGCCATTAAAATACGCTGCACAGCCACCCAGTTTTTTAGCTAGCTACTTTGCAATGCCAAGAAATTAGAGCCCATGGTTTTAAACACCAGACGCAACAGCCACCACAGTCGGATACTTTAGAAGGCATGGGGTTACTTTAGAGTACAAAGTTCAATCCTGGAATTATATTCACCTGACTCACTGAAGCCCTAACGAGTAAATCACCAAGGTTTGGGCCTTAATCATCTTCTTAAATGGTAACAAAGAATAATCCAAAAGGATTTCCCAAACTTTTGCACAGGGCCCTTTTTACTTTCTTATCATTTAAAAACTCAGAAAAATTAACATAAAAAGAAATCTTGATTTTAAATTTGCAGAAAGGTGTCATGTTTAACTTTGTAGCATTTAGTGTTCAGGTTTGCTTTTAATTACTTGGAGATTAATTGTAACAGACATTTAAACCAGTGGTGCCCAAATTTTTTCACCCCACTGTAAATGACCTTGTACAGTCTCTTGAAATGATACAGAGGAACAACCAAAATTATCAGTCAATCAACTGTAAAAACTCAGTTTCAGCCAAGATTCGTATTATATTGCTATTCTTGGGAATATCTATTTTGACCTATGATCTTCACTTCCAGAATATCTACCAGCAAACACTGTAGTAAAGCAAAGAAAATAATCATATGAATTTTTTGTGATTTGTTCAACATTTATTTTGTGGAGAAAGTACAAGAGGGAAAGAGGAGAGGAATAAACATTAAAAGCAATCTGGTTAAATGTACAAAATAAACGATAATAATTTTCAAAATAACATTCTCCAAACTGTATGTACACTGATGAAATCTAGCCCATGGGACGTGTGAACTACGACTTTTGGTAATCAGTATAAGGCAAAGCAAGATAAAGAGGAGATGAGCGTATGAAATGCAACATTATCTTTATTTTAGAACAACTATAAACTTAGTTCAGAATGTCAAGTTGCACATAGTCATCTTTCAGAAAATACATTGATATTTGAGGAGTGTGGAGTGAATATTTTCAGAGTGACAATGAGTTTAAATGTTTTTTGGAACCAAGGATAAAATAATGAATAGATGATGGGATTTAAGGTAGAATTAAAGTAACCCAGCCAAACAAATACATCAAAAATAATAGCAGGAGTGGCAAAGTTAGTGTAGGGGTCAATTATTGAATTTACAAAGAATGGCATCCAGCATAGAATAAAGACACTTACAACAATGCCTAGTGTCTTTGCTGCTTTGTGCTCAGAACGTTGAGACAGGTTGCTCTTATTTACCTCATTCACAGGAATTTTACTGTTCATGATTTCAATCTTTCTTACATGCTCTCTGGCCACCAAAAATATTTTTGCATACAAGCCCATCATAACAAAACAAGGTAGAAAAAATGCAATCAAAGTGTCCAGTGCACCCCATAAAACATTATACAAAAGAACACAACTACCTAAACAATACATAGATTGGATGTAATCTTCAAGTCCTTTAATATTTGCTTTTGAATAAAGCAAACCATAGGAGTATGCGGCTGCGATGATCCAACTCAGAGCATTCATAAGCCATGCAACAGGGATGGTTATTCTTGTGGAATAATGGAGTGGATTGCACACAGCCTGATAGCGGTCTATGGCGATGAAAATCAGATGAAAAATGGAGGCTGATGTCAGGAACATATCAAAACTAGAATGCAACAGACAAAAGAAATCTCCAAAATACCAGCAACTTTCAACAGATCTGCTCATGCTGAACGGCATCACAATCAATCCAAGTAGCAAGTCTGCCACTGCCAAAGACATCACCAGTAAGTTTGTTGGAGTGTGGAGCTGTTTAAAGTGAGCAATGGAGATGATGACTACTAAATTCCCAAGAATAGTCACACTCATTCCTGTCACAAAGAAAATATACAAGATGACCTGAGCTGCCATAGTTAGATCGCCTTTAATGCAAGATCCGTTAGCTGATGGATAACAGAACTGCTGTGTATTAGGTTCAAGGTGTACTGACCCATCCATCTCCCTCTTTTTTCCGGACCTTCTCCAGATCTAAAAAGAAGACAAAATTCATTCAATAATGAACCTTTATGCTCATCTGCTTATATTTTTTGCCTTCGGTAGTTTGACTTGGTCAGAGCTCTGAATGTATTATTCAAAGGAGAACAGCACTATTTATACACTAGTCCTTGGAAACCCCCTGTGAGACAGAGGCATTTCCTTTACAAAGGGTCACATGTTATGGAACAACAGATTATGTCAGTGCAATGAACATGGAATCCCACTTACAGGTGAAGTACTGTTTGCAAACAGGAATGCCTTCCCATTCCTGAAGACTGATGAAATAGTTTTGATGTTTCATGGCAAGTTTTTCTTCGAAAACCAAAATTTTCAATTTTAGGTGAGCAAACTTTGACAGGATGCACTCAAATCTATACTGTTACAAATTGACTGAATTTAACAGGTATATTAACGCATTGTCTCCTACTTGTTTTAACTGTAAGTAGAGTCCTGCGCTTATTTAATTGTGGTTGACAGTTAACTTACCCGGAATCTCTGTTCTAAACTGATTGTAAAATTACAGTTGAACTGACTGCCAAAAAAGGTGCCAGTTTATGACAGTGTATTCAAAATAAATTGGAAGACACTCCTTGATTGTAAGTCTGTTCGTGAAATATGGGGTAGACTCAAGGGAGTTCTACTTGATGCACAATGCAAATTCATTCCAAAGGTGTGCAAAAGTATAAAAAGCTGAATCCTCAGTGGATGACTATGGCTATTCGTAAGAGTTTGAGGTAAAAGAGGATTCTTCATAAGACGTACATAAAAGGACAGTAATGAAAATTCTATGGCTGAATGCTGTAAAATGTGGGCTAAGCTCAAAAAAGAACTGAGGAATGCGAGAAGACTGTACGAAAGGCAAATAGTGGAAGGGGCAAAAACTAATTCTAAGTGGTTTTTTCAGTACTGTGGTTGAAAAAAGGAAAGTCAAAGAGGAGGTTAAGTGTATAAAGAATAAAGATGGATCACTGCTGTGTGAAAATAAGGATATTGCTGATACCTTAAATAGTTTATTTGTTGAGAATTTAACCACGGAGCAAATTTTTATTAGATCAGACGGCATTTCCAATGCTCAAAATTTAGCAGAAATTGGGGTTAGGGATAATGAAGTATTAGACAAATTGCATAAATTAAATACAAATAAGGTAGCAGGCCCTGATGGCTTATATCCTAGAGTGCTCAGGGATGTGAGCGAGATCATCTCTAAATCACTGTCAGTTATTTTTAGACAGTCTTTAAAAACTGAAGAGGTATGAAATGATTGGAAGCAGGGCAGTGTAATACCAATATTTAAGAAAGGGGAGTGTACTGAGCCAGGAAATCACAGGCTTTTCAGTTTAAATTACATTGCATGCAAAATACAGGAATCTATCATAAGAGACAAGCTGGAATTATTTATTTTATGTTATAATATCTTGAAGGAGAGCCAACATGGTCTCCATGAGGGAAGGTGTAATGGCTGGTAAAATTGAGAGGCCAAGTGCAGCGGCCAGAGAGAAAAGAGCAGCACGGACACAATACAAACACAGAGAATTATACAGACCATCGGAAAGTACTCGCGCTTCCAAAGGACGTTTAATAGTCCGAAAAATGGAAGCAACGCAAGAGAGAGAAAAGTAGAAAAGGGAAAATCCCTAAAGAAGAAGGAACTCTAATAATAACGAGAAGATATAAAGTCACACAAATCCTGACTACAGATATCTTCGGCTATAGTGCTTAGCTACAAACAGACACTCTAGCAATGGAGGCGTGGCGGACTTCCGGCTTATATAGAGTCCGGGGAAGCGCCGCCCCAGTTCAATCAGCCAGCTGGGTAAAGAATCCGATAGAAAAGGATTTCGATATCATCCCAGGACAAGACCCGCAAAGAAAAGTCCAAAGCACACGCACACCTCACAAACCATGACAGTACACCCCCAAGGAACAGCTTCAGACGTTCCCAGAGAACCCTGAGCATGAAACTCTGAGATAAGGGTGGGGTCCAATATATCCCGAGAAGGGACCCAGCATCGCTCCTCAGGACCATACCCCTCCCAATCAACTAAAAACTGGGCCCCACGACCCACTTGCCTCTCGGCCAGAATACGACGCACAGTGTAAACTGGCCCCCCTCAATCATCCGCGACGGCGGCGGAGGTTTGTCGACCAGTGCCAGGATGCTAGTGCTAACCGGTTTAAGCCTGGAGACATGATAAGAGGGGTGGACATACAAGGATCTAGGGAGCTTTAACCGCACAGTGACAGGGTTAATCCTCCGCACTATCTTAAAAGGACCAATGAAGCGGGGAGCCAACTTCCCTGACTCCACTCTTAAGGGAAGGTCCCGCGTGGAAAGCTAAACTCTTTGGCCAACCCGATAAGATGGGGCCAAATGGCACCTTCTATCAGCGCCGGTCTTCTGTTTCTGCCCAGAGCGCAACAAAGAGGAACGGACCCTGGCCCAGACCGACCGACAACGCCCAACAAAGTGACTGACCGAGGGAACTTCTGAATCCCTCTCAGTCTCTGGAAACAGCGGAGGCTGATAACCCAACTGAGCCTCAAACGGGGAAAGGCCTGGGGAGGAGTTGCATAGTGAATTGTGGGAATATTTAGCCCATGCCAAAAAAAGACTCCACGAAGATGGGTTGTCAGCCGCTAAACACCGAAGAGTATTCTCCAGCGACTGGTTGGTTCGCTCTGTCTGCCCGTTTGTCTCAGGGTGGAAACCAGACGAAAGGCTCACGGTGGCCCCTAACTGGTTGCAAAAAGCATGCCAGAATTTAGCCGTAAATTGTGGGCCCAGGTCAGAAACCACATCTTGAGGGAGACCATGCAGCCGGAACACATGGTCCACAACAAGAAGGGCCGTCTCCCGTGCCGAAGGCAGCTTGGGCAGCGCAATAAAGTGGGCGGCCTTAGAAAAGTGGTCGACCACGACCAAGATGACTGTGTTGCCTTCAGAAATAGGCAGACCCGTAACAAAATCCAGAGCGATATGGCTCCATGGGTGCCTGGGAACAGGCAACGGCCGCAACAGACCAGAGGGGGGGAGATGGGAAACCTTGTTCCTAGCGCAGATACAGCATGCCGCTACAAACTCCCGGATGTCCTCAATCATGCTGGGCCACTAAAAATGTCAGGCTAAGAACTGCTTTGTCCGATGAACCTCCGGGCTACCCGCCAGGCGGGAAGAGAGCCCCCACTGGAGAACTTGGGACCGTACCGCTACCGGAACAAACAAACAGCCAGGCGGCTCCCCACCAGGACCGGAATCAGATCTCAAGGCATCTCGTACAAAAGAGTGAACATCCCACTGAATGGGAGCCACAATCTGAGCTGCTGGGATAACCGGCTCAGGAATGGGATCGCAACCGGAGCGGTTGTAAATCCGCGACAAGGCGTCAGGCTTGATGTTTTTGGAACCCGGGTGAGAGGTTAACGAAAAGTTAAAGCGATTAAAAAACAACAACCACCACGCCTGCCGGGCATTACGTCACTTAGTCTGTTGGATGTATTGGAGATTTTTATGATCCGTCCAAACCACAAATGGATGTTCAGCCCCCTCCAACCAATGGCGCCACTCTTCTAACGCCAACTTGACAGTTAACAACTCCTGGTCACCAATGCTGTAATTCCATTCGGCCGCCGACAACAACCGGGAGAAGTAGGCGCATGGATGCAACTTATTGTCCCGAAGGGGGCGCTGGGACAAAATCAGAATATCGTCAAGGTATACGAAGACGAATTTCTCCAACATCTCTCTTAGGACATCATTGACGAGTGCCTGGAACGCAGAGGGGGCGTTAACCAATCCGAATGGCATGACCAAATATTCATAGTGCCCGTTATGCGTATTAAATGCTGTTTTCCACTCGTTTCCCGATCCGAACCAAGTTATAAGGATTCCAGCGCTAGGAAAGTAAAAACGACGCCTCCTGCAGACGTTCAAACGCAAAGTTCATCAATGGACCGGGGTATCGGTTTTTTTTTGGGAAGGACACAGCCTTAGTTATACAGTGTAGAGAGACAGGAAAGTTGGGGAGAAGAACGGGGAAGACATGCAGCAAATGACCCGAAGGTCTTCGAACCCAGGTTTTTGCGGAAGGACACCCACCTTTACAGGGGCGTGGAAGGCGCATAAATCCATTAGACCGATGAGCCATATTCTCGGGCGCCCCAAGGTCCTGCATCGGTTTTTAATGGTGATATTATTCACTGCTTGCTAAAAATCTCCACAAGATCAGCATAATCGTTAGGAACATTAGGAGGCAGACAGAAGTTCAGAGCAGCCCCCAAATTCTCACCCTGTTCGGAACCTGCCATCTCTATGACTGATTCAGAGTCAGAAAAATCCTCCGAATTGCAATCCTCTTCTGGCTGCCGCCAGTCAAACTGAAGATCCACTCCAACCCCTCCTCCGCCCCTTTTTCTAGATTAGGAGGGTTGTGTGAGACAACCTCGTCAGAATCACTCCAGGCGTCAGCCTCCCCCATAGGTTGATGTCCGGGATGACATGCCAAACTCTGCCTACAGTGGGACCTACAGTCAGTGCCCCACTGGACGACCGGGTTATTCTGACTTCCCCAAAGGATGTGAGGCCTATGTTCCCGTAGCCAAGAGTGTCCTAAAACGACACGGAAAACAGGAGAACTGAACATAAAAAAACCGGACCTCCTCAGAATGACCACCAAAAGGGACGAACATAGTCAATGATTCAGAGACCTCGGTTATAAATCCAGGTCCCAGCGGGCGACCGTCCAAAGATCTTACAGCGCGTGAATGTAAAAGAGGGCGGATGGGAATGGAATGTCTCCTAGCCCACTCCGCATCCATAAAACAGTCCACGGCACCAGAGTCCAAAAAAGCCTTAATAACTATCCTGTCTCCCCACAGTCAATTCTACAGGAATCAAAGTTCGGAAGGGAAATTGGGTCTGTCCCTCTAGCGCCCCCCATACCGCCAGAGGGCCTTCCCGTTTACCCTTTAAGCTCAGGGCAGCATGGACAGATATGTCCCGGTTTGTTACAATTATAGCAGATTATACGTCTGCGAACGGGCTTACGAGCCCGGCTCTCATATAAGACATCAACCTGCATAGGCTCACCAGGAGTAGAAATTTCAGTGGGCGGAATTGGAGCTGTATGCACGCAGCGAGGAGCATTAACCCCATTGTCAGCAAGAGCCAATGCAGTATGTTTCTCCCTGTTATGTTTGCGGATGCGATTATCAATTCACACTGCAGTGCGAACCAACAAATCCAGAGAAACACAAGGCTCCAATGTAGCCAGACCGTCCTTAACCTCCTCAGCCAAAGCGTGAACGAAAACTGTCATTAGAGGCGCTTCTGGCCAGCCTGTCTCTGTCGCCAAGGAGCGAAATGAGACTGAAAACTCCGCGACACTTTCAGAGCCCTGCCTCAGATGCATTAAACGCGTAGCCGCGTCCTGACCACAAACATCCATATGAAACACCGATACCATTTCTCTAACGAGAGCCTCCACGGTATTCATGACTGGTGAATTAGATCGAATAAGTGGCCCGACCCAAGTGAGTGCTGTGTCGGTCAACAGGGATAAAATAAATGAAACCCGAGACTCTTCATTCACGAACCGTGAAGGCTGCGCTTTAAAAAATATTTCACATTGGGCAATGAAATCTTTACATCTTCCTGCCTCGCCTCCATATCTTGGAGGTAACTGGAGTTTTGGCTCTCGGGGAAGATGTACGGATTGTACTTGTGCAACATTCTGTGTGATCTGAGTAGACAAGGCTCTAATACTCTCAGTGAGACTTAACAGAACATTTTCCTGTCTCTGCATGGCATTTGTCTGAAGGCGGACTCTCTCCACCAACTCTGCCCGCTGATTGTTCAGGCTAGAAAGACCCTTGCCATACCCAGAGAGAACTGCTTGTTGATTAGCCACAACTTTCTCTAACGCAGCCGCTGCTGACGACTCCATGCAGGCTAGAGTGTTCTGTAATGGCTGGTAAAATTGAGAGGCCAAGTGCAGCGGCCAGAGAGAAAAGAGCAGCACAGACACCATACAAATACAGAGAATTATACAGACCATCGGAAAGTACTCGCACTTCCAAAGGACATATAATAGTCAGAAAATGGAAGCAATGCGAGAGAGAGAAAAGTATAAAAGGGATAATCCCTAAAGAAGAAGGAACTCCAATAATAACAAGAAGATATAAAGTCACACAAATCCTGACTACAGAGATCTTCGGCTATAGTGCTTAGCTACAAACAGACACTCTAGCAAAGGAGGCTTGGCAGACTTCCGGCTTATTAGAGTCCGGGGAAGCACCGCCCCAGTTCAATCAGCCAGCTGGGTAAAGAATCCGATCGAAAAAGGAATTCAATATCATCCCAGGACGAGAGCCACAAAGAAAAGTCCAAAGCACACGCACACCTCACAAACCATGACAGAAGGTCATGCCTGACAAACCTTTTGGAATTCTTTGAAGAGGCCACCAAGAGCAGTGCTAATGACATCATATACTTGGAATTTCAGAAAGCATTTGATACAGTACTGCATGAGAGACTAATTTTTAAAATGAGGTCCATTGGAGTTACAGGAGGTATTCTGGGGTGGATTTGGAACTGGTTACAGGACAGAACATTAAGAGTTGTAGTCAGAGGGATCTCTGCTAGGCATTGTGGGAAGTGGACTCTTTCAGGATTGGTGTTGGGACGCCTGCTCTTCCTCATCTACATTAATGACCCTCACAGGAACATTGAAAGCAAATTAGTTAAATTTGCGGATGATACTAAATGGGGAGGTTTGGCAAATAGTTTAGAGTCCACTTAAGTGATTCAGGGTGATTTAGATAGAATTCAGGATTCAGAAGAATGAGACAAATGAAATTCAATGTAGCTAAATGTTAAGTTCTACATGTAGGTAATAAAAACATTAGCCAGGATTACTGCATGGGAGGTTTAAAACCAGAATGTGCTCCTCATGAAGAAGATCTGGGAGTGATTGTTGACCACACCCTTAAAGGTTCAAGCCATTGTGCCACAGCAGTTAAAAAGGCCAACAGGATGCTGGGATATATCGCCAAGTATTGAGTATAAATCTAAGGAGGTTATACCTCTTTAGTACAACCCATTTGTCAGACCACATCGAGTATTGTGTACAGTTCCGGGGACCATACTTTAAGAAAAATATAGAAACTCTTGAAAAAGTTCAGAGAAGAGTCTTAAAATTAATTTGTGGTATTAAAGATGAAAGCTATGAGGAGAGGCATGAGATCCTCAATCTCTTCTGTTTTAGGAAAAGTACACCTAAGGGTGATCTGATTGAGCTCTTTAAATATGTTAAAGGAATTAATAAAGTTAACTATGTAGGATTACTAAGGCCAAGTTCTGTTAGTCGAACTCGGTCACAAATGGAAGTTAGCCGAGGGTAAATTTAGCACTGATATTAGGAAATATTTTTTCATGTAGTGACCTGGGTGTGGATTGGCTTGCCTGGCCATATTGTAAAAGCAGAACCCTTGGGAGTTTTCAAGAGCAGGCTTGATTTAGTGCTAGACACCATTCAGTCATTGAGTATCTGAAGTGCTAGATTCACCCTAGAATAAGAAAAATGACAAGCCTTGTTGGGCTGAATGGCCTGTTCTCGCCACTCATGTCATGTTATGCTATGTTAAGTTATGAAAGCTTGGAAGGCATTTTCTGTCAGATAGACTCAGAAGAGTAACAAATATTTATTTTATTTTCTATTTATATGTCTTTATATAATGAAAAAGTCTCAATAAGATAATTGTCGACAGTATGGTAGGGGAAATAACCTCCGAATAATGACGGACACATAAGGGTTTGCACAATAGGGAGGTCCTGGTTTGTTCACAAAAGCTGGGAATGGCCAGCAAAATTATACATGTGTTTTCACGATCCTGGGTAACAAAAGCATGACCATGAAACAAGCAAGAAAATGACAGTTCATATTGAATTTCGAAAGTCGTCATCACTGCTTACGTGTAACATCAACTGTACATTTAATTCAAGCAATATTTTATGGAACAACAATATTCTGAAGCATAACTTTCATCGTAATGGATTATGGTGGACAAGAAATGGGTACGAATGAATTTGTCACTGGATGATAAGAAATCGCATTCCATCCATCCATCCATTCTCTATACCAGCTTCTTCCTCACTAAGGTCTTGGGGGAGCTGGAGCCTATCCCAGCTGACTACGGGCGAAGGCAGGGACCCACCCTGGACAGCTCGCCAATCCATTGCAGGACGCACACACCATTCACACACCATTCGCTCTCACACTCATACTGATGGGCGATTTAGTGTCTCCAATTAGCCCGATATGCATGTTTTTGGACTGTGGGAGGAAACCAGAGTACCCGGAGAAAACCCACGCGAACACGGGGAGAACATGCAAACTCCACACAGAAAGGCCCCAGGCCGGATTCAAACCCAAGACCTTCTTTTCTTAACCCTTATTTAACCAGGGAAGTCCCATTGAGATTGAAATCTCTTTTTCAAGGGAGCCCTGGGGATTGAGGTGGGGAGGGAGAGGGCAATTTGCATAGCATATTAGATCAGGGGATGATTAGGTGGCAGGTCAAAAGAGCCAGGTTGGGACTTTAGCCATGACACCGGGGTACCCCCTACTCTTATTGATGTGTGTCATAGGATCTTTAATGACCACAGTGAGTCAGGACCTTGGTTTAACATCTCATCCGAAAGACGGCGTCTCCTTCAGTATATTGTCCCCGTCACTGCACTGGGGCATTGGGGATTATTCCACCAGAGGGAAGATGGCAACCTACTGGCCCACCAACACCAACTTGGTTTTCCCAAGTGGTCTCCCATCCAAGTACTAACCAAGCCCACACCTGCTTAGCTTCAGCCACGTGGCTGGAGCAGATCGAATAGTGGTATGGTTGCTGGCTTCTTGCTGTGAGGCAGCAATGCTAACCATTGCACTACCGTGCCGCAGAAATAAACCTGAATTAAAAGCATCAATCATTATCTGCTGATGATGAAACAATGATCAACAACTATTCCTGAAATCTTTCCTGTACTGTGAAAAGACAGATAGTAGCGAGACACTGGAAAACACGGCGAAGATTAGACGGGAGCTTGGGTCAAACCCGTTCCACTGGGCAGTAGCTTTAATGGCTGCCTGGGTCTTTTTTTAGCTTTCTTGGATTGAGTCCACACACACACACACACACACATCCTGACCTGTAGAGTCAGCCATTTTGAGTTTGGTAAGAAAGCTACAGTGGCTGCTATTGCCCAAATTTTCTAAGCAATGCTTTGATTGGCTGACTGGACTTGTGTGCTTGTAGAAATTTTAGACAACTTGGTGACCGCTAGAAGTAGCTTCTTGGGGAATTTCCAATTCACTGCTCATTTTATATTGTACGTAAGTGCTTTTTGGGCAAAATTAGCTGATGGGACTCATTCCTCATCAATGAAGGAATGAATTAGTAGTGTTATCTAATTTTAAATAAATATGGACTTCTGCACTTATGGAAATAACCCTTCATGTTCTTTTTTTCCCCAAAAACATGTGCCACAGTCATTGGCAACCCTGAAAAACCCCGGAAACGGTTAACTGAAGTGTTTTCTCATTCACATTTTAATTCACATTTCACATTTGATCAGGAAAACTTAAATGGTCTACGATGACCTCCTGTTGTTCGGGGTATAAATATTCTGTGACACACAGACAAATTTCCCCTAGTTTCCCCTTAAAGGGCATCTAAAGTTGATTCCCATTGTTTTTGTTTATCGGCCAATCAGTGAGCCGCACCTGCGAAAACAAACTGAAATAGAAGGATTATCTACGCATGTTCACAAAACATTGGTTTATATGAATGAAATTGGTCATGTGATAATGCAAGATGTCAACAAAAGCAAGTGATTTGTTTGAAAACATTGGACATTCAACGTCCCGTCTGAGAATCGACTTTAGATGCCCTTTAATCTCCATGATAAAGACCAAAGAATGTTGCAGTGATATGACAAACAAGGCGATGAGCTACATGAAAGTGGGAATTACAAAAAGAAAATGGCGAAAAACATTGAAAATACCAATTTCAATTTTTTGGGAAGTAATAACAAAGTTTAAGGCAAATGTAAATGTTAACAATCTGAACTGAAGAAGTTGTGTGCCTGATATGAATACTTAGTACTGTGAGCAGGATAGTTCAAGTGGTAAAATGTCACTTGGAGAACTGCAGACAGCAATTATGTTTTGGGGTTCGAAATTGTATGTTCAGACACCAGCTACACAACTACAATACTTTTGGGAGGATTTCCCGGAAAAGGCCTACTGGCAAACGCCAATTCTGCTTGGCAAAATGATGAACTTAACTGAAAATGATACACTGAACATAGTGGTCAACCTTCCATACCTGCAGTCCCTGACAGTGGCCTATACTGCTTGTGAGTCAGTCTGTCTCAATTAATCAAATTAAGGAAAAGTTCCCTGCCTGATCCCCTCAGATTTGCCTGTAAAAATTCTATGTGGTGGGTAATATTACCAATAGACCAAAATCCAAGATTTCAGATCTCTACTCATTTTAGTTTTCTCACAAAAAATTCCTGAGTGGAGCAAAATGGACCTGTTTTTTTGCCTGTTTTCAGACGTGTTTGTCTGAGTGACCATTTTCAAACTGGAATATCTCTAGAACTATTTGTTGCAGAGCCATGAAATTTTGTGGGCTAAATCCTGGTCCAATATGTCATGGAAATTGACTTATAGCATTGTTACTCAATTCATACCTGAATGCTGGCCCTCTAGATTTCCTAAAAAAAAAAATTACTGTACAAAATCTGGATGGGTCTTTAAATGTCCATAGAAACCTCAGTTTTCAATGTAAGAGCTTCCAATTTTGCAGAGAGTCTAACATGAACCATGTCTATGACACTTTATGATATCAGGTCATAGGGTCTGATGGTTGCTGAGATATTGGAGTCCAAAAATGAGAAAAAACACATTCTCGTCAGCATTTGGGACAGTATTCCCCATGAATGACACCAGATATAAACATAAAACTATTTTTTTTGAAAGAGCATATTTTTATTGACAAAATATAAACAAATTGGGATGGGGTTTTGCCTCATCTTCCTGTAATAAATTTTTTAAAAATCATAGTTTCACTACTGATTCCAATGTAAATTTTGCTAATATTCAATGAGCCAGTTACTAATATGGCCATTTTAACAGATGATTCATTGATATTTTTCCATTTGCACAAACTTTCAAATCAAATACAAACCAAAAAGTTTCTCCATGATTAATTATAGTGATTAATAGCACCAGTTCTTGCAAATTAATGACAACATTCTGCTTATCATAAACTTATCAAAATACAACCCCAATTCCGAAATAGTTGGGACAAAGTGTAAATTGTGAATGAAATCAAAATGCAATGACTTTCAGATCACATGAGCCAATATGTTATTTACTATAGAACATAGATAACATTTCAAATGTTGAAACTGAGACATTTTACAATGGCCATTTTTGCCATTTAGAGAAGGTTCGTAAAATTCCCAAATCAGTCCTCCTTACACCCGAGTCTAAGGATAGGTCATCTCAAGGGATTGGTTTGGTTTCCACATACAGTCCCATTTCAGGGACTGTATGTGGAACGCATTCATCAAACGCGTTCATCAAACGCATTGTGAATAAACATTGGAATAGTTTGGAGACAGATACACAAATTGCAAGTGCTTTTCAAACTCTGCCTAGACATTTCTATAAATTACACAAATTGAAACTCTTCTAATTTACGGGACCTTTTAGTAAAATCAGATGTTGGCTCACCAAGATGCCCCACACATTTTTTGTCACAGATACCCAGTGGTAACTTTCCGTGTCATAATTGTGTACAGTGCTATTCTATGTGTAAAGGCAAACAGTTCACTCATCCAAAATCAGGTGACATTATTAGAGTGAGGGGTAGAATAACTTGTAACACAAAATATGTTGTCTATTTGTTGAAATGTCCTTATAATTTGTTCTATGTGGGGAAAACAAAACGTGATCTTTAGACTAGGATTAGTGAACAAAAGTGTTCAATCTGCAATTATGATAATAAGTCTTCCGTGGCGCGTCATTTCAAAAGTAATCAACACAATCTCAGTGCTCTACAATTTATGGGTATAGAGATAGTTGATAGACCACGGAGAGGTGGTGATAGAGACAGAATTCTTCTCCAGAGGGAGTCATATTGGATACATTACCTCGATAATCTCATTCCTAATGGCCTGAATGAGGAGATTTCTTTCTCTTGTTTTTTTATGAAGCTTGTGGTTTGATTTTGATCATGTAATTATATAATTAGTGACTTAGGTTTGTCATTAATGGATGCCAATTACCAGTATTAATGACACCTGGTTGAGACACTTCCCTGATAATCTCATTCTTAATGGCCTGAATGAGTAGATTTATTATTATTTTCATTTTTAGTTTATATCATTTTGTATTTACTATGTATTCATGAAATCATGTAACTATGAAATCAGTGACTGGGGTTTGTCATGACAGCCTATTTGTGTGTGTATTATGCATGCTAATTAAGTAGTATTAGAGACACCTGTTCGACGCACATAGTGATGAGATTACCTGTGCCAATTGATCTTGTTTGCCATACATGCTGAGGAAGGGTACCACCCGAAACGTCCGATAGTGTGGCAATAAAAATATTTTATGCATTCGGAGTGCTGCCTATGCCTTCTTGATTAGTGTATTCTACTTTCGATAGGTTTTAGCACCCATTGCTTAATTGTTTAATAACTTTTTGTGAGTTGAGCGCGTCTGTGCCTTTTTCACAGTTTTATTCACAGATTAGCTCATTTCAAATTTTGTGGCTGCAACAGGTCTCACAAGTTGGGACGCAGGCAAAAGAGGGCTGAAAAAGCAATTAATATAAAAGAGAATCAGCTGAAAGAACATTTACCAAGTAATTAAGTTGATTGGCATCAGGTGTGTAACATGATTGGCTATAAAAGGAATGTCTTAGAGAGGTTGAGTCTCTCAGAAGTAAAGATGGCCAGAGGCTCTCCAACCTGTGAAGGCCTGCATAAAAAAATTGTAGAATACTTTAAAAACAATGTTCCTCAACGTCAAATTGCAAAGGCTTCGAAGGTCTCATCATCGGCAGTGCGTAACATCATCAAAGGATTCAGAGAAACTGGAAAAATCTCTGTGCATAAGGGACAAGGCCGAAGACCTTTACTGGATGCCCATGATCTTCAGGCCCTCAGACGCCACTGCATCACTCACCGGCATGATTCTTTCATTGACATTACTAAATGGGCCCAGGAATACTTCAAGAAACCACTGTCTGTAAACACAGTCCACCGTGCTATCCGGAGATGCCACCTAAAACTCAATCATGCAAAAAGGAAGCCATTGTTGAGCATGATCCAGAAGCGCCGCCGTGTTCTGTGGGCCAAGGCTCATTTAAAATGGACTGTAGCAAAGTGACAAAGTGTCCTGTGGTCAGACGAGTCCAAATTTGACATTCTAGTTGGAAATCATGGGTGTTGTGTCCTCTGGGCTAAAGAGGAGAAAGATCACCCCTCCTGTTATCAGCATTCCGTTCAAAAGCCAGCATCTCTGATGGTATGGGGATGCATTAGTGCATATGGTGTGAGACACTTGCACGTTTTATAAAGCACCATGAATGCTGAAAGGTATATAAAGGTTTTAGAGCGACATATGCTCCCCTCCAGACAACATCCATTCCAGGGAAGCCCTTATGTATTTCAGCAGGACAATGCAAAACCACATACTGCAGCTATTACAACAGCATGGCTTCGTAGTAGAAGAGTCCATGTGCTGAACTGGCCTGCCTGCAGTCCTGGTCTTTCACCGATTGAGAACATTCGGCGCATAACTAAACGAAAAGTCCATCAAAGGAGACCCAAAACTCTCCAGCAGCTGGAAGCCGGTTTTAAACAAGAGTGGGATCAAATTCCAATGGCAAAACTCAAGAAACTTGTCTCGTCAATGCCCAGATGCCCCCACTGTGTTAAAAAGAAGAGGGGATGCTACACCATGGTAAAAAGGCCCCTGTCCCAACTTTTTTGAGACCTGCAGCAGCCATAAAATTTGAAATGAGCTAATTTTGTGGATAAAATTGTAAAATTTCTCAGTTTCAACATTTGCTATGTTATCTCTGTTCTATTGTGAATAAAATACTGGCTGGTGTGATTTGAAAGTCATTGCGTTTTGATTTTATTCACAATTTACACTTTGTCCCAACTATTTCAGAATTTGTAAAATTGTGATAATTGGATATAAGTGGCACTACAGGTGCATTTGTCAAAAATGCAATATTTTATTTAAAGTTTTCCTTGAAAGTGTCGTATTTTTCAGTTTCGTTTTCCCTGAGAACATATCGACAACCAGTGGAAGTAATTGGACAATCTATTTTCATAATGATGTGTTCGAGAGGAACCCGACAGGTATCTTCCCTTTTTGGCCAAAAGTAACTCCTTGCTGGGCCATGCGGTTGCATAAATGTAACTAGAATATCTTTATCTGAATCAGACACATCTCTGTTTCCCACCCACCACTGTCTATCATAAACAGGCATGGAAATAACGGATCGACTGCCAACTGGAAAGCCTCCGCAGAATAAGAAGGTACAGGGCTGATGAGAGAACGAGGAACACCTGAGCAGAACAGGGAGGGAACAAAGCAAGAACATGAGACATTGGACAAGGCTTAATGACATAGCAAGCCCATTAAGAAAATGGGCGTGCTCACCTAGTAATGGCCGGTAGTATACGGAGGCCAAGCGCAACGACCAGAGAGAGAGAGAGTAGCTCGGATACAGTACAAACACAGAGAGCAATATAGACCAAACGAAAGTACTCGTGCTTCCAAAGGACGTATAATAGTCCAAACCACGGAAACAAAGTGAGATAGAAACGGGAGAAGAAACTCCAACAATCAGAAGATAGAAAGTCATACAAAATCTGATGACAGATATCTTCGGCTATACAGTGCCTGACAAAAGTCTTGTCGCATAAGGACATAGTAACTAAAAATAGCATATCACTTTATTTCTAACCAATCAATTGTTACAACAAATGGTCCATTTTAATGTCAAGGGCTTTCACATTAATAATTTGGTGCAAAATGAAACCGTCAAAAAGTGTTCTGATGTTCACAGCTTGGCTAAGCCCATAACATCTGTTTTTGCTAGGACAAAAGTCTTGTCGTCTCCTCAGATGATGCAACAAATCGCAGATTAGAGTTTAACCTATGACAAATCCTGTAATTAACACATTCCCAGATGTGTATAGAAATAACCCCAGCACACCAGACTTTCATGTGAGGTGCGACTAGACCTCTGACAACATACCAAAGATTCAACCACAGACCAAAGTGCTGATCATCAAGAGCCTGAAGACTGAGTCTGCTGCTGAGGTGGCAGACATCTTTAATGTATCCAAATGTCAAGTGGAGGGGATAAGAAAAAGATTTGAAGAAACTGGTGACGTTCATGGCAAAAAGGTCAGACAGACCCCGGTATGACAACTGTTTGAAAGGACCGTTTGTTGCTTCAACTGTACAAGGCTAGCCCTTCTTCAACAACAATGGCTACATGAGGAAATGTCACCAAAAATCCCGGTATCTACAAGAAGAGTTTGTCAAATTCTCTCTCAAAGTGGTTTTCTTAGCCGAATTAGTACACAGAAGCCTGCATTAAACTGCAAACAAAAAACCTGCATTGCATTTGCCAAGGCCCACAGCTTGCTGAAAGGATTGAAACTGGAAAAGTGGCTGAAAGTTTATTTTTCTGATGAATCATCCATTGAACTGCATCCCAGTCGCTGTACAAGACCTGTTGGAACCCTCATGGACCCAAGATTCTCCCAGAAAACAATCATGTTTGGTGGAGGAAAAATCATGGTTTGTTGTTACATCCAGTATGGGGGTGTGAGGAAGATCTGCAGAGTGGATGGCAACATCAACAGCCTGAAATATCAAGAAGTTCTTGCTGCCCTACTTATACTGCTGCTCCTTCTCATACTTCTGCCTCCATGTCACAGTTCCTGAAAGCGAAGAAGGTGAAGGTACTCCAGGATTGGCTAACCCAGTCACCTGACATGAACATTATTGAGCATTTCAGGGATAAGATGAAAAAGGAGGCTTGGAAGATGAAACCATAGAATCTTGATGAACTCTGGGAGTCCTGCAAGACTGCTTTCTATGCCATTCCAGATAATTTCATCATCAAGTTATTTCAGTCATTGCCAAGACATATGGATGCAGTCCTCCAAGCTCATAGAGTCATACGCAATATTAATTCTTTTTTTCCAAGGCACCATGGTTTTATGTTCTGATATTATAGTGGCATATTTGTGTATTCAAAATAAAGTGTATGTTTAATTTCCACATTTTTTCAATGCGACAAGACTTTTGTCCAAAGCAAAATCTGACCTTTCTGTACTAATTAAATAATAAAACTCAATGAATGACACAAAACTCTATTTTTTGTTATATTTTGCATAATCTAGAGGGCTTTGCCTTTCATATAAGCCATTTTTGATTCCAATTGATCAACTACAAGTCAGGTTATTATTTGTTGTTCCTGCAACTTGGATAAGTGACAAGACTTTTGTCCAGCACTGTATAAAAAGGGGACGTTTAACTAATGTTGTACTCGTAAATGGCTTACGTGACGAATCAGGGTTTTTGAACAGTCATAACACTTGCAGAGAATTATCAAGCTCAAATATTTTTGTGTTAAACTGCACCACAAAATTTGTATTTCTCATCTCAAAAGCAGTATGCATCAATTAGAGATTGAGAATAAAAATTTACCAAAGTTGGTTCTCCATACAGTTAAGTTTTTTCAGCCAAGTTTGCCCACTTACGATGTCATTACTATCAATTGGAACTTCTAATGGGTGCTGTATTCTGATTATTTGGATAGAAGTTAATCATCTGAATACATACATGTAGATTGCATAAACTAGATTATTTCAGGCATTTGAGAAGTGAAATTGTTGAACACCAGGTATAACTGCAATAGAGAACGTCGCAAAAACATTAATATTTCAAAAATTGATTTCATGAAAATGAGGCAAAACCCCATCCCAATTTTTTTATATTTTGTCAATAAAAAAATGCTATTTCAAAAAAATAAAGTTTTATGTTGATACCTGGTGTCATTCATGGGGAATATTAACCCAAATACTGATGAGAATGTGTTTTTTCTCATTTTTGGACTTCAATGTCTCAGCAACCATCAGACTCTATAACCTGATATCATAAGGTATCATAGACATGGTTCATGTCAGACTCTTTGCAAAATTGGAAGTTCTTACATTGAAAACTGAGGTTTCTATGGACATTTAAAGACCCATCCCGATTTCGTATAGTAAATTTTTTCAAGAAATCCAGAGGGCCAGCATTCAGGTATTAATTGAGTAACAATGCTATTAGTCTACTTCCATGACATACTGGATCAGGACTCTTAGCCCACAAAATTTCATGGCTCTGCAACAAATAGTTCTAGGGATATTCCAGTTTGAATATGGTCACTCAGACAACAACATCTAAAAATGGGTCCATTTGCTCCACTTAGGATTTTTTTTTTTTGTGAGAAAACTTAAAAGACTAGAGATCTGAAATTTTGAATTTGGTCTATTGGGAATATTACCCACCACATAGAATTTTTTCAGCCAAATCTGAGGGGGTCATCGGGGACCATTCGATGATCCGAGATGGAGAGACTCTTGTATCAATGTTAAGAGCATTGGAATGATGTTGATAAAACCACTTCCATCAGATTCCTGTCAGTGACACCTGCATCACAGTCGCACTCAGTCCATTTAACTCAGGAATTCCCCCCTTATTTACTTTGGTTCAGCAATTCTGCGAATCTGAGAAAACTTCCTGGAAGGGTGGTAGTATTTCAATGATGAACGTCTTAATTTCCCATGCAGAAGACTGTTGTGTAACATTTTTCAAAGTGTATGCAGATAATCGTGTTTGAAAGTTACTTTCTCTTGGCAAATTTGGCAATTCCGTTGGATTACATTAAATTTCAAAGCAAATCCGTGTGATTCATGTGTTGGTAGTCTTTCCTAGAAGGCATGCTCTTTTCATTGAGCATTGTTACTCTTTGTTTAACTTGTGTTTGACTTGTGAAACTGTGGAGACTTGAGTGGTTCAGAGTGACATCACGTGCAGAGGTCGCGTTTCACTTTCTGATTAAAATTCCGTCATAATCAATTATTATCCGTCAATGTAATTTTATTTTTTGAAATGATGATCGTTTATTCATTTTTTTAATAAAATAAACAGAATAACTTATAGATTACGCATTAGCTGATGCCAATAGTGATTCATGTAGACTCACATTGCGCACTGTGTTAAATACAGCACTGCGTGGATTTTCGAACTTACTGCTGTATAAACTTTATAAAACATCATAAATGATTTCTCCCCCTACACAGTAACAGTGCGCAAATGAACAATGCTTTCAGTTATTGCTGGGCTTCACTAAGCCTAACAACCGCAGCCTCGCTAAGCGGTCCTACGAAGCTGCTTATCAACTCCTTATGTAACCGGGGCTTTCCCGACCTAGATACCTTGTGCATTGAAGTTTCAGTTTCACTTGCGTGAAGGTGGACCTCACCATGGAAAGCGATTATGACTCCGGGCTTCTCAAGCTTCTCTTTACTCAGGGATTGGAAACAATGCATGTGCTTCATGATCGTTTAAATTGTTTAAATGAAATAAGACCATTTGAAACGTCTCTATGCAATTCCATTGCTTTCAATCCCTCAGTAAAGACAAGCGTGTGAATTTCCGGGTCATAATCAATTTCCGTGTCACTAGTGGGGAAATCCACCGTAATGCACGTGAAACTGATTAACTTAATGCACAATGTCGAATTCCGCGAGTGAATTTCTTCAGTTCCCGTTGATTGAATAATTGCTGACTACGGAACAAGAACGTGAATGCCACTAAGAGGCGAGAGACTCACGCCGAAAATGCGTGAGACTTGGCATCTCCGGACTATGATCCTGTATTCCTCATATTTTTTGTAATATGATCATTTGCTCTTCATTTGTAAAATATGCTGCTCTGCTGCCAGTAGACGATTGGTTATATGCTACAAACGCCATCTCTGTTATGTGAACACGCTGATATCTAGGTCGGGAAAGCCCCGGTTACATAACGAGTTGATAAGCAGCTTTGTAGGACTGCTTAGCCAGACTACGGTTGTTAGGCTTACTGAAGCCCAGAAATAACTGAAAGCATTGTTCATTTGTGCACTGTTACTGTGTGGGGGGAGAAATCATTTATGATGTTTTATAAAGTTCATACAGCAGTAAGTTTGAAAATCCATGCAATCCTGTATTTAACACAGTGTGCAATGTGTGTTTACATGAATCACTGTCGGCATCAGCTAATGCGTAATCTTAAAATTATTCTGTTTATTTATTTATTTTTTAAATAAAATAAAAGATTATCATTTAAAAAAATAAAATTACAATGATGGAAAATAATTGATTATGATGGAATTTTTATGCCCCTGTCCGTCACAATGACGGACAATCAGAAAGTGAAACGCGACCTCAGGATAGGACGTTATTTTAACTATTTGGACACAGCCTAGGTTTCAAATGTCAGTTGAATAAAAATACAGCGTTACTGCCGCCCATTGCACATTATCATTTTCGGCACAAAAAGAATAAACTGATCTCGCGAGTATTGCACTCGACACTCATCCCCGCCAACTGATGAGTTCCTCTTTAATTTCTGCGGATGCCTTGAACCGAACAATACATACATGCCCCGAACCATGACTAGTGAAGCTAACGGTTCAGATTTTTTACTTGAACCGTTCCATCTCTACTCTCAACCTATTCGATCGGAGTCGGCCACAAACGCACACCTGGCTGGCACTGCATTAAAAACCAATATCATTCTGTAAAGGACCATGTGGGCTCAGGAACACTTCGGAAAACCATTGTCAGGTTAACACAGTTCATCGGTACATCTGCAAATGCAAGGCAAAACTCAACCATGCAAAACAAAAGTCATATATCAACAACACTCCGAAACGCTGCCGGTTTCTCTGGGCCCGAGCTTATCTGAGATGGACTTACGCAAAGAAGAAAAAAATGTGCTGTGGTCTGACGTGTCCACATTTCAAGTTGTTTTTGGAAATCATGGACGTTATGTCCTCCAGGCTAAAGAGGAAAAGGACCATCCAGATTGCTATCAGTGCGAAGTTTAAAAGCCAGCATCTGTGATCGTATGGGGATGTGTTAGTGCCCATGGCATGGGTAACTTGCACATCTGTGAACTCACCATCAATGCTGAAAGGCACATACAGGTTTTGGAGCAACACATGCTGCCATCCAAGCGATGTCTTTTTCAGGGACGTCCCTGCTTATTTCAGCAAGACAATGACAAGCCATATTCTGCACGTGTTACAACAGCATGGCTTTGTGGTAAAAGAGTGCAGGTAATAGACTGGCCTGCCTGCAGTCCAGATCTGTTTCCCATTGAAAATGTGTGGTGCATTATGAAGCACAAAATCCGAGACAGATAACAGAGACCCCAGAATGTTGAGCAACTGAAGTCCTACATCAAGCAAGAATGGGAAAGAATTCCACCTACAAAGCTTCTACAATTAGTGTCCTCAGTGCCCAAATGCTTATTGAGTGTTGTTAAAAGGAAAGGTGATGTAACACAGTGGTAAACATGCCCCTTTCCCAGCTTTTTTGGAATGTGTTGCAAGCATCAAATTCAAAAGTGAATATTTCAAAAAAAACAATAAAGTTTATCAGTTTGAACATTAAATATCCTGCCTTTGTTGTGTATTCATTTGAATATAGGTCAAAAAACATTTGCAAATCTTTGTATTCTGTTTTTATTCATATTTTACACAACATCCCAACTTCATTGGAATTGGGGTTTGTACGTCCGAACATGTTTAGCTCCTGATAAATCCTACTTTTCGTGTGTAAATTCAAAGGAAATACAAGAAAATTTGTTCATATGCTGTTTATTAATTGAGGCCAAATGTGCGTTGTGACACATTCCTTCTGTAACAATCATTGAAATTTTATGTGATTTGTGCGACAGGAGCCTATCTTTTGGTTCGGACCAAACAGGATAGGCTTTGTTGCTGGTTTGTGGTTTTTCCCTTCGTGAACCATGGTTAGTAGATGCCAGTGCTGAAAAGCCTTGGCTCTTTGAAAATGCTCCAACCCAGTCATCCGGAACCACAAAACTTTGACCTTTATAAAGTCACTTGGGACCTATTTCACCCGCTTACAACACGTCAACAGCAAGAACTTACTGTATTTGTTTGAAAATGTGATTCAGAGAAGAAAGCAAAAGGTTTTGCTGTGTTGCATTGCTGGAAGCACAAATCATAAAATACTTTATACTACTGCTCTTTGATCTCATTCCTTGAACTGAATCAAAGTACTGTATATTCAATTGCACTAAAATCACAATTTAAATATTCACTTTCAAAGTCCACAACTTCGCATGCTGTTTGTAATTTTGCACCATGAAGTAAAGTGGGGGACATTGCAATGGGGCTCATTCTTCCCTCTGTTTGTCTGTCTCTCTGTCTGGATAAGTGAAGAAAACGTTTTTCAAAAACAAGCCCAGATAAATGAATGAAATTTTGAGTGCATATGTTACTAGTCTTGACCTTAATTGAGTTTGAAAATGGGATTCCATGCTGGCAGGTGATATTGATGACAGTGTCTTTTTATTTTGCTTCACTGCTTTTTTAAAACTTATTCTGACAGTGAAGTGAAATGGGAGGGCTTACTCAGTGTAATTCAAGAAGGCAGCCAGTTCGAATTAAGAACACTAATGCCTCAGACATTTTCAAAATTAATGGTCCCATTGCTTCTCTTAGTAGAAAACAAATGACAGGTTTTCTTTGGTCATTTCACAAGATCGCATCAGTTGGGATGTATTTTGATTGGTTTGCGGAGACAACACCAGAGACATCCACATGAAAACATTGTACAGAGGAGCCATGGGATTCTGTTAGCACCTCAACATGAGGACCGTCTTTTAATGATCATTGAACTCCCAATCGCATCCTGATAATTAAAGGTGTCAGTCTCAGTCTTGCTAATTTATGTTAGCTTATACTACTGCAAAATCTTCCCTGCAGGCAACATATTCATACTATTTTCAATGCATGTTCTTTTGTACCTGCTGTTATAATGTACAGCACAATGTGTACCTTCTGAATTTGTTTAGTGCATAATTATTTAATGGAGACATAAATCACAGGTTTCCCTTATTTATCCATTTGTAGTTTATGTCTGTTTGTCCTCCTCCAAGTGGCCAATAAACATGAGGGCAACTAAGCTCCCATGAATATTTAAAGCCATTTCTGTCATGAAGAGCATGTCTAAGATAATCCTTGCTTCCACAGCTTGCCCTCCTTTACAACAGTATTCATCATCTGACAGATACAGGGGAGGGCAGAGTGGGAGCACTGCTGTCTCACAGCAAGGAGGTCATGGGTTTGAACCCGGCCTTGGGCCTTTCTGTGTGGAGTTTGTAGGTTTTCCCCATGTTTGCATGGGTTTCCTCTGGGTGTTCTGGTTTCCTCAGTGGTGGAGGAAGTACTGTGGTTCAGAACTTAAGTAAAAGTACAGATAACCAGCAAAATATATACTCAAGTAAAAGTAGAAGTGATGCATTAACAGTCCTACTTCAGTAAAAGTAAGAAAATACTAGCTTTCAAATGTAGTAAAAGTACTTGCACAATAGGTTGTCTCTTGATTTCTAGGCCTATATTTCAACTAAAAAATTGTATGGGACTGTGCCTTTTTACCCCTCGGCCGACTCGATTTAGCAGGTATTATCCCTCACCGGTATCTTGTCCACACTGTCGCTATACATCGCCTGTCGTCCGTCCATGATTTTGTCCGGGCCAGTACTTTTTATGCAACCTAAAAATTGCTATCTTCACCAAATTTGGTATGGTAACTCAACTATGACCCATAGATGTGAAGACAGGTTTTTGCTGGATTTGACCTTTGACCTTACGCTGGGACCTTTCAGTTCAGGAAATCTTGTCCGGGTCTGTACTGGGCAACTAATTTTTTTCCAGCAGCTTTCACCAAATTTAGTATTGAAACTCATTATGACCCATAGATGTCCAACGTTTAGGTTTTTTGCTGGATTTCACTGTTTTTTTTACAGCAAGCTCTGACCTTGGTGCTGCAAAAAACTTGTCCGGGTGACATTTTCGGGCCAGTACTTCAGCAAAAAGACTAATGATAGCAGCTTCACCAAATTTGGTATGGTAACTCATTATACCCATAGATTTTTTCAATTATTTTGTCGCTGTTAGATTGCACATTCATTTTGCCGGATTTGACCTTTGACCTTAGCGCTGTGACCTTGACCCTGGAAATCTTGCCGTTCAGTACTGCAACTAATCATCGCAGCTTCACCAAATTTGGTATGGTAACTCAATATCTAGAATGTGCATCATCAGGTTTTTGTAGTCTAAAGGATTTGGATATTTTGACCTTAATTTTCAGGTCTGACCTTGACCCTGAGTATTATGTCCCACAGAAATCTTGCCTGACAAAACTGCGTACTCCCGGCCAACTAATCATCGAATTATTCACCAAATTTGCAGATGATGGTAACTCACTATGACCCATAGATATGTTAGGGCTACTGTGGCACTTTTTTTCTGGCTTTGGGTCATTTGACCCACTAGCTCTGTGAGGCATGACCCAATCATGGTGAAATCTTTTTTCTTTTTTTTTTTTTTTGAAGTTTCAATCACAAAACTAATTGATTGCAGCTTACATACCAAACATTAAACAATGGTAACTCATAATAATGATAATACAATTCATGATTAAGTAACAAAAACAGATTTTCCCCTGTCTGGATTTGACCTCATGACCTTTAACTCTGTGCCCTTGACTCTCCATCACGTTTCGGTTTTGTCCAGGTCAGTACTTGGGATAGCAACTAATTCTTGCAGCTTCACCAAATTTGGTATAACTAACTCACTAAACCACACACATATAATATAACAATGTCATGTTTTTTGCTGGATTTAGGCAGGTGTTAGCAACTTTAACGCTGCTAAATCCCCAAATAACAGGTTTAGGGTCTCTGGGCAAGATAGGGGTATTTCAACTAAAAAATTGTATATGTTTTTAATTCTTCAGATCATCCCTGTCAGGTAACATATAATCTGCAAAATTAAAGTGTGAACTGTATCACAGAAGGTAAGCCTAATAAGAATGCTAACCTTTACAATAAACAAAAGTTGTTGCTGGTAAAATGACTAATAATGGCATCTGTAGAGGCATAAGTATTACTAGTAGCAACATCTTGCATTATTTAATATCATTTCGCAAAACCAATAAAGAAGTCTGGTTATAGTACATTCAAATAATTTATTTTGTTGTTGATCTATTCAATGTAAACCATTAGACTATGTTGGTTTCATTACAGGAAAAAAAAACACAATGTATCCAGAGTTTGCACTCCAGGCAAAAACTAGGCCATTTAAAACTAGAGTGACAAGGGCCCTGAAGGTTGCCGGCAGTTACAGCCCCAACAGAAGAAAAGTAACTAGCATCAGTCCACGGATTCAACAGGAATCCAACACGAATTCTTGAGAAAGCAACATGTCTACACGATACTGGCGTTAAAAAGCTCCAGCTCAGACATCCACGAAAAAATTAAACCTGTTTAATTTTTTCGCGAATTACAGCGGTGATGGCGAATGGTCCCGTACCACTGCAAATCAATTCACGGTGTATACGCGCTGCTCTGCAAAACAAGAGAACTGTTTCATCTGCACACTTCCACGGGCTCAGTGAGAAAGGGGTTTTAGTTTACCATTATCGGGCAACTCGACAGAGCGGTCACACTTTTTCATGAGTGACAGACAGCAAAATTTTTTTGTCACATTTCTGCCATTTAGCAAAAATATAATCCTTAAGAAGTCTAGATCATGAAATCCGATGAGATTTATTTTTTACCTGGACTTTCACTGTTATTTGCAGTCAATTTTTGAAGAGCACCACCTTCCCAGTTCACTTCTGGTTCTTGGTCTGCGTTCAGACAATAATTTTTTATTCACAACACTGCCACCGAGTGGGCCTAATCGGTATTATTCTTTCTATTCCATTATGTTAATTGGAACAAACATCCAAAATTGGATTTTGACCAGTTTTTATTGCCGCTATTGATTGCGAAAAAAGGTTGATTGTGCGGTTACAATGCCCGTTAAAATTTTAATTATATATGGGTTAGTGCCTAATACATACTAAAGTCTAAAAACATTATTAAATGAGGAAATAAATAGATTGATTTTGTCACATGACCTTGACCTGGAAGACAAAAGTCAAATCCAATATGGTGTGTTTGATCAGCATACATGATTTGTCATTAGTGTCCAATACATACCGGAGATCTAAAGCCAATATTAAAGGACTTTTAGGCCATTTTGGTCATTACCTGGGCCCTGTTGCCAAAGGTCAAATCCAAGATGTCAAAAACAATCAGCATACATGATTTGCTATAAGTGTCCAATACATACCTAAGCTTTAAAAACAATATTAAACAAGTTATGGGCCATTTTTGTCATATAACCTTGACCTTGAGGCCCAACATCAAATTTGACTGACTGCCTAAGAATATTCAGGATACATGGTTTCTTATAGGTGCCCCAAACATACCTGAGCTCTACTTGCAATATTCATCGAGTTATAGCACATTTTTCCCATTTGCAGAGATGTAAAATCCAGGGGTCAGAAAGTAAAAGTCCTGCCAAATATTTCTCCCTCCCACAGAATGAGCTGATCACTCATATTGGCTCTATCTCCTGTCTGAAGTAAATCCAGGTGGTTGGAATACAGTTCTGGGGAGGATTTTTACTTTCTGAACCGGGACTTTACACCCCTGGCCATTTAACCTTGACACCCAATGTCATATTCACCTTGCCAAGAATGTTTGGCTTACATGATTCCCTACAGGTGCCTCACACAAACCTAAGCTCTAAATGTCACATCAAGCTGTTATAACACATTTTTGCCATTTGACCTTCACCTTGAGGCTCAAGGTCAAATTCGAACAACTGAGAATGCTTGGCATACATGATTTCCCTTTAGGTGCCTCATACATATTTAAGCTCTAAATGTCATATTAAGCAAGTAATAGCACATTTTGCCATTTGGCCTTGACCATGAGGCCCAAGGTCAAATGTGACTGACTTACAATGGTTGGCATACCTGATTCGCTATAGGTGCCTCATACATACCTAAGCTCTAAATGCTATATTATGCAAGTTATAGCACATTTTTGCCATTTTACCTTGACCTTTAGGCTCAAGGTCAAATTCGAACAACCAAGAATGTTTGGCATACATGATTCCCTATTGGTCCCTCATACATATCAAAGCTCGAAATGTCATGTTAAGCAAGGTATAGCACATTTTTGCCATTTGACCTTGACCTTGGAGCCCAAGGTCAAATGTAATTGACACACAATGTTCGGCATACCTGGTTCCCTACAGGTGCCTCATACATACCTAAGCTCTAAATGCTATATTAAGAGAGTTATAGCACATTTTTGCCATTTGACCTTGACCTTTCGGCTAAAGGTCAAATTCGACCAACCGACAACGCTCGGCAAGCATGATATGCTGTACAAGCTAAGTGCATACCTAAACTATAAATGCAATAATAGGCAAGTTACAGCACAATTTGTGCCAAAACACCCCGAAAAAATGACTAAGTCCAGACACGTTTTTTTTGAAGAAGCGATTCAATCTAAAACGATTTATGTTGAAGCAGGTCATGATACTGATGCCATTGCTGTGATTAAAAAAAACATTCATCGGACAGTTTTTGAGAAAATTGCACCTAAGTGCCAAAAATGACCATTTTCGACGTAAAAATGGCCTCCTAGTCTAAACGTTAATTCAATCAAAAAAATTTTTGCTAGGGGGATTGATGACCCATTTGATCACATCCCAAATTTAAAAAAAAAAATTCAGAGTGTTTTTTGAGATACGGCTTTAAACAGACGACGCTTTGGAATTAAATTGACGAAATAGGTTACTGGCCTACGGGGGGATGAAAATATGTCTCAAATGGCTTAAGTACTTTAAAATTAGGGTTGCAATGAACAATGATCCGTGTTTTAAATGGGGAACGATTTTAAAAGGAGACGCCAATATATTTTGGGGTGTTCTATTTTTGAAAAGGGGGTTTACAATATTAATATTGAGTATTAAAATTGCGCATGCATATGCTGCATGTGCCCTAGCAACCCGGTGTGTCATCTGTAACATGGATTACCACGTATAGCAGCACAAGAAATGAAACTCTAAAATTTCTTGACTAAATGCTTTTTGTTTTTACACATCCAAATCTTTATCTGGGCACCCAGACATCAAGGTTAGCCAAAAATGTACTGATTTCATTTGATATAGGTGGATGTTGCATACAGAATTCTTTCGCCCTTGTGCTCTGGCCGATTATGCTGTCCACTATGGTGGCCCAGAAAGGCCACAACAAATACAAAACTAACAACACTGCTGCATAAGCCTCAACGCAACTGCAAATGTCACAACACAACTGCAAAAGCCACAACGCAAATACAAAAGCAACAACGGAAATGCAAAAGCTGCAACACAACTGCTAAAGCCACAACACAAATACAACAGCAACAACAGAAATGCAAAAGCCACAACGGAAATGCAAAACCCACAACGGAAATGCAAAAGCAACAACGGAAATGCTAAACCCACAATACAACTGCAAAAGCCACAACACAACAACAAAAGCCACAACGGAAGTCAAGTGACAATGGAAGTGCGCAGCGGCTGGAGGAACTCGAAGAACATGCTTTTTTCAGATGCGGAAGCTAGCCACAATAAGCCTCAGTACAATTTCCGGTCACGCTAGTTAATGCAGAAGCTTCGTCCTGTTTTCTTCCACAATAAAAGTTCTTCGAATTTTAGTTGTTTAAACCGCTTTACGTCGGTTATTGTATAGCGAGAATATACGCGTTACAACTGCTCAGAATAATGTCTTTTAACAGCTGATGCATGTAAGGTTGCTTGCTAGCTAAGTAATTTAACGCATATTGAATGGATTATGTATGCGTCTGTGCAGTGCCCGGACAATCTCAAGCGAATTCGTGAACTGACAAAGTAATGTATAGCGAATTGGTAAGATGGAAAGGAATAGTACAACAAAATGGTCTTTAATTGATTTACAATCACTGATGTTGATATTTTGAATTGCAGCATTTTTTCCGAGATCACCCAACTTTTTTGACGTCTAGACGATAATGGTGATCAAAAATCACTCCATTTGTACTCGACAAATATGGTGACTGCTGTGACGTACTTAATGGTTTCTAAGTGTATTTTAGGTTCTTATTTGCGAAATAAAGGTTTGAGGAGTCTAAGTTTAGCATGTTTTTTTTTTTTTGAAATCTATACCTGCTCTTAAGCAGGTCAGCATCAAAAAATAAAACATGCAAATAGGTCTTCTTTTGTTTTCGCAATATTTAATATAAAAACCTAAAATACATTTAAAACTGTGATTTGAGAAACGTCTTCCTGATTTGTAAAATCAAAGAAAAGGTCAATTTGACACCCTTCTCTGCATGAAGATTTTGTATTTCCCCAATACAGACCAACAAACACCAGATCTTGTTTAAAAAAATAATAATAATATGTAGACTCATAAAACCAAGGACAACATTATCCCAGACAGTTTAAAGATTGATCAGAATGTAGTGTCAGATTTGTGAAACTTTTTCTGATTTGGTCATTGCTGTCATGGTCTCGTATGGAAAAAGTAGAATGGATTTTATCATCCTCATTCAGGTACTGGAAATAAGTGACAAAAATAATTAAAAAAGTCTTTTTTAAATGGTAATGCTCACAAATATTTGACAGCAAATAATAAAAAAGTAGAGCTGATGAACAATCAAAATTTCATTGAACACATATCAAAAATGTGAAGAAGTGGAAATGAAATGTGTTTTCGTTGGTAAACCTGCCGTCGACAGAACACAACGCAAGCACTCTTCAAAAGCTGTGTCTGGGGATTTTCATCACCTAAGTTTTGGGAGATATGAAAAAAATACGTCGTTCCCCCAAACAACGGTGGTAAGATAAAATCCGAAAAAAAGTTAGCATTTTGATAATCAAATGACATCTCAAGGAATTACATACTTGCAGGTACAGCAGCTGTCCATGAACACAAACACAAGCACTATTCATTGGCCATCTATGGGGCATTTCCAACCCAAATTTTGTAAGGCTAAGATAACATTCTGCCTCCAAACAATGGGGGCAGAGTGAAATCCCAATCATGTAAACATTCCAAAAATAAAAGGAGATCTACAAGAATTATGTTTGCAGGTTACACGACTACAAGCACTGTTCCTTGGGTGTCTATGGGTCATTTATAAAGTAAAATTTGTGAGGCTAAGAAAACTATACATTGTGCACCAAAACAACTATGGTAAATTTAAATCCATTTCACATAAAAATTCCAAAAATGAAAGGAGACCTGCATGAATTACGTCTGTAAGTACAGCACCCGTCCATGTACACGACTATAAGCACTATTCACTGGCTGGCTATTGGAGGACTTACAAAATAAATTTTGTGAAGCTGCAAAAACTATACATTGTGCCCCCAAACAATGGGGCTAAAAGTAAAACGATATCATGTCAGGTTTCCAAACAAAGAAAAGAAACCTGCATGAATTATGCCTGTGAAGGTACAGCGCCTGTCCATGTACAATAGCCAGCCAGTGAATAGTGCTTATAGTCCTGTACATATTAACATGCATTTTAAAAGCGTGGTTATAGTCGGACTAACACAATAATTTGATTTTTTCTGGCGTCATGTAAACACACTGATTGCCTGGCCTCATTTATACAGACTATGGTTCTTTCCTTGTCACTCTGCTTTTATAAAACTACAATTTCTTTTAGACCTGTGCTTATTTCTAGTTTAGATCCTTTATTCCTCTGTGTGTTTGCTAAAGACTTGGTTTTGGGTATTTTTATTTGTAAGCTTCCTTGGGTTTGAATATTTTGTGCCTGAGTTGATTTTAGTTTACTTTCAATAGATTTCCTTGTCCTTCCAGCTCCTGTTCCCAGCATGTACCTTCTGTGCTCTGCATTTATACATATACAGTGGGCTTCAAAATTACTGGCATCCCTGACTAGCAATGCACAAACAGTATTTTAAGAGCCATTCCAAGAGAAAATGGCATGTTTTGAAGATGTTGAGGAGCTGACACCCCTGGAATTGAATGAAACTTGGCACATAGGTAGATATGGGTGTCTCACGGAAAAAGCCGAATTTTTAGCTAAACGGAAAATGCGATCTGATCGGAGAAATAGGTACTGGTTGATATTAAATTATTTAAGTTGGCCCACTTATTGACTAAGAATTATTTCATCTGTTGTTGTTTCAAGCTGTTATTGTTGTTGCAGTGTCCAGTTTTTGTATCCACATTTTGAAAAGGGATTGGCTTTGTTCGATCCTATAGGCTATATGCGATGTTAAGTAGAAGTTAAACTCTACGCAAACAAATATCAAGCCAAAGGTGAATGTTGGTGCCACACGACGTTTACAGTCTAGGTCAGCTTCAAATGTCTTACAATATAGAACTTAGCCCCAGAGCTAAGTGTAGGTGTGGTTTTCATTTCACTGCTTGCAATAATCATTTGGTTTCTTTGTGATTTTGATTTCATAATTACTTGCTATATATAGCCAACAAAGTTGAATTTGTTTGCCAGTTATTTTTGCGGACATGAAATAATGTCATTTACACCACTATGATTGGGTCCCACGCCATAAGTCAGCTAATGGCTAAAGTGTTCTTGCGACGAATTTGCATTGCTCAAAACAACCGACAAGCACACATTATCCTAATCTCCTCTCAACATGGATAAGTGCGCAGGAACACAAATAAAATAGGCTACAAGACCATATCATTACTGTTTGACTGAACGCTACACATTTAATTTCGGATTTTCATCTGTGCTGAAAATAACAATGTCAAGGACTTGCCTTACAGTATCTCGCCGATATAGTCTCTCAAGTCTCCGTTGTGCTGAGGAAGTCAATTCTTTCAGTTTTTAGGAGAAAACTAATGGAGCTTAGCTAGCTATATCATAAAGGGAAAGAAATTTGTATCCAACCTCCACTTTTTTTCCACCTTTTTATTTGCCAGAACGATGGTAAAAGGGGGCCATTATATTTCATGGAGCTTTTTATCAGTGAGAAGGGGGTTTAGAATTTAACATTAATATTTAATATCACGAATGCATATGCTGCGCCTGCCCTAGCAACCCGGTGTGTCATCAGTGACATGGCAGCCGCCGTTACAATATACTACTTACACAAATGGCAGCACTTGAAAGTAAACTCTAAATTTCTTTAACTGGACATACGCTTGATGTGTTTACATATCCTAATGTTTCTCTGGGTACCCAAACATCAATCGATATTGGCGTAGGTTGAATACAGAATTCTTAATTTCGCCATTCGGACATAAAATGTATGCTGCACACCCTAGAATGTTCCTGAACAAAAATTATTCCTGTTTATAGTCCAAATTCGCGCTGTAAGCTGCCTTTTACCACGGGAAAGTAAAAGAACGTATACTTCCCCACCTTTTAAATGCAATTTGTGCATCTTCTGCTCCACATAGTATGCAAAGAGCATGCGCACTCCAAATCTCGCTTTTTCACGTCCTTAAACCAAAAGGGTCCATTACACCGGTGAAAACCATAGGCTGTATATAATGACCGAGTTTGTTCACATTAAGTGGCAAATCTGACGCTGATCAAAAGCGATGCTATTTACGAAGAGATGGGTTGTTACAGCTGTGAAATTGGCATTTTAACGAGAGATCATACAAACATTCTGACGGGGTGAAGTTTTACATCATGAAACATGTACCAGAGCTGCTGAAAACAGCCATGAAAAAGACCCTCAGTATCGATATGTACCCAGGGTTCTAATGTTAGCCTTGAACAACTATGGCAGCCAAGAGAAATAAGAGGAGTGAAGAAGCTCTCCAGTTAACGTTACTCTTTAATAAATACAACCTGCCCAATTTTGCCATTCACTTAAATGTTTCCCCAACTACTAAACACGAGATCCCATATCCCTACTCAAAAATGGTAGTGGTAGCTATCTTACGTTAGCTAACTAACAACGAACAGCTGCGATGATAATTTAGAGAAATCGGAGAAGAGTAAGAGCACCCTTGTGAACATAAGTCTTTAATTAATACCTCTAAACCAATGAATGACTCACTTCCCCGACTTCACAATCCCGTATTAGAAGGCTTTTATGCTTCACTGGTTTCTCTTGGCTGTAATAGCTGGCTACTTAGCTAGCTTCCGCCAGTTCTGGGACAACGTGATTATAAATCAGGGGAAGTGAGTCATTCATTCCGCTCGGTAGTATTAAAGCCCCACTTCAGGTAGGAATCCCAGTTTTCTCCGGTGCTCTAGCAGCCACTAAAGGTTGGCTAGAGTTGTAGAAGCTACCGCAACACCGCCGCCGTTAAACACACAGAGCGCTGTTGCGGCTGACGTCCCCAGGTGAGAACGTGCATTTTTTTGTGACACCCTGAGACTTGTGGAGCTGGAATCAATAAAGTTATTAGTTAGAAGCCCCTTCATTCCTCTGACTTACTAACGATATTTTAAGCGCAATTAGAAGGAGGTACGTAATACTGAATTCAATGATGAATGAAACGTGACCCCCCTCCCCGGTCAACAAAATGAAATGCCATCTCTCCCCCAGTCAATAAAATGAAACGCGATCTCCCAGTCAACAAAATTAAACACGATCCCCCCCATCAACAAAACGTTGTCTTTTGAAACTGCATTTTCATTGCACCACCAGTCAAGATCCAGGCTGCAGCCGCCCTGACCATATGGATTAAAACTATTGCTCTACAACAAATATTATGGCTTTAGCACCGCTCCTAAAACCATAACGTTGGCAGAATGTAGTAGCTATTGTACACTCTTGAAAACGGGACAATATCAATATAATGATGGTACATCGCCAGTCTACAAAGCTGATATGGCCTGTCTTTTCTCATAGACAAACAATAGTTGCTGGTAAGTCAACAACTTTTCTCACCGTGAAGCATAAAGTTCACTATAAAAAACTCCGAAAAGGGGCTAACTCTGCCAGTGAAATGCTAATGCTACCTCGCTAACCTTGTTTACATTATTTGAATGGGCTTACAATCAGTTACGTTTTGATAACTCAAATAGTGACTATGACTACAAACCAGTAACACAGCCAACAAAAACAATGTGTGATAAATACAATGCATGAACACGGGCATATAACTCACCTCTCAATCAGCAACACTGCCAGCTCGGCGTCCGAAATGCAGCCATCTTTTTGCCATGAGCTCTCTCCACTGTGAAAAAAAGGTCCAATATTAACTCTGGTTTTGTGCCGTTTTTAGTCCCTCTCCCTTTTTTTGAAAAATATTCCACCGACACACGTCCTTTTTAGGGCCCCAAAAATTGCCTCAGCCATTTTTCGAGACATGATACCGGGCTTTTCAAGCTAACCTAGCTGCCTTCTCCTTATGCTCCTTATCCAAAAATTTGTGTGTGCCTATGTTTAGCAGAACGTTTTGTTTCGTGAGAGTGACAGGACCATGGTTCTCTGGTTACATAGTCCCAGATGCAGGCCACCAGGTCTCTCTGTGGTAAGGGAGAGATGCCATTCTCACTGTAATAATCCAGCCCACCAGCAGACAGACTTTGAAACTGATATTTTAAGGTGAAATTCCTACCTAGTGGGGCTTTAATCAAACACTAATGTTCATAACCAGAGATCTTTTATCTTTCTCCGGTTTCTCTTGGTTGTCTTGGCTGTTCGTTGTTAGTTACCTAAACAGCTACCGCTACCATTATCAAATAGGGATAAGGGATGTGATAAGTTGTTAGGGTAACATTTAAGTGAGCTAATTCAGGCAGGTTGTGGGGGCTAGTTTGTCTGTGTTTTCAGCGTGGAGGCTAGCCTGACCGCTGTTATTTACTAAAGAGTAATGTGAACTAGAGGGCTTCTTCATTCCTTTGATTTCTCTTGGCTGCCATAGCTTTTCGAGGCTAAGTTAGAACCCTGGGTACATATCAATACTGACGGTCTTCTTTTCTCTGGCTGTTTTCCACGGCTCTGGTACATGTTTCACATGGTAAAACCATAGACTGTATAAAAAGATGGACAAAGCAACCGTGACGTCACTCATTGGTTTGAGCATACCATAAAGGAAGCCTCGATTTTGGCAATTTGAATTGCACCATGTTGTCATTTTGAAACCGGATGTTATTTCTATTGGACGAGAGCGAGAATCAAGATCCGGGGAGGGACATGAGAGGTAGATCTGACCATATCGGACGAGGACCAGAGGATAGCCATGCCTCTAAAGCATATTCTGGCTTTATCCTTTATTCTAGTCTACTTGGGACCATAATTTACAAAAATAAGCATCATGATATATCGAAGGAGACTTGAAACTTGCTATAGCTACCATAAAATAATGTGAAAAATCATTATTTAAATGAAAAATCAGGTGGGAAAGTAGGGTCATTTTCTCATAGACTTCTATAGCATTTAACTTCTTTCTGCAACCACCGATGTCACCATCTGCTGGCCATTAAATAGAATGCCATTTTACGGTACTTCCGCATGGGCTTCTTTTTTCAGACCAGAGTGCTGCGTCCATCTTTTTACACAGTCTATGGGTAAAACTTCACTCTTTCAGAATGTTTGTATGATATCTCGTTACAAATGCCAGTTGCACCGCTGTAACAACCCATTTCTTGTGGGGGGTATCTAGTAAATGGGATCAATGATGGGTGGTGGGGGAGGGGGAAAGGTGGCTTTCTCTTGGCATCATGGTTCTAAATTAAAATGTGCTATGTTGCCATGCATGTTTTTGTACTACTTTGATGAAAAGGTAAATAAGACTTACTGTAGTTACTTTACTGTGTTTTAGTGTTTGTTAAATGAGATTTGAAAAATGTGGAGGGCCCCATGCTTCTGTTTGCCTGGGGCCCCTAAATTGCTAAATCCGCCCCTGTTGGTAGTATCTACACTTTTCAAGCTAGACAAAGCCAAAGTCGGAGGAAAACTCAAAACAGACCATTTCATAGCAGATTGTGCCTATGTTTAGGTGGCATTATTTTGTTTACCCAGCAAGATAGAGATCTGAAATTCTCTGGATACATAGTCCCTTTGGGGTATATTATAGCATCAGTAAAATCTCAATCAATGGTAGTATTTTCAGTGTAGATGATATTCAACATCAAAAGGTAGGAAAATTTCACCCCCAGGGGGGCGCTGTAGGCTGGATGCAAGTACTGGCTATCCCCAGTAATGTACCAAAGAATTTTTTTGAGATTGTTGTACACACAGCTAGTTTTCTCTGAAAATGAAGAGTTTGGTTTGGTACTATGCTGGGTACATAGCTTTCTGACTAAAGGTGGCGCTCTAAAGAGCTCATGTTCTACCAACCTAAAGTTCCATATTCCCAGACATATACAAAAGTTCTATCTTGTGCATACCAAGGCATGTTAACTCTTGTTGGGAGTTAAAGGTACACTAGGCTCCCGCAGATTTGTTAACAATTTTTTAAAATTCTTATTCTACCTCTACAGCGATTGATAGAGCTATGAAACACAAGGCGTTTGACACTAGAATGAAAAGAATATGTCTATCCTGTAAGGGGCAAGAGCTAAAAAACAACAGCCAATCATAACGTACGACCAACTCAAATGATTGGAATGATACAGCTGTCAATCAAACCCCTCATAGATGCCCACCCCTCTATCCGTGTACACAAAGGTGCACGTAACACCGGCCGGCCGGAGGTAGCTAGGCTATTTAGCAGCGAGACAGTGTCGCTATCGCCAATTTATAAAAATGCAGGATCCTGAGGAGTTCAAGAAACCACCAGCACCAGAAGCCAGTAGACCAGCAGGGAAGAAAAGAAAAACTTTTATTGAAAGGGAAATAGAAAAAAGGAATAAAGCAAAAGAAGCAAGTGCAACAAGAGTAATCTTGGGAAGTGTTTTCGAACGCTGGAGAGCCTTCAAAGAGGAAAAACAGCTGAAAACGGACGCCATGGTTGCCGAATTTCTGTTGGACAGGTAACGTGAATTACTTATTTTTGCCTCTTTGTGTGAATTTGTTGTCAAGAACTACGTTATGTGCTAGTGTTAGTAATGCACACGTTGCCCACAATCCCACAGCTCATGTTCCCACCGATTTGCTAAGCCGACGCTAAGTAATACAGATAAACTTATTTTGAGGCTGTATTGCCTAAAAATAAGGGGTATCCTCCCTCCGCCATTCCAACTGTGTGCGCTGCTTCACCCGGACGGAGCAGAGTCCGACAGAATTTGGCTCCGTTTGGGCTCAGGCAAAAAATGGCTATGTATTGTTTACACTAAAGAGCTTCACTGGCGGCAAAAGAGTTTCTGTTGTGGGCGGTGTATAAATGTTATGGGCAAACTTGCGTAAATGTATGTTATGTGTGGGCCACAATCCAAATAATGTTAACATTAGTAACTTACAGTATGTTTGCTTGCTAACGTGGCTAACGTAGCTTACCCTCCTAACCAGGCTACACTATTTTGTAACGTTAGCCAATGTGTGTAAGCCTTGTTCATATTACGCTTGTGTGCACTGAACTTTAGAAGGAATGCCATGCCATGGGATGTAGTTTTGTTTCCTCACGTTGACTTTGAGAAGTGCATTATACAAATGTGGCTTGTTTGTGTGCTTTTCTAGTTATGAGAGGAAACCCTGCTTTTCTTCTACGCCAATCACAGGCGGTGAAGCAACACGGTTACCACGACCGCCTGCATCAACAATCACCTCTCTCTCTGACTCGTGAGTGAAATGTGTTTTTATTTCTATAATGATGAGCCACTATCTTTTTGAAGCCACTTTTGAGGGTGCTCAGGGGGACACAACTTCACCTAGCGATAGCTAACTACCAAGCTGTTGTTATGATCACTACTTCGGTGGGGTGGGTGTGGGGGATGGGGGTCTAGCTTGCCACAGTATAGCAAACACTCACTCCTATTTGATTTATATGGGCTGATTTGGGTTTTTCAACTAAAGCAGCTGATAAAAAGCACATAACTTGTTTTATTATTTAACCCTTATTTAACCAGGGAAGTCCCGTTGATATTGAAATCTCTTTTTCCAGGGAGCCCTGGGGGTTGAGGTTGGGGAGGGAGAGGGCAATTTGCTCAGCCAATTTTATCAGGGATGATTAGGTGGCAGGTTTGAAAGAGCCAGGTTGGGACTTTAGCCATGACACTGGGGAACTCCCTACTCTTATCGAAGAGTGTCATAGGATCTTTAATGACCACAGTGAGTCAGGACCTCAGTTTAACGTCTCATCCGAAAGACGGCGTCTCCTTTAGTACAGTGTCCCTGTCACTGCACTGGTGCATTGGGGATTATTCCACCAGAGGGCAGATCACAACCTACCTCTTCCAGCAGCAACTTGGTTTTCCTATGTGGTCTCCCATCCAAGTACTGACCAAGCCCACACCTGCTCAGCTTCAGCCACGCAGCTGGAGCAGATCAAATAGTAGTATGGCTGCTAACCTATCTGGTTTGTAAGTGTGTTACATCTGCATTGAATGTCAGCAATCATAATGACTATACTTCATGCCTTGAAAATCAGAATTAGCTTTATTGGCAGGGTATGTGTAAACACCCCAGGATTAGGGACAGTCTCAAGAATATAAACATCTTTCTGAGAGACTGAATATAAATGTTTTCCCTCTAAAATGGTGCAAATGTGTTGTCTTTTGGCAGAGATGAGGAGTTTGAAATTGCTGGTGTTGAGCAGTTTAAGGATAGCAACACGGAAGACACGCTGCTCGAGCAATATGAAGAAAGGTATGCTAATTGAGCTAACCACCACACCCCTCAAAACATTAATTATATTTTTAGTTTGAAAAAAAAAAAAAAAAAGTGTTCCCGGCATTATCGAATACCTGACGCAATATCCCTGCCATTTTTCTTTCTTTGTATAGTGTTTTGGAGCTGGAGAAAAATGTTGGGATCTCTGAAGATGCATTCAACTGCATTGAAAATACCATGTAAGTTGTCTTGTGTACAGGGGAAATCTTATAATTGAGTTTAGGTGTTTTCTGTGATGAATATACTCAGATTTTTCTCTTGATTCCCTAGTATTGAAAGTGATGATGAAACATGGACTCCTGAGATGGAGACAGAGTCTGTGTCATCGTTAGAGGAAGAAGAAACACCTGGAACTTGACACAGAGGACAGTGACAAAGACGAAGATTATGTCCCTCCCCTTCATTTGCGGTTGGTTCGATACCCCACAGCACTACTGCCTTCAGTTTTTATTCCTTTTTGTTTTTCCCTTTCTTATAACAATTGTGATTCTAATAGGACTGGTGGTGCACTAAAGAACAAAATTTCCATAGATTCACTGCCAACTATCAGCATGGACGAATCTGTGCACGATGCTGTCTACAGTACCCAAGATCCTGCTATCACAGAGCCGGAAACAACTCCACCCACAGACACAACTGAAGTTCAGGCTGAAGACGATCTAATTGGCCATTCTGCGTCCATCACATACCATGACCCTCTGAAGCGCCTTGTCGAGCACCTCCATCTACCTGTAGACAAGTGTCCAGCTAAAGACCCCAAAACCAAGCAGCAGTGTGGAGCAAGTCAGCCATTTGAGGTCACTATCAAGTCCAGGGGCACAGCTGCTGTTGTTGAATGGGTGAGTCTTTATTTTGCATCAGTCCTCATCATCAACATATTTTAGAAATCTTTATTGAGATTGGTCTAATTTAGTGGTAAACCCTGTGACTATCCTATGCTCATTTTCTCTGCCTATGTTTCAGATATGTCGTCATGGTCAAACTGTCTGGAAGTGGTATTCCCAGCCCTCTGTGAAAAATCAGATGCTAGCTGGGGATTTCTTTCTTGCATGCAACATACTGTTATCTGGCAACAATTATGCCAAGATAGCTCTTCTGTTCAAGTTCATGCAAATGGGGATGGTAGAAAGCTCCATTTTCTTCAGGATCCAGGACACCTACTGTGTCGACACTATCAAGGAGTTCTGGACTAAGAAGAGAGATGAAGTCATAGCTGAGCTTCAGCCTAAAGATCCTGCTGTGGTCCTTGGTGAGTTACAGACCTGCACATGCAAAGGCACCCATATACTGGCAGACAGGAATGTTTGGGTTTTGACTATAATTTTAAAATACCATATGTATACATTTACAAAGGTATACTATTAGCAAGACACAGCAATCCAATTGTAGCTTGCTCTGTGTTTCACGCAGTTGGCACAGAAGCGTTATATGAAATGTTTGGCTCTATTTCAAACAGCGTGTAGACTGATTTTTTTTTTTTTTTCCACCTTTCTACTCGCAGGTGATGCTCACATGGACAGTCCTGGGTTCTGTGCACAATATTGCACATACACTGTCATGGACAATGACTCCAAAAAGATCATCTTCATCACCAGCATTGACAAACGTGAGACACACAGGAACTCAGTTGTCATGCAGAAGGAGGGCTTCATGCGTGCCTTTGACACACTCAGTCAAGAGCTGGGCTTGACTGAGATTTGCACTGACGATCACTCCCAGATCTCTGCCCTCTTCAGTAAGCTGAGCTTTCACAAAAATATATAATTTTTGGAAATACTGCATTGAATTGAAAGGATCTGTTTTTGGATTTCTACATATGATATGTTTTTCATGACTTGTTTTTGTTCTGCAGATAAAGGAAAATACAAAGACAGTGGCGTCAAACACACGTTGGACATTTGGCATGGAGCCAAAAACTAGTCCAAAAAAAATCTATGCAGTAAGTTCCTGATACTATCTATCTATCTAATAAAATAATTATGTTCATTTTCCAGGCAGGGCAGAAAAAGACATGCTTCATTTTACTGGATTGGAATAAGGACATCACCAACCACTTCTGGTATTGCTGCAGTACAGCAGGAAACTTTGATCAGTTCCATGTTAGAATTAAATAAAATTTCTGCTTGAATATCTGCAGTGATGTCAGTGTGTGTACATAGAGATATATATATATATATATATATATATATATGTATGTGTGTGTGTGTGTGTGTGTAAGTATGTGTGTGTGTGTGGTTTTTTTTTTTTTTTTCTCTCAGGCCATATGGACTGGACTCCTGCACCATGTTTGTGGAGAACATGAGTGGGGCTTGGATGCCTGTCACCATGGTCCTTTGGAGGAGAACAGAGAGAAGGAGTGGATCAACCCAGAATCTGTTGCACACCAGAAGCTGCAAGAAGTGGTTATGGATCAACGCCTGATCAAAAAGGTCACCAAATACTTGACTTTCAGGTATGTCAGTATAGTTGTATTTTGAAAATGTGTGTTTGTATATATATGAAGAGTTTGGTTCCAAAATGCAATATATCCATTTTACTCATTTTGAGTAAATCAACTTTTTGTATGTGGGCGCCTATTGCATTGTATAAATAAACACAAACTTTGACCATGAAAAATTTTTGTATGAATTTCAAAAAAAAGAAACTTTGCACCATGTGTAAAAGCACAGGGCTATTGCTTTATGGTATTATCTCAATTTTTGTCATTTTTTTGGCACTTATTATAACCAAACTATATATATATATATATATATATATATATGTGTATAATTCACAGCTAATTTTGCTATGTCTTGAACTGTATTACCTGAACCTGGAGCAATAGCATATGCTGTCTACTGTGTTACCAGGTCAACTTCAGATCTTGAGTCCTTCCACAACCACATTCTGATGTACGCATCAAAGCGCTTTGCATTCTTTCCACTGGTATACACAGCACGGACGATGCTGGCAGCCCTGGATTACAACCACCATGTGCATAGACTGATCAAGAGAAGAGCTGATGGCGTCATTCAGTATGTTGTATTATCATTCCACCTGAACATGTTGGTCAATACATTTTAGGGTCTGACTAAAGGCAGATATTATAATTTGAGAAATAATAAAAGTCTTTTTCCTCTTATTGCCAGGTACAGAAAGCTATACAAAAGGAGGTCCAAAAGGTATAGCCTGTATGCCCTGAAAGTGGAAAAGGACTACAGTTATATCCCAGACCTCCAAACGGCTATCCTGCAGAAACAGTTGACGGCCACAGAAGCTATGCCAAGGCGCAGACGCATGAGGCCTGATGACCCCCCGCCAACTTGGTGTTCTCCCCGGTGGCACAGTCCCAACAACTCAACAACTGTTGCAGACACAAGTCAGCAGAATGCAAGATGAGTTTGGCTACCATATTGTAGCTTGAGAGCAAAGGTGTAAGATAGCTGGTAGGAAGAAAAAAGTTTGAACAAAGTATGGATAAGTTAAAAATATTTGAAAATAGGTTTTTATGCCTGCTTCCTCATACAATAAAAGTTACAAAATCACTTTTAGGTCTTGTAATCAGTGTCCTTGAAATTCACTCAGTACCTTATGTCATGTTATAACTGTTGCCTGACATGTAATTGTGATATTGTTTGTAAAGGTGGAACCCTGCCTGACCAGTAGATCAGCCAGCAGTTTGAAGCCAGAAGCCCTGCCTGACCAAAAAGAATGGATTAGCCAACAAAGCTCCCATGAGCACCTACATGTAAAGCCCCCCTCTTTGTGGAGGGAAACACGACCAGTTTGGTTTGAAATTTTACAGGGGGGACATATTAGTGTAGATTCTGAGACACACTTTTTTTTGTAGTAAAGTTGTAATTTCCTATTTTCTGCCTCATTTTGATTTTTTTTTTTTTTTAATTTATGTCAACATAGGATTATTTACTGTGCACTCTAGACTTTGACCTAAAAAGTACTGGTCCCTTTCTGACTTGTTCAATACTCATGTATATGCAGTTTTCAAAAAAGCTAATTTAAAACTGTCATGTAAAAGTGTTTGTCTTTGTTCTCACGTTGGGGAATTACATATGTGACCACCCTCTGAGGCATGACTGATAGGAAAGTGATCAGGCTTTATACCCATGTTGTCTAGACAGCTTGAATCAACAAAGATGCATCACAAATGAAGTTGTGAGCAGTGCTTTTTTCCCTCAGAGAACAGAACTAGTCTGTGAATAAAAACAAAATTCTATTGTCATAACCTTTCTTGTTAGTATTTATGTACCATGTTGAAACACCGATAGCTTCATCATTTATGCTTGATAGTTCATACTTTAATGTTTTGAAAGAAAAGGTATTTTTATTCACAGTATTGAGAATATTAAAAACTCTTAATCAGAATTTATTTATTGTCCGTGCAAAATAACAATGGATCAATGTAGCAGCTCTATAATCAGTGCAAAGGTATGTCCAAGAATATAAAATACAGAAAAATTGTAAAAACATGTATATATAAAAAAGTAAAATATAAAAAAATTTACAAATGCTACAAAAGCACCAAGTTAAAAAAGAAAAAAGTGCAGGCTGCAGTCTTTTCAACAGTATTGCACAGGATGTAGCAGTTATTGTACTTTATACATACAAACTATTTACATACATATTTACAGTAGGTGATCAAAACCTTGTAGGGACAAAGCCTGTGTAATGTCCATGTGGATCCAGGAAGCATGTGCGAATTTTCCACACACAGCAAGAGGGTATGACAACCCGATGACCCCGTCCCAGTGCTCCATACTGCCAGATTATAAATTGTGTGTATGCAGCATAGCAAAACTGTTTGTTGCTTTCCCCTTCATTGACAGGATCAACCTGTGTCCAGACATTATTCCAAATTCGCCTGGCAAGGCGTAGTGTCCCTGGCTGCACAATGTAGACATCCATCTCTGGTTGCCTTGAGATGCATGCATCTGGGTGTTGCTCACAGCACTTCCTCTCCAGAACTGTGGGCATTTCTCTGCAGTTCTGGCACACACACCAGTCGGGCTGACCTGAAGCAGGAGGGGCTGGTGGATGGTCTTCTAATGCAAGAAGGTCAAACATCATGCTTGGGTCTTGCGACAGGCAGAGCTGCAGCAAATGATGTGGCTGCTCCAAATTCAGCCTTTGAATTCTGGTCTGTAAAAATGGATTGGTAGATATTATTTTGTTTGTCTATCCTCAAAGTTAAATGTCAGTGTTGCTGCATCTATTGACAGAAATAACATAAGAAACGCATAACTCTGTTACTAAATAAGACTTAAAAATTATCAAAGAAATGCAAGCAGTGCATGCTTTCAACAGTACCCTACCTCGGTATTTGTAATCATTTTAGCTCTCTGAGATTCCATACGGGTCAAGTCTTCCGGAAATAAGCCCAGATGAACAGCTGGCGCACTCCTCTGTCCTCTGCCCCGGCTCCGGCCTCTGCCCCGACCTGACCCACGCTCTGCAGCCTGCCCACCGCCGCGACCCACAGTTGTGGCCTCGGCCATGGACACGTCCTCTTCATCAGCCGCACTGGCAATGGTCTCATCGAAACTCTACAAAACAACGTCAATATGTCACGGATAGAATAATAGAATACGTTTGACCTACCGTTAACTGCCAAACTGAATGAGAGTAGAACGGACATACTCATTCAAATCAACATGGCAGGATGGTGATAACGTTAGTGAAGGCCATTTTTATGTGTACCATTGCCATGATACCGGTGTTATAACTTATATAACATAACTTGTACAATTCTAAAGTTTAACACACTTGACAGCCTTGTGTTGTCGCAGCAGAAACTGACCATAATCGCCATTTTGTCGTGTAACGTTACTAGTCAAATTTTACCACGGCGAACAGCATTCTTTCCATTCAAGTTCAGTGGTTAGAGCTATTACACAGACGTTCTAAGCTAGCTAGCGTAACATAAACATGTAATCGGGGCAGTCAGCTTTCGACCAAATTTTTTAAAAATAAAACACTAGGTATACAGCGTTGACATTATACTTTTTCCTTGTTTATGTTCATTGTAAAAAGGTAATTTTTACTTACTTGTGCGACAGCCATTCAGCTCTAGCTTGGCTCCAGTGAGAGTGCTGTGTACTTGGTTCCCAGTGTGCACGCACACAGGTTTTCAGGCGTGGCTTTGGAAGCATCATGGTGCGCTGTGATTGGTGGTGGGCGTAGTCGCATTGAACTGCAGGATTTGAAAGTTCCACCCTCAAACCCACGGGCACCTAGTGTTACTTTAACGCATAATAAAGCATTCTAGATTGGTATATGTCTGGGAAATTACTTCATTCCCATTCCCATTTTCAATTTTTATTGTTATTTCTCAAATAATTCTGGCTCAATAACGTAGTAATTGACAGCCGGAGCAGGTGACGTAAAGGACACCGCTGCCAACAGCCGGAACAGGATATAACATCATTCAAGCAGAGCAACCAGGAGGTTAAAGGCCTGTGGACGTAGCAGCAACTCACAAAGTGAGGCCGAGCCAAGGGCTAACGATGTGTATATTGTTTTTAATTTTGTGTTATAGACGTGTGTTGCTGCCTGTCTTGGCCAGGTCTCCCTTGTGAAAGAGGTCCTAGATCTCAATGGGTTAATTACCTGGTTAAATAAAGGTTAATAAAATAATAAATAACTAATAACAATCCAGCAGCTGAAGGCTAAAAACTGCCAGATAACCCCAGACACCACCAGCATAGCAGCAGCTCACTAGTGGGGCTGCGCCGAGGGCTAACAATTAAGCAGCTGGAGGCTAACAGCTAACAGGCCAGGCCCAGGCTTCATAGACAGTGGGAGCAGGGGACGCGTTGGACGCCGGTACCGACAGCTGGAGCAGGGTAAGCTGAATTTGGATAATCTAGTGGATTGAGCCCTCCAATTGTCAGTATTATCAGTATGAACAAATAGAGAGGACAGGGAAAAGAAGAGATTGCGGAGATAAAAAATCTCTTGATTTTATGTCTGAGGGGATTACTAATATTGCCAGGCAACAGAAAGTAATAATGGACCTAATGGGAGAAATAAAAGAATTAAAAAAACAGCATGGAGAAAGACTAAAAATCGTCATCTTTGAAAGGAGACCACACGATCTAGAGCAATATTCAAGATTAAATGATCTGATCGTAAGCAGACTGCTCACATGAAATCACAGCCGCGCTTTAGCAAATTCAAACAGGACTTTTATAATCTCCCAATACAATGCTATTGGAGGAGACGATTCAGAGGAGTTGAGGTAGAAGATAGCTGGAAGCCTCTAATTGCCTGGCAGGGTTGGTGTGGTGAGGAGGAAATCGCCATTGGCAGGAGGCAACCTCAGAGCCCGGGAAGGGAATCCCCGATGACATCATCCTCAGTCGGACCTGTCAGATGAGTTTAACTGCCAGATCTACTGGACCATCAATCAGTAAACAAAGTTCTACTAGACCCCTTAACACTCAATCATTCATAAATTGAAAGCATGTTCCTGCTTCCTTAATTTACACATTTACCTGCATCTGAACTACCACATAAGGCACTGTAGAACACCCACTTGGATGACATTTCACACATGAAAATACTCTTGAGAAAGAAAAAAAATTTGGGGGGCAAAGGTGGAGGTTATAATTGCAATGTTCCAGTCTTAAATGATGTTTAGCGAACTCCAAGTGCATCCTTCTGGCAATCCTTCTAAAGAGCCTGTTGAAGGTGGCGCCTCATGGTGGTTTTTGAGACCTGGTGACCCCAAGATACAACCAAGACCTGAAATTCCTTCGCAGTGATTCTTGAGGATTTTGATGCTTCTCTCACCATCCTCCTCAGTATCCTAGGGGGCAAAATGCAGTTCCATATCTTTGGAATTTTTTAATAATTGCCCTGACAGTGTTTAGCGGTATATTAAATCATTCATTAATCTTCTTGTAGCCATTACCAGATTTATGAAGGTCTATAACCATCTGCCTCTTTTGAACTGACAATTGTTTTGTTTGCTTCATGGTGCTGGATGACAAAGGGATACTGCATGTGTTTTACCTCATTTTTATTCCCTAGTAACACAGGAAGTGGTGTAGTTGCTCAGTATACAACCCCAGTTCCGAAATATTTGAGATGAAGATTAAATTGTGAATGAAATCAAAATGCAATGATTTTCAGATCACATGAGCCAATGTTTTATTTATAATAGAACATAGATAACATTTCAAATGTTGAAACTGAGACATTTTACATTTTTATCCACAAAATGAGCTTATTTCAAATTTTCTGGCGGCAACAGGTCTCAAAAAGTTGGGACACAGGCAAAAAAGGGCTGAAAAAGCAATTAATATACAAGAGAATCAGCTGAAAGAACATTTAGCAAGTAATTAAGTTAACTGGCATCAGGTTTGTAACATGATTGGCTATAAAAGGGATGTCTTAGAGAGGCTGGATCTCTCAGAAGTAAAGCTGGCCAGAGGCTCTCCAACCTGTGAAGGTTTGCGTAAAAAAATTGTGGAATACTTTAAAAACAATGTTCCTCAACCTCAAATTGCAAAGGCTTTGAAGGTCTCATCATCGACAGTGCATAACATCATCAAAAGATTCAGAGAAACTGGAAAAATCTCTGTGCATAAGGGACAAGGCCGAAGATCTATACTGGATGCCCGTGATCTTCGGGCCTTCAGATGCCACTGCATCACTCACCGGCAAGATTCTGTCATTGACATTACTAAATGGGCCAGGAATACTTCAAGAAACCACTGTCTGTAAACACAGCCTGCCGTGCCATCCACAGATGCCACCTAAAATTTTATCATGCAAAAAGGAAGCCATTGTTGAGCATGATCCAGAAGCGCCGCCATGTTCTGTGGGCCAAAGCTCATTTAAAATGGACTGTAGCAAAGTGGCAAAGTGTCCTGTGGTCAGACGAGTCCAAATTTGACATTCTTGTTGGAAATCATGGGTGTCGTGTCCTCCGGGCTAAAGAGGAGAAAGACCATCCCTCCTGTTATCAGCGTTCAGTTCAAAAGCCAGCATCTCTGATGGTATGGGGATGCATTAGTGCATATGGTGTGGGACACTTGCATGTTTTAAAAAGCACCATGAATGCTGAAAGGTATATTAAGGTTTTAGAGCAACATATGCTCCCCTCCAGATGACATCTATTCCAGGGAACGCCTTGTGTATTTCAGCAGGACAATGCAAAACCACATACTGCAGCTATTACAACAGCATGGCTTCATAGTAGAAGAGTCTGGGTGCTGAACTGGCCTGCCTACAGTCCTGATCTTTCACCGATTGAGAACATTTGACGCATAATTAAATGAAAAGTCCGTCAAAGGAGACCCCAAACTCTCCAGCAGCTGGAAGCCTGTATTAAACAAGAGTGGGATCAAATTCCAATGGATGAACTCAAGAAATTGTCTCCTAAATGCCCAGAAGCCTCCACTCTGTGTTAAAAAAAGAAGAGGGGATGGCACACCATGGTAAACAGGCCCCTGTCCCAACTTTTTTGAGACCTGTAGCAGCCATCAAATTTGAAATGAGCTCATTTTGTGGATAAAATTGTAAAATTTCTCAGTTTTAACATTCACTTTGTTATCTCTGTTCTATTGTGAATAAAATACTGGCTGATGTGATTTGAAAGTCATTGGGTTTTGATTTTATTCTCAATTTACACTTTGTCCCAACTATTTCGGAATTGGGGTTGTAGTTCCTTAATGCTTAGATAAAATTTAAATTATTGGAATTTAATACCTGGTTTAATTTTAGTGGATGTTATTTACAATAATCTTTAAGGGTGCCATTAATTGTGAAAACTTGATTTGGAGGAAATTGATTTTTAATTAAATCAATAAATGAGTTTGGTTGGTTCCACTGGAACATTAATATTGTACAGTATTTCTCACATGCTGTTTTTTAGATTGTTTTAAAGTAAGTATTATTTGTGCTTTGCCAGTCAGGGGTATCTGTAATTTTGGGGTCCACTGTATGTAAAGTTTATTCAAAGGTAACATTCAAAGTCAATAACTCAACTGTTTGTAATTAATTTCCCACCATGTAGTAAAGTGGGGGATATTGCAGTGGAGCTCATCCATTCTTCCGGCCATCTGTCTGCCCATCTGGATAAGGCTTTTAAGAAACTAGTCTACATACATGAATGAAATTTTGAGTGTGTATATTACCAGTCATGACCCTAATTAGGTTTGAAAATGGGATGGCATGCTGTAAGGGGATATAGATGGCAATGTCTTGTCATTTTTGCTTCACTCCTTTTTTCAAACTTATTCCAGTAGTGTAATGGAAGAGCTTTCTCAGCATGGTTGATGGAGGCAGCCAGTTCGAATTAAGAACATTAATGCCTCAGACGTCTTCAAAATTAATGGTCCCATTGCTTCTCTTTGTAGAAAACAAATGATGTGTTTTCCTTGGCCATTTCACAAGATCACACCAGTTGGAGGTATTTTGAGTGGTGTCTTGAGACAGCAACAGAGACATCGACATGAAAGCATTGTACAGAGGTACCATGGGACTCTGTTAGCACCTCAACATGAGGACTGTCTTTTAATGATCATTTAACTCCCAATTGCATCCCGATTATTACAGGTGTCAGTCTCAGTTTTGCTAATTAATGTTATCATTTGCTCCTTGCTATATCTTCCCTTCGGGGCACATCTTTATACTATTTTCAATGTATGTTCTTTTGTTCCTACTTTTATAATATGCACCTACTGCATTTGTTAAGTAAGTAATATTTTAATTGAAACATAAATCACAAGTTTCCCTCATTTTTCCATTTTATAGTTTATGTTTGAATGTCCTCTTCATTGCCAAGTGGCCAATAAACATGAAAACAAGTTCCCAAAAATGTTTTAAGTCATTCCTATCATGAAGAACATGTCTAAGATAATCCTTGCTTCCACAGTTTGCCCTCCTTTAATACAGAATACATTATCTGATGGATACAGATCTGCAGTGAAACAAATTATTGGTGTGTTCAATATTCAGGTTTCCTGAAGCCACTTTAAAAAATCAAGGAATTATAGTGCTGCTCATAAATTGTTGGGCTCATATTTATTATGATTTTCTTGTAAGAAGGACCATGAAATCTTCTCTTCCTTGAAGCATATTCATGATACTGCATGTTGAGATTTTTCATCCACTGAATCTCCGCTATTTCTAAACTTTAAGGCTAAATCTTGACGCCATTTCTTCGATTGACTCCAATCATCACACGCACAGTCAAAAACTCCATGTACACTGCTTATAATGCTGACAGATGCCAATAACTGACAAAAGCAAACAAACAACAGAAATATCCGGCATAATGAAAGCCATTTGTCCCAAACATTATAGTGCCCAGAAGCCATAGAAAATGTAAAACAAACACCTGGTTTTTCCAGACCCTGCGGGTCAGTGTAATCAGGGAAACTATGCCACATAGGCCAGTGATTCTCAACATCGGTCACACTGACCATCTGCGTATGCTGGTTTTTTTCTCCAGCCGCAACTGCAATCAGTATTTTACATAGTTCCTGTTTAGCTTACCAACCTCATGGGCCGATAAGATATTGCTGTGCTTTATTGTTCGTCGTCTAGAACATTTTTGATCTTTTTTTTTGACCTGATGAATTTTCTTGTAAACTTGCCTTAACATACTTCCAGACCATATTTTCAGCCTCATTTTTTCTGATTGAATTTTTTTTGTCCATTTTATGGGCCTTTGAAATTGTGGCTCCAATGTTAAAAGATAGGGCATAGAGATCGAAATTTCAAAAAAATTGTTCCTTAAAAACTGATAACTTTATGCTAAACCAGGCAGTCAACTCCCCTTGGTACCCTTAATGCACAGTGCGAGTGCCATTTTTTAAAAATCTACGAAGTGCAGCTCATGACGGTGGTGTACATTGGGTTTTATGGAGAAAATGCAAAATGACCTGTGGGAGCTAAACTGTCTCAGATAGAGCTTAAGATTGTATTATCAACATATAGGAAGTCATATATGACCTATATCTTGGCCCTGTTAAAGTTGACCTCAGATGACCTTGAGATGTCAAACTCGAGGTCCAGCAAAATGTTAATAATGTTAAAAGACAGGAATTGAAATTTCAAAAAATGATATCTCAAAAACTGTCATATAACTTTTTTTCTAAATCGGGCAATCAACTCACCTTGGTACTCTTAATGAACATGCAAGAACCATTTCAGTTTCATCCGTGGAAGTTGCTCTTGTGGGGGCACTGTAATTTCACATTAGGTGATTCTTATGGAGAATACACAAAATGGCCTTGGGAGGCCAAATGGTTGCTGATAAAGCTTAAGGTAGTATTACCGATGTGTAGGAGGTCAGATATGACCTATTTTTGGCAGTGTTAAAGTTGACCTCAAATGATCCTGAAAGATCAAACTCAAGGTCAAGCAAAATGTTAAAAATTTCGAAGACTCCCAAGGCTTGAAAATATTCATACATGCCAACTCACTACGGCTTTTGGGGCGTTTTTTTCAGAATGAAACGCCCCCAGAGGCAGTGTAAGACCGAAAAATTATTGGCTATTATCCCACCCTTTATTGACAACAATTTGTCCTGGCTAATTCTTGATGGTTTTCCTTCATTAACACGTTTTCCAATTCAAGAATAATCAAGTTTTCAATTGAAGACAGCTTCTATTTTATGCGATCTAAAAGTGACAAAATAATGGGCTACATTCAGTACAGAAAAATAATTTAATTATAATTAGGTCTATTCTCCGAGCGGCGAATTTCAAAACTCTTCAGCGAATGAAGGTTATTCTGGTGACTATAGTTATGGTTTAGATCCGATTACATTTTTCAATCAGACAGCTGTTTATTTTATACAGCCCATTATTTTGTCGTGCTGCAAAAACAGGTGTAATGCGTGCTTGTCACATACCTTAATTCGCTGAAGAGTTCTGAAAATGCAATTTCAATTGTCAGCTTGATTATAATTAAATTATTTTTCTGTACTGAATTAGCCCATTATTTTAATTTTTAATCACATGGGGGAACCATCAAGAATTAGCCAGGACAATTGTTGTCAATAAAGGGTGGGAAAAAATAATTTTCGGGTCTATAACATCCCCTGGGGGCGTTTCATTCTGAAAAAAACGCCCCAAAAGCCATAGTGAGTTGGCATGTATGAATATTTAAGATAGAATATATATGTGAAGACCACAAAGGAAAAATTATCAACCCAAATTTTGCATTTTTGTATATTTTATATATTATATATTATGATATTACAACCCCAATTCCAAAATAGTTGGGACGAAGTATAAATTGTGAATAACCTCAAAATGCAATGACTTTCAGATCACATGAGACAATGTTATTTACAATAGAACATAGATAACATTTCAAATGTTGAAACTGAGATATTTCACATTTTTATCCACAAAATGAGCTTATTTCAAATTTTCTGGCTGCAACAGGTCTCAAAAAAGTTGGGACACAGGCAAAAAAGGGCTGAAAAAACAATTAATATATAAGAGAATCAGCTGAAAGAACATTTAGCAAGTAATTAAGTTAACTGGCATCAGGTGTGTAACATGATTGGCTATAAAAGGGATGTCTTAGAGAGGCTAAGTCTCTCAGAAGTAAAGATGGCCAGAGTCTCTCCAACCTGTGAAGGCTTGCGAAAAAAATTGTGGAATACTTTAACCCTACAGATTCGACGGACGCGCCGGATCGTCATAATCACGTGACCGATTTAAGACAACATAGCGGCAAGATGCAGCCTTGCAGATTGTCCATTTAAACTTATGTCGAAAGTGCAGACTCAAAACTATATACCAGTTTTTGAATTATCTTGATAGGCTAAGTAAAACAATTCTTATGATAAATTAATCACGCCACACTTTTCCTGACTATTTTTGTCACATTTGGTGCAGGAAGAGACAGTAAAGACGGGCTGTTTTGCCTTCTCTCGCAAATCGAAAGTGCTTGCTAGCAAAAAAAAAAAAAAAATCTTTTCCTATTGGTGGAAAAATGCACAACATCAACCAATCAAAAAATCCAATGGCAACGCATGGCATTTGGTTGCTGGGGAAGCGGGGAAATTTGTGTGTGGCAGTGGCAAAAAAGTGACAAGCGATATTGAGAGTCTATAGCGAGATATAACGTATAGAGAGATTTGACAGATTTAGTGAGTTTGGAGTGTATAGTTAGTGTTTAGTGTAGCGTGTTTAGTGTGTTGTGCAGTTGTTTTATATTTGTTTTGGGTGTTGAGACAATGAGGCGACTTCTGAACGTGGATCAGGCTTTGGAGCTCTTCTTTGAGATGGAGCAAGCGGAGAGCGGAGACGCCGGGTGTCACTCCGAGTGTGAGGAGGATGACGAAGTGGGTGATCCCTCTTTTATTTTGGAAGAGGAAATAGAGGAAGAGGAGTGTCCTACTCTTACAGAGCGCGCCACACGGAGGAGGGACAGCGAGCACACAACAGGTCCAGATCTCCGCTTGGCTCAGGCAGCAGAGCCCCGCCCCCACGCTGAGCCCTGGAAGACAGAGCAGGATGCTGACACTGCCGCAACAGTCAGCAGGTTCCAGCCACGGAGAACACCAGGAGTCCAGGTAGAGACACTGTCCTCCCATAGTCCAAAGGACCTTTATCTATTGTTTTTTGCTACTGACACAGTCAGAACAATCTGCAGCAACACCAACAAAAATGCTGCAAAAAACAAGGAAATAGGGAAGAAATATAAATGGACTGACATAGAGACAGATGATCTCCACAAATTTTTTGGTCTCCTGATCTACATGTCCTTGTTGTCTCTGCCAAGTATCCAAGACTACTGGAGACAGAACCACATTTTGTCTGCTCCCCTACCAGCCAAGGTGATGACAAGGGACAGGTTCCGAGCAATATTTTGGAACATCCACCTCAGTAATCCTGAGGAGGATGTAAAAAATGACCAAAAGAAGGGAACACCAGGCCATGAAAAATTGTTTTGAGTCAGGCCTCTTTATGATGACATCCTCAGTGCGTGCCAGGCTTATTACCACCCGAGGAGGGAGCTGGCAGTGGATGAAAGGATGGTGGCAACGAAGGCAAAAACTGGCATGACACAATACTTGAAAGATAACCCAACTAAATGGGGCTTGAAATTTTTTGTATTGGCAGAGTCACAAAGTGGCTACACCATCAGGTTCAGCATATACACTGGCAAGACTGAAACTGCAAGTGAGCATCGGCTGTCTTATGATGTGGTCATGAACCTTATGCAGCCATCCGATCTGGGCACTGGGTACCATACTTACATGGACAATTTCTATACAAGTCCCAAACTGTTCATGGACCTGGCCAGCATGAAGTTTGGAGCATGTGGCACCGACAGGCAGACCAGAAAAGGGTGCCCCAGAGGATGGAAAATGCTCTCACCAAAAAATGTGGAAGAGGATCAGTGAGATGGATTAGGGAGGACCCACTCCTTTTTGTAAAGTGGATGGTTACACGGGAGGTGTCTGTGTGCTCGACTATCCATGCTGCATTTTCAGGGGAGACAGTCCAGAGAAGGGAAGGATCGAAATGGACGGTGGGCTGTGAGAGACATTCCCTGTCCCACACCAATCACAGCCTACAACAAGAACATGGGTGGGGTTGACCTGTCGGACCAGCTCATTCAGTACTACTTCACCCACAGAAAAACTGCTCGCTGGTACAGAACCGTGTCGCTGCATTTCCTGGACATTGCAATGACCAATGCTTTTATCTAGCAACATGAGATGAGCAGTGCCAAGCAGAAGCAGCTAGGGATGCAACAATATCAAAATCTCATGGTACGATATCGTCACGATATTAAGACCATGCTACGGTATTATTGTGATATTGTCAAAAAAAAAAAAATGACTTGGAAAAAATGCCATAGTGTGGAAAATTAAGTGCCAAGAATGTTAAGGATAAACACACTTACTGTAATTGAACACAAACATAATGCTCAAATGTTCTAATCATATTTATTACTACCGACAGGTATTTTCAAGTGCAAAGAAAGGTGCAGGAACATCCAGTGTTTCAAGTAACAAGCAAATATAAAAAACTTTCAGTTGAGTGTCTTTACACTGACAATGTAAACATCCAGTGTAACAACTGGAAAACAATAATGTTCAGTTTAGCGTCTTTCAACTTTTAACTGACAATGTAAACGTGTTTCAATAAGAATAAAAACAATCATTTTCAGTTTAGTGTCTTTCAAATTGTAACAACAAAAATTGAACTTGTGCAATCAGACAGGTAATGGGGTCACATCTTAAGGCCCTCCCTCTTTGCTTCTGCAATCACAAATCTTGAAAACAAACAAAAAGAAATAATACAACATCCTAAAATTGTTTGTCAGCTCCCTGATTCACTCACACAATCTATCACTCAGTCACCTGAGACAGGTTCTTTTTCAGAAAAACTAGCATGTCAACATTGTGAGGAAGAAGCTGGGATCTCTGAGCATTGACAATATCTCCTGCACAAGAGAAGACCCTCTCACTTGGGACTGAGGTTGCTGGCACTGAGAGATAGGACTTAGCCAAAGTTGACAGCAGAGGGTAACGCTGTGCATACTCTCTCCACCACTTGAGAGGACACGCAGAGAGGCAGATAGAGGCCTCTTTGCAATATTAGTCTACCTCTGCTTCTGTCCCAGCCTGGGCCTGTGTGCCGCTGTCCATATGACTTAAAGAATCCCCCAAGAGATCTTCAAGAGCAGTCTTTTTGGTTGGAGGAGACACACCCACCTCAGTTGGAGCTGCATTCAGTCTTTGTGGGAGATCACTTACAGACCCTGGCTGTCCAGCAGCTTGTTCAGGGCTGCATGACACTGCTCCTTCTCCCTTACTGGGGTTCTGTGGAAGCAAGGAGCTATAAAAATTTCATCACTCTTGTCCCCCTTTACCAACAACACAGATCAAAGTTACTCTCATACAAACATTTTGCTTAAATTGCAGTTACACAAGCATACAATATATTAAATTTCCACTTTGACACACATAGTAAAATAAAATACATACTTGGTTCTGCATCTGTGTTGCTCTCAATTTCAGCCTGTTGCAAACATCCTCCCTCTCGTGGGCACTCCGTTGGGGAAGGTTCCTGAACCGGGGGTCCAATGCACTGCTCTCCTGCAGAAACTCCCCTTAGTATCGGCCTGCCAGGTCATTCATTATGGCTGTCTTCATTTGGGCAATGAGGCCAGAATCTTTGCCTGGTGCCATGCTCTCTTGTACCATGTGCTTGAGGGGCATGATGAGGGAGACTGTCGGCTGAGATTCTTCACAAAGCACAGTTGCTGCTTTTTTTCAATGGTGTGAGAAGTTGAACGATGCCCTCGGCATCTGCAATGTCGGCCCCGTCTAGAGTCTATCACACGTGCACTGCGTCTTACTTCATCACTTAGCAGGGCTGCAGCGACTGCCTGTTGTTGCTCCAGGTAGTGCTCGAGCATATTGAGCGAGCTGTTCCATCATGTAACAACGTCCATTATCAGTTTGTGCACGGGCAGGTTTAACATTTGCTGCTTTACAGTCAGCACCGCTGCGGCAGTTGAGCTGCGGTGAAAAAACGCAGCTACGCGTCTTACTCTACCAAGCAGGCGGCTGACACGGTTTACTTTTAAACCTGCCTTAGACGCCAGATTCAACGTGTGGGTGAAACAGTTAACATGCGGGGGACAGCATCATTTTAATATTGATTCACTTAATTATTATTAATTGTTTATGCTTGCTTACTCTTACTTTTACTCTTGCTTAGTTTCTCTCAGGCCTCAGTGTGCACCCTTGCATGTCTCTGATTAGCCTGGGCCTGCATAACTGTAAGTTTCCATAAATCTGACCAGTGCGTCATGGCATATAGCTTATCTGGAGCCATGCGGACCTGATGGGCCCATAACAAGGGCAAGATGTTCTTTCTCTCTCTCTTAGTTTATGTGTTTACAGAAGAAGGAGTGCAAGGGAGAGCCCGGAATGCGAACAAGACGACCTGCAGTTATGATAGCGAGGAATCACCTGTCTTCTCTGCGAGATGTACTCGTACCTCAGGAGCGGCTTGACGTGGGTTGCGTGCGACTGCAAGAGTCTTCCAGATTACATCATGATGTGTAAATCAGCACGGGGGAAAGAACGTCTAGCGTTTTCCTACAAAAGCCACAGAATCAGAAACTGTCCTTATCCTTGTTTGACTGGACTTGTTGTGTGCGGGGATCCTTTTTCTGCAGAAAAAGTAAACTGACCTTTGGCTTAAAAATATTAATTCCTTTGTCTCTGTCTGAGTTCTTTTTGAGAAGGTAATACCAGGAATATAAAATCAAAATTCCTACAACATTGGGGGCTCGTCCGGGATTGCAATATCTCACCTGCACTCCCTGGAGAATCGGCGCCGACTGCAAAACCGTGCACGTCGTCTTGAGAGACGTAAAAAGGGAAAGTCCTCAAACCCGGAGCGACTGGCAAGGCTCTTTGGGTGTTTAGTGAGGCCAGGAGGGAGGTTCTCCAAAATTTGTGGTGGAGGTGCGGGTGAGTGACGGAATTTTTACTGAATTCGGCTTAGTTGCTGTGTGAGACAGAGGAATTAATATTGCCAATTATGGGACGGACGAACAGTAAGGGGTTGTTGTTGTTGTTGTTCTTGTTGTAAGGACTGCTGTTCTGGGACAAATGATGACGTGACTTTGACTGAGACTGGGCAATTTGTTGAGAGTTGACATAATGGTTCAGGGAATCATTGTGGGTCTGTGACTGAGGAGTGTGTAGAACGCTGACATTATGGTTCTGGGAATCATTGTAGGTAAAGGAATTTGGGTTTCGTTGAAATAGAGCATTGTCTGTGTATGTTATCAAAGCAACGATGGTGTCAGATCATAAGAAAATTAGAGCCTTGGATCTTTTCCAATGTGAATGAATGTGAAAGAGGAAAGTGCACTGAGGTGTGTGTATATGTGTGTGTATGTGCTCTGAGCTCAGATTGCGTGTGTGTGTGGAAATCAATGTGAATGAACCTAACTCTGTGAGTGTCTGTAAACAACTGCATTGCTGGCATATTTGTTAGTTTTGTCTTTGTTAAATTACAGTTGTCATTCTATTCCATGAAGTGCTTATATAAATGTCTAAAATGAAATTAGCATTTATTCAAGAATAATTTAAGGTGCCAGTTGATTAGCCTATATTTACAGTATTTTATGGAATCCTTACTGTAATTGCAGGATTGGTAAAAAGTGAAATTTCTAAGAAAAAAGTGTATATTAGCAGTGCAAATTTGTAGGAGTTAAGCCATTTCAATGACTGTGGAGTTGTAAAAGGACAACGTTGCAGAAGTAAACAGAATAATTATTCCTTATGAAACCGAGCAAAATCCCTATTTCTTGATAAAATAAATGCTAACCCCTCTTAAACGACCAGTAACTATAAACAGAGGGAGTTTAGATGAAGTAACAATTGAATGTAAATTATACAAACATGGACAAGTGTTTCTAAAATTGTAAAGAGCTAGAAAATCTGAGCAGTTTTCTGTAAATAATTAGGCTGTGTGAGATTGGTGTGCTGGAAGCATATCTCTGAAAAGAAAATGAAGGAAAAGTAGAAACAAGAATAACGCGGTGTGTTCAAAATTTGCCAAAGTACTGTTTAACACTGTCTACAGTAAGAGACTGTGTGCCAAATTCAATTGATGCAGAGGTTTTTCTATCAAGCATTGAAAAATATCAATTGCTATCTGAAGGTAAAAAATTAAGGTAAAATGATCAGAAAAGTGCCAGTAAATATAAAATATAATATGAAATTTAATGTTACATATTAAATTAATATTAAAAAAAAATCAAGTGAACTATTGTGGGATTAGAGACTGCATGGGTTCTTAAACAAAGGCGCCAGAGTCAAAACAATAGAGCGAATGGAGCCTTATTGACCAAAGCAGACAAGTGGCGAAGATAGGTGAAGGGTCGACATACAGAAGTCAGAACAGAAGGATGATGAACAAATGTGACTGAAAGCTTTCCTGATCAAAGAAATGCAATTAAAGATCTTTTCTCCATTTTGTACAGGAACTGTCAACGAGTGTCTTCATGGCAAAGGAACTGAGTGGCTGATAACATTAATCTGTTATTTAACTTTTACAGGAAAGGATCCGAACGAGTTGAATTAAAACAAAATTGTTCATTATTGTTTGTCTCTAACTCCTCTTGGAACTTTTCCACAGAGAGCACTGCTGAAGATAAGTGATGAGCTGGCCAGCTGGGGATTCAACTGTGGGGTTTCAGCTTAAAAGTTTACCTTCTAAAATAGATTTGGGGAAATCCAATTTGAAGTATTAACACAAGACTAAATTCAAAAAGGTGGACTACCATATAATTGAAAAAAGTCCACTAGTAACGTGATCACATATTACTTTGCCATTTCTAAAATTTATTTTTGATTAAGTGGACAGTCAAATAAAAGGTACTGACTGAGGGGACCTTTATGTGCTGGGAGCCCAACGTGAAAACTATTAGTTGAATATTAAATATGTACCAATTTTTGTGAATAAAAAAATTTGCAAATTGTAACATAGTCTAAAGTGAATCCACCCGGTTCTGCTGATGATGTGGGAAAATGTAAGAATGGTTGGGGCTAATAAGCCCTGACTGTGCATTTCCTCCATGCTTTTAGCGGAACCCTAGACTGAGGTGGATTGCTTAATCATAATTAATTGAGAGGAAAAAATAAAAAACAAAAATGTATTCTCCATTGTGTAAAAGAAGTCCTATCTAATAATACTGCATGTTCTGGATTTAAGGACACCCCACTATCAAATCCTGATATTGAATACTTTGTTGATGGTTCGGCGTCAAGAGTCGATGAAGGCAACCTATGTGTTGGATATACTGTCTGTACTCATGATGCAGCAGAGCTGATAGCTCACATCAAAACATGTTGACCCAATCAGTTTGGCTGACGCCTTTGCAGACAGAGGAGCAAGGGCAACAGCCAAACACACTCTTGTGGGGCTATTACACCAATCTGAAGACTCAATTTCATGTGACCTGCAGCGAGCAGAGCATGATGCTGCTCCCCCACAAGAAAAATGTCAATGGACATCACATGGAACACAATGCACTGGTGACGGGTGGGTAGGACCCAATGGTAAGCCTGTATTACCAAAATCCCTCTTCCATATTGCTGTAGATTTGGTGCATGGGCAGTGCCATGTACCAAGAGGGGGGACCAAGGAGTTAATAGATCAAAGTACTATCACTTCTTTACTAAAAATTTTTTTTAAGAAATGTCTAACATGACAAAGTTATAATACACGGGTCACACAGGGAGGGGTAGTAGTACAGAAGGGGGCAATCCCTACACCCCCTGGGCCATTCCACACGGTTCATACATTTAACACCATGCGAAGGGAAGAGATATGTGTTGGTATTGGTATGACTCTTTTCTAGATGGATAGAGGCCTTCCCAGCCACAGCTATAGATGCGATTACAGTGGCTTAAGTTTTGAGTAGGGAAATTATTCCTAGGTGGGGGATTCCAAAAGCATTACATAGTGATAATGGGCCAGAATTTAGAAATGAAGTACTGGCTCGTTTGGGAGCAAAATTGGGAATAGAATTGAAAAAACATTGCGCATATCATCCACAATCAGTGGGATTGGCAGAAAGGACTAATGGGACCTTAAAAGCAAAATTGTGCAAAGCCATGGCTGAGACTAAATGGAACTGGGTTGCATGCCTGCCTTTGGCATTAACTAGCATGAGAATAACACCACAGCGGTCATTGGGGTTGTCACCTTATGCAGTAGTACATGGGAAACCTTTTGAATGTAAGTGAACCACACTTATTACAGAGAACACAAGTAGAAGAGGCAACTCTGGCAGAGTATATGAATAGAATGTTGACTAACAAAAGTGAGATTCGAAATGTGCTTCCTCCCAGATCAGTAGCGGAGCAGCCACCCGGAGAGATAAAGCCTGGAGATTGGATCCTGGTGCAGAGTGTCAGTAAAAAGCGGAAGTGGAGTGACCCGACGTGGAAGGGTCCATATCAAGTGCTCCTGACCACATCGACTGCAGTAACAATCCAGGAGAGAGAGATGTGGATTCATCAGTCACATTGTAAGGTGGTATCTCCTCCTCCAGCTGGTGTGTAGGTACATCTGAATAAGTCAGGATAGACTTGGAGGAGTCCGATTACAAAGGGGCGTGGCATATAGAGCTCGTCCGTCTCAACCTCGTGAAGAACTTATTTACGCTCCAAGTCAGTAGAGACTCGGACTTATTCATAAAAAAAAAAAAAAAAGGGTCTAATAAAATGGCTTACCTCTCCCAGTGTCTGTTCATTTTAAACATATGTAGCGCCTACTATGAATTTGAACAGTATAGTTAAATGCGCCATGGCAGTGTCTACTGCTCGTAGTGGATTAGTTTCAATAGACCCCAGTCTACCCCCACTTAATATAGTACTGGGTTGAAATACCGCACCGATAGGGATGGATATCTGAAGTTGGGACTTGTGGGTTCTAATGTCCCACTCATGGTAGTCCATTACAGTTGAAGCAGAAGTTTTGGCGATGTGTCAAAGGAAATGGCACAGAGTTTGTGGGGGTAACCCAGGGGTGCCAGGGAACTACTGATTTTCTGTGGGTATCCACAAATAAGTGACTAGAACAATTCGGACTAACCGCCCTGGGGGAAGGGTTAGCATCTGGGCAGCCACTACCCTATGATGATACTAAATTGTTTGCATTAATGGCTGCACCAACAAGTGCTTGGGAAACCCTGATTGTAAATGACACACTAATTTCTTTTTCTGTGTGACACGGGGGCATGTCGAGCTGTTATCAGAAAAGTAAGTGTAATTTTTCCACATCGGCTCAGCACTGATATGATACAAACTTGTGCTGCGAATGGGGCAACGGAACAGCGTAGCAACAGAGGAACTCAAATTTGAGGATCCTGATGAGGGAATTGCTACACGCTGCTCTGTAATAATATCCACACAGTGCCCAGTAAACCTCCTGGGGAGGGACGTAATGTCTAAACTGGGGCTCGGGGTGGTTCCTACAGGTCCTACTACGTGGGAGGCAATGCGCGTGTTCGAGGGAAACAAACAGGGTGAGATTGCGGGGGATCAGATGGTGGTTCTGGGAACGGACCCCAGCAATCTACTATCGCGTTGCAATTTGCAGATTGACCCCTCGCAAGCCGATTACAGAAATGTTGTAAATAGTGCTGGGGAGAGGACTGAAGACCCCCGTGTCTGGTGAAGTGGTGTCTGGTGAAGTATGAATTGACATATTGCCGTGGTACTGTCTAGTCGGCGTGTTTGTCGCATGTAAGGTTGTGGGCAACACGTGGTATGTGGGTGACAGCCCACACCTAGCAGAGGGGCGTTGAAGACGACCTCTGTGAACAGGCGAGGCTGGTGAAAACGGTCAAAGCGAATGCGTCAGTCGGCGAGTGGTGCTTCTGTGATCGGTGGGCTTTGAAAAGGAGACACCGGGAAGCAGAAGGCAGAGTTCTCAACCTGGGGGAGCCTGGGCGGAGATTTCTGTGGAAAGGGATCTAGCCTGGGACTGCGCCCTGAATGGGAGATTTGAAGGATCTAAGTGGTCAAAAATATGTGCCCAAGTTGGAATTGCAGGATGCTACTACTGCTCATTGTATTTGTTGACAGCAGCACAGGGAGGGTCTGCCAGCTTATAGGGCCCACACTGTACCTATATACCAGCTAATGATGAGGCAGGAGGGGTGATTGATCAAGCCTTGCAGCGTTTGAAGGATATATCTGATGCACAACAGCGAGACCTCGCACTAGCATCAGCAGACTCCTGGTGGGACTGGCTCCTGTCTGGAGGATGGGAAGCAGGAGTTACGTCTGTATTAAGTCTTGTAGCAGGGGGATTTGCTGTACTGCTCTTCTGCAGTTGCTGTGGGGTTCCCATAATTAAAGGATTGATATCAAAAATGTTGAGTGCTAATCCACAATATCAGATGTTTCTGTTACAGGACACCAATGAAGTGTATACTCTCCCCGTGAATGAAGTACATGTCGAAAATCGAGAGAAGTGGCATGCTGGCGGATAATCAATTATAAACAGGGGGGAAATGTGGAATCATTTTAATATTGATTCACTTAATTATCATTAATTGTTTATGCTTGCTTACTCTTACTTTTACTCTTGCTTAGTTTTTCTCAGGCCTCAGTGTGCACCCTTGCGTGTCTCTGATTAGCCTGGGCCTGCATAACTGTAAATTTCCATAAATCTGACCAGTGCGTCATGGCATATAGCTTATCTGGAGCCATGCGGACCTGATGGGCCCATAACAAGGGCAAGATGTTCTTTCTCTCTCTCTTAGTTTATGTGTTTACAGAAGAAGGAGTGCAAGGGAGAGCCCGGAATGCGAACAAGACGACCTGCAGTTATGATAGCGAGGAATCACCTGTCTTCTCTGCGAGATGTACGCATACCTCAGGAGCGGCTTGACGTGGGTTGCGTGCGACTGCAAGAGTCTTCCAGATTACATCATGATGTGTAAATCAGCACGGGGGGAGAAGAACGTCACAACGTTTTCCTACAAAAGCCACAGAATCAGAAACTGTCCTTATCCTTGTTTGACTGGACTTGTTGTGTGCGGGGATCCTTTTTCTGCAGAAAAAGTAAACTGACCTTTGGCTTAAAAATATTAATTCCTTTGTCTCTGTCTGAGTTCTTTTTGAGAAGGTAATACCAGGAATATAAAATCAAAATTCCTACAACATACGCGTCTTACTCTACCAAGCAGGCGGCTGACACGGTTTACTTTTAAACCTGCCTTAGACGCCAGATTCAACGTGTGGGTGAAACAGTTAACATGCGGGGGACAGCCCGGCCTATCTCACTGCTACAGCCATGTTTCTTGCGTTGTCTGTGACAACAGCAATGCCATTTGTCGTGTTGATCCCCCACTCTGAAATGGCATATGTTAGCACCTCTGCAATGTTATGCCCGGTGTGTGACTCTAACAAAGCCCGAGTTTGAAGCACAAAACTTTTCATCTCCCACTCACCAGTCACAATGTGTGCCGTAATGGTTACGTAGCTCTGAGTAGCTCGTGATATCCAACTATCTGTCGTGAGTGAGACACTCTCTGCCTGCTCGATGCTCTCTTTCACTTTGGCCTTTGTCTCTTGGTAAAGTGTTGGTGTTAGCGTTTTGCTGAAGTATGTCTGTGATGGAATTTTGTTCCTTGGCTCAAGCACGTTCACCAACCTTTTTAATCCCTCATTGTCCACCACTGAAAACGGCTGCAGGCCTTTGGCAATGAATTCTCCGATACGCCTTGAGATTAGTTGAGCTCTCGTGCTGTCATGAGGATAACCTGGTTGAAATGCCTCACGAATTGATGTTTGGCCTCGCTTGCTTCTTGGTTTCACATCAAGAATCTTTTCTGGGTGATGGTTCATCATGTGGCTTCTCATATTACTTGCATTCCCCGGCTTGTAGACGATCGCGGTCTGGCAGTCTCTGCAAACAGTTTTTTGCATGTCTGTCGTCATGTTTTCTCCTCGATCGTTTTTGTTTACCACAAAACCAAAATGCATCCATACTTCTGATTTAAACTTCGCAGGAGGTTCCACTAGTTTAAGTTTTCAGTGCATCAGGGGATCATTCTTCTTCTTCTTCTTCTTTTATTTTGTGGCTTTACAATCTGTTAGTGTATTACCGCCAACTGCTGTATATTCAGGGTATTTTTTTTTTAAAATAGTTATTTATCATAAAAAGAAAAAAAAAAACCCTCCACCCTAACCCGCATTCTTAAACAAATGTAATTTCCTTTGTATAATTTAAATACTAGTCATTTGACTCCCACTAAGGCCTTTCTCTAAAATTCCCTGGCTCTCGCAGGGGATCATGGGACCCACTCAATAGCGCCAAAAAAAACCTACACTGGCGGGAGTACAAGTTCTCGTTTGATAGTGTCACATGCCATGGCATTATTGTGAGAATTTTAAAATCGAGATATCGTGATAGGTACAATACCGTTACATTCCTAGAGGCAGCCAATGACACACAAGGACTTTATGGTGAAGCTGGTGCGTCAGCTTTGTGATGTGGATGAGGCAGGTGTTCCCCAGAGCAGGAGAACTGACCATGTACCCGTGCCCACTGGTACAGCCACAGATGCTGGTCAAAAAGCCACCAAAGGCAGACTGAAGTGCAGATGCTGCCTCCTGGTGGACAACAGGAGATGTGACACACCCTGGAAGTGTCAGGCCTGTGATGTGCCCCTCTGTCTTGTGGTGGACAGGAACTGTTTCTTGCAGTGGCACAATTTGTGGCATCTGATTGAGATGGTGATGTTTTGTAAATAGTTATACAAAAAAATGCCTGAGGCATGTCCTGCATTTTTATGTAAATTGTTGTATATAACTTTGTTATTTTGTAAATTTGTACATATGTTTTTGAAAATGACATTTTGTATTTGCATTCTAATTCATCAAAATGGTTCGTTAAACATATTTGTGGTTTTCACAGTAAAAAAAAAAAAAAAAAAAATCATTTTTTTCCTACTCGGATTTAATGTCTTTTGTGTGATTTTAGGTCCAATGTGTTAATACAGTATGTCAAAATGAAAAATTAACTGTAAATTCACACAGCTGAAGTTGTGCTGGAAAAAAAATGATACCGAACAAGGCAAGGTAAACAGTTTTTAAGGTGAGATATAAAGGTAAAATCTAATTTAATATAAAGGCGTATAATTAAACGAAAAGTCCGTCAAAGGAGACCCAAAACTCTCCAGCAGCTGGATGCCTGTATTAAACAAGAGTGGGATCAAATTCCAATGGCTAAACTCAAGAAGCTTGTCTCCTCAATGCCCAGACGCCTCCACTCTGTGTTAAGGGGAGAAGAAACCTTTTGGAAAAAAATTGACAGTATATGACCTGAAATACATAAAATGTGAATTTGACCTAATTTGCATAATTACCACTCTGATTTCACCGTTATTTCTTTGCCTTATATCTCAGGACTGAAGCAAGATATTTGAATCAGGTTTTTTTTTTATTAGATTTAGTTATGTTTACACCTTCTTCTGAACTAGAATAAAGCATTTGCACATAATACTTGAGATTTAGTGGGGTAAAAGAGGATCTTGCCATTTTTCGCCCCCTCAATATGAAATATAAATCACCATAACTCACAGACCCAAAGTGCTAAACCAAAACTTTTAGTTCAGTAGACTTCCTGATATGTACACAGACTTCTGTCAAAATTTCATGAGAAAAGCTCCACAAATAAGTAAGATATAGTGCCTTAAATGATAGCAATCGGGGCAAAAATCAGGTTTTGAGAAAATCCAGGTTAAAGTCAAAGTACACCAACAAATCATTGTAACAGTCAACTTAGAGCATTAAAATGCCCCTGAAGCATAAACTTCTCCCTCCTGCTCCCTCTGATTGATTGTCCTGTTCTTGAGCAGATTGAAGTGATTTTTGGGTTTCTCCTCCCCTTAAAAAGAAGAGGGGATGCTACACCATGGTAACCAGGCCCCCTGACAAACTGGTCGGCAATCACTGTACGCATTGCCCACTGCTGTCGTCTTGGCAACAAACAGGCCAAAATTTCACAGCATGCGGCAGATTCAACAGTGTTCATATCTTGACAGGCTGAACAGGTTTATCTTGCACGTGAAAATGACGAGTTTAGCTTGGTTCTATTCTGGATGGACAGCTATCTGACCAAAGGTGGTGCTCTAAAGAGCTAATGTTCTACCAACCTAATATTCCATATTCCCAGACATATACCAAAGTTCTGTCTTTTGACAAAAATAAAGTACATGCACAGTTATACAACCCCAATTCTGAAATAGTTGGCACGAAGTGTAAATTGTAAATAATATCAAGATGCAATGAGTTTCCGATCACATGAGCCAATATGTTATTTACAGTAGAACATAGATAACATTTCAAATGTTGAAACTGAGACATTTTACAGTTTTATCCACAAAATGAACTTATTTCAAATTTTCTGGCTGCAACAGGTCTCAAAAAAGTTGGGACACAGGCAAAAAATGGCTGAAAAAGCAATTAATATTTAAGAGAATCAGCTGAAAGAATATTTAGCAAGTAATTAAGTTATCTGGCATCAGGTGTGTAACATGATTGGCTATAAAAGGGATGTCTTAGAGAGGCTGAGTCTCTCAGAAGTAAAGATGGCCAGAGGCTCTCCAACCTGTGAAGGCTTGCGTAAAAAAATTGTGGAATACTTTAACCCTACAAAACAATGTTCCTCTACATCAAATTGCAAAGGCTTTGAAGGTCTCATCATCAACAGTGCGTAACATCATCAAAAGATTCAGAGAAACTGGAAAAATCTCTGTGCATAAGGGACAAGGCCAAAGACCTTTACTGGATGCCCGTGATCTTCAGGCCCTCAGACGCCACTGCATCACTCACCGGCATGATTCTGTCATTGACATTACTAAATGGGCCCAGGAATACTTAAAGAAACCACTGTCAGTAAACACAGTCCGCCGTGCTATCCACAGATGCCACCTAAAACTCTATCATGCAAAAAGGAAGCCAATGTTGAGCATGATCCAGAAGCGCCGCCGTGTTCTGTGGGCCAAGGCTCATTTAAAATGGACTGTAGCAAAGTGGCAAAGTGTCCTGTGGTCAGACGAGTCCAAATTTTACATTCTTGTTGGAAATCATGGGCGCTATGTCCTCCGGCTAAAGAGGAGAAAGACCACCCCTCCTGTTATCAGCGTTTAGTTCAAAAGCCATCATCTCTGATGGTATGGGGATGCATTAGTGCATATGGTGTGGGACACTTGCATGTTTTAAAAACCACCATGAATGCTGAAAGGTATACACAGGTTTTAGAGCAACATATGCTCCCCTCCAGGACGACATCTATTCCAGGGAAGGCCTTGTGTATTTTCAGCAGGACAATGCAAAACCACATACTGCAACTATTACAACAGCATGGTCTTCAATGCCCAGTAGAAGAGTCTGGGTGCAGAACTGGCCTGCCTGCAGCTCATTTTGTGGAAAAAATTGTAAAATTTCTCAGTTTCAACATTTGCTATGTTATCTCTGTTCTATTGTGAATGAAATACTGGCTGGTGTGATTTGAAAGTCATTGCGTTTTGATTTCATTCACAATTTACACTTTGTCCCAACTATCTCGGGATTGGGGTTGTACATAAAATTTGTAATCCCTTTGGTATAAAGCTTGGTTGGTTTGAAATTGGAAAAGAATATTGGTGGTGATTGTGGCATTGTGTCAACATGCAAGACTTTTACCAGTAGTCAGTATTGAAGACACAACTTCACTCCCCATGTAATCTAACAGTGACGAATTAATGGGCTAAATTTAGTAGAGGAAAATAATTTACTCAAAAATAGGCCCATGCTTTACGAATGACAAACTGCTCTGAAACTTCCGCACTACCTTTTCCGCACATCAGGGCCCGTATTCACAAAGCATCTTATCTTACCGCTAGGAGTACTCCTAAGTCGCACTAAAACATTTTATGTAGGAGTAAAATCTTAAAGTTATTCACAAAGCTGCTGAGAGCAACTTTTAGTGAAGAAAACTGGTAACTCCTAGACTAGGAGTATCTCTGTGAGAGGTGGAAGTAAATCTCCGTTGCTATGGATGACGTCAATTCTCATGCACGAGTCTTGAGACAATGAGCATGATGATTGGTTGTTTGGTGACAGAGCGGCCCATTGAAAAAAATATCCCACATACAACCCATGGAGGAAAAAATGAGGAAATAATCAGAGCGGCTGGTTTGTTCCATAATATAATAACATATTGAGCACTCCTGAAAATGCACTACGCGCAATCCCCACATATCACGCTCTAGGCAAATAAACATACATAGGAAAGAGATAGTTGTAAAAACGCCAATAGCATAAAACGAGTCAATAATAAAACGCGTCATTTGCCCCAATAATTAGCAACTTATTACCCAATGAGAATATGTTGCGATCATTTAAATGTCGAGCCATTCAAGTTTGTTTGCCCTAAACTGTCATGGATGAAAGTTCAAAAAGGACGTGAAAGCCCCAACTGGAGCCATGACCAGTTACTGCTGCTGGCCCAGTTGGTGCTGGAGCGAAAGCATGTAATCAAAGGGAAATTTGGCTCGTGGGTGAACAGCAAATCCAAGCGGGATGCGAGGGATAATATCAGCCTACAGATCAATGCTGCATTCCCCTCGGTGTCAGTCGCGGACAGCAGATGGTATGGGCTGCAATCGCAAGAGAGGTCCGAGATTGCAGCCTATAAACGGGCTATCGTTCAAACAGGAAGGCATACTAAGCTTGATTTGTAATTTATAGCCTACAATTTAAATATGCATACAAAATATGACATAGGCTGGTATTATTATGATGATCTATTAAATGTAACCCTCACTCAATACCTTAATAAAATAATTCATGCATAGCAGGAGGAGGTACAGCACCAAAGCCACTGTCCCCTAGCAAGTGACATCCCTCAGGCACATAATGCCTTTCAAATAATTGGCATAAGCTGCTTTCCATTAAAATGTGAGAGTCATGCGTGGATCCTGGCCATTTCGCAACAATGTCCAAAATATTGTATTCGGCATCAAATACTATCTGGGTGTTGATGGAATGAACTTTTTTTTCTGTTTACAAATACCTCTTCATCTTGGGTCGGAGAGATAATTCAAATATGGGTCCCGTCAATAGCACTGATGATACCGGGCATACCTGAGATGTGTATGAATTCAAGTTTGATTCTGTTTTGTTAGCGAATGTCCATTGGAAACCGGATAAACTGTTGGATGATATGGGGTTCACAGAGCGCATTGATTGTTTGTGAATTGAGCGACTGACAGATGATTGTAAAATCCCTAAATTGTCTGCATTGCAAAGTTGCATTTTTCCGGTGGCCAAGTAACGAAGTGTTGTCAAACATTTTATTTTGAGGGCTTATTGGGTTGTTTCTCATGGTTGGAGACGTAATTTTCTCCCTCACCAGTTCAACAACAAATAAAATCGCTTCATGGTCGATCCGATATCTTTTCAACAACTGCGCATCATTCAGAATTTCCAAGTCATTCCGTCTTACAACAGCAGCAGCCATTTTCCGATTCTTTGTGAATAGGTTTTAGCGAGTTAGGAGTCCTCTTGACAACTTTTAAGCTCTCCCAGACTTAAGGGCTACTTTAAGGCTTAAAATGCTTTGTGAATCACACTTAGGAAAAATAATTAGAAGTCCTAAATTTACAACTGATACGCCCTTTTTTTTAGGAGTTTCTCTTAAATCCAGCAGTTAGGATCTACTTTTAGCGCTAAGATGCTTTGTAAATACGGGCCCTGAAATATAAAAAAAAAGACAAATGACTTATTAGACACTGACCGCGCATTTATGAATGCCATCTTTGTGGAGACAGTACGTAAGGTAGAGATGGAGGTAGTGGATGGATTTCACCGAATTTCCAACTTGTGATGGCATGCCGTGGCCTCTGACGCGCTGTCTTGCAGTGATACGAGAGCACGACATAGAGCTGATGACATAAATGATGCCATCAGCGGTGATGCCGATAGGCTTACACAGACTGTGACAAGCACCGCAATGTACGCAGGGAGAGCAGCAAGTGAATCCAACAGCAACACAAAGCTTGTAGGTCCTGGACGGCAGAAGAGACGAACAGTTCAGGCCCAGGAGGTCAGACGTCAAATAAGAATAACCCATGTCTAAGGCCCTATGAAATCCGTTTTATTTTTTTCCAAATTCCGTTTTATTTTTTCCCAAATTCCGTTTTTTCCGTTTTAATTTTCGGAATTCCGTTTTTTACCAATTACACCAATTTTACCACCAGAGAGGTGTGCTATTTATGTTAATGAATAAAATGTTCACTGATTAAATAGAAATAACCTTAAATTAGTTGATGGAACCCTCCATTTTCCTCAGTACTTAAAGTCAGAACAAGTACTGCATAATGACACAATATAACATTGCACTGTGATGAAAAAATTTTTTTTTTTAACCTGTGTACTTCCGTGCACAGAAAAACCATTATGATTTTTTTAAAATGTTTAAATGGTGTCTCTTAAAGGAAAAGAAAACCCTTTTTTTCAGCTTTTACCCAATAAAGGCACACTGCCCCTACTATTCAAATATGTTCTTGTGAATTTTTTGAAACATGTTTTTAATGACTTAATCAGCTCAAGAAGATCAGATTAATACGTTGGGCTCTAATTTCTTGGCGCAGCGCAGGGTGGCGCAGCGTGGCATAGCCCACGCAGTGGTAATTTCGTCCAGCGCAGCCCGCGCAGTGGTAAGTTTGTCTTGTTGCAAGACCATGCACAGCCACTTTGGCAATTTGGTAGACGGACGTGCGCCGAGATGGGTGTGGCGGCGTAGTAGGGGGAGGTGTCACATATTCATCAAGACGCAGTGACAATTTCATGGCAAAAATCTCCGCTGAAGTTACGCAGAAAGCTCGCCAGCTCCAACCTGGTTTACTTTCTGTGCAGTGGTAATTTGGCTGACCGGCGACAGTGCGACATCGCCACCGAAAACCTCACAGGCAGGTTTCCAGAATGTCAGGCGCATTTCAATGCAATAAATAATTACAGCAACCACTATTTAATGTGACTATCTGAATCAGCACATAAATTATAGTATCTATATCGATTGTCCTGATGTCAGATCAAAGAGAGAGAGAGAGAGAGAGAGAGAGAGATGTGTGGGCGGGAGTGCGTGTGTAGGCTATGTGGGTATGTGCCCTTCAGCTGCTTTCACACCGGACGCGAAACAAATATTTTGCACGACTGATTACATTCAAAGTCAATGCAAAGTGTATTTGCATTTACTTTGAATGTAATCTGTCGTGCGAAAAATTCGTTTCGCATCCAGTGTGCAAGCGGCTTAATACTATTATTGTCACTTAAGTTTTATTGTTTTTAGTGGGGGAAAGGAATACAGCCTGATTGCTATGATCTCGTACTGAGTTAAGATCACATATTGAAAATAAATGTTAAACGTATCTTGCATTGTTGTCCATGCATGTTAATCCCAAAATTTTAAGCAGCAACTGGGTGTAATAATAGGAACACGCTATCCATCGTTTCTCTTCCCAATGATGCAGGCAGAAGAAATAAATGAGCAACCGTCGTATTTCATTCCAACGTCATAAGTTTGAATGATCTGACGTAGTTTCGTTTTGAAATTCCATTCAAGTTCGCTAATGGTAATAATTCGTGAATGCCCTAGCTAGCCAGCGAACTCATATTCGTAATGTTTAATATAGATGTAAGCGGTGCAGAAAACATGCCTGAAGCAGCAAAGTAAAATGCAACATTAACGCATCATGCAGATATAGGACAGAGGCTTCTATATTCCAACGCATTAAAGGTGAGGAGAGGAGCTCATTTGATTGGTGAAGATTTGACTCGGCTGTATTATACCCAAACACGCCTTCTCTCCTCCCTCTATCCCACTTGCGCCGGCAGCAAGGACCGAGGTGGGACAGAGGAGTACTTGCGCCAGGCTGCACCGGGCACGAAATTGCAACATACGCCTGGACACACCCCGTTGGCGCGGCGCTCCCCCCATTGGCTGTGTCAGCACCTGGTCTACGAATTTAGAGCCTGTTGTGTGCAGTGCGCCATGTTTGTTGGAATCAGGGTGGCTTACCCCGTCACTCAGACATCTGAACTCTTGAGTGCGCGGAGGTCATACATTAAATAAATCTCGTGGCGTAGCGAGAACTGAAAAATTTGTTGGGGCAGGGACATACCTTTAAACTAGTTATTAGTTCTGACTTGTTCTCAATAATTTTCATAATTAACGATACATTCATTCCAAGAACACTCCACACTATCAGGTGTTGCTAGTTGTCCCCTTGGACGACAATCATACATTTTGACGTGTTATTTGGTGCATTTAAATCAGCGTCATTCAAAATTGTATACCTGTCAATTCTCACGCATATGGCTTGAGTCTCACGCTTTTAAGAGGCATATCATGTTCTCGCGCTGTCGTCAGCAATTAACCCATTAATGACCACTGTCCCATTTCTGGGACATGGCACATTTTAACCTCTGTAACCCAAGTGAATGCGTTACTGTGACTAAGCTGCTGTAGCTTAATCAAGGGAAGTAACTTCGCATCCAGGAAAAGTGCTTATGAGAGTAGTCTCCCTTTACAGCAGTGGTGGGGGCCGCCATTTGCATGAATTTCTCAAAATCTGTAACAGCACTATGTGACGCTCCAAGAGGTGTGTGCGTCATTTTTTTTCTGACTGAGGCACATTTTTATATCACACTAAAGACAAGAATTGGAGATTATAGCATTGTCTAAATATGTTTTTTCTCAGAATGATGATTTTTATGCTTTCAACAATCTGTGTACATTAAGTAAAGGAACATACATACTTGGGGTCCTCGATGACAAAATAAATATTTTTCCCAGAATATAAGTGTTGAATGTTCATTGTACGCCATATCCGATAGTAAAAGGTAACTTTTACTTTGAAAAGAAATTTGGGCATTAATGGGTTAATAACAAAAGTGATAATTAAAAATTTCATTTTGCAAAACAAAATTACATTTGTAGATGTAATTACTGAGTCCCATTTTTTTATCAACCCATACTGTACCGAGAGTGAAAGCTGATATTTCATCAGAACATGGATCAGTCATTATTCAATCAACGTGTATGTAAGAGGTTATCACGCGAAAACTGAATTCTTTGTGCGTGGAAGTTTTTTCAGTGCGTTGCGGTAGATTTCTCCTCTAATTACATGGAAACCGATTATGTCTCCACTCTTCTCTTTTCTCAGGGGTCAGAAGCTATGAAATTGCATAAAGACATTTCAAACTGTCTTTTATTTCATTTAAACAATTTAAACGATCATGAAGCGCAAGTTAAATCACCTGGGCCCGTATTCACAAAGCATCTTAGCGCTAAAAGTAGGTCCTAACTGCTGGATTTAGGAGAAACTCTTTAAAAAAATGGGCGTATCAGTTGTAAATTTAGGACTCCTAATTATTTTTACTAAGTGTTATTCACAAAGCATTTTAGGCCTAAAAGTAGCTCATAAGCCTGGGAGAGCTTAAAAGTAGTCAAGAGGACTCCTAACTCGCTAAAATCTATTCACAAAGAAAGGGAAAATGGCTGCTGCTGTTGAAAGACGGAATGACTTGGAAATTCTGAATTATGCGCAGTTGTTGAAAAGATATCGGATCGACCTTGAAGGGATTTTATTTGTTGTTGACTTGGTGAGGGAGAGAATTACGTCTCCAACCATGAGAAACAACCCAATAAGCCCCAAAATAAAATGTTTGACAACACTTCCTTCCTTGGCCACCAGAAAAATGCAACTTTGCAATGCAGACAATTTAGGGATTTCACAATCATCTGTCAGTCGCTCAATTCAACAAACAATCAATGCGCTCTGTGAATCCCATATCATCCGACAGTTTATCCGGTTTCAATGTACATTCGCTAACAACACAGAATCAAACTTGAATTCATGCACATCTCAGGTGCTATCGACAAGACCCATATTCCAATTATTTCTCCAACCCAAGATGAAGAGGTATTTGTGAATAGAAAAAAAGTTCATTCCATCAACACCCAGATTGTATTTGATTCCGAATACAATATTTTGGACATTGTTGCGAAATGGCCAGGATCCACGACTGACTCACATTTTAATAGAAAGCAGCTTATGCCAATTATTTGCCAGGCATTATGTGCCTGTGGGATGCCACTTGCTCAGGGACAGTGGCTTTGGTGCTGTACCTCCTCCTGCTATGCATGAATTATTTCATTAGGCTATTGTGCGAGGGTTACATTTAATAGATCATCATAATATTACCAGCCTATGTCATATTTTGTATGCATATTTAAATTGTGGGCTATGAATTACAAAACAAACTTAGTATGCTTTTCTGTTTGAATGATAGCCTGTTTATAGGCTGCAATCTCGGACCTCCCCTGCGATTGCAGCCCATATCACCGCTTCTGAGACACCAGGGGGAATGTAGCATTGATCTGTAGGCTGATATTATCCCACACATCCCGCTTGGATTTGCTGTTCACCCCCGAGCCACATTTCCCTCTGATTACATGCTTTCGCTCCAGCACCAACTGGGCCAGCAGCAGTAACTGGTCATGGCTCCAGTTGGGCTTTCGAGTCCTTTTGAAACTTTCATCCATGACAGTTTAGGGCAAGCAAACTTGAACAGCCCGACATTTAAATGATCGCAACATATTCTCATGGGTTAATAAGTTGCTAATTATTGGGGCAAATGACACGTTTTATTATTGACTCGTTTTATGCTATCGGCGTTTTTACAACCATCTTTCCTATGTATGTTTATTTGCCTGAAGCGTGATATGTGGGGACTGCGCATAGTGCATTTTCAGGAGTGCTCAACATGTTATTATTTTATGGAACAAACCAGCCGCTTGGACTATTTCCTTATTTTTCCCTCCATGGGTTTTATGTGGGATATTTTTTTCAATGGGCCGCCCTGTCACCAAACAACCAATCATGCTCATTATCCCAAGACTTGTGCATGAGAATTGACGTCATCCATAGCAACGGAGATTTACTCCCACCTATCTCAGAGCTACTCCTAGCCTAGGAGTTACCAGTTCTCTTAACTAAAAGTTGCTCTCAGTGGCTTTGTGAATAACTTTTAAGATTTTACTCCTACATAAAATGTTTTAGCGCATCTTAGGAGTACTCCTAGCGGTAAGATAAGATGCTTTGTGAATAGGGTCTAGATCTCTAGTCTTGAGATGCAATTAATTACAGTTGATTTAACTAGCCCTCTGTTGTGTGCTTTAGTTTGCAGACCACCAAAATTTAACTAGAGAGTCCGGTCAGCCGCGACCGCATGGGTGTAGCCCCCAGTAGCCCGCTTGTCCCCTTTTTTGCGCATTATTCAGCCAAAACTGTTGCCATGGCATCCGAAATCAATAGGCGTTATAATTGAAGTATATCGCATCTCCATACTAAATATGAAATTGCAGCCTGTACTGCGTCCACAAGGAAATCTCTATGTTTTGCCACGAATGTGCGTATTATTCAGCTAATATTGTCACCATGGCAATCAAAATCAATATGTGTCATAAGTGAAGCATAACACGTGTACATACCAAATATGAAAGTAATCTATCAGAAATTACAGCTTGTACAGCGTCCACATGGAAAGTGTATGTTTCAGCACAAATGTGCACATGATTTGGCCAATACTGTTGCCATGGCAAAAAAAATTGATAGCTGTCATAAGTGAAGTGTAACACATATGTCCATGCCAAATATTAAAGTAATTGGTCAAAAATTGCAGCCTTTACTGCGTCCACAAGCAAATCTCTATGTTTTGCCACTAATTTGCATATTATTCGGCCAATACTGCTGCCATGGCAACCAAAATCGAGAAGTGTCATAAGTGAAGTGCAACACGTCCATACCAAATATGAATGTAATTGGTCCACAAAAAAATTTTCTACTGACGCGGACACGGCGGCGGGGGCGGAGACGACACACGTGAATCCATAGTAGCCGTCCAACTTTGTCCGGGGTTACAATAAGAACTTTATTCAAGAATTCTCTGATTTCCTATCTTTTTTATGACCCTGAGGGTCATTTATGTCTTATATGCGGTGTGTTGTAGTTCTCCCTCTCCTCCCTTTTAGTGTGCGTGCATGCGTGCATGCGTGTGTGTGATTTTGGGTGCCTGCATGGGTGTCAGCTGTTTTCCCTACAGTCCAGGTGGTGGTTTTTGATTGGCTGGACTGGACCAAATTGGGGAGCACTGATAGGTGGAGCAGAGTGGGAGGACGCTTCCTGATTGGTGGAGCCTGGACCTTCGGAGATTTAAAATCCCAACTGACAGCACTTGAGGGCCCTCCCTTTCAATTGTGCCATTCCCAACTAAGGAACCAGATTTCAAAACTTGCCTGTAGCCTCGTGTGCTGTTGTGATTTGAGGAGTGGTGTGAATCTTTAACTTTGGAAATAGCCTTCTGTATTTTCGTTTGAGCACTTGTAAATATTGAGCACCCGTTTCAGCAGTTTTTGGTAGGTGGGAGTAGCCTCTTTTGTTTTTATGGTTTTCTCTTGTTTTAAGTTATGAGTCTAAGGTAGCCTGCTGTATTTTATTTGCAGAATTTGGTTTTTGGTTAGAGGTCATTTTTAGGGGCCAAAAAGCTTTTTTGTTTATTGTTTTGGGGTTATACTATGCACGTTTTTAATAAATTACTGATGAACATTCAGATTTTTTGTGCTGCTGGCCCTTCTTGGGAGTGGGAGAGCGGGAGGGTCACTCATGTTGTGTCTCTGCAACCCCCTAGACCACGGACTTAACAATTCATTGTGCCTTGTTATGACAAGGCCTCAATCATTGGACATTTTATCATCCATGTTTTCTGTACTTCAAAGCCTTTGGTTAAAGATTTTTAAAATCATGTCGACTCTTTTAATTTAACACAGTTCGCACTAGGCCCTACGCGTGAACATGCATACTCTTGATCTAGTGTTTTCATTTGGTTTTCCAGTTGACTATGTGAAGGTTATAGATGCTGGCATTTCTGATCATAATCCTGTTCTGTTTGACTCCATCTGATCTTTTCCTGTTCTCTATGCCTCCCAATGTCTTTATTTCACTCATTCCATCAATTCCTTTATGGCTAAGCTCTTTACTGGTACCTATCTTGATATACACTGAACAAAAATATAAATGCCCCATGTCAAATTTTTGAGTTTTTATTAACATTAGGGTTATGCGATATATGAAGCGAATCAAAATTCATTTTTGTTAATGACTTATCTTCAGATCACCGTCCATTACATCTTGATATTGGAATCTGCAAAGGAATGACAATCCTTTGAACACGTTGGGGGTCAGGTTGAAGAAATTGAATGTTCAATATCTTGTGTGTCTATCATTTGCATCTCTCAGAGCAACACATCTCCTTCGCATGGAGTTGATCAGGTTGTCTATCGTGGCCTGTAGAATGTTATTCCATTCTTCCCAGAGGGCCACACGGAGCTGGCGCACATTATCCGGAACTGGAACACGGTCGTGGACACGTCGATCCAGAACATCCCAAAGATGCTCTATGGGCAACATGTCCGGCGAATACGCAGGCCAGTCCAGAACTGGAATGTGCTCTGCTTCAAGGAACTGCATATGAGGCATCCAGATGCCAATGGCACTTTGCATGACCTGAGACATTTGACATGTTTTGAGGGGGTGGCCTTTTATTGTCCCCAGTATAAGGAGTGTCTGGGTACTGCTCATTCTGTCTGATCACCGTCTGGAAATGCCACACCTATGTACTGAGTGAAATCACTGCATCACTGAGCAAATGCTCACTGACAGAGAGATGGATTAAAAAATGGTACACAAAGAGAAAATATCAAGAGAAATATCCCTATTGTACAAGTAAAAGTCAGCATATGCTCACTTAGAGTTGTTAACTCCATGTGGCATCAATATTTGACATGGGGCGTTTATATTTTTGTTCAGTGTACTTGATAACCATAAAGCTGCTTTTCTGCCCTATACTACTTCTGATGAGCTTGTTGGCCAGTTTAACTCATTGTGTGCTGATATCTTGAACAGGGTTGCTCCAATAAAACCTAGGACACCTAAAATTCAAACTCAGCCTTGGCTAAACATTTTTTAAATGCTAATGACAGTGCACGGGACAACTAAAAATTCTTGCAGACAACCTGATTTGTCCTATTTTTTTTTTCTTATTTCTAACACTGGTACTTGCACCAAACTGAACTCCAATGGGCACGTTGGTCTTAAAGTGAGGTGTGGTTGGGCACATCGTTGGCGCATTGCCATCTTGTGGCAGCAGATAGTGATTGCAAGATTATCCAACAAAAACCTGGTCATAAGTCAATTGTCAGTTTTTAACTTCTATTTTAGGGGCTCATTATTAAGATTGTATTATGTGCTTTTGTAAGTGAGTGCACAACGTGTGTACACTCTGATTATTTCACATACAGGGACAAGCAGCAGCACATGCACTTGCAAATGGTTAAAATAAAATATTACAATGTGACAGATTATCATTGTGTAAATCAAGATATTTAAAAGATAGACATCATAATGGCAAGTAAGATTGTTTGCATGCCCATGCAACTGTGTGCCCCATCATTGAATGCTCTGATGTATTTGAATCATAAGGGAAAGTCCATTAACATTCAGGTGATTCATGATTCAATGTGCAAGATTACACATTTAGGTATGTGCAAATTATTCAGGATAATGCCATGACACTTTTATATTGGCAAACTCTGTCATTCCCACAGTCTTCTCAGCAATGAGGGGTGGCTGTTAAGGCACCATTAAAGACATGGCATGTCTTGCCTTAAACTGCGGGAATTTTTGTTCAATTGAAAACTTGTATGGTCATATACTGTGCAAAATAAAAGCACTTGTTATCAAGTTAGTTTATGTATGTGCATGGTCACCCAGTCTACATGACTGCAAAACAAAGAAATGTTTGAAGATATGAATGTAAACGTGCATGTGCTAATATTAAATAAGATTTTTATAGTAATAGCACTCATAAGTTTCTGGTCAGTCTTCTATTTGCTTGCTTTTCCTTTGTTGCTCAGTCTATAAAAATGTTTGGAGTTCTTCAGACATTTGAATCACTCAGGTCAGAGTCTAGCACAGATCAAGCCAATACCTGCAATTATCTCAAAAATCAAATTTGAGTCAAGTCTGATCTATTGGATAATACCTTGTCTTTTTCTTTATCAAATACACAACTCTGCATTTCATTTGAAATAATAAAAAATAAAAAACATTTTGGCTGACAAACAAAACAGCCAGCAGCAAAGCAACAGATGACATAGTTGTCACCATATATAATTAATCCAAATTTCTTCCATATATCCAACTTGGCCTTCAAGGATGTGATGTCAGCAATCTGATATTAATCAGCAGTTATTTTTGTTCTTCTGTCATTCAGGTTGATCACTTTCTTCCCTGCCTCACAGTCAACAAAGGGGAAACAAGTTCATGTCACTCCTGCTAGCTATTATTCAAGGGGTTATGGTAGCATAATTAAACAAATATTTTTGTTTTTTTCTTCCTACCTGTTTTTTCTCACTCATTGTGATTTTTGTGCACCACCCATGTATAATTATTCTTTTACTCGTGATCCTGAATTAAAACCTCTTTAATTTCATACATATGTTTGAATGCAACTCCGGGATACACTCTGTATGGTTTTTCTCTGGGTATGATTAAAATAATATAATTTTTTTTTTAAAAATAATATGAATATTAATACATAACAAAACATTTTTGGGGATAACAATGATCAGGTTTCTTTACTTTCAGCTGTGGTTTGCTCCCGCGCGTTCACCAGGTACAGAAGCAGACCCATTTCCCCAGCAGAGAATAGTTTCGTCCTACTATCTGGCTAATCCGCCCTTATAATAACAATCCGCCGAGGTGCAACCGTGCCTGGCCTTTAAAGGGAATATGAGATGACAGCCTGGTTTATTTCATGTTACACCCAAAACATGGCTACGATTACTTAAGAGATTAAGCACAACCCCATTGAACCATGCACATTACTTTGCACCCAGATAACCCGCTGCTAAACCAGCAAACATTTTCGACATGCCCTAAATTCACTTGCGCCATGCACTTCAGACCCTGCACTTAGGTTGGTAAAATAGGGCCCTTCATGTGCCCACTCATAAATGGAGTTATTAGGGAATAAAACACACCTGGCCATGTAAAACTTGAGCTTCCAAATGTCCAAATGCTTCTGGTCCCTAAAAAAGAGGACCTCTAAAAAAATGCAGTATATACAACAGCGTCCATCGAATTTCTGATGTGTTAACCCTCAAATTGAAGCAGAATGTTCTCACTTTGAACTCACATTTGTTATTTCATTTGAACTCCAATATTCTCCGCTCACCAGCTAAAGTAATAACGCTGTCAGTGCCCAAATATTTATAGACCTCACTGTATGTGTTCATGGAATATCCATTCATTTCTCTGTAATGGAAATGTACAAATTTGAAACAAGAGCTCTTGGACTGTTTTGGAATGCAAGCAGTGTCTGTTCTCATTCATGCATTTATTCTTGTTCTCATTCTTGCACTGCTGAGAGCAAGTATTTCAAATCCCCTCCTTTGCCGCATATGCTGTGGGATTCTAGGAAATGAAAGTCAATGTCCGGTAACTGCAAGTGAAAAAATACAGTGCTTGATATGAAATAATGCTGGCAAAACATCCCCCAGCTAAGATGGGAAAGACTGGATATACTTCAGCGCTCAGCATTTACAGGAATAAAGTCTGTACTTCTGGGTCAAGATACTTGGCAAAGTTGATTGTTTATGCCTAATTTTGCTTGACATTCCATCCATGTTTACTTTCTCACTTTTTTTGCATTACTAAAGGCACGTATAATGCAATACCATGCGCCATATGGTCATATTGATTAAATGCAAAAACACAAATATATGCAAATGTAATAACTACAATTGGAATTGCTGTATTACTCTTAACTTCTGTGATTTCAGCATGTTTTAATAATTCTATCCAGTAGTTTGTATAACAATTTCAAGTCGTATTTATTCCAATGATGTGTATAATAATTGATGGAAGCGTTTATGCAGTCTGAATGTATTAAGATCATTAAGGTCTCAGACTGTTTGAAAATTAATTATTCTCAAACTCCTCTTCATGGACAACAGATGGCATGCTTTCTTCAGTAAGTTCACATCATCAAGTCAGTCTGATCTAGTTTGACTAGTCTATGGTTCCACAGTCATGTTCCACAGTCATCCACTTCGAGGTACTGTTTTGACCTTTATGCACCAACAAATGTACTTTGGGATTCAGTTTGCATCTCTTTGAGAGGATTACCTTTTGATGATTATTTAATTCTCAATGGCATCCTGCTAATCAAAGGTGTCAGTGCATGCAGATTTGTTGAATGATGTAATCCTCTGCCATCCTGCAAAGTCTTCCGTTGAGGGGAATTCCTGACACTATTTTATATTTATGTACAATGTATATTTTATATACAGTATGTGTTGTTTTGTGCCCGCGATTCCTGTGCTCACTACGGATTAATAAATGTACTGAACCCAATGAATTGGTAGAGTGTAGAATACCTTAACACAATAATAATAAATAAACCTAATAAATCTTTCATTTCCCACATTGATTGTGGTTTATGTCTGCCTCCTTCATTCCAAAGTGGCAAATAAATATGACCAGGTTCTCAGGAATAGTGAAGGCTATTCCTGTTGTGGATAAAATAAGATTCTGTTGCTGCCACAGTTTGTCTTCCTTTTATGTGAGATGCATTATCTAATAGATGACAGTCCTGCTGATATCAATCAATATTCTTATATATATTTCAATAATTATCAGAGGACAAGTATTGGATCAAATGATGCATAAAAGAGGCGCAAATGAGGGTTGACTCAAAATTGGAACAGAGATTCACAAAGCCAAAATGAGAGGCATTGAACAGTTTTACAATTATCTTTTGATAAATAGATTAGTATTTGAAGAATGTGGAGTGAATATTTTCAATGAGACTATAAGCTTAAATGTTTTTTGAAACCAAGGATAAAATAATGCGTAAATGATAGGATTCAAAGTGGAATTGAAATAACCTATCCAAACAAGCACATCAAGGTTGACTAAAGGAATGCTAATGAATGGATCAATTATCAAGTTCACAAAGAAAGGCATCCAACAAAGAATGAAGACTCCCATAACAATCCCTAGTGTTTTTGCTGCTTTTCGCTCAGAACTTTGTGACAGTTTGCTCTTATTCTCCTCGTTTAAATGTATTTGCTGAGTCATATCTCCAATTTTTCTCACATGCTCCCTGGCTACAAAAAATATTTTGGCATACAAGCACATCATAATAGAGCAGGGCAGAAAAAATGCAATTAAGGTATCTAGGACTGCCCACAAAGAATTAAACAGCACAATACAACTACCCAAACAATTTATGGATGCAATGTAATCCTCCAGCCCCTTCACATTAGCCTTAGAATACAGTAGACCATAGGAGTATATGCTTGCAGTGAGCCAACTCGCAGCACTCATAAGCCATGCAATAGAGACGGTTATTCTCGTGGAATAATGGAGGGGATTGCACACTGCCTGATAGCGGTCTTTGGCAATGCAAATCAGATGAAAAATTGAAACGCAGGTGAGGAACATGTCAAAACTGGAGTGGAGTAAACAGAAGACATCTCCGTAGTACCAGCAACCCTCAATAGATCTCATAATGCTTAAGGGCATCACAATCATTCCGACTAGCATGTCTGCAATGGCTAAGGACATCAGCAGTATGTTTGTTGGTGTGTGGAGCTGTTTAAAGTGCGCTATCGAGATGATGACCACCAAGTTCCCAAAAATAGTTACAATCATTCCTGTCACAAAAAATATGTACAAAATAATCTGAGCTGCCCAAGAATGACTGATTTTAATACAGGATCCATTTGCTGATGGAAAGCAGAATTGTGGTGTAGTGAGCTGCTGATGAGTCAACATATCCATTGCTTTCTTTTTTCCAGCTCTTCTCATAACCTTAAACCACTAAATTCAGAGTAAATCAATTTATCCTAAGTACAGAGGAAAAAATCTTTTGCCTTAATTGCAAATCGTCATTTCAGCCTCCCTTGTATGATACAGCCTCAAATAGATTTCTTGACTGAGGATGACTTTATTTATATGGGGTTATATCTCCTGTGGCCAAACCTGGCTTCTGTTAAAAAAAGAAAAAAAATGATGTGTATGTACAATCCAAATTTCTGAAGAAGTTTGCACATTGTGAAAAATGCATTCACCCTCTACTACTTATGTTGAACTATTAAGCACACAACAACACATTATTTGAAGCTCATTTGTAATTTTATTTTATTTTTTATTGGCGGCTAAAAGAATAACCAAGGGCAATTACAATTTTTCCCTTCATGCCTGTTTTGACTTTTATATATCACAACAATATCAAGCGCTTAAGTGAAGGAAACAAACAAGCACACAAGTACAGAAAAAAAATTTACATACAGTACTGTGCTAGTTTTAGGCACCCTGCACTTTTTACAATTTAAATCTGCTTTAGATGTTCATTTTTTGTTTTCCATAATATTGTTTCTGAAGATAAAAAGTAAATTTGAGATTCCAAATGCTAATTTAAAGATATGTTTCATAAATAAATGTTGGTATTCCATTAAAAACCAGTCCATACAGATATTTTAGCCTTGACAGAGCCCTGATGTCAACACCATCATGGTTGTATATAATTTCTTGGAGGGATAGACGCAAGTGAGACAGTCAGTCTGCAGAAGAACAGTGGCAAGTTTCTCCAGTCTGCTTGGAACAAGCAAATCATATAAAACTATATCACAATTGGGCAGTGTCCCTAATGTTTTGGCAAGGGGTAGTTACACCAAATATTGATTTGATTTAGTTTTTAACAGTTTACAGCTCTGTTTAGTACATTTCTCAGTTATTAGAGACTTTTAATTTCATCATTATTGCAAGCATATTTGCTCAGCAAAATTGCTTTAAATGTCCCTCAAACTTTTGCCCAGCACTATATGTAAAATGAGATGAAACCACTTAGGCAGGATCAAATCAATTTCCTTTACATTCATTATAAAGACAGACCTTAGCATCATCCCAGGGAATCTTTTACATTCCTTTGCAGTCTATAAATCGAACTTTGACCAATTGGCTCAAAAAGAAAAAAGTAAAACAGTAAAATGTAAAACGGTAATAATAATAATAAAAATGAGTGGATGTTTGAAATTTTTCACTTTTACTAACAAACAAACAAAAAATTGATTGGAATGCTCATAATTTTCATTTGGGATGGTCGAGGCATAATGAGATGGATGGAAAATGCTTTTTTTTGCTTTTGAGATGCAATATGTACCTGTGACCCGTGGCTCACTGTAAGGGCTTTTTCTGTGCAATGAGAAAAGTGCAATGAAAAATGGCAGATGTGAAGTTGACTCAGATACGAAGATGAAATGAGTTTTATTATGCTTTTGCTGTGGCACAGTAAAGGCAGATGCAAAAACAAACAGGAAACGAGGTTCCAAATACTATTACAATGATGCGCTGAACTATAACAGAAGTAACAGCGCTTCTAGCAATTAAAACAAACAGGAAATGATGTCCCAGATAGAACAATGATAAAGCGCTGTACATTTACAATAAGGATAGTGTTATTATTAAAGGGCTTCTAAGAGATGTGCAAATGTTCAGATATAGGGCTCTAATTTCTTGGCGCAGCGCAGGGTGGCGTAGCGTGGCGCAGCCCACGCAGTGGTAATTTCGTCCGGTGCAGCCCGCGCGAGTGGTAATTTCGTCTTGATGCAACATCGCGCGCAGCCACTTTGGCAATTTGGTAGACGGACGGGCGCCCAGATGGGTGTGGCGGTGTAGTAGGGGAGGTGTCACATATTCATCAATACGCAGTGACAATTTCAGAAAAAAGTCTTCACTGAAGTTGCGCAGAAAGCTCGCCAGCTCCAACCTGGTTTACTTTCTGTGCAGTGGTAATTTGGCTGACCGGCGACAGTGTGCACACGCCACCGAAACCTCACAGGCAGGTTTCCAGAATGTCAGGCACATTTCAATGCAATAAATAATTACAGCAACCACGATTTAATGTAACTATCTGAATCAGGACATAAATTATAGTATCTATATCGATTGTCCTGATGTCAGATTAAAAAGCGGTTGGCATCGCGGAAACCTGGCTTAATCAACGCAGCTGAATCTGTGATGCAAACTAACGACTTCACATCTTTCTCAGCCAACCACAAACTCCCTATATATAATGCTTGTGTTCTATGCTCAGTAAACCCGCTTGCACACTGGACGCGAAACGAATTTTTCCCACGACTGATTACAGTCAAAGTCAATGCAAAGACGCGAAAGTCGGACAGGGTTTTAATATATCTCCGTGTCCGAAAGTCATAAAAGTTCTAATTTTTCGAGTATTCCAGGAATTATTAGACGTGCAAACTTGGCCATGTTTGTGTTCGACCTTCACAAAATGCAAATTGATAGCTATCGACTTTTCTTGGTCTTTTTATTTGTGTGTTTTCTTCCGTTGAAGATATATAATAGTCTTTATTCGGTCTCTCTTTTGAAAATTAGTCAGATGGATCAAACAGATTCACGCTTTATTTCCACACCAGAGATAAAATAGTGCTTGTAGTCAGTGAGCAAATCAATTCCATGACCATTGACAGTGTGAATAAATTATCGCATGCACGATCAAGACTGTCCGAGGTGAAATGCAAAATACTCCATGCACGCAGCCAGCAAAAAAGTAAAAGTATTAGTATGAGAACAGATTTATAACGAAATAAAGAATGAAAATATATCACCAACAAACAGAGCATCCAAAAAGATGGCCCGCAAATAAATAAATCCTGTGTTCATTGGATGTTCTGTTTGTTGTTAAAATGTTTTTTTATTCTTTATTTCGTTATCAATCTGTTCTAATCGCCCTTTTTTTTTGGCTGTCAGACACGGAGTATTTTGCATTTAATGTCCGACAGGCATTGTACATTGTCCCGCGCCAATGTCGACTCACTTTATTGAGCAGAGCTTAAACAGAAACAATTCTCGGTACTCATCTTGAAGAACTGAGCCTTCTTATCAAAACATTCACCTTTAATATCTAAAACATTCAGTAGATTTGAAGAAATTAACAACAATAATCGACTGTCGGACACGGAGATATATTAAAACCCTGTCAGACTCTCGGACACGTAGACACTGCGTTCAACGCAATCTGTCGCGCGAAAAATTCGTTTAGCGTCCAGTGCGCAAGCGGCTTAATACTAGGCTACTATTTAGTGTCACTTAGGTTTTATCGTTTTTAGTGGGGGAAAGGAATACAGCCTGATTGCTATGATCTCGTACTGAGTTAAGATCACATAGTGAAAATAAATGTAACGATCTTGCATTGTTGTCCATGCATGTTAATCCCAAAATTTTAAGCAACAGGGTGTAATAATTGGAACACGCTATCCATCGTTTCTCTTCCCAATGATGCAGGCAGAAGAAATAAATGAGCAACCGTCGTATTTCATTTCAACTTCATAAGTTTGAATGATCTGACGTAGTTTCGTTTTGAAATTCCATTCAAGTTCACTAATGGTAATAATTCGAGAATGCCCTAGCTAGCCAGCTAACTCATATTCGTAATGCTTAATATAGACGTAAGCGGTGCAGAAAACATGCCTGAAGCAGCAAAGTAAAATGCAACATTAACGCATCATGCAGACATAGGACAGAGGCTTCTATATTCCAACATATTAAAGGTGAGGAGAGGAGCTCATTTGATTGGTGAAGATTTGACTCGGCTGTGTTATACCCAAAGACGCCTTCTTTGCCACTTGCGCCGGCAGGAGGGACCGAGGCAGGACAGAGGAGTACTTGCGCCAGGCTACGCCGGGCACAAAATTGCAACAAACGCCTGGACACACCCCGTTGGCGCAGCGCACCCCCCATTCGCCGCGCCTGCGCCGCGCCTGCGCCTGGTCTACGAATTTAGAGCCCATAATGTCTATACAAGAGAAGCACTAGACAACAGGCTTACAAGGCTTACGAGACTTTGCACTGACTAAGTGCAAGGCTCGCGGTTATATAGGCATAGCAATAACACAGAGACAATGAGCAACAGATGCGGTTGATTATGTGGAGCGTGGAATGCGGGGCAGGTCTTCCAGGACTGACGATTGAGTCCGCTGGAGGCGTGGCATTTCAGCACCCCCCCACCTCCCCCGCAATCACTGAGCTGAGGAGGGAGACATGGAAAGTATTGTTAATTTTGTAATTAGACGGCAACTGGAGTGAATATGCAGTATTATTGGCCCTCCGGAGGACATGGAATGGGCCAATGAACTGTGGGATCAGCTTCTGGTCCTAAAAAGGTGGACTGTTGCTGGAGGCGAGCCGAATGGACCCTGGTCCCCTGAAACATGCCCTCCAAGCTCGAAGCTGCCAAGCCAGCTCCTGCTTATGAACTAGGTTAAGCAGCCAACTGAGCTCGATGCTACATAGTTCGCTATGGCCAAAATGCTGGATCATATCCGTCCTAGTAAAGGAAAGGAGCCTGCCAAGTTGCTTGAGATGGCGGGTCAAATGATGTTTATATCCGCGAAGCAGTTGCGAGACGAACACTGTTCATATTCGTGAAGCTGTTGCGAAACAAGAGCTGTACAACGCTGGGAAGTTGCAGCGGTTGGCTCATCCCTAGGAGTACGAGTGGTGCTCAGCTCAGATTTTTGACGCATCTGAGCCACGTCACATTAATATTGGTTTGGCCAGTCAAATGTTAAGATTCCATAACGTAAGCTTACTAGCAAGCTTGGAGGACCTTAATTTTCCTTCCTCACACACGCACATTTTTGATCTATCCCCCTACATTTTGAATTCGGTGAATGCCAAATTAATTGGCTTCTGTGGCTAACATACGCTCAGGTTATCAATGCTAGCACAGCTGGCCATCTGGCTCCAAGGCTAAACCATGGTTATTTCAGCAGCTTTCCAGCTAATCTATGGCCTTTATTTTAGCTTACAATGCCAATGTGACTCGTGACATTTCTTTCTTGTCGTATGAATTAAAGTACTTCTGGACCTCAACAAAGAGCCTTTGCTCTTAGCTCCACTTTTCAGTTATACTTTTTTCGTGTTAATGGAGCATTACTGGATACCCAATATAGCCGATCTTGCGCAGCTAGTGACAGTGTTTTACATTGCTATTTGGCTTATTAATTAGGTTAATGTAGCTAGCTAGCTTGTGGATGAGGAACTTTATGAAGAAATACATTTGACGACAGCTAGCTAGCTTGCTAGATAACGTGAGATAGGTTAAATTAGCCATGAAGCTAGCTAGCCTTCCTAGATACAATGACACCATATCGGTAATCGCACTGAAAATGGAACTAATCCATTTGCAGCAAAGCAGCAGTAATTGTAGCTCTTGGAGCAAGATAACATGAAAGGAGAAGAGACTCAGAGCCAGAATATGACTACATCCAGGCCTTTTAATGAAAGGTGCGCAATTGCGCATAAGCGCCTTTGCCAGCCTAAAATTGCAATTTAGGTGCGCAAATAAATGCACGCGTATCCATCAAAAAGTTCAATTTTTGCGCGCCTAGCTATCCGAATAGCAGCGCCATCTAGACAGCATTTCCAAACTCTTTCATATAATGCGCAAAGGCCCATGACAAACAGCGTGGACACGCGAGACTTCAGCCAATGGAACTGCGCGTTGCATGAACCACTTAAAGGTCCCCTATTATGCCATTTTTAGTCGTTTAAAATATGTCCTATGGGTCTTTAAAATAATGCTAAGAATTAAGTTACAAAAAAAAACCCACATGCATCCAGGCTTAGTAAGACATCCTCCCTTTGTGCCGGCCTCTGTGTCTGTCCCGCCCTGAAACACAAGCCGTTCTGAAATGGGCGGGAGACTATGCACATGAGGCACTGCTCTGATTGGCTGCCTGGCCGCTTCAATTCCAGGGGAGGGTGCAGGCCCTAAAAACAAGGAAGCCAAGATGGCAGGTATTTCAGGACAGCTTTCCGCAGCATCTATTGCTGTAAGACCGTACGTTTGATTCCGAATCCAACCCCAGACAGAAGGAGGATTTTATTGAGGTGTTGCAACGTTTAGCAGGATGTCAATGAGTGGTAAGTCGAAATATTAGTGTTTTGCTCATATTGTCTCGCCTTGCATTCGGGGAGTTGTAGCTGTACTGTTATGAAGTCATGTACCCACTTATCCGGAAGAAACTTAGCTAAAAGCTCCTGATGACCATTTATACCAAAACAAAACTCAATTCCGACACCAAGCTACTGAAGGAGCTTGTAGCAAAACACACACAAAAAGCGTAAGCGTTGCTTATGTGGAGCTTGCAAATCGATAACTTGTACTGGAAAGAATTCCGCATCCAATCTACATGTTTTTCGGCTTTTCATTAGCCATAACAATTTTCAAAGGGGAATGAAATTCCACAGCGGCAATGCAGAGATATTGTTTGTTATACCATACATGTTATAGCTTGTGCGTATCGCGATTGCTTTCACCGCAGTAGCATCAGAGAGCTAACCCAGATATTGGTGAAGTATCCAGCTGACCCCGGATTTTTTTTTCAGCTTTTTATTAGCCATAATTTTTTTTTTGTTAAAAATTTGACATCTCCAATCCCACCCGAATCTGGAATGCCCAATCAGCGAACTATGCACAAGGCTTGCTTGTATGCAACTTCCTGTTGCCAGCTCAGGAGAGAGAGATAGTTCGCGGCTCTCCTCCAAAGCATGCGCCTGTCAGCCCCTGCATCTTTACACTCATTGGTCAAAACTATCGCAATGCAGAACGAGGGCGGAGGATACCCAAACATGAGCAAGCTTAGAATCTCACTGACGAGTGCCCGGCTGGCCAACAGGAGGCGCTGGAGCAACAAACAAGGCAATCATTTTTAATTTCCCTTCCCAGCAGTCCCTTCCCAATTTGCATCCCTACACCGCTTTAGCCAATCGTGCGCTGTTCTGAAAAAGCTGCCAACCACTGCTGGTTGGTACGACCGGGGATCGAACCCGCGCCGTAGTAGTCACTACTGCTCCACAAATGCGGCGCCATAATAATTTTAAAGGGGGATGACATTCCACCATGGCAATGCAGAGAAGTCGTTTGTTATACCAGACACTTTATCGTGCATTTCGAGATTGCTTTCACAGCAGTAGCATCAGAGAGCTAGCCCAGATATCGGTGAAGTATCCGGCTGACCCCGGTCATGGATAAGTAAAACGATCATTTCACAAGCAGCAGTAAACAAACCCAAACATGTACCCCAAGCTCGGCAAAACCTACGTCTGGTCTAATTGCAGCCTTTTCAGCCCAACTTTGCAGACACATTTGACACCACTCTGGTTAGCTTCAACTGTAGTGGCTACAATCAGGCAATGTTATGATGAAACTGCCACATTGATGCTTACCAAAGTAACAGAAGCATACCGATCAGAATGACTGCATATAAGTTAACCAGGAACATTTTTTAAGTAGCACGGCACGCGAACTAACATGCAGTAGCTGGTAAGAGAGCATTCATAACAGCGACAGAGACAAACATTACCATGCAATACAGGTTTTACAGACAGTTAGTTCCGTTACCGTGGACAGTTGTACCAAGCATCCAAAATTACAAACAAGTATGAAAAGTTAGCTTCAAATGAGGTTTTTGTTCACACACCTTCTGTTGAATGTCCCCTGATATTACTCTTGCATATTTAGGACACAAACATTAGCAACAGTAACTTAGCTACGTTAGCGGCAGTGCTATTCAACAGGCTATCACGTTAGGTAAACTTATGCAGTAAAACAACTTAGCTACTGCTTCCGCATCTGAGAGTCACAGACAGTCGCGACCGATCCAGGCTTTAACTTCAGATATTTTACAAAGCCTGTGTTTGCGGCCAGTTGTTAGTTATCGCGGTCCTGCTAGTCACCCGTAACACGTTAGCTTCACTTACATGTCATTATTTGCTGTTATATTGTTACTTACAGCTTATGGTTCCGAGCGCTTGATCGATGCAATTGCTTCAGGTTTGAGAAGCAGCTGAAACGCTTATCCAGCGTCGAATAATCCTTTATTGACAAAGCTGTCTTTGGTGAAATACTGAGCACAAACAGCTAACGTTCCCTTTGACCGCGGCTGTTTGCCGCCAGCAAACAAAAAAGCTACCAAAAAAGCTAATTTCTGGTGGCATCTTCTTTTGGAAGAGAAAATAGTTGTACTTTTCTTTGCGTCCAAAAATAAACAGACAAGCAGCTTTGGCAGAGATACTGACAAAACTGCACCTCAAATGACCTGCTGTTCTTCTTTTGTATTTCCAGAAGTGTAGACTCTACTAAGGCATAATATGATCAGTGGTTGTTTGTGCCTGCTAGAATAGTTTCCGGGGTGGACAGGTCCAGCACCGTGATTGGCTCTGGCTAGGTCTGCATTAATTGGACGGCACAACCTGACGTCAGGTTTTGCCCAGATCTCGTGAAGATCTCAGGACGAGCTGTTCAGAGAGGAAATCACGTTCAGGAAATCACGTTCTTGGATTACGGCAAAACCCCTGTATCTTATGTTTAGAAACTTAACAGAGGTTGAGTATGGACATCCAACATTTTAACTTTACTTTTATGTGTTAAAAGAAGGATCAGCACAATAGGTCCCCTTCAAGATAAAAAAAAAACCCCAAAAAAAACACTAAAGTTGGCGAAGCAGGCTGGGCATATTGCCCAGCTTTCCACCTATAAAATGTGGAATGTCAAAACCAAGCGCATAAAACACGTTAAAATAGTCAGAAAGGATGGGAAGGAGTGGGTGGTGGAAGTAAGCTTCCTTATATGAAGCTTAGCGAAAGTTCAGTCAGGAAGACTCTCTCTTGCGTACGTCAACTCTGTTTATTTTCTTTTCATTCACTTGCATGCTCGCCCATAAACCTCTGCAGTCAATGTCTGGGGCTGTCAATTGAGCAGTCAGCTGGTGTAGCAGCTGATCTCTTCCATCCAACCATGGCACACCTCAGTCGCATCGCTAGCCAATCGTTATGTTGCTGTCTTTTTAAAAAATGTCATTTTTCTCTGCTCTAGTTCGTTCATGCTGCCGTTCGCTGACCCTCCTCCTCCCCAATGCCACCCTGCTCCATCAGACCTTCCTTACTGCCGCTCCAGCTTTGTCAGCCTTCAGCCACCACCGCCACCAGTGTCTGGACTCTTCGGGGGATTTTTTCAGCTGCTGCTCTGAGCCGTGCTCCTGCTCTACAAGTCTTCCCGAAGAGTCCAAGCGCCAAAGACTTGTCTGATTTTAAGCATGTTAATTCTAACTGCTGTCTTCCTGCTGTCCTGATCCTCTCATCCCTAATTTACCATCAATTTATTATTCAGCCAGCGGAGGATGGGCTTCCCCAGAATAGCCCGGTTCCTCCTGAGATTTCTTCTCACAGGAGTTTTTTCTCACCACCGTTCAAGGCTTTTTCTCCCTACAGGGAGTTTTTTGCCTGCTATTCGGGGATTAGGGATTAGTCTGGGCTCTGCCCTTTTCTCTCTGTAAAGCGCTATATAAATAAAATTGAATTTAATTCTACTTATGCTCAACGTGTAATAAAATTTTTCTTGATTTCACTCGAGTCTCTCCTGATTGAACTATCATACAAAGGTTTTCATTGCCGAATTTTGGTTGTTTTGATGGTGAAATTTAGCGTAATAAATTGGTCATTCCTGCTGATTAATGGAGCCGGGTTAGTTTCCCAGAAGCATAGTTGCTAACTTTAGCAACTAACTTAGTTCGTCCATCCCCAGTCAAGGGTTCCAACCATGGTAGTTAGCATCTGATTGCTTCAGAGCCCCCTATTCATGCTACCCTTTGTGATTCTGCCGTTACACTTGAGAAGTTGAAGGATGACTACACAATAGACTGTTGCCTGTATTTGACCCCACCATAAAACTTCATAGGTTGTTTTATTTAATAGACCTGGTTCATCTCATTTCTGCAAATGAGAATTTAAGTCCAAGTATCGTTTTGTTCTTAGCTGTAACAATCATTAAGTCGAAAATTCTCATGGACTCAATACTGTCTCTCAATTGGACTCAAAATGGAAATTACATTGAATAACGAACTGGGCTGAATCAGAGTTATTTTGTTTTCATTTCTGCTATTAATTGTTTACAATTTAATTTGTTGGGTTTTTAATTTGAGCTTCTGGAGAACAGCTACGTTACAGACCATTCCAACAGACTACTACAAGGGATACCTTGTTTTTCCTCATTAATTGAAACCGCAATACCAAATAAACCAGTAGAAGTTCAATTTGAGTCGAACAGTCGTAAGTGTATATTATGAATAATTAAATGACTAATCTAAGAAATCACTGAAGAAATAAATAGGATAAAGCAAATTCACATAATGGCTTAAATTGCAACTTGCAACCTGTAATGCTGAGTGAATAGAAACGCCGTTAAGTAAAAACCGTGCAGAACATGCCATCTATTCCTGGTCAATGATCCGCAACATGAAGTGTGATATGGTATAATCCATTCCGCTAAGTAACGATATAAGCAAAAAGACCAGTTTTATTGGATTCGTTTTCTTAGGGTTTAGGCTAGTCAGACTGGCTTCGGAGACAACAGTATCAGTTATCACGCTGTAATTTTCAGACACATAAGCAGGCTATGCTTGCATGAAACGTGCAAGTTGCAATATTACACTGCTCGCAATGTAGGGGAGACCGGGTCTAGTTGTTACACTTTTTCTTTTAATGGCTGTAGAATTGACATTATCAGGTTTTTGTTAACAATATGCAATGTAAAGATAGAAAGTTTATTAGACTACAGGACTGATCTGCAGCAACCCCTATATTCTGCGCATATGTAATGCTGGTGAGGAAAAAATGGACCCCCTTCACCTGTAAGAAACAACCCCATATATGGGGTTGTTTGTTACAGGATGTGGGGCGTTTTATTACACTAAGAATTTGCTTAAGTGAGACGTGTTTCCCACGGAAGGAGGCAAGTTAAGGGGGATGCCTTACTACTATTATCCCACGAAGCTACAGTAAGGAACCTCTTGAGTCATTCTCCAATGGCATTTGCCACGTTCCGTTATTCGTTTGTCATTTCGAGGCATCTTTCTGAAATAAAAATTTTAGAAAGTCATTCAGTGAGGTCATTTGATCTTGTCCAAGTTGTTACAGGTTTTGGGGCAAGTTGTTACTGTAACAACTTGAGTGTATCAACTAGTCCATCAACAACCCTTCGCCATTGTCCCGACATTTTGAAATGTTCCAGTGCAATCTTTACATGGGTGTGTCATGACACAGTGGCTAATGTCTTCCTCTCTCATCATCCAGAAAATCTCGGGTATGTATCAATTACACTTGATGTTAATCGAAATCTCCCAAACACCAAGAAAGTTACTTTTTGGAGAATTTTTACTGGAACGCTAACCTGCGACTTTTGCCATACGTCCTTTTGTCACGTGAAGACGCGGGTCACCTTCGCGGAGCAACAGGAAAAATTGGAGCGCCGTCTGTGTTTTATTGTCGGAACTATTTAGAATGTAACAACATGGACGTGTAACAACTAGACCCAGTCTCCCATAGTGGAGATGCACCTGCTCATTCAGTTTCAAATTAAAGCAGCCTATCGGCTCAAATTACCAATAGCTGACATATAACAACTTAATATTAATGTTCACCTATAAAGCACATTTAACAGGTTTATGCACGGAGAGAGTAAACTGATTTACTGTTCTCAAGTGGTAGCCCCGTTCATAGTTGAGCTGGGTAAGCGAAATGTTGCTTGCAAATTCATTACACTTTTTCCCCAATAATCTGCGATTTACAGGAAATTCTGCCAAACTCCGGATTTTTTTCTTTAACATGATGTTCCAAGACTATATCAAAGTGAGCAACTAATGCCGATATCACAAATCTTAACTGTAGTTAGGGCAGATCTTAGGACACAATTGAAACACACACTTGCGTGCCTATGTAAGAAGGATGTAATATAGGAATAGAAAGGAGGTGTTACACATGGTAGATTTACATATTTTAAAAATCGCCATAATATATTGCTTTTATTATTTTAGATTAATTATGTGCAACATTAATATCACCTTAACTTTTCATGAAAGGTGCGGTTTGCGTACTTAAAATAGCATTTGAGCCACTTAAAAAAATGCGCCCCTAAGGCTGAAAAATTAAGTTTACGGGCACAAATGTTTGCGCACCCAAAGCTTTTTCAAGAAAAGGCCTGTACATCCCTTCATGGGAGGAACAAAAAGAGACATAAACTTTGTGTGAAAGTTTGGAACAGGCAGCACCTCAGTCAAAGCCACAGAGACTGGTGAAGACAGCTAGATTTAGGCCAGCCACTACCAACCTGTCCCTGGACCAACAGGTGAATATATCAGTGTCCTTGATAATGAAATGGATGGCTACAGGGTAAAATCATTTGGATAAATCTGTGGTTATGGTATGTCTACAGTGAGTGTGGAATTTTCATGGCAATCATATAAAACCTTTGATTTACCTTTGCCAGTAGTTGAGACTAAGAATAGTGACCTTCCATGTGATTTTGGTACTTTGGGGTAAAATTCAATTATTGAGAAATCGCGTAGCAAAGATATCCACTGTAGTATTATGAGTGCTTCTTGTTTGTCTAGCTGTCATAGCCTCTTAGAGCTACAAGAATGCATGCAATTGCATAATTGAGTAGAGAGCAGGAAGTGCTCTTCATTTAGACACTAACCTGAACTGTATTGCTTTTTTAGTTCTTGAGATAGAGTTGTTTTAAGTTTGGTGAGAAAACGCTTCAAAATGAGTACTAGTGCTTCGGATGCTTTAGCAGAGAGTCTTCTAGTTCTGGAGAGTGAGTTTTAAGAGCTTGAACAAGAGTATAGGGGTGATCTTCAGCAGCAGAGCATTGAAGTACCTTTTTCACATGGAAGGTCACAGTAGTCTGAATAGAAATGTTCATAGGCCAATATTAGAAATGTAATAACAATGGAGACGACTTACTACTCAAACTATTATTATTATTATTATTATTGTTGTTGTTGTTCAGAGAGGACACTTTGTGTCAGATTAAACCATTTATTTGGAATGACATACATTTGAATTTGGCGGTGACTCTGCTCAAGTGATACTCTAGAACACTCTGAGCAAGCATGACACAGACATTCCAGGAGATCACAACCCCCAAACTCGCGCTCCTGCAGGGAGCAGATGAACAGAGTCACCCACGGGGATCTGAACATGAAATGCGTTTCAATGCATTAAATTCTTGAATACGAATTACAAACAAGCTCATTCTACGATCAAGGAATAGAAGACCTAACCCGACAGGAGCATTCAATAGACAAAAGAATCAATATCCTGAAAGTGGGTTACGTGGGGATAAACAATGTGAAGAATATCCGGTAAGACACTATGAGTGACTTAATACAAAGGAAATATGCTATGTGAGAAAGAGGTATGTGTAGCGACTAGCATGTCACATTTCCCTTGAATTCATGCAAGCATGCAAGACCTTCTCTTCTGGTTGCAGGAGATCAGCAGCCTGCTGAATGCAAGCAGAAGAACATCCGGCAAGACACTATGAGTGACTTAATACAACGGAAATATGCTATGATGAGAAAGAGATATGTGCAGCGACTAGGGTGTCGCATTTCCCTTGAATTCATGCAAGCGTGCAAGACCTGCTCCTCTGGATGCTGGAAATCCGCGGCCTGCTGAATGCAAGCAGAGGAACATTCGGCAAGTCCCTCACGAGAGACTTGATGCAAAGGAAATATGCTATGTGAGGTATGAGTCTAGGTGTGGTAAATACACTGACGTTTTAAATATTAGATGGACATAAGGCAGATGCAGATAGTGACTAGATATGAATGAAAAGTTGACGGATTAGACGATACCTATGAACTTTGAATGCTTTAATTATCATAAGGCCCATTACAGTTGACGGACATGAAATTCAAGGTAGCAAAGCATGGTGCGAGCATGGAATTAACATTATAAGAACAACAATTTATCGATTGCATGAATTACTCATTGCCACTTGTGCGGAAAAAATTTCATTTGTGTTAAGACGGACGTATTTCTGGTATACTCCGGAGGACCAGCGACCCAGGGCTTGGAGAACAGATGCTGGAACTACGGAGGCAGCCGTAGTTGCAGTGCCGATGCGAAAGGAATGAGTGGTGTAGAGGTTAGGGGGCAGACCACAGCACTGGCACAGGATGTGGAGACGAGCAGTAAACCAAGCTCTTGACATCGCCTTCCCAGAATCGGTCGTGAACAGGGGCTCATCTCCTCTTGCATTGGCTCGCCAATTCAGGTACCGAGTCATAGAAGAAAAGGGACAAAATGCAGTGTAAGCCCTAGCAATGACTACAGAAGTGCCTTTACTATATTTATCAGTTTTGGGATGTTTGAGGTTGATGGTGAACATACAGTTATCGGAGGAGAAATCAGAAATGGTGAGGTTGTGTAAAGGATTAAATTTCTCTGAAGGTGTAGAGAATTCCCCACATCTATGAAACCCAAAAAAAGCTGTGAGACAGACAACAATACATCTACATAAGGAACAAAACACCCAGCTCTTAAGTGCGATACCAACTTTTGCACCAAATAAAGTGTGAGGGGAAGATGCTTATCATTACCCTCTGGATGGGCCTTCTTTAATCCGTTGAAAAGGAGGCGAATGGAGGGATTTCCAAGCAAGCTGGTAACTGAAGGATCTAAACATCTTAAGTGAAACTGGACCCCAGCAATTAATGCATTAATGGAGGAGGGTTGAATTTTCTGAAACTCTGAACAATGCACTATAAAGGCACAGATCATGGAAATGTTAACAGGCAGAACTAGGATTAAAAAACCTGCATAAAAAGAGGAGAAGTACGACCAGGCAGCATAATAAGCTTTTAATGTGTTTTTTGACAATCCAAACCCCATGAAATAGGAATCAGTGGACAAGTAAGTACGTAGATCCTGGTTTAGTCTGAAATTGTTCGGTCGAAAACTGGGCAAGGCAGGCTGCGAGGAGAAGCGTTGGGACACAGATTCCTGAATTCCTGAAATTTAAAACAGGACAACACGTCAGCAATCTTATCATCTAAACCGGGGATATGAGCAGCACGTAGTGTGAAATTACCCAATACGCTTGACCAGGTTAAGCGACGTACAAGTTTGTTAATTAGCGGCACTGCAGAACGCTCTTTATTGACAATATTGTCTGTCTCTTCATTATCACAAAATACAATGATTTGCTTCCTTGACCATTTAACACCCCAGAGGATAGTAGTGTAAGAAAAAAAGGAAGGAACAATTCCAATCTTCGTATGAAAAATGGTGTTTATTCCCAGTAAAAATGGCAGTGGTCAGAAATACGTGTAACATACTCTGGGTTCAGCGGAGTCAAAGTGAACCCCGAGCCTCCCCAAAGTAGATTTCTTATACATGAGAAAACCTTTGAAATTGACCAGACATGTTGATTGTATTTAATTTCTTAAACAATGCTGATCACAGTCTCTTTGGGTGAAACAGTTCTTCAATTGCTCACTCCCGGCCGCTAGACTATAATTGATGGCTATGCCAGGTAGGTGCGACAAGTCGTCGTCAGAAATTACCAAGTGTATTGTACTTATGATAAGTGGATCCTGACCATTTAGCCAACTGATGTGACTGATTCACATTGTTTGCGATTTGAGCAGATTAGAACAGGAATGAGAATCTTACAGTCCCCCCCCCACTTGATGCTTTATGATCAATTAAGCATCATCTCACCCAAGTCTTGCAAACTAAGAGAACACCTCATCTACATGTGGTGTGCCAGCGGCGGTGCCGTCCTGCCTTAGGTTGTCGTCCTTCCTCACGGAAAATCTTACCTGTCGTGGGATCGCACACCTCATCTGACTGGTCTTCCGCCGGGTCACCTCATGACCTTAGCCAGGATCAGTGATCATAATTACATTATTTTTATATTGAATGAGAGAGAGAATGACACACAAGAAATGGAAGAAGTAGCCTGGCGGAGATTGGAGAACTACCTCATCCAATTTGACTGGCGGGTGAGATCATTTAAAAGCACAACATTGTTTCTTTTGAGAAGTAAGCATATGCAATACAAAATAATACACTGAAATAAAATTAGAAATAAACATACACATACTGCCACTTTGAATGTTAATTCCCTTGTATGTCCCGAGAGTGCTATTTCTTGATCACCGTCATGCATTTGATTAATAATTTTATTGTCTTTTTCCTGTAAACCTTGTTGAGCCTTTATAATACGGGCATCTTTTCTTTTCATCAAAGACATGAGTATGTCATCAAGTTCAGGTATGTCAAATTTGAATTTGGAATGTCTTCAATGAATCCTAATTCATCCTCTGCATCTACATACATGTTTTGCTGGGTTGTATTTATATAAGGAAACTAACAGGGTCCAATTGTCCATGTATTTTTTATAATGACATAAAAAGACGTATGATTGATTGGACATGTTATCCCACCTTCATGGAAGGAGATAAAGAATCTACTAAGAGTGGTGGTTACACAGAACTGTGCAATCTGTGTGTGTATGTGTCTTTGTGTGTGCAAGCATGTGTGTGTGTGTGTGTGTGTGTGTGCGCGAAAGATGTGACCTCATGATTGTCACTTAGTCTCTGTGCTCTCAGTCTTTTCCTGAAGTTCTTCTCTCCCAGCCACTCAAACTTGTGCACCCTGTCAGGAGAGCTCCACTCAGACAAGTGTCCTGCCAGTCCGCTCAATTTTTTGTGCAGTCCACATCTTTTTTGGTCCGAGGTTTTTGAACGTCCATATTCTTTGACTGACTCTAGTTCTGCTCCATATAAATCTTCTGTGAGGTTGATCCTTCTGGCTTCCCTCATGGTCCCTTGCTCGCTCTGTGGGGGCCTTGTCCTCATCTTTTATCTCTTCATCCCCCTTGTCTCTCAGGTGGACTCTAGTCCTATGGTTCTGTTGCCATTAGGATGGTGATGTCATTTCTGAAATGATAACTCAAGAAAAAAAAAATTTGCCCCCCTTTTCCCCACACACATCTTCATATATCTATCATGCATAACACAAACAAAACTGACACACTCTCTCTTACACACTCTGATCTTTTTTAAGGTGTTAGTCTAAATTTTTTTTTTAACAGCATGTGACTGAGCTACAATCTATTTCCTCTAGCAGTGATTTGTCTAGCCCCTTGTGAATGGCCTCCTCATATGGTCTTTTGTCTTAAGACAAAGCCACTTGTGTCTCTAAACTGTGAACTTTTTTAAGCAGGTCTTGATAGCTTTTCACTCTTAACGGTGAAGAGTAACACCTTCTGGCTTTGTGTCCCCTTTTACCACATGAAAAACAAACAAGTACCTGGTCTCTTTTTCTCCTCCCTTTGCAGTTCCATGCAATGTGCCCCTCTTTTCCACATGCAAAGCAAACCATTGCTCTGAAGTTTGGAGGTCTGTGATTCCCCTCTGAAGAATGAGAGGATTCCATCCCTCTTTGCCCTCTGGTCCTGTGGGAAAGTCTTCTTCCTATTACTGCGACTGGATGTGATTTCCTTGACAGACACTGATTATTATAAAACTGGGTCATTTTTGCTACAATATCTGAATATGGTGTGTTTGAATCTACGAGCAGGGCAAGGGCATTCCGCGTATGAGCGTCACTTTGAGAAATCAGAGCGGATTTAAACATAGGATCTTGTTGAGTCAAGTTTACTACACCACTGTACGAACTAAATGCCTCCCATAACCTGGCCGCATATGCTGCTGGATGCTCCCCTGGCGACATCACTACTTCTTGTATCTTGTCCCAGTCAACCGAGCGTGTTCCTAGCACCGCCAGCAAAGCAGATTTCCTCTCTTCTTTCCTAGCGTTCCTGTCATGAATACACTGAGGGAGAGCACTAGCTAATGCATGGGGCAAACAAGCAGCCAAAATAATGCACGCATCAGCATCGGTCAAACGATGTAGGTCAACCGTCCTTTCTAGGTTAGATAAAAATTCCACGGGGTCTCGCTTGGCCGGCTCAAACTTGCCGCTATTTTTAACCAGCGACTCGATTTCAATAGGTGATAATGGTTTTACTGTTGTAGTCTTCGTTATACGGTCTCCCCCCTCTCCAGGTACAATCGTCATGGTTTCATGTACTGGTGCAAGCGGGAATTTCATAGTACAGTTAGAATTGCCATCCTAGGCATTGCTTGTGTTCTGTCTCGCGGGTTTATTCCAGAAATCATTGTCCTTGTTGTTCGTCTGGTCTCTATGATGTTCTGTGATTTTATTGCACTTCTCAAATAAGTAGTTATATGCGGTTTTAAAATTTCTCAATTCTGTGTAGGCATTGTCCAAATCGCGCTGTAACTCTGAATTAAATTTCTTTAATTCGGCAACCTCCTTACAGAAATCCAATAGAATTTCAGCATTCAAGTTGGCGTTTACGTGATAACTTTTGATGTCTGCTTGTTTCTCCTCGATCTGTTTTTTTAAACGATCATTCTCCGCTTCAAGAGCCTCTAATCTCTTTTTGCAGAGTTTATACGACTCCATAACACCCGTCATAGCTACCGCAACCTTTCCCTTTTCATTTAATTTGCCCATCTTTGGATGGCTCTCAACTTGGCACAAAGCCCATGCATACGGCTCCGCCTGACCTTCAATGCCTTCTAAAATCTCCGATTTGCCATATTTGGTGATGTAACGTTCAATAAAGCTTTCCATAACTATAATTAGCTACGTTCCCATGACCAAACAAACTGTCAAGCCAGTTACCTCTAGGGAATAACAGTTACAATTTAAAATAAATAAAACGCAGTTTCTGTTCCAGTGCTTTGGACAGAGACAACTTAACTATTCCAGTTACTTTAGGAACTTTTTCACGATCCCAGTGACAATTCTCTACCGCAGTACATCGGGCCGACTTAGTTACTTTAGAATCATTTTTGAAATTGTAAGGAATCACAAATCAGGCACTCAGTTTCAGTTACGTTAGAAACAAAGAGAAACAACTCTACTGCCACTGTACTTCGGGCATCATGAATTCTACCGACCAGTTTCTTTAGGCTAACAACAGTGGCACACTCCGTCGGGCACGAACCAGTTAAACCTCACACTGCCACAGTACTTCGGGTGCAAACCGCACTACTTCGGGTTAACTTTATAGTGTAGGTTTAAACTTAAGAGCCACGGTACTTTGGGCTCACCAATTTCTAGTTATGCAAGAAACTTAATTCGAATGACAATTCTGCGTACGCACAGTCGCACTGAATCAGTCACTGTATGGCTTTGCGGAATTGTCAGGAATTAAGCTCCAACTCCTAATTAGCTTTAACTGAAAGATAAAAAAATTGTCCCTATCCTTAAACTCCTTTATAGGTTTTTAAAGCGGGGGTGTCCGTAAAACAAAAGCAGCAGCAAAATGAAGAAACCGCATTTCTTACCTTATTCCCCATTTTTTTTTTCTTCAGAATCCCGTGTTGGGTGGCTCACCAATGTAAAAAGGAAGGGACAATTCCAATCTTCATATGAAAAATGGTGTTTATTCCCAGTAAAAACGGCAGTGGTCAGAAATACGTGCTATGTACTCTGGGTTCAGCGGAGTCAAAGTGAACCCCGAGCCTCCCCAAAGTAGATTTCTTATACATGAGAAAACCTTTGAAATTGGCCAAACATGTTGATTGTATTTAATTACTTAAACAGTGCTGATCACAGTCTCTTTGGGTGAAACAGTTCTTTAACTGCTCACTCCCGGCCACTAGACTATAATTGATGGCTATGCCAGATAGGTGCGACAAGTCGTTGTCAGAAATGACCAAGTGTACTGTACTTATGATAAGTAGCACCACCACTGGATACAATTCTAACAAAGCGATAGACTGGGAGGAAGCGGGTAAGGAAGAAAGCTCTTTTGGCCATACGTCTGCGAACCATTCATTATTGAAAAAAACCCCAAAACCAAAGGAGGGAGCCGCATCAGTGAAGAACCCTAAGGCGACCAATGACTCTGGCATATCGTTATAAAAGAAAAATATGCCATTCCAGTGCTTGCACAACCGTGACCAAAAGCGCAAATCAGATTTTGAACCTTCGTCCAATTTGACAGCGTCATGCAAATTGATTAAAGATTTAGAGAGGTCGAGAAGCCGGGACACGAAGGAACAGCCCGAGGGATGATTCACATAGCGAAGTTGAGGTGCCCCAACAGAGAAAACAATCTGCGCTTTATCATAGACGAAGCCGACATTGCATTCTCCATAACCTCCCCGATTCTGCGCAATTTATCCTGGGGTAGAGACGCTTTGATTTTTACAGAGTCAAGAGAAATGCCTAAAAACTCAAATTCCTGCGCAGGATCTATTTTTTTTTCCACGGAGTGTGGGACACTCAGTTTCTTGAAAACGTCTTTAAGTGTAATGATGCTGCGACTTGGTTTGGAATTGGGAAAGTCTATGACCAAAAAGTCTTCTAATAAATGTAAAACAAACGGCAGTTTGTAAACATTCAAAAGTATTCAGCAAAGAGCCTTGGATAGAGTATTGAAAATGCGGGGGCTGCTACGACATCCAAAGGTGAGACGTACTGCGAAATAAAATTTTCCTTTCCTATGAACTCCAAATAGATTCCACTGAGAGGGGTGCAGAGGCATAATTTTAAAAGCATCAGTAATGTCAGCTTTACCCAACCAAGCACCTGATCCAGCAATTTTAATGAGTTTAATGGCGTGATCGACAGTAGTATAAAAGAGCGAGAATGGGGGGATAGGGATGAGATCATTGACGCTTTGAATCTTTTGGTCATGAGGGCTGACAAATGTGATGATCATGCACTTTTTCCCAGAATACTTATGAGTAGCAGCGCCTATAGGGTTAATACGGTATGAAGCGAACAGAGATTTGGAAAACGGATCAATCATGTACCCCTTTTCAACTTCTCTGGCCAGGAGTTTATCAACCACATCCGGTTCCTGCTGGGCAGATTGCAGGTTATTGCATTTCACACTGGAGGGAATATCATATAAACCCGCACAAAAGCCATTAATCAAACCAAACAACAAGTAAGAAACAAAACAGATATCTGGATGGTCCTTCAGTGCCTTAGAGAGTTCTGGGATGTTGATGGGGGTAGATGCTTTATTTAATTTTTCTTTGACACTTGCGGCGAGGGCACACAAACTTTGGATGGCCGTCTCCGCAAAAACTTGGGCTCAGTGGCAGAGGTACGGTGAGGGGTTGACACAGGGGTTTTGGAATTGGCAATGACTTTTGGGCAGAGGGTGGAGGAACGAGAAAAGGCCTCGTAGATAGTGCAGGAGATAGCACGGTGACCTGTAAAATGCCTGCTTACTAATGCCAAATCGACCTGAGACTAATCCAATCTTTGATTAAATGGAGGAATAAGGCAGCTTTAGCAGAAAAGGACTTATGATACTCATAAAACAGAGTGCCACCGTATGACAGAGCAAGATCAGAAATGATAGCCAAGTAGGTGTCTAGCTTGGCCCTGTGTTCCGGGTACATTTCAGAAATCACATCCCTGAATACCCCGAATGCCACAGTAAACTCTGTCATGGTAAGATTTTTTAACAGTCTCGGATCATTGTCCTTCAGAATGACAGAAATGTCCCTGTAGTCCACTAGGCGTTTCTTGCCTAAACCAGATTCGGACGAACTTAACAAAATTTTGACCACACGTCATTACCTGCCAGGATCTGACTGCGAAGATGGGGAGGCATGGCAGCTGCAGGGGAAAAGAACGGGACGCCAGTGGAAGGCCCAGGAACCGCAGTAGCCAGAGTCCAGCAGTGGTTGACACTGTCAGCAGTGAGGTCAATCAGGTGGGCGGGGACGAGGGGCTCGGACGGGGACCTGGATGATGTGGCAGGGAAGCCGGAAGCTGGATCCGCGGGAGCTTGTTTCTCTTGAGCTTGAATGCGATGATCCATGGAGTTGAGTGCGGTCTGGATCTTGTTCAGGGCGAGCAGCAGAGGGCCGACTTTGGGAAGGAGGCAGGAGGGAGAGGACTTCGGGGTCTCTTTGTAGCTGGCACAGGATCGCAATGTTTTGACTGCACCGAATTAGCTAAAAAGAACTCGAAAAGTTCTTCGTGGCTTGCGCTGATCGGAGGTTGGATCTGATGGTGGAACAGGTTTTCCAGTATTCTTGGGGCTGGCCAGGAGCGAATAGAAGGAGTTTTTCCCGCAAGACGAGCGCTCCTAGAACACTGGCAATGGATGACACGTCGTCATCAACTTGACTTGCTGGGATGTCGAGGACGCATTCCTCCTCCGAGGAAGGTTCAGGATGCCCGGACATGATGATGAACAAGGTAAGAACGAATACCCAAGAACTGATTCTCATACCTTAGAAAATTGGAGGCATGGATGTTTGCAAAGATCTGTATGGGTCTTGGTGGGAATGGTAGAACTTGGTTAGTCAAGATGGAGAGCGCCGCCTTATTTAAAAAGACGCGCAAATTAGGAACATGACACTGAAGTCCAATGCAATTGGAGAAGAGGTGGAGCCTAGACTGACTTCCGTGCCTGTTTGAAGTAACAATGATGCTGCATTTGTTGTTGTTGCTAAAAAAATCTGTATCAAACTATTGGAACTAAAAAAACTATTGGAATTCTGAAACTTGAGGCATATGTGTCGGATGCATATTGTCTTTTCAATGGAAAGGAGTCAAGGACATAGCCTAAGAAACATCATATGTCTTTATTTTATGTGAGTGTTTATTAGATTGGACTGTTGGTAGACAGGAAAGATATAGGAGAGTGGGGGGCATGCAGTACATGACCACAGGCTGGAACTGAATCGGGGTTATCACAAGGAGGACTGATTTGGTGTGCCACCCTAAGATTCTGGGGGCGCCACTGGTCCGAAGCAGTGGTGCAATGCATGATGGGAGCAGCACGTCAAAGTTGATGCTTGCGGCACGTCAAAGAAGCTAGGGGAGCTCAAGTTTATTGTAAGGAATCCGGCAAACATGAAGCAAATATCCAATCAAGTGATTGCAGACTGTGTCTATGTTGTCTACCAGGCCACGGAGCCCATAAAATTGGTTCCGCTTTTCGCAAGTTCCCCATAAAGATATAAAAGACAAACTGTTTATGATAATTTCGTCTTATCTGATTGTATTCGTGGGTTCCCTGCCAAATCACGGTGATAATGATAAAGGTAAGTTTATCGTTAAAGCTAATAATTAAATAAACCCTGCAATACGTAGCTCAATGCTGCCAGGGGAGGGCCGCATAATTGCGTTTATATTTGGTAAGATATGCGCTGCGTAGGAAGACTTCACATCGTTCGGAAGCATTAAAACTCATCATTCTAACTGCATTTGCTTTTCGACACAATTGTAATCCCTCCCAAAATCAAAATCCAGGCGGAAAAAAATAATTGTTGGTTGAATTAATATCATTATTGGTGTAAATTTACTTTCGCCAACATTACATTGGACAGTACTTCAGGGCACCATTTAACGGACACCGACATCACCGGGAATGCTGAACCGCCCATAAGCAGCCAAACCAAGGGGAACAAAGCATCTGCAGGCGTTGACGCACCACGCCAGTGTAAATCCACCGTAACGGTTTCTCCATTGACCTGGCCTTGCTCAAGTGGCCGGTGGTTGGACTTCACATGACAAATGCTCGCGTGGAGTTTGAATGTAATCGGGCACAATATGTATATGCTGATATCTAGTTCTAGGTGATCATTTGTTGATATGTTGGGCGTAGTTATTTGTGTTGAGTTCATAATTATAAGTCCATAAATTAAGTGTAATAAACTGCCATGACACAGGGAATAAGTACTGAACACATGAAGAGAAGGAGGTGCAAAAATGCATGGAAAGCCAAGAAACCAGCTGAAATCTGTCAGTTTTTAGAAAGCAATCCTTCCCCCTACCAGTGCAAATTAATATCAGCTGGTTTAGTCCTAATTGGTGGCCTATAAAAATTTTTCATTACCAAGGTGTCACACAAGAAGCATTTCATGATGAGTAAAAGCAAAGAGCTCTCTCAAGACCTTCGCAAGTATTAAGTGACTGCACAATGTTAATTGTTAACCCTACTGGTGTCTAGAATTGACAGATTTTTTTACATATGCCACAACCAACAAACTCAACTCTCATGACTGTCTCTGTCCTAGTTATTGTTCCAATATACTATCCAAATGTACCGAAATAATGTGTTACTTACCTCTGTGCGAAACCTTAAAATTTATCTTGCACCAGTACCTCTATGGGCACCTCCTATCTCTGTAACTAGTTAAACCAGCCAAGTGCCAAAGCAAAATCAGTGTTTTCGCTATGTATACATTGCACATATGTCATTTCCAGAGATTTCTCTGTGGCATGTGTCTGGTTTTGCGAGATCTGAATAAGGTGGTACGGTGAGGCGCCACCTATTGGCATTACTAGTTAAACCAACATAGTGCCAAAACAAAATCAGTGTTTTCACAATGTACATAAGACACATATTGCATTTCCAGGAACTTCTCCATGTCACATGTCTGGTTTTGTCAGATCTGACATATTGGTAACAGTGCTCCCTATACTGATATATTTTTGAACACGCATCCCCTTATATCCAGATATTGGCATAGAGTGCCATAAAACTTCCTTTTGCATGTTAAAATATCCCAAGAGGGCTGGAGACTCTACTTCAAATTTCAAGGCTCTATCTTCTTGGTTAACATATTTATGGGCCCGTGAACATCACAGCAAATAGACGAATTGGAGCTTTTGTCAAAATGTGTCTGTAGCCGCTGCTCCAAGATGGACCATAGTGCCAAAAATGTTTCTGGTGTCCTGTGTTTAGCCCAAAGAAAGGTTCAAATTAATGGTCTACCCATCACCACAGGTGTCTGGTTATTAATGTTAATCTACTGTATAAACAGGATAAAATTAGCCTGCACCCAACTTTGAGAGCAAATATCTCAAAAAACCAAAAAAGTGCCAGACTAAATACCTCAAGACTTTTCGCACCTTTAATGTCTGAAAACAGAACAGGTAAGATGAATTTGGCACTGGTCTAGTTTAAAAATTAAAATAAGCCTGAATTAGTAAAAATATTTTTTCCCATTGTACACATATTTCTTGCCATTGGACATACATTGTATAACCAACATGTTCACCAGGTGGCACTTTCACATTTGTAAAATTTTGGTATCCCAGTATCAGATACAATCGTAACTTCTTTGGCACATTGAAGCAGCTATCCATAATATTCCTTCACAAATGGGTATTTTTCCTCAAAAATGCTCAATTTGGTACCTGAATTATCCACTTCTACGTGACATTGTAGCCATATCAATAAAAATTGTGAGCTCAACCTCCGGGATTTCCCAGTACACATGTATGGGCACCATTCTGCCAAATTTCATGCAATTCTGAGATGTCAACTTCACTGCCAGTGCCACTATCTCAGAATATGGCTCTAAATAAAAATCGTGTTTGTTAGACTAACTATTTCTAGGTAAAATCCTCCTATCTGCATGTATGTAGATAGATGGTTTTGGCGTTGAACATTTTATACTTGTGGTTAGGTATTGTTATTGCTGCTTTGATGTGAACATCATTACAGTGATCTCTTATTACTTGCAGGTCAATGCCAGACATTTCAACACCATGGCAACTAACAACCTTGACAACATGTCAGGCAGAAAGAGGCCTCTGTCCAGGGGAATGATCATGATGGAGTTGGCTCTCAAGAAAGGTAAGTAGTAGTATTGATGCATCATTGGGACCGGTTCCAGTGGTATAACATTATAATGGGAGTAAATGGGGATATTTAAAACTGCAGAGAATAGCCTATGTTACGACTGGCTCGAAAGACGTAACATAATGGAGACACAACACCAAGCCAGTTGCAAAATGTGCAATTTTTATTAAATTAAGAGAGACAAAAGAAAAGGCCACAAACACGCAGCACTGAAATGGCAGGGTCTAGATTCAGGAAGTCAGAGAGGGCGGAGCAAAAGGGGCTACTATATAGCCCAAGGCCACGCCTTCATGCAGGTGTCCTGCATCCCACATCAGGCAGCTGCACCTAAAACTGAAACAAAGCATGCCATGCAGCAGCACAGACACAGGGCAAATAGACTGAACCATAACACCCCCTTCCTTAAAGGATCAGTGTGTAAGATTTAGAGCCATCTAGTGGTCAGATTATAGATTGCAACCAACTGACCATTCCTTTTCTCAGAAAACCTACGGTGGCCGCAAAACTTGCAAAAACGTGAAAGGCGCTCTCGTGTCAGTGCTTTATTCATTTACTTTTTTCTCGTTCTGGGCTACTGTAAAAAAAATCGCAGCACAACATGGCGGCCTCCATGGAGGTGGACCCGCTCCCATGTAGGTTTAAAGGGCTTATTCTAAGCAAAATGAAACTCAAAGATGATTATTTTCACGTGATTATACACTACTAAAAAAGTAGTTATGAATGTTATATTCCATTTCTGCCAAAACATCAATCTAAATTCTACACACTGCTCCTTTAAGATGACAGCCATGAGGCAGTGATCTCACTGTACACAAGATAAGGCATCAGCCACAACATTATCATGCCCCTTCTTGTGATGGATCTCCAGGTTAAAATTTTGGGCCTAAAGGGCCCAACGCATAAGGCGTTGATTATGGTTATACATTCGATTCAAAAAAACAAAAGAGGATTGTGATTGGTAAATACAATCACTGGCTGTGGAGTGGAGCCTACATAAGCTTCAAAATGCTGAAGGGCCCAAACCATGGCCAGGGCTTCTTTTTGGATGGTGCTGTACACTCGTTGGGCTGGAGAGAACTTCTTAGAAAAATAGCACACTGGATGATCAATACCAACTACATCCTCCTGTAGCAACACAGCACCAGCTCCAGTACCACTTTCGTCCACCTCCAACTTGAATGGCACCTCAAAGTTTGGAGCCATCAGGACTGGAGAGCTACAGGAGAGCCTTAACTGTGTTAAAGGCTCACTCACATTTTGCATCCCAAACAAAACTCCTTGTGGGGCTAAGGAGGTCTGTTAAAGGGGACACAATAGAGGCGAAGTTCTGGCAGATACCCCTGTAATAACCAGCCAGCCCAACAAATTGCCGCAGTTCTCGCTTTGTAGTGGGAACAAGAAACTAAGCTATAACAGTCACTTTAGCCTCTAATGGCCGAACCTGTCCCTGACTAATCTGTTTGCCTAAATAAGTGATGGTAGCTTTGGCAAACTCACATTTGGCCAAGTTCAAGGTTAAAGAAGCTTCTTTTAGACACTGGAATACAGTACATAGTCTTTCCACATGGGATGGCTAGTCAGCAGAAAAAACAACCACATCATCAAGGTATGCCTCTCAGTCTACAACTTTAGACAAAACCCTTTGCATAAGGCGTTGAAAAGTTGCAGGTGCATTGCACATGCCAAATGCCATGACAGTGTACTGCATAAAGTGATCTGGAGTGACGAAGCCAGAAATTTCAGAGGCATGGGCTGTCAAAGGCACTTGCCAGTAGCCCTTAAGCAAGTCTAATTTTGTGACAAAACGTGCAGCTCCAACCTGATCAATACAGTCTTCCACTCGAGGAAGAGGGAAAGAATCTCTCTTTGTCACACTGTTAACTTTCCTAAAGTCAGTACAGAAACGTTGAGTTCCATCTGACTTTGGAACTAGCAAACATGGAGAGCTCCAGGAGCTGGAACTAGGCACAGGAAGCCATGCTTTTGTAAATACTGGACCTCCTGCTGCATCTGGGCTCTTTTTGTTGGATTCACTTGATAGCCATGCAGCTTAATTGGGGGACAATCACCAACGTCAATATCATGTTGCAGGACAGTGGTTTGGGAGGGAACATCTGAAAATAGTTCACGATGTTGTTCAATTAGTTCAACTATATCGTGCCTCTGAAGTTCAGACAGATGAGACAGATGAGCCTCCAAATCACTCAGAACTTGCGAGTTCTGCAACCGAGCACACAGAACAGGAGCACCCTGCAACACCAAATTATCGTCACAAGAAGAATAAACTGGTAACACTGAGGCTGAAGCTACAGGAGATACTGAAAAAGATGTATCACCAGACCTTGACACATAAGGCTTCAGCATGTTCACATGGCACACATGAGTCTCCTTTCAGGGGTATGAATGACATAATCCATCTCACTTAATTGCTTCTCAACAATATAAGGGCCTGTAAACTTAGCTTGCAGCACTGAACTAGAGACAGGAAGAAAAGCAAGCACAGAGTCTCCTGGTTGGAAACTTCATTTCACAGCTTTCTTATCAAAATTGATCTTAATTCTAGTTTGAGAAGCAGTGAATGCTTCTTTGACCATCTCCCAGGCATGATGGAGGCGTTCTCTAAAAAAACTAACATAGTCCAGGACATTCTGGGTGGAGGAAGAGTCACCAACCAACTGCTCAAGCAACAGTTTCAAAGGTCCTCGGACTGAGTGGCCAAACACAAGTTCTGCAGGACTAAAACCCAATGACTCCTGAACAGTTTCTCTTATAGCAAAAAGCAAGAGTGGGATAGCCTCATCCCATTCCTTACCAGTTTCAAGGCAATAGGAACGAAACATAGTCTTCAGGGTTTGATGAAAGCACTCTAGAGCCCCCTGGCTCTCTGGATGATATGCACTAGATATCTGATGCTTCATAGCCAACATCTGCAATACCTGATTAAACACTTTAGACAGTTAGACAGTTTAGAAAGTTACTACCTTGGTCTGTTTGAATGACCCTTGGCAAACCAAAAGTAGTGCAGAACTTTACAAGTTCCTTCACAATCACTTTAGCCTTGAGAGAGCGTAGTGGAATTGCCTCTGGATATCGAGTTGCAGTACACATTAAGGTCAGAAGGTACTGATGACCAGATTTTGACTTTGGTAATGGACCAACGCAACCAATAATGAGTCTCTCAAAAGGTTCCCCCATCACTGGAATTGGGTGGAGCGGAGCTGGAGAAATAACTTGTTTAGCCTTCCAGCCAGTTGACATTTCCGACATGAACGGCAATACCTGACATTAATTTTCAAACCAGGCCAGAAGAAATATTTTAATATAAGATATTAAGTTTTATTAATGCCCAGATGACCGGAAAGCACATTGCCATGAGATAAACTCAGGATCTGTGTACGATAACCAGAAGGAACAACAATCTGGTGGACACTATTCCATTCACTGCCATCCAAAGGTAACCACTTCCGCATAAGAACACCACCCTCCCAGTAAAAAGTGGCACGTGTCGAAGTACTCACATCTCTAGGCAACACTGCCGCAATACACTTAGCTGAAGATGGGTCAGCCCTCTGAGCAGCTATAAGCTGTTCTTTGCCAACCTTTGACTGTTGATCAGACTCTGTAAAAAGGGTGACAGGACTAATCAATGTAATCTCGAGCGGCTCCTTGAGAGGCAACTCATCTTTAGGCAACTCAGAAGTCAGGGGAGAGTTAACTGGTACACACTCTACATCTTCACCAGAAGGAGCCATTGTTTGCTCTGAATGATTAACCACATCCTTACATTTTCTTGTCTGTGCACGAGTAACAACACAAGCAGGAAAAATTCCAGGCAACTGAGATGAAAGCTCACCTTCACTCTGTTCAATATCAACTACAGAGATAGTTGGATTATCAATGACAATGGGTGTTGGAAACACCTTCCCTCCAGCCAAATCATTACCAAGAATCAAGTCTACACCCTTTATAGGCAACTGGGGGCGAATAGCCACTGTCACAGGACCTGTAACCAAGCCAGACTGTAGATACACCACGTGCAATGGGGCTTTAAGCCATGTCATCCCACATCCTTGAACTAAAGCACTTCTACCAGTGGAAGTATTTTCAGAGAGGGGCAAAACTCCTGCCAAAAACAATGACTGAGAGGCTCCTGTATCCCGAAGAATATGAATGGAGACTAACTTTTCAGACTCTGAGATTTCCACTAAACCGTCCATACGGAATGGGGCAAAGGGATCATCCTCAGTATGGTCTTTACTGGACTGAGAAAAACTCATAACGTCACAGGACAACTGAGATGAAGCCATCTGCCCAACTGGCTTGGTAGTCTTCGACTTTTTCTGGAGAGCAAAACAATCAGCTATAGGTTACCCGGCTTTTTACATAAAAAACAAATCCTCTCAGAGTTCCCCTGGCTGGACCCGGCAGCCTTAATACTGGAAACTGAAGGACTATTGTTGCTAGCACTGGAGCGCTGAGTGCAAGGGGAGGGATAGTTCCCAGCATCATCGACTTTACTACTAAAAGCTACTTTTTGAGCCAAGACATACTCTTCTGCAAGCACAGCAGCCTCATCCACCTTAGACACTCTCTGTTCACTCAGATAAGTGGCCACCACTTCAGGAACACAATTTCTGAATTCCTCCAACAGAATCAACTGTTTAAGTTGCTCTTTGGTGCCAACCTTCTGTGACATACACCACCTATTAAAAAGGATTTTTTTTTCTCTGCTAAACTCCACAAAAGTTTGATTCTCAGCCTTTCGATACCCCCTAATCCTCTGCCGATAGGCCTCAGGAACCAACTCATAAGCTTGCAAGATGGCTGCCTTTACAATCTCATAGTCAGAGCTCTGTGTTAGAGTCAACGAGGAATAGGCCTCTTGAGCTTTACCTGACAACACACATTGTAACAAACATTGTAACATTGTAACATTGTAGCTACACACTCAAAATGAGGGAAGTACTTTTCCACATCCTTGTCACAGAATTGAGGAACTAAATTTATGTTCTTGGTTACATCAAAATGAGGAGTGACAGGTATACGAGAGCTTGAAGTAGCTAAATTGGTCTCAACTCTCGACCTCAACTCCAGCTCCCTCATTTTCTCCTCATGTGCCTGCCGCAACTTCTCCATTTCAAACTTCCTCATCTCCTCTCTCTCCTTTGCTTCAAGTTCTAGCTGTTTTATCTTAAATTGCAATTCCAATTCTCTTAAACGTACAGATTGTGCAACTTGAGATTGTAATTGCAATTCCTCTGCCTTGCCACCTGGTAAATCACCTGGTAAACTCATGCCCAGCTCCTCATCACTCTGACTAGATGTCTTAGCCAGTACCCCATGTTCATCAAGTGCTGTGACTAATTTACCCTGAAGTTCATCCTTTTTAACTGAAGTCTGAGTTGCAACATCAAGATAATAATATTCAGCAATTATCTTAAGCTGGGCTTTGGTAAAAAGAGAGAGTTGTTCCACAGTAGGAACTTCACTAAATCCATGAAAGTCAAACTCCATTCTAAGCTCATAGAAAATGCCAACTAGAAATAATCTTTAACAAGTACAATTCTCCCTAAAGAAACAGACCACTGAATCACTAAACCTTAAACACTGTCAGACAACACTTGTGCTACTAAATAGTGATACAAAATCATGGTTAACCTCACCCCAGGCCTACATAAAATCAAGAGGTAATCGGGGTTTACAATACACAAGGCTAGTTAGAAGAGCAGTTACTCAATTTCAAGCCACACAGTATAGAAATATGGGTAACATAACCTCTACAATACAAAAACACTACTGAACTAAGTTCACTGAGAAGACCGTAGGTATACACAAGATGTAGGCCCAGCAAAAACCATGCAGCCAAACAAACACAAAACTCAGACACCAGCAGTGAACACTGGTATCAAACTAGCATTGCCAGACTAATCAGTGTTACAAAAAATTCTAAGAGATCAAAACATCAACTTAGCTTTAATAAAACTAATGTGCCTGATGAAACAAAGGTGCTCAACCCTTCTTGTTCACACAGCTTATGGCATGTGTGAAGAAAAGGCCAGCCTATGTCACCACATACTAACACTAGAGGAAGAAAGAATATATCAAACTTACTTACTCTTGAACTTGCCCGATTACCTCTCTACCTGAAACTGTACTGCTGTTTGACTGAACCTCAACTAGTCTTCGTCGGCTTTCCCAGGCACGCCAGAGGCCACCCCAGGATTACCGCACCAAAAAAAATAAAGTGGTGATGGTCTCTCCAACACCCGACGACTTAGTAAACCAGACAAGTTCACAAAAAAAACTCTACCTTATGTGGTGACACTAGCATGAACCCACTGACTAGGTCTAGGAGTACAACAGTCATTTAACTTCAAACTGAACTTAGGACGAGCCCCCATTATGTTACGACTGGCTCGAAAGACGTAACATAATGGAGACACAACACCAAGCCAGTTGCAAAATGTGCAGTTTTTATTAAATAAAGAGAGACAAAAGAAAATGCCACAAACACACAGCACTGAAATGGCAGGGTCTAGATTTAGGAAGTCAGAGAGGGTGGAGCAAAAGGGGCTACTATATAGCCCAAGGCCACGCCTTCATGCAGGTGTCCTACATCAGGCAGCTGCACCTAAAACTGAAACAAAGCATGCCATGCAGCAGCACAGACACAGGGCAAATAGACTGAACCGTAACACCTAAAGGTTCTATTTGAAAAAAATACGAGGTTTGACACTGATGTTATATGCGAGGGCATTATTTAGAGAATAAGAGACAAAAAACTGGGCCGTGGCTGTACCAGGGTCCCATTTAATGACTGGGTGGCTGGCTGAAGCGGTGGCTGTACCAGGGTCCCCTCCAGTCTCTGGATGGCTGGCTGAAGCTGACCTGTAACAGGTTTGCAGTGGTTCCACCAGGATCCATCAGGCTACGCACTGTTTCTCAGGGGATCACATTTTTTTTATATAAATGAAATGCAATCTAAGGACACATACTATGCTGTCATGTTCACCAAACCTGCCGCCTACTATACTGCACGTGCCTTGAATGCCTTGCCACCTGAATATGAAGGGGAGAGATGCATCATGAAGTTCCTCGACAGAGGCCCAAACAACACCTGCAACCTTCCCTTATGGGAGAAGGTGGAGGATGTGGAGAGGAGATTCATTCTTTGCCAAGCAAAGCTGCAGGGTGCTGGCCCTTTTTATCTTGACAATCATCAAGAAATTGAAAGTCTTTACAAAAGCAAGCTAAAAGAAATGAAAGTAACCTGTTTACCAAAGTGTAGGCCTATTTCATGTCATGTTGATTTCAGGTGATGAGTTAAAGGAAAACAACAAACATTATGATTAGATTAGATAATTATAAAATGTACTGTAATGTAATTTACTACTTTAAAAAAAAAATAAATTTTTATTTTGTCAATATTTAATTATAAGTCTGAATAATATAGTTCTTTATAATTTCCACATGGATTATTGGTAATGCAGTTTGCAAGGTGTACTGTTGGGGTCAGGTTAATGGTTGGGGTCTGGTTAATGAATTAAGATAAGGTTTTCGTCTGGGGTCTTGGTGGGTCATTGGTTAGGTTTATTGATGGGATCTTAGTAATGCTGTCGGTGAGGTTCACTGTTGAGTTCTGGGTGGTGTAGTTTCCGGTTTGAGATTACGGAAGGAGTCTGAGTAATGTAGTTGGCTAGGTTTACAGATGGCTCCCTGATTTTGTAATTGTTTGGCTTTACTGATGGAAACTGAGTGATGTAGTTTGGTTTACTGGTGAGGTCTGGGTAATGTAGTTGGTTAGATGAATTGGTAGAGTTTGCATGATGTGGTTGGTTAGGTTTGTTGCAAGGGTCAGTGTAATCTAGTTTGTTGGGTCTGGGTAATGTAGTTGGTTCAGTATGAAACCAAACATTAAATGCAAGTTCAGATAATGAAATGTGTGAAATATGTTACTGAATAAATTGGTGTTTTTTCTACCTGAAAAATAATAATAATTTTTATATTTTTGTCACTGAATTTGGTTGTGGGTTTATTTGAAACACACATGGGCTTAAATGGCACGGAGGTGCCAATTAAGCCCATGCCAGACTTTTGACTTTATTCACAAAATTTCCTTAATTTATTCTGTAAAATATGCATCAGTGAAAGCATGTATTTTAAAATGAGAGATTAATCTTTCAATTTAACCAAGGATCATGTTTATAATCTACCTCATTGTCTATGAAAAATACATGAACTTAAATTTTGGTGGGCTTAATGGGTACACTTACCCTAAGTCTCACAGCATACAATATTGGTGGCCATTTAATGCTGACACAAAAAAATTTTTTTTTAATCAGAGGCCTGCTGGATTAAACAGCGTTTAGCAACAGGAAATACTTGATTTGCTTTTGCAGTAACTTAACACTGCTCTCTAAAGATAGCATATTTTCATATGAAACAGCTTTTCAAAGGTTAATCGCAGCGTTCTAAGTAATTGATTTTTTTTTTTTTAATATTCAAATTTTATTCAACTTATGAAATTCGTTCCAGCAGCCCTAATATCCTAATGGATTTAGCAATGCATAAAGCGTGCAGAAATTTGGGTTGGCTCAAGAAAACATTGTGAATTTCAATTTAAACTAAAGGCTTGCATGTTATTCACTTGAATATTAGGAGCTTGTTAACAAAACAATGTTGACATCACAATATAGCCTAGGGCACACCAATAATCTATTTTTCTTTACTCCCAGAATTTCTAAAGACACTGGCCGTCGCACTTTTAAATTTAAAGCCCTATCTGACTGGAATAACCTTCCTGCCTCATTAAGATCTATTACCTCTTTCCATCTTTTTAAAGTTTCATTATTGACTCATCTCCAAACATCCTGCTCTTGTTTCTGATTCTTCCTTTATGATTTTTTCTTTTTTCTCTTGTTAAATGAGGAATTATTTTTATTTTACTTTATTTTTTCTTGCTGAATATCATATGTAAATACATAGGTATATACAGAATGTCATTCTCTCGGTCTCGATGTACAGTTGCAGATTGTAATTCATACTCTGCTATTGCTACATTCAGATACTACACAGACTTGTTTAGTTATTTATAACTATAGATTGTAATCTATTATCTTCTTATACAATGGAAAATGTTTGGGGAACTGGCTGGTGTGTGTGCGTGCGTGCATGTGTGTATGTATGTGTATATCCTGTATTTTGTTTAGTATTCTCTGTATTGTTTGTAGGTTTTGTAAAAGACCCCTCGAAAATGAGATGATCCATCTGAAAGGGCTATCCTTCAAATAAACAATAAAAAATAAACAATAAATCTTTAAATTAACTTTCATTGAATATAATTGTATTTGAAGAATGTGGAGTGAATATTTTCAATGAGACAATAATTTTGAAAGTTTTTTGAAACCAAGGATAAAATAATGCATAGATTATAGGATTTAATGTGGAGTTGAAATAAGCAAGCCAAATAAGAATTTCAAAGATGACTATACGAGTGCTATACTTGATTAACGAATCAATTATCACGTTCACAAAGAAAGGCATCCAACAAAGCATGAAGGCCCCCATGACAATTCCTAGTGTTTTTGCTGCTTTTCGCTCAGAACTTTGTGACAGTTTAGTCTTCTTATCTTCATTTAAATGTTTTTGATGAGTCATGTCTCCAATTCTTCTTACATGCTCCCGTGCCACAAAAAATATTCTGGCATAAAAACATGTCATCATAGTACAGGGCAGAAAAAATGTAATCACTGTACTCACGATGCTCCACAATGGATTGAACAGCACGACACAACTACCCAGACAATTAATGGATGCTACGTATTCTTCCAGTCCCTTTATATTTGCCTTTGAATACAAGAGACTAGAGCAGTATATGCATGCAGTAACCCAACTCAAAGCACTCATAAGCCATGCAACAGAGAATGTTATTCTTCTGGAATAATGTAGTGGATTGCACACTGCCTGATGGCGGTCTATAGCGATGCAAAGAAGATGAAAAATTGATACACAGGTGAGGAACATGGCAAGAAGGGAATGCAGTAAGCAGAAGACATCTCCGTAGTACCAGCAGCCCGAAACAAATTTGACAATGTTGAAGGGCATCACACTTATTCCAACTAGCAGGTCTGCTATAGCCAAAGACATCAACAGTATGTTTGTTGGTGAATGGAGCTGTTTAAAGTGTGCAATAGAGATGATGACAGCCAAGTTCCCAAAAATAGTCACCAGCATTCCTGTCACAAATAGTATACACAAAACAATCTGAGCGGGCGAAGACTGAGCGTTTTTAATGCATGATCCATTAGCTGATGGATAGCAGTACAGTGGTTCATTGAGTTCCTGACGTTTCAAAATATCCATTTTTGTCTTGGCCCAGCTCTTCTTATCACCTTAAACCTTTGAAATGAAATTTAATTAATACATAATAGAAATTTAAAAAAGTATATAATACCAAATGAAATAATCTTGTCGCTGAAATGTAAATTGTCCATATAGCTTCCTTTGCATGACAGCACCTCAAAATGCATTCCTTGTATGAGGTTGACTTTATTTATATAGAAATTTAACCTGTTGCTCAGCGTGGGTTCAATAGAAACAGGTCACATGATGTAAAAGTAAGCTGCACCAACAGAATTTTCCATAAATGGACATGCGCCATTAAGAGAAGCAGAGCGCTTTGGGAAAGAGGGAGGTAAAAAAAAAAAAAATGCACATGGCCTTGGGGTTTATGGCAGCTCACTTGTCCCTTGAAAAAAGACTTAAGAGCCGATTTTGAATGGACTAAACTTTGAGATGAAGTACATAATGATCCCCTTTTGTCATTTCATTCTGATTGTCAAGACCCATGTACACTGTAAGACAGAACAGTAAAAGTTTGTCAAAGAAATTGAGCTGTGTTTAATCAAAAGTGTAAATTAGTTTGTTCAACCCAAAAGTTATGCGTTATTAGTGCATTTTTTTTTCATTTTAATTGTACGGAACTCAAATGCTTTTATTCACTTTTGTCATTATACTCAAAAAAATTGTCATCGTCCTTTAGTCTGTGTGACATCACGTACGTGCAGTGCGTGCTTCCTTACCAAAGCCCGCCATGTTGAATGCTCGCTTGAGTGGAGAAGTGGCGAGAAATGTTTTCAGCCTGCTAGCGAGTGAATAACTTTGAAATATTTGAAGAGAAGCATTTTTGTTTTTCACTGGGAAATTCATTGGGGAACTGGAAGTGAATATATTTGCAGTGAATCGTGCTGTGTCATGATCCATGTTGAATGTTGCAATTTTATCCCCTACACAATGTGTATTTTTGTGTGTTATCTGTTATGGTTCTGCGTCATGTGTGCTGTCTTCTCATTGTGCTTATTACTTTTATTTTTGTGCTTGTGCTTTTTCTCCCATGCCTTACTCTTGATTTATTTTTCAGCTTTATTTCCGCCGTCTGAGGATTGATTCACTCCTGCCCAAACTCCTGTGATGTCGTGTGACTGCCTTGAGCATGCCTGCGTCTCGTTGTCCAATCACGTCTCCTCATTCGGAATCGGCTGTGGTATTTAATTCATTACTTCCACCTGTGCTTAATTCTGGGTCTCGCTAAACTCTGAGTAAATGCGTTCTCTGATAGGATAACTACTAACCCGTACTAACCAGCACTTATTTGATGGTGATTGTATATATTTTCGTCACGTAGTATTAACGTTAATTAACGCATTAGCGAGTGCAAGTGTTTCTAGCTTTTGTAATTTCTTCCTAAGCTTTCCCTGATTAACTGCGTTTAAAGCTATGCTTTCCTTTGCTTCTCTCGCGGTGTTTTTATACTCGTCACGTTTCGATTACCTTAATCTAAACCGTCTAGTTTGATTGATTGTCTCAGCGTCTCGTCTCGAGTCATGATTGTTACCTCGGTTCTCATGAATTTGTTTATTAATCCCATGTGTTTCTGCTTCCTTCTGAGATTGCCTTCCGAGTCCCCGCCTCCTCCCATGTGTATATCTGTGGGCAGGAGAGACGATATCGTCAGACGGAACTTTGTATTGGCTATGCGCTACATTGTGAAATCTCAGCTCCTGTGCCTCCCCGAGTATTTCCTTTGTGCGATTCCCGAGCCTTATGTTTTGCTGCGCCCACGTCTTGTCTACCCTTTGTCTAAGTCTCCCAGTGTTTCCGTCAGTCTAGTTAGGTCAAGTTTTTGTTTTTTCTAGTTTAGCGACTCATTGAGTGTGTACCTTTATTTCCCCCTGCCTTGGGCAGTGTACCTTAGTTTTCCCATTCGTTCAGTGCATGTGCACGGTGTTTTTTTCTGGCCTGTTTGCCAACTTTCTCCTTAGTGTTTAGTGTTCCGATAAACACTTTTGGATCCTGCATTTGGTGTCCCCCCCGACCTCTTCTTAACATTATCAGTCATTTCAGACATTTTAAAAGTGAATGTGATTTGTTCTCGTATTTTTACAACGAACATGTTCTGAGACAGCACGCATACGTCTCGCCGACGTCGGCACAATGTATAAAGTTGCATCGGCGAGACGCATTATGGAGAGCGTTTGCTAATTGGGAATACGTTGCTGAGACATCGGCATTTGGCAAATGGCAAATTTGGCAAATGCCTATGTCTCGGCGACGTATTCCCAATTAGTAAACACTCTCCATAATACGTCTCGCCGATGCAACTTTATTCATTGTGCTGACGTCGGCGAGACATATGCGTGCTGTCTGGGTTGGCCTTAAAGTGAGGTGTGGTTGGGCACATCGTTGGCGTATTGATATCTTGTCGCAGCAGAAAGTGATTGCAAGATTATCCAACAAAAACCTGGTCTAAAGTCAATTGTCAGTTTTTAACTTCTATTTTAGGGGCGCATTATTAAGATTATATTATGTGCTTTTGTAAGTGAGTGCACAATGCGTGTACGCTCTGATTGTTTCATGTACAGTAGCAGCGCACCCACATGCAAACAATTAAAATAGTCTGTCACATTGTAATATTTTATCATTGTGTACATCAAGATATTTAAAAGATAGACATTATAATGGCAAGTAAGATTGTTTGCATGCCTATGCAACTGCGTGCCCCATCATTGAATGCTCTGATGTATTTGAATCATAAGGGAAAGTCCATTAACATTCAGGTGATTCATGACTCAATGTGCAAGATTACACATTTAGGTATGTGCAAATTATTCAGGATAATGCCATGATGCCTTTATATTGGCAAACTCTGTCATTCCCGCAGTCTTCTCAGCAATGAGGGGTGGCTGTTTCGGCACCATTAAAGACATGGCATGTCTTGCCTTAAACTGCGGGAATTTTTGTTCAATTGAAAACTTGTATTGTCATATTGTGAGGTACCGTTCTGGAACCAAATGCGAGACCAGGAAGTAGCAGCAAAAAAGTGATTTATTGTAGTTGGGGGGTGAACCCCCCCAGGGCAAAAAGCAACGGTACAGAGTCCACAATCCAAAATCACAATCCAGTAGGGCAGAATCAGAGTCGATAACCAGGGCAGCAATAACAGTACTCGTGGTCGGGCAAAAACAGGTTCGGTACACAGACACAGGAATGTCAGAGAAGCAAAAGACAAAATCCAGTGGGCGAATCCAAACCGTTACCAGGGCAGCAAACACACGAAACTCGTAGTCGGGCAAAAAGGGTTCGAAAACAGATGCAGACAATAGTACAAAAGAGCAGAGCCAAAAATCGTAAGTCGGGCGGTCCAGTCAGAATAGAAACACTATGAGTACAAGGTGAGAAACAAGAGCAGCACAGGTAAACAAGGGAAACGTTCTGACGGGGAACTGCAGTGAGAAGACAGCTTAAATACACTCAAGGGAAGTCACATGCTATGATTAGGATCAGGTGATGAGGATCAGACTAATTACAAAGGAGGGAACATGAGGGAGAACCTAATCACATGAAATTGGCAAAAGCCAAAACGCGACAGGGAACACGAGACAACCTATGACAAAAACATACAGCTCCGGTTAGGGGAGTTCTAATGTGCACAGATAATGAGAGGTAGGACAGAGGGAGCAGGTGCGGAGGATCCGCTGAATTGCAGGAGAGACAAAGTGAAGGCAAGAGGCGGAGACTAGAACAGGGCGAAAAGGAGAGCTTGTTAATCAATTAGTAAGTGCAGCTATACAATCCCTAGTGCTCGTTAGTAAGTTAGTATTATATACAATGTTAGTCTGGGTTAGTAACTTTAACAAAAATAACAAACTGTTAGTATTGGTTAGTAAAACAGAAAAGAGAGGCGAAGGAAGCAAACGAGATTGGAAGGAATGTTTGAAACCCAGAAACCATGAAATCACCTAAGCATGTGACACGCAGGACTGGGGAGAAGCTGTAGCTTAACAAAAGACCAGACAGGGGAGACAAAGTGCAATGAAGGGCATGAACAAAGACATGGACCGGAATCTAACAGAATAGTGGATTGGGAATGGCAAAAATGAAAACATGGCAAAGTACAAAAACTAAACAGAACATGGCAAAACCTAACAGACATAATCATAAACATAACAGGGAGTGGCAGAATCATAACAAACATGGCAGAGTCATGACAGACAGAGCAGGATCATAACACATATACTGTGCAAAATAAAAGGGCAATTTAACAAGTCAGTTCATGTATGTGCATGGTCACCCAGTCTACCTGACTGCAATACAGAAATATCTGAAGACATGAGTGTAAATGTGCATGTGCTAATATTAAATAAGATTTTTTATAATGATAGTACTCACACTTAGTGTCTGGTCAGCCTTCTATTAGCTTGCTTTTCTTTTGTTGCTCAGTCTAAAAAGAATGTTTGGAGTTCCTCAGACATTTGGATCACTCAGGTCAGAGTCTAGCACAGATCAAGCCAATACCTGCAATTATCTCAAAATCAAATTTGAGTCCAAGCTGATCCATGAAGATAATACCTGCAACCTGTCTCTCCTGCTTCTATTATCAAATACACAACTCCGCATTTCATTTGAAATGTGCTCATTATAAAAAAACATTTTGGCTGACAAAGCTGCCACTTAAAAAAAGCAGCAAAGTAACAGATGACATAGTTGCCACCATATACAATTAATCCAAATTTTTTCCATTTATCTGACTTGGCCTTCAAGAATGTGATGTCATCAATCTGATATTAACCAGCAATTATTTTTGTTCTTCTGTCATTCAGGTTGATCCCTTTCGTTCCCAGCCTCACAGTCAACAAAGCGGAAGCAAGTTCATTTCACTGCTGCTGGTTATTATTCAAGGGGTTATGGTAGCAAAATCAAACTAATATTTTTGTTTTTTTCTTCCTACCTGTTTTTTCTCACTCATTTTAATTTTTGTGCTCCACCCACATATAATTATTCTTTTACTCGTGATCCTGAATTAAAACTTCTTCAATTTCATGCATATATTCGAATGCAACCCCGGGATACACTATGTATGGTTTTCATCTAGGTATGATTAAAATAATTGTGAAAAGTATTTAAAAAATATTTTTTAAACAATAGGAATATTAATACATAACAAAACAATACTGGGGATAACAGTGATCAGGTTTCTTTACTTTCAGCTGTGGTTTGCTCCCGCGCGTTCACCAGGTGCAGAAGCAGACCCGTTTCCCCAGCAGAGAATAGTTTCGTCCTACTATCTGGCTAATCCGCCCTTATAATAGCAATTCGGCGAGGAGCAACCGTGCCTGGCTTTTAAAGGGTATGTGAGATGACAGTATGGTTTATTTCATGTTACACCCAAAACATGGCTACGATTACTTTAGAGACTAAGCACAACCCCTTTGAACCATGCACATTACTTTGCGCCCAGATAACCCGCCGTTAGACCGGCAAACATTTTGGACATGCCCTAAATTCACTTGCGCTGGGCGCTTCAGGCCCTGCTCTTAGGTTGGTAAAATAGGGCCCTTCATGTGCCCACTCATAAATGGAGTTATTAGGGAATAAAACACACCTGGCCATGTAACACTTGAGCTTCCAGATGTCCAAATGCTTCTGGTCCCTACAAAAAAAGACCCTGATGTGTTAACCCTCAAATTGAAGCAGAATGTCCTCACTTTGAACTCACATTTGTTATTTCATTTGAACTCCAAAATTCTCTGCTCACCAGCTAAAATAATAACGCTGTTAGTGCCCAAATATTTATGGACCTAACTGTATGTGTTCATGGAATATCCATTCATTTCTCTGTAATGGTAACGTACAAATTTTAAACAAGAGCTCTTGGACTGTTTTGGAATGCAAGCAGTGTCTGTTCTCATTCTTGCATTGCTGAGAGCAAGTATATCAAATCCCCTCCTTTGCCACATATGCTGTGGGATTCTAGGAAATGAAAGTTGGAACAATGTCTTCATGGGGATTATGTCCAGTCAATGTCCAGTAACTGCAAGTGAAAAAACACAGTGCTTGATATGAAATAATGCTGGCAAAACATCCCCCAGCTAAGATGGGAAAGACTGGGTATATTTCAGCACTCAGCATTACAGGAATAAAGCCTACTTCTGGGTCAAGATACTCAGCAAAGTTGATTGTTTATGCCTAATTTTGTTTGACATTCCATCCATGTTTATTTTCTCACTTTGTTTGCATTACTAAAGGCACGTATGATGCAATACCATGCGCCATATGGTCATATTGATTAAATGCAAAAAAACAAATATATACAAATGTAGTAACTACAATTGGAATTGCTGTATTGCTCTTAACTTCTGTGATTTCAGCATGTTTTAATAATTCTATTCAGTATTATTTTTGTATTACTATTTCAAATCGTATTTATTCCAATAATGTGTATAATAATTGATGTGAGCGTTTACACAGTCTGAATGTATTAAGATCATTAAGGCCTCAGACTGTTTGAAAATTAATGATTCTCAAACTCCTCTTCATGGACAACAGATGGCATGCTTTCTTCAGTAAGTTCACATCATCAAGTCAGTCTGATCTAGTTTGACTTGTCTATGGTTCCACAGTCATGTTCCACAGTCATCCACTTCGAGGTACTGTTTTGACCTTTATGCACCAGCAAATGTACTTTGGGATTCAGTTAGCACTTCTTTGAGAGGATTACCTTCTGATGATTATTTAATTCTCAATGGCATCCTGCTAATCAAAGATGTCAGTGCATAAAGATCTGCTGAATGATGTAATCCTTTGCAATCCTTTCCTCCTGCAAAGTCTTCCATTGAGGGGAAGTCTTGACACTATTTAATATTTAAGTATTTTATATTTTATATACAGTATGTGTTGTTTTGTGCCCGAGATTTCTGTGTGCACTACAGATAAATAAACGTACCGAACCCAATGAATTGGTAGAGTGTTGAATACCTTAACACAATAATAATAAATAAATAAACCTAATAAATCTTTCATTTCCCACATTGATTGTGGTTTATGTCAGCATCCTTCATTCCAAAGTGGCAAATAAATATGACCAGGTTCTCAGGAATAGTGAAGGCCATTCCTGTTGTAAATAAAATAAGATACTGTTGCTGCCGCAGTTTGTCTTCCTTTTATGGGAGATACATTATCTAATAGTTGACAGTCCTGCTGATATCAATCAATATTCTAATATATCGAGGGTTTGGAGCGCAATGGTTATATGTGCATTTTAGAGGTTTTAAGAAAAATTGATTTTTAGGTTTGCAAATGTTCTATTAAATCAGGTACATCATTTACATCATTTTTATGTCAGTCACTCTTTTACTGCATGGTTCAGAAGTATACTGAACATGTAAGTTTTCATAAGTGTGGTACTGCGACATCATGGCCAAAATTGCCAAAATGGACGCGTCACCTCCGTGCTCCAACAATTCTAGCACTTGATAAGACATAACACAATGGTGATAGATTGAAGTTAAGTTTGTTTGCAATGGAAGAAAGATGATTCTGTAACACTATTCATGTTTATTCATCAAAATATCAATGTTTCATTCATATGAGCAGATTTTGTTGGACATATCAGAAAATGAAAATGTGAGCTCTGTTTAAATCTGAGGTGCAGGGAAATATAATTATTGTGCTCCAAGACTTAGCTGATAGAAATGTGTGACAGAAGGTAAAAATCTCAAAATCACAAAATTTGGACGTATCACCATGTGCTCCAAACCCTCGATATATTTCAATAATTATCAGAGGACAAGTACTGGATCAAATGATGCATAAAAGAGGCGCAAATGAGGGTTGACTCAAAATTGGAACAGAGATTCATATAGCTAAAATGTTAGGCATGAAACAATTTTACAATTATCTTTTGACAAATAGATTAGTATTTGAAAAATGTGGAGTGAATATTTTCAATGAGACTATAAGCTTAATTGTTTATTGAAACCAAGGATAAAATAATGCATAAATGATAGGATTCAATGTGGAATTGAAGTAACCTATCCAAACAAGCACATCAAGGTTGACTAAAGGAATGCTAATGAATGGATCAATTATCAAGTTCACAAAGAAAGGCATCCAACAAAGAATGAAGACCCCCTATGATGATTCCTAGTGTTTTTGCTACTTTTCACTCAGAACTTTGTGACAGTTTGCTCTTATTCTCCTCGTTTAAATGTATTTGCTGAGTCATATCTCCAATTTTTCTCACATGCTCCCTGGCTACAAAAAATATTTTGGCATACAAGCAAATCATAATAGAGCATGGCAGGAAAAATGCAATTAAGGTATCTAGGACTGCCCACAAAGAATTGAACAGCACAATACAACCACCCAAACAATTTATGGATGCAATGTAATCTTCCAGCCCCTTCACATTAGCCTTAGAATACAGTAGACCATAGGAGTATATGCTTGCGGTGAGCCAATTCGCAGCACTCATAAACCATGCATTAGAGACAGTTATTCTCTTGGAATAATGGAGGGGATTGCACACAGCCTGATAGCGGTCTTTGGCAATGCAAATCAGATGAAAAATTGAAACGCAGGTGAGGAACATGTCAAAACTGGAGTGGAGTAAACAGAAGACATCTCCATAGGACCAGCAACCCTCAACAGATCTCATAATGCTTAAGGATATCACAACCATTCCGACTAGCATGTCTGCAATGGCTAAGGACATCAGCAGTATGTTTGTTGGTGTGTGGAGATGTTTAAAGTGCGCAATCGAGATGATGACCACCAAGTTCTCAAAAATAGTTACAATCATTCCTGTAACAAAAAATATTTACAATATAATCTGAGCTGCCCAAGAATGACTGATTTTAATACAGGATCCATTAGCTGACGGAAAGCAGTATTGTAGCTATACCTTGCGGCGATCGAATGGCAAACACTTCCAAACAACATTTGAATACATCCTAACCAAGTCCGAACAATTCCGAACGACTTCCCAATGACCTCTGAACGAGATCCGAACAGATTTTAAAACAAATCCAAACACTCCGAACGACCGGGGTAAAAGAGCCAATCAATTCCTACCAATGGGTGGGGGAAAGGAACCAATCAGCAATCAAGCCGGCGATGACGAGGCGGGAGATTACAAATTGAGGAAGTGACGTTTGACGAGACAGCAACAACACTCTTGCCAAGCGCTGGTGCTAACCTTATGCAGGGACTAAAGGTAAGATTTTTCAAATACACATTCACAAGCAAATGACATTTCACTTGCTAAGACTGTACTACTAGCTTTGGACAAAGATCGCTTTCTTCGTAAGACGATTACACTTGCTTAGAGTTGCCATATTGTAATGTTTACAGTTAGCCTTTTTGACAGCTAAGGTAACAACATCAACTAAAAAGGCCATGACATCAATGAGCTCGGATATTAACGTTATACTTCTTGGTTCGTTTGAATATTATTTTCTGAATATGCCAAGAGGACGCTGAACATACAACCGCAATTCCGAAATAGTTGGGATGAAGTGTAAATTGTGAATAAAATCAAAATGCAATGACTTTCAGATCACATGAGCCAATATGTTATAGAACATAGATAACATTTCAAATGTTGAAACTGAGACATTTTACATTTTTATCCACAAAATGAGCTTATTTCAAATTTTCTTGCTGCAACAGGTCTCAAAAAAGTTGAGACACAGGCAAAAAAGGGCTTAAAAAGCAATTAATATATAAACAGTGGCGACTGGTCATTAGGGGCAGGTGTCACCAGAAAAGACCGTAGGAAAATTACATTATTAATTCTCAAACACGATCTTATTATCTGACTAAATGTACTGTCTATAAATTTAGCATTTTCCTAAATTGCATGTTCTCCTTCGTCTCCTCCGTGTGTGTGCGTGTGTGCGATAATGTTGACTTTTAACTAAAAGCTTTTAAGGTAAAACAGCAGCAGACAAACTAATTTATCACAAATTGTTGTATAGAAATCACCCCATAGCCCTCATTTACTGTGCCCCCCCCCCAGACCTGAAATACATTCTTGCCCCACCAAGTTTTTACACTTAAAATCGCCACTGTATAGGCATGGGCAACGCTCTGCATAAACTCTAATGGAATGCGTAACAGCTGAACTGGGGCGGTAAACAAGCCTCAGAAAACTTCTAAAAAATGACGTAAATACCATTTTCATACAAAAAGAACACCATGGCTTGATTAAAAGCAACCTTTTCAATAGGATACCCGCATTTCATACATGAACTCTGCGTATTACGGCCAAAAACGCGATTTGAACAGAGCTATTGTTCGCCCATAGGATGAATGCGTGACCTCAATTTGCGCCGTGTTTACAAATTTTCAAGGGCACGGCGTAAAAATAACCATTTAGGAGGTAGATTTCAAACAGCCCGCGTCGACGTCTTATCCCAGCTACGGCCCTGATTTGCTTACAGCCATCTAATTTGAGAAATTACGAGTCTGTTCGTCCAGGCTAGACCTCCAGGGGATGTGAAATAAGTTAGACAGAAGTTGGTGAAGTTCGTCACGAGTTCGCCGTGATTTCTTCTCAACAATAGCAAGAAAGGTGAGCGTATTTTTTACTTTACCCTACATAGTTTGTTGACAGAATATCCTGTGACCCTGTGGTTCCATGTTCCTGTGGGCACAATGAGGATGTGGGGCATTCCTCTGAAGTGCCCCCAGTGTGGCCAAAAGATGCACCACTCAGGCATTTACTCCAAGGTCAGGGAAGTGGTTGATGTTGACAGCAGGTATTACCTGGTGGGAGGGGACTATCCACGGTGCAGCTCATGTAAGTTGCCAGTCTGCCTATGGAGCTAGGACATCCTGATCCAGTTAGATGTAGCACACAGAGGCCTTTTTCCAGCAGTGCTCACAGCTCATCTAGCCCTGGACAGGAAATGTGTGGCCTTCCTCAGGCATAGGATCAGTGGCAACAGCTCTTCATACCTCCAGTCAGTGGTGGAAGAAGTCCACAGTGAGGAGTGGGCACGCAGGGCCATACAATACTTCACTGACTGTGAGATGTATGTTTAGAGGGTTGCCCTGTTCCAGGCCACAGCACCTGTTTTTCCAACACCCACACTCTTTAAGCCACTTCTCCTCTAGCCCAGTGATCTGAGACGGTCCATGCTAACAGCATCCTCAGCCATCTGAATGAGATGAAGGAGGTCCTAACATCAACCTATGGCCGTCTACTCAAGATTGACTCCACTAAAAAGGTAGGAGAGGTTTTTAGCATTGTTTATTGTAATTGGAATGGAACTATTTTTATTCATTTATCATGAGTACAATTGCATAACTCCCTTATCATACACCATACTAAAAACAATGAAATGTGTAATTGGGGTTGTCTGGATAATGTATTTATGCATGTATGGATATGTGGGGTTTTCAGATCACCAAAAAGCTGGCTGGTGCTATTGAGGCCACAGCTGCATGTGGGCAATGAGCTTGGTCAGGTTCTCAACAGCGTCTTGATGACAGCTGAGGGCGCAGGACTGGAGCAGATGTGCCAAGGTATTGTCAGACGCTACCAGGACGCTGGCGAGTCAGAGCCTTTAGTCATCTATGTTGACCGGGATTGCTGCAGTCGGTCAGGTAGGAATTTTTGGAATTGCCACTTGATGAAATGTGTTTTGCATTCTGTGTAACTTGAGTCCAATGTGACGGGCCATATTGATGATGGTAATCAATATTGCCAGCGATTTGTCATAAATACTATTAATGAAAAGCGTATTAAAATGAAATCAAGTGCATGTTTTGTGAATATCACAACCATTTTTTTCTCCTTTGTTTTCCTCTCTCTCTTTTTTCTTTTTTTTTTGCACAGGTCCACCCCCGGTGCTGCATCTCTTTCGGCCATGGCAGTCCATTGTGAGACTGGACATCTTCCACTTCATGCGCCGTTTCAACAGTGGCCAGACAACGGAGCACCACCATCTGTATGGCACCTTCTGCTCTAAGCTGTCCTCCTGCATCTTTGAGTGGGATCAGGAGGATGTGCTACGACTGAAGGAGGCCAAGAAAGGGGAGTGGAAAGGCAGCCATGGTGGCCAGTCTACGACTGAAGCCCAGCTTATGGCTTCCATCAGTCCAGGGAAACTGGCGCGGCCCTGTAGGCGGAGGACGCGTGCGTCTGAGGACATCAGGACCATGATCTCCGGTCTCCTGGAATCAGTGTGGGAGCTCACTGACACCACATGGCTTCGCCTGGTGAACCCGGAGGCCGTGACCCATGTGTGGGAGGTGCAGCGGAAGCACCTGGAGTGTATCCAGAATTGTTCACCAAGACGGGGACACTCCAGAAGGGTGGGAAAGTCCTGGATGTCTTGAGATGTGGCAGGGGGGTCCTCCTCACTGGAGAGCTTTCACCATCACCAGTGTGTTCCTTCATCCCTGGTACTGTGTTACTGTAATATGAGTACTTTAATTACGTGGTATGTGTCTTTGGTTTGAATTAATATTTGCCTGTGCATTTTATTACTTAGGGTGGAGGTGTAATGCCACTCATACCCAGATGAATATGTTGGAGGGGGCCTCTAGGTGGAATATAAGCCGGTCCAAGGAGGCAGTGGCTGTGGTGGGGGCGTCGTCTCTCAGGACTTTTGATGTCTGTCTAATAACAATCTTGAACAAACCTGAGTAGGCGGGTCCTGGGTAGGGCTTTACATGCCAGAACACACCCCTCCAGGAAAGCCAACTGGTAGGATTTGTCTCAGCCACCATGGACATGTTTTTTTCTCTCTCAATATTCCTGCGATTATTATAATGTGTTTCACATTTTTTTCAGATGAATGCATAAGAGTGGAATATCTGTTGGCCCAGTCAAACAGAGGCAACCTCCTCGACCCCCAGGAGGACATTTCTGTCCCTGAGGTCCAGATTGAGGAGCCTCTACATGATGTTACTGTGATCCATGCAGTGGACATCGGGGCTGATGTGGTGCAACCTCCAGCAACTATCTTGGAAACCCATGGAATCAGTGAGGTGGGTGCTACTGGGCCTGGATCTCAAGATGACATCAACGTGGAAGAGGAGGGGGACACCTCTTTTTCAAGCGCAGTAGGCCAGGTAATGTTGCTAAACCGCACAACCCTCTCACGTGATAAAAGTTGTGCATAAGGTTACGTGAAAAGCACTAGATAACAGAAAATGAAACGAATGGGATTTTTTCCAAATGTATGCATGCTTTGTGAAATACTACCATGTTGAATTTTCTTAAACAAGTCTTCATCGGTCTTTGAGAGAGTTTTCATTTGTTATAAGCAGATTAAACATGTCACAACTTGATGTGCATGGTCATTCTCCTTGTGATTAAAAGTAAGTGGAGGCAAGGGGGAAATTTTTGAATGTGGATGGTGTAGTTGTAGATTGCTAACCTTTCTTTTCCCAGCAGATTTCATTCTGATGAGACAATTTTTGCATCTCCACAACATGTTTCTTTTTCAAGTGTGATTCCAGAGGGGTACCAGGTTGGGAGGCTACTGATAACCTGGCAGCCTACCTGATTGGTATGAGCAGAACAATCACAGCGTTGTCATCATGAGAGGAGGCTGAAATAGTCCACCTGTACACTGCTTTACATCCAACGGACAAGGCACCATCTAAGTACAGCCAAAAGGCAATTAAGAAGACCTTGCCAGGTTCTTGGCGTACATCCTGGAAGCGGAGTGGCTCTGCTCCTGGACAGCAGGCAGCAGAGAGGTAATTTTTCACATTAATTTCACCATTTTCGCCAGTTTATTTTCACTGGTTTCACCCAGTAAACAGATTACATCAGCCCTCTTTTTGTAGACTATTCATGACCCATGGACAGGCAGCTCAGGACCCAGAAGTCCACAGGGTCTGTGAATGTGTTTGCTTGAGACTCTTTAAAGAGTTTCCGCAAGCACGGAACAGACCCAAGGACTCGAGGAGTAAAACCCTGCCGATTCCACCGTCCATTGTCGTGGCCTATGGCCGCATTAAGCAGCTAGTGGAGGACAGCAGAGGAATCCTAAACCAAATGAATTTGGTTATGGTTCCAATTAACACCACTACTGTCTCCTCATGGTGCATACAAGTAACCATTTTCATGCATTCATGACCATGTAGTATTCCTAAAAACAAAGTATTTTGTAAGGAGATGTGTTCCACAAAAACATCCTAACTTTAGCTGATTGTTTTTCTTGCAGGCTGCTCAGACGTCAGAAACGCAGAGACAGGGACATGTTGTTGCAGGGCACCACACTGCCCGGGCAATATATGTGGCAGGAGATTCACTCCCTGACGTGTGGTCTCTTCCTGCTGCTCCTTTACAACAGTGGTTCTCAACGTCAGTCCTGGGGACCCCATGTGTGTGCTGGCTTTTGTTCCTACCAAAATTGCAATTGTAGAACTTTAACAAGCTGTGACTGTCTTAATTAGGTGCTTTTCATGTTCAGAGTTGTTAATATATCTCTTAAGTCAAATGTTACATAGGAACATCCATACATGCAATGAAGAATAAAACACCCTTGAAGATAGTGTGTTTATTGCAATACTGCAAGTAATGTCAAGTAACATAACATGTCAAACAGATCAAATTATACACTGAGGAAATCAATAAACCCCAGATTAGGCTGCTGGACACAACTGTTTCAAGTTCTTTCAAAAAAGCTTCAGGTGAACTTAATCAGATCAACATAACACAAAACTGGTTTGTTTGTGGACTACATTTGTCATGATGAGCCAAGTAGTTTTCACTAATTAGGAGCCAACTACATCAATTTGATTGGTTACATTGTTTTCTCTCATTTTATGCTGTTATTTCCGATATACTGCAATGTGCGAATGGTATTTTTGAAATTCTTGATGGCAAATAGATATTTCTGTTAAGTTGTGGGTTAAGAGGGCAAATAACTGCTCTAAAAATTAAATGCACATAATTAAGACAAATTAGCAGCTTGTTAAAATCCTACGATTGCAACTGTGGTTGGAACAAAAGCCAGCACACATATGGGGTCCCCAGGACTGACGTTGAGAACCACTGCTTTGCAGCATGGACATGAGGCCATGGTGTTTCAGGAGCCAGAAAACCGAGAGGGAGAGGCCTATGTCCGGAAGCACAGTTTCAGCAGGTCAAGGGTAGCAAATTCATTTCACCACCCACCATTCTATCCATTCTCCTCTTTTGGGTCTTACCCACCTTTTCCCAGCTACCCATTTCCCCAGCCCCCTCCGCAATTCCAGGCCCCTGAGGCCCTTCTCCAGTTCCAGCCACCAAAAACGGGGCCCTCTGCTGAACCCAGGCAACATGCGTGGAGAAAACAGAAAGCTGCCCAAGAGGATGAGCAGCGAGTGGCTAGGGGTGAAACCTCATGTAAGCGGTTGGCAAAGGAAGAGTACACCTATATTTGCGAGGAGTGTGGACAGCTAAAAACAAGGCAACTGGGCACACTCAGCTGAAAGGGCGGTGGTACTGCCCAGCCTCAGGCCTCTCTGTAGTGCAGTGGAAGGAGACCATGCAGGGAGGTCCTTGAATTGGTGTATATGTTATTTCTACAGGTTTTTATACAGATTTTTTTTTTTAATGGTTTTATACAATTCAGTTTTACATCTGTTTGCAGTACCATTTTTGCTGCAGTTGTAATCTGTACGTGTGCTGTGCTTATAAAGTAATTATGTTCATTTAGGTTACATTTTAATTTCTGCAGTTCTATATGACATGTGGTTTGTGTTGTGCTTTGATACTTTTCAAAATTGCAGTGTGTGTGTGTGTGTGTGTGTGTGTGTGTGTGTGTGTGCGCATGCGTGTTATCAGAAAGACACAACTCCTGTGGTGTAACAGCAACACATCCATCCTTTGGGTGGAAGATCCAGGTAGCCTTGCAGAGCAGACGGCCCTGCCTGATTCATTGTCTGAAATCCTGCAGGTCCGTCTTGCCAACTACCGTCGTCCAACAATTTCACGGCCACATTTTTTACGGTCCAATCAGGGGAAAGAGAGGCAGGAGCTGCAGATGTGACATCACCAGGAAGCGACTTTATGTTTGAATACAATGGCGGCGTGCGAAGCGGTTCCTGTGGATGGGTCAATATCAGCAGTTTTATCAGAAATAGACTCAATTTCTTCATTAAAAGAGGAGCAAAGAACATCACTAAAAGCTTTTCTGACGGGAAACAGTGTTTTTGCTCTTCTCCCGAACAGCTTCAGTAAGAGTTTGATCTACCAACTGGCTCCTCTGGTCGTGAAAAAGATGGGAAGGACTCCAAACCCCATGTGGATTGGTCGGTGATGAGTGTGACGAGAAGAACCATCGTCCAATCAGCAGCCGCAGATTTTTTTGAAGGTTCCTCCTCTGAAAACTTTTTTGAACGGCTCTTTCCCAGATGGACTTGTGAAATATTTCCGTGGCGGATATATGGAACTGTCTGTCTGGCGTGTCAGGTTAAGATCCAGGTGCATCTCCTGGAAAGAGTGTCTACTGTAATTTTTGAAATTTTCTTTGTATTTTTCAAAATTAGTTTTATTTGAATTTGTTTTGTCATAACTTGACAAAATCCATCCTTTCCATCTCTGCAGCATAAATTATTCCCTATGTATGAATATTACTGCATCTGAAAGGAGTGTTGGCAAGCAAAATAAGTATGTGACCATAATCAGATGGAACTGTGCCGTCTCAGGCCCCTCTGGGAAAAGGGAAGTTTGAATGGAATGAATATATTATGTAAGTACTGGTATGTCAGGAGGTAAGTCTTCTATTGTCTAATTATAATTGTTTTTACAGTAGTATATAGTTACATTTTACAATCACCAAAATATTTTATTTAAAAAAATTTTTTTGGATAATTTTTTTAGCATTTTGAATTGTCAAAGATGAAGAAAATCCTTTGTTGTGAAGGCCTTTGTTTGATTATAAAACGTGGTGGATATTTAAATGAAGCTTAGCGAAAGTTCAGTCAGGAAGACTCTCTCTCGCGCATGTCAACTCCGTTTATTTTCTTTTCATTCACTCGCATGCTCACCCATAAACCTCTGCAGTCAATGTCTGGGGCTGTCAATTGAGCAGTCAGCTGGTGTAGCAGCTGATCTCTTCCATCCAACCGTGGCATACCTCAGTCGCATCGCTAGCCAATCGTTATGTCGCTGTCTTTTTAAAAAATGTCATTTTTCTCTGCTCTAGTTCGTTCATGCTGCCATTTGCTGAGATTAGCTCCGCTCTTGCAATCTACGCTCGCCTCCATTTCTCGCATACGCACTGGCTGCATCATCCAGACCATGCTTTGGCCGCCCCTACCCTATACGCGTTATCTCCGGTGCCAGCTTTCCAGCCATCTACTTCAGCGCCAGCCCCTTTTGCCACAGGCTGATCGCCTCCATGCCTCGCTGCTTTGCTGCAGCAATTCATGCAAATGGAGCCTCGACCATGTATTGAGTGCTGTACATGTTCATACTTTTAGTAGTCCATTATTCCAGTGTTAAAAAATCCTTTTCTTTTATTGGTCTTAATAATGTTCTGTTTTCTGAGATGCTGAATTTTGGGTTTTCATTGGCTGTTGGTTGTGATCATCAGAGTTGGAAGAGGTGGACACTTGAAATGGTTGGTCTGCGTGTTGTGAATCCGTATAGTATGAGTTTCGCTTTTGAGTCGAGTTACCGGGATTATCAGCTTCCTTTCTGATGATGTTCTGGTTTGCTGAGATGCTCCGGTACAACACCGGAAAGTATCATGTACGGAGGCTGACGGGTCAAGTTTCAAAAATAACACGGACACATTTGGCTAAAAATAGCCTGCGCAGATTTACCCACGAACAGTTTTATTACGAAATGGGCCAATAAAAGTGGGAAAAAAAAAAAAAATGCTCATTGTTGTAGCTTGTAAATTGCAGGCCTGGTGTTCATTCAGTGCGCTGTCGGTTTAAAATGTCAAGGCTGATATCGTCGGATTCTGTGGATTTCCTCTTTAATTTGACGTATCGTTGGTATACATGGCACAGATCCAGTGGAAATGCTTGCGCTAGAGCTCTATTATATTATCCTATGTTTTGCTAGATGCTTACGTACTTGATTGGTGCTTGAATTGTGTTCGGTTTAGGAAACTGTCATAATGAGTTTTATCAGAATTTATCCCTTGAGCATATGCCGAACGAAGATGTTGCTACTAGGGAACGTGCTGCATTTATTATGCATATTAATTGCCCTTGGTCTGGGGGCGCATGGTCATAAGAGGTTGCTATTGTTTTGAATGTATCTTTTCTACTGATTCAATTATCTCCCCAAAGTCAGGCGCCCAATTCCCATCTACTGCGTTCGGCCTCCTCTGTGCCTAAACTGCATGCCGTCATATCCCTGGATGAGGGCCGCCGCCCGATTTGAAATTCTGGTCAAGACTATCGACTCATTGGATTGGCATGACGTTTTCTATAATGTGGTTTGTTCCTCCAATTCTCTTCAGTTTTTGCCTATGCTGCCCTTCCGTCGGGTGCGGTGGTTATTTTCAAGGTCAGTGGTTCGCATGTAAACGGCCTCTGTCTTTGCCTAAGCTCTAATCCTCAGCACTGCACGAAATTTAACCATTGCCGTAGCCTGTTGCATTTGGAGCATGTTCTGGCATCGCAAACGTATTGCGTTCTGTGTGACAATGAAGCCGCAGTAAGCACCATTGTCAAAATTCACGGCGGCACAGTGGTTAGCACAGCTGCCTCCCAGCAAGAAGGTTGTGGGTTTGAATCCAGCCTGGGGCCTTTCCGTGTGGAGTTTGCATGTTCTCCCTGTGTTTGTGCGGGTTTCCTCTGGGTACTCCAGTCCCCTTCTAGGTTCAGCTTTCCCCTTCTGCCTTATTTAGATTTCGCTAGGTTCTACATGAGAAAGGGTCTCGCTCTCTCTGCTCTAAAACTGCATGATTTTGCTGGAGGGTGTTTTGCGTTTCTCTGCTTTTGCCACTAAAACCTGTTTCAGTTAGTGCCGTCGGCGCATCTATTGCAATTATTTGTATATTTGTAATTGTAATCTGTCTGTCCGCTTGCATAACTCAACAACCGCTGATCAGATCATCTTGGAGTTTTTTTTTTTTTCAGGTCATGGGTGTCTACCGTTGCTAGGTACTCCTCTGAGATGATCTGGATCCGGATCCAGATGGGATTTGGGAACCATTTTCTGAATTTTCCCCATATGTCTTTTTGTCAGCCTGTATTACTCAAAAAAAAAATTTTACTTATCGGTTTAACTTGAAAGTTTGCTCATTGTCATCACTGCTAATTCCTTAAGGGGCGAGGGTCTGCAATCTTTGATTGTCTTGTTCGTCATTGGTTGATGTTTGTCACTTTAAACTCCATTATATAAGAGGTCTAATAGCTGGGGTTCAGTTGGTGCAAGATGTTTCGACCAATCTTTTCCAAGCCTATTTCTATTCTGGGCATATTCTGCCTAAGGCAGGTTCTTTGCCCAATCCAGTGGTCTCTGGTGGCAGTAGACATGGAGGAACCTTCCCAGGTCCTGGATTGCTTTCTCCGCCTGCCCGTTGGATCCTGGATGGTATCCAAAGGTGAGGCTAGCTAAAGCTCCCAACTTCTTAAAGAGGGTTCCCCATACTGGGGATGTAAGTGTCTTCCAGAAGACCGAAGTTCCTGAACTCCTGCTAGAATAGCACCTCTGCCACTTGAAAGGCAGAGGGCATACTAAGGAAAGGCAAAAATTTGCTAAATTTGGAAAAGAAGTCAATGATAACCAGAATAGTAGTGTTACCTTTGCAGACTAGAAGGTCCATACCAAAATCCCCAGTCACGTAGGACCGTGGACGGTGTGGGAGAGGCAGTGGATTCAGCTTGCCTGTTGGTAACTGCCGTGGGGATTTGGATACTGCAGGACCACTGTATCCACGTCTGAGGCCAGGTGGGGCCAACAGTATTTGTGGCTGAAGATTTGCGTTATTCTTCTGGCTCCAGGGTGACACGGAAGTGTGCATCCACAGGATGACCCTATCCCAAAGGGTAGAGGGGACGAAGGTTTTACCTGCTGGCATCGAGGCAGGAGGTGGCTGCTCTCGTTATCTCGCTGCCATCTGATTGGGGCACTGACACATGAGGGTGGCAGAATGGGTTCATCAGTTTCCGGATCAGCTTTCACCTCATAGCTTCGGGATAGAGTGTCTGCCTTGATGCTCTTGGAGCCTGGGCGATAGGTTATGGAAAAATTGAAGCGAGTGAAGAATAGCACCTGGCCTGACGTGGATTGAGTCGTTTTGCCTTTCGGAGGTACTCCAGGTTGCGGTGGTTGGTAAGCGCTGTAAATGGATGGCGAGCCCCCTCAAACCAATGCCTCCACTCCTCCAGCGCCAACTTCACTGCCAACAGCTCCTGGTTGCCCACATAAAAATTTGCCTCTGCTGATGTGAGTGTAGGGGAGAAAAAAAACACAAGGGAAAAGCTTTTCAGGTTCCCCATGTCCTTGGGACAGGACTGCCCCCACCCCAGCACTGGAGGTGTCCACTTCCACCACGAAGGGCTTCTCTGGGTCTGGTAGTTTCAGGATTGGAGCTGTAGTAATCTCTTCAGAGTTTCAAAGGCATATTGTGCTTCAGGGTTCCATCCCAGCCCCTTGGGCTTTCCCTTGAAGAGGCTTGTGAGAGGTTAGGCAACCGTACTGAAGTTTCGAATCAAACGGCAGTAGAAGTTGACAAACCCCAGGAGGCGCCTGAGCTCCTTCAGGGTTCGTGGGACTGGCCATGCTGCTACTGCCTCCACCTTCTTTTCCTGCATCGCCACCCACTCTGGTCCAATGACGTACCCAAGAAAGGAGATTGTGGATTGGTGGAAGATGCCCTTTTCTGCCTTCACATAGAGCTGGTCAGCCAGGAGGCGAGTGATTACCTTCCTTACATGCCCCACATTTTCTTCATAACTGGCAGAACAGATGAGGATATCGTCAAGGTAGGCGATGACGAACCTCCTGAGCATCTCTCTCAGCACATTGTTGATGAAGGACTGGAACACTGATGGGGCGTTAACGAGGCCATAAGGCATCACGCAGTGCTCGTAGTGGCTAGAGGGGGTGCTAAAAGCAGTCTTTCACTCATCTCCCGGCCAGATCCAGTGGGCGTCCGAAGCAGTGGAGCAATGCATGATGGGAGCAGCATGTCAAAGTTTATGCTTGCGGCACGTCAAAGAAGCTGGGGAGCTCGATTGCAGACAGTGTCTTCCCGGCCACAAAGCCTACAAAATTGGTTCCGCTTTTCGCCAGTTCCCTGTAAAGATTTAAAAGAGAAACTGTTTATGATAATTTCGTCTTTTCTGATTTTATTAGTGGGTTCCCTGCCAAATCACTGGAATAATGACAAAAGAAACAGCACAAGGAAAAAGGTGGCAGAGATTGTTGGCGTCTCTGGTAAGTTTATTTAATAATTAAATAAATCCTGCAATGCGCAGCTCAGTGCTGCCAGGGAAGGGCCGCATAATTGCATTTATAGTCGGAGAGATATGCACTGTGTAGGAAGACTTCACATCGTCCGGTAGCATTAAAACTCATCATTCTAACTGCATTTGCCTTCAGACACAATTGCTGTCCCTCCCAAATCAAAATCCATGCGGAAAAAATAATTGTTGGTTGAATTAATATCGTTATTGGTGTAAATTTACTTTCACCAACATTACATTGGACAGTACTTCAGGGCATCATTTAACAGACAGTGATGTCACCGGGTATGCTGAACTGCCCATAAGCAGCCAAACCAAGGGGAACGAAGCATCTGCAGGTGTTGACGTGCCGCGCCAGTGTAGTTCCACCGTAACGGTTTCTCCGCTGACTCCACCTGGCCTTGCTCGAGCGGCCGGTGATTGGACTTCACTTGAGTAATGCTGCCATGGAATTAGAATGTAATTGGGCGCAATATTTGTATGCTGATATCTAGATCTAGGTGATCATTTGTTGACATGTTGGGCGTAGTTATTTGTGTTGAGAGCTTTTAAGGTTGTGCTACTTGCACAAATTACTTGTTGAGCTAACAATACATTTCCCTTAAAATAACATTTCAATGCTAGCAATAAGTTGACAAATAAATTCCATTGGACCATATTTGTAATTGTGCCTTTCTTTGTTGAACTGTACTGGGTGTTTTGAAAGTTTGAATTTGATAATCATTTTTCCCGTCTTCATCTTCTAGTAATGTTGCAAATATGGCAGTATCTTTGGTGAAAGCAAAGGAAACTACCAAAAAATTGGTCCCAGAAATTTACATTTGGATACCACCATGAAGTGTTAACAAATCAATGCATTTCAAAAAAGTGGTCTTACAAAAATAATTAATATAGCAAGTTCTTAATGACATAAGTCTTCAGTACCATATCAAATTTTATTGTAATTCATTTTTATTATCAAACGTCAAGTGCAGGCTTTTTGTGTGTGTGTGTAACACTTAGTGTAAAAAAAAGAATGAAAACAAGATTTGATGAAAAACTGCAAACATCTTTCATTATTGCATTATTTGTAAAATGCTTATCAGAGAGTGTGAAAAGGAACATTTCAAAACATTAAATTCCAGGAGCTTCTGGGGGCGCTGTCCCCTACACCCCCACAAGGGGCATTTCCCCTAGACCCCACTACGGGCCCGAAGTGGGGCCCCTGGACTCCACCAATAAAGTGAGCTTGCTTTGCAAGTTCATTTCAGCCTGCCTTAATAAATCCTCCCTGATTCACTTTTCAAAAGTTGGCATCTCTGAAATGGGTACCCTATGTACGTTATGACTACATGCGACCTTCATTCCACAGTGCACTCGACAAAAACACGGCCCATGCAGGTCAAATGAGCTTGTTCGCGCAGCTGGCTATCTAGCTTGCCAAAGTTTTTCTCTATTCAAGTATAAAGTTACACATTTAACAGTTTTCATGGACGCTTTAATTTATTAACTTCGTGGTGAAAAGTATTAAGCCCCTCTCTCACTGACTGCGTTTATAGGACGTTTCATTACAACAGTAGGACGGATGTCCCACCACAGCAATCCGCGGAATTAAAAATTTTGTCCAAATTTGCGGTAAGTGGCATTAGTAGAACGTTGATAGAGAGTTTTAAGGGCGTTGATGGGCGTTTCATCCATGCAGCGCAGCAAATGACAATGTGCACTTGTGGAAGCTGGCGAATGGAATGCGGCATGAACAGCATGTGATAGACACGGAAAAACGCCACTGCCGTATTATTAACGTCACAGCTGTGTAGACAGGGGCGGAGCCAGGGGGTGGCTGGGGGTGGCCAAGGCCACCATAAATTAAACTTCGGCCACCCCCCCGCCCACCCCACCACCGTTTCACCGCCAACTTTTTGGCGAAACCATTTCTGTGCGCAATTGTTCCCACAGGGACGCAATTCAACAGCGCACCCCAAACAAGAAGTTCTCCACTAAAACAAATGGAGGTGGTAATACACTCAACTTAAAATTTAACACCCAACACAATTACAGAAGAAGAAGTAGCAGCAGTTGTGGTGTGCGCTACGAGTGAAGGTGTACTCACTGCTGAGGCATCAACGCATGCTAGGAGGACGGTCTTTTTCTCTCTGCCAGAGATGATGTCGAAGGCAAGTTAACAAGCAGACCGACGTTTATTCACTGTTTGAAATGTTTCTTGCCTTAATGTTTGTATATTGTGGCTGGTGTGCTGGAGTTGAAACAGTTTGCTAATTTAGGCTGTTAACAGTCGCAAGCTATGGACAGTTTCACTGTGTCACTGCTATTTAAAAGAAAATATTCTTAAATAGTTTTAATAAGCCCCAGCATTGTAGAAGGCTATTAAAAGTAAAGTCAACTTTCAGTGCTGATTTGGCTTAATAGTGTTGGCCAGTCTGTGTCATATTCCTGAAAGAAAATTAAAATTTGTTAAAGGGGACCTATTTTGCTATATTTCCAAGGTTATATTTTGATCTTGGACTCCCCTAGAGTACTCCTGATCGTTCAAAGTCCAAAACAGGGTCCTTATTTAGCTCATGCTGCCATCCTCAAAAACACCCATTTGTAGTCCATTGTAGTCTCTGCCTGAAACGCCTCATTGGGGTGGCTCTTCCGCTATGGCCCCCACTCCCCGTGTGCCCACTTTCTTCTGACTGGCCAGCTCTGTGGAGGGCGGAGGTGGGCGGGACGAGGCTGCAGAACACAGTTTTCCGGGTCCGCCTCCCCAGAGTGAAACGTGAGACACGTCTGCCATCTGATAAGGAATCGGCGGGGAAATTCCACTTATACTTGAATATAGATCTATTGAAATTAACTTGTTCTAATAAATGCAGCGGTGAAAGTGGAGGACACAGTGCGAAAGTCTGGCAGCTCAAGCTCGAATTTTCCATTGGCTACAGTTTGCTACGGCAACAGTGGTGAGTACAGTGGTTTTTCTATTCTATAGCTATGATGCAGGGAAAGCTAGAATCCACCACATACAGACACATTTGTAGAACGGGTCAACATACCCAAGTGTAGACCGGAGACCGTAGAAATCTGGTGGGTCTGAGTTTAGAGGGAAACATGGACTGTGAGGAGCAGCTAAAAGTGGTCCAACAGCTTATGGACTGCTTCGGTGTATATTAGGACCTGCTGGTTTGTGTGCATAACTGTGGTGTGTTGTTAGCGTGGAGTAACGAACAGCTTCTGCGCTGGTACATGACGGAGCGGCGAAATCTCCAGGCTAAACAGCCTTTTCGGAAATTGCCCGTGGTAATGGTTTACTTATTGCGTCGGAATGACCAGCGTTTCCTCGCGGAAAATGGGCGCGTTACAGATAGTGCGCGACAGCTAGACAGAGCTCCGGTTATGTTTTGAGCATAATACAGGTTTTACAGACCGTAAGTTCTGTTTGCGTGAACCGTTGCTTATGTGGAGCTAGCGAATCGATAACTTTTACAGGAAAGAATTTAATATTCAATCACCGATTTAATATTCAATCGACGGCAATGCAGAGAAATCGTTTGTTATACCAGAAACATTATAGCCTGTGCGCTTCCCTATTGCTTTCACCGGAAGCATCAGAGAGCTTGCCCAGGTATTGGAGAAGTATCAGTCTGACCCCGGTCATGGATAAGTAAAGCGATCGTTTCACAAGCACCCAAAAACACGCCCCAAGCTCTGCAAAACCTACATCTGGTCTAACTGCAGCCTTCGCAGCCCAACTCTGCAGACACATACAGCACCTCTCCAGTTCGCTTCAAATGTAGTGGCTACAATCAGGCAACGTTATGATGGAACTGCCACATTGATGCTTTCCGAAGCAACACAAGCATACCGATCATAATTACTGCCTATAAGTTACCAGGAGCATTTTAATTTGCACAGCATGCGAACTAACATGCAGTAGCTGATAACCGAGGGGTCATAACAACTACAGAGACAAACGTTACCCTGCAATACAGGTTTTACAGACAGTAAATTCCGTTACCGGGGGGGCAGTTGTACTAAGCATCCAAATTACAAAAAAGTATAAAAAGTTCGCTTCAAATGAGGTTTATGTTCACACACGACTTCTGTTGAATTTCTCCTGATATTACTCTTGCATATTTAGGACACAAACATTAGCAACAGTAACTTGGCTACGTTAGCCGCAGTGCTACAGCCACATTCAACAGGCCATCAGTTGGGTAGGCTTATGCTGTGAAGCAACTGCTTCCGCATCTGTGGCCATGTTTCCATCCACACATTCTTATACAAATTAAGTAATATCGAATTAAAAATGCCTCACGGAGACGGTGAAATTAGACTTGATTTCAAGACTATCGACTCATAGTTTGTACGGTCCATCTCATTGAATTTTCTCTTGATCGGTAAAAGGCTTATGCGATAAATGCTGATGGAAACGTTATTCGCCGAATAAATCTGCAACTGCATCTTGATGGTGTTTTGATGCCGTTATTTCCTTCTGATAATGGTCTGCTATGCTGCTAATAGCTAGCACCTAAGCACTACTACAACTTGTGCAATTATCGTCATTTGTTGGTAAACGCGATCCATTTTGGCTGACCAGCTAAATTAGTCGGCTAACAAACTACTTTTGTTCACTTGAAGGTTCTGCGATTCAGGGCGAAAATGAATGGAAACAGCTTAAAATGTCAGAAATGTACTCGATGCACCAATTTGATCGCGTAACAGCATGTGGCGTCATTACGCACTACTTTTTATTCGCTTTAATGCCGTTAGATGGAAACGTATTTTCACCTTCTTTATTCACATGAATATTTTTGGCGAACTTCAGATAATTCGACTGACAAGTGGATGGAAACGTAGCTTTTGAGTCGCGGACAGTCGCGACCGATACAGGCATTATCTTCAGATATTTTACAAAGCCTGCGTTTGAGGCCAGTTGTTAGTACGAACTATCGTTAGCGGTCCTGCTAGCCTCCCGTAACTCGTTAGCTTCACTTACATTGCTATTATATCGTTACTTACAGCTTGTAGCTCCGAGCGCTTGATCGATGCAACTGCTTCAGGTTTGAGAAGCAGCTGAAACGCTTATCCTGTGTCGAATTATCCTTTATTGACATAGCTGTCTTTGGTGAAATGCTGAGCATAAACAGCTAACGTTCCCTTTGGCCGTGGCTGTTCGCCGCCAGCAAACAAAAAAGCTACCCGCAGATTTCTGGAGGCATCGTCTTTTGGGAGAGAAATAGGTGCTTTTCTTTGCGTCCAAAAGTAAACGGACGAGCAGCTTTGGGAGAGATACTGACAACACTGCATCTCAAATGATCTGCAATTCTTCTTTTGTATTTCTGGAAGTGTAGATGCTACTAAGGCATAGTAAGATCCGCGGTTGTTCATGTCTGCTAGAATAGTTTCCAGTGTGGGCAGGTCCAGCGCCGTGATTGGCTTTTGCTAGGTCTGTACTAATTGGACAGCACAACCTGACGTCAGGTTTTGCCCAGATCTCGTGAAGATCTCGGGAGGAGCTGTTCAGAGAGGAAATCACGTTCACGAAATCACGTTCTTGGATGACGGCAAAACCCCTGTATCTTATGTTTAGAAACTTTTCAGAGGTTGAGTTTGGACATCCAACATTATAACATTACCTATATGTATTAAAAGAAGGATCAGCATAATAGGTCCCCTTTAAGTACCACTCTCACAACTAAGTTATCCTTACTGAGCTAGTTAGCCAGTATCCATTATGTAACATATGTTTATTAGCTACCTAGCTCCTCAGTTGACTGTGAATTAAAAATCATGGCTAGTTCAACCGCGAGTGTCTTTGACTCAGTAACTTACGCCTACGGAATATAAGAGTAATGGCGTTAGCTCAGTACTATCGTAATGGGAATTACCACGGCGCTAACGGAAAGTAAGTTTGTTTTCTATGAAATTGTGCGTATCTGTTATGCGATAAATAGAATCTCATATTCTTGGTTGCGATCTTTGCTCGCGGCCCGCGATTTTTGAATTAAAAAAAAAAACCAGGGGCACCAAATTGGATATAAATGATGGGAATGATAACTATTGGGCATGGCCAATGATATGATGACCTATAACAAGTGTTATAGGTTCTTGAAGCTCTAAATGAAATTAATGTAAATAAGTCTACAAAGGATGACTTGTTAGATCCATATCTTTTGAAACTCTCTGCCTCACTCATTGCCAAACCTCTGACTCATATATTTAATATGTCTATTATGACAAGCAACATACCAAAAGTATGGAAAACTGCTAATGTTCTCCTTTATTAAAAGGGGAGATGCAAGTAATTTAAATAATTACCGTCCAATATCCAGGTTGCCTTGCCTGGCTAAGATTCTGGAGTCCTTAGTTAATTCTCAATTACAATCTTTTTTAACTGAAAATTGTATTTTGAATACTCACCAATCTGGTTTCAGGTCTGGGCATAGCACTGTTACTGCTACTTGTTTAGTTATAAATGATATTGTAAAAGCACTAGATAACAGACATCATTGTGCAGCCCTTTTCATTGACCTGTCTAAGGCATTTGATACGGTTGATCATGCCCTTCTTTTGAAAAAAGATTATCAAACGTTGGCCTTGACAAATCTGCTTGTAATTGGTTTAAAAACTATCTTGAGGATAGGACTCAATATATTTCATTTGAAAACATTCAGTCTCGAAGTGCTCAAATCAGCAGAGGAGTTCCACAAGGTTCAATTCTTGGCCCTTTGTTATTCACTATCTATATTAATAATATTGGCTTGTCTTTGGATCATTGTAAACTGCATTTATATGCTGATGATACCATAATTTACTCGACTGCTTCTTCAGTTCAGAAGGCCATATCTAATCTGCAGCATGATTTTAGCTCTATTCAAAGATCTCTAATTGATTTGAAGCTTGTCTTAAATGAGGACAAAACCAAGTTCATGGTATTCACCAAAGCTAAGAAAAAAAGACCCCTTGATTTTCAAATTTGTACCCTGCAGGGTAGCCAAATTGAGCATGTCCCCCATTATAAATACTTGGGCATTTGGCTGGACGACAAGCTGACTTTTTACATGCATATTGAAAATTTAACAAAAAAGATAAGGAGTAAAATTGGCTTCTTATACAGGAATAGGGCTTGTTTCAATTTCGAAAATAAAAAGAAGATTGTGCACTCAGTAATACTCCCCATGCTTGATTATGGTGATGTGATTTATAGAAATGCATCTACTTCTGTTTTAAAACCTTTAGATTGTGTTTATCATTCCGCTATTCGATTTATCACTGGTCTTGATTTCCGCACTCACCATTGTGTTTTATACAAGTCAGTAGGGTGGGGGTCATTGAAAGCTAGACGTGACTACCACTGGTTTTTATTTGTTTATAAATGTGTTTTAATGAAAATCCCTCCTTATCTAGCTAGTCTACTTATGCAGCGAGTGGGTTGCCATGGGACACGGTCACAGGACTTTTTGTGTCTCAATGTTCCTCGTGTAAGAACAGAGCTTGGTAAGACAGCTTTTTATTATAACGTCCCACATACCTGGAACCAGTTGCAAGCTGAACTGAAATTGAAAGAACTGGTTCCTTTTGGACATTTTAAAACTCTGATCAAATTATTTTGTCAAGAGAATTGTTGTTGTTTTAGTTAATGTTTTCCCTTTAATAATGGCATTGTTTTTTTTTTTTTTTGTACAAATGTCCTTGAAAACTGTTATTTTAATTGTCTGTAATGCAGGGCCCTGCTGAAAAGGAGACATGGTCTCAGTCAGGCCCCCTCCTTAAATAAATCTAAATAAATTTATCAACAGCACCCAGAAACGCCGCCGGCTTCGCTGGGCCCAAGCTCATCTAAGATGGACTGATGCAAAGTGGAAAAGTGTTCTGTGGTCTGACGAGTCCACATTTCAAATTGTTTTTGGAAACTGTGGACGTCGTGTCCTCCGGACCAAAGAGGAAAAGAACCATCCGGACTGTTATAGGCGCAAAGTTCAAAAGCCAGCATCTGTGATGGTATGGGGGTGTATTAGTGCCCAAGGCATGGGCAACTTACACATATGTGAAGGCACCATTAATGCTGAAAGGTACATACAGGTTTTGGAGCAACATATGTTGCCATCCAAGCAACGTCTTTTTTCATGGACGCCCTGCTTATTTCAGCAAGACGATGCCAAGCCACATTCTGCACGTGTTACAACAGCATGGCTCCGTAGTAAAAAGTCTGCGGGTACTAGACTGGCCTGCCTGTAGTCCAGACCTGTCTCCCATTGAAAATGTGTGGCGCATTATGAAGCGTAAAATACGACAACGGAGACCCCGGACTGTTGAACAACTTAAGCTGTACATCAAGCAAGAATGGGAAAAGAGTTCCACCTGAAAAGCTTCAAAATTGGTCTCCTCAGTTCCCAAACGTTTACTGAGTGTCGTTAAAAGGAAAGGTGATGTAACACAGTGGTAAAAAGGCCCCTGTGCCAACTTTTTTGCAATGTGTTGCTGCCTTTAAATTCTAAGTTAATGATTATTTGCAAAAAAAAAATAAAGTTTCTCAGTTTGAACATTAAACATCTTGTCTTTGCAGTGTATTCAATTGAATATAAGTTGAAAAGGATTTGCAAATCATTGTATTCTGTTTTTATCTACGATTTACATAACGTGCCAACTTCACTGGTTTTGGGTTTTGTACATGGATTGAATATTCTCAGTGTAAGGATGCTGTTTATTGTTACGCCTGCAGGCACTTTGGCCTTCCGAATGCTGAATCAGTTTTCACTTCTGACAGAGGCTATAAAAACTGGAAAAAGGCTATGTTCAAAGACGGAGGCTTTGCATCCCATGCTCAGTCTGAAGCACACATCACATGCTATGTTAGCCTGGAAAAATTTTGAGAGAGAACAAAAAAACAAGGCATCTTTGATGACTAAATTGTCACAAGAGCACACAAAACAGATACAGGAAAACCGTGACTATATTAAAAGTGTAGCTGAAGTTTTACTATTAACTGCAACACAAAACATAGCCCAAAGGGGTCATAGAGAGACAGTGGATTCAGGCAACAAAGGAAACTTCCTTGCTATATTAGACGTTCTTGGTAATCATAACACAGTTGCAAAAAAGAAACTGAAAACCGGTAATGCCAAATACACAAGCCACCAAATCCAAAATGAAATGTTGGACCCATTAGCAGAAATGGTGCGCTCAACCATTATCAGTGAGGTCAAAGAAAGTCAAGTCTTTGCCCTTATGGCAGATGAAACCAAAGATGTAAAAATGAAAGAACAAATTTCTCTTGTTCTTAGGTATTACTACAGGGGAGCGGTAAAAGAGAGCTTTTTGCACTTTGAAGCTGCAGAGCATCTTAATGCTGCAGGGTTGGCAGACAAAATAATACACATCCTTGAAAAATATGGGATGGAATATAGGAACAATTTGGTTGGACAAGCTTATGATGGAGCAGCCGTCTTGAGCGGCAAGAACTCTGGAGTTCATGCTCGTGTTAAAAAAGTGGCAAATCAGGCATTTTATCTACATTGTAATGCCCACTGGCTTAATCTAGTTCTTGTGGACACAGTTAAAGCTGTCCCTGAGTTAGAGTGCTTCTTTTCTCTTGTGCAAAGATTGTACACATTCACGTCTGGGTACTATATTCACACCAAATGGCTCAATAAGCAGAAGGAAATGTATGATGGAACATCAAGGGAGCTGCAAAGGTTGAGTGACACACGGTGGGCCTGTCAACACAAGGCTTGTAAAACCATTCTTGATAAACTGCCTGCAATTGTCAGTGTCCTAGAAGAAACAGTAGAAGAAAAGAATGTTGATAGGTCAGTTGATGCAAGAGGCCTGCTTGCCCAAATGGACCTCCAGTTTGTAGGACTTCTAGTTGCAATGACTGCACTCTTTGGTGAGGCAAGATGCCTCTCTGATGCCCTGTAGTCTCCTAATCTGGATTTAGGTTTAGCTGTTGATTTAGTTGAGGCTCTTGTACAAACTCTTCAGGGCTGCAGGATTGAAACGCACTTTGAAGAGCTGTGGAAAGAAGTTATCCATACAGCTGAACAGTGCAATATTGAGACTGATCCTGCACCCAAAAGACAGAAAATACTCAGCAAAAGGCTTGATGGGTATACTGTCATGAGCCAGCTCGGTGGGCATCCTGAGCAAAAGACGGACAGTTTTCGCACAGGGTTATTTACCCAGTCCTAGACCATATGCTCACTGAGATCAACAGGCGGTTTTCTAAACAGAACTGTCAAGTGATGAGGGGAATTCAGGTGTTGAATCCTACAAATGCTTCATTTTGTGATGAAGCAGCACTGTTACCCTTTGCCTCTATTTATGAGAGCAACACTGAAGACATGAGACAAGAGTTACATCAGCTAAAAAGAATCCTAGAGAGGAAAAGCCAAGCAGGCCTAGAAAAACCATCTAGCATAGTTGAACTAACCAAATTCATTGAGCGCCACCATGAGGTGTTTCATGAGGTCTTTGGGTTGTGTAAAATAGCAGTTACCATACCTGTGAGTACAGCCGCCTGTGAAAGGAGCTTTTCAGTGCTGAAGCTGATTAAAAGTTACCTAAGATCAACTATGGATGATGAAAGATTGAGTAACCTAGGTGTTTTGAGTGTGGAGTCTAAACGAGCTACTTCCCTTGACATGGATGAATTTGTAAATTGGTTTGCTTTAACTCACAGCAACCGAAGAATACGACTTCTGTAAGTTTGTTTGACATGGGTGTGTGATATTGTAATGCGATTTGTAAATAAAATTTGTAAATCATTTTGAGAATCAATGTGAGAATACAACTGTGTAGGTTTGTTTGATAAAAGTGCCTTCTGTAATTTTCTTGTGTAGTAAATTGTAATTAGCGTGTGAGATTTATCACCAATGAAAAAGACACTAATTTCACAACTTTCAGATCTTTTTTTTTGAGTTTAGGAATACAATAAAAAGCTTATTATGCGGGTCTTCGTGATGTAATTTTACATGGCAGTCACTGCCTGTATAGCTAAGTAAATGAGTGACCAAGAAACACTACTAGATCCACAGCAACTTGCCGCATGGGAAAAAATAATATATCAGTTTCTGTGCCACCCCTGTGTGAGCAATGGTCTCAGTCTGGCCACCCCGATGAAAATTGTCTGGGTCCGCCACTGTGTGTAGACTTCGTGCTCCCTCCACTGCAGGTCGCCACTATTCACCCTATTTAATCACGCTATTGTCGCATTAAAAATGCACCGTACCTTGCTGACAATGCGAGCCTGCCGTGGATTCACTGTTGGCGAACATCGGCGGACGTCCACGGGTTCAACACGTAGCCTGCATGAATGTTTGCGGCAGCAGCCTGTTGTCTACACGATACTGTTATGACTTGAAAATCACAACAAAGAAAACCAGCAATGACAACTTAAACAAATTTATTCTTCACTGATTAGATCCAAAGATTTCAACAAATAATCCACTGTGCAATCTTATAATAACACTCTAATGCCACTATGTAACTCGGATGCCAAAACAAAACTCTCCTCAACTGAACAAAATCACAGCATTTATATAGACTAGGAACATTCTGGAAAGATCTACAAGAGTCCTGGGTGATCGGGCCCCCTCCAGGCAAGAAGAAGCCAGAAACCCCTAGAAAGCACTAGTCTATTTCATCACAAACAAGTGGTCTTTCATCAGATCATATTTTTTCTACAGACATACCACCAGAGGGTGCTAAATGATGAACAAAATAAACAAATAGCTGACCAGTTAGGCAGCACAAATAGTATGTAACAAATCTCCATTTACAAATGATATACAGTACCTTACATAAAATACTCATACATAACAATACTGGCATAAAAAAGGGCTCCAGCGCGGACATATGCGAAAAAAATTTCAGCGGTGCTTGCGAACACACACATACCACTACGAATCAGTTCACGGTGTATATGCGCTTCTCTGCGGAACAGGAGAACTGTTTCATCCGCACACTTCCGCGGGCCAACGCAGCTCAGTGAGAAAGGGGTTTAAGCATGCAAGCTAGTGAATTATTCATCCATTGACTTGAACAGAGTAGAAGCTTATGCTTTTTTCATTCTCCAGTTGCAGCTCCTGTTGTAGTTCTAGTTTCGGAATCATGGCCGAAGTTTCGATTTTACTCCAGGTCTTGTGATGGAAGATGGATTTACTTTTGTAGTTTTGTTTTGAGTGATTTTTTGCATAAATTAGTTTCTACGCTCATTTTAGGATGGGCTTATCAAGCGGTACCCTGGGCTTATTAATCGGCTTTTCTGAGTACAGAATAGATGGGGAAAATTGGGGACTGGAGCAGAGTGGGCTTGGCTTATTCACGGATGGCTTTTTAAGTGCCGATTTCAGTAATTACTTACCCACAAAGATATCCAAACTTTTCCTGTCTCGGGATCAGGGGTGCATTTCCAAAAAGCATAGTCGCTAACAAAGTTAGCCACTTATATAGTTCGTCCATTCACATTCAATGGTTCCAACTATTTAAGTTAGCATCTCTGATTTCGGGAAACGCACCCCTGGCTGATAAAAGCTGTCATCAGTGAAGTTTTTAGAGCATCATCAATCCTGGTCTGATGTTATGTCCAACTGAGTTTCCCCGTCAAATCATATTTCCATGAACAACGCAAAGCAATGACATTCCTAAATAGTGTGGAGAGCGAATCTACATGTTGCTCTGAATTTCACGGCAGAACAGATAGGTAAAGCATGGGGCAATTGTGTGGTCATAGCGGAGCAGAGGAGCTCATTATTGCGAAAAGACAAATTGTTGCAGATGGCAAAGGACCAAAATTCATTACTTTAAGAGATGTCATCTGCGATAACTTTCTTAAGAGTGAGCTGATCCATTAATGCCCGTTACGTTTTTTCTTTCATGATTTTCTTTAATCAGCAACAGCATCAGAAAACTTTCTTGAGGGGGGAACATGATTTGACTGGGGAGCAGAATCGGACACAACACCAGGTACTGTGAAATCCGGTTGTTTCCTCTTCACAAAATCTACCCATGCCTTATGAATTGTGGGATTTTTTGGAAATGTATGAACCATGATGCCTCTGCTTGCATCGGCCTTATTGTTTAAGCTGTAAACAAGGCAGATATTTGGCATTTTCCCAAGGGAATAATCCACAATTACAAATCACTGAGTCCAGTGCCATTGACAATGTGTTCTCTGCTGCTGGCTAGATACCTTCCTAGACGTCATCGCCGAAGATAAATTTTTTCTAAGATGATGGCTACTTGCTATGATTACAATGCAAATAAATTTGTAATGGCTGATTACAATTTGAAATGACCAGTGCACAAAGAGTGCATTTAAAGATTCTGTGGTCCAAATCCTATTTTTGGATGATCAAGCACTGTAAGACCCCTTGGCCATTATATCACACAGATTAGAATCATCACGAAGGTACATATGAATACTTGATATAAAGCCAGCAGGAAACTGACCTTATTTGAACAGAACATTTTTTTTGCATAAGTAGCATAAATAGGTTGCTGCGACCTAAATTTAAGAAACTTTTTTTTTTTGCATAATTACCACCTAGATGCAATCATGTCATTGCTCTGAAATAAAAAAAAATCTGAGATTTATTTTTTCTGCAAGAGTGTAATGTATTCAAGGTCATAGCATAAAAGTCAACTGTGTAATTCAACAAGGCGATGCATAGTTCCAACTAATGTACTTTATATGCAGCCAGTTTCACATTGCTCCAATCACCACCTCTGCCAAAGATAACAGCATAGAGTCTATTCCTGTCATTTTTGACAAGGTTCAGGCACACATATTGGGGGATTTTGGACCATTTCTCTAAGCAGATCCTTTCAAGAACCTTCACATTCTTGGGTTTGAGCTTATCAACTGCCCTCTTCAACTCAGCCCACAGGTTTGGATTGAGGTCTGGCAACTGAGATGGCCATTGCAGAACATTGATTTTGTTGTCACAGAAACATTTCTGAGTGGATCTTGAGGTATGCTTTGGATCATTGACTTGTTGGAATGTTCATCTTCGACCAAGTCCCAGCCTTCTAGCAGAGGCAAACAGATTGTCAGCCAAAATATCCTGATTCTAGGTGGAATTCATTATGCCATTGATCTTAACCACTGCTCCTAGGCCTCTTGAATGAAAACAGCCCCAACACGACTAACCCACCATCAGATTTCATCATGGGTATGAGGTGCTATGCAGCTCTGTTTTGACGCAAAACATGCCAATGCTGTATCTGACCAACCTTGCAATTTTGGTCTCATCTGACCAAAGCACCTTGTTCCAAGCCCTTACTTCTGCGTCTTCTGGTCAGAAAAGACTTTTCTCTGACAACCCATTCTAAGACCCTGCGTGTCATGCGGGCAGCGTGCTCAATTTCTTTTTCTCAGTCATTGCCATTTTTTCACCTCTGGAGGGCATCCTTACTTCAGAGCTCGGATTCTGGAGGGCATTCTAATGTCAAAGCTCTGATTCTTGGTATTATTAAGGGGCCAAGCACCGAAAGTGCTAAGGCACCTATTGTAATTATCAGAATTTTTAACTATATTAGGAGTCAAGCACCAAAGGTGCTAGGCACCTATTATACTTGTTAGAATTTTTCACGATTATTATTATACTTTCTGCCATGGGAGTCTATGGCAGCCCATAGAACCCCTTTGTGAATTTTGATGAAATTTGGCTCATTGATAGTAGACAGTCCATGGTATAAAGGCACCAAATTTGGGTTCAATCCATGCATCCCTGTAGCGCCACCAACAGGCCAAATTTTAAGGTACATATTTGCTTATAACTTTTGAACCGTTTGTCCAAGAGTTGCGATCTTTTTTCCCCTAAATCCTTGGGTCATGCCGAGTCAAATGCGCCTATGAATGCACAGAGAACCCACTAAGTTTCATGAGATTTGACCATATGGGGGCGCTACACCAGAAAAACACAAAAATGTATTAAAATACCCATTACTCCAGGACGAAAACAGATTATCAACCAAACTTCTTGTGCATCATCACAGTAAAGAACCCTAACTGGGCTTTTATGAACCCTTGGTGTCAGCCATTTTGCTTGTCGGCCATCTTGGTATTATCATTTTTTCAATGGTTTTCTATGGCAGACCATAGAGGCCCTTTGTGCATCATGTTAAAATTTGGCACCCTCATAGAGCACAATGCAAGGTATCTGGCCACCAAGTTTGGGGTCAATCCATCATTCCCTGTAGCGCTTCCAACAGGCCAAAATTCAGAGTACATTTTTGCTTATAAGTTTTGAACCGTTTGTCCCAGAGTTGTGATCTTTTCTTTCGCTGAATCCTTGAGTCAAAACCAGTGAAATGGACCCATTTGAAGAATAATCACCATGTTGGATTTTCCGCCATATTGAATTTTTCAAAAAACCTACTTTTGCAAACTGGTCCTAGACCATTGATCCTATTGCCACCAAATTTGGTTTTTATCATCCACAGAGGGGTCTGACCAAAATTTATCAAAAGAATTTTGCTAGGGCAAAAGATATGGTCGCTGTCTTCCAATAAATTTTGATGGCAAAGACTCTATAACAGGAAGTGAGCCATATGACAGCAATGCTTGGTTGGATTGATGCCAAACTTGGCACAATTTATTGGCAGAGGGAATATTGGATACTAACCAAGTTTCATGACATTTGGCCACATGGGGGCGCTACACCAGAAAAACACAAAAAATGTATTAAAATACCTATTACTCTAGGACGAAAACAGATAGGTCAACAAAAAGTTTGGGGTAAAAAACGTGTGTGGGTCAGTATGGATTTTAATGAGTGTTGGGTGGCATGACATGAGCCAGCATAGATAATATGCAGTGGCTGTCGGACCTAAGGTGATGGGCTGGTAAGACCATGAAAATGAATTTAAGTTAATTTGGACCGTGAGTTAGCATGCTGAAACACTAATGACGGACTGTTGTATTGTTCAGGGGTTGTTCTGATTGTTTGTCTACATGGTGGCCCTGTCATGCTTGGCCCCTTCATTGCTGCTTGCAGCTATATTTGCCTTTATTATCTTCAGCTGTTTTTGGCAGTATTTGAGGCTTGCTTCAGCAGCACTCTACGCTTTTGTGTCACTCTGTATGAGGTCTCCGAAGCCGTTAGTGTCAGCCGAAGGATTGGATTTGATTTTCTCTGAAGCTAATTCAGGAACCTTATTAGCTTAGGGAGTTTAGGATGTCGTAAAGTCTTTTTACTATCTTTGTTTGCTTTCGTAGCCCAAGTTTCCTCACTGCCCTGGCACTGCCTTTAGCTCCGGGCGATTGCAGGGCAAAGTGAATGGTCACTTTTAGGGTTCTCTGCAGTTGGAGCAGAGGTGCTTCTGTTTCCCTGACCTAGTTAGTCGAGTTTATTCCCTTTACTCTCAGCCTCGGTTAGGATGCTCCCTAGCTGGGAGTTGGAGGCTGCATTTCTGTTCTTTTCTTTATTCTGTTGGTTCGATATTCAGAGAAGTTTTTTCGCCCACTTTATCTGGGTTGTTTTCTGTTGGCACAATTGCCGGGGAGTTACCTTCCCTTTCTGTGTTCCTTATCCCTATAACTGGTTTCTCACTTTTCGTGGGAAGCTTTTTGACCCCTACTGCTCTGTAGCGTACCCATCCCCTGTGGTTATGGAGGTGGCAATGATGGTGCTTTTTGAAATCTGGTGTGACCCCAAGATGCCAGCAAGGCCTGCAATTCTTTCACAGTGATTCTTGGGGATTTTGTTGCTTCTCTCACCATCCTCCTCAGTATCCTGGGGGGCAAAATGCAGTTGTGTGGTTAACCCTTGAGGTTTTCAAAGGTTCCATATCTTTGGAATTTTTAAATTATTGCCCTGACAGTGTTCAGTGGCATATTCAATCGTTTGTGAATCTTCCTGTGGTCATAGCCAGATTTATGAAGGTCTATGACCATCTGCCCCTTTTTTAACAGACAGTCTTTTTTTTTTTTCTTCATGCTGTTGGATTATAAAGGGATACTGCAGGTGTGCTACCTCATTTTTCTACCCCTGTGAAACAGGAAGTGATGTAATTGCTCAAAATAGTTCCTTAAAACTTAGATAAAACTTAAATAAGTGGCATTTACAACTTGGTTAAATCTTGGTAGATGCTATTTACAAACCCCAATTCCAATTAAGTTGGGACACTGTGTAAAATATGAACAAAAACAAAACAAAATGATTTGGAAATCCTTTTCGACCTGTATTCCCTTGAGTAGACAAAAAAGGCAAGATATTTCATGTTCAAATGGAAACTTTATTGATTTTTTGGAAGTATTCACTCATTTCGAATTTGATGCCTGCAACACGTTCCAAAAAAGCCGGGACAGGGGCAACAAAAGACTGGGAAAGCTGAGGAATGCTCAAAAAACACCTGTTTGGAACTGGTAAACGGGTTAATTGGAAACAGGTGAGTGTCATGTTTAGGTATGCAAGGAGCATCCCTGAAAGGCTCACTTGATCTCAAGCAAGGATGGGGCGAGATTCACCACTTTGTGAACAACTGTGTTAGCAAATAGTCCAACAGTTTAAGAACAATGTTTCTCAACGTGCAATTGCTGGGAATTTAGGTATATCATCATCTATAGTCTATAATGTCATCAAAACATTCAGTGAATCCGGAGAAATTTCTACACGTAAGCGGCGAGGCCGAAAACTAACATTGAATGCCCCTGATCGTCGGTTCCTCAAGCAGCACTGCATTAAAAACCGACATCATTCTGTAAAAGATATTATGATGTGGATTCAGGAACACTTCAGAAATCCATTGTCAGTTTACACAGTGCATCACTACATCTGCAAGTGCAAGTTAAAACTCTACCATGCAAAGCGAAAGCCATATATCAACAACACCCAGAAACGCCACCGGCTTCTCTGGGCCCGAGCTCACCTGAGATGGACGGACGCAAAGTGGAAAAGTGTGCTGTGGTCTGACGAGTCCACATTTCAAATTGTTTTTGGAAATCATGGACGTTGTGTCCCCCAGGCTAAAGAGGAAAAGGACCATCCAGATTGTTATCAGCGCAAAGTTCAAAAGCCAGTATATGTGATGGTATGGGGATGTGTTAGTGCCCATGGCAGGGGTAACTTGCACATCTGTGAAGGCACCATTAATGCTGAAAGGTACATACAGGTTTTAGAGCAACATATGCTGCCATCCAAGCAAAGTCTTTTTCAGGGACATCCCTGCCTATTTCAGCAAGACAATGCCAAGCCACATTCTGGATGTGCTACAACAACGTGGCTTCGTAGTAAAAGAGTGCGGGTAATAGACTGGCCAGCCGGCAGTCCATACCTGTCTCCTATTGAAAATGTTTGGCGCATTATGAAGCGCCAAATACAACAACGGAGACCCCGGACTGTTGAGTAACTGAAGTCGTACATCAAGCAAGAATGGGGAAGAATTCCACCTATGAAGCTTCGGCAATTAGTGTCCTCAGTTCCCAAACACTTACTGAGTGTTGTTAAAAGGAAAGGTAATGTAACACAGTGGGTAACCATGCCCCTGTCCCAGCTTTTTTGAAATTTATTGCAGGCATCAAATTGGAAATTAATATTTCAAAGTGAATATTATTCAAAGTGAATATTTCCAAAAAAACAATAAAGTTTATCAGTTTGAACAATAAATATCTTGTCTTTGTAGTGCACTCAATTGAATATAGGTCGAAAAGGATTTGCAAATCATTGTATTCTGTCTCTATTCACGTTTTACACAATGTCCCAATTTCATTGGAATTGGGGTTTGTGCAATAAATTTAGGCTGCCTGCACACTCAGTTGTTGTAAGAGGATGTTCTAAATGCTGAACTCTAGCAAAATATAAAACTCTGCTGTTATTGTACATTGTTAATTATATTATTGTAATTGTTAATTATTAACTTAATTTAGGGCATTGTGTTGTAGAACCTCTTCCAAGTTGCACCAAGTGCAATTGCTCCTATCTGCAAAATGATCCCAGAAAATTGGAGAAAAACCTCCTATCTGCACTTTGTGAGGCACAAATGCCTAGTTGGTATTGTTAACATATAATACAGTAGTATAGTCCAAAAACAGTGCATTTTGTATTGGGTATCCTTAACAAATAGCATTCTGCAAAAAAACAAGTTTTTTTAGTTTTCTCAAAAAAAGTGCATTTTGCAGATAGGTTTTGCTCTTCGGCCATCAATGTGTAATTTATATTGGATTTTAAAACTCAAAATGGCTTCAAAGTAACAAAAAATACAATCTTTCAGTAAAAAAACTTTTTATGACAGTAGACTTTTTAAGACTTCCACATCAGGTCTGGAGCGCTCGTACATTTTGTTCATGCTTGAGAGAAGATTAAAAATGCGAGAAAGTTGGTGAATGCAGCAATTTTTCCTAAATCACTCATACGAACTATTTAAGAACGAATCTGTTCATAGAAGTGCTTCTTGCATGAGGCCCAATGATTCCAAACACACAGCCAAGGAAACGCTCGGTTGGTTTCAGAGAAAGAACATAAAGCTGCTAGAATGGCCCAGTCAAACACCCAACTTGAAAGGGTGTTCCCGATAACAAAAGTTAATGAACAAGACCACCACCAATGCGCCTTTCTATTCGTCCGCACGCCTATAAATATCGCCTTCATTCCCACAATCCCCGCTCGTCTCGATTTACGTCTTTTACTCGCAAACCAGACAGCCAGCGCACAGCAAGAGTTTGCTTACCTGAAGCACGAAAGGCGAAACCCCGCAGAGTCCCTCCTACGCAGAATAATTCCAAGGCTCCAGAGGAATCTTCTCAATCCGTCCCGCAATTCCCGCTTCTCCTCCACGCACCCGCCCGCGCTCCGCCACCTTCGTACGTCTACCACGAAGCGTCACCCGCTCACCCCAACCGGGGTGCTCACATTCCAAACAATGCTCCCACCGCGATGACGACCAAGGGCTCCGCGCCGTAGGAATTCCAGACCGCTGTCTCGCAGCAGCAACGGCTCTCGTCAACAGCGGCGCTCAGAAGCGAGAGCCCGCGGCTCCCCAGCAAGGCTTACCACGGCTCGCACTTAAAGCTCATCCCAGGCTCCACGTTTGACCCTCGCCAGACTCCAGTTGGGCATTCAAACAGAAGAAAATCCCCTTCCACCACTCTGACAACAAAGCCAGACTGCTAAAACTATTCACCGACTCCCACGTCAACGCAGCTGTTCCTCCCCACGTGCAGACCAGACGTATGCAGACCACAGCACTACCGGGTTCTGCCATCAATGTCCCCAGCGCCACGTCCTCGCGCTCAGAGATGGCATCCCACTCCAGATTCGATGGAAGCCACTCCTTCCACAAACCAGTCTCTCCCCCCCACCCCCTTTCCCCCATGCCTGCTCCCTCCGTTTACGACCTCTTTGGTCTCTTTTAATTCCCTTTCTTTTCGTCCCTGTGTTTGCAGGCTGCACTTTGCCCCATGCACATGCGTTCCCCCCCACCCCACCATCCTTTCCGCCGGTCGAAACCCGGCTTCTGGGCTCCTTCAGCCTCTTCCCCCGCCCCGCTCCCCTCTCCCCGTTTCCCAAGTCACTAATTCTGTGCTTCCTCCTATAGGTCCGCCCCTCCCATCAACTACTTCGGCCGCTCACAGTTTCCCCTCCCCTCCGTTTCAGCACACTAGCCACCTCCAAACCTCCCATACGCCCCTCGTAGCTGAGAAGCTCACACGAACCAAGTTTGCTCTTTACCGTCTCACCCTACCGAAACACAATCCGCCAGTACTTTCCTCATCGGAGGAGAGAACTTCACGAGTTCAATAAATTCGTTCTCCATCTCGCTGTACGCTATGACGATACGGGCTGTACCATACCACTGACTTGTCGCCCCTCCTTCCGCAGTCACATTTTAGTTAAATGTATATCCAAAAACCGTCAAACCATTATAAATGCTAACGTTCTTTGCCTCGCCGGCAAACATTCACGGACACTGCCCGCGTGTCCACCTCACGGCCATTCGTAAATCTGTGTTGTTCCTCGAGTTACATGAGCACAGAAATCATAGACATATCGATAACTTCGTGGTCAGCGATGTGCAGAAGGAAACGGCATATAATTCCATAGTAGTGCAATATTTAACAAGGTTTTCAAAATAAAGCAGACTTTCGTCGCCTCTACCTATTAGTCTGAGCAACTCTTGTTATATATGCATGTCGCGTTCTTTGCAAATTAAAAGTCATACATTTACGGTGCTGTTGAAGGATTGCCACATTTATTCTAAAATTGTCAAACCATTACAAATGCTGACGTTCTTTGCCTCGCCGGCAAACATTCACGGATACTTCGTGTATCCACCTCACAGCCACTCGCAGTGGCGCAGCTCGCTAGCGCTTCAGTTTTTGGTACACTTTGCCTCGTCAGCAAACATTCACGGATACTACGCGTATCCAACCCACGGCCACTCGCAGTGGCGCAGCTCACTAGCGCCTCGCTAGCGCTTCAGTTTTCATTAAAAAAAAAAAAAAAAAAAGCCTCGCCGGTCGCAGCGCCTGGTTGGCTAAAGCCGATATCACAAACGCTTTAAAGGTCGTCCCACTTGACCCACCTTTTGGGGATTTTTAGTGTTTCCTGGAGGGGGGCGCTACTACCTCGCCGTTCGTCTCACTTTCGGATGCTAAAGCAGCCCCAAGATTTTCGATTCCCTCAACGTAGTTCCTATCACAAGCTTCATTTCGTACATTCACTCCATGCACCACGTTCGATCAGCCTCAAGACAAGTCTATCTTAGCAGCATCAACCTCTTTGTCAAACCGGCCACTGGTTATCCGTGCGAAAACCCATTATTCACGACCGACACGCCACGTTCGAATTAGATTTGCACCATCTTCGATATGCCACTTCTTGGAGCTACAGACATCCCTGTTTAAATGGGCTTTAATTGAACTCTATTGCCATTTATTATATTATTACTTTATTTTACTATTAATTAGCTAGCCCGCGGAGGATGGGTTTCCCCACCTTAGCCGGGTTCCTCCTGAGATTTCTTCCCACCGGGGAGTTTTTTCTCACCACCGTTAGAGGATTTTTCTCCCTACTGGGAGTTTTGCCTTATTTGCTTTGTGGGGAATAGGCTGAGCACTGCCCTTTCATTTATTTAATCTCTCAACGTAAAGCGTCTTTGTGACAATCTACTGTATCCGCGAAAAGCGCTGTGCAAATAAACGGAATTAAATCGAATCGAATTGTATCCAACAGTTCGCCCAAATACTTCCCCGGGCATCCTTTCGCCACGGCGCCGCCGCCACAGCATCCAAGCGAGGAAGGCCGGACCACCTGATTAAAATCCTCGGCCGCCAGACATCAAACTCTAACGCAAGCTATATTCGCAATTATATCAACGACGTGCGTAGAGCCCGTCTATTGTCGATTCATTAACACCTTTTTGGGGCTTGGGAGCCAACACGGACTCCGACAAGAGACGCGAGCCCCACCCTGAGTCTCGCCACCTGGGGCTCCCAATGTTCGCACAATCACAGAATAAGTCCACACAACATCGCCTTCGCCCCGATCCCCTATCCATCCTTCCACCAAATTCTGTCCTCCACTTTGGGAGTGGTCCACAGTTCATTAAAGGGTGTTCCCGATAACAAAGGTTAATGAACAAGACCACTCCCAATGCGCCTTCCTATTCGTCCGCACGCCTATATATACCGCCTTCATTCCCACAATCCCCGCTCGTCTCGATTCTATGTCCCTCCCTCCCTTCCTCTCTCCAAGAAGGAAGCAAGAAACAGCCTCCACCTGGGACCCCGGGGGCCTTGGGAGCCTACATGGACTCAGACAAGAGATACGAGCCCCACCCTGAGTCTCGCCAACTGGGGCTCCCAATGTTCACACAATCACAGACAAAGTCCACACAACATCGCTTTTTCCCCAATCCCCTATCCATCCTTCCACCGAATTCTCTCCTCCGCTTTGGGAGTGGCCCAGAGTTTATTAATCCAATTGAAAATCTATGGAAAGAACGGAAGATCAGAGTTCATGGAAGATGCCTCCGGAACCCTCAAGATTTGAAGACAGTTTGTGTGGAAGAATGGGCCAAAATCACACCTGAACAATGCAAACGACTAGTTTCTCCATATAAGAGGCGTCTTGAAGCTGTCATTACCAACAAAGGCTTTTCTACGAAGTATTACATAAATTTCAGTAAGCGTGTTCAATACTTTTTCCCTGTGTTATTCCACTTTATTACACATAATTTATGGACTTATTTGTTTTGATTTCGTTGTAGGTGTGGATTACTTGGGTTGTTACCGACATCTGGTGAAAATTTTGTGTCAATAGCCCCATAATAAATTTGTTGACCCGTTCAATACTTTCTGTAGTTTCCCCGCTGTATACTGGGACAAGAGCAGTCGTCCAATTAAATGGCTTAATCTAGCTATTATGGTTGCTCAACTTAACTGTGCATATAAACGTACTGATTGACTGCAAAAAAATGGCAGTTAATTTGTTATTATGGGTCATTCCATGTCAATTCACACAGATTCCAATAAATTCCCTTGTGAAATCTCTCAGATTTGAGTGAAAAAAATTCTAAAATTAGTTTTTGACTCCAAATGAAGGAATCCCACATTTCAGCTTCATTCCTTTAGTCATTTTGGAATTATGGCCTTGGGAAATTTGGGTACCATGCCCACTTTTTTCCTGCACTTAATTTGAAACCATATTTAGAGACCCATAACTTCTCTTTCATATGAGCTACAGGGCTATAAATTGATAAAGGGGTCATTGATTACCTCCTCTCTTGGAACCAATGCTTACAAATGGGATACTAGTTCCACTGAATACAATATTAACCCTTCAAAACCGAATTTAGTTTCATGAGATAATGATTTTTGGGATATTGGAGGGTCCAGGTCATTGAGATAGGTCCGTTTGAAGGCTTTTTGGAAACTTCTTCATTAATGACATTACTGTGACTCAAATGAATTCAGAGACACCTGGGCCCGTATTCACAAAGCATCTTATCTTACCGCTGGAGTACTCCTAAGTCGCGCTAAAACATTTTATGTAGGAGTAAAATCTTAAAAGTTATTCACAAAGTCGCTGAGAGCAACTTTTAGTTAAGAAAACTGGTAACTCCTGGACTAGGAGTAGCTCTGAGATAGGTGGGAGTAAATCTCCGTTGCTATGGATGACGTCAATTCTCATGCACGGGTCTTGGGACAATGAGCACGGTGATTGGTTGTTTGGTGACAGGGCGGCCCGTTGAAAAAAATATCCCACATACAACCCATGGAGGAAAAAATTTGGAAATAGTCCAAGCGGCTGGTTTGTCCCATAAAATAATAACATGTTGAGCACTCCTGAAAATGCACTATGCGCAGTCCCCACATATCACGTTCTAGGCAAATAAACATAAATAGGAAAGAGATGGTTGTAAAAACGCCAATAGCATGAAGCGAGTCAATAATAAAACGCGTCATTTGCCCCAATAATTAGCAACTTATTATCAAATGAAAATATGTTGCGAACATTTAAATGTCAGGCCGTTCAAGTTTGTCTGCCCTAAACTGTCATGGATGAAAATTCAAAAAGGATGTGAAAGCCCAACTTGGGCCATGACCAGTTACTGCTGCTGGCCCAGTTGGTGCTGGAGCGAAAGCATGTAATCGAAGGGAAATTTGGCTCGGGGGTGAACAGCAAATCCAAGCGGGATGCGTGGGATAATATAAGCCTACAGATCAATGCTACATTCCCCTCGGTGTCTCGGACGGCAGACGACTGCGAGAAGCGGTGGTATGGGCTACAATTGCAGAGGAGGTCCGAGATTGCAGCCTATAAACAGGCTATCATTCAAGCAGGAAAGCATACTAAGCTTGGTTTGTAATTTATAGCCTACAATTTAAATATGCATACAAAATATGACATAGGCTGGTATTATTATGATGATCTAAAAAATGTAACCCTCGCTCAATGGTCTAATAAACTAATTCATGCATAGCAGGAGGAGGTACAGCACCAAAGCCACTGTCCCCGAGCAAATGGCATCCCGCAGGCACATAATGCCTGTCAAATAATTAGCATAAGCTGCTTTCCATTAAAATGGGAGTCGTGCGTGGATCCTGGCCATTTCGCAACAATGTCCAAAATATTGTATCCAACATCAAATACTATCTGGGTGTTGATGGAATGAACTTTTTTTCTATTTACAAATACCTCTTCATTGGGGTCGGAGAAATAATTCAAATAGGCTATGGGTCTCGTCAATAGCATCAATGATACTGGGCATACCTAAGATGTGCATAAATTCAAGTTTGATTCTGTGTTGTTGGCGAATGTCCATTGGAAACTGGATGAACTGTCGGATGATATGAGGTTCACAGAGCGCATTGATGTTTGTTGAATTGAGCGACTGACAGATGATTGTGAAATCATAATATAAACTCCAGACATATGGATTTCATGGCAATCTTTTAAAGTGGTTTACGTCGTATTTATCCAATCGTAAACAAAGAGTTGCTGTCGATGGTGCCCTATCATCCTGGTCTCCCGTTAAATCAGGAGTTCCACAAGGATCAATTTTAGGTCCTTTGATGTTTCTGCTGTATATTAATGACATGCCAGACTGTGTAAGTCCTGAGACTAGGGTTGCCTTGTTTGCGGATGATTCTAAATGCATAAGAGAAATCAGAAACACGCAAGACTGTTCACAGCTGCAGTGCGACCTAGAAAACATCTTTGATTGGAGCCGTAAATGGGACATGAGATTTAACGCTGGTAAATGTAAACTATTGAGCGTTACAAGGAAGCGACTTCCCATTCTTCATTATTACACAATGAATGGTAATTTAATTGAAAAAGTCGACTGCATGCGTGATCTTGGGATTGTGGTGTCATCAAATTTATCATGGGATGCACATGCAAATGTCTTGGTCAGTAAAGCAAATCGCATGCTTGGATTAATTCAACGAACTTGCGATCATTCGTGTTCAGTTCAAACAAAACGAAAACTGTATATTTCGCTTATAAGACCACTTTTAGAATACTCCACCCAATCTTGGGCCGTTCCATCAAAAAAATCTCTCCTTCATATTGAAGGTGTGCAACAGAGAGCCACTAAGTACATTCTTGGTTATAATGATTGTGTTGGAAGCAATTACAAAGCCCGACTAATGAAGCTTGATCTTTTACCGCTGGGCTACAGACGTGATTGATTGTGTATTCTTATGCAAATGCTTGAAGGGGGAATATGACATCAACTACAACCATTTTGTTTCATTTCAAAATGAGGATACATTTTTAATGAAAATTCCAAAATTTAGGACTGAAACTTTTCGCCATTCTTATTTTAACAGATTATTTTATTTGTGGAACGCCAGTCACCTCTATCAAATTTCTGATACTACAGCTACTTTTAAATCGAAGCTATTTCATTTTTATACAAAAAAAGTTTAACAACTATTTTTCTTCTGATGATTCCTGTACATGGGTTGGCAAATGTCATTGTTCACGTTGCCGTCTGTCCCTCTGATGTTACTTACACTTGCAAGTATACTGTCTTATTTTATTATTACTATTTTTTTTCTTCTCCTTGTTCAATTGTCTGTACTTGTTGTGGGATGATTGCCTCACAATAGGTGCCTTGCCACCTGTGCGATCATTTCCTGACTTCTGTCAAAGCTTAATAAATAAATCCCTAAACTGTCCACGTTGCAAAGTTACATTTTTCCGGTGGCCAAGTAACAAAGTGTTGTCAAACATTTTATTTTGGGGCTTATTGGGTTGTTTCTCATGGTTGGAGATGTAATTCTCTCCCTCACCAAGTCAACAACAAATAAAATCCTTTCACGGTCGATCCGATATCTTTTTAACAACTGCGCATCATTCAGAATTTCCAAGTTATTCCGTCTTTCAACAGCAGCAGCCATTTTCCGATTCTTTGTGAATAGGTTTTAGTGAGTTAGGAGTCCTCTTCACTACTTTTAAGCTCTCCCAGACTTAGGAGCTACTTTTAGGCCTAAAATGCTTTGTGAATAACGCTTAGTAAAAATAATTAGGAGTCTTAAATTTACGACTGACACGCACATTTTTTTTTAGGAGTTTCTCCTAAATCCGGCAATTTGGACCTACTTTTAGCGCTAAGATGCTTTGTGAATACGGCCCCTGATTATTAGTGAGGTTATGGGGGGTCCCCAAAAATGGTCACAGGACAAATGGACCCTTCAGAACCCTCATTTTAAGCAAAGATTTCACAATGTCTCCACTTGAGATTGAGACAATTAGCCAACTTACACATTTTTTCCAAATTTAGGGCCAACGAAAAGTTTTCTTATCCAGCTCCTTCTGTGTGAACTTATTTTTTGAAAAATGGACCCTTGGCCCACATAGGTCAACTCTGGTGAGCACAGTATTGATGGGTTATGGTGGTTGAAAACACATTCTAATGACAAATTATGATACACAGAATGTTCTATTTCATCCTTACTGACCGCCAGAGGCGGTGCTTCAAGCACTGAATGATCGATCTCGCTCATGTGCAGGTCGAGTGTTTATACCAACAAAGTCACCCGTGACCCCTGGATGGCCCGGGAGAGGCTATATCTTCCGATGTCATCAGGAGATCTGTTCCTTTTCATCTTCTCGCTCGCAGGTAGACTGCATGTCACCGGGCTAGCTAAAGCTGAGTGTTAATTTTTTTGTCTTTAATTGGTGGTTGCCTTGTGACTTTCATCGGAGCTGCTAGCTGCTCGCCCTCCAAAGGCTGCGACGAATTATGATGAGAGGTTTGTTGCGGCTTGCCGCAGACACTCCTGCCTCGGATCATCATCCTCGGTCGGCTAAGTACCAAACGTAGTGATAAGTTTACTTGTGTTTTCTCACTACATATTGTTACATATTGTACTCGCTTTTGGTTATTTTTTCGTTATTTCGTTGGTGAAGGCAGTGTACTCGCTCCCTCTCCCAGCATTTGTACCGCTAATGTTTATGTGAATCAGCTGTTGGGATTGCGTGCGCTTGCCCATCAGTATTGAGTATCGGTGCAACCCGTTGTACTCGCTTTGTTGTATTTCAATTTGTTGGTGAAGGTAGTGTACCCGCTCCCTCTCCCGGCATTTGCGCTGCTCTTGTTATTATTTCATTTACGTGCATTGGCGGTTAGCGTTGTGACCGCTTGCCCTACATTATTGAAGAAAGCTGATCCGTGCACCGTGGGTGTACCCGGTTTTCGTTGTACTTTTGTTGGTGATGGCAGTGTGTGCGCTCCCACTCCCAGCTTAGGTACGTATAATAATAATAATAATTAATAAATAAATAAATTAAAAAGAGAGAACACTGGGCTGTGTTTCCTTGTTTTGCAACATAGCAGCTACCCTAAACTGCTGAAGGCAGTGCTCTCGCTCCCGCTCCCAGCATAGGTGTGACGTTGTTGTTAGTAGTAGTGTTTCCACTGAAGCTAACTAATTTTTTTGCAACACTTTTTGGTGAAGGCTGTGTTTTCGCTCACTCTCCCAACGTCTGTTGTTTCTCAGTTTGATTTTGGCTGGTTGTCAACATGCTTGGCACCCACTCTTGCTTAGCCTGTATGGCTTCTCTGCAGCTTGAAGATGGCCATGATATGTGTCCCTCATGCCTTGGTCTCGTGCATCTGAGGGAGGGTCTTTCAGAAGATCCCTGCATGAACTGCAGTTTCATGCCCCGGGCAGTGAGGGCTGCCAGGTTGGCTGAGGTGGAGCGACTGTTGGGCCACGTCCCGTCGTCCCAGCAGTTGACCCCAGCCCAGCGACTGACTCCTGCTCAGGCTGGCTGATCTAAACGTCAGGCGGCTGGGACTGGGGGCGTCACCTCCAGGAAGAAGGTGAAGGAGTCCAGGCTTGCCTCCAAGATGGATCAGTTAACAGAGGATATTAATCACATGAAAGCCCTCTTCCTGGCCTTCCAATCTGGGACTGGCGCAGGGGAGGTGGATGCCCCTGCTCCTCCGGCAGCCATCTTGGAGCCGGAGGATGATGTGCTCTCCATGGTAGTGTCGGCCACTGAGTTTGCTGAATTTGAGGCGGATGTGGTTCCACAGGATATAGCTTCCCGTGCCTCTGAGGTGTGCTCCCGTTCTTTCGCCCACAGCTCTACTGTTGGTTCCGAAGACAGCTCATTGGGAGCCATCATTCGTATGGCCCTGGCCCGCCTGCAGCTAGACATATCGCAAGCTCAGCCGGCTCCGGCTAGTGCTTTCTTCAGGCGTGGACCAGCCCCCGCCAACTTTACTGTGCCTCCATCTGACGAGTATTTGAGGGAGTTGCATGCATGTTGGAGGGATTCTAGGGCCCTCTCTCATGCAACATACGATGGCTGGACCCTGGCAGCCATGCAGGATGCAGCCAGGTTTGGCTTGAGCCGCATGCCAGCGATTGAGCCGACAATAGCTGCCCTAATTGTCTCCCCTGATGAGGCTCTAAGACCGGATGCGAGGTGTCCTCGACCCCAGTGTCGGGTTACGGATGACCTGCTCTCCAAAGCCTATGACGCAGCGGCACGCATGGGACGCATAGGCAATTCTATGTCACACCTGACGCTTGCTCTGTCAGAATCCCTGCAGGAGGCTACACTGGATGCTTCCGTCCACAGTTTCAGTGACGCCTCTCTGCAGGCGTTCGCGTTGATGTCTAGAGAGCTGGGGCGGGTGGTGTCCACTCTCGTCCAGGCTCGCCACCAGGTTTGGCTGGTGCAATCTCCTCTCAATGGCCCTCATTTATCAAACTTGCATAGGATCTGGTGTAGATTCTGGTGTAAATATCAGCATTCGCCAGATGTCACGTCTGATTTACTAAAAGTGTGTACGTCGCAGATTTCGGTGTAGAACTAGCGTGGCGTTGATAAATCTGGCAGCTGAAACCATCGTAATTTACATAACACGCCCCTATAAATTCATACTATGGGAGGCATAGTCCTGCCCACTTTACGACAGGGACTCTCGAAAGACGGCAAAGAAGAAAGAACTTCACTGAGGAGGAAATATAAATTATCACATCCGAGGTGGAGAAAAACAAAATGATTTTATTTGGAAGCTTTAAGAGTTGCATTAAGGGAGCCCAGAAGGCTGCAGTCTGGAAAACTATTGCTGCTGCGGTAAACACCGTTGAGGTGGAAAACCGGAGTGCAGCAGAAGTTTGATTTAATCCATTAATAAATCGAAGCGACTATTCGCACTTATTTAAGTGCGTCCAAGCAAAAAAATTGATCGAAATTCGCGTAAGACGCACTTATAAGTGTGGCCAAGATGCATATTTCTCCATTGCCCACACTTATTTTGAGTGTATCCAAAGCTAAATTTTTTTTCTTGGCCAAACTTATTTTAAGCGGTACTTTCTATAAGCTGCACTGGAATGGTCATCAACTGCCGCACTTATAAGTGTGGCCAAGAAAAAAATTCAGCATTGGCCACATGTATAAGTGCGAATAACATCGGCCTTAATAAATTCAATTTATAGATCCATGATATTTCATGTTATTTAGCCTACATAATTGACAATCCAAATGCTTTACCTGTAGGTTAAAAAAGTGGTTCGATTTTAAGATCGCCACCAAAAAACGGGCTGCGGCCACTGATCTATATAGAATTCTATATAGATCAGTGGTTGCGGCGCTCAGGCGCAGCAGCGCACGGACCGGTGGAGGCCAACCAGACTCGAACCTCCAGCAGTCACCATTCGAGGAGCAGGGCTCCCCTCCATCATGGGAATATGAGGCGGTGGGGAGACGGATGAGTCCCCACCGCCTCCATCGGAGCTGCATGAGGGCAATTGTTAAAATACAGTCTGCAGAGATCACTCTTCATTGCACTTTTATTAGTAGGCTATTACTCCATGACATTTTATTGGGTGCCATGCAAAACGAACAGCCACTTAATTGTCACTTTCCCGGAGGAGACCTTCTCTGTGCCGAAAGTTCCTCTCACGTTGGACAGAAGCTTGCTTATTCCTCTAATAACAGCATATCTCCCATTGTCAAAATGTTATCACGGTCAAAGTGTCCATAGGCCTATATATACTGAGCAACAAAAGAAACGCAAGTTAGCTAGTTAGTTAATGTACTCTTATGGTTACTCAGTCAAAGCGACTGCAAAATAAAGAAAAGTTTGATGAAATGAGTGTAAATATGCACGCGCGAGTAATAAATTTGATTGTCTAAGTACGCGCAAACTTATTTTCCAGTCTGCCTTTATTTAACTTGCGTTTCTTTTGTTGTTCAGCATACACCTGACTGGATGAGCATCTGACATACCACACTGCATATCTGCCAAGCCACGCATTGCGCTTAATCAAATTGATTGTTATTGTCAGCCATCTGGCCTGACAAGCAGGTTGTCTCAAAATATAAGTTTAATTAATTTCTCAACACAGGTGTCTTATTTATTTATTTATTCATTCTTTCATTTATTAATTTAGCCTATTTAACTTACTGAATAATTTTACTTATAAGAGCAACAACAGCATGATGTCCGCATCGCTGCATATGGCTTATTACTCATTTTGACAGCTGCACTCGTTCCTGCATGTTGTTTGCTGGTTTCAAATCTGCGTACACTGGTCAGACCTGGCGTGAGATTTTTTCGCTCACGTTCAGATTGATAAATGCCGATCTTTGCGGGAGAATTGGCGTACACCCATTTTTTTGGTGTACGCACGTTTGATAAATGAGGGCCACTGAGGCGTGCAGGAGAACCCGCCGCAGTGTTCCAATGGAACCTGGAGAGCTGTTTGGATCTGCGGCTCTTGAGGCACTTGAGCGTACGGTCCAAGCTAAACAGACTCGACAGCAGTGGCCGGGCTTCACAGGAGTGTGCCTCCTCCCAGCAGGTCTAGGGGTTCTTCAACTGCCCCCCAGCGCCGCTCTCAACCACGGGCTTACCCCAGTGGCTACCTGAGGTCTCAGCGCCCAGTTCCATAGCGAGATCAGCGGGTGGCACAAGGCAACCTCAGGCCTCACATGCTGTCCATCATCCCGCCAGAGCCTCTAGAGGCCGGGGGACAAGGCGCTGATGCCCCGGGGCCAGTCGTCGGAAGGTTTTCCCAGCAGCAGCTCAGTTATTGGGCTGCTTCCTCCTCGGACCCTCGGGTGCTTTCCACCTTGACCCACGGGTACAAACTTCAGTTCCGACACCGGCCCCCAACCTTTGGCCGAATCAAGATGACCATCATACACGACCCGGCAAAAGCCCAAGCCCTCAACCGGGAGTTATCGGTCCTCCTGGACAAGGGTGCCATCGAACCAGTAGATCCCCTGTCACAACCCGGGGGTTTCTACTCGACCTACTTTCTTGTAGCAAAGAAGGATGGTGGGCTCCGCCCCATCCTCGACTTGAGGGGGCTCAACAGGTTCCTGAAGGTCCTGAGGTTCCACATGCTCAGCACTCCAGAGGTTCTGCGCACAGTTGCCAGAGGGGAGTGGTTTATCTCAATAGACCTGAAGGACGCCTACTTTCATGTACCCATAGCGCCACACTACAGACAGTTTCTGCGGTTTGCCTTTCAAGGGTTTCATTTCCAGTTCAGGGTGCTCCCGTTCGGCCTCTCCCTTTCTCCACGGGTGTTTACCAGGTGTGTGATGGCAACCCTCTCGCCCCTGCAGTCGCGGGGCATGAAGATCCTGCCATATCTGGACAACTAGCTCATCTGTGCGCCTTCCCAGTCTCAGGTGGCCCTGGACACGACACGCCTCTTCTCCCATGTGACCCGACTGGGTCTCAGGGTGAATTTCACAAAGAGCTGCCAGGTTCCTGCGCAGAGCACAATCTTTCTCGGCGTGACTCTCGATGCAGTTGCTATGAGGGCCTGTCCGTCGCCACAGCGGGTGGACGACATTCTCCACCTCCTTCCCCTGTTTCGGGAGGGCAGGTGGTTGCGCTATGTGGAGTTCTTGCATCTCCTCGGGAAACTGACGGCTGCCGCCGCTGTGGTTCCTTTCGGACTGCTGTCGCTACGTCCCCTCCAGAGGTGGCTAAACAGTTTTCATTTGGATGCCAAGCAGCACCGGCACAGGAGACTCAAAGTTTCACGCATTTGCCTCCTTGCTCTGGCTCAGTGGAGAGATCATTTCTCCTTCAGGGCATGCCCATGGGTTCCATTGCATCCCGTTGGGAAGCCATCACAACAGATGCCTCCCTCTCGGGGTGGGGTGCAGTGTGGCAGAACTGGACAGCTCAGGGGCTGTGGCCTGCTCGGGACTGCTCAGAGCACATCAATGTTCTGGAGCTGCGGGCTGTGCACATGGCGCTGCAGTGCTTTATTCCCTACCTGAGAGGCCGGCATGTGCTTGTACATTCGGACAATGTCTCGACCGTCTCTCACATAAACCACCGGGGGGGACCAGGTCTGCATGGCAATTGCAGGCATCCCGGGACCTCCTGTTGTGGGCAGCACCACGCCTGGCCGGCCTGAGAGCAATGTATTTGCCCGGGGAACGGAACCGGGCTGCAGACTTACTCTCCCGTTGCAAGCCTCCGCCGGGGGAGTGGCGGCTTCATCCAGAGGTGGTGCTCAACATCTGGGACATCTTCGACAGGGCAGAGGTGGATCTCTATGCCACAGAGGAGTTGACCCATTGCCCCCTCTGGTTCTCCTTGACAGAGGAGAGCAGCCCTCTGGGCCAGGATGCTCTCGCCCACAATTGGCCAGAGGGTCTCCTCTATGCTTTTCCACCGATCCCTCTGATTCTTCCAACACTACAGAGAGTCCTCCAGCGGGGCCACAGACTTCTGTTGGTAGCCCCCTTCTGGCCAGGGAGGACATGGTTTCCACTGCTGCGCAGGCTCTGCCGCAGCTCACCATGGCGCCTCCCCGACAGGAAGGATCTCCTGTCCCAGTTACAGGGCCAGATTTGGCATCCTGACCCTCTTCGCCTGCAGCTATGGGTCTGGCCGTTGCAGGGCCCAACCCACTGATGACAGAGTGTTCAGATGCTGTCCGCAATACCGTACTGAATGCCAGGGCGCCTTCTACTCAGGTGCAGTATGGCAGCTGATGGCAGCTGTTTACTGCATGGTGTTTGGACAGGGGTGAGGACCCAGTGCACTGTTCAATTCCAAAGATTCTGGAGTTCCTCCAGTCACTCTTGGATGACGACCGATCCCCTGCTACTCTGAGGGTATACGTGGCAGCCATTTCCTCTCGACATGCTCGAGTGGATACTGACACACTGGGGTGCCACAGACTGGTGTCCCTTTTTCTGAAGGGGGCATTGAGGCTACGCCCCCCACGTGCACAAGCGTGCTCCAGCATGGGATCTGCACCTGGTGCTGGATGCCTTGTGTCTGCTTCCTTTTGAACCCCTGGATCAGGCAGAGCTGAAGTGGGTCTCTGCTAAGACTGCCTTTCTCCTTGCCATCGCTTCAGCAAAGCATGTTGGGGAGCTGCATGCTCTGTCCGTGAGTGGCTCATGTCTGAGGTGGAACTCAGATGGCTCGGGAGTTACCCAGTGGCCAAATGCAGCTTTTCTCCCAAAGGTTCCGTCATCATTGAACCTCAACCGACCTATCCACCTGGCACAATTTATTCCCCCAGAAGGGGAGGACAGGTTAAGACTACTGCGTCCTGTGCGGGATCTGAGAATCTATGTGGCTGCGACCGCAAGTATGAGACGGTCGGACCAGCTCTTCATCTGCTATGGTGGTCGTAGGAAAGGCTGTGCTCTCTCCAAACAGCGACTCTCTCACTGGGTTGTGGATGTCATCACCCAAGCATATAAAAGAGGTGGTCACCCCCTGCCATCCGGGGTGAGGTGCCACTCTACTAGGGCTGTCTCTAAATCATGGGCGGCCCTGCATGGAGTGCCCCTGCATGACATCTGTGATGCAGCATCATGGGCATCACCAAGGACCTTCTCCAGATTCTATCGGGTGAATGTTGCCACTCCCCATCTGTTGGGTGTGGTCCTGTTGCCCGCCTCAGCTGTTTCCTCTCAGTGAGGTATGTATGGGGATTCCTCGTGACTTTGTTGTTATGGGTCATTAAGTGCTTGAAGCACCGCCTCTGGCGGTCAGTAAGGATGAAATAGAACGAAAGTTACGTATGTAACTACGGTTCTATGAATCCTGGATGACCGCCACAGCGTTCTGTCACTCAGAATCCTCGTGTGCTCGCGAGAAGACTCTGTAGGAACAGATCCCCTGATGACACCAGAAGATACAGCCTCTCCTGGGCCATCCAGGGGTCACGGGTGACTTTGTTGGTATAAACACTCGACCTGCGCAGGCGCGAGATGGATCATTTAGTGCTTGAAGCACCGCCCCTGGCAGTCATCCAGGATTCATAGAACCGTAGTTACATCGTAAATTTTGATTTATTCATTTTATCAGGGTGGAATTTCATGAAATGATCATGATTTAGCTTGTTAACCCTTGGCATCCAGAAACAAGGTAAACTTCTGATTATCTCGGTGTTTAGTTCTGGTGGTTAGAGTTGCAACAAATAATATTCTGAATGACTTATGGATCATATCCTGGAGAAATGCTAATTAACTCTAGAAATGGAGAATTTAGCAAAGCCCAAATTGATAATAAAAGACACAGAGACACAGATACGTAAGCTCTGAATAAGAGTTACATTTAGAAGGGAAAATTTAGACACGTGAATGCGCAAGCCCTCAACAAGAGAGAGATTTAGTCTCCCGAAAGTGAGAGAACCGAACCAGCATAGAGTAAGGGAAGAGAATGGTCTGACCAACAAAAGGAAACTAAACTACTAAATAGTGGAGTAAGGTGAAAATGAACCAATGAAAGGACTGAACTGATAATTGAATGATTAGCGTGGAAGGCGGGAAACTATGCTGGCAGGCAGGAATGATGAACTTCAGCTGGCATTCGTCACAGATGGCCTATCATTTCAGTGCACCGGCATTTTTCAGACCCCAAACACAAGCCACAAGCATCATCTCAGTCTAAGCCCCCGTTTACACGTACACGGTTATTTTGACAAACGGAGACATTTCCCTGCGTTTGTGCCCTTCGTTTACACACAAACGGAGAATTCGCCTCTGAAAACGATTCTTTCCAAAAACTCCGGCCAGAGTGGAGATTTTGGAAAACTTCGGTTGCAAGTTTGCATGTAAACTGAGAAAAACGGAGTTTTTTGGCCGACGTCACAGTATCGCCAGAACTTGCACCTCGCCAAAAGTCGACCTATGTTTACATTTTCATTTGGCTGTGGTGATCATGGATGATCGTGATTCATTTCTGTTGTTGCTATTTTCGGGATTCTTATTGGCTAACGTGGGCTTGAGCTTATCGTTACACTGCCACCTACAGGTTTGATATGCTCTTGACGACATATATACACGGGTACGTGTAAACGAAAACTTTTCTGAAAACTTATATGTGTGCATGATATTATTTTTGAAAACAGAGACGGTGAAATGTTCGTTTATGAAAATAGCCGGCCACATGTAAACGGAGTGTAAGTTGCCACACTCCCTCAAGTGACAAAAGACTTTATTGAGACAAAGACAGAAAGCCAGAACATATACAGAGCACCAAAAGTCTCCATAAATGGCCTAGAGCATACAAAAGGAATGTTCATTTCTGCAGGCCAGGCTGGAGGATTTCCGACATTCAGCAGGATTGAGCATATACTATTTGTGAATAACTGTTTCCTTTCTTTGCCTAAGTTCCGAATGCTGGTGCAGCAAGCATTTAAGATCAGCTTGAGTTGACATCCTTTGACAACTTCGCTGTGCATCAGCTGCCAGAGCTAAATGACACAGGAAGTCTCACAGCATACAATATTGGTGGCCATTTAATGCTGACACAAAAAACGGTTTATTTTAATCAGAAGCTTGCTGGATTAAACAGCATTAAGCAACAGGAAATAATTGATTTGCATTTGCAGTAACTTAACACTGCTCTCTACAGATTGCATATTTTCATATGAAACAGCTTTTTGAAGGTTAATTGCAGTGTTCTAAATAATTGATTTTTTTTTTTTAATATTCAAATTTTATTCAACTTATGAAATTTGTTCCAACAGCCCTAATATCCTAATGGATTTAGCAATGCATAAAACAGGCACAAATTCGGGTTGGCTCAAGAAAACAATGTGAATTTCAAATCTTTAAATTAACTGTCATTGAAAATATTTGTATTTGAAGACTGTGGAGCGAATATTTTCAATGAGACAATAATTTTGAAAGTTTTTTGAAACCAAGGATAGAATAATGCATAGATTATAGGATTTAATGCGGAGTTGAAATAAGCGAGCCAAGTAAGAACTTCAAAGATGACTAAAGGAGTGCTATAGTTAATTAACGGATCAATGATCATGTTCACAAAGAAAGGCATCCAACAAAGCATGAAGGCCCCCATGACGATTCCTAGTGTTTTTGCTGCTTTTCGCTCAGAACTTTGAGAGAGTTTAGTCTTATTATCCTCATTTAAATGATTTTGATGAGTCATGTCTCCAATTCTTCTTACATGCTCCCGTGCCACAAAAAATATTCTGGCATAAAAACATGTCATCATAGCACAGGGCAGAAAAAACGTAATCAATGTACTCACGACACTCCACAATGAATTGAACAGCACAAAACAACCACCCAAACAATTAATGGACGCTATGTATTCTTCCAGTCCCTTTACATTCGCCTTTGAATACAGGAGACTACAGCAGTATATGCATGCAGTAACCCAACTCAAAGCACTCATAAGCCATGCAACAGAGAATGTTATTCTTCTGGAATAATGTAGTGGATTGCACACTGCCTGATGGCGGTCTATAGCGATGCAAAGAAGATGAAAAATTGATACACAGGTGAGGAACATGTCAAGAACAGAATGCAGTAAACAGAAGACATCTCCGTAGTACCAGCAGCCCGAAACAGATTTGATAATGCTGCAGGGCATCACGCTTATTCCAACTAGCAGGTCTGCTATAGCCAAAGACATCAGCAGTATATTTGTTGGTGAATGGAGCTGTTTAAAGTGTGCAATAGAGATTATGACAGCCAAGTTCCCAAAAATAGTCACCAGCATTCCTGTCACTAATAGTATACACAAAATAATCTGAGCTGGCCAAGACTGATCATTTTTAATGCATGATCCATTAGCTGATGGATAACAGTACAGTGGTTCATTGAGTTCCTGAGGTTTTAAAATATCCATTTTTGTCTTGGCCCAGCTCTTCTCATCACCTTAAACCTTTGAAATAAATTTAAATAATTACATAATAAACATTATTAAAAAGTATATAATACCAAATGATCTAATCTTGTCGCTGAAATGTATTTTGTCCATATAGCTTCCTTTGCATGACAGAGCCTCACAATGCATTCCTTGCATGAGGTTGACTTTATTTATATAGAAATTTAACCTGTTGCTCAGCGTGGCTTCAATAGAAACAGGTCACATGATGTAAAAGTAAGACGTACCAATAGAATTTGCCATAAATGAAAATGTGCCATCAAGAGAAGCAGAGCACTTTGGGAAAGAGGGAGGTAAAAAAAAAATGCACATGGCCTTGGGGTTTATGGCAGCTCACTTGTCCCTTGAAAAAAGGACTTAAGGGCCGATTTTGAATGGACTTAACTTTGAGATGAACGACATAATGACTTCCTTTTGTCAATTCATTCTGATTGTCAAGACTTCGTGTACACGAGTTTAGGTTAGGTTAGGTGTCTTTATTCGTCTCCAACAGGGAGAAATTTGACTCAGAGATAGGGAAAAAGTTGTAGCACATAAATGACATACAATGAGAAAAAACATATGGACGTACATCAGGTAAAAAAAAAAAAAAAAACAGTTGTGGACAAATACACAGAGTAACACTGGACTACTACTCAAACACTGCCCATACCTATCCAATAATGCACCCATTCGCTCAGCATTAAAAACCACCTCATGTCACCTGTTACAGCATGCAGAGACACTCATTCACTCAAATATACTGGACAAAGAAAGTTAGGGATCACTCTGATTTTTAATATTGAAATATGATATGGAACATAATTTGAACTATCAAATATTTCAAATTCGAAAATTGGGGTGATCCCTAATTTTCTTTGTCCAGTATATATTTGCATCCATACCACATCCCTACACTCCGTCGTAAACTTTCACATCACCCATAACAACATACAGAAACATTAATTCTATCATAAATATAGATTCATACATCACCAATCCCACATCCAATCATAAAGCATTCATTTATCCCTTCTCTTACATACATCCATACACAAGCTGCAGTCATAAATGTACATTCATTTCCACACACACACAACCATCACATTCACCTCTGACTGTTAAGGATTGATACAGGAACAAAGGAATGTTTGTATCTTTTGTGCTTGCACAAGGGAAGCCTATATCTCTTTCCAGAATTCAGTAGAACATATTCACAATTCAGCACATGGGCCCTATCTGCCGGTCTATTTGTTGCCTGCTCTAAACGGTCCTGTGGATTAAGGGGGGCGGTTACTCCCATAATCTTGCCCGCTGTCCTAACCAGGCTAGAGATTTCGGCTTTAGATCTAACTGTTAGGTTACCAAACCAGCTGGTGATGCCGTGAAGGACTGAGTCAATTGTTACTCTGTAGAAAATTAACATAATGTTCTTACAGACTCCAAATACTCTGAGCCTACGTAAGAAATGAAGACGCTGATGGGTTCTGGCACAAACATTGGCCACATGTGTGCGCCAGCTCAAGTCACTGTCAACATGTACTCCTAAATATTTGAAAGTTTTCACCTCCTTGATGTCTTGGCCACGGATGGCCACAGGGCTTTGATCACTGACTGATCTGGGGTCAAGCAGCATTTCTACAGTTTTAGTTGGATTAATATGCAGTTGGTGTGCATCACACCAGTTGACAAACTTGTCGACAGCAGTTCGGTGAGTACTTAAGTTAGCATTTTTTGTGAGTAGACTAAGAATGACAGTGTCGTCAGAGAATTTAACTATATATTGGTTTGGCTCAGAGCTGACACAGTCATTGGTATACAACGTAAACAAAAAAGGTGAACTGACACACCCCTGGGGGGCCCAACTGCTGCTTACAGCCAGATCAGACGGAGCCGAGTTGAACTTAACCTACTGTGGCCTATTGGACAAAAAGGAGTGATACCACCAGATTAAAAAAGGGTTTACATCTAAATGAATTAATTTCTTAAGAAGAATGCGTGGCTGGATAAAGTTAAAAGCAGAAATAAAATCAACAAAAAGAAGTATAGCATATCCAGCTGAATTTTCTAGGTGCTTCAGGACAAGGTGCATTATAGTTCATATGGCACCACTTGTGCTGCGATTTTTAGTGTAGGCAAACTGATATCTATCCAGCAAAGGTTCCACAGCTGTACGAAGTTTCCCTATCATGATCTTCTCCAGTGATTTAAAAACATTTGAGGTGATGGCCACTGGCCCATAATCGTTGTCCTCCTGGGGGCTGGCCTTTTTAGGTATGGGAATTATAATAGATTTTTTCCAAAGCCTTGGCACTGTGTATGTATCTATGGAGAGCTGGAATACTTTATGCCAGGCTGGGGAAAGTTCCTCAGCAAAAGATTTCAAAATAAAAGCAGACAGACTGTCTGGGCCTGTTGCCATTTTGGTACGAATATTTTTAAAAACTTTGGTGTTAGTTTCTAAATCAATTTGAATTCTGTCCACATTCATATCACAGATCACATTTTCTCAAACGTCAGCACATTCTGCACTGTTATCAACATTAAAACACATATAGAAAGTGTTAAATTAGTTTGCCCTAGCAACTTCACTATGGGCAAACAGAGGTTTTCTTTTTGCGTCCATGTTAGTCATCTGTCTGATCGAGTCCCATAACTTCTTTGAATTGCATTCTGCCAGGTCTTGTTCTGCCTGATCCTTATGTTGCTGCCGCGCTGCCTTTATCTGTTGACTCAGTTCCTTTTGGGCTGCTCAAACTGCTGCCTTGTCCCTAAGCTTGAAAGCTATTTTTTCCTTTTGATACACTCCTTTATGCCTGTGGTAAAATAGGGTTTGTTGTTGGGGTACCGTTTAACAGTTTTTTGGAGTATGACAGAGTCAATGCAAAAGTTAATATAGGCAGTAATTGATTCTGTGGCATTGTCTATGTTTGCATCCTTGAGAAAAATATCCCAGTCTGTGCAGAGGAAGCATCCCTTTAACATCTCCAATTTTTCAGTAGTCCATACCTTCACTATCGGTATTTCTGGTCTAATAGATTTAAAAACGGACCAATATATAGGGAGCAGCTGGATTACATTATGGTTGGAGTTTTTAAGAGTAGGTCTGGCTCTAGCAGTGTAGGCATCCATAATATTTCCGTAACATTTTTCCAGTATGTTATTATTTCTGGTGCTACACCTCACATATTGGTGAAAGCCCCGCAGGGTTTTGTTTAAGCTACAATGATTAAAATCACCAAGAATCAATATAGGGGCATCAGGCTTGGTTTCTAAGTGGCGATGGACACAGTCCACGATTAGATTCGCTGCTCTGCTCGCATTCCCGCAGGGTGGGATATAAACAACACACACGAACAGGTTAGTAATTCCCTGGGGAGATAGTGTGGCCGCAGGGTAACACACAAAAGTTCTACATCGGGAATGCATATTCTGTCTCTTACTGCAAAGTTTCGGCACCAGCTATCCTTGATATAAATGCACACCCCGCCTTCGCGGTGTTTGCCTGAGTTTATATCTCTGTCCAAGCGTACATGGGAAAACCCCTTGATTTGGATGAAGTTATCTGGTACCTGCTCGCCAAACCAAGTCTCTGTTGGCGCAGATCATCCAGCTTATTTTTAAGGGAGCGGGGATTACATAGGACCATAGGCGGTAGCGGTAGCTTGGTGGCTGACCGAATGCGCTGCCTGATGCCGCCTCTTCTACCTCACTTCCTGACCCTGCCTCGCCAGTGGCTCTGCCCATGGTATCGGTGCATTTTCCAAGGCATGTCCTGCAGAAAATCAGAAGATGGTAGTATTCCACTATCCCGCAGTCCCAACAGCTCTATACAGTTGTACATTCTCAGGCCGCTGTTGTTGATATGGTCGTCCGCCATGCACTGGATGACTAGTCCAGCCAGGATCAGCCACGCCAACACCAGTACCTCCATTCTTCGCCAATTCACTCCACATACATGCAGCATACAGTTCAAAAAATAAGTAGTCACGTCCGGCAGATCTGCACATTTAATCCACCAGTAGCAGACATAAAATGGGAACGTTACAGACGAACAAAAGACATGCAACAGGAGCCCTTCTCCATGTCGCCAGCAGAGCAGCGTCATGTTAAGCGCTGTAAGGCACTGTAAGACCGAACAGTCAAAGTTGTTAAAGAAATTGAGCTGTGTTTAATCAAAAGTGTAAAAAAAAAAAGTTTGTTCAACCCAAAAGTTATGTGTTATTAGTTTTTTTTTTATTTTAATTGCACAGTACTCAAATGCTTTGATTCACTTTTGTCATTATACTAAAAAAAATTGTCATCGTCCTTTAGCCTGTGTGACGTCACATACGTGCAGTACGTGCTTCCTTACCAAAGCCCACCAAGTTGAATGCTCGCTTGAGAGGAGAAGTGGCGAGAAATGTTTGCAGCTTGCTAGCGAGTGAACAACTTTGAAATATTTGAAGAAAAGCATTTTTGTTTTTCACTGGGAAATTCGTTGGGGAACTGGAAGTGAGTATATTTGCAGTCAATCGTGCTGTGGCATGCTGCAACTTTGTCCGGCTCAGTTAACCGTCATCTCCGTGTTTAACCGCTGCTTTAACCGCCATTACGCTGATGTTGGCTTTGAGGGCTTTACTCCAGTGAGTTAATGTTACCTGTGTCATGGCCCAGCTCTGAGGCCAGAACAAAAGAGGAAGTGCACAGAAGGGATTAATCAAAGCAAAGGAATTTATTTAACAAATGATAACTTTAACTTAATAAATACAACTAAATATTCAAGCTAATAAAGGAAACTGTCAAGAAAAAGCATATTACCAAACAAAATGAGGAAAAGGTTAATTAAACTAAACACTAATTAAAGAAACTAAATACAAAATCAGGATATCATGGTGCCAGGGGAAGAGGGAACTCCAGACTGCAGGAGGGGCAGGTTTTTGAAGAGTGGTTGGAAGCAGTTGCCAGCTGCATCCAATCTCCAGATGAGCTGCATACCAATCAAGGCATTTGCTGCAACACAGAGAAGATGCCACACAGCATCACACGGCAACAACAATGAACCCTGTTTTTTGGATCCATGTTGAATGTTGCGATTTTATTTCCTACACGTGTATTTTTTTGTGTGTTATCAGTCATTTTAGACATTTTAACAGTGAATATGATTTGTTCTCGTACTTTTACACCGAAAACGCACCGCATGAAAACATGCGTGCATGTCTGAGCCAGTGCATGTCCCAGTAATTCACTGGTAAGAGAGTTGATTAGGGTTTTGCAGTAATTTTGTTCATACATTTTGTATTATCTGTTTGGCATGTATGAAAAGCAAGGTAACTATAAACTTAGGCTTGCAAACTATTTGGTGTGGTGTGGGAAATACTCCTGTTACAGTCTGGAACTGTGGCGGCATTTGTTAATTAATCAAACATCCATACAATTAATGGATAAAATGAAATATAATATCATTACTCGCACTGTTATCCAGAGCGAGGCTGTATACTTTTTAAAATTATTATTTATCCATCTCAATCCCAATGATGCCATCAGTGGTCTGTGAATTAGCGGATAATCTGCCGTAGCTGTCCCCCACCTCCCGTCACCTGTCAGTCACACAGGCTCTGCAAAAAGATACGCTCTCTCCTAATACATTCATCCTGTAAAAATCCCGATAGCGCTGCAAGGTCTTATTATAAGCCTACTTGTTAATTGTGCAAACTTGTAGCTGCACTTGGCTGTTGAGATGATGGAGGCTGGGTTTGATCCGATACTTATTAAGAGGTTTCGTCCTCATACGGCTTATCTGCTATAAAATAAATGAATCATGGGTGAAAAAAATCATAAACGAAGGCCTGTATGTTTTAGGACCTAAGAAGACAAGCTGACAAAGACAGCAGGTAATATCGCTGGGAGAGAGAAAACAGAAACAAACACCAAACAGAGAGAAGTCAATATGCATTCATAAACATAGACAGTTAAAGCAACACTGTGATGGAGGCAGATTCGTACAGCAGTTCTGTAGAAAGATGACAAAGCCTTTTTGTAAGAAACCCTTCACTACTAACACTTAAAAGTGAGAAAAAAGACCCATGACATGATTTTCCCTTTTCAGTCTGAGAGTGTATTAGTATTTTTGTGTTCGTATTTTTGTGCTGTAGTTTGGGTGTCAGTGACTGCATAATAATGCCATTAATGTTTGCTAACAATTTTTTATGTTAAATGATTCTCAGATATAGACCTTTGTGAAATGTTTCAACCTATATAACTAATAAATCTTCTTTTTTCAGATTGAAACTGAAGCTGCTGGCTGACTTACAGGGTCTTCAATCTGGTATTCTGTCACTGAACTTTAATAGACATTCATTGCGTAAAGTAACAAAGATGGGAAAAAATAGTGCACACACAAAGCAGAAATTAATCTAAAACCCCTCCCATTGTTTTCTAACTATATGTTAGATTTGGGGATGGGATTTTAGAGGGTTATTGTGAAGTTTTTTACGGTGGTCCTGAGGTGCAAAACACAACGGCAAATCAGAAAACACAACGGCAAATCAGAAAACACAACGGCAAATCAGAAAACACAACACAAAAAGAAAACACAACGGCAAAAGAGAAAACACAACACAAAAAGAGAAAACACAACGGCAAATCAGAAAACACAACGGCAAAAGAGAAAACACAACACAAAAAGAGAAAACACAACGGCAAATCAGAAAACACAACAGCAAATCAGAAAACACAACACAAAAAGAGAAAACACAACGGCAAAAGAGAAAACACAACACAAAAAGAGAAAACACAACGGCAAATCAGAAAACACAACACAAAAAGAGAAAACACAACGGCAAATCAGAAAACACAACGGCAAAAGAGAAAACACAACACAAAAAGAGAAAACACAACGGCAAATCAGAAAACACAACACAAAAAGAGAAAACACAACGGCAAATCAGAAAACACAACACAAAAAGAGAAAACACAACGGCAAAAGAGAAAACACAACACAAAAAGAGAAAACACAACGGCAAATCAGAAAACACAACACAAAAAGAGAAAACACAACACAAAAAGAGAAAACACAACGGCAAATCAGAAAACACAACACAAAAAGAGAAAACACAACGGCAAATCAGAAAACACAACGGCAAAAGAGAAAACACAACACAAAAAGAGAAAACACAACGGCAAATCAGAAAACACAACACAAAAAGAGAAAACACAACGGCAAATCAGAAAACACAACGGCAAAAGAGAAAACACAACACAAAAAGAGGAAACACAACGGCGTTTAGCAAAACGGAAAAGGTAGGTACCCTCGGGTGACATGAGTCGCCGCTGATTGGACGAAAAGAACTGGTCCGTCCTTTGAACCGGAAAGACAATTCTGCTGTGCGCCAGACAAGCGGGCAAGCAGGATGCTGCCATGTATTGTCAAAATTGTGGCAAAGCGTTTGAGGGAAAACCGAATTTCTGTAGTGAGTGTGGGCAAAGGCTGCAGGAAGACGGTGGCGACACTCACGCACCACCTTCAAGTAAGTAAACGGATGTAACGTTAATGTTTATGTTAGGCTACTTTTGGACGGTGTAACGTTAGCTTACCAGAGCAAGTTAGCTAACTGTCAGTTTCCAGACCTTACTCGACAATTCCTTTGCGGGAGCTACAGTATACATACACATACAAATATAATACGGTTATGGTCGACATGTTAAAGGGAAACTATGCAAGTCTGGTTGCTTTTCTGCTGTCTATGTGCATTTGTTTACAAATCTAAACCGGCGAAAAAATCAATACATGCTGCAGTGGATAATGTTATATAGCCTACATATACTATGATACGACGTGTGTATTTGTGTAACGTTAGTCTTAACAATCATGAACAAAAGATTGCGGGTTACAGACTGCGTTTTTGTCGCAGTCCTACACTCATGTTGCAAGGGTGGTTTTCAGCCATGAGACGCCAGGTGGAAGGCAGAGGGCCTCTATTCTCACTGTAACAAGTCACAAGTCATGTAGTTAACTACCGGTATCACAACTGCTGAGGAGCTTTTAATTAAGGTAAAAAAATATAGCATAGCCATGGGAAAAAAATCCTGCACAGTTTCTCTTTTGACGGGACAGTTTGTGTTTGTGCATATAAATTAAAGACATGATAATACACGTTTTGTCACCTAGGGGTGGGGGGCAGCAGATTTTTCATGAATCTTGCCGTTTGGAGTGAAATATGTATCGATGCAGGTTATACAGTAGGCAGTGAAACTGAAGACAGATGAAGCATCTTCAGGGTTTAGTTTAGACATTTGCAGGCCAGAAAGAAAAGATAGTGTGTGTTGTTTTTAGATCTGTTCACTTTCTTGCTTCAGTTTGTATGTGTCACCAAAACTGCACCCCTATTTTACAAAAGATAATGTGTTGTCAAAATGTGTTTCTTCTTGTAAGCTGTAAAACATTAGACTATTGCTGTATTTACGTGTCTCTATAATGTAACATATCTTTCCTTTGCTACCATTTAGGATCACACACTATTTAAACCCCTACTCTAGGGACCTTTCTAGAGTACAGAAAGAGAAAAGCAGAAGAGAGGCAAAACTTTTCATGTGGGAAAATGAAGGCAAAGAAAATATGTAAAGTCCAGGTAAGTTGGTTATAGCTCAGAGTGAGAATGAACAACTGTTAACTAGCTGTTGACATTCTTCCATCATCTCAGTCCTCTAAAAGTAAGCCTGATGATAGGGTCATTTTTATGGTGACCAGTATATTTTTGCATAATGGGCTTCTGTGCCACAACCATATTACTCAGATAATGACACTGTCCTGTTTTTCACTTTTGTACATATTTGCTAGTTTATTATTATGATGAATATGTGACCGTGACATGCAAATCATTGTATTACCAATTACCTGTATCGAAAAGTAATCTGCTGTTTACTGGGTTTTTGACATGCACGATGGGCACTTAAAATTATGTTTGCCCACAGCAGCTCAGGACTAACCCTCCATTCTAACCTCATATTTCAGTTGTACAATTCATTGTATAATGACAATACAGGCTACTTCAACATAAAGGGTGGGTCACTCTGTTGAGTGATATTTTCAGTTAATAATTGTCCATTTTGTATCCAAGTGTGACATAGCATTATTGATCATTTTAAGTAAACATTGCTCTTTAAACATTACCCACTTACAGTCCACTTTTATTTATTTATTTTGCAGATAAATATTGGTTTGATGACCATTGGGAAGGGCGGTGTTGTCAAGCCACAGCGTGGGAAAACTATTTGCCTTTCTACACATCCTGACATCACTGCCCTAGATCTGCTTAATGAGGCAGTGAGGAAAATGAGGGACTTCAACAAAGACCTGGATGAAGGACCTTTCCTCCTTCTTTATCCAGATGGCTCTGAAGTTATTAATGTCCCTGGGACACAAAGACCATTTACTCTAAAAGCATACAAGGAAGGACTTGGCAAGTCATATCAGCGGATCACCATTTTTATCTGCCAGAAAAAAGATTTTGAGGAAGGTAAACTGTGTTTTTATGACCTAGTTGTGTCCAGTGCAAAGATGCCTTGACTTGCTATAATGCTATATGTTGGTCAGTCATCACTTAAAGAATTATACTACACGTTTTTTGCTTCACAGTTTTAACAAAACACTACACCTAGTATTATGTAAAATTCCTCTAGATCTTCTAATCCTCTAGATTAGACTCAAAGCCTGTGTCGTTTGACTTGCTTCGCAAGGACACTGAAATGCCACTGAATTCACAAATGAAAAATGTCTGAAATATGTATCAGTAATGTAATTATATTTACCATATAATCATCCCAAAGTAATGTGAAAAGTATTTCAGATTCATCAGAGTCTGGAATCATTTTTGAAGAGCTTATATAGACTTTGATGAAAAGCTTGCTTTTGCAAAAGATAAGATGTTTTATGGCTTTTGTTTGTGTGTGGAATGTTGACACACAAGGCCTTCATTTCAACGTAAATATTATTCTTTAATGAACGGACTTTTATTTCTGAAACAGAAAAAAAATGTAGACTTTCCCTCAATTTTGGATCAATACTCAAGCTGTTTTTGAAAAAAAGGCCCTTGGATTTTATTATTTGCTCTCTACTGTGTATTCAGCATTCATGTTTGTATTCTGTTAAGTAGCTTGGAGTTATCGAAGCATTTTCTCTAGGTGTAAGCTGTCCCTTAAAGCAATTATTATAACCTTTATTTTTTTTCTCGAGGACCATTGAGGAAAAGACCTTATTTATTTATATTATTTATGGTGTCAAGAGAACGCAACAAAAGCAAAAAAGAACAGAATTTACATAAGAGAATGTTGGGGAAAGCTTAATTGAGGTGAGCTTATTTTCATGTTTTTCAGTTGGAGGATTGTCAGACACATTTGACTCCGACCCTGAGATTGTGATAAAAAACAACATCAAGAGAGTTTGATCTAGCTGATACACTGGTGAGTGTAATTTAAAACATGTTTGAGTGATCATTTTTGTGATTAACCTGCCCTCAGGTTTTTGACATCGGCCTACCAGTACTAAACAAATACTTGTATTTGAATTATGTCTTTACTACAGCCATTTGAACCTCACCACAAAAGCAGTCCTGTACACAAAGAGCCTGACAAGGTGTAAGTAGTTGGTGTGTGTGTATGTATATACCATAGAAAATTTTGATTTTATTGCATTTACATACATATTTATTCGCTATTGACATAGCTTTGTAATTTGTTGTTCTTGTTACGTTTACTATACGCAAAATGCATTGCTACTTCAATAAATCAATGTCTGTTTGGTTTTGCAATGTCACCAATATATTTTTGAGTACACTATGATTTATGCTTTTTAATGGTGCTGGGGGGTTGTCACTCTCTACTGAAGTACATCAGGTAATGGAGTATTAGTTACATAGAGTCTCTATCTTCATCACTGTTCCATGACTTTAGGTATGAAACAAAACAATAGCTAAATGTTTACATCGACACCATCAATGTAACTATTATATGGTCTAATAAGACAACAATAAACTTAATTGATCCTCATAGGGAAATTCACTTCTGGCAGCTCATCTACCATTCAGTGAAGAATTATAAAGTCTGATGGCTGTGGGTACAAAATATCCTCTATATCTCTCAATCCTGCAGTAAAGAGAGAGGAGCCATCATCCACCATCTGTTTTTGATGTTATGATTACATTTATACCTTTAGACCAAAGTCTATTGAAGTAAACTCATAATCATAGTATTATGTTTATTGCAGTTGTGTGCTTTTAAGCTTTGCTTTTCATTCAGGGGGAGTATAAAGCCACTTCAGATGGACTGTTAACTACAAGCCTTTTGTGAATGTGCCTGACTTAAGAAATGGAAAGGGTATATGGAGAGTTAGATGATCGTAGATGCATCAAAGGTCACTTCAGATATCCTCTTCAAGGACAGAAGCACATATGAGAAACGTTAACTCAATACTTTAGCATGTTGCATTTTTTTTCTTTCTTGTCGATTACTTAAATCATGCCATATATTTGCATCATGCAGTTTTTTGAATTGGCAATTGTACCACATTTCACTTAAATTTGCAAGAATAAAAGTAAACAGGGAAATGTGAATGTGAAAGTGTGTCCACTGAACGTCATCTCCTGTTCTTTATTATCTCATCTCCTTAAAGGGACAGTTGAATATTTTGGCAATTTTGCTTATTGCATTAATCATCATCAGTCATATAAGCAGGTACATTCCCTGTAAATATCAGTGCCTTTTGTTTTGAGACCCCAGAGGCAGAGATGCACAGTGCTTTTTGAGCACACCTTGTCCATAAGAGCATTTTGGAATTGTAGGATTGTGTATTTGATTAGTTTAGAGTGACCTATACTGTCTAACTCCATTGTATTCACTGAGCAGCTCGCATCTGTGCTTCAGGACTCTCAAAACAACAGGCATTGGTAATATACCTACTCATTATTATTGCAATAGACAACTTTGCCAAAATGTTGAACTACCCCCTTTAAGTAATCCATAGAGTTTGTTACATAATTATGTTGTCATTTTATTGAATATCCTGTTTCTACCTTTCTTAACTTTCAGACTATACACTTGGATGAGGAGCATACTTATCCAAGTACCTCCAGATGTCTTGATGTCGAGAGCTCCTGTTACAGGTGTGTTTTGTGTAATTATATATAGATTGGTAGAGAAAATATCAGAAACATTATTGAGGGGTAAAAACATTTCTCTCTTGACAAAGGTTAGATATTGAGTTTAAGCTGGAAGAGCTCATCAACAATTTCATTGGTTTGAGTGGATATGCATTTATGTGTGTCTATAATTACATTGTGTGCACATAATGTCTTTCTTTTGCAGAAAGTACACCAACCTCTTTGCACCTATCGTCATTGACGATGATGAAGATGTAGTTCTCGTTCTTGAGGAAACAAAGGACATGCCCTCAGAAGAATCTGAGTGAGTCATATAGACACAAGTAGAATATTAACAAGCTCTCTACTCTGTCCAAAATTGAATTATACAAATGTGAGGACTCACTAAAACGAAAGCCAATCTGACATTCTCTGCCTGTAACTACTTGAATTAGGTCCGGTTGTTAAGATGTGTCTTTGAAGAGAGTCCATTGGAAATAAGTTAATAAGAATAAAAAACTTGCTCATTCTTTTAGAGATTGACTTATCAGTGTCTCTCTTGTCAATTACATGTCAGGATATAGTCTGTGAATATGGAATGAAAGATTTTTGTTTAGTAAAGTAGCTACTGTGCTTTGAATCTATTTTTAATGTCTAAAATAAGTTTCTCGCTTTTTTTTTCCAGACCCACAAGTGTGCAAGCCTCTGAAAAAAGAGAAAACACAACGGCAAAAAGAGAAAACACAACACAAAAGAGAAAAACACAACACAAAAAGAGAAAACACAACACAAAAGAGAAAACACAACACAAAAAGAGAAAAACACAACACAAAAAAGAGAAAACACAACGGCAAATCAGAAAAACACAACACAAAAAAAAAGAGAAAACACAACGGCAAAAAGAAAAACACAACGGCAAAAAGAGAAAACACAACACAAAAAAGAGAAACACAACACAAAAAAGAAAACACAACACAAAAAAGAGAAAACACAACACAAAAAAGAGAAAACACAACAAATCAAAAAGAGAAAAACAAAAAAAAAACAACGGCAAATCAGAAAACACAACACAAAAAGAAAACAAACGGCAAATCAGAAAACAAAGAGAAAAAAACAAAACAAAAATCAGAAAAAAAACACAACGGCAAATCAGAAAACACAACACAAAAAGAAAAAACACAACAGCAAATCAATCAGAAAACACAACGGCAAAAGAGAAAACACAACACAAAAAGAGAAAACACAACGGCAAATCAGAAAACACAACACAAAAAGAGAAAACACAACGGCAAATCAGAAAACACAACGGCAAAAGAGAAAACACAACACAAAAAGAGGAAACACAACGGCGTTTAGCAAAACGGAAAAGGTAGGTACCCTCGGGTGACATGAGTCGCCGCTGATTGGACGAAAAGAACTGGTCCGTCCTTTGAACCGGAAAGACAATTCTGCTGTGCGCCAGACAAGCGGGCAAGCAGGATGCTGCCATGTATTGTCAAAATTGTGGCAAAGCGTTTGAGGGAAAACCGAATTTCTGTAGTGAGTGTGGGCAAAGGCTGCAGGAAGACGGTGGCGACACTCACGCACCACCTTCAAGTAAGTAAACGGATGTAACGTTAATGTTTATGTTAGGCTACTTTTGGACGGTGTAACGTTAGCTTACCAGAGCAAGTTAGCTAACTGTCAGTTTCAGACCTTACTCGACAATTCCTTTGCGGGAGCTACAGTATACATACACATACAAATATAATACGGTTATGGTCGACATGTTAAAGGGAAACTATGCAAGTCTGGTTGCTTTTCCGCTGTCTATGTGCATTTGTTTACAACGAAACCGGCGAAAAATCAATACATGCTGCGGTGGATAATGTTATATAGCCTACATATACTATGATACGAGGTGTGTATTTGTGTAACGTTAGTCTTAACAATCATGAACAAAAGATTGCGGGTTACAGACTGCGTTTTTGTCGCAGTCCTACACTCATGTTGCAAGGGTGGTTTTCAGCCATGAGACGCCAGGTGGAAGGCAGAGGGCCTCTATTCTCACTGTAACAAGTCACAAGTCATGTAGTTAACTACCGGTATCACAACTGCTGAGGAGCTTTTAATTAAGGTAAAAAAATATAGCATAGCCATGGGAAAAATCCTGCACAGTTTCTCTTTGACGGGACAGTTTGTGTTTGTGCATATAAATTAAAGACATGATAATACACGTTTTGTCACCTAGGGGTGGGGGGCAGCAGATTTTTCATGAATCTTGCCGTTTGGAGTGAAATATGTATCGATGCAGGTTATACAGTAGGCAGTGAAACTGAAGACAGATGAAGCATCTTCAGGGTTTAGTTTAGACATTTGCAGGCCAGAAAGAAAAGATAGTGTGTGTTGTTTTTAGATCTGTTCACTTTCTTGCTTCAGTTTGTATGTGTCACCAAAACTGCACCCCTATTTTACAAAAGATAATGTGTTGTCAAAATGTGTTTCTTCTTGTAAGCTGTAAAACATTAGACTACTGCTGTATTTACGTGTCTCTATAATGTAACATATCTTTCCTTTGCTACCATTTAGGATCACACACTATTCAAACCCCTACTCTAGGGACCTTTCTAGAGTACAGAAAGAGAAAAGCAGAAGAGAGGCAAAACTTTTCATGTGGGAAAATGAAGGCAAAGAAAATATGTAAAGTCCAGGTAAGTTGGTTATAGCTCAGAGTGAGAATGAACAACTGTTAACTAGCTGTTGACATTCTTCTATCATCTCAGTCCTTTAAAAGTAAGCCTGATGATAGGGTCATTTTTATGGTGACCAGTATATTTTTGCATAATGGGCTTCTGTGCCACAACCATAGTACTCAGATAATGACACTGTCCTGTTTTTCACTTTTGTACATATTTGCTAGTTTATTATTATGATGAATATGTAACCGTGACATGCAAATCATTGTATTACCAATTACCTGTATCGAAAAGTAATCTGCTGTTTACTGGGTTTTTGACATGCATGATGGGCACTTAAAATTATGTTTGCCCACAGCAGCTCAGGACTAACCCTCCATTCTAACCTCATATTTCAGTTGTACAATTCATTGTATAATGACAATACAGGCTACTTCAACATAAAGGGGGGGCACTCTGTTGAGTGATATTTTCAGTTAATAATTGTCCATTTTGTATCCAAGTGTGACATAGCATTATTGATCATTTTAAGTAAACATTGCTCTTTAAACATTACCCACTTACAGTCCACTTTTATTTATTTATTTTGCAGATAAATATTGGTTTGATGACCATTGGGAAGGGCGGTGTTGTCAAGCCACAGCGTGGGAAAACTATTTGCCTTTCTACACATCCTGACATCACTGCCCTAGATCTGCTTAATGAGGCAGTGAGGAAAATGAGGGACTTCAACAAAGACCTGGATGAAGGACCTTTCCTCCTTCTTTATCCAGATGGCTCTGAAGTTATTAATGTCCCTGGGACACAAAGATCATTTACTCTAAAAGCATACAAGGAAGGACTTGGCAAGTCATATCAGCGGATCACCATTTTTATCTGCCAGAAAAAAGATTTTGAGGAAGGTAAACTGTGTTTTTATGACCTAGTTGTGTCCAGTGCAAAGATGCCTTGACTTGCTATAATGCTATATGTTGGTCAGTCATCACTTAAAGAATTATACTACACGTTTTTTGCTTCACAGTTTTAACAAAACACTACACCTAGTATTATGTAAAATGCCTCTAGATCTTCTAATCCTCTAGATTAGACTCAAAGCCTGTGTCGTTTGACTTGCTTCGCAAGGACACTGAAATGCCACTGAATTCACAAATGAAAAATGTCTGAAATATGTATCAGTAATGTAATTATATTTACCATATAATCATCCCAAAGTAATGTGAAAAGTATTTCAGATTCATCAGAGTCTGGAATCATTTTTGAAGAGCTTATATAGACTTTGATGAAAAGCTTGCTTTTGCAAAAGATAAGATGTTTTATGGCTTTTGTTTGTGTGTGGAATGTTGACACACAAGGCCTTCATTTCAACGTAAATATTATTCTTTAATGAACGGACTTTTAAGAGGGTTTACTTCCCTTTCTGAAACAGAAAAAATGTAGACTTTCCCTCAATTTTGGATCAATACTCAAGCTGTTTTTTGAAAAAGGCCCTTGGATTTTATTATTTGCTCTCTACTGTGTATTCAGCATTCATGTTTGTATTCTGTTAAGTAGCTTGGAGTTATCGAAGCATTTTCTCTAGGTGTAAGCTGTCCCTTAAAGCAATTATTATAACCTTTATTTTTTTTCTCGAGGACCATTGAGGAAAAGACCTTATTTATTTATATTATTTATGGTGTCAAGAGAACGCAACAAAAGCAAAAAAGAACAGAATTTACATAAGAGAATGTTGGGGAAAGCTTAATTGAGGTGAGCTTATTTTCATGTTTTTCAGTTGGAGGATTGTCAGACACATTTGACTCCGACCCTGAGATTGTGATAAAAACAACATCAAGAGAGTTTGATCTAGCTGATACACTGGTGAGTGTAATTTAAAACATGTTTGAGTGATCATTTTTGTGATTAACCTGCCCTCAGGTTTTTGACATCGGCCTACCAGTACTAAACAAATACTTGTATTTGAATTATGTCTTTACTACAGCCATTTGAACCTCACCACAAAAGCAGTCCTGTACACAAAGAGCCTGACAAGGTGTAAGTAGTTGGTGTGTGTGTGTATGTACCATAGAAAATTTTGATTTTACTGCATTTACATACATATTTATTCGCTATTGACATAGCTTTGTAATTTGTTGTTCTTGTTACGTTTACTATACGCAAATGCATTGCTACTTCAATAAATCAATGTCTGTTTGGTTTTGCAATGTCACCAATATATTTTTGAGTACACTATGATTTATGCTTTTTTGCCCTCTCAGGAATGGTGCTGGGGGGTTGTCACTCTCTACTGAAGTACATCAGGTAATGGAGTATTAGTTACATAGAGTCTCTATCTTCATCACTGTTCCATGACTTTAGGTATGAAACAAAACAATAGCTAAATGTTTACATCGACACCATCAATGTAACTATTATATGGTCTAATAAGACAACAATAAACTTAATTGATCCTCATAGGGAAATTCACTTCTGGCAGCTCATCTACCATTCAGTGAAGAATTATAAAGTCTGATGGCTGTGGGTACAAAATATCCTCTATATCTCTCAATCCTGCAGTAAAGAGAGAGGAGCCATCATCCACCATCTGTTTTTGATGTTATGATTACATTTATACCTTTAGACCAAAGTCTATTGAAGTAAACTCATAATCATAGTATTATGTTTATTGCAGTTGTGTGCTTTTAAGCTTTGCTTTTCATTCAGGGGGAGTATAAAGCCACTTCAGATGGACTGTTAACTACAAGCCTTTTGTGAATGTGCCTGACTTAAGAAATGGAAAGGGTATATGGAGAGTTAGATGATCGTAGATGCATCAAAGGTCACTTCAGATATCCTCTTCAAGGACAGAAGCACATATGAGAAACGTTAACTCAATACTTTAGCATGTTGCATTTTTTTTCTTTCTTGTCGATTACTTAAATCATGCCATATATTTGCATCATGCAGTTTTTTGAATTGGCAATTGTACCACATTTCACTTAAATTTGCAAGAATAAAAGTAAACAGGGAAATGTGAATGTGAAAGTGTGTCCACTGAACGTCATCTCCTGTTCTTTATTATCTCATCTCCTTAAAGGGACAGTTGAATATTTTGGCAATTTTGCTTATTGCATTAATCATCATCAGTCATATAAGCAGGTACATTCCCTGTAAATATCAGTGCCTTTTGTTTTGAGACCCCAGAGGCAGAGATGCACAGTGCTTTTTGAGCACACCTTGTCCATAAGAGCATTTTGGAATTGTAGGATTGTGTATTTGATTAGTTTAGAGTGACCTATACTGTCTAACTCCATTGTATTCACTGAGCAGCTCGCATCTGTGCTTCAGGACTCTCAAAACAACAGGCATTGGTAATATACCTACTCATTATTATTGCAATAGACAACTTTGCCAAAATGTTGAACTACCCCCTTTAAGTAATCCATAGAGTTTGTTACATAATTATGTTGTCATTTTATTGAATATCCTGTTTCTACCTTTCTTAACTTTCAGACTATACACTTGGATGAGGAGCATACTTATCCAAGTACCTCCAGATGTCTTGATGTCGAGAGCTCCTGTTACAGGTGTGTTTTGTGTAATTATATATAGATTGGTAGAGAAAATATCAGAAACATTATTGAGGGGTAAAAACATTTCTCTCTTGACAAAGGTTAGATATTGAGTTTAAGCTGGAAGAGCTCATCAACAATTTCATTGGTTTGAGTGGATATGCATTTATGTGTGTCTATAATTACATTGTGTGCACATAATGTCTTTCTTTTGCAGAAAGTACACCAACCTCTTTGCACCTATCGTCATTGATGATGATGAAGATGAAGTTCTCGTTCTTGAGGAAACAAAGGACATGCCCTCAGAAGAATCTGAGTGAGTCATATAGACACAAGTAGAATATTAACAAGCTCTCTACTCTGTCCAAAATTGAATTATACAAATGTGAGGACTCACTAAAACGAAAACCAATCTGACATTCTCTGCCTGTAACTACTTGAATTAGGTCCGGTTGTTAAGATGTGTCTTTGAAGAGAGTCCATTGGAAATAAGTTAATAAGAATAAAAAACTTGCTCATTCTTTTAGAGATTGACTTATCAGTGTCTCTCTTGTCAATTACATGTCAGGATATAGTCTGTGAATATGGAATGAAAGATTTTTGTTTAGTAAAGTAGCTACTGTGCTTTGAATCTATTTTTAATGTCTAAAATAAGTTTCTCGCTTTTTTTCCAGACCCACAAGTGTGCAAGCCTCTGAAATAATTGCAAATTTGGCACTTGCAATTGACCACAAGAAAGTCAGCAGGTTCAATATATCGAGATCTGATGTATGGGATGGAGCTGTAAGAGGCTTTCGACGCAGCTCATACTCCGAAAACAGTGACATCTTTGTGAAGTTCACAGATGATGCAGGGTCCTTTGAAGAAGGGTTGGACACAGGTGGGCCGAGGCGAGAATTCCTCACACTTCTAATGAATCACCTGAGAAATCGTCCCATCTTCGATGGACCTCCAGAAAGACGCTATCTTGTGTACAATCCCACAGGTGGGTTTTTTGTCGTTATTTTAAAATGAGAAGTTTAAGATAATTTTCTTTCTTTCTTTTTTTTTTTTTTCTTCCACTGATATAGACGGTAATTATGTATGATAATTTTGTACTCTCTATAACAGCTGTCAGGGAAGATGAGTACTATCTTGCAGGCAAGATGATTGCTGTGTCTGTCATACACGGGGGACCAGCACCACATTTCCTCTCAAAGGACCTTGTCAACCACATAATAGGGAAGCCAAGTTTCAGCGCCACTGTCGAAGATGTAAATGATGAGGAAATAGGGAGAGCTCTACATCAGGTAGAAAATTATTTGGACTCAAGGAAGGAATTTAGAGGACAACTGAAAATGATTTCATTAATTGAAAGTAAGACTAGACTCAAGAGATGATAAGTTGTACTTATTTAAAGGGACAGATTTCCACTTATTTCAACGAGATGTAAAAGTCATTTCATCTTTTTTTTTTTAATGCTAGATTTGTATTCATCAAGGATAAGAGTAAACAAGCATGGGTGGTTTGGGGTTGGCCTTCTAATAAATGCCTTTTCAATAGGTCCAGGAAGCAGAATCGGAGGAGTCTTTGCAAAATCTAATTTTGCAAAACAGCACAATGTTCCAAACAGCTGGATGCTTCCGACATGTCAAAGCTTGTGAGAAGCATACACTCGTGGAGGAGTACCTCAAATGGTACATCATAGACCGCAACCACATTGCCATTCAACGGTAATATTTAAAACCCTTTTTTTTTTTTTGCCAAGAATCATCCAAAAATGTAATAGTTTAGTTTTTAACTAATCCAATATTCAGTCAGTATTACCAGTTGCATATCACTGTAGCCCCTAACACATTGTGAGACAGTGCCACCAGGTATTTCTGAAATAGCAGGATTGAGGAGCAATCTTCAGTTGCTATGTCCTCTTTTTGTCCCCTTCAGGGAAATGCTGGACAAAGCATTTTAATGTATTGAACAATACCAGCTAATTTTAGGTTCCATCACTTTTATGATGCACAAAGTACATGTAGGTGTGTAAATCATGAAATACAGTCTGACACTGAGTAAACTTTGTTTAAGACAAATATTTAACTTTTACATGAGCATGTCCATTAGATTCAATTGAAAGTTCTGTCTTAAGTACCTTTTGACATGGTGAAACATGTTTGAGCTCCCCTGATTTATTTCTATTCATTATACATAATTACCTAGAGTAACCAGCTAGTACTAATGAAACTAATCAACTGTTTGAAACCATAAAGGTTCAGTAATTAGCAGCTCAGGTTATGCTCCATATGACCCTCAAATACCATCCGGCTTATCTGTCTATTTTTCCTTTGTGTACTTACTGTTCAAATAAAGGATTGTGCTTTGTTTAGCACACTTCTGTTTCTTACAATGTGAAAGCAAAATTTTTAGGGGAGAAGTCCAAATCATGATGATCTCTCCTTTTTTGACATCACAACTAATTTCTGTACACAAAGAAATGTCTTTATGATCCCATATAAACAATCTACTACCTATAGGCATGAGATTATACAATCAGAATTTATGTCAAAATATATTCAATTGTGAAAAAAGCCACCGCCCATCTGTGGGCAAGATTCTTCTGAGAGGTGCTTGAGCTGAACTTAGACACAAAAAAACAAAAACAGCAACCGCACACTCACAACGCTGTGCAATCATTAATTTATTTCAGCAAGCTTTCGGTGACCTCCTTCAGGCATAAACATCAAGTGAAAGCTTGCAGAAATAAATTGATGATTGCACAGCGTTGTGAGTATGCGGTTGCTGTTTTTAAAAATATATTCTAAGTATATTTGCACACATTGTTGCTATATGTTTGGTAGTATTGTTTTCTGTCAGACCTGATAAACCACACCTATGTCTTACACAATAATTGTCCTTAACAGATTCAAAGATGGACTGGCTAGTCTGCAATTTTTGGCTTCACTCCAGCAGCATCCTGATGTGCTAGCTCCTCTCCTGTGCTATTCTGCCAAGGCCCTGACTGCTGCAGAAATAGAATGTCTGTTCAGCCCAGACTTCAGCACAAAGGGAAGCAACAGGTGGCAGAGAGAGACCAAAGTCATCGGATTTTGGGCTGATTTTCTACTGGACTGTGAAGGTTTGTCATGGCTGTTTTGTTAGATATACAGTCACGGAAAACAACACTTTTACAAATGTTTCTTTAACAGCATCTCTACATGTAGGGTACTCATTTCATTCTAGTTTTCTTTTAAATACCAACACAAACACAAGTCATTCTACTTAATGAGACACTGATTAGGTGATCACCTGAAACACATCTGGTTTTATAGGAAGATTATAAAAAACACTGCTGACATTAAACATTGACATCATCCCACCAAAATTGCTGTATAAACCCCTAAGTTAAAATATTCATCTTGTGTTGTTTAGGAATGAATATGAACATGTTTTCTTTGCCTTATTCAAGGTCTGAAAACACTTAAAATTTTTTGTTATTTTGACTAGTTGTCATTTTCTGCCAATAAATGCTCTAAATTTCAGTATTTTCATTTAAAATTTGGGAGAAATGTTGTCAGTAGTTAATAGAATAAAACAGCAATGTTCATTTCACTCAAACACCTACCTGTAAATAGTAAAAAAGAGAAACTCATCATTTTCAAGTGGTCTCTTATTTTTTTCCATGACTGTACAGTATATGAATTGTATAGAGCAGTCATATGTGTAAGTTTTAGTTTCTTTAATGAAATATAAAGTCAGTGAGTCACTTTATGTTTTTAGATAATGCAGTGTCAAACAATGCACTACTACAATGTTGACTTTGTCTTTTTAGATAAAGCGATGGCTGTGTCCCTCCAAGATGTGCTGATGTTTGCCACTGGCTTGTCTGCACTGCCACCAGCGGGAATAACTCCTCCTCCAAGTATCGAGTTTTTAAATGATTCGCCGTTTCCAATGGCAACCACATGTTCGAACACACTCAAGCTCCCACTACTCGACTCCTATAGTGTCTTTAAGACAAATATGGAGTTTGGCATCCAAAATGCGCCAGGCTTTGGGTGTTTTTAGTTGCCAAAGGGGCTTTCATGCATAATCACTTTCATTAAAAGTGATTTGAGCTGTAGATTGATTTAGGCTCTGTTTTATGTATTTTTTGTCTTTCAGCCATGTTTGCTTGTTTGCATCAGTTACTGTGCTGCCTCTCTTGTTAAAAGGCCATTTGGGACGTGTCATGTATTAAAGTAATTGTTCACCAGTGTAAGTGCTTCTGTACCTTGTTCAAATCTGTGCAGTTAGCTACTTGCATATCTTATCCATAAATATCTCAGAGCGGTGTCCTGATTTTTGTTTATTATTTTTGCTGTTTCCTGTTTTTCACAGCTCTACATATATTTCAATAAAAACTTTGTAAAATTACAACAGATGCTTTTTGTAAGTAATTGATGTTTACATGAACATTGAATCAGAAAATAAAATGAAGAACCACTTTTGGGATATTACCCTGTAATTTATTTCTTGAAGCAATTTGTAAATGTCGGCTCACATTTATGAATGGGAAGTGTTTTTTTTTTAACTCAGGCATGCATAGTCCACCAGTCATTTACTGATAAGCATTAAGATGTATTAAAGCAAAACACTAAATAAGGAAAATATTGTCTGAATATGTCCATGTTAATGTGGGATACCTAAGAAAGGTAGAAACAGGGGTTCCAATAGTCTATAGCCCAGCTATTTCCTTCAGAGTGATGTACAGTTCTGAGGCTGTTTTCCAGTCTTGTGGCTGTTGTAGTCCGTGCTGTTCCACTGCCTGTTGTAGGTATTCCTCGATGTCTGGATCACTGCTTAAATCAATCACTTGCCTTGCCTCAGGAAACACATCCAGTTCCCTGTCTTCAACATCGAATCCACAGTCCCTTGAACCAAATCTGCAAGATTAGATGATACAATCATATAAAGGACAAGGTTTGAAATGGTCGTTGTTAGATTTGTTTGCTTGTTGATATACAGAAATTTATAAACAATGGTAGAGACAGATAGCTAATAAATTTAAGCATGGAGTATACCAACATGTACAATTGTCCAAATATATCCCAGTTTAGGCTATACCACAACACCTTGCATTTTTTGTAATGTATATGATCATTACTACCTGTGAGGCAAGAGATACAGTTCATTCGGAATCCCTCCTGGACATGATGCATGTCTGCTTGGTCGAATCCGGTGCTTGTTCCATAGGTCCATACATTCATCCAGGTCTTGCTGCAGAACAGTACTGAAGCAAAATCTCAGTAAGCACTGGTGTTCGTGGCTGCCATTGAAGAGTCCAGAGTCTCTTAGGTCTCCAAACAAGTCCATCCAAAACTGAGACCTGGGGATGCATTATAATAAATAATAATAAATTTTTATTTATAATGCGCTTTTACAAGTGCTCAAAGAAGCTTACATACAAATAACACTTTAAATGTGGATACATCTTAACAAAAGCATCATAGAGAAATCATAATGTATAACATATGATTATCACAACAGTAGTGATTCAATAACTTTGAGAAAGATATGGCTTCCTATGCAGAGGTGGAAGTAATTAATTACATATGCTCAGATTACTGTAATTAAGTAGTTTTTTGGGGGTACTTGTACTTTTATGAGTAGATTTTCAAGTCTGTACTTTTACTTGTACTTAAGTATTCATTATGTCATGTAATCTACTTAGTTACTTTTAAAATCATAGTTGAGTACTGAGTACAATTTTAATTAATATCCAAACCCTTCCTCTGCATTTTTGTGGCCAGTAAGGTGTTTGATAGCAAACAAGCCGACGAAAACAGGACATGAGGATGAAAAACAAAACAAAACAAAAAAAAGGTGTTAATGATTGATCTCTAATTGATTTTGCATTAAGAATTTAACCAGTTAAAAATGTATTCATTGATATTTAATCAATAGTCATGGCACCTCATGTAATTTTGTTTTTTGTCTGGCGGAGACATTTGCTGAATAAGGAAATAAAAACTTAAAATGAGAAAAAAAAATACAAAAAACAACCAATCAAAATGACGGAAAAAAACACTTGTTTTGTAGCTTATCCATTATTAATGATTAATTGATTGTTGGCGTTTTAACTATTGGTTAAAGCCCTAGTCTGGAGAGGTGACGGTGACATCACCGGTTAAAAGTAACTAATACTCTTGAGTAGTTTTTTTGACGAATACTTTGTACTTTTACTTGAGTATTTTTCTAACACCAGTACTTTTACTTGTAATTGAGTGATATTTTAGCAATGTAACAGCACTTGTACTTGAGTACAGATTTTCAGTACTCTTTCCACCACTGTTCCTATGTTCATTATTAGGCTATCACTTAGTGTTGAAATGGCCTGAGTTAAACAAGAACACTAATAATAATCACAATGACAAACACGGAGATTTTAATAATAAACACTGATCAGTGTAATAGAGACAAATGTGATCACTATACAGCTTCCACTGTACTTTTCATCCATCAAACAACATAGATGTACCAACCTCCCTCTTCTGAAAAAGACCACCATGACTCGATCGCTGATTCGAGGTTGACGAGCCGAACTGTGGCTAGATGAGCCTGCATAGTGGTCCGTATGCCCGTGACGGAGGGTACATTGTATTGCTGCCATGATCCCATTTTCTGTTCCGAGGTCAGTTCTCAGTCTCATTGGAACCACTCCAGTACTCTTGGCACAATTAATATAATTGTGAGCGATGACAGATGGATTATTGTTCGTTGGTCCACAAACAAGCCACATTATTTTTCTCGAAAAGCCATCTATGCATCCTGAGAGTGCCAGACCAAATGGTTTCAGTTTGTCATATCCATCTACATGCCATATGTAGTTTGGACCCATGGAGTGATACGTGCGTCTCGTAAACCTTCTGCGTGTTCTCAAAGCCGTCCCTCGTGGATTCAGTTGTTTCAGTAGCCTCATAACAACATCACGTTTAACGCGAAGCCTGTATTTTTGTTGGAGAACTTGCCACATAGTCCGATAACCGAAGAGTTGCCCTGGTCCTTCCAGCTCTGTCAGAATGGCACGCCTCACCTCAGGGAGTGGGGAATAGTTGCTTCTTCTGTGCAGCCCTGCTTCTTTTTAAACGCGTCTTCAGCGTCGCGAGACTCATTTTTACGTTGTGATGGGTCGACAGCATGTCCAGTATCACGTTATATCCATGTCCGCATCAAAATATTCCTTAACAGCAGCGCGTACCTCATCATTTGTGGCGCTCATGTTTTGAAAAACATGTCTTTCCGGTTCAAAGGATCTAACCAGTTCTTTTCGTCCAATCAGCGGCGACTCATGTCACCCGAGGGTACCTACCTTTTCCGTTTTGCTAAACGCCGTTGTGTTTCCTCTTTTTTGTGTTGTGTTTTCTGATTTGCTGTTGTGTTTCCTCTTTTTGTTGTGTTGTGTTTTCTTTTTGCCGTTGTGTTTTCTGATTTGCCGTTGTGTTTTCTCTTTTTTGTGTTGTTTTTCTCTTTTTGCCGTTGTGTTTTCTGATTTGTCGTTGTGTTTTCTCTTTTTTGTGTTGTGTTTTCTCTTTTGCGTTGTGTTTTCTGATTTGCCGTTGTGTTTTTCTCTTTTTGTTGTGTTGTTCTTTTCTGATTTGCCGTTGTGTTTTCTCTTTTTGTGTTGTGTTTTCTGATTTGCCGTTGTTTTCTCTTTTTGTGTTGTGTTTTCTCTTTTGCCGTTGTGTTGTCTCTTTTTGTGTTGTGTTTTCTGATTTGCCGTTGTGTTTTCTGATTTGCCGTTGTGTTTTGCACCTCAGGGCCACCGTAGTTTTTCAATGGCTTGGAGGTGCAAACTTTGTGCTGCTGCCTTTGAAAAAAGGGCACAGTTGCTTGAACACTATCATTTGTATCATAGCAATTTTTCCCCCCTAAGTCGATTGCCTTGTCTCTATCATGACTGTATCTGCATGTTTCAGTCAGTAAATGCTTTGAAAATTCTCTTAAAACGAATTCATGCGACAGCAGTTATTCCCTGTGAAAATCAGGTGAGATGTGTGTCATTCATCTGTCCCAAGTGTGGACTCAAGCAACCCTTTAATGATAAAAATCTTCTCAGTCATTTGAGGACTCGTTTGAAAAGACATGAGATGGCTGCCGGGTTAGGTCACTCGGTTAAGGGGTGATCTGGGGTTAAATGAAAAATGACACTAGGAAACAACTCAGAATTAATCTAAAGAGGTATATGTAATAACCACCAAAAAAGATACAAGATGGCATTTTTCTGTTAATGCGGTTGCCATGGTAACCAAGCAAGCTCATAAAATATGCAGAAAACTTCTGGCACCAATTCCTCTTTAACTCTATGATAGAATTTAGTTTTTCTTTCATCATTTAAAAGCCATTCTTATCCAAATGCAATGACATAGCCATTCTTTGCCCAATTCATCAGTTTTGTGATTTTGGGGCATTTTACTTCAAATTTTGAAATTATTCTGCGCAGAATCTGACAAATACTCAAAGTATTCAAAGTATGTAACAGATAGACAAAATTTTCCTATGTCATTGCATTTCTAATGAAGTAAAGTACCTGCAGCCCAAATTTCATTGATTTTCAATGATAAATAAAAAAGTTATGGCTGCCACGAACATGAGAAACGTGGAAAAAGTAATACCTTAGGAAATCAACAGAAAATGCATTAGACCGCATTGAATAGTTGAGTTCAGTTTTTAATCCGTGTTGCAATTAGTGATTATTAAAGGTGGGTTATTATAGAATATTTTTATTCAAAAAAAAATTTTTGGAAAAATAATCAAATTTTGCCCATTTAACCCCAGATCACCCCTTAAGGCACTGCATTTACAGAGCAGTAGTGACTACTATGGCGCGGGTTTGATCCCCGGTCGTACCAACCAGCAGTGGTCGGCAGTTTTTTCAGAGCAGCGCATGATTGGCTAAAGCGCTGTGGGAATGCAAATTGGGAAGGGCTGGGAAGGGAAATTAAAATGATTGCCTTGTTCGTTGCTCAAGCGCTTCCTGTTGGCCAGCCGGGCGCTCGTCAGTGAGATTCTAAGCTTGCTTATGTTCGGGTATCCTCCACCCTCGCTCTGAACTTGCAATAGTTTCGACCAATGAGTGTAAAGATGCAGGGGTTGACAGGCGCGTGCTTTGGAGGAGAGCCGCGAACTGTCTTTCTCTCCTGAGCTGGCAACAGGGAGTTGCATACGAGCAAGCCTTGTACATAGTTCTCGGATTGAGCATTCCAGATTCAGGTGGGATTGGAGATGGGTCACTCCATACTAAACTGTACAATTCACTGTGTTGTATAAGAGTGGTCAATAGAATTCTTTCTAAGAGAATTAAATGATTTGTGCTGATCGTATTTATTCACTCCCGGATTGAAGATATATATAAGAAAAAAACAGTCATCTGTCCAACAACACAGCAGAAAAAGTGGTGTCCTGATGTCAGCCGAGGCATTGTGAAAGCCATATTTTGTTACAAAATTTGGCAGCCAAATTCATGAAATGCTCATGACATGTCTGTTGATACTTCGAAAGAAAGTGAAATGAAATATTGCAGAGAAATACCCATAATAATGGTTTCAATTGTCTGCACTAAATTATCGGGACTCGTCTGATCAGAAATGCAGTTTGAAATGACCGTCGTGGGCGTAACCAGTCGCGTCCTCACGTGTTACGTCCAGACCTGTTGGTTAATTTGCATAATGTATGCAAATAGCGTAGAGATGACCTCGGTAAACTAAGGTACTCACTGCCTTCATCAAAATTTCAAAAGGCGTCAGACAATCATATATACCATGCTTTAAAAAAATAATGATTGAAAAAAGAGAATTTTTCCGTGTCCTAATATCATGTTACGACCATAACAACATAAAGAAATATGAGTAGATCATGTCCTGTGTAAAGACTGTATAAAAAGATGGGCGCAGCACTCGGGTCTGAAAAGTGAGGCCGAAATCTCAAAAAATTTGCATTATATTTAATAGCCAGCAGATGGCGAAGTCCGTGGTTGCAGAAAGAAGTTCAATGCTACTGAAGTCTATCAGAAAATGACCCTACTTTGCCAGCTGATTTATTATTTCATTTTTATTCTTTGAAATGCCTTCTTGTGAATAAAATAATATATTCCTTTGGTGATTTAGAGCAACAGGTAACCAGTTACAAAATTTTAACAATGCTTTGCACTGAAGCCAGGTGAACGGACTACAAACATTGAGGACAATAGACATGAAAAACATTGACTGGTCGTAATTGTCCCTAAATGTTACTGATAGACTGAGGCCATTTATCATACAAAAGAATTGACTTTGAAATGTATCTGATTTTCAGGAATTCAATATCTGTTTTGTGTCCTCGTTACACCCACAATGCCTGCCACCTTAGCACATTATGGGGTCACTGAAATTAAGTGATCACTCAGTTTATCTTCTTGCTTACTTATATGTGATGCCCATGGATGGGGTTTCATCACTGCAATGAAAAACTTTGGAAAAGGTGTATTTGAATTTTTATCACCATTGTAACACATTTGTACAGTTTAGTATGGAGTGACCCAGATGCCAAATTTAAAATAAAAAAAAAATACTTGAGATGGTGGACTGCCCATTCAAAAATTGTAAGTACCGCACTAATGTGCATTCCTCCTTCAACGCCCACAAAAGTAGTGTCCATCCAAACTGCGACGTTTCAGATTTTAAGAATGAGATTTTCCTGACAGAAAATGATAGCCAACCAATGCAGAGTCAAGCTGAATCTGATGAGGATGATCACTCTCAGAATTCTCCTGTGCAGGACACTCCTGAATGTATCCCTTTTGAGTCTGTAGCTCACGCAGATAAATTGCAAACTCAATTGCGAAACAATTTGGCTTCTTTGTTCTTGAAGATGCGCAGTATTCCTCATGTACCAGAGATGGCTATGAAGGACATAGTTGAAAGCTTGGCACAAATATTCTTATTGTCAAACCTCTTGTGAGAGAGACTGTCATTAGGGTTTTTCAAGAACATGATCAGTCTATCAGTGATGCTCTGCTTCAAGAATTAGTAGAAGCTATCATGAAAAGTGATGTTTTTGTCAGTGCTACATCACAGGGGGCAGAGCTGTCCACTGCCAAGCGAAGGAAAACATTAGTGAGGACGAACTACCCTCTGGTAATGCCAGTGCAGTATAGTACTACAGATTGTAACGGCAGGGGACGGATTTTGTCAAAAAAAATAATAGAAAAGGTTGCCCGGGGGGGGGGAGTTTTAGAAAAGAGGAACCGGAAATAAAAATGTGGGGGCTTGTGAAAAAAGAAGAGAGAGTAGCGTGAGCTGTTGACGTGAACTGCATTGTTGTTAATGGTAAAAAAGAAGAAATTCAATGTAAACGATACAGTCGGAACGACTGCGTCGCGGAACTTCGGCTGTGGAGTGTGGAGTGGAGAGCATTACGACCACCGAGCAACAAGTCACCGGCAGCAGCTAAGACGAGCAGAGCCTCCCGGGCAACGAATGTGCACAACTTGGGGCGGGGTAGAGATAAGTCCAGGCCTGGCAAAATGGTTATTACTATTGCTCAATGAGATTTGTGAAATTATCAATTAAACACGTTCTGTACCGTATTCTGTGCTGTCGTGGTAACTGCCATTGAAGATGGGAGTGTGTGCTGTATGAGTTTGTGGCTAAGCCAGCGGGATGGGGTTTCCACAGGTCTTCGCCAGCCCGATTTCCTGACTGAGACTGTTAGTAACTAAATTACCGTGCATGTTCGCACTGTTATAAGATGATTCAAGCCTGTTTAAGAATACTGATGTTCTTGACAAGATTCAAGAAACCAACCCATCACCACCTGGAATGTACATGACTCATGAAGATGGAACATATTTCAAAGAAAATCAGTTATTGTCAGAAGGAGGAGAGCTGAAGCTGTCATTCTTTATGGGCATGACCTTGAACTAGCTAATCCATTAGGCATAGCAGCAGCTAGAAAGATCCACAAGCTTTGTGCTGTTACTTGCAAATGTACCCAGTAAGTACAGATCCAGTCTGCATGTCATTCAGTTAGCTCTGCTATGCAAAGTACCCAACGTGGAGAGGAGTGGATATCAAAGTATTTTTGGACCTTTGTTGTAAGACTTGCAAACTCTTTGAGCAGGATGGCATTTTCATTGAAACTGTTGGTCAGTGTATCAGGGGAACTATATTGTGTGTTGCAGCTGATAATTTGGCTGCTCATGGTCTGGGAGGCTTTGTGCAGTGTTTCTGAGGGCATTATGTCTGCAGATTCTGTTGCTGTACTGCAGAACAGATGCAGTCCAGTGACATTTCAGAAGCAGAGTTAACCATGAGAACAAAGGCCAGCCATGATCTTCATGTACGGAATGTTGTGCAGGGAGACAGTGCAACTCACTTTGGTGTTATAGGAGAGTATGCACTCAGCAAGGCATTGCAGCATTTTCATCCCATTACAGGTTTCCCGCTGATGTACTTCATGACCTGTTTGAGGGTATTGTGCCAGTTTATGGCCTGTTTACACCAAACCGTGACCCTGATATGACCCCGATACGACCAGCACGATCGTGAAATTTTGGTCACTCGCACGAGTCGCGGCCGTTCCCCACTTTGATCACTTATTTGCGGTTACATCAAACCTCAATTGCGACCGAATCCTGACTTTCTTCACACCTCGAACCATGATGCGGTCGCAATACTCGTACTTGTCATGTGTACTTGTAGAAAGCGTGTCAGCGAGTGATGGAGAGAGCGGTGGCCCTGTGTTTAATTAGACAACATGTGGTCGTAAGTTGCGTCGCCACCAGTCGCGGGAAGCCTCGCCATTGATCTGATTTGGAGCCGCATAGAAAATTGGCGGTCTTGCCGGTTGTTATGGGCTCGCAATAGTCTCTTCACTGCTCGCAACTCCTGGCATGCGATTTAGCGAGTAAAATAACCCAGGAAATAGGCAATCATTATTGAAACCATATGGGGAGTGAAATGCTCCTTTATTAAGACCTATGAGACCTAGTTAAGAGCTATGCGACTTTATTAAGGCTCTTTATGAAACCCCATCGCGAGTTTCACTGATCGTGCAAGATATGCGAGTGTTTTGAACATTTGAAAATACTCGCAAACCCTTTTGAGACTGATAGAGAATGAGGGGGACCAATAGAGACATCTCTGGAGATAATGCAGACCCTATGGGGACCTGCTGGCGAGTTTCTGCGATATATAGCGAGGAAATCACAATATTTGGTCGCAAAACAATCGGTAACCTTGTGAAAACAAGGTTTTAGTTGGCCCTGTGCATCCGTGAGAAGATTTGTCTGAGGTATTTCACTCTCGAATATTTGAACACACAGATTCCGACATTTCCCTATCAGCACTCCGACAGACTCGACTAACCACAAGTGATCCCACAGAATTTTGCAGCCAAACTAAGCATTGGCGGAAATGGGCATGGAAAATTCCACATTGATGAGGTTATTACCACTTATGGTAGGAAGTAAAGTTCCTGAAGGAGATGAAGCCTGGGCTGTTCTGATGGACCTGAAAGAAATTGTTCAACTAGTGTTGTCTCCATCTTTCACAGAGGAATCCATCCAGTTATTGCAAGCTAAAATAAGTGACCACAGACAGGGTCTTCAAGCGGTCCTTCCAGACTTTAAGCTCCGACCCAAACATCATTATGTGGAACAGTACCCAGAACAGAAACCGTTGTGGCTTCTTGTTCTCCTATGGACCATGAAGTTTGAGGGAAAGCATCGCTTTTTCAAAGGGTGATACACGACACTTTTAATTTCAAGAATGTCTTGAAAACTCTCACTACCAGGCATCAGCACCTGATGGCCTCTCATTTCAGTGCACTGGCATTTTTCAGACCCCAAACAGAAACCTCGAGCATCACCTCAGTCCAAGTTGCCACACTCCCTCAAGTGGCAAAAGACTTTATTGAGACAATGGCAGATAGCCAGAACATATACAGCGCACCAAAGGTCTCCATAAATGGCACAGAGTATGCAAAAGAAATGCAAAAATATCCAAAAATATCGAATTTCGGATCTGGCCGGATGAATGTGGAAAGTTAGAAGCGTTTTCAAATTTGGGAAAGGGGCGAAATTGGGGCATGAAAAGTCAGAATAATAATAATAATAATAATAATAATAATAATAATAAACAGCGCGATTTCAACAGGGTCCTCCGCGGACGACTTGCAGTCGGCTCATGAATCTTCATTACTTAATCATTACTTCACACATTACTTACTAGTTTCGTGTCTGTCTTTCCCCCCTCCAAGTAAAGTCACATCATGATACTCATTTGTAAATGGTTACTTAATGTTCGCTTAAAGGAATTCCTGTTGCTTTTCATTAGCAAACGATTGAGTCAGTGACTCCATGTGAGTATTTCTGAATTTATCAGTTCCAGAATATTAATTAAGTTACTTCATATATTAACAGATATACAACCGAATCAACCGCATTCCTCCTATTTGAAAATGTATTGCAGCAATGCATTTTCTCTCTGACGATCATTTCTGTATAATAGACCCAATGGTATTTTTAATTTTTTTTTGGTCTTTTTGCTGTTGACAGCAGTGGACCACAGCACAATCGAGAAAGATGCACCAAACCCAAAACCATATAGCAGGTACCAGTTGATAAGTAAGAGAATAATCAGACATGTTTAAGTAGAACAGAAGTGCCACAGGCATACCCAGTAAATTAGACAACCAGCTGTCAAAAAGTGTTCATCATTACTTCACACGTAACTTACCTAATTTGTGTCCCCCCAAGTAAAGTCACGTCATGATACTTATTTGTAAATGGTTACTACTGTCATGGTTATGGTTTTTGTGTTCATGTTTTATGCTCAGGATTATGTCTTTTATTTTTTCTTTTTGGTTATTGTAATTCTCAGGTTTCAGTTCTTGCCATTTTCTGTTTCATTGCACTTGTCTCCCCTGTCTCGTAATCTAGTTGGTTTAGTCCGTCTCCCCGGTCTGTGTGCTCACTTGCTTCGGGTGATTTCAATGGTTTCTGGTGTTTCATATTATTCCTTCAATTCTCGTTTACTTCCTTCGCCTTGCTGTTCTGATCACTCACAAGACTAACATTTGTATTTTGTATCATAGTCTACTAACCCAACTAATCCATGTATATATTACTAACTCACTAACGAGCACGCTAGTTAAATCTATAAGTCGCACCGCTACTAATTAGTACTAATTCTCTCTCAGCAATCGCCCTGTTCTAGTCTCCGCCTCTTGCTTAGCTTTACCTGTCTCCCTCTGCATTTCTTCGAGATCTCTCGCACGTGCTTAATTGTTTTCCTGCACTCATTGTCTGTGCATTTTGAACTCCCTGACCGGAGCTGTTTTAATGTCATAGGCTGTGTGCGTGATTCCCGTCCGTGTCTTGGCTTTCGCCAATTTTCGTGGTTAGGATTTCCCTCATGTGTTCCTCCCATTGTAATTAGTTCTCATCCCATTCACCTGTTCCCTGCATAGCATGTGACTTCCCTTCTGTCTATTTAGAGTCCTCACTGCTGTTCTGACTTCCTCAGAACGTTGATCAATATTTCATTGTGCAGAGCTTCTTGTATGCCATTGATTATTGTTTTTCTTTGACTGTTTCGTCCGACCAAGATTCTTGCCATAGCCCTTTTTGTATTGTTTTTTTCTTTCTGGATTTCGACCCATTTTTGTATGACCACGATTTCTGTGTTTGGATGCCCTGTGTATGACCCACTGCTTTGGATATCGACTATGACTTTTTGCCTGCTGTCTATGTACCGTTGCTCCTCTGTTTTACTGGTTCTGACCCCGGCCTGTCTAGTCGACTTTGTTTTTGGATTTTGTTTTGTGGCTTGGCAATTCTTGTGTCTTTTGGTACTGACCCGGAACTCATTAAAGGCATACGTTTTTTTTGGATTTATCTCTCTCGTGTGGTTCCTGAACGCACCGTCACAACTACATGATTCACTTGCTTCTTTAAATTCTCCCCCCTCCCCCCAATTCACTATCCAAAGACAAGAGTCAAAATAGAGTAGTTTAAAAGTCAGAAATTAAAATTATTTGAATGTAATTTTTTCTCCAATGTTAAGTACCATAGTGTTAACACATATTTGAAACAATATTCTTTATAACTGATATTTATGATTCCCTGACAAAATTAAATTCCATTCTTTCTTTCTTCACTTCATTACACAGTAAACTGCTAATGTATGTCCTTCAGTAAACGCCCCAAAGGACCATGCTTGTGCCTACAGCCCAGCCAATAGGTCCACTCAATAAATGCCAAATGCTCCTTCAAAAGGGACTCATTTCTATTGCCTCTCAGTTGCCCTATTTGGTGTTTGTAAGTTCCCCAAACCCTCTCAATGTTCTGAGTACGTGCTCCACTGTTAGGATCAATAAAGCTCCTGCTATGTGTGGCACCCCGAGCGCTTCTCGGCGTCCCACTAACTCAACCTGGCACTCAAGAGCACACAACAGGAAGAAACCGCGTGGCTGTGTAATTGATGATAGGTATTTTCCTGCAGACATGCTGGCCAATAATTGGTTAATTGGTTGATGAGGAGCCACACCTGGGCAACATTGATCTAATGAGGCCTAGGGCTTTAAGAAGGGTTGGAACTGGGAACACGGGGGAATTGTAAGCTGGCAGTGTGGTTTGCCTGACCTATGTTTGTCTCCCCAGCACTGTGTTAAGACTGGAAGACGGCAGAATTCCCCCTACCCCAGGGATTTGGAAGCCCTCAAGCTTGGCAACTACTTTTGAATGACTGTGCTGTTTTTTGGCCCCCGCCCCTTTCCCTCACAAGAGTATTTTTTTGGAAAAATAAACCAAATCTAATTTTTCCCACTGAATTTTGCAGTCTGTCAACTTGATTCCCCACATATGGTTCACAGAGAAATGGGTGTAGCCAGCAGTGGCTAGTGCACCGATGTATGCCCGCCACTGATCACTAATAATTGTTGATCCCCGAGGAACATGTCTTGTGATGACTGGGAGCAGATGGCACCGGGAGCGTTTCTTCACAAGTCTAAGAACTGGCCGCCTTCTTTCTTGTTTGATTCCCAGCATTCCGAAAACCCACTTTCTTCTCCTCCATGTATTGCCGTATCGCCCTTGGGCATACTGTTAAAAAAAAAAAATTCACAAAAATCAGAACATCCCAGAATTTAAAAAACAGGTACAAAAACATATTGACCAGTAACATCGTTCATGTACTGCTAATCACTGAAAATAATGGTTTCTAGGTCTAGCCATTCAAATGGAGTACTGAGCAAAAGTATTTACCTTCTTTCCAATTTCTTATATTTTTGCATATTTGTCACACGTTTCAGATCATTAAACTAACATTAGGCAATAACAGTAGGCAAAGATAACTCAAGTGAACACAATATGCAGTTTTTAAATGATTAAATTTCTAAAAGGAAAAACTATCCAACCCTACCTGGCCCTATGAAAAATCTATTTTCCCTTTGGATGCTAGCTAAATCAACCAATTTAGTAGATTTTATTGATTGTTGGGTTCAATTTCACTAGATGCACTCAGGTAAGATTACTGCCAGCCCGACTCAATCTAGACATCACTAAAGTAGAACCCGTCTGACAATGTGAAGTAGGCAAGAAGCATAGCGTGATGCTGCAATCTAAAGAAATTCAAGAACAGATGAGAAACAGAGTTGTTGACTTGCATCAGTCCAGAAAAGGGTTACAAAGCCCTTTCTTAGGCTCTGGGACTCCAGCAAATCACAAGGAGAGTCATCATCTGCAAATGGAGAAAAACTGGAATAAAAAAGAACCTTCTCTGAAGTGGCCAGCCCGCCAAAATTCCTCCATAAGTGCATTAACATTCATCCAGGAGGTCACAAAAGAACCCAGACTAAAATCTAAAGAACTGCAGTTCTCACTTGCTTCATAGAAGGTCAATGTTCATGACTCAATGAAAACAGAATCCATGGCAAACCTCCAAGGACAAAAACCACTGCTGACAAAAAAAAAAAAAAAAAAAACAGACATAAAGGCTCGTCTCACAAATGCCTTCACCATCTTGATGACCCCCAGGTCTTTTGGTATAATATTCTGTGGACAGAGGAGTCAAACTGGAACTTTTTGAAGGACATGGGTCCCGGTACATTTGGCTTGAAGCTAAAACAGTAGTCCTCACTAAGAACACCTTAGCAACAGTCAGACATGGTGGTGGTAGAGTGATAGTCTGGAGCTGCTTTGCTGCTTAAGGAGCGGGGTCTCTTGTCATAATTCATGGAACCATGAGTTCTGCTCTCTACCAGAAAATTCTGAGGGAACGATTCCAGCCATCAGATTGTGACCAAAAATTCAAGCGCAGTTGGGTTATGCAACAGGACAATGATCTGTACAACATACGCAAGTCTACCTCTGAATGGCTCAATGGAAACAAAATGAAGGTTTTGGAGTGGCCAACTCAAAGTCCTGACTTGAATCCAATTGAGATACTGTGGCAAGACCTTAAAATGGCAGTTCGTGCTCAAAAACGCTCCAATATGGCCTAAATAAAATAATTCTACAAAAAAAAGTATGTTAAAATTCTTCAGCGATGCAAAAGCCTCATTGCCATTTATTGCATATGTTTGATTGCAGTGGCTGCCGCCAAGGGTGGTACAACCAGTTATTATGCGTAGGGGGGCAATTATTTTTTTCCCATGGGTGATATAGGTTTTGAATAATTCTTCACCTTCAATAAATTCAAGGACTATTTAAAAGGTGCATTTTGTGTTTACTTACTTTGTCTTACATAAAAATTTGTTACATGATCTGAAACATTTCAATGTACAAATAAGCAAAAATAGATTATTTAAGGATGGGGGGAAATACTTTCATACAGCACTATGTATATGGGGGGATAGCACCTGATCAGTAGTTAAATGAGAGATACCACCCACCAATGACAATATGAAAATGTGTTATTTCAATAGTGTGACTGTTGTACACTAAGCATCCAAAGTCCAGAGAATGATACAAAAAATTGTAGTAGTTAATCAGACTACATCATAAGACAACAAAAACCTTCCGTTTGTGGCAGAAGTTGCTTTCGTCAATCATCACAAATTCATGAGGACCACCAAGTTTCTGTTCTGTTCTTCTCCTCTATCTCCTCATTGCACGAATGCAGACATTTTGCAGTTTCTTGCTCATTTTGGACAATGTGCGTGAACTTTTAGTAATTCCGTCCTGCAACGTATCAATTTGGCGCAACCCTTAACCCCCTGGAAAATTTGTGAAAACACGCCAAAAAGGGAAAAACCATGTGTTGATTAATAGCCTAAATCAAGAAGCTGTTATGCTTTAAAATTGTAACCAGGAGCTGTCCTTTATTGTCATGCCACTACGAGGGGCGCTTCCCCTTTCATTTAACTTAAAGGAGGAGAACGCACCTCCGCAAAGGAAATTTCAGCAGAAAGTAGAATTCTTGAAGTGTCTAAAACGCATAGTTTTATAAATTTTGATTTGGTAATGATCCAGTGCAACGCATTTTAAAACCGGCGAGTCTTCAAATTGGCATCAATATCAGGGGGAAGACATTTTTAGTCGGGGAATCTAGGGCTGTGTTCGGAATGCACACTTGTCCACTCGCTCACTCGCTCTCTTTATATTGTTTTCAATGTAGAACATTCACTACATAGTCCCTATAGTGGGTGAGTGTACTTCAAATGCCGGTGCCGTGGTGCTTGTGGCGTCAGTTATTCTCTTTTGTGACGTCAGTTGCTCTCTCTCCTTTCATCCAGGCCATGTTGTTGCTCAGAGGGCCTTCAGTAAGCTCACCCTTTACAGCTTGACTGCCCGCAAGCTGTTTTTATTTAAGCTGGCCTGATTAACAATCAAAGAATTTATTGACTGAGCAACCAAGAACAATACATAACCTATAATTAGAAATGATAATGAAAAGGTGAATTCCTGTTGCCTACATTTTTATGATTGATATGGCATTGTAAATCCAAAACTTTCGCTGACTGTGCAGCATTTATTTTTGCTGTCTTTAGGATTGTCACACAGCTGTCCAACTTACCTTACAGCGCCCTTTAGCCATGACAACATTCAGAATATAGAATGGATTCTCGCAGCCTCGCAAACTACAACCCCAATTCCGAAATAGTTGGGACGGAGTGTAAATTGTGAATAAAATCAAAATGCAATGCCTTTCAGATCACATGAGCCAATATGTTATTTACAACGGAACATAGATAACATTTTAAATGTTAAAACTGAGACATTTTACATTTTTGTCCACAAAATGAGCTTATTTCAAATTTTCTGGCTCCAACAGGTCTCAAAAAAGTTGGGACACAGGCAAAAAAGGGCTGAAAAAGCAATTAATATATAAGAGAATCAGCTGAAAGAACATTTAGCAAGTAATTAAGTTAACTGGCATCAGGTGTGTAACATGATTGGCTGTGAAAGGGATGTCTTAGAGAGGCTGAGTCTCTCAGAAGTAAAGATGGCCAGAGGCTCTCCAACCTGTGAAGGCTTGCGTAAAAAAATTTTGGAATACTTTAAAAGTAATGTTCCTCAATGTCAAATTGCAAAGGCTTTGAAGGTCTCATCATCGACAGTGCATAACATCATCAAAAGATTCAGAGAAACTGGAAAAATTTCTGTGCGTAAGGGACAAGGCCGAAGACCTTTACTGGATGCCCGTGATCTTTGGGCCCTCAGACACCACTGCATCACTCACCGGCATGATTCTGTCATTGACATTACTAAATGGGCCCAGGAATACTTCAAGAAACCACTGTCTGTAAACACAGTCCGCCGTGCCATCCACAGATGCCACCTAAAACTCTATCATGCAAAAAAGAAGCCATTGTTGAGCATTGATCCAGAAGCTCCGCCATGTTCTGTGGGCCAAGGCTCATTTAAAATGGACTGTAGCAAAGTGGCAAAGTGTCCTGTGGTCAGACGAGTCCAAATTTGACATTCTTGTTGGAAATCATGTGTGTTGTGTTCTCCGGGCTAAAGAGGAGAAAGACCACCCCTCCTGTTATCAGCGTTCAGTTCAAAAGCCAGCATCTCTGATGGTATGAGGATGCATTAGTGCATATTGGTGTGGGACGCTGGCATGTTTTAAAAAGCACCATGAATGCTGAAAGGTATATAAAGGTTTTAGAGCAACATATGCTCCCCTCCAGATGACATCTATTCCAGGGAAGGCCTTGTGTATTTCAGCAGGACAATGCAAAACCAAATACTGCAACAATTACAACAGCATTGCTTCGTAGTAGAAGAGTCCATGTGTTAAACTGGTCTGCCTGCAGTCCTGATCTTTCACCGATTGAGAACATCTGGCGCATAATTAAACGAAGAGTCCGTCAAAGGAGACCCAAAACTTTCCAGCAGCTGGAAGCCTGTATTAAACAAGAGTGGGATCAAATTCCAATGGCTAAACTCAAGAAACTTGTCTCCTCAATGCCCAGATGCCTCCATTCTGTGTTAAAAAGACGAGGGGATGCTACACCATGGTAAACAGGCCCCTGTCCCAACTTTGTTGAGACCTGTAGCAGCCATCAAATTTGAAATGAGCTCATTTTGTGGGTAAAATTGTAAAATTTCTCAGTTTCAACCTTTGCTATGTTATCTCTGTTCTATTGTGAATAAAATACTGGCTGGTGTGATTTGAAAGTCATTGCGTTTTGATTTTATTCACAATTTACACTTTGTCCCAACTATTTCGGAATTGGGGTTGTAATTTACGCAAATCTGTGCTGCTTAACGAGCAACACAAGGGCTGAAATTATAAAGACATATCGATATTTTACGTCATCGTTCATGCGCAGAAGATGACGCCTCATAATGTTGTGATGCAATGCATAACAATGCCATCAAAAGTAATTAGACTGTTGTCGGTTTTTACCAATTAGTCTGAGCAACTGTGGCTAATCTGGAGATGTAAACTGTGAGAGGTTTAGGTTATTAAGCATTTGAAGGTGATATTTCCGAAGATCTAATTCAAAATCAGAAGATTCCCCAAGTAGAAACGTCTGCCCCCTGATATTGAAGCCAATTTGAAGACTCACCGTTTTAAAAATACGTTGCACTGGATTATTATCAAATTACCACATGCGTTTTAGACACTTCAAGAATTCTACTTTCCGCTGAAATATACTTTGCCGAAGTCCGGTCTCCTCTAAGTAGGATGGCATATAAATCCAGGTTAATAGGTGTTGACAAACATAAAATGCGCACAATGATCTGAAATACTGTATGAATCTTGTTGAACCCTCCCTCTTCAAAAAAAAAAAAACAGCACAGACAAAGCAAGTGCTCTCTAAAGAGTTCACACTTAAGGTCTTTAATTAAAAATGACGTGACACCATATGCTGAGTTTTAAACAAATCTCAAGCAGTTTCTGCCCAAAATCTTCATCATGCCTGCTTAACATCCAAGTACTTTATGTCAAAATTCTGCTGAGCGGGCCACTAAATTGAAGCATGTCTTTGCTGCCTAATTTCCGACTAGTTTCTGCCCAAATTCTGCTCGTCATGCCAGATTAACTTCATATCAGCGCACATCACCAGTTACAAGCTCATTATCAACCCCAGCAAAGATTCTTACCAATTACCAGCTCCTCTTAACAAAACCAGCACCAGCTAAGATGCAGGTTATAAGAACATTTCTGGTTTAAAGCTGTTCACAAAGGAAGTACAATGCTGATCTTCTCAAATATCTTTGAATATGTACTTTAAATACCTTTTCTAACAAGCCTACTTGCAGCAAGACTCATCTTCTGTCTATGACACACTATGTAATGCTATTTAGAAAAAAAAACAGAAACGGATAAATTCTCTGAAAATCTTTATTTTGTGTTTCAGTTTTTTTTTTTTTTGCTATCAAATATCTGAAGTAAAGCAAGCAAAATGAGCAGAAAGGTTGGTTTTGGTTGATGTCCATAATTTTTCAGTAATGCAGGCTTTTGAGTCCTTTTATAAATTTCTCCTCTGACAGGTTGGTCTGAAGCCAGTCCTGAAAAGAAAAGGGGAGAAAGACAGAAAGAGAGAGAAGAAATGGAATGAGTCTCAGTGCTTCCTTCATTTACAGACAGTAATTAAAAGTTTAATTAATTAAGTTTACATCTTGGAACTGCAGAGATTTGCAGAAGATTAAAGAAGTCAAGCAGGTTATGGGGCGGCTAAAAGGCTTACAGTCTAAAATAATTTTTCTCTAAGAAACTCATTTAGCTGCAAAGGATGATCTTAAGATTAGGAGAAGATGGCGAGGGGTGGTTTTTTCAGCGCCTTTTAATACCCAGGCGAGAGGCGTGATGACTCTCATACACAGTTCGATTCCTCTAAAGGTCACAAATGTAATAGCAGATAAAAGGGGTAGATACTTGATTGTGCAAGATACCTTATATACAGAATGCGTCAATTTGGTCAACATCTATGCGCCAAATAAGGATGAACCAACATTTTTCAGCAACTTATTCTTTATGTTGTCCTCTCTTAAAGGTCATTACATCATATCTGGTGATTATTATAATTGTACTTTTTGTCCCAAGAAAGACAGATCATTACATCTGGATACAACCCAGAATAAAAGTAGGGAGATAATTCATCAGTTTATTAATGAGTTGAATTTGAGGGAGGTATGGAGGGACAGATACCCTGAGGTGTCAATGTATTCCTGCTTTGCACGTACTCATGGTTAATACTCCCGAATCGATTATTTTTTTATTTTCCGCATTTTTAGCATACAAGGATAAGGATTGTATTTACAATAGTATTTTGATTTCCAACTAGTTTGTTTGATCTATGTGGATCCGGGCCTGCGGTGTGATCCCCCCAAATTGAAATTTCACCAAAAATGGATACAAGACACAGAATTGATGGATTTTTTGGGAAAAGAAATTGATCTGTATTTTATAGTTAATACTAATGAAACCTCTGCAAGCACAAAATGTGAAGCTTTTAAGGCATTTATAAGGGGCCAAATTATTAACTTTACGTGCTCTAAGTCCAAAAAGACATAACAAAAAATATTATTACTAGAGCCAAAAATTAAAAATTTGGAGAATAGCTATTTTAACAATCCCTGTCCCTAAAATGCATCAAGAACTGTTACTGTTAAGAGCCCAATATCATGAGATTTCAGCCTCTAAGGCAGCTGCTCAATTGCTGAGGCTTAAAAAGTCATTCTTTGATCAAGGGGAAAAACCAGGAAAGATAATGGCTTGGCGCATAAAACAACTTCAGACTGAGAGAACGATCAGTGCCTTAAAGAGTGACGTGGGGGAAACCACTGCAAATCCTGTGGCAATAAATAGTACATTCAGGGATTATTATCAAAAATTATACAATTCTGAATTAGAACAGGACCATTTAAACTAAAGCTCTTTTTTGGGTCCTCTGAATATTCCAAAAATATTGGAGGAGGATAATGTAAAGTTAGGGGCAGAATTGTCCTTGGAGGAGATTTTCGAAAGCAATAGGGTGCACGCATTCGGGGAAGGCAGCTGGACCAGATGTCCTACCTATCGATCTTTATAAAAAATTTGAAGCTAAATTAAAGGCACCCCTTTTGGAAATGTTTAATGAACCAGTTCAAAATGGAATACTCCCACCCACCTTGAGAGGGGCTCGGATTACTCTTCTTCCAAAACTGGGGAAAACAAATGACAAATGTGAAAATATATTAGGCTTATACGGTCACAAGATAAAGCGTGATGAACAGATTTTTCCTGAAATGTGTTTGCTACAAGCAAAAAGAGTTGTAGCTCTGTCATGGAAAACAATGGGGAAACCAAGCATTGGCAAATGGTTCAAGGAACTATCTGCATGTTTGCCATTAGAAAAAAATCACGTATATCCTAAGAAACAAACAAGAACTGTTTCAAAAAGTGTGGGGAAGTTTTATTGAGTATGTCAAGAATAATGACCTAACTCATCTTACAATTGAGCCTGATAATGAATAACTGTATCCTTTGGAGATGTAAGATTGTGTTACAATCGACTTGAATGGTCATTTGTAGAATATTGTCATTACTGGTTGTCTTTGTTCTGCTTGTCATATTTTGTGTGGTTGTTGTGTTGGTTTCATCTTGTCATTTTGTATGTATTTTTGCATAAAAATGTTTTAAAAAATCTATGGCAGTTTCAGGGTTTCCATGGGCTATCTGACAACTTGGATGTTCCATTGTTCAACAAGTCGCAAATAAAAGCCATATTATTCATTCTAATTATACATTGTATAGATCATGTGACCAGTTTTTATCAAAGCCAATCTGTGCCACAGGAGATATAATAGTCCCATATAAATAAAGTCATCCTCACATAAGGAATATAATAGATGCTCTACCATGCCAAGGAAGCTGCGAAATAATTTGCAATCTAGCTGCCAGATTGTTTACTCTATATCACAAATGAACTTTTTGATGGTGAATATTTAAGTAATGAAAACAACTGGATCAAAGATAACAATGGACATTTTGCAAGATCAAAAACTCAATGCACCACAGTTCTGCTATCCATCAGCTAATGGATCGTGTATTAAAATCAACCAGTCTCCTGCAGCCCAGATCATCTTATATACATTCTTTGTTACAGGAATGATTATAACTATTCTTGGGAACTTAGTTGTCATCTCCTCCATTGCGCACTTTAAACAGCTTCATACACCAACAAATATACTGCTGATGTCTTTGGCAGTGGCAGACCTGCTGCTTGGCATGATTGTTATGCCCTTCAGCATAATCAGATCTGTTGAGGGCTGCTGGTACTATGGAGATGTCATCTGTTTACTGCACTCCAGTTTTGACATGTTCCTCACCTGTGCCTCCATTTTTCATCTGATTTTTATTGCCATAGACCGCTATCAGGCTGTGTGCAATCCATTCCATTATTCCACGAGAATAACCATCTCTACTGCATGGCTTATGAGTGCTGTGAGTTGGCTCACTGCAGGAATATACTCCTATGGTTTACTGTACTCAAAGGCTAATGTGAAAGGGCTAGAAGATTACCTTGCATCCATATATTGTTTGGGTAGTTGTATTCTGTTGTTCAATTCTTTTTGGGGAGTGCTGGATACCTCAATTTCATTTTTTCTGCCTTGCTCTATTATGATGTGCTTGTATGCCAAAATATTTTTTGTGGCCAGGGAGCATGTAAGAAGAATTGGAGACATGACTCAGCGCAAACATTTAAATGAAGAGAGCAAGAGCAAACTGTCTCGAAGTTCTGAGCGAAAAGCGGCAAAAACACTGGGAATTGTCATGGGAGTTTTCATTCTTTGTTGGATGCCTTTCTTTGTGAACTCGATAATAGATCCTTTAATTAACTTTAGCACTCCTTCAGTCATATTTGATGTATTTGTTTGGCTGGGTTACTTCAACTCCACATTAAATCCTATCATCTACGCATTATTTTACCCGTGGTTTCAAAAAACATTCAAACTTATAGTCTCTTTGAAAATTTTCGCTTTACATTCTTCAAATACTACTCTATTCATTGAAATATAAGTTGTAGAATTGCTTCATCTCTTTTCACAGTGTGAATCTCTGGTCTTCATCAATGTTGAGTCATCCAATATTTGCATCTCTTTTGTGTCACTCCTGATCGAGCTCTTCTGTCAGCTTATTGGAATACAGAATCTCCTGTATGGTTAATTCAAAATAAACATAAATTGGGTGATTTGTAAATTGTTTTTTCTGATATTTAGTTGAAAACAGAACCAAGACCATTATTTTTAGGTTCCACCTTACTGTATTGATTTTCCTTAATATTCACAAATTCCGAATGTTTTCACCACAGTGTAATTTTGCCATATCTTTCAATTACATGCATTCAGTTTTTTGGGCATTGAAGACACCAGTTATTCGAGTCTAGCAAGCAGATTTCCCCCATTGCTCCATGATGCAGGTTTTCGGCTGCGCAATTGTGCTGAGCCTTTGTTTCAATTGCCACTGCTGCATAATGCACTTCAGACTCTCAATCAGAGACTAATCAGGGTGCAGGCAGGCCAATCTACCGCTCTGCTAACGCAGCGCTGAACTTGTAATCCATGCAGAATGTGGTTTGCTGTCATCTTGCTTGAAAATGCACGCATGTCACGAAAACAGATGACGTCTAGATGGCAGTAGGGTCATTCCACTTCAAATCATCAGTGTAGGAACCACACCAATTCTGATTTCGGCCATATTAATGTTTTCGGTAGGTATGGACATGAAACTAAAAGTGCCTGAATATTTCATTCCAGCTCCGAATGTTATGGGCGCTATGGCCCTTTGAAAATTAGGGGTGCTATTGGTGATGGACACACTGTATAGTAATGAAAATGTCAATAAAATCATCATTTTTGAGATAAATCTATGAAATTTAGTATCTTGGGTATTTCTTTATCGCTGATTCTGAATCTGCTGTCGAAATTTACCAATTCCCAGTACTTTCTGCTAAATCGGGGTTTGACCCCTTTTTTAGACCCTTTTTAGGACCCTGATTACCCCATGTGGCCCTGGACAAAAATTGCTCAAATTTTTATTACCTTTTGCCACTTGTTTGCTCATCTCAATATTCTTGCTCATCTCAAAAAATGTAGAAGATGTTTTCCTTGTTTTTGAGACATCATAGTTTACTACTGATGACTATACAAATGTGCATTGTTAATGTACAGAACACATACACACACACATGTACGTGTATCACAATGCGTCAGGGGCACAAGGTATTGAAAAATGGCTGAAAAACATACAAAAAGTTCTTTCTTATGGTTTCTCATTAATCTTCTCTCAAGAATAAAGGAGGCAGACCAAACGAACAAAAAGCGAGATCTTCAATGCGCTAGGGTTGAGGGACACTGCTTGAGAAAAACCTTTAGGAGTTCATTCGTTGGACATTCAGACACCATGGATCATCAGTTACTGGGTGTGTGCAGATATGCGAGGTTGGCCTGGATTAATCCAGGTTTCTACATCTGAACTGCTGAAAACTATGCTGCACTCTAGCTAATGCATGCTCGTCAAGTGTGTGACATTTTCGAGAATGTGCTTGTGCTGATTTTGTCGGCTCTGGAACAAGGCACAAAATGTTCACTAAGGGAACATAGCATTTATCGACAACCCATGGCCATGATAGAATATTGGACAGTTCTCATCTGCGCATAAATTTATCTTTACATCACAATGTTCATCAGATTTCTCCAATATACATCCGATATACCATTTATCATTGTACACTGCTGCCACATACTGCCCCGGGTCAGATCTGTAACGCCTGGGAAAGCAGTGCTCTCCACGACTGGTTCAGGATCATATGCGACCTTCACATGTGTGCTAAAACTGTCCAATGACACCTGATACATCTTCAGCTCATTTTTTGATACAGGCACGAACATGTGATGGCTTCGTGTACCAGGTGCTGTTTTTGCTGCTTTCATCTGTGGATCAATCAACAAACTATGCACCTTGATCTCCTCCTTTGGAACAAAGTAAAGTTCTACTCCTGCAATATTTTCATCAGCCCACTTGTAAAGGGCTAAGAGACAGCATTTGACCCTCTTTGGGTGCTTGTAGACTGGCCCTTGCACCGAGCATTTTAACAGTCCCACTGATTCAGTCGCAAGGGCTTTTTCTGAGACTGTTGGTGAAAAAATTCCAGTCTGCATCAATGTCAAAATCATCTTTGTAGTACCGCAGGTTTCTAAAATTTTCAAAGTTTTTTTTCTGTGCTGCTGCTCCATCGCTGAGGTAATGGGGCTTTAAATTCGTTGACCCGGCGCAGGCGCAGCGAATGGGGGGAGCGCCGCGCCGACGGGGTGTATCCAGGGGTGTATTGCAATTTCGTGCTCGGCGTAGCCCGGCGCAAGTACTCCTCTGTCCCGCCTCTGTCCCTCCTGCCGGCGCAAGTGGCAAAGAGGGAGGAGAGAAGGCGTCAGTGGGTTTAACACAGCCGAGTCAAATCTTCACCAATAAAATGAGCTCCTCTCCTCACCTTTAAAGTGTTGAAATAAAGAAGCCTCTGTTTTCTGCACCGCTTACATCTATATTAAGCATTACGAATATGAGTTAGCTGGCTAGCTTGGGCATTCGCGAATTATTACCATTAGCGAACTTGAATGGAATTTCAAAACTAAACTTCGTCACATCATTCAAACTTATGAAGTTGAAATGAAATACGACGGTTGCTTATTTCTTTCTTCTGCCTGCATCATTGGGAAGAGAAACGATGGATAGTGTGTTCCTATTATTACACCCAGTTGCTGCTTAAAATTTTGGGATTAACATGTATGGACAACAATGCAAGATACGTTACACATTTATTTTCAATATGTGATCTTAACTCAGAACGAGATCATAGCAATCAAGCTGTATTCCTTTCCCCCACTAAAAACGATAAAACCTAAGTGACAATAATAGTATTAAGCCGCTTGCACTCCGGACGCGAAACGAATTTTTCGCATGACAGATTGCGTTGAACGCGGTGTCTACTGTCCGAAAGTTGGACAGGGTTTTAATATATCTCCGTGTCCGACAGTCGGATGGTTTCAATATAACTCCGTGTCCGACAGTCGATTATTGTTTTTAATTTCTTCAAATTCTACTGAATGTTTTAGATATTAAACGTGAATGTTTTGATAAGAGGGCTCAGTTCTTCAAGACGAGTACCGAGAATTTCAATCAATGTTTCTGTTTAAGCTCTGCTCAATTAAGTTAGTCGACATTGGCGCGTGACAATGTGCAATGCCTGTCGGACATTAAATGCGAAATACTCCGTATCTGACAGCCAAAAAAAAAAAAAAAAAAAGGACGATTAGAACAGATTGACAACGAAATAAAGAATAAAAAGAAACATTTTAACAACAAACAGAACATCCAATGAACACTGCGATTTATTTATTTGCGGGCCATCTTTTTTGGATGTTCTGTTTGTTGGTGATTTATTTTTATTCTTTATTTCGTTATAAATCTGTTCTCATGTCAATACTTTTACTTTTTGCTGGCTGCCCGACATGGAGTATTTTGCATTTCGTGTCAGACAGTCTTGATCGTGCATGCGACATTTAATTCACAATGTCAATGGTCATGGAATTGATTTGCTCACTGACTACAAGCACTATTTTATCTCTGGTGTGGAAATAATGTGTGAATCTGGTCGATCCATCTGACTAATTTTCAAAAGAGAGACCAAATAAAGACTGTTGTTTATCTTCAACGGAAGAAAACAGACGAATAGAAAGACCAAGAAAAGTCAACAGCTCTCAATTTGCATTTTGTGAAGGTCAAACACAAACATGGCCAAGTTTGTACGTCTAATAATTCCTGGAATACTCGAAAAATTAGAACTTTTATAACTTTCAGACACGGAGTATTCTAGGATCTCTGTCCGACAGACGCTAAATTCGTCATAAATGCACAAAGTCCCGCGTCAATGTCGACTCAATTTATTGAGCAGAGCTTAAACAGAAACATTGATTGAAATTCTCGGTACTCATCTTGAAGAACTGAGCCCTCTTATCAAAACATTCACATTTAATATCTAAAAGATTCTGTAGATTTGAAGAAATTAAAAACAATAATCGACTGTCGGACACGGAGTTACATTGAAACCATCCGACTGTCGGACACGGAGATATATTAAAACCCTGTCCGACTTTCGGATATGTAGACACTGCGTACATCGCAAGTCAATGCAAAGACGCCTTTGCATTGACTTTGACTGTAATTAATCTTGCAAAAAATTTTGTTTCGCGTCCAGTGTGCAAGCGGCTTTACTGAGCATAGAACGCAATATATATATATATATATACGCACTGCCTGATGCCGAGGCAGTTTGTGGTTGGCTGAGAAAGATGTGAAGTTGTTAGTTTGCATCACAGATTAAGCTGCCTTGATTAAGCCAGGTCGAGTTTCCATTACGCGTGCCAACCGCCTTTAATCTGACATCAGGACAATCGATATAGATACTATAATTTATGTGCTGATTCAGATAGTTACATTAAATAGTGGTTGCTGTAATTATTTATTGCATTGAAATGTGCCTGACATTCTGGAAACCTGCCTGTGAGGTTTCGGTGATGTGTGCGCACTGTGCGCCGGTCAGCCAAATTACCACTGCACAGAAAGTAAACTAGGTTGGAGCTGGCGAGCTCTCTGCGCAATTTTGGCGGAGCCTTGATCCACGAAATTGTCACTGCGTCATGATGAATATGTGACACCTCCCCCTACTACGCCGCCACACCCATCTCCGCACACGTCAGTCTACCAAATTGCCAAAGTGGCTGCGCAGGGTGTTGCACCGCACGAAATTACCATTGCGCGGGCTGCACCGGACGAAATTACCACTGTGTGGGCTACGCCACTCTGCGCCACCCTGCGCTGCGCCAAGAAATTAGAGCCCATGAACTTTAGTGATTTCAAATAAAATCATGTCTTTCAAAAATTGCAATACCACTGGTATGAATTTCTGCAAGGCCATAGCATTAGGTTCTCTGTCATCACTTACAATGCAGACACTGGTAAATTTCAGTGGCAAGTCAGCCTCTTCCCTGTAATAAACTGCAAATGGATTCAATGTAGCCTGTGTTGTTTCCCAGTGGAAACCTTGCACTGCGTCTTAGCAGATAAAAGAATAATAATCGGCAAAATCGCAAGGCTATCGAGTGCCTTAATAAAGTTACTGTCTGGCCGTCCCCAAGTTTGAGTCCGTCTCCTTTATACATATGGATCAGTTTGCCTACCCCGCATTCGTCCTCTCACTGGTGCAGGAGCAAGCCCTTCCCGATCATTGAACCCGGACGCACCCCCCGCAGCCACAGACGTCACAACGTGTACTTCAGTCCCGTATAGAGTACTAAAGGCAGAAAATTTGTTGTGTTTAATTTAGGAAGGATAAAGTAATGATCTGAGTTAGTATGTACTCATGTCGTTCAGGGATTTTCTTTCAAGTCCCTGCCGCCCTTGTTTTATTGCACAAGCTAATCGGCTCTGTGCATGACGACTTTGTGGTCGGATTCTACAAAGGGACTGCCTATTCGAACAGCAGCTGTGTATGTAAGCAACCTCCACTCACTAAAGCAGAACAAAAATGAATTGATGCCGGTTAGGATTAGTAGCAGCAGTGCATGTAAGCGACGCCAACTTCCGTGTTAGGTTCTATTCCTGACATTCAAAGTGCATGCATAAAATGCTTTAAAGAGCCATCCACACTGAGAAAGATAACTATAATGACAACCGTAACCATATCGATTTGAGCATCAACACTGATGAACCATCTCGTTGTGTAAACATTGATGTTGTGCGTTCCAGCTGTGTCAGAGCCCTTATTTCTTTGCAATGTCATCTGCCATGTTGAATGAACGCGAAGCCCTGTAAATTCTGACTGATTTTGATTGGCGGATAGTTTTTCTAACGTGCATAAAATCACTTTGAAAGTGACGGCAACGATGTCTTTGCTATTATCATTGTTGATATAGTTGTAGTTGTACTGTGGACTTCCCCATCTACTTGAGTTAGACCGATTTTTAAGTCTCCCATACCTGGTCTGAAGACATGGTTGATTGGATCGCACATTTCATGTCCTGCTTCAGAAGATTCGCTGGTGTAGTTGGCTTGTCAACAAATGCACATGTAGACAGATTTTACGACAGTTTATTACAGAAAATACCGTTTATCAACTGCAGGGGGACACCGCGAGCGAATCCGGCGAAAACTGCATAGTGTGGCTTTAAGCTAGACTTTGACTTTAGCTTATCATACGAAGATCCAGACTTTGACGGGCAATTATGTTCCCATGTAGACATTGAGGAACTTCCACAGAAGACTGTGCTAAAAGTTATGTGGTCAGAGAGTGATGCCAGTTCATTAGCATCAGATGATACAGTAATTGCCCCAGGACATGACCCGAGTCAGGGCTGACAGATAGCCTAACGTTTCCCCAGTGCCAGCTTTTTCTTACGAGATAGAACTCGTACTGGAGAGGGAAATGTTACATTTAAGAGAACAGGGAAAACTCTTAAAGGAAAAGTAAACGTATGGTAAACCTGAGTGAGCAGGTGTGGGAAGAGACTAAAGTGCCAGAAGATAAACTTGCACCATGGTCCGGGGGTCCACTGTATCTCGCAGACGGACAGCCAAAGATACCCCTTGGATGGGGGGAGGTAGGGATGTGCCTGCAGGGAAGGACATGGCTGATACCTGTGGTGGTGCTGGATATCACATCTCTCGCCTTTCCTGCTCTGTTGGGGTTGGACTTTGTTTATTTCACCGGAATAGTCTGGGATGTTGTTGGACAAGTGTACTGGTTCAGGGATGATGAGACAAGGAAGTATCCCTTCAGTGTAGTGTCCTCTCCTCTGACTGAGGTTAGCAACTCTCTCGTTTTCTTTTCAGTGGAGGCTCCACCGGCCACAACCTTGTTACCTTCCTTGAAAACACTGGAGGACACCGATTTAGCCCTGAAAGCAATACAGGATTCCCATCTGGAGGAACACCTAAAACCGCAGTTGAAGAGCTTACTCTTTAATAATTTGGATGTGTGTACAACAAAAGTAGGATGTACGGATCTGCTGAAGCATGAGATCTATCTCACCAGTCCACATCCTATTCGTCAAAAATCTTATCATATCTCGCCTACTAAGGTACAAATAATGACTGAGCTGATCAATGACATGCTGAAGGAAGGCATCATTGAACCATCATCTTCTGCATGGGCTTCTCCTGTGATCATGATCCCCAAGAAGACCGGTGGAAAACCAAGATTCTGTGTGGATTTCAGGAGGGTTAATGAGAACACCATCACAGATGCCTATCCTATTCCAAACATCCAGGAGATTCTGGACAACCTCGCAGGTGCTGCTGTTTTTTCGTTTCTGGACTTAAACAGTGGATATTGGCAAGTTGAAATGGACCCTATGGTGCGTGAAATCACCGCCTTCATCTGCCCTCTTGGGTTGTTCCAATTTCATGTCATGCCCTTTGGACTCAAAAATGCCCCTGCCACATTCCAGAGGCTCATGCAGAGAGTACTAGGAGAACTGAAGGGAGTTATCTGCTTTGTATATCTGGATGACATCATCATATTCTCTCAGTCATGGGAACAGCACTTCTTCGATGTCCAGGCTGTCATCGACAAGCTCCGTGTTGCTGGGCTTTCTCTTAATATGAAAAAGAGCAAGCTGTTCAGGACCTCTTTGATGTTTCTGGGACGTTTTATCTGCAGAGGGAGTCCATGTTGACCCAGATAAAACAGAGGCGATTCACAACTTTCCGGTCCCCACCAACTTGAAGGCCCTGCAGAGGTTTCTGGGCATGGCAGGGTGGTACCACCGATTTGTTCCCAACTTCTCCTCAATTGCTGAACAACTCAATGCCTTAAAGAGAAAAGGAGCAAAGTTTACATGGTCACCCCCATGCCAAGCTGCTTTTGAGAAATTAAAAGAGTGTCTGGTCAACCCACCTATTCTTGGGCACCCAAACTTTGACATTCCTTTTGTGATCTACACAGACGCCAGCGAGATTGGACTTAGTGCAGTCCTCGTTCAGAAGTCCAACACTGGAACTGAGGAAGTCCTCGCTTTTGCCAGCCGCAGCCTGAATCCAGCAGAGAGGAACTATTCTGCCACTGAATTGGAATGCCTGGCTGTAGTGTGGGCATTAGAGAAATGGAGGCATTATTTAGAAGGCCGCTTATTCTCTGTGGTGAAAGACCATGCTGCTCTTTTGTGGGTTTTTAAAACTACCAAACCCAGCTCTCGGCTAATCAGATGGGCACTTCGACTACAAGAATTCACTTTTACAGTGGAAAACAGAAAAGGAAAGTACAACACTGTGCCGGATGCCCTCTCCCGAGTGCCAACCGATCAGCCTTCCTTGCCTGCATGTGCGGCCCTTGTTTCTGCTTCATCCAGTCCATCCATGGAGCTCCCCATCACCATGGAGGCCATGTGGAAAGCGCAGCAAATGGACCCTGAGTGTCAGGCCTTGTACCAAAAGGTGGCGGAAAAGGGAAAGTTGAACTTCAATTGTAATACCTGTATTGACATTATGGAAGATCTAATCTATCGTGTAGTTGCACTTCCCTACAAAACTCTTTACCAACTGTACATTCCTTCCAGCTTCAGGAAGCAACTTTTGGAGTACTTTCATCAGGACCCTCTATCTGGTCACTTTAGAAGGCACAAAACGTACAGGAGACTACAACATCTGGTCTACTGGCCAAAGCTGAGCTGGGATGTCAGAGAACATTGTCAAAAATGTCACACGTGTCAGGCATACAAACCTGAAAACAGGAAACTGACAGGCAAGCTACAGCAGACTATATAATATACTTATATAAATATATATATATATATAAGTTATAGTCCATCGTCCCTGGGAGATGCTTGGCATGGACGTGATGGGGCCATTTCCCAGGAGCACCAACCAGAATGTCTACCTGCTTGTCTTCGTAGATTACTACTCAAGGTGGGTGGAGTTATTTCCTCTGAGAACAGCAACAGCTGAAACCATCTCACGTGTCCTGGTAAAAGACATCCTGACTCGATGGGGCATACCAGATTATCTACTATCCGATCGTGGGTCACAGTTTGTCTCATCAGTCTTCCAGACAGTATGCCGTACCTGGAATGTAGGACACAAAATGACCTCTGTATATCACCCCCAGACCAACCTCACTGAGAGAGTGAATCGCACCTTAAACATCATGGTCGCGTCATATGTTGGGAATCAGCATAAGCAGTGGGATAAATACCTGCCAGAGTTCCAATTCGCCATCAACTCTGCAGCACAGGAGTCCACCGGCGTTACCCCTGCAGAGCTGAATCTTGGACGACCTCTCAGAGGGCCGCTGGATGTCATTTTACAACCTCGAGAGCCTCCACCTGACTCGCCTGCCTACAGTAAGGTTGCTCAGCTGCAGGAGTTGAGTTCCCTGGTCTCCAAAAACCTAGTCACAGCACGTCATCGCCAGAAACGGAACTATGACAAAAACCGGAGAGAATTGGAGTTTTCAGAGCATGACCGAGTCTGGGTAAGAGCCCATCCTCTCTCCAAAGCATCCAAATCCTTTACGGCCAAGCTAGCTCCTAAATGGCAAGGGCCATATCGTGTGGTACAGCAGTTTGGGCCTGTCAACTACCAGGTTGTTTTAGAGGATTCTGGTGAAGATTTAAAGGTTGTCCACATCTGCCGCTTAAAGCCCTGCTACCCTAATGCTCCACACCAAGAGAAGCAGGAGCGTTCGCAAATTTTGGACATTTTTAAAGAGGAGTCGGATGAGGAGGAATTTCTTGGATTCTCAGACACTGCATATTCTGCTCCTAGTGAGGAATGGCTACCTGGACCAGCAAAGTCAGACAATGATGCACGTTCCTCTGGCGCCAGCAGTTACAGTCATGATTAATTTTGAGGGTAGCTCTGGATCTATACACTGCCTTACCTTAGGTCGGCTTTCACTAAAGGGGGGGGGAGTGTAGCGACCAGACCATCTGCTAACGTCACTTCATCCGTCATACCAACCCGTTCACGTCCGTATTCATTATCCGATGGTAGCACGCCAACTAACCCCGCAAATTCTAAATCCTACCCATAAATACAACCTCTTTCAACCAGCTAGTAGACCAACAAAAAGAAACAGCAGTGCCGTCATTACGAAGTAAAATCTGCTCTTACCTTGAGCTTAGATACGTGTGAGTAATCCATGACTTCGGAGAACCACTGTGTACTTCACGGTAAGAGGAAGCCTCGTCTTTGGAGAGCATTAGTTAAACAATGTCTGATTCAAAGCGTAATTTATCTGTTTCGGTAAAACCCACAGCAAAAGGAATCTAAAAGGCTGCCTTGCCGCTCCTGACTGATCCCGACTGCAACTGACGGGAGGTACGGCGCTTTGTATTATTTTTTTGATGTATTTTTTGTAATGCTGCGCTGTAAAGCATGAGTTGTTAAATTGTTCTTCCTGGTTGTCTCTGTAGGGTGGGATCCGTGGTAAAACCCGGAATGGATTGTAGAATGTTTGCAATAAGAATGAGCAGGATTTGATGTGCTGACTTCTGGATGGGATTTGTGCTGGCGATTGAGTGCAATGAAGAAATATATATATGAAAAAGAGAACTTGAGTTGTGAATGTTTATTGGAATTTATGTACTGATATGCTTTCATTGACCAAATTTGTTTTGTACGGGTTGAATATTTAATTTCTTTTGGTTCAAAGTATATTTTGTTTTTGTCAGACATGACTCTGACTGGCACCCCTTTCTGACAAAGACTCATCCTGTTACAACCTACATTGCCAGATAAAGTACAATAATCTCTGCTATCCAAAACGATAAGCCATTATTTGATTTTATTTTTTTTACATCGTGTAATCTGCTTTCAAACATCGCATAATCCTAGAAATTTCAGAATCTGCCATTGCCACCATAGAAAATAATCGACCAATCAAACAATAGGAAATATTCTGCCCTGACCAGTGCATGATGCTGATCATGACTTTGAAGTGATTGGAGTCAAAGCATAAGTATTGAAAGATGAAGGAACCCCTTGCACTTCCTCTATCAGCGGAGGTTAGTGATCTCAGAAAGGACAGTACATACAAATAAAAGACGAGACTGGAGCACTCAAATCGCTTAAAAAGGTCATGAACTCAGAAAAACAGATTGTGTTTTAGCAGACCCTCCAAAAAAATCTTGGAAAACCCTGTCTGATGACGTAGTAAAAACGGTGAGAAACTTTTATGAAGATGATACGTTCTCCAGGGTGTGTCCTGGAAAAAAAGGACGATGTGATATTGACAGAGAATGGTGAGGATGTTCATTGTCAGAAAAGACTGTGACTTACAAATCAGAGAGAGCTTTATCTGCAATTCAAAGGTCTTCACAATATTGACATAGGATTTTCAAAGTTTTGTTCACTTGGGCCAAAGTGCTGCGTAACTGTTGGGGCTGAAAGACATGCATTTAGTCTGTGTTTGTAAAATACACCAGAACCTGAAACTCCTTTTGTCAGCACTTCCTAAAAGGATTGATTACATAGATCTCTTTCCATTTTTGGTTTGTTCCGTCGAGTCCAGAAACTGTATGCTCCATAGGTGTGAGAACTGCCCAGATAATATAAGCTCGTTGAAAACGTTGAGTCAGTCTTTGAGGATTCTGACATGTAACCCAACCACTTACAACCCCAATTCCGAAATAGTTGGGACTAGTGTTGCACCGATACCAGTATCGGGTATCTGCCCGATACCGCGTTAATATGCTCGTACTGGTACTCGTCCATATTTGCCGATACCACGCACCGATACCACTTAATGTAAGATGCAAGGTAACCTGCTCATGGTCGCATAGGCTACAGTATGTTGTACTATTTGACTTCTATGTCTAGGGGGAGACAGCGAGTTAGAAAAAATACGAGAAAGAGAGCTTTATAGTCATCACATCACATGCAGGCATATACGCATACACACAAGAGGTGTATAGTAAAGAAGTACATGTAGGCAACTTCGTTACAGTTCTTAAGTAGTTTTTTTGAGGATTTGTACTTTATTTGAGTTTTTTTTTTTTTTTACCGGGACTTCTACTCTACTACATTTAAAAGATAAAAAGTATGCTTTTTCTTTGTTACTTTGACACTGGCCACTTCACTACATGTTACAAATTAAAATATGTACTGTATATAATTCATCATTTCAGGATTATCTGGATGCGGCGTGTTCAAGAAGAACAACGGTGTTCGGCAGGGTATCTTAAGCGTTTTGTGCAGATGTTTCTGCCAGCAGACATGGAGCTGCAAATTTATGCACGCAATTACAATATTCTATCACTAGATGGCACACCCGGATCAGTTATTGAATATTTACAAGCAAGCCGAGCACACAAGCACACACCCACAGTCACACGCACAGAGACTTAGAATTGTGAATCTTCTTATTTTACTACAAATATATTAGTAACATATGGTTACCTAAAACATTTTAATTGTGGTGAAGTTAAATCTTTTTTATTTGTCATTTGTGTAATTGAAATATGGCGATACCACACACTTTAAGTGATGCCTTGTTTGCTTGGAAAGCTATTATTGACTTTAGTTGGATTGAGAATGCCTATGAATGTGTGTAGAAACTATCTGTGCCAATTAATAGTTCTACTGACTTTTTATGAAGTTGGGTGTGTTACCTTGCCTATGCAGCGAGTTTACTTTTCATTTGTCAAGCTTCAGTAATGCTTTGCCTCATTTGATGGCGGTGCTAGTTCAAAGGCTTTTTGTCGGGCCTAAATACAGAAATATTTTTAGCAGGTAGGCCTATTCTTTTTTTTTTTTTTTGGAAATAGCCATGTGTGTATCGTTTGATATTGGCCTCTTTTAGGCTAGTTATAAAAAGAAAATAAAACCTGTATTCCGAAATTGTCATTGTATTTTCCTGGAAAACGTTTCAGAAATATCGGTATCGGTACTCAGTTTCGGCAAGTACACAGAATAAAATACTCGTACTCGTATCGGTTTTTAAAGAAGTGGTATCGCTGCATCCCTAGTTGGGACAAAGTGTAAATTGTGAATAAAATCAAAATGCAATGACTTTCAAATCACACCAGCCAGTATTTTATTCACATTAGAACAGAGATAACAGCAAATGTTGAAACAGAAATTTTACAATTTTATCCACAAAATGAGCTCATTTCAAATTTGATGGCTGCTACAGGTCTCAAAGAAGTTGGGACAGGGGCCTGTTTACCATGGTGTTGCATCCCCTCTTCTTTTTAACACAGAGTGGAGCCATCTGGGCATTGAGGAGACAAGTTTCTTGAGTTAAGTCATTGGAATTTGATCCCACTCTTGTCTAACACAGGCTTCCAGCCGTGGAGAGTTTTGGGTATCCTTTGACGGACTTTTCCTTTAATTATGCTTCAAATGTTCTCAACTGGTGAAAGATCAGGACTGCAGGCAGGCCAGTTCAGCACACGGACTCTTCTACTGCGAAGCCATGCTGTTGTAATAGCTGCAGTATGTGGTTTTGCATTGTCCTGCTGAAATACACAAGGCCTTCCCTGGAATAGATGTCGTCTGGAGGGGAGCATATGGTGCTTTTTAAAACATGCAGGTGTCCTACACCATATGCACTAATGCATCCCCAAACCATCAGAGATGCTGGCTTTTGAACTGAACGCTGATAACAGAAGGGTGGTCTTTCTCCTTTTTAGCCCAGAGGACATGACGCTCATGATTTCCAACAAGAATGTTAAATTTGGACTTGTCTGACCACAGGACACTTTGCCACTTTGCTACAGTCCATTTTAAATGAGCCTTGGCCCACAGAACACGGCGGCACTTCTGGATCATGCACAACAATGGCTTCCTTTTTGTATGATAGAGTTTTAGGTGGCATCTGTGGATGCCACAGCAGACTGTGTTTAAAGACAGTGGTTTCTTGAGGTATTCCTGGGCGCATTTACTAATGTCAATAACAGAATCATGCCGGTGAGTGATGCAGTGGTGTCTGAGGGCCCAAAGATCACAGGCATCCAGTAAAGGTCTTCAGCCTTGTCCCTTACGCACAGAGATTTTTTCAGTTTCTCTGAATCTTTTGATGATGTTATGCATTGTCGATGATGTGACCTTCAAAGCCTTTGCAATTTGACGTTGACAAACATTGTTTTTAAAGTATTCCACAGTTTTTTACGCAAGCCTTCACAGGTTGGAGAGCCTCTGGCCATCTTTACTTCTGAGAGACTCAGCCTCTCTAAGACATCCCTTTTATAGCCAATCATGTTACACACCTGATGCCAGTTCACTACATTACTTGCTAAATGTTCTTTCAGCTGATTCTCTTTTATATTAATTGCTTTTTCAGCCCTTTTTTGCCTGCGTCCCAACTTTTTTGAGACCTGTTGCAGCCAGAAAATTTGAAATAAGCTCATTTTGTGGATAAAAATATAAAATGTCTCAGTTTCAATGTTTTAAATGTTATCTATGTTCTATTGTAAATAACATATTGGCTCATGTGATCTGAAAGTCATTGCATTTTGATTTTATTCACAACTTACACTTCGTCCCAACTATTTCGGAATTGGGGTTGTAGTTCATTTCAAACAGCAGACTCATGGAGGACAGTCCAAGCTAATCGACATGAATGAATCTGTTACAGATTTCATTCAGACTTTGGCCAACTCTGCAGACGGAGCCACTAAGCACCATTTTACTGCAAAGGGTCAAGCCTGCTATCTCAGGGACCTGAAGGATAATCTACCTGTTGGAGAAATGATCATTTTAATAGATTTTGCCGATTATTATTCTTTTATCTGCCAAGACGCGGTCCAAGGTTTCCACTGGGAAACAACACAGGCTACATTGCATCCATTTGCAGTTTATTACAGGGAAGAGGCTGACTTGCCACTGAAATTTACCAGTGTCTGCATTGTTAGTGATGACAGAGAACCTAATGCTATGGCCCTGCAGAAATTCATATCAGTGGTATTGCAATTTTTGAAAGACATGATTTTATTTGAAATCACTAAAGTTCATTACTTCAGCAATGGAGCAGCAGCACAGTACAAAAACTTTGAAAACTTTAGAAACCTGTGCTACTTCAAAGATGATTTTGATATTGATGCAGACTGGAATTTTTTCGCCATCAGTCATGGAAAAAGCCCTCGCGACTGGATCAGTGGGACTGTTAAAATGCTCGTTGCAAAGGCCAGTCTACAAGCACCCAAAGAGGGTCAAATGCTAAGTCTCTTAGCCCTTTACAAGTGGGCTGATGAAAATATTACAGGAGTAAAACTTTTATTTGTTCCAAAGGAGGAGATCAAGGTGCATAGTTTGTTGATTGATCCACAGATGAAAGCAGCAAAAACAGCACCTGGTACACGAAGCCATCACATGTTCGTGCCTGTATCAAAAAATGAGCTGAAGATGTATCAGGTGTCATTGGACAGTTTTAGCACTCATATGAAGGTCGCATATGATCCTGAACCAGTCGTGCAGAGCACTGCTTTCCCAGACATTTCAGATCTGACCCGGGGCAGTATGTGGCAGCAGTGTACAATGATAAATGGTATATCGGATTTGTATTGGAGAAATCTGATGAACATTGTGATGTAAAGATAAATTTATGCGCAGATGAGAACTGTCCAATATTCTATCATGGCCATGGGTTGTCGATAAATGCTATGTTCCCTTAGTGAACATTTTGTGCCTTGTTCCAGAGCCGACAAAATCAGCACAAGCACATTCTCGAAAATGTCACACACTTGACGAGCATGCATTAGCTAGAGTGCAGCATAGTTTTCAGCAGTTCAGATGTAGAAACCTGGATTAATCCAGGCCAACCTCGCATATCTGCACACACCCAGTAACTGATGATCCATGGTGTCTGAATGTCCAACGAATGAACTCCTAAAGGTTTTTCTCAAGCAGTGTCCCTCAACCCTAGCGCATTGAAGATCTCGCTTTTTGTTCGTTTGGTCTGCCTCCTTTTTTCCTGAGAGAAGATTAATGAGAAACCACAAGAAAGAACTTTTTGTATGTTTTTCAGCCATTTTTCAATACCTTGTGCCCCTGACGCATTGTGATGCACGTTCGTGTGTGTGTGTATGTGTTCTGTACATTAACAATGCACATTTGTATAGTCATCAGTAGTAAACTATGATATCCCAAAAACAAGGAAAACATCTTCTACATTTTTTGAGATGAGCAAGAATATTTGAGATGAGCAAACAAGTGGCAAAAGGTAATAAAAATTTGAGCAATTTTTGTCCAGGGCCACATGGGGTAATCAGGGTCCTAAAAAGGGTCGAAAAAAGGGGTCAAACCCCAATTTAGCAGAAAGTACTGAGAATTGGTAAATTTCGACAGCAGATTCAGAATCAGCGATAAAGAAATACTCAGGATACCAAATTTTGTGGATTTATCTCAAAAATGATGATTTTATGGACATTTTCATTATTTTACAGTGTGTCCATTACCAATAGCACCCCTAATTTTCAAAGGGCCATAGCGCCCATAACATTCGGAGCTGGAATGTAATATTCGGGCACTTTTAGTTTCATGTCCATACCTACCCAAATCATTTATATGACCGAAATCAGAATTGGTGTGGTTCCTACCCTGGGTGATTTGAAGTGGAATGATCCTACTGCCATCTAGACGTCATCTGTTTTCGTGACATGCGTGCATTTTCAAGCAAGATGACGGCAAACCACATTCTGCATGGATTACAAGTTCAGCGCTGCGTTAGCAGAGCGGGAGACTGGCCTGCCTGCACCCTGATTAGTCTCTGATTGAGAGTCTGAAGTGCATTATGCAGCAGTGGCAATTGAAACAAAGGCTCAGCACAATTGCGCAGCCGAAAACCTGCATCAAGGAGCAATGGGGAAAATCTGTTAGCTGGACTTGAATAACTGGTGTCTTCAGTGCCCAAAAAACTGAATGCATGTAATTGAAAGATATGGCAAAATTACACTGTGGTGAACACATTCGGAATTTGTGAATATTAAGGAAAATCAATACGGTAAGGTGGAACCTAAAAATAATGGTCTTGGTTCTGTTTTCAACTAAATATCAGAAAAAACAATCTACAAATCACCTAATTTGTTTTTATTTTGAATTATCCATACAGGAGATCGTGTATACCAATAAGCTGACAGAAGAGCTCGATCAGGAGTGACACAAAAGAGATGCAAATATTGGATGACTCAACATTGATGAAAACCAGAGATTCACACTGTGAAAAGAGATGAAGCAATTCTACACTTATATTTCAATGAATAGATTAGTATTTGAAGAATGTAGAGCGAAAATTTTCAAAGAGACTATAAGTTTGAATGTTTTTTGAAACCACGGGTAAAATAATGCGTAGATGATAGGATTTAATGTGGAGTTGAAGTAACCCAGCCAAACAAATACATCAAAGATGACTGAAGGAGTGCTAAAGTTAATGAAAGGATCTATAATCGTGTTCACAAAGAAAGGCATCCAACAAAGAATGAAAACTCCCATGACAATTCCCAGTGTTTTTGCCGCTTTTCGCTCAGAACTTTGAGACAGTTTGCTCTTGCTCTCTTCATTTAAATGTTTGCACTGACTCATGTCTCCAATTCTTCTCACATGCTCCCTGGCCACAAAAAATATTTTGGCATACAAGCACATCATAATAGAGCAGGGCAGAAAAAATGCAATTAAGGTATCCAGCACTCCCCAAAAAGAATTGAACAACAGAATACAACTACCCAAACAATATATGGATGCAAGGTAATCTTCTAGCCCTTTTACATTAGCCTTTGAGTACAGTAAACCATAGGAGTATATGCCTGCAGTGAGCCAACTCACAGCACTCATAAGCCATGCAATAGAGATGGTTATTTGCGTGGAATAATGGAATGGATTGCACACAGCCTGATAGCGGTCTATGGCAATAAAAATCAGATGAAAAATGGAAGCACAGGTGAGGAACATGTCAAAACTGGAGTGCAGTAAACAGATGACATCTCCATAGTACCAGCAGCCCTCAACAGATCTGATTATGCTGAAGGGCATAACAATCATTCCAAGCAGCAGGTCTGCCACTGCCAAAGACATCAGCAGTATGTTTGTTGGTGTGTGAAGCTGTTTAAAGTGCGCGATGGAGGAGATGACAACTAAGTTCCCAAGAATAGTTATAATCATTCCTGTAACAAAGAATGTATATAAGATGATCTGGGCTGCAGGAGACTGGTTGATTTTAATACACGATCCATTAGCTGATGGATAGCAGAGCTGTGGTGCATTGAGTTTTTGATCTTGCAAAATGTCCATTGTTATCTTTGATCCAGTTGTTTTCATTACTTAAATATTCACTATCAAAAAGTTAATTTGTGATATAGAGTAAATAATCTGGCAGCTAGATTGCTAATTATTTGTGCAGCTTCCTTGGCATGGTAGAGCATCTATTATATTCCTTATGTGAGGATGACTTTATTTATATGGGACTATTATATCTCCTGTGGCACAGCTTGGCTTTGACAAAAACTGGTCACATGATCTATACAGTGTGTAATTAGAATGAATAACATCTTACAGAGGTTGTTGCTTTAGGCAGAATAGTTGTTTTATGAGATCAAAGAAAATTGAAGTACACATATGTTTTGTCATGATAATGATTCATTCTAAAAAAAAAAAAATAGAACCTCCAAAGGATATGTTTCACCATCAAGAATAATCAACAGTCAACAGTCACGGGGTGGTTAAGTGATTCTAAATATTGCGTAAAAGTTTTAAAAAGTGAGCATGCATCTTTTGACAAAGAAATAGGATAAAGCTCCACACTAATCTACATTTTTAGTGATGAATTAAGCGCTTCTTTTCTCTGATATATTCGGGTTAATCATTTTGGCTTCAAACATCAGCTAATTTAATACACGCATGTAAAAATCACTCCTGGTTATTTATATTTTCCATCAGTTGCCTACTTTTTTGGAACAGGGGTTGTATATCCGCCAACTACAATACGAGGTCAGAACAAACATACTCCCCATTAAATAAACACAGTGTAAGTGGGAGTTTTTATTTTAATATGCATAAGCAACAGTAAGTGTGGATTGCACATTTTTGTTTCACATTGATCATTCTACTTTGGTTAATATGATGCCCGCCATTCTTGTGAATATGTCATACAGTTCAGGTTAACAGTGTGATTTAAGGGCACTTTAGTGAAAAAAAACTGAAGGATGAATTTGCTTGTTTTCGACCTGACAGTCTAAAGGAACCATAAAAACGAACCCCTGCCCATTTTAAATGGCTGTTGGTCATCTTTTCAGTGTGTATGCAGTAAAAGAAGTATGAATACGCTGTGACTTTTTCATCTCCGCCAATGCTTGACAGAGAACCTACAGCCCATTTGACAATTTAAGTCTCTGTCTTTGAGAAATGGAAGTGGAAAACATTTTTGCATGACACAGAAAAATACCTGGAAATCCTGATGGTCATACGCAGGACACTGATAAGTTCCTTGAATAGAAGTTTCTACTACAGTAATTTGTACCATCATGAAATGGCTTTTATTTGCAACATGTTGAACAATGGAACATCCAAGTTGTCAAATAGCCCATAGAAACTCTGAAACTGCCATGGATTTTTTAAAACATTTTTAAGCAAAAATACATACAAAATGACAAGACGAAACCAACACAACAACCACACAAAATATGACAAGCAGAACAAAGACAACCAGTAATGACAATATTCTACAAATGACCATTCAAGTCAAATGTAACACAATCATACATCACCAAAGGATACAGTTATTCATTATCAGGCTCAATTGTAAGATGAGTTAGGTCATTATTCTTGACATACTCTATAAAACGTCCCCACACTTTTTGAAACCGTTCTTGTTTGTTTCTTAGGATATACGTGATTTTTTCTAATGGCAAACATGCAGATAGTTCCTTGAACCGTTTGCCAATGCTTGGTTTCCCCATTGTTTTCCATGACAGAGCTTATAACTCTTTTTGCTTGTAGCAAACACATGTCTAGAAAAATCTGTTCATCACGCTTTATCTTGTGACCGTATAAGCCAGGTATATTTTCACATTTGTCATTTGTTTTCCCCAGTTTTGGAAGAAGAGTAATCCGAGCCCCTCTCAAGGTAGGTGGGAGTATTCCATTTTGAACTGGTTCATTTAACATTTCCAAAAGGGGTGCCTTTAGTTTAGCTTCAAATTTTTCATAGAGATTGATAGGTCGGCGATCTGGTCCAGCTGCCTTCCCTGAATGCATCCACCCTATTGCTTCAGAAATCTCCTCCAAGGACAATTCTGCCCCTAACTTTACATTATCCTCCTCAAATATTTTTGGAATATTCAGAAGACCCAAAAAAGAGCTCTGGTTTAAATGGTCCTGTTCTAATTCAGAGCTGTATAATTTTTGATAATAATCCCTGAATGTACTATTTATTGCCACAGGATCTGCAATGGTTTCCCCCGCATCACTCTTTAACGCACTGATGGTTCTCTCAGTCTGAAGTTGTTTTATGCGCCAAGCCAATATCTTGCCTGGTTTTTCCCCTTGATCAAAGAATGACTTTTTAAGCTTCATCAAGTTAGCAGCTGCCTTAGAGGCTGAAATCTCATTATATTGGGCTCTTAACAGTAATAGTTCTTGATGCACTTTAGGGCAGGGATAGTTAAAATAGCTATTCTCCAAATTTTTAATTTTTGGCTCTAGTAATAATATTTTTTATGTTTTGTCTTTTTGGACGTAGAGCATGTAAAGTTAATAATTTGACCCCTTATAAATGCCTTTAAAGCTTCACATTTTGTGCTTGCCGAGGTTTCTTTTCTTTTTCCTTGATAGTTACACAGTGTAGAGAGACAGGAAAGTTGGGGAGAAGAATGGGGGAAGACATGCCGCAAATGACCCGAGCCGGATTCGAACCCAGGTCGCTGCGGGAAGGACACAGCCTTTATGGTACGCGCACTTAGACCGATGAGCCACCGGGGCGCCCCTGCAGAGGTTTCATTAGTATTAACTGTAAAATACAGGTCAATTTCTTTTCCCAAAAAAATCCATCAATTCTGTGTCTTGTGTCCATTTTTGGTGAAATTTCCATTTGGGGGAACACACCGCAGGCCCGGATCCACATAGATCAAACTAGTTGGAGCATTATCTGAAATCAAAATACTATCGTAAATACAATCCTTATTTTTCTATGCTAAATATGCGGAAACTAAAAAATAATCGATTCGGGAGTATGAACCATGAGTACGTGCAAAGCAGGAATACATTGACACCTCAGGGTATCTGTCCTTCCATACGTCCCTCAAATTCAACTCATTAATAAACTGATGAATAATCTCCCTACTTTTATTATGGGTTGTATCCAGATGTAATGATCTGTCTTTCTTGGGACATATAGTACAATTATAATCACCAGGGGCCTTATTCATAAAAATTTGCGTGGATTTCATACCTAAATAATACGTACGCACAAAAAAATAAAAATGACATTTTGTGGAATTTATAATCTTATGGGTAAAATAAACTGCATGTAATTTTCATTTATTTTGTCAGGATGGAATTGGAATTTATTGACATTGCGCATAATCGTAATAATTTCCCTTTTTTTAATTTCAAGTTTGTTTTTATAAATCAGAAATCTGCAAAGAAAGTGACGTACGTATCTTTTTTGTGTCTACGCATCGTTTATAAATGAGGCCCCTGATATGATGTAATGACCTTTAAGAGAGGACAACATAAAGAATAAGTTGCTGAAAAATGTTGGTTCATTCTTATTTGGCGCATAGATGTTGACCAAATTGACGCATTCTGTATATAAGGTACTTTGCACAATCAAGTATCTACCCCTTTCATCTGGTATTACATTTGTGACCTTTAGAGGAATCAAACTGTGTATGACAGTCATCACGCCTCTCGCCTGGGTATTAAAAGGCGCTGAAAAAAACCGCCCCTCGCCATCTTCTCCTAATCCTAAGATCATCCTTTGCAGCTAAATGAGTTTCTTGGAGAAAAATTATTTTAGACTGTAAGCCTTTTAGCCTCCCCATAACCTGCTTGACTTTTTTAATCTTCTGCATGTGACAGTGCGTTCAGGAACCACTCGCGAGAACAGGAATTCCAAAAATCGTAAGCCTTTATTGCAAAAAGGGTCAGGACCAGAAGACACAAGAATTGCCAAGCCAAAAACAGTATCCAAAGAGCGAAGTCGAAATGACAGGCAGGGGTCAAAACCAGTAAGGCAGATGTGCAACGGTACATAGACAGTAAGCCAAAAATCGAAGTCGAAATCCAGAAAGGTGGGTCATACACAGGGCATCCAAAACAGAAATCGTGGTCGTACAAAAACAGGTCAAAATCCAAAAAGACAAAACAGCAATGGTGGGGCAAGGCAATCTCGAGGTCAGACAAAACAGTCGTGAAGAAACAATAAACAGAAGGCATCCAGGAGCTCTGCTCAAATGAGTATTGATCAACGGTCTGACAGAGAATGAACTGCAGTGAAGATTTTAAATTGACAAAAGGGAAGTCACATGCTCCGCAGGGAACAGGTGAATTGGATAAGAACTAATTACAGAGGAAGGTACACATGGGGAAGTCCTAAACCACAACAATTGGCAAAAGCCAAGACACGGACAGGATCAACTGTCATGGTTATGGTTTTTGGTTCATGTTTATATTCATGTTTATGTTCTAGTTCATGGCTCATGATTTTGTCTTTTATTTATTCTTTTTGGTTATTGTATTGCTCAGGTTTTTAGTTCAGTCCATTCTTCAGTTCCATTGCGCTTGTCTCCCCTGTTGTGTGATCTAGTTGGTTCAGTCCGTCTTCCCGGTCTGTGTGCTCACATGCTTCGGGTGATTTCAATTATTTCTGGTGTTTAATATATTCCTTCAATCCTCGTTTACTTCCTTCGCCTTACTGTTCTGATTACTAACAAAACTAACATTTGTATTTTGTATCATAGTCTACTTACCCAACTAATCCATGTATATATGTTACTCACTTACTAACGAGCACTCTAGTTAAATCTGTAAAGTTGCACCGCTCCTAATTAATACTAATTCCCTCTCAGCAATCGCCCTGTTCTAGTCTCCGCCTCTTGCTTAGCTTTACCTGTCTCCCCCTGTGTTTCTGCGAGATCTCTCGCACGTGCTTAATTACTTATCTGTGCACTTAGAACTCCTTGACCAGAGCTGTTTAAATGTCATAGGCTGTCTGTGTGATTCCCGTCTGTGTCTTGGCTTTCGCCAATCTTCGTGGTTAGGGTTTCCCTCATGTGATCCTCCCATTGTAATTAGTCTGATCCAGCTCACCTGTTCCCTGTATAGCATGTTACTTCCCTCCCGTCTATTTAAGAGTCCTCACTGCTGTTCTGACTTTGTCAGAACGTTGATCAATATTTCTTTGTGCAGAGCCTCTTGTATGCCATTGATTATTGTTTCTCTTCGACTGTTTCGTCCGACCAAGATTCTTGCCATAGCCCTTTTTTGTATTGTTTTGACTTCCTGGATTTCGACCTATTTTTGTATGACCACGATTCCTGTGTTTGGATGCCTTGTGTATGACCCTCTGCTTTGTTCATCGACTACGACTTTTTGCCTACCGTCTATGTACCTTTGCTCATCTGTTTTTCTGGTTCTGACCCCTGCCTGTCTAGTCGACTCTGTTTTTGGAATTCGTATTGTGGCTTGGTGATTCTTGTTTTTTGACTTCATTAAAGGCATACGTTTTTTGGATTTCCATCTCTTGCGTCTGGTTCCTGAACGCTACGTCACATCAACGCAGACAACCTATGACAGATAAACAGCTTTGGTCAAGGAGTTCTAAGTGCACAGACAAAGAGTACAGGATAGCAATTAAGCAAGTGCAAGAGATCTCGCGGAAACGCAGAAAGAGGCAGAGAAAGCAAAGCAAGAGGCGGAGACTAGAACAGGGCGATAGCTGAGATTGAATTAGTGGTAATTAGTAGCAGTGCAGCTTTACAAATTAACCCAAGTGTTCATTAGTAAATTAGTAATATATACATGGATTAGTTAAGTTGGTAGACTATGATACGAAATATAAATGTTAGTATTATAAGTAATCTAGGAAAGCAAGGCGAAGGAAGTAAACGAGAATTGAAGTAATAATATGAAACACCAGAAACCATTGAAATCACCCGAAGCATGTAAGCACACAGACTGGGAAGACGGACTGAACCAAAATGATCACAAGACAGGGGTGACAAGTGCAATGAAACCTGAAATGGCATAAACAGAAAACTGGGATGTATAATAAGCAAAAAGAATAAAGAAAAGACATGACAATGAACACATGGCATGACATCAAACCAGAGAACCATAACACTGCAAATCTCTGCAGTTCCAAGACGTAAACTTAATTTATAGACCACTGGTCATATCTAAATGAAATTCTTATTTTGAAATAAAGTACGGTGCCCTTGTTCAGCGACAACAAAAAAACACATAAAGCGCATAAAATATTGTCAACTGGAAAAAACACAAAGCAAAAACCTTTAAGCCCATAAACCAGGCTCTTTTTCCCCTCCCTATCATATGCTTTGTTACACTCCTGAATACAGCTAAAGACCTGTCCACACATAGTGAGGAACAGCCAAACAATGCCTGTTGTTCCATCTCCTGAACATAAACTATCCCTCCTTATATTTGAAATAAAACAGTACCTTTTAGGCTAAAATGTTAAACCTATGAGCAAAATTAAGATTATGTAAACTTAAATTGTCCCTAAGTTTGCCCCTCTATTAATATTTTTTTTTTTTTTTTTTTTTTTTTTTTTTACATTTTTTTAAATCATTTTTAGGTATTTATTACTATTTTTATTAACTACTATTGTAAACGTAATTATAATTATCATTCCTCTTGTAATGTGGAAAAAAAAAAAGCCACTAGATGGCAGTATTGACATTTTTTTTGTTAAGCCCAGTCTGGAGCTAGGTTTTGGGGCATGCCCCGGGCATGCCTCAGAGGGGGCTGGAAAACAGTATATAAGGAGAAAAATTGAGAGAGTGGAAGAGTAGTTGGAGAAATTGCAAGGAGAAATTGTGGAAGGAGACATTTGACCAGACCTGTCACTCTTTTAAAGACCTGTGAAGCTTTTTGTGGATTTTTGCCTGTGTTGGAGCACTTTCCTGTCCTAGGACATCGCAACACAGCAGCCCATCTCAATTACCAAGGGACTGTAAATATCTCATTTTTTTTATTTCAATCTTGGTCAGTAGGATAGATTGTAGATTAGTTCTAAGTGTTTGTTTAATTAAATCTATTGAAGTTTAAGAATTTTGTCTGTCATCCCTTGCTGTCCGTGACGTCATAACAAATTGACGCCATAACAAATTGGGGCCATAACAAATTGGGGGCTCGGGTCCGGGATAGACCATTGTGCGAGTCATTTATAGAAAATCTAAAATTTCTAATCGTGAAATTGTTTTTTGAATTTTCCTAGATATATATTGGCAGATCAACAGCAATGGATGATTTCTTGGCATCACCAACCGTACAGGTTTTGAAGTCTTTTAAAAAGACAACTGCTAGAAATATGCAGACAGTCAGAGCTGACAGATGTAAAACCAGCCATACGAAAAGCAAGACTGGCTAGAGAGATTGTTGAATATTACATTGATGAAAATGTGTTTGCACCAGGAGATCTGGAACAGTTTCCAGTGGAAAATCCAAATGTAGAAATGGAACTTAAATTAAAATTGCTAGAGATAGAAAGGGAGGAAAAGAAAAACAAAGGCAGTTTGAGTTAGAAAAATTAGCAAGAGAAGAGAAAAAAGAGAGAAAGAGGAGAGAGCAGAAGGAGAGAGACAGAGACAGAGAGATTTCGATTTAGAAAAATTAGATAGAGAAGAAAGGCTCCAAATGGAGCTACTAAAAATCAAAATGCAAGCTGTAAACAAATTTCATGCTAGCCAGGAGGTAAAGCTGGTGCCTCCATTCTCAGAGAAGGAGGTTGATAAGTATTTCCAGTGCTTCGAGAAGGTAGCTAAGAGTTGTCAGTGGCCAAAGGAACAATGGCCTCTGATGTTGCAAACTGTCCTCAAGGGTAAAGCTCAACAAGCCTATTCGGCTTTGTCTGCAGATGATTCCTCTGATTATGAGGTTGTCAAAAAGGTTATTTTGACAGCTTATGAGTTGGTTCCAGAGGCTTACCGACAGAAATTCAGAGGTCTGAAGAAATCTGACAATCAGACTTATGTGGAATTTGCTAACGAGAAGAAGGTTTGCTTTGAGCGCTGGTGTACTTCTATGGAGGTCAAGGATGATTTCAACTCACTAAAAGAGATGGTGTTAGTTGAAGAATTCAAGAACTGTGTCAAGGATGATATTAAGACCTACCTTAATGAGAAGCAAGCACTGAATTTGCAATCAGCTGCCAAGTTTGCAGACGAATATGTTCTCACACATAAGTCCAAATTTCAGCCTAGCAGTAAAAATAGATGGTCCAAATTTCAGAAGAAAGGTAACGGTGATACCCAAGATTCCTCACCCAAAGACAAAGACAAATCTGGTGATGGTGCTCAGAAATCCAGTCAAAGGTCTGATTAAAGTGTGAAAGCTGACAGTGACAAAAAGTGGTCTAGTTTGCAATTATTGCAAGAAATCTGGTCATGTTACAACTAACTGTTGGTTCCTTAAAGCTAAGAAAAGAAAAAAGAAAAGGATACCAAACCCAATGCCTTTGTGAAGACAAGGTTAGAAACCCCTGTAGTAGATGACCGATCTGCTAAATTGCCTACTCCTTGTGAGGCTAAGAAGCCTGATGCTGCTGACTTTGTGAGGGAGGAATTTCTTCCATTTGTGTCAGAGGGATTTGTGGCTCTGAATGAGCATTCTCCTCCTGTACCCATATATATCCTAAGGGATACCGGAGCTTCTCAGTCACTTTTGTTGATGGACTCCTTGGAGTTACGTGATAAGACTGCTTCTGGGGATTTCATACTTGTACAAGGTATTGAAGGGAGGACTGTATCTGTACCCCTGCGCTCTGTATTCTTGAAGTCAGATTTAGTTACAGGACAGGTAAAGGTGGGACTTATGTCAAGTCTACCTATCAAGGGTGTTTCTCTGTTGCTAGGCAATGACCTGGCTGGGGGCAATGTAGTTCCCCCTGTTCATCTTACTTCACAGCTGAGCACTGAAGATGGCGATGAAGACCCATCTCTGTATCCTTCTTGTGCAGTGACTCGTGCTATGGCCAAGAGGGCTCAAGAAGAAGATGATGTGGTGCCATCCAGCACCTTGAATAGTCATGACTCAGGTGGTTCGCCTCATGACTCTGTTCAGCCTACTATGGTTTCTCCGTTTGAGGACTTATCAGACACTTTTATCAGTTCTCTATTCAGCCAGCCAGATGGGTCTGGTGATTCTGATGTGTCTGGAGACTTGTCTCTGTCCAGAAAGCAGTTGATTCAGGAGCAAACCAATGATCCTGAAATTTTGGTACTAAAGAAGAGGGCCCTTCCTGATGAAGAAATAGACACAGTTCCAGTTGGGTATTATCTCAAGGATGGAGTGTTGATGCGGAAGTGGCGCCCTCCTGATATCCCTGCCAATGCAGATTGGGCAGTGGTCAAGCAAATTGTTGTTCCGAAAGTCTTCAGGAATGAGATCTTAACAATGGCTCATAGTTTGCCTTTAGGAGGTCATCTTGGTGTTAACAAGACTGTTGACAAGATCATGAAACACTTCTTCTGGCCTGGACTTTGGAAAGATGTTTCCAACTTTTGCAAAACCTGTCACACTTGTCAGGTAGTTGGAAAACACCAGTTAGACCCACCTGTAGCTCCATTGCAGCCAATCCCAGCATTTGGGGAGCCCTTCTCCAAGGTCATTGTTGATTGTGTTGGTCCATTACCCAAGACTAGATCTGGAAATCAGTACTTGTTGACAATCATGTGTGCATCTACCAGATTCCCTGAAGCCATCCCTCTACGCAACATCAAGGCAACTGCAATTTCGAAGGCTTTGATAAAGTTCTTCACGTTGTTTGGCCTTCCCAGGGAAATTCAGTCAGATCAAGGTAGCAATTTCACTTCCGGATTGTTTCAGCAGGTTGTGTATGAACTAGGTGCGAAGCAGATTCTTTCCAGTGCCTATCATCCAGAGAGTCAGGGTGCCTTAGAGCGGTTTCATTCCACTCTTAAGACATTGATGAGGACTTATTGTTATGACCATGAGAAAGACTGGGATGAAGGTGTTCATTTGCTGTTGTTTGCAGCTAGAGAAGCAGTGCAGGAGTCTACTGGATTCAGTCCGTTTGAGCTAGTGTTTGGCCATGAAGTGAGAGGACCTTTGCTATTGTTGAGTGAACAATGGCAAGAGAAAGAGCCGCATATCAGTCTGTTAAACTATGTTAGCAAGTTCAAGGAAAGACTGCGTGCAGCTTGTGACCTAGCCAAAGAGAACTTGAAATCAAGTCAGGGAAAAATGAAAACCTGGTATGATCATAATGCTAGAAGCCGTGAGTTTAAACCAGGAGACAAGGTCCTTGTGTTGTTTCCCTTGCAGTCCAATCCATTGCAGGCTAGATTTCATGGTCCTTATGAAATTCTGACAAAACTCAATGATCTCAATTACATTGTGAAGACTCCAGATAGGAGAAAGCCAAAACAGTTGTGTCACATTAACATGCTGAAGCCTTATCATGATAGGAATGCTAGGGTTGCAGCTGTCACTTCAGATCCTCCTATGGCCGAGACTTGTGAAGATGAGGGGGAGTTTCAAGATGATGAACCTAGAATTAAAGCTGAAGTTCTTTCATGTAAATTGTCAAATTCTGAAGTGTTGCAAAATCTTGATGTAAAACTCCAGCACTTAGAACCCTCACAGAAAGATCAGTTTGAGAGGTTGATCAAGAAATATAAAGATCTATTTCCTGATGTTCCAAAGAGAGTTTCTATAGCCTCTCTTGATGTAGACTTTGGTGATGCCAAACCAATTAAACAGCATCCATACTGGATGAATCCTGAAAAGAGAAAGATTGCTGAGAAAGAGGTTGAGTACATGTTTGAACATGATATTATCAGACCCTCTAACTCCGATTGGAGTTCACCCTGTGTTCTAGTTCCAAAACCTGATGGAAGTACTAGATTCTGTACAGATTATCGCAAAGTCAATGCTGTAACTAGAACTAATGTGTTTCCAATACCTAGGATTGATGATTGTATCGATAGAGTAGGGCAAGCAAAGTTTCTGATCGAGATTGATTTATTGAAAGGTTTTTAGTGTGTGCCTTTAACTGAGAGGGCCAAGAGCATCTCTGCTTTTGCCACACCATCTGGGTTATACCAGTATGAAGTCCTACCCTTTGGCATGAAAAATGCCCCAGCCACGTTCCAAAGGATGATACAGTCTACAATCGGCGGATTGCCACACACGGGTGCGTACATCGACGACCTGATCACATGGAGTGACTTCTGGGAAGAACAGCTGAAAGATGTAGAGACGTTGTTCCAGCGCTTGACCCTGGCTAACCTGACTGTTAACCTGAACAAGAGTGACTTTGGTTGTGCTACTGTCACGTATCTTGGCTACGTCATAGGCCAAGGTAAGGTGGCACCCATAAATGCTGAAGTCCAAGCCATCATGGACTTTCCAGTTCCTGACAACAAAAAAGCTTTGCGCCGCTTCCTTGGAATGATCGGGTACTACCGCAAGTTCTGCAAGAACTCTGCTGAGATTGCTCTCAGTCTCACCAACCAACTGAAGAAAGGCGTAAAGTTCACTTGGGATGAAGCATGCCAAAGAGCCTTCGATCGCCTGAAGTCTCTGCTATGTCACTTCTCCGTGCTCAAATCTCCTGACTTCAACAAACCGTTCTCCATGGCGGTCGATGCTAGCGACCAAGCTTGTGGATCTGTGCTCCTACAGAGAAGTGACTCTGATGACATTGAGCATCCCGTGGCATACTTCTCCAGGAAGTTCAATCGCTACCAAAAGAACTATTCTGCAATTGAGAAGGAGCTGTTGGCTCTGGTTCTATCCATACAACACTTTGAGGTTTATGTTTGTACAGGGCAAAAGGCAATGATTGTATATATTGACCACAATCCGTTAATGTTTTGAGTAAGATGAAAAACAAGAATCGGAGATTGTTGAATTGGAGTTTGATTTTACAGGAGTTTGACTTGGAAATTAAGCATGTAATGGGTACTGACAATGTAATTGCTGATTGCTTATCCCGCGTTTGAGTATGTGTATATATATCACGTGTTTATTAGCATATTGTATTATATGTATATATATATACCAGTGTCTACTTAACCATTTTTGTATTGAAAAGAAAAATTTTGCCTTTATGAGTCAAAATTTTTCCCTTTTGGAATGGAGGTGTAATGTGGAAAAAAAAAAAAAAGCCACTAGATGGCAGTATTGACATTTTTTTTGTTAAGCCCAGTCTGGAGCTAGGTTTTGGGGCATGCCTCAGAGGGGGCTGGAAAACAGTATATAAGGAGAAAAATTGAGAGAGTGGAAGAGTTGTTGGAGAAATTGCAAGGAGAAATTGTGGAAGGATACATTTGACCAGACCTGTCACTCTTTTAAAGACCTGTGAAGCTTTTTGTGGATTTTTGCCTGTGTTGGAGCACTTTCCTGTCCTAGGACATCGCAACACAGCAGCCCATCTCAATTACCAAGGGACTGTAAATATCTCATTTTTTTTATTTCAATCTTGGTCAGTAGGGTAGATTGTAGATTAGTTCTAAGTGTTTGTTTAATTAAATCTGTTGAAGTTTAAGAATTTTGTCTGTCATCCCTTGCTGTCCGTGACGTCATAACAAATTGACGCCATAACAAAGTGGGGCCATAACACTCTTAACTAAATCTTAATAAACTTGAATTTGCACTCAGACCCAATATAAAACTAAGGAAACTCAAAAATAAATGAGGACTGTAAACAGCTCTATTCACAATGTGCACAGCCAGCCCCCAGGGCGGCGCCGTATCTAGCAGCTTGTCCTATTAACACACACAGGAACCCGGAAGCAAAATTGAAAAAAGTGCCGCGAAATGCATCATGGGAAATTGAGCACTAGATAACCTAATAAGAAACTATCAGCTCTAACAACGGAGAAGTTTCCCAAACATTCTACTAATTATATGGTGGCATTAGTACATAAGCATTGAACTAAAAAGAGCATTGTAACAAACGACTGACTTACAGCAAATTGTACATAAACGAGGTAACAACAGAAAGTGAAAAATAAAATAAAAATTAACAAAAGTAGTGGGCTAAGTTAGCTTTTTAGCCATTGCTAGCCCCCATGTTGCTAGCTCCACTTGGCTTTTAACCAAACAAAAAAAGGGAATATTGTCCGCCACTGAGTTTCTGTAGCATGTAATTAAAATCGTAGGATTAGAAAATAAAAATAAAAACCTTGAGCTGATGACATAGTCCATCTAAGGAATCAGATTGTTCTTATGAAAAATACAAAAATCCGCTGTAGTTTTAATGAGATCAACGAATGCTAACGGGAGCATAGACAACCGGCTAGTGGGCTAGCCCTCATCACGGCCCCATAATACCTCTGTTCATCCCGTACTGTCCGCTTCAATTTGCCAGATGAAAGCCTCGACGTCCGCTGGTTTTTCACACGATCGTGTTCTGTCCTTGTGGGTCACCAGGACCTTGCAGGCAGGCAGGAGCATTCCACATCGGATCTCCATGGAATGGAGCTTTTGTCTCACGGAGTCAAATTCCTTCTGTTTCTTGTGGACACTGGCTGCCAGGTCCGATTAGAACCACACCGGTTTATCCTTGTAAAGCAGACGTTTTTGGGCTCTGGCCGCTTTCAACACCGTCGTCCTGTCTCTGTCATTCAGAAATTGCATGATCAGAGTTCTTAGGGGAGCGTTGGGGTCGCTCTGGCCGACCCTATGGGCCCTTCCGAGGAAAATCCTCAAGGTTAATGTAACACCTATGGCCTCAGGGATCCATTTTTCGAGGAAGGAGCAAACATCACTTCCCTCCGCTTTCTCCAGGAGATTTACCAACCTTAAATTACACGCTCTAGACCTCACCTCCAGGTCAGCAACCTTGTCCCCCATTACTTTGTTCTTTTTTTCTAGTTGCTGGATCACCGACTGCAGATTGGCTACAATGTCCTCAGTGCTAGAGATACGAGCCTCTGCACTCTTGACTTGCTCAAAGCACTCCCCAACCTCTTTTCTTACTCCTTCAATAGCAGCCATAACTCTGTCAAATCTACTAGAGAAATCTCTTTTAAGTTGATAGGTTGATAGGCTTGAAGTATTGACATGTTTTTGGTTCCTTTATCTTCAGGGTTTTCAGCCAACTCAGCCGCCATTGTGCTAATAGTAGCCGCAGCCTCCCCGCTCTGTTTAGTCGAACTGAAATCTATTTTAGTCTGCGCATTACTGCGACCCTTTTGAGGTTTTGTCATTATGGTTGCCACCAGAATGCTTTTAAACAAAACTATTGCTCTCTTTCAGCAGTAGACTGGTTTATATTTAGGATTTTCAAAATTTTCCTGGAGGAGATACACACACGTCCGCCTAGCGTGCTGCCATACCGGAAGTCGCCAATTGCCATTGATTTGTTTGAAAATAGAAGACAGGCAGAGTAGGAAAAATAAAATATTTTATTTAATATTTTATTCATATTTTTATTTAAATGCTGCAACTGCGTTAACTTCCATGTAACTGAGAAGTTACTCAACACAGTTGCAGACCTGGTTGCCCCTCAGGAAATCTGTGTGTACTCTTGGGCTTAAAATGCATAAAATTTGAACCAAATGAGTAATTTTTGCAGAGCAGCTCAATTCCACACGAAACAGCTCTTGCAGCTGAAAGGTAAAGCACGAAAAAACAAACAAAATCAAGAGGGAAAAAAACATCTTAATTAAATTGTGCATATATGTCCAAACAGGCGCATGGAGGCCTAAATACAGCATAAATGATAGATATCTTTTCCAGATGAGAAAAGTATCCTCTTATGCCAAATGATCAAGATTCAATATTACCAATCATTAGAACCTGAGCGACAAAATCAGTCATAATGCCGCTGTGTGCAGCTGTTGATTGCTCCAACAAAACGGGAAACTCGGACCAACCTGTGGGCATAAGCTTGCACAGATTTCCCTTGGCAAAGCCTGACTTGTTACGACAGTGGTTGCACAACATCGGATTCAACGAAGAGTCACTGGTTATGTTCTGCGCACCTTTTACCCCATTGTTTCAAGGAGCACATTTACGCAAAGTATGGAAATGAGTAACCCAGTAAATATCAGAAGATTTTGAAAGATGATGCCATGCCAATGGGATTCAGTTATCGGCAGGCCCCCAAACCCAAGCGCCTGTCACATCAATTACAGATAGAACAGGGAGGGTTTCTAAATCTTATGTCAGCTTATAATTTGTCATTGTACTTATACCGATTCACAAATAAGTAATCGGACAAACTTCTGCCAACAGTTGCCACGTTGTATTTCATTTATCACCTCTGCGCTTTCAAGCTTTCCAGTGTCTGGGTGATGTGGCAAGCAACCCCCATTCCAGCAAACATGGCGCACCTCCAACAATGTATAAATGTGATCTTCTCAAGCTGATTTAGTCCTTAAAAAATCAAAAATTACCCAAAAATACATTTGAATAGTAGGGGCAGTGTACTTTTATTGGGTAAGAGCTGAAAAAGGTGTTTTCTTTGCCTTTACCTACATGTAGGCCTTAATAAGCTAATCAGTTTATGACATCGAGTGGGTGAGTTCTTATGTGATGCACTGAACTGAAATAGCTATTTTTTCCAGCAGGCATGGATGCATTGAACAGAAGTCATCCGTTCACGTGGGACAAGTTTGGCTCCAAAATCTGAGAATGTATAGTCAATTACAAGTTTTTATTGTGACTTGTTCAGTCACCATGTGGGACCCCACCCCACCGTAGCATTGTGGGGGCAATCGCTCTAATACCACTCCATAGTTGGTGCCTACGGTGGCCAACACAGATCACAACAAATGCAAACGCCATAACACGAACGCAAAAGTTTACAACAAACACAAACGCCACGACACGAAAGCAAAAGTTCACAACAAGAATGCGAACGCCACAACTTGAAAGCAAAAGTTCGCAACATGAATGTCAACGCCACAACACGAACGCAAAAGTTTACAACAAATACAAACGGCACAACACAAATGCAAAAGTTCACAACAGTTCACAGTTCGTGTTGTGGCATTTGTGTTTGTTGTAAACTTTTGCGTTCGTGTTGTGGCATTTGCATTCGTGTTGCGAACTTTTACTTTCGTGATGTTGCATTTTTGTTTGTTGTAAACTTTTGCTTTTGTGTTGTGGCGTTTGCATTTGTTGTGACCTGTATCAGCCACTGTAGGTGCCTGCACCTGTTACACATTCAGCTGGTAAAATTAAGGTAAAAACCAAATCTGTCAGCTGATTATAGATCATAAGTAGTGGGCGTGGTGTACATCATTTTTCAACCAATCAGAGTTGCCAAAATTTCTCCCATAGCTCTATGGTTTGGGAATCACAAATTCAGGTCCAGTGCAAAAAGGGCTGAATTTACTACACCCAAGGCCCATTCAACAGCGCCAACCCAGCATTTCAGTATTGGGGGGTCATTGCCCCGCCACCTTTTACTGTGGGGAGGCATAAAACCCAATGCCCCCCCCCAGAAATAGTGCTTATGTGTATAACACCATAGGAATTCATCTTGTTTAATGTTCCCTGAGCAACTTTTCATCTTTATTTGAGCCCTGTATAATGGTGAAGGATAAGGGACAAAATTAAGACACCTGAAAAATCAGAGGAGGCTATATAGTTGCCAAAGCCAGGTACTGATCTGGGAAATAATGAGCTGGCGCTGGTAACTGAGCGGCTGGCAGATGGTGGGATATGTGAAGCCAACTGTTCACTCGATCAAAGTGCTAACTCGTGTCTAACCCAGCAATCCACTGGATCGGCTGCTATCTTGGCTGGTCATTCGTAACCGAGGCTGGTAACTAGCATGCCGAGGATGACAACCCATTGGATTAGTAACTGGCTTCAGGCTCATTAACTTTCAAGGTAGGAAACAAGCATGTTGAGGCAAGCAATCCACTGAATCAGTTACTGGCTTGGCTGCTCAGTAGCTTCCGCAGCAGGTAACTAGCATGCTAATGTTTGCAACCCACAGGATCGCCCACTGGCTCGATGGGTAACATAGACGCCAAGGCTAGCAACCCACCAGATTGGCAACTGGCTTGGCTGGTCAATAGCCTCCCAGGCTGGTAATAGGCACACTGAGGCTAGCAACCTGCTGGATCTGCTTCTGGCTCGGCTGGTCCTTACTATAGAACTGTTCCTCCCCAGGAATGCCAACTGTGGGTCATTCCACGTCAAATCATCCAGGGGGTGCCAGGTCACCTCCTCAAAATTCTTTGAAAAAATTCACGAGTAAATATTCACACAAAATGAAAAAATGCCAAATATTAGGCCAGTATCTCAAATAGTTTTCAAGTTATAGCCCTTTGAAATTTGAATAATATACTGAGAGGCATTAAAAACGCATAATAAAATATACTGTTTTAAGTAGTGGTAAATGGTTTCTTTCATAGTTGCAAAACATGGTCTCGGGAAACTGTGCTTTTGGTAGTGAGACCTGCCGTCACTGTTATCGTTACATTGGCAGTCAATTCAGCAGTTCTTATGCATTATCTGATATGGCAGAAGACGTTTTATGGAATGTATTTTTGTGGCTTGACAGATGACGCACTTTGTTGGGGACGACAGCTGACACATCTGGTCATTCTGTGTCATCCCTGCAGTCTGGATACAGTCGTTTAATGGAAATTAATGCGTCCAGAATCTTTTCTTTGAGACTGGCCATCATTCAACATTCAAATTGTTTGATTCTTCCGAGATTGATTTGTTTGTGGCATTTAAAGTGGGAATGATGTGACTTTATGTGTTTTTTTTATTGGCCCTGATCTTCAACTTTTCATGTGCAAAATAATTTCTCCCAATGCGATTTACAACCATGATCCAGGGAACTGTGCTGCATTTAGATAATAATAATGAGGTGTTAAACCAAGAAAGGATTCGAACCCAGACACTCGACATTTTGCAATACTTACCATACCTGATGGTCATCATGTCAACCAGCAAAAGGAAAAACAGTTTTCAGTTTTCAAATTAGACGATAAAAATCACTTTGCTTTTTTAATGCCTTGCAGTATATTTTCAGTTTTTTGGTGAGCCCATTTTCAGCCAACTTTGGCAACTTATTGCTCCAAATTGATTGGTCATACAAAGCTGAGATTGGGTATACTAACCATATTCGTCCCCTAGAATCTGAAAATGGCCTTATATTCTGTGTATCTTGATCCACGTTTGTATGGTAAAGCCTCAAAATCAGCCGAAAACACAAAATGCCCAAAAACGATACCACATTTTATGACCTGTAACCCAGGGACAAAGTTAGATAAAAGGCTAGAATTCATTTTTTATGATTTTATGATATATCTCTCCGTAAAAATGCAGTAATCAAAGTAATATCATTTGTAGAAGTTTTTTAATGAAATAATTTCTAAGTAAATTTTTCCAGTTTTGCCCCAAAATGCCCTTTTTTGCCCTTAAGTAACAAATCAACTATGGGACTCTGTCAGCCTCTCTAAGGCCCTCATTTATCAAACTTGCGTAGGATCTGAGCCTGTATTCACAAAGCATCTTAGCGCTAAAAGTAGGTCGTAACTGCCGGATTAAGGAGAAACTCAAAAAAAAAATGGGCATGTCAGTCATAAATTTGGGACTCCTAATTATTTTTACTAAATGTTATTCACAAAGCATTTTAGGCCTAATAGTAGCTCCTAAGTCTCAAAGAGCTTAAAAGTAGTCAAGAGGACTCCTAACTCGCTAAAACCTACTCACAAAGAATCGGAAAATGGCTGCTGCTGTTGAAAGACGGAATGACTTGGAAATTCTGAATGATGCGCAGTTGTTGAAAAGATATCGGATCAACCGTGAAGGGATTTTATTTGTTGTTGACTTGGTGAGGGAAAAATTATGTCTCCAACCATGAGAAATAACCCAATAAGCCCTGAAATAAAATGTTTGACAGCACTTCGTTACTTGGCCACCGGAAAAATGCAACTTTGCAACGCGGACAATTTAGGGATTTCACAATCATCCGTCAGTCGCCCAATTCAACAAACAATCAGTGCACTCTGTGAACCTCATATCATCCGACAGTTTATCCGATTTCCAATGGACATTCGCTGACAACAGAATCAAACTTGAATTCATGCACATCTCATGTATGCCTGGTATCATCGGTGCTATTGACGAGACCCATATTCAAATTATTTCTCTGACCCAAGATGAAGAGGTATTTGTAAATAGAAAAAAAAGTTCATTCCATCAACACCCAGATAGTATTTGATGCCGAAAACAATATTTTGGACATTGTTGCGAAATGGCCAGGATCCACGCACAACTCGCATTTTTTTTCTTCTTTTTTTTTTAATTTGGCATCTCCAATCCCACCCGAATCTGGAATACCCAATTGGTGAACTATGTACAAGGCTTGCTCGTATGCGACCCCTTGCTGCCAATTCAGGAGAGTGTAGACAGTTCGCGGCTCTCCTCCGAAGCACGCGCCTGTCAGCCACCGCTTCTTATACACTCATTGGTTGAACCTTTGCAAGTTCAGAACGAGGGCGGAGGATACCCGGACATGACCAGGCTTAGAATCTTCCTGACGAGCGCCCGACTGGCCAACAGGAGGCGCTTGAGCAACGAACAAGGCAACTATTGTAATCCCTTCCCGCCAGTCCCTTCCCAATTTGCAACCCTGTAGCGCAATAGCCAATTGTGCGCTACTCTGAAATAGCTGCCGACCACTGCCGGCTGGTACAAAGCGGGGCTCAAAACGACTCGCATTTTAATGGAAAGCGGCTAATGCCAATTATTTGACAGGCATTTTGTGCCTGTGGGATGCCACTTGCTCGGGGACTGTGGCTTTAGTGCTATATCTCCCCCTGCTATGCATGAATTATTTTATTAGGATATTGAGCGAGGGTTACATTTAATAGATCGTCATAATAATACCAGCCTACGTCATATTTTGTATGCATATTTAAATTGTGGGCTATAATGACAAACCAAGCTTAGTATGCTTTCCTGTTTGAACGATAGCCCGTTTATAGGCTGCAATCTCGGACCTCCCCTATGATTGCAGCCCATACCACCGCTTCTCGCAGTTGTCTGCCATCCGAGACGCAAGGGGACTGCAGCATTGATGTGTAGGCTGATAGGACTATCCCACACGTCCCGCTTGTATTTGCCGTTCACCCCCGAGCCAAATTTCCCTTTGATAATATGCTTTCTCTCCAGCACCAACTGGGCCAGCAGCAGTAACTGGTCATGGCAACAACTGGGCTTTTGCGTCCTTTTTGAACTTTCATCCATGACAGTTTTGGGCAAACAAACTTGAGCAGCCCAACATTTAAATGATTGCAACATATTCTCATTAGGGTAATAAGTTGCTAATTATTGGGGCAAATGATGCGTTTTATTATTGACTTGTTTTATGCTATTGGCGTTTTTACAACCATCTCTTTCCTATTTATATTTGCCTAAAACGTGGTATGTGGGGACTGCGCATAGTGCATTTTCAGGAGTGCTCAACATGTTATTATTTTATGGGACAAACCAGCCGCTTGGACTATTTTTCTTCATTTTTTCTTCCATGGGTTGTATGTGGGATATTTTTTTTCAATGGGCCGCCCTGTCACCAAACAACCAATCACCGTGCTCATTGTCCCTAGACTCGTGCATGAGAATTGACGTCACCCATAGCAACGGAGATTTGCTCCCACCTATCTCAGAGCTACTCCTAGTCTAGGAGTTACCAGTTTTCTTAACTAAAAGTTGCTCTCAGTGGCTTTGTGAATAACTTTTCAGATTTTACTCCTGCATAAAATGTTTTAGCGCGACTCAGGAGTACTCCTAGCGGTAAGATAAGATGCTTTGTGAATACGGGCCCTGGTGTAGATTCTGTTGTAAATATCAGCGTGCAGTAGGTGTCATGTCTGATTTACTAAAAGTGTGTACGTCGCTGATTTCGGTGTAGAACTGGCGTGCCGTTCATCAATCTGGCGGCTGAAACCATCGTAATTTACATGACACTCCCCTAAATTCATGTTATAGGAGGCATAGTCCCGCCCACTTTATGACATGGACTCTCGAAAGACGGCAAAGAAGAAAGAACTTCACTGAGGAGGAAATATAAATGATCACGTCCGAGGTGGAGAAAAACAAAATAATTTTATTTGGAAGCCTTAAGAGTGGCATAAAGGGAGCCCAGAAGGCTGCAGTTTGGAAAACTATTGCTGCTGCGGTAAACACCGTTGGGGTGGAAAACCGGAGTGCAGCAGACGTTTGATTTAATTCATTATCAAAGTGACTACTCGCACTTATTAAAGTGTGTCCAAGCACAAAAATTCAGCATTTGCCACATGTATAAGTGCGAATAACATCGACCTTAATAAATTTAAGATCCATGATATTTTATGTTACATAGCCTACATAATTGACAATCCAAATGCTTTACATACAGGTTAAAAAAAAGTGGTCCGATTTTAGGATCGCTACCAAAAAATGGGTTGCGGCGCTCAGGCGCAGCAGCGCACAGTCCGGTGGAGCCCAACCAGACTCGAACCTTCAGCGGTCACCGTTCGAGGAGTGCGTGGCAGCAGGGCTCCCCCTCCATCGTGCGAATAGGAGGCGGTGGGGACACGGATGAGTCCCCTCCGCCTTGATTGGAGCTGCATGAGGGTGATTGTTAAAATACAGTCTGCAGAGATCACTCTTCATTGTACTTTTATTACTATTACTCCATGACATTTTATTGGGTGCCACACAAAACGAGCAGCCACTCGTCACTTTCCCGGAGGAGATCCTCTCTGTGCCGAAAGTTCCTCTCACGTCGGACAGAAGCTTATTCCTCTAACAATAGAAGATCTGCCATTGTGAAAATGTGATCACGGTCAAAGTGTCCGTAGGCCTATATATACTGAGCAACAACAGAAACGCAAGTTAGCTAGTAAGTTAATGTACTGTTATGGTTACTCAGTCAAAGTGACTGCAAAATAAAGAAAAGTTTGATGAAATGAGTGTAAATGTGCATGCGCTAGTAATAAATTTGATTTTCTAAAATAATTACACGCAAACTTATTTTCCAGTCTGCCTTTAAAGGAGGACTATACTGACCTACACATTTTGACTTAATCTTATAGTAATTAACTCCAACATAATATCCACGGTCGATTTTTTGTCCATACATACCCCCTATTCTTTTAAATGACCATTAATGAGCCGGAATTGCTGTTTCCAGGAGGCCGCCATTAACGTCACAAGTGGCATGAGAACTTGCGAGATTATAACGTCACACTGCGGCTGCCACATGCATTCATGTGCATGATGCATGCGATGTCAAAATGTCTGAATACATGGATATCTAAATAAATTAGACTACCAACCAATTTAAAATTGTTCATTGAGCGAATCAACTGTTTGATTCCAAATTGAGCCAAGTAAATGGGAAGGGGGTGAAAGCAATTGTCGAGTAGAGGAGGATAATTTTAAAGACCTTAACTTTGCTTAGTTCAGCACGCAGTTTGCCTGAATGTGTTTGCTTGATTATTACATTTGGCCGTTGTATGCAAATCTTGTTCAATTATTAAATAAAAATGTTTAAAATTTGCCCTGGTGCATTTGTCCAGATTTGCCTGAACTGAGTTCAGTTTGCCTTGTGTTTGTTTGATTATTACTTTGTCTTCAGTGCATTTGTCCATTGCTTGTCAATTTGTCCATTGAAAAATAATTTCTCTCTCACATTCACATTTGATGCACTTCACACAATGTTTTCTACTTCACGTATATTTTTAGACGCTTAAAAACCAGGGCCATCTTAACATGATTTTATTTTTAAGAAATCTTTTTTAATAATATGTGAAAGTTTTCTGATGAGAGGTGGAATTCAGAGGTCTGCTATTTATTCAGATTACTGACATTATTTCAATCTAGCACGGTAGCCTGGTTCGGTTTTTCTGCTTCTCATCATCTCTTCTAAATCATTATTGGCTTGATTTTGGTTTTGATTGGTCAGTTGGCTGAATAAATGGCTTGATTACAAGTCAGGCAAAGTACACGGGAATTGATTTAAGGTGAGCTAATTATGCCAAGGTGACGGCAGCTGTCCAGCCTCGCTGGTAATTAGCAGACTTCAAATCGCACTTTTCTTTCCGGAAGCATTTCAAATGGCCTCTGATGTTAGTTCACCTCTAAATTAAAGTTGTGTCGGATAGAAAAAGGTAATAATCAAGCTCGTCTGTCTGCCCCATTGAGGAAGCTGGAATATCTCGGTCATTCAACAATCTCAATGCAAGACCGCAGGACAGTGGAAATTCATGGCGCTGACAGCCGCACTGACGTCACGATTAGGGGCGCCCCAAGCGGATCGAGGGTGACTTTTCGTCTGCTGTGGTGAAAATGGCGCGGTCCACTAGTTTTGTAAAATCGCTCATAAAAATTAAAGAAATCGCAAAATAAAGAAAACAAAGTCATAGGAGCTTTTTTCATGATATATTGAAATAATAACACCCAACTTTCCCAGCCATGATAGTCCTCCTTTAATTAACTTGCGTTTCTTTTGTTGTTCAGTATATATCTGACTGGACATACCACACTGCATATCTGCCAAGCCACGCATTGCGCTTAATCAAATTGATTGTAATTATCTAGCCTGACAAGCAGGTTGTCTCAAAATATAAGTTTAATTAATTTCTCAACACAGGTGTCTTATTTATTTATGTATTCATTCATTTATTAATTTAGCCTATTTATCTATTTAGCCTATATATTCATTTTTCTAATAAGAGCAACAACAGCATGACGTCCGCATCGCTGCATATGGTTTATTACTCATTTTGACAGCTGCGCTTGTTCCTGCATGTTGTTCACTGGTTTCAAATCTGCGAACACCTGGTCAGACCTGGCGTGAGATTTTTGCGGACCGTTCGCTCATGTTCTGATTGATAAATGCCGATCCTTGCGGGAGATTTGGCGTACACCCATTTTTTTGGTGTACGCACATTTAATAAATGAGGGCCTCAGTCCGGTAAAACTTTTGATAATTTTTTCAACTTTTAATGGCATGCTGGTCATCAGTGGTGTCAGTGCATGCATTCTGCTGAGGGATATAATCATTTGTCCTCATGCAAAGTTTTGCTTCGTGCCCACGGTTAATATCCCCACTACAAATGAATGGATGTACCGTGCCAAAGAACTGGCAGAGCACAGAATATTTTCATGCATAAGTCACACATTTTCCACATTTATCAACTTGTGGCTTATGTTTGTTCCTTTTACTCCAAAGCAGTAAATGAAAATTATGATGACTGAGTGGGTGTGCACAGTGATAGGCATTGATGTTCCAAAGAAAATAAGATCACCGATGCTGGTTGTTTTTCATCCTTTTATGCGAAATACATTATCCGAATGTTGAAAAATACTCCTCTGCGTCAAATTTTTTGTGTGTAGAAATAAACCATCCACATATGTCTTTCAAGTGTTTCCAAGCCTGCAAAATTCCTTCAAGAAATTAAAAGAATTTAATAATAATTCATATTTTCTGGTGAAATTAAAATAGCTGCAAATATTGTTTGGCACATTTAATGTATCCACAATTTATCTGGTTGGAAGAAAGTACTCTGCCTGGAGCTTTGTTTTCTGTCTGATATAAATTATAAAATTTTGAAACTCATATCACTAACATTTCATTTCATTATTTTTTGGGGAGGGTGTGGGAGTTTTGTCCCACCCTGAACACAACCAAAATGTTGAGTTCACAATAGCGACCTGCGCCCATCAACTCAAGAGGGGGATGTCTTCGCACAATATTCATCTGACTTACTTGACCACTCCCCACTGCAGTTGCGTGACAGTTAGCGTAGTTGTAGCACGTAGAGCAACATTCGCCTGGCCGCGAAATTACGAATCCTACTATGGCCACGCCAAAACCCGCCCCCCTCTGTCTCTGATTGGCTGGGTGTTCTGTGCGCTGCACCGACATTCTCCGCAAATTGAGCTCCGCAGAATCATGAAAGCGAGTGTAATTTCGCAATGTAATTCACCTGTGTACCCAAGTGCTGAGATGGCTAACTTTTATCAACTCACATGTTTACAAATGTTACTTTAATAGTATCCAAGTGCTGGCTAAGTTAACTGTGCTAGCTAACGTTTTTATTGTTGACCTAGTGGTAAGTTAGCTAGATAACTTTTGAAGACCAGGGCCCCATTTCAGAAAGCGGAGTTAGTGGTAACTCTGAGTTGCAGGAATCTGAGTTTTTCGGTCTTAGTGTGAGGTCAGTTCAACTCACTCCGTGAAGGTAACCTGCTCGTTGGCAGGTTTTCTTTCAGTAACTCAGTGTTTCTTCTCCTCCTGAGACTGAGAAGATCTGAGACATGGCGTGTCCGTTCCTTGAAGAGAGAATGACATTGAAGCGCAAATGAGAAGAAATCACCGTTAGGAGAGAGTTATCCGACCACGTTTAGATGTTTTATCATTTCCGGACGAATATTTGTTTTAGCGCTCCATTTCTCTGTGGATTCTATGACTTATTTCAACAAAATTCTCAGCCCACATATTGCTCGTGTGACACACCGAGGACACGCTCTCAGTTCAGAACAAATTGCTTAGCTCTTCTTTTTTTTTTTTTTGCAAACGGCAGTCTTCATTATCGTTTAGTTTTATGACGGAAAGAAACAACCACGACTTCATTAAAGGCACAGTCAATTTCTATCATGAGTGGCCTCCTCAAAGTGCAAAATAATGAAAAACTCCTCAAAGTGCAAAATAATGAATAACTCTCTGGAGAGTTTTAACTCTTCACAATACATGTCGGAAAGTCTGCTAATTAGCTAAAATGAATGATCAGCAGTTCATATGTTCAATTCATTTCAAGTCAAAAGATCTCAAGATAGAACAACTGATGTTTTAAAACGTGAAAATTAAAGTCTGTGGAATTATCCTGAAATAAGTTACTTGCATCAGCTTGGAATGAGAAAAAAGATTCCACTTGTATCATCTTAAATAAAATAAGGCCAACTTAAACTTGCATTTTTTATCTTTTTGCTTCCTGCAAGAACAAATGCAATAAATAATATTTTGTATGTTGAGCAAACAAGTAAAATCATCCCCCTGTTATCCCCTCATCCACCTGTAATTGATGCTCCAGCATTTGGATTTCTAATTTAGTTTTCTGTATTTGCAGCCTTTTGTGGTCCATTTCTGGGTTGGATTTTTTTTCAATCTTTTTTTCTAGATACAGCATATACAGCTGCTTCACAGGGAGCTACGGGAACACAAAAAAGACACTGAATCTTAGTGCCATGTCTGATTTGTTACAGTGTAAGTCACAGGCCAGTGGTGAACATCTTACAGAGGTAAGCTGTGCTGCAGAGGTGGATGGACCGTCTTCCCCCATGTAATTTCCATCAGTACTCCCTTTAAAAAAATAAGGTGCAAGTTTTATGAAGATATTCCACGATCATCAACTGTTAGATCTTATTTTTAAGCTGTACACCTCAGTAGGCCTCTTTTTGTCACTCTCTATGGCAGCTGACACAGTCTGCATCATCCTCCTGTGGTGAAATTTACAATGATTTTGTGTTCTACTCTCACCAGTTATTAAAAAATAAATGAATTATTAAGAGCACTTACAATTTTATGAAGGTCTGTAATAGCAGAGGGCTCCACCAGACAGATTATGCCATCAGTTACTGGTAGGAGATAAAGATTAGATTGTTAAATTATGACTTTAACTAATTCACGAATTTAAATTCTGTTTTTCAAATAGTGTGCTGGCTATATCACAATTTTTCAAATGCCTATTTACGTCTAAGCCATCATAATTTTGCCAGACAGACAACTAAGAATCTGAAAAAGTATTCCTTTTACAACACCAATTCCGAAATAGTTGGGACAAAGTGTAAATTGTGAATAAAATCAAAACGCAATGACTTTCAAATCATACCAGCCAATATTTTATTCACAATAGAACAGAGATAACATAGCAAATATTGAAACTGAGAAATTTTACAATTTCATCCGCAAAATGAGCTCATTTCAAATTTGATGGCTGCTACAGGTCTCAAAAAAGTTGGGACAGGGCCTGTTTGCCATGGTGTAGCATCCCCTCTTCTTTTTAACACACAGTGGAGGCGTCTGGGCATTGAGGAGACAAGTTTCTTGAGTTTAGCCATTGAAATTTGATCCCACTCTTGTTTAATACAGGCTTCCAGCTGCTGGAGAGTTTTGGGTCTCCTTTGACGGACTTCTCGTTTAATTATGCGCCAAATGTTCTCAATCGGTGAAAGATCAGGACTGCAGGCAGGTCAGTTCAGCACACGGACTCTTCTACTACGAAGCCATGCTGTTGTGATAGCTGCAGTATGTGGTTTTGCAGTGTCCTGCTGAAATACACAAGGCCTTCCCTGGAATAGATGTTGGCTGGAGGGGACCATATGTTGCTCTAAAACCTTTATATACCTTTCATCATTCATGGTGCTTTTCAAAACATGCAAGTGTCCCACACCATATGCACTAATGCATCCCCATACCATCAGAGATGCTGGCTTTTGAACTGAACGCTGATAACAGGAGGAGTGGTCTTTCTCCTCTTTAGCCCGGAGGACACAACGCCCATGATTTCCAACAAGAATGTCAAATGTGAACTCGTCTGACCACAGGACACTTTGCCACTTTGCTACAGTCCATTTTAAATGAGCCTTGGCCCACAGAACACGGCGGCGTTTCTGGATCATGCTCAACAGTGGCTTCCTTTTCGCATGATAGAGTTTTAGGTGGCACGGTGGACTGTTTTTTTTTTTTTTTAATTTAACCATTATTTAGCCAGGGAAACCCATTGTGACCGAGGTCTCATTTTCAATGGTGCCCCGGTTACATACAATACAATTTACAATCCTAGAAACTACAACAAAGAAGCAATAAAAATAATTTGAAGAAAATCAGCAATAAAAAGACAATAAAACATCAGTACTTAAAACATTCACATACCTCAACATCAAGCTCAAAGGCATTTAGTTTAGCAGTCTCCTGTGACTTATTCCAGGCGCTAGGTACACAATAGCTAAATGCAGTTTTTCCCAGTTCAGTTTTGACTTGTGGCACCCCAAGGACTAACCAATCCAGAGATCTTGTCTGATAGCGATTGGAACGCCATGCAATGAGAGATGTTCAGTAATTAGGTAGCTTTAAAATGATAGCTTTATACGCATACAAAACTGCTAGACTGTGTTTACAGACCGTGGTTTCTTGAAGTATTCCTTGGCCCATTTAGTAATGTCAATGACAGAACCATGCCGGCGAGTGATGCAGTGGCCTGAGGGCCCGAAGATCACGGGCATCCAGTAAAGGTCTTCAGCCTTGTCCCTTACGCACAGAGATTTTTCCAGTTTCTCTGAATCTTTTGATGATGTTATGCACTGTCGATCATGAGACCTTCAAAGCCTTCGCAATTTGACGTTGAGGAACATTGTTTTTAATGTACTCCACAATTTTTTTACACAAGCCTTCATAGGTTGGAGAGCCTCTGGCCATCTTTACTTCTGAGAGACTCAGCCTCTCTAAGACATCCCTTTTATACCCAATCATGACACACACCTGATGCCAGTTAACTTAATTACTTGCTAAATGTTCTTTCAGCTGATTCTCTTATATATTATTTGCTTTTTCAGCCCGTTTTTTGCCTGTGTCCCAACTTTTTTGAGACCTGTTGCAGCCAGAAAATTTGAAATAAGCTCATTTTGTGGATAAAAATGTAAAATGTCTCAGTTTCAACATTTGAAATGTTATCTTTGTTCTATTGTAAATAACATATTGGCTCATGTGATATGAAAGTCATTACATTTTGATTTTATTCACAATTTACACTTTGTCCCAACTATTTCGGAATGGGGTTGTATTACACGTTAGCCACTGAATGCTGTTTAAATAGGTAGGGTAGACTATGCAGTTGCTTTTGGTGAAATTACACCTTACTTGTTTGAACGATATTTTTGTATTTCATTTTCAGTTGCTGCCATGTGCGTTTCGTGCCTGTTGGGCTGCGCTCGCACATATCAGGTAGAGCAGGGTAAGACGCCCCCGAGGGTAAGATGCCCTTTGCTTATAATTCAATTTCAGCTGTGCCCAATATGTGGCTCTTGACTTAGACAAATGCACTGCCACCTGGAGGGAAATTCTGAGCAACAGATGAGTCAACAGAGCAAGTGACATGTGAGTGCAAGTCCAAGTGACACGGTCTTTCTTATAAAAAATGACCATATTAATCATGTTGCCACAAGTATTTGAATGCCCCAGGAATCCGCAGGACATGTCAGTGTAACTCTCTGATGCTTTCTCTATGTGTAAAAGGGGTCCTGTGTCGTGATAATAGGAGAAATTGGGGTTAATGAGCCAAAACCAATATGGTGGTGCTGGGGGTAAGATGCCCTTTTTGGTTTGGGGTAAGATGCCCCCTAGGGAAGGAAGGCATCTTACTCCATTTTGAGTCGTATTCATTCTGTTTTATGAGTTTTTTCTAAAAATTATGTTCTATTTATAGGAAAAATATATATCAGACATGATTATTTTTATAAACAACTTGGGAATGGAAAGTTAAGTGTATCCATACATGTTAAAAGTAGGGCCATACAGAGTTACACAATAATGAATCATATATGCATCAATAAGGGTCTAAAAAGAAATATATTGGGTGAAATGCATTATGGTCACTTTTAATTTTAAAGACTTTTCATGGATACTCATATACATTCCATACCGCCACATGTTTATCTAATGTGGTGCCTAATATTTTTTAGTAGTCCAAAAGATATAACCATCTATTCCTTGATGCATTTAATGCTAGCAGTACCTTGCCATCACTTGTGCCTTAGTGTTTAGTCAGTTAATAAAAAGTTAAGTTTAGGAGAATGTATCTCTTTCTTCCCCGATTTCTTTAGCCAGGAAATTTCTAAAAAGATGTTGGTCTTTTGTATGATGTGTACCTGCCAATTAAGACAGTTATAATATGATAATTATTCATGTGAAATGCAGTAAAACTAGTATGTATTAGGCTTTACAAGTTATTCTAGATAACGTAAAACATGGGGGGCATCTTACCACATCCAGAAGGGTATCTTACCCCAGGGGTGGGGTAAGATGACCTTTAAAAAAATAAAAAAGTAATTAAACATTTAAAAATATTTCTATTGTGACTTTGTCATAAATCTTTTGAGACGTGGTAGCCAACTTTACATACTATCCATTCAAGCAAAAAAAAAAAAAATCATTCACGTTGTTTACCTTCAGTTATGAAGATTCCTGCTTAAGGGGGGCATCTTAACCCGCTCTACCCTACACACAAGCACAAATACAGTACATGGTCGTTCAATAAGTAGAGCTTGCGTATTTTAACCTTCATTTGGTTGTTTTTTAATACTGCCGCATTAACTCAGTCAGCGACTTTCTGCAACACAAAGTCACACAATATATTACTGTATTACTTTTGTTTTTTTTTTTTAAGAAATATGTGTTCGCAGTGTACGCCTTTATTAAGATCTCCAACTCCGCTGGAGAATAGTAAGACGCACGAGTTCTTTTCTCCACCTTTGCCACGATGAATTATGTTATCTGTGTTCGTTTTTAATATCCTCATGCACAGGCCTGACTCTTTTTGTTTCAACATGTAAGATTCAGGCAACGATATCCCAGATATCCCAATGTGCGCTGAGGGGAGACGGTGGGCCAATCAGAGAAAGAGAAGCGCGTGTCTTTGCAGGGTTTTGGCGTGGCCATAGTAGGATTCGTAATTTCGCCGCCTGGCCAACCAGGAGTGGCCGCTACAGAGCAATGAGACTAACAAATTTTAACCTGCTTAACCTCCATTATCCCCAGCAAGGCAGTGTCCATTGTTGCCTCACTCATGCGGACCTCCAACCATAGCCAGATCTATTAGCTGAGATGACAGAGCTCCCAAATGAAGGAGGCCCAATCACCACAATTTCTGAACCTTGGTGCGAAATCTTTATATTTCCTAAATGAACCACAATTACCAAAGACTTTTCAAATATCCATGAACTCCATTAATCTTGACAAAGGCCAATAAAGGACTAAAGCAAAAAATAAAATAAAGACAATGAAAATAATTTGTCCCAAACATTGAGGTGCTGTAAAAAAAAAGGTGTCACGTCCATGCCTGGCAGCCCAGTGACCATGCCCCCATCTACAATGAAGTCTTCACTTCCTCGTTCCAATTCACCAGAGTGCTGATTGTATTCACCTGTGTCTGTTTCTACTCCCAGTTTCTGTTATGATCCTGTCCTGCCTGACCATGTTTTGATTATGAATGCTGCTTTGTCTGACCATGCTTTGTATTTTGTATTGTAATTTAGATGCTCTGCCATGTTTTGTTTTTGCTTTGTCTGTGTATGTCTTCCATATTCCACCATTGCAGTTATATTCCGGTCCATGTTTTGTGTCATACCATGCATTGCACTTTCTCTCCCCCTGTCTGGTCTTTTGTCATGTGATCGCTCACTGCCCCAGTATTGTGTGCCACACTTTCGGGTGATTTCATGGTTTCTGGGATTTCAACCATTCCTTCCAATCTCGTTTACTTCCTTCACCCTGCTTTTCTATTTTACTAACAATACTAACAGTTTGTTGTTTTAGTTAAACTTACTAACCAAGACTAACATTGTTTATAGTACTAATTTACTAACAAGCGCTAGGGATTGTATAGCTGCACATTACTAATTGACTAACAAGCTCTCAGCACTCGCTCTGCTCTAGTCTCCGCCCCTTGCCTTCACTCAATTTACTTTGCTGTGCTTCGCAGATTCTCTGCACCTGGCTAATCACTGTTCTGCCTCTCACTCTGTGCACGGTAGAACTCCCTAACCGAGCCGTATGTTTGTCAGTAGGCTGTCTCTGTGATCCCTGTCCGCGTTTTTGGCTTTTTTTTGCCAATTTCTTGTAATCAGGTACTTCCTCATGTTCATTCCTTTGTAATTAATCTGATCCAGCTCACCTGTTCCCTATCATCGTATGTGACTTCCCCTACGTGTATTTAAGCAGTCATTTCACTCACAGCTCTTGTCAGAACATTTTCCCTGTGCTGCGATCGTTGATGCCTTGTATTCATAGTGTTATACTTCTGACTAGAATGTCCCCGATTCTGATTTTGGCTTTTTCTCTGATACTTCTCTGCCCGTGTACCGTACCCGTTTTGCCTGACCCTGAGTTTAGTCTCTGCTGCCCTGTTAACGGTTCGGATTACGTCTACTGGACTTTGGCTTTGGATTCTCTGACATACCCGTGCCTGTGTAAATTTAACCTGTTTTGCCCGACTCTGAGTTTTGTGTTTGCTGCCCTGTGTACAGTTTGGATTACGTCCCTGGGATTCCGATTTTGGATTGTGGACTCTGTACCTTTGCCTTCTGCCTTGTGGGGGTTAACCCCCCAACTTCAATAAAACTCATTTGCTGAAACTTCCTGGTCTCGCATTTAGTTCCAGAATGATACCTCACAGTTTCAGTCAGTGGTCACGGGCGTCGTCATATCCACACTGGTTTCCTTAGCTTCTGTAATTCCTAGTCCTTGTTTCCACGTATTTTGATATCACTTAGCTCCAGCGTTTCCCGGTTCTTTGTAGTCTCGCAAATAATTATGTAATTACCGTCCCTTTATTACCATGTACTTTGCTGGTGTTTTGTATTTTTGCCACTTTACCTTTTGTGTTTGATATCATAGTTCCTTTGTTACTTTGGCTTTTGTTTAGTAGTTTTGGGGTTTATTTTTTCCTTTGGTACTGCTTTTTGTTTCGGAGTATGACCTTGGTATTTTCAATCCCCTGATTTGTGTTTCTGTGTAGTATTTCCTTAACTCCTGCATTGTCTTGTTGTATTTATCCATTTCCTAGTTCACGTCAATTGTTTTCTTCTGTTATTTTAATATTAAAACTCCTGCTCCACTTAACTACCTGTTCCACGTCATCATCCTTAAGTGTCCCCTGAAAAAAAAATGAGCTGTTATTTCAGCATGATATCAAAATATATGAAAGTAACCTTTTATTTTTAAAAAAACATGCATTTATTACAAATCTAAAATTGTACAGCAGCATAAAAATGTCTGTCCAGAATCATTTGAAGCTATTGTGTTTCCATGTATTTTCATGTAATCTTTTTCAATTAAAATGTCTCTCAGATATTGATGTATGTATTCAGTGGACCATTTATTGCCACCCCTGACTGGAAATGCACGTAAAATACAGCAGTATTCAAAGAAATTATAGCATTGTAGAAATAATCTCAAAATGCCAACACGTCAGAAATACTTAATGAATTAAATTTATCAATCAAGGAAAAATCATTTTCGTCAAAATCAGTTTCTGAAGAAACAGTTTTAGTGGCAACCCTTCAGATTATTCGAAAGGAGCTTTGATTATAAGATGTTCGTCTGCGAGCCCTGTGATCGGGTGTTCGAATCCCAGCCCCGTCATTACCGGCAATGGCCAGAGGTCTGCATGGGAGAGGGAACAACCTTGCGCAGCCTCGCTGGGGATAATAGGGATTATAGTTAAAATTTGCTAGTTCATCGCTCTGTAGTGACCACTTCTGTTCGGCCAGGCGCATGTAGCTGTTCGAGCTAAATTACATGCTAACTAGTGTAATTAATAGCATTTGAGGGGGGGTAGACAGTTTGAAATGAAATACACCAAATGTAAATCTGAAATTCAATTCAACTTTAATAAGTTCATCCAAATTTAAAGGAAACTATATAATGCCATTAGGTCACTTCCTGTTTTGCTAGAACATTAAATGGGTTAACACACATGCAAAATCCCTTGGTTTCTTAAAAAAAGAATCAGTAGTTCAAAAGAGACAGATAATTATCGAAATTTGTTAATATGGTAACAGCTACAAGAGGATCCACAAAAGATTAACTATTCCACTGAGCACAGTCAGGGCAATTATTTAAAAAATTTTTAAAGAATGGAAAAGTTGAAAATTTGGCAGAGGACACAAACACATTTCACTCATCATGTTAGGAAGGAGAATGGTGAAAGAACTAATAAAATCTCCAAGAATGACTGAAAGAATGGCAAACCTCTGCAGCATCTTGGGGTCATGGGGTTTCAAAAAGTGTGATCAGATGCCATTTCCATGACTTCTAGCGATCTAGAAGGCTTACAAGGGTTGTTTTTAGCTCCCGCCGCTCGCGGTGCGGGAGCTATGGTATTGGGCTCCGTCCGTGCGTGTGCGTCCGTCAACACATTTTGCTTTATCTCATCAACGATTTCAGTCACAGGCTCCTAATTTTTACTGGACATGCATCTCATGAAGGCCTACAAATGACGTGCCTAAAGGTGACCTTGGCCTATTTTTTCAAGGTCACTGGCCTAAAAATATCACCAAAAACTTCGACATTTTGCTTCATCTCATCAACAATTTCAGTTACAGGCTCCTAATTTTCACTGGACATGCATCTCATGAAGGCCTACAAATAACGTGCCTAAAGGTGACCTTGCCCTATTTTTCAAGGTCACTGGCTTATATATATAACCATAAACTTCGACATTTTTCTTTATCTCATCAACTATTTCACTTACAGGCTCCTAATTTTTACTGGACATGCATCTCATAAAGTCCTACAAATGACATGCCTAAAGGTGACCTTGGCCTATTTTTTCAAGGTCACTGGCCTAAAAATAGCGCCAAAAACTTCGACAATTTGCTTTATCTTATCAACATTTTCAGTTACAGGCTCGAGTGGCACAGGAGCTATGGTATCGGGCTCCATCCTTGCGTGCGTCCGTCCATGCGTGCGTCCGTCAACAAAAACTTCGACATTTTGTTTATCTTAACGGCGGGAGCTTCTGGGGCCGCCAGTGCGCTATATTTGACCCTAAGATGCAAAACCAAGTACATGCAATTTGCTTGGATCAGTAGATCAGTGATGTTCTGGGGCTGGAAGTCCAGGGGCACTGATAAGGGTCAACAGGTTATTGTATTCCACTAGGTAACAGGGAATTTTTGGCGACAATCTGGTTGCATCTGCCAGAGGGCTGAGACTCAGCTGTAGGTGGACTTACCAGGAAAACAATGACCCAAAACACACCTATGAAATGGTTACAACAAAATTAATGTTCTGCAAGTGAACACTGTGCCAAGAGAAATTTAATTGGGTTTATTAAGCGCATAGTGAAGCAGTCCTCATATATACTGTATGACTACTGTGGTTGAAAAATTAACTGTCAAGTTTAGTAGCTAGCTGGCTAAGAAGCCACGCAAGGATTATAAGAAGGTACTGCGTGCTTGCTGGCTATTTAAGTTAGTCTTGAGAGCAGCACTTTGCAAACTAGCTAGCTAGGTACATCAACAACCATGCCATATACCAAGTGTAACTAAGGTTACACTTGGAATTCATTTTGAATATTGACAGTAATTGGAAACACCTAGCAAGCTAGCAAAAGATTGTGCTTGAAAATAAATCTAAACCGCTGCTTCTTTGTATCTTACAAAAGCATAAAAGGTCCCTTTTAATATAAATTTCATTGCCAGTCCTGCGTTGTACTGATCTAGGTTACTGGTACAAAGAAGCCAGAAAAAAGTGGGTTGCACACATATTGATATTTATGGGCTTTTGCCAATTGAAGCTGGGACTTTGTAATCAAACATAAGCCATCGGTTGAGATATTCATATGATCGGCAGAACAACACTCATCCTACATGTGCTGTAGGAAGGGGAGCCAAATCTGAATGCCATGCGAAATGCCATGTTTTATAGAATAGGCAGCCCACAAAAAATTACAGGGTTATTTAATTTCATAGTTAATGGGTCGGTAAGCACTCCAGATACCAAAAGGTATGTGCACAAGAACTGAAATGGACTTTTTCATAATCTGTCCCCTTAAAACAATTCTGCAAAGAACAGTGGGCCAGAAATCCTCCACAGTGATGTAAAAAGACTCATTGCCAGTTATCGCAAACATTTGATCGCAGTTGTATAAGGTTAAGGAGGGGTAACAATTTTTTCACAGGGGTGATGTAGGTTTTTAATAACTCTTTACCTTCAATGAATGGAGTGATCATTTAAAAGCTGCACTTTGTCTTTACTCACACTTTCTTTGTCCTATATTAAGATTGGATGATTGGAAACATTTAAATGACAAATAAGCAACAATAGAAGAAATTGGGGGCAAATAGTTTTCCACTGCACTGTACTTAACTTGTTTGGACCGAACAGAGAGTTGATTTGTTTTGTGAAATTACTCTGCATGAAATATAAGCACTGTGGGTAGACTCTGTCTTACTCTTACATGAGGAAAATACTTATTTTTAGATTGTTCATTGGGGTATTATGACTGCAGTTCATTTTTCTCATATACCTCTCATTCTCCCATCCTGTTCTTACCTTGATCTGGACATTATGCAGCTGAATAAAGCCAAAATGCTTTTATATTTTAAAAACAGTTTTGAAATTAATGTGCTTTATAAAAAGATACCAGATGAAAAACTGTCAAGTGCTTCAAGACTGAAACGAACTAGGGATTCCCATTATTAGAATTTTAGGCATGAAACTATTTCACAATTATTTTTTAATAAATAGATTTGTATTTGAAGAATGTGGAGTGAATATTTTCAAAGTGACAATAAGTTTGAATGTTTTTTGAAACCATGGATAAAATAATGCATAGATGATAGGATTTAATGTAGAGTTAAAGTAACCCAGCCAAACAAGTACCTCAAGGATGACTAAAGGAGTGCTAAAGTTTGTGTACGGATCTGTTATCAAGTTCACAAAGAAAGGCATCCAACAAAGAATGAAGACTCCCATGACAATTCCCAGTGTTTTTGCTGCTTTTCGCTCAGAACTCTGTGACAGTTTGCTCTTATTTTCCTCATTTAAATGTTTTTGCTGAGTCATATCTCCAATTTTTCTTACGTGCTCCCTGGCCACAAAAAATATTTTGGCATAAAAACACATCATAATAGAGCAGGGCAGAAAAAATGCAAATATTGTCTCAAGGACTGCCCACAAAGAATTCAACAGCACAATACAACTACCCAAACAATTTATGGATGCAATGTAATTTTCCAACCCCTTTACATTAGCCCTAGAATACAGTAGACCATAGGAGTATATGCCTGCAGTGAGCCAACTCGCAGTACTCATAAGCCATGCAACAGGGATGGTTATTCTTGTGGAATAATGGAGGGGATTGCACACTGCCTGATAACGGTCTATGGAAATGCAAAAGAGATGAAAAAGTGATACACAGGAAAGGAACATGTCAGTGCTGGAGTGGATTAAGCAGAAAACATCGCCATAGTACCAGCAGCCCTCAACAGATCTGATGATGCTGAAGGGCATCACAATCATTCCAAGTAGCAGGTCAGCCATGGCCAAGGACATCAACAGAATGTTTGTAGGAGTATGGAGCTGCTTGAAGTGGGCAATGGAGATGATAACCACTGAGTTCCCAAGAATAGTTACAATCATTCCTGTCATGAAAAATATATACAAGATAATCTGTGCTGCCCAAGGCTGATTTATTTTAATACAGGATCCATTCGCTGATGGATAACAGAATTGTGGAGCACTGAATTCCTGATGAGTCAAAATATCCATTGTCTTCTTTGATCCTGCTCTTATCATTACCTTAAACCCTTAAAATCAAATCAAATTGATTAACGGAAAATATAAAGGAAGAAAATCTTGTTGGTCAATTGTAAATAATCTGTCCAGCTTTCTCTGCATGAACATTGAATATATTAATTGAATGAGGATGACTTCATTTATATGGGATTATCGCCTGAGGGCTTCTGAAAAAACTGGTCATATGACATGTACAACAACCCCAAATCAGAAAAAAACTGGGACCATATGAAGGGTTGATTTCCAGAAGTGTGCAAGTCCGTTTTCATCTTTTTAGAGAAGTGAGATTTTAAGAATTTGTCAGCTTGTGGGGATCATGTTCCATGTGTTAAGCTGATGTAAACATAATTAAATATCAGAAAATATGTCTTAAAACATATTAGGAAAACCTCTAACCTCTAACTTGATTCTTGGCCCAGATATTTCAAATACCAGTCTTGAGTACTTTTAGAAGCAAATGCCTCAAAATAACGAAAATTGCACTCCATTTAAAAAATTTACAGAAGTTAATTTTATTATTTCAGGGTACTACAACGGAGCATCTTTTTGGAAACAAAACACTCCACTTTCTAATGAAAATGAACAGCAAATATAGCCATATCAGTATACTATAGTCACAGATGTCAGTAAACTTCTTGAACAAAATGAATGGAAGACAGATACAGTGAAATGGAAGGTAAATGCAGCTGAACAAAGGTCACAATAAAAATCAGTCTCCATAAATTATGAATGGGCAGGACCACCATCCAAACAGGCTGAAAGACTTCATTCGTCATCAAAAGGGATGTGGCATGGTAATTAGAAAGTTCAGCCAAAGAATAAGCAGCTAAAAAAGATAATCTTTTGCCAGACTCCTTTTTTATTTCATTAGGGTTAGGGTTAGGTGTTAGGGAATCATGAAAATCTGATTTACATCAGAAAATGCACTGGCACGCAAATAACTATTTAATGTTTTTTATTTTTCCTTTTTTAGGTGTTTCGGACCTTTAAGAAGCTCACATACGATACTTTATTACTTTGTTTATTGGGTGAAGATGTCAAAGGAGGAGAGGGAAGTAAAATAGGTAGACTTTTTAATTTTGAAAAAACTAATTGTCACCTTCATTCTTTTTCATTTAATCCAAATGGATGTAACGTTTGTAATTTTACTACCCATTTTTCTCTTCTCTCAACCTCCTTCTCAAACTCCAGTTCCTACCTTTTTCCAGCCCCACTATATATAAGTGTTCAGGGCCATGGGCACGAAAATGTTCATACAGTATTGTGGGTTTTATTGGTGTTCTAATCAAATAGAGGTGTTGTTTAAGCCTAACTCGTAGCAAATTTTTTGTTTGACCTATGTACCATTTATTGCACCTGGTACATTTGATGCCATAAATTAAATTCTTTGAGTCCAGGCTGAAATCCTGAGTAACAGGTAGATATCGGTTAGTGTGTGTGTTATTGATGATTTTGTGTGTCTTAAAATAAGGTAAGAGGGGATCGTTCTTTTTTTCTGATAAGGTTGCTCGTACTAAAATATCTTTTAAATTCTTATTTTTAGGATATGCTGCAATGATTCTGTAATCTTGGAATTCTCTGACCTTTTCCTGAAGCTTTAAAAAGTGACCTTTAACTATATTGTTAAGAGCTGTGGCGGCAGGTGAATCTGTTGTTATCATGGGGATCAACTGTTTGGTTTCTCTTTCTCCAGGGTCCATATAGTTTTGTTGAAAAAGTTGTTCTACTTCCATTTTTATACTTCTTAGGAAGCTTCTACTGTATCCCCTGGGTCTGAGAGCCTGAAACAGAGTCTTTGTAGCCAACGAAATGTCTTCTTTTGTTACACAAATTCGGTGAAATCTTATTAGTTGGGATTGAATTATCCCCTTATATGTGTGTCGTGGATGATATGATGATTTGTGTAACAAGGCATGTGTGTCGGTAGGTTTAAAATAAACTCGGGGTCCAAGTCCCCATGTGCCGTCTCTGTTCTTTTTGCTAAAAACTTCTGTGTCCAAGAAGTTTATTTTATCCAATTGTAGGTCATATTTTAAAGAGATAGTTTCATGATGAGTATTCAAGATTCTCATAAAAGCTACAAAGTCAGCTTCAGAATGTGGCCAAATCCCGAAAATGTCATCTAGATATCTAAGATATAGAGTAGGTTTTTTCTGACATTTGGGGAATGCACCTGGAGGAAATGTCACTTTTTTCAAACTTTCAACAAAAGTATATGTATCCTTAACGTAAGAGGGATGTTTTTGTGATAAAGGATTCAAAAAATGATCAATATATTCTGCTACTTCATAGGATTCACTTGCACAGTCCGAGATAATCGGTCTTCCTGCTGGTACCCTGTTGGGTACTGTCCATAATCCCGGATCTTTATGGATTTTAGGAAGAAGATAGAACTTTCTCTGTCGTGGAGGATCGTCGCCATAAAGGTAAATGTGTTGTTTGTGAGTTATATATTTTTTATGGTACAAGTTGTTTATAATTTCTCTAACCTTTTCTTGTGTTTTCAATTGGATAGGTTCTTCCAAAGGTAAGTAATGTTTTTTGTTATCCAATTGGCGGTTAGCCTCTAAAATATAATCCGATTTATCCATAATAATTTATCCCTTATCTGCTGGTTTAATTATTATGTCCATATTGTTTTTAAGATTTAGAAGAGCTTTCTTTTCTTCTTTATTAAGGTTACTTTTGGGAAATCTGAAATGTGATAAACTATTGAGAGATTTCACATCGCTATTAATGAGATCTCTAAGATAATCCGAGATATCATTTTCCTCCGGTTCCCAAGTTGAAGTATGTATGAAAGGTTCTTTTTCAAATTTATTATTATACTGAAAATGTTCAATGATTTTAAGACGTCGATGATACTAATGTAGGTCTCTTCTAAGGCTTTGTTTATCCACCTTTTCAGGTGTCGGGATGAATAAGAGGCCCTTTTCCAGAACTGCGATTTCCTCCTTAGTTAATTTGAAGGTAAGTGATAGGTTTAAAGTATTCGAAGGAATTGGGGTGGGAGTGATTGACAGTCCCCCCCGGCTTAGTTTAACTGAGCAATCCAAGAGTCAAAAATGAAAATAGCTGTTTCAGAAGTCCAATGCACTTTATCCCTTTGTAGGTGAAACTGTTTCTGTGGAATGCCCTCTAATACCCGGTAGGTTTTTTCAAGAAATTGATTAATTTGATCAGCCAGATTCCGAACCATTTGTGTTTGCTGTTGTGAAACCTGTATTAAGGGAATGAATATTTCTGTATTGGGAAATGCCCTCTTAGCCTGTTTAACCAGTGATTGATCATTTTTCTCCATTGTTAGGATTTTGTGACCACTTAAGCAGTTATTAAGACCTACAGAAATGACAACCTTTTGTACCTCCTGGTATGGGGAGAGTTTCTCCAAAACATTGGTGATGTTATCGATTTTTGCTCCTGTAAAGCTGTCTATTTGTAACGTGTCTATATTTTATTCTGGAAGTCGAGCCAGATTTGAATCCCCCATGATTAACAAAGGTTTATTTGGTATCAGTTCCCAATCCAAATTTTTCCGGTAAGTCCTTATATGTCTACGGGGTTTCTGAGGAGAAAGTGGGGGAATACTCTGAGAGATTTCAGTTTCTGAATTTGTATTTAATGACATGTCTGTTGTGGTCTCAACCCCCAAATTTCCCCCTATATTTATAGGTATGGGATTGGGTCCCTGATCGGGTGTGGGTGTGGGTGTGGCAACCGTCAACATGTCTTGACCAAAGACAATTACGTTGGATCTACGAGGAGGTAAGTTTTTGTTTTTATTGTCATCATTTTCTGCATTCGTACTGTTTTCTCTGCTTGAATCACTGAAGGCGATATCAAAGTTACAGGTCAATTGCCCTTCATCTGGAGGATCTTGGACGGGGCCTCCAATTCCTTGTGTGGCATAGAGTTGTGCTGAGACCTCTAACATATTCCTGGAGTTAGAATTGCAGGGCTTTATATGTCTACAGGTTTTCTGGAGAGAGAATGGAGAAGTACTCTGAGGTATTTCAGTTTCTAAGTTTGTATTTAATGCCATGTCTGTTGTAGTCTCAACCCCCAAGTTTCCCCCTATATTTATAGGTGTGGGATTGGGTCCCTGATCGGATGTGGGTGAGGCAGTAATCAACATGTCTTGGCTAAGAACAGCCACATTGGATCTACGAGGGGGTAAGTTTTTATTTTTGATGTCATCATTTTCTATGTTTATGCTGTTTTCTCTACTTGGATCACTGAAAGCAATATCAAAATTGCAAATCAGATGCCTTTCATCTGGAGGATCTTGGATGGGACCTTCAGTTCCTTGCGTGGCATGGAGTTGTGCTGAGACCTCCAACCTGTTCCTGGAGTTAGTATTAGAATTAAGCTTAAGTTTAGGGTTAGGAACAGAGGTTGGATTAGGGTTTGAATTAGAGGGGAAGTTAGAAGAAAGGTCCAAGTCCTTGTCCAAATCCCCAAAAGAGGAAGTATTAGGCCCCAGGGGAATATTTTGCTCCTGGTCGGTTCGCAAAGCTTCAGCCAGGCTCCGGGTTGAACCACGCTGCTCTACAGATGGTGTACTAGGGCCTGGGCCCAGTTGGTCTGGGGCCTGCAAAGGCGGGAAGTCTACTGGACTGAAGATCGAGTCTTCCCTTCTACTAAGGTCCTGGCACATTCTTGGACCTGAGAAGTAAGTGTTATAATAGTGTTCTGATCCAGTTTTTTCTTGTATCGTCTGCATCCAAATGTTATGGCTTTTACCACTTTGTTGAATTCAGGCAGCACCTGGATGAGTTCCGCCATGACCCCATCATAGTGTTCCCTAAGTATTTGGATATTTTTTTGCATCCAAGTAGCTGTATTTAATGAGACTTTGTTTGCAGTGTTTGAATTGGGGGAAGAGGGTTTGATGAAGGCAGTCAATTTTTTTGCTTGTCTCATCATTCCCACTGGAAACTCCCCCGTATTTTCAGCCCGTACTATAATTGTTGAGTGATGAATGGCTTGTAAAAGTTTAAAGTATAATTTTTCTGTTTTAATAGTGTTCTCATGTTCATTTATTGGGTTTTCCTCTCCTTGTGGTTCCCTTTGGGTTGGTTGACCAAATATATGGTTTCTCTCCCCCAAAGGGTTCCTCGGGGTTTGGTAAACCTGTATATAGTTTTTCCTTCTCCTAGGGTTCCTCTGAGTTTGAGGGCCCTGTGTTTGATTTCTCTCTCCCATAGATTTTCTATGGATTTGTGGATCACGTGTTTGATTTCTCTCTCCCATAGAGTCCCTTGGCGATTGAAGGTTATATCAGTAGTGAGTCTAGTTTTGTGTGTTATAATTCATGTTTGTTTTAATAAAAAAGAACGAGGGGAAAAAAGAGGAGGGGAAGAAAAAGGAAGGGCCTTGTTTTTTGTCTAATCTTGCTCTTATTACCCATACAATTCTCCCACTCGTGTTAAAGTATTTTTTGTTGATTAAAAATGTTGTTTTTATATGGAAGCTTGAATCTGGGCTGGTAAAATGGACCAATGGGCTATACTCTCAAAAAAAACTTTAAATCATATAAATTACATAGATTAGCAATTCACTTCAAGTGACACGCGCGCACACACACACACACACACACACACACACGCACGCACTCTCTGTCAAAGTGACTCCATAACATGCAACTGGAGTCAATTTTAAAATGTGTTGGTTCCAGTGCTAAATAGTGCAAAAGTTTAAGGCCCTAGGTCCGGTTGCCAGCCCCTCCAGGGGAGGCTTTTCCCGTTGTCAACCTCACAATTCTAAATCATTTCGTTCTTTTGTGAGAGGGAAAAATGCAAAAATAGTTTTGAAGAAGATTAAGGATTAATTATGTTTTCTTTTTCAGAAACTGACTAAAAAGGTTTGAGCAGGAGTAAGGGTTATTATAAGAGAAACCCAAGTAAAAACCCCAAATAGAAATAAAATAAGTTAAAAGAGACTAAAAGGGACTTCCAGGTTGCAGAGCATGGAGTAGGAGGGTAGTTTCTTAGCTCTCGCAAAATATCCATTTTACCTTATCAGACCCTTTTTTTCCCAACAAAATCGGAACTCAAAAGAATTTTTACCATTAATAACCCCGAAATACAACAGAAGAATGTCAAAAACAGGGAAACAAAACAAAAAAGACCCGGAAACGGAGGGCTCTATGGCTACCGCTAGCAAGGACGCTAACGTTAGCATAACGGCGGTGCACCTTTCGGACTTGCTCGACCAACACAGAGCAGCATTGGCTGCTGACCTTAAGTCTGCCTTTGCTAATCTAGACACTAAAATAGACATAATCCAAGCTGATGTCTCAGGCCAGGGTCGGCGCATAACTGACCTTTAGGCAAATGCAGAGGAAACTAGCCAGCGCCTACAACATTTAGAGTCCGCCTGCTCCACGCTGCGGGAGGACAACAAGTGGCTGAAATCCAAACTTTCTGACCTGGAGGGGCGAAGCAGAAGGCTGAACATCCGCACTGTGGGCTTGCCTGAATCCATCGAAGGCGCACGACCCACCGCTTTTTTCTCCCAACTACTGATGGATGTCCTCGGCGACCAGGTGCTCCCATCCCCGCCGGATCTGGATCGAGCGCACCGCAGCCTCGCACCTAAACCTGGTCCTCAGGGCAAACCGCGTCCCGTCATTATCCGACTTCATCGATTCCAGACCAAGGAGTTGGTGATGAGGGAAGCACGGAAGCGAGGCGTGCTGGAATACCGCGGCCACAAGATCCGTATGTACGAGGATTACAGTGCAGATATCCTGAAGCAGCGGGCTGAATATAAGAATGTCATGGCTGAACTTTATAAAAGGGGACTCCGACCATCTCTCCTTTACCCAGCGAGGCTGCGTGCAACGCTTCGCAGCGGTGAAAGGAGGTGGTTTACCTCCGCATCTGAAGCTTCCACCTCCATCCAGCAGTTCGAGGAAAGCCCGTCTACTGCGCCGTGATCATCGTGCGATACCATTGATTTTCTTTTTTTTACCATTCATCTGTACTGTGATGGACAATCAGCCGTGAGTACATCTGGATATAAGATCCATGTTATCAGATAGTTGGTCCAATAATTAGATTTATGCAACTTAAATACGTTTTACGCTGTTGTGTTATTATTCACATTAGCTCAAGCATGTTTGAATGTTCAACTTATCTCTTCATGCTATTATAGGGTATACTGTAAATCATTCGCGAGAGTTAGTATAGACCGGAAGCAAATGTTTGGAATAGCTGTTATGAGACCGGAGAGAGTCTCTTTGAATTGGCTAAGTTCTCTTTTGAAAGCAGTGGGTAAGATTGGGGTTCATGTGAGGGTTATGTGGGGAACAGCTGCTGGACAAGTCTATTTGCTGTTTTTTCTTTTTTTTCTTTTCTTTTTTCCCCCTTTTTCTTTGGGAGCTACTCATCTTCTTGTATCCTGTTATTTAAAATTTAGATGAAGAGCAACCTCAGTTTTATTAGTTGGAACGTGAAGGGGTTAAATCACCCAGTAAAAAGAGGTAAAATACTCTCACATCTGAAACAGCTGGGGGTTGGGGTAGCCTTCCTGCAGGAGACACATCTGCGAGATACTGACCAATGGAGATTGGGTAAATGTTGGGCAGGCCAGCTTTTTCATTCTAGTTTTAGGGGCAAAGCTAGGGGTGCATCTATTCTTATTGATAAAAACATCCCTTTCGAGCCCTCAAATATTATTTCAGATAAAAATGGCAGATATATTATTGTTTCAGGCAGGCTTTTCAATAAGTCAGTGACACTGGCAAATGTTTATGCCCCCAATACAGATGACGTGCAGTTCTTTAACAGTTTTTTTTTCTCAACTTCCAGACCTCAACACTCACTCTCTAATCCTGGGAGGCGATTTCAATTGCTACTTAGATGCACATCTTGATCACTCCTCCTCCAAACCGGCCACTCTTGGTAAATCGGCTTCATATGTTAAATCATTTCTCTCTGATTTCAGTCTTTCTGATCCATGGCGCTTTTTATACCCCTCTGGTAGAGAATATTCTTTTTTTTCTCATGTCCACCACTCATACACGCGAATGGATTATTTCTTTATCGATAATTCATTGATTTCAAACCTTATGTCATGCAGTTATGAAATTATTATTATTTCAGATCATGCACCCCTGGTCATGCAGTTGTCCTTTACACATGTTTCACTTGCAAGAAGACACTGGAGACTAGATCCATTGCTCCTCACGGATGATAACTTCCTAACACACATCTCCTCACAAATTAAAGTATTTTTGAGTACCAACCAAACGCCTGAGGTGTCCAATAAAATGATTTGGGATGCTATGAAGGCATATCTAAGAGGGGAAATCATATCATTTGCAGCTTATAAAGAGAAATGCTCCAAAGAGAAGCTAAATTCAATCAGTGCCTCAATGCTAAAATTAGATAAACAATATGCAAAGTCTCCTTCTCCTGAATTATATAAGGAACGCCTAAAACTTCAGACAGAATATAACCTCCTCTGTACTCACAAAGTTGAAAGTCAATTACTACACTACGCAGCATGTTCTACGAACATGGTGAAAAGGCAGGTAAACTTTTAGCTAGCCAGCTGCGGGGCTTAAGGGTAAGACAACTTATTGCTGGAATACGGACAGACACCGTTACGGAAAATATTGCTTCAGAGACCCAAATAGGTTGGGGGATTGGCTCTGCCCAACTTCCAACACTACCACTGGGCTGCAAACATTAATTGTTTACTGTACTGGATGTACTATCATCTTGCATCTCCCTGCCCAACATGGGTAGCAATGGAGGTCAGAGCAACCGGTCATATTTCACTACCCGCTCTTTTGTGTGCTGCTCTTCCTCTAGCCTCAGATATTCCCTGCGGGAACCCGGTTGTAAAAAATTCCCTAAAAATTTGGGCCCAATTCCGCAAACATTTTGGACTGCAGTCTTTTTCACTTCGAAGCCCAGTTGCAGCTAATCATTTATTTATTCCATCAAGGACTGATGGGGCATTTCGGATGTGGCACAACAGAGGCCTGAAATCCTTTAATGATCTATATATCCAGGGCAACTTTGCTTCCTTTTCTCAATTGACAGAAAAATTTGGCATCCCAACCACACATTTTTTCAGATTCTTACAAGTAAGGCATTATACGCAGAGTTTAGTATCACAATTTCCCCACAAACCTCCTGATAACCCTGTTTATTCTTTGCTTTCAGTTGACCCACATCAAAAGGTACTATATCTAATCTTTATAACCTTATCTCTAAGTTACAATGCTCCTCTATGATGGCTATGAGAACTGCTTGGGAGCAAGACCTGGGCCATTCATTCACAGATGACACAAGGGATTTAATCCTCAACCGTATTCATTCCTCTTCTATGTGTGCCCGACATGTACTTCTACAATTTAAAGTAGTGCACCGTATTCACATGTCTAAAGCCAGATTGGCTCGTATATACCCTGATGTAGACCCAACGTGTGACAAATGTAAAGCTGCACCCGCCTCGCTTCTTCATTCGTATTGGACATGTCCCAGTTTACGCAATTTTTGGACGTTGGTTTTTCAAACCATTTCGGACACCTTTCATCACCACATTGATCCAGACCCCTTGATTTCCATATTTGGTGTGGCTCCTGACCTTGATCTGCCTAAAGCTAAATTAAATATGCTGGCTTTTATTTCATTGATGGCTAGGCGAGCTGTCATACTTAAATGGAAAGATGCTACTCCCCCTTCACATTCCAGCTGGATCAGAGATATCATGTCTTGTCTGAGTTTAGAAAAAATCCGTCATACCACTGAGGGAAAGAAGAGTAAATTTCACAAACTGTGGGACCCTTTCATGGAAGTAGTTCAGAAATCTACAACTGCAATATCTGAGTAGTCTTCCCTTGTTCTTGTTTTTTTTTTTTTGTTCTCCTTCCCTCCTCTTATTTTTATTTATTGTTTGTATTTGGTCACTCTGAATTGGTAACGGTTTTGACCTCTGATTGATATGTTTTTGTTTATCAGCTGTGTCTGTCTAGGGTTTGTCCTTGTGTGAGTGGATTGGGTGGGTACGAGGGGATGTGGGGGGTTTAAACTAAAAAATCTTCAACATGTGCCGTGATTTCTTTTGAATACAAATGTGTAATAAAGAAACCTTTGAAAGAAAAGAGACTAAAAGAATTCCTTACGTTTCGGCAAGTGTCTGCCTTCTTCAGAGGAGGAAAGTCCTCCTCCTCCTCCTCCAATGTTTCTGGCTGCTTGGGTCATTTTTTAGCTCTTTGGGTTGAGTCCACACACACACATCCTGGCCTGTAGAGTCAGCCATTTCAGTAAGGTAAGAAAGGTGCAGTGGCTGCTATTGGCCAACTAATTTTCTAAGCGATGATTTGATTGGCTGACTGGACTTGCGTGTGTACTTGTAGAAGTTTTAGACTGGACTTTGTCACTGCTAGAAGTAACTTCTTGAGGAATTTCCAATTCACTGCTCATTTTATATTGTATTTGAGTGCTTTGTTGCAACCACTATTGTAATAACGGTCACTATTGTAATAAGTTATTATTACTATTTAAATTTATATTTAGTCTTGATCTTAATGTTTAGATGATTATCAAGACTAAATATAAATTACAAAAAATAACACTGACTCTGAGCACAGAGAAGTCAAAGGGCATCTAGACATTGTTACGATATGGCTTGCTTTTTGCACAGTGATATTTTGACTGGCATTGGTGGATGTAACTATATATTGTAGTACTTGACGAAAGTTTTCTAAAGCAATGCTGAGCCCATGCGGTTATATCACTCATGGATAAATGTTGGTTGTTGATGCAATGCCGTCTGAGATATTCGAGATCAGGATTATTCAGCTTAGGCTTGCGTCCTTGCCCTTTAGACAGAGATTCCTCCAGATTCTGTGCATCTTTTAATTACCACGGGGAAAATAAGTATTCAACCCGTCAACACTTTTCTCAGTAAATATATTTCTAATGGGGCTATTGACATGAAATTTTCACCAGATGTCGGTATTAACCCAAATACTCCACACATACAAAGAAATCAAAATAAATAAGTCCATAAATTAAGTTATGTGTAATAAAGTGGACTGACATAGGGAAAAAGTATTGAACACATGAAGAAAAGGACGTGCAAAAAGGAATGGAAAGCCAAGAAACCAACTGAAGTCAGTAGTAGTTAGAAAACAATCCTGCCCCCTATCAGTGCAAATTAATATCAATTGGTTTGGTCCTTATTGATGGCCTATAACAAATGGGGAAAGCCAAGGAACAGTCAATTTGTCTGTGAGAAAAAAGTAATACAATACTTTAAATTGGAAAAAAGTTTAAAGACATACAAAAATCTTAAAATGCCAAACAGCTCTATTCAAACCTATTATACAATAGAGAACTTTGAAAAAACTTTAACCCCCTGCGCAGATGTCAACACCAGTGGACATGGAGCTGCTCCATTTATGCATGAAGTTACACTATTCTATCACTAGATGGCACACCCGGATCAGTTATTGAATATTCACTCGAAAGCCGAGCTCGAACACGGTTTAGAATATGAGCGAGTTCAGTTCCATCCCTGTTTCCCAGGAGTTGCATGAATTAAACTCCTCAGCTAAGGCTGATGTGCAAACTGCTCAATATACCTGCCCATAGTATCAATCCAGCAGTTAAAAAAATGATCTCTTGCGACAGAAAAAAATCATCCATTGTATCAACCACTTCAGCTATAGTGAGCCAATGGTATTCCAATTGAGTAGTAAAAAAAAAAATCAGTTTTCTGAAACAAAAATTTGCCACGGTATTGATATTATGTCATTCTACTATCAATTATAGTCATCACATATTAAAAACTTGTAATTTCCTGCCCTGGATTTACGTGTAGATTCCTTCAGCGATGAATTCAGTGCTGACTAATATCCTCGGAAGAAGTCTCATTAATAGCCAATCACTCTGTTTGCTCAGGCTCATCTGTGTGAAGCACAGTTATAGTTCACACCAACGTGAAACTTCTCCAGTAATTATCTATTGATTGACAGGTTTCTTATCAAATCCCTGAGAGTATAATTTTCCAAAGTAACAGAAAGACAATGATTGGACCATCAGAAAAGCATTTAAACCTGTCATGGTTCTGGCTGTATGTGTTAAAGACTTTCTCTGTGGCTCTCGTTCTGGGACGACATCGGATTGCTTTACCATCGGATTCCTTTCCCAGCTGTTTCATCAGGCATGGGCGGCACCTTCCCCTAAGGCTATTTAAGCCGGATGTCCGCCACGCCTCCTTTGCTGGAGTGTCTGTTTTAGTTATCGCTACAGCCAGAAGATATCTCTAGTCAGGGAGTTTTGGCGAACTTCTTCGCAGTATTTTTCTGATTATTATTTAGTTAGGGAAAATTCCTTCTTTGCCTTTTCCCATCTCTTTCTTTGATGTTGCACCATATAAGGTGCTTGTTAATCTCGAGTCTCCAGATATTTCCTTTCCTCTTTCCCTATTTGTTTGTTCTTCTCTCAGACTGCTTTCTGGTTCGTATAGCTGGGCGTTTGGTGTGGAAGCGCGAGAGCTGTTCGTTTATATTTCTCCCTGCGGGTATTTTAAGTCCGTGCTAGTTCTGTGTTCTCCTAGCCACTGCTATTGGCCTCCCGATTCCTTCGGCCATTACTGCATGGACAAGGACATCTGGGAGTTTGTGGCGGCCTGTTGCCTTTGCGCGCGGAATAAGGGGTCCCACCTCCCCCCCTCTGGTCTGTTGCGGCCGTTGCCTGTCCCCAAGTGTCCTTGGAGCCACATCGTGCTGGATTTTATTACCGGCCTGGCGATTTCGGAGGGCAACTCTGTCATTTTGGTAGTGGTTGATCGCTTTTCGAAGGCCGCCCATTTTATTGGCCTTCCCAAGCTGCCGTCGGCGCGGGAGACAGCCCTTCTTGTTGTAGACCATGTGTTCCGGCTGCGTGGCCTGCCTCAGGATGTGGTTTCTGACCGTGTCCCGCAGTTTACGGCTAAATTCTGGCGTGCTTTCTGTAAGCAGCTATGGGCCTCCGTGAGCCTTTCGTCCGGGTTTCATCCATTGACCAATGGACAGACAGAGAGGATTAACCAGTCGCTTGAGAATACACTTCAGTGTTTAGCGGCTGACAGCCCTTCACTGTGGAGCCGTTTTTTTGGCGTGGGCTGAATACGCTCATAATTCACTATGTAACTCCTCCACAGGCCTTTCCCCGTCCGAGGCTCAGCTGGGTTATCAACCACTGCTTTTTCCAGAGGCTGAGAGGGATTTAGAGGTTCCCTCGGTTGATCTTTTTGTTCAGCGGTGTCGTTCGATCTGGGCTAAGGTCCACTCGTCTCTGTTGCGCTCAGTGCATAAACAGAAGGCTGCCGCTGATAGGAGGCGCCGTTTGGCACCTGCTTATCGGATTGGCCAGAGGGTTTGGCTTTCCGCTCGGGACCTTTCGTTGAGAGTGGAGTCACGGAAGTTGGCCCCCCGTTTCATTGGCCCATTTAAGATCTTGCCGAAGATCAACCCTGTCACCGTCCGTTTACGGCTCCCTAGACCTTTGCGCATTCATGCCTCTTTTCATGTTTCTCGGCTCAAACCGGTTAGCAAAGCGTCCTGGCACCGGTCAACAAACCACGGCCCCCGCTGCGGATGATTGAGGGGGGGGCGGTTTACACCATGCGTCGCATATTGGCCAAGAGTCGTGTTGGTCGCGGGGCCCAGTTTTTAGTAGATTGGGAGGGATATGGTCCTGAGGAGCAGTGCTGGGTCCCTTTTCGGGATATCCTGGATCCCACCCTTATTTCTGAGTTCCGCGCACAAGGTTCTTTGGGAACGTCTGGGGCTGTCCCTTAAGGGGGGGGTTCTGTCTGTATGTGTTAAGGACTTTCTCTGTGGCTCTCGTTCTGGGACGACATCGGATTCCTTTACCATCGGATTCCTTTCCCAGCTGTTTCATCAGGCGTGGGCAGCGCCTTCCCCTAAGGCTTTTTAAGCCAGATGTCCGCCACGCCTCCTTTGCTGGAGTGTCTGTTTTAGTTATTGCTACAGCCAGAAGATATCTCTAGTTAAGGATTTTTGGCGAACTTCTTCGCAGTATTTTTCTGATTATTGTTTCGTTAGGGAAAATTCCTTCTTTGCCTTTTCCTTCTCTTACTTTGATGTTGCACCATTTAAGATGCTTGTTAATCTCGGGTCTCGAGATATTTCCTTTCCTCTTTCCCTATTTGTTTGTTCCTCTCTCGCACTGCTTCCTGGTTCGTATAGCTGGGCGTTCGGTGTGGAAGCGCGAGAGCTATTCGTTTATATTTCTTCCTGTTAGTATTTTAAGTCGGTGCTAGTTCTGTGTTCTCCAAGCCGCTGCTATTAGCCTCCCGATTCCTTCGGCCATTACAAATCCTACGTGTAACAGCAAGTAAGGTCGTAGTTTGTTAATGTTGTGCACAGTTGCTCAGCTGAAAATGATGCAATTTCAAAGAAAAGAAGACTTCCAAAATCAGCCTGAAATGCTCAGTTACATTTACAAGATTTCAATAAGATACAGAAATGGTCAATGGAAATTATTCTGAATGAAACAGGACTGGAGGGTTCCTTCTATCAGGTAAATCTGTGTCTCTGGAGGAGGGATTCAATGAGGAAGTATTTTTTTGTAATTTATGGCTAGCGGGCTCGCTGGTTTTTATTCACGGTTTGCCATCACCATGATGATCACAGAGCTTGTTTGCCACAGTAGTTAGTATGAGTAACAGTAAGTCTTTGCTAATAATACTGCATGTGGTGGCATTTTGCTCAATGTGGCTTTTTGCTTTAGAATTTATACCGCATTCAAAGAAATTGAATGCCGAGGTTTTAGTTGGGTTAAAATTCGAACAGCGCAAGCACTATGTTCGTTGCACCATTCTATTCTACAAAGTGTCTAGGGTAGCATGTTGCCTGCTTTTTTCTGATAGTGGAATTTCTGTTCCTTATAAAGCGTGCAAAGTGTTTATATAAGCTCGCAAGCTTGGATGTTGGAACTGCTAGCTTTTCATTGCAGGGTGAATGTTCTGACTGTTGAATAAGTTGTTCTTTTAGGGTCTATTCTCCCATTTGCGCATAAGTCCTTTTTTACACGATTCGAGTTACGCGCATTTGAGTTATGCGTATTCTCCCCTCCGCGCTTCGATCACGCCCACAGCACTTAATTTCAGAATGTAAGCGGCCTTATGAAAGAGGTGTGACTAATCCAAAAGAGAGGCAGACTCTGTACCAAGCTCACTGATTATGGCTATCAGGAAAACATGGAACAAGGATTTTCTGATTAACCATGAAAATGCAGTTGTAGTCCATGGAAAACGCAAACTGCTTTAAATTTGAATATGCCACTGTAATAGTAGGCCTATGTATGTCTGTGCCAATTACAAGAAGTAATGCAGACATCTCTTTTTTATTTCTTATTCTAGCAACCGTGACATTAAAGCTATGCAAACAAACAAATTGCCGCGATAGTGAAATAACAAATAAAGAATTTAGCGCTTCTCAGCCAGCGCAATCAGAGCATTGAAAACGTGCCCCTCCTACACCAGCCTGTTTGTTCCATGGAAGACAGGGGAGAAGACAAATAAAGAGAACATTCTAGTCACACAAAAATAACAATCAAAGACAGTTTATATCATCTCATTTAGAAATTGCGCACTTGAAATCTCAAACTACTCCGATGTCAGGTTTGCAACTAAAGGACATGGTCACGCTTTAACAAACAAAGGATTCTTACGCCGCACGCGGTCATCCCCCCGCCCCGAAACCACCTCAACAATCACACAATTCCATACCCATAGCCTATTATGTCCCATTTGATTTGAGCGACACATTCACTTGAACTTGTGCCTAGTACTTTATTATAATCAATTATCCCATTTACTGATAATGAATCTTCCCATGTCGGCTATTCTTTATTGGGTAAAATAGATTAATAAATGGGTAGTGTGCTTTGGTATTGGCCAGGGTAGGGCTCAATCTAGAGTATTTAGTAATATCTTTATTCACACATTAAAATGCACAGTATTATCAATGGTAAAAAAAGAAACATTCACATAGTCACAGGTAAGTTAATACAGATATCCTCAATGAGAAAATCAATCTCCTCCCTAATGAGAATATCACAACTTTTGAAGACACCGATGGTGATGTCGAGCCGAAAACCAAATTTCACAGATGATGAGTTAGAGGTATTGGTGAAATCAGTGAAGAGGCACCACGAGATGTTGTGTGGCAAGGGGGCACTGAAGGCTGATCCGCGGAAGAAAGCTGCGAATCGTTCTGGATGTGGCTTCAGTGGGGAGATGTAAGCGCAGTATCCCCGATTTAAAGCATAAATAGAGAGATCTGCGGGGCGCTGTAAAAGCCAGGCTCTCTGCACACCGGAGAAGTGTGCACGCAACAGGTGGTGGGCAACCATCATCCCTTGTGCATTTCACTGCACTGGAGGAGGAGGTAGCATCCACTCTTTCTGCAGTGGAAGTGCATGGAGAAGAACTTGGAGTGGATCTGGATGAAGGAGGTTTATGTAAAATGGTCATTTTTATTTGCCTATACTCAAAGTATCTTGTGATAAATACTGGAAACAAGCTTAATATGGTTTCAAATATTTGTATTTTTTTGGCATTTCAAGCAGTTGCGCAGTACATCCGCGTCATGGGCCGAGCCAGGGAATTTGGCGCAGATGCTTAATGTGCACGTATCATGATCGCACACAACCTGAGTATTAATGCTGTGCTGATGTCTACGGTCTCTGTACATATTCTTATTAGTGGAAGGGGTTCTGATTGCAACGTGAGTACAATCAATGGCTCCCACAACATTAGGGAACCCGGTGACCAGGTAGAACCCCCCCTTAACTCTCCGTCTTTCAGCGGGTGTTTCGGGGAACTTTATGAAGTGGCTGATGTGGTGCAGCATAGCGTCAACGAACTGTGTCAGACACCTTGACACAGACGCCTGTGATAGGTACATGACATCACCAGCCACTCTCTGGAGCGACCCAGATGCCAGGACCAACAGCCCAGTTGTGACCTTGATGACCGCGGGTATGTTTTGTGGATGATTAGATAAGATAAGATAAGATACTTTATTGTCATTATACACGTATGTACAACGAAATTAAGGTGCACAGTCAGGATGCGGACTCATGAAAAAATAAAAATAATAATAATTAATAAATAAATAAATAAATAATTTAAAAAGAGTAGATGGAACACACAATATACATCTCCCACACATCAGTAACAAATGTATGCCGGGCCGATACCAGTGATGCAATAAAATGTCTGTTAGGCAGATAACACCAGTACCACTTTTAAACAGATATTACACGTTATTATTACGTTAGTTTTGCTTCACTGTTCAGTGTGGTTATGGCTGTGGGATAAAAACTGTTCTGGAATCGTGTGGTGCCTGTTTTAATGGATCCGTATCTACTGCCAGATGGAAAAAAGTTCAAAAAGGTAGTGGGCAGAGTGGAAAGCATCCTTGATTATGTTGTGTGACTTCTGCAGACAGCGAGAGGTGAAGATGTTGTTCAGGGCTGGTAGTTGGGAGTTGGTGATGTTTTGTGCAGTTTTTGCAATTCTCTGCAGAGCCTTTTTGTCTGCTGCAGAGCAGCTCCCGTAGCACGTCAGGATGCCATGGGCCAGAATGCTCTCAATGGTGCAGCGGTAATAGGACACAAGCAGGAGCTGTGATAATTTGATCTTCCTGAGTGTTCTCAGGAAGTACAACCACTGCCGTGCCTTTTTCACCAGCATGTTGGTGTTTACAGTCCATTTGAGGTCCTCTGTAATGCAGGAGCCCAAGAATTTAAAACTAGTCACCCTCTCCACCTCCTCACCGTTGATGCACAGTGGTGTGTGTACATCTTTCTTTTTCCTGAAGTCTATTATAAGTTCTTTTGTTTTTTTGATATTCAGTGCAAGGTTATTGTCTTTACACCACGCTGTCAGCCCTTTCACTTCCTCCCTGTAGGCGGTCTCATTGCTCTTGCTGATCAGCCCCACCACTGTTGTGTCATCCGCAAATTTGATGATTGTATTGGTGTTTTGTGATGGGGTGCAGTCATGCATGTACAGGGAGTAAAGGAAGGGGCTTATAGCAGGCAACCTTGTGGGGCACCTGTGCTCAGTGTCAGGGTGAAGGAATGGTGAGTGCCCATCCTGACTGACTGAGGCCTGTCAGTCAAAAAGTCTATAATCCACAGGCAGATGTTGTTCTCTATGCCCAGGTTGTGCATTTCGGAGAACAGCCCGTTGGGTAGGATGGTATTAAACGCTGAGCTATAATCCACAAACAACAGCCATGCATAGGTCCCGGGTTGTTCCAGATGGTACAGTACAGTGTGGAGGGCAGTGCAGATGGCGTCGTCAGTGGACCTGTTGCTCCTGTAAGCCTACTGGTTAGGGTCCAGAGAGGGTGGAAGGCAAGCCTTGATGTGATCGAGCACCAGTCTCTCTAAGCACTTCATGATTACAGGCGTCAGTGCCACCAGCCTGTAATCATTTACAGTACAGTCGCCGTTAAAACCGAAGAGACGGCGTTAGTTAACGCCCGGTTACCTCGGACATTTCGCCTTTATAACCCATTTCTAACCACGATCTAACGCGGTACTTCACACTGCCAATGAGCCATATCACAGGACAATTTACCGCCAGGAATAACCACATGTAGCTCCGCGAAACTGAATGTAGTACCGCGTTTAAGTTATAGAATAGAGGGCATTTTGACTGTTAGAATTACGTTTGTGTTTGCTGTTATGTATTTTAACATCTTTTTATTTTCTTTTGCAGTGAAAGTGGAAGTGAGAGCTTATGCGACCTCTGGAAAGCGTGTGGCTGATCATTTCCTCTGTTTAAAAAGCCTAGCATGAACAAGAAAAAAAATATATATTATGATAAATTCGACAGTGTAATATAAGCAATTGTATTCTTGAAGGAAATTTTTTTTGGTATTTTAAATATATGTCTTTTTATTGCAGAAACTGTGATTCTGAGAGTTTGTGGGTAGTGTAATGTGGTAAAAAGCCACTAGATGGCAGTATTGACATTTTTTTTGTTAAGCAATCTAAAGCTAGGTTTGGGCATGTCCCGGGCATGCCTCAGAGGGGGCTGGACAAGAGTATATAAGGAGAAAAATTGAGAGAGTGGAGGAGTTGGAGAAATTGCAAGGAGAAATTGTGGAAGGATACATTTGACCAGACCTGTCACTCTTTTCAAGACCTGTTAAGCTTTTTGTGGATTTTTGCCTGTGTTGGAGCATTTTCCTGTCCCAGGACATCACAACAGAGCAGCCCATCTCCATAACAGGGAACTGTAAATATCTTATTTTTTTTAATTTTCTTTTCAATCTTGGTCAGTAGTGTAGGGTAGAGAGTAGATTGGTTCTGTTTGTTTAATTAAATCTGTTGAAGTTTAACAATTTTGTCTGTCATCCCTTGCTGTCCGTGATGCCATAACAAATTGACGCCATAACAAATTGGGGCCATAACAAATTGGGGGCTCGTCCGGGATAGACCATTGTGCGAGTCATTTATTGAAAATCTAAAATTTCAAATAGTGAAATTGTTTTTTGAATTTTCCTAGATAGATATTGGCAGATCAACAGCAATGGATGATTTCTTGGCATCACCAACCGTAGAGGTTTTAAAGTCTTTTAAAAAGACAGAACTGCTAGAAATATGCAGACAGTTAGAGCTGACAGATGTAAAACCAGCTACGCAAAAAGCAAGACTGGCTAGAGAGATTATTGAATATTACATTGATGAAAATGTGTTTGCACCAGGAGATCTGGAACAGTTTCCAGTGGAAAATCCAAATGTAGAATTGGAACTTAAATTAAAAATGCTAGAAATTGAAGAAAAAAAGAAAAACAAAGAGAGTTCGAGAGAGAGAAAAGAAATTGAGGAAAAGAAAAACAAAGAGAGTTTGAGAGAAAAAGAGAAAAAGAAATTGAGGAAAAGAAAAAACAAAGAGAGTTCGAGAGAGAGAAAGAGAGAAAAGAAATTGAGGAAAAAGAAAAACAAAGAGAGTTCGAGAGAGAGAAAGAGAGAAAAGAAAATGAGGAAAAAAAAGAAAAACAAAGAGAGTTCGAGAGAGCAGAAAGAGAGAAAGAAAGGCAGTTTGAGTTAGAAAAATTAGCAAGAGAAGAGGAAAGAGCAGAAAGAGAGAGACAGAGACAGAGAAATTTCGATTTAGAAAAAATTAGACAGAGAAGAAAGGCTCCAAATGGAGCAGCTAAAAAATTAAAATAGAAGCCGAAAACAAATTTCGGGCTAGCCAGGAGGTAAAGCTGGTACCTCCATTTTCAGAGAAGGAGGTTGATAAGTATTTCCAGTGCTTCGAGAAGGTAGCTAAGAGTTGTCAGTGGCCAAAGGAACACTGGCCTCTGATGTTGCAAACTGTCCTCAAGGGTAAGCTCAACAAGCCTATTCGGCTTTGTCTGCAGATGATTCCTCTGATTATGAGGTTGTCAAAAAGGTTATTTTGACAGCTTATGAGTTGGTTCCAGAGGCTTACCGACAGAAATTCAGAGGTCTGAAGAAATCTGACAATCAGACTTATGTGGAATTTGCTAACGAGAAGAAGGTTTGCTTTTGAGCGCTGGTGTACTTCTATGGAGGTCAAGGATGATTTCAACTCACTAAAAGAGATGGTGTTAGTTGAAGAATTCAAGAACTGTGTCAAGGATGATATTAAGACCTACCTTAATGAGAAGCAAGCACTGAATTTGCAATCAGCTGCCAAGTTTGCAGACGAATATGTTCTCACACATAAGTCCAAATTTCAGTCTAGCAGTAACAATAGATGGTCCCAATTTCAGAAGAAAGGTAACGGTGATACCCAAGATTTCTCACCCAAAGACAAAGACAAATCTGGTGATGGTGCTCAGAAATCCAGTCAAAGGTCTGATCAAAGTGTGAAAGCTGACAGTGACAAAAGTGGTCTAGTTTGCAATTATTGCAAGAAATCTGGTCATGTTACAACTAACTGTTGGTTCCTTAAAGCTAAGAAAGAGCAAGAAAAGGATACCAAACCCAATGCCTTTGTGAAGACAAGGTTAGAAACCCCTGTAGTAGAAGACCGATCTGCTAAATTGCCTGCTCCTTGTGAGGCTAAGAAGCCTGATACTGCTGACTTTGTAAGGGAGGAATTCCTTCCATTTATGTCAGAGGGATTTGTGGCTCTGAATGAGCATTCTCCTCCTGTCCCCATATATATCCTAAGGGATACCGGAGCTTCTCAATCACTTTTGTTGATGGACTCCTTGGAGTTACGTGATGAGACCGCTTCTGGGGATTTCATACTTGTACAAGGTATTGAAGGGAGGACTGTATCTGTACCCCTGCGCGCTCTGTATTCTTGAAGTCAGATTTAGTTACAGGACAGGTAAAGGTGGGACTTATGTCAAGTCTACCTATCAAGGGTGTTTCTCTGTTGCTAGGCAATGACCTGGCTGGGGGCAATGTAGTTCCCCTTGTTCATCTTACTTCACAGCCGAGCACTGAAGATGGCGATGAAGACCCATCTCTGTATCCTTCCTGTGCAGTGACTCGTGCTATGGCCAAGAAGGCTCAAGAAGAAGATGATGTGGTGCCGTCCAGCACCTTGAATAGTCATGACTCAGGTGGTTCGCCTCATGACTCTGTTCAGCCTACTATGGTTTCTCCGTTTGAGGACTTATCAGACACTTTTATCAGTTCTCTATTCAGCCAGCCAGATGGGTCTGGTGATTCTGATGTGTCTGGAGACTTGTCTCTGTCCAGAAAGCGGTTGATTCAGGAGCAAACTAATGATCCTGAAATTTGTGTACTAAAAAAGAGAGCCCTTCCTGATGAAGAAATAGACGCAGTTCCAGTTGGGTATTATCTCAAGGATGGAGTGTTGATGAAGTGGCGCCCTCCTGATATCCCTGCCAATGCAGATTGGGCAGTGGTCAAGCAAATTGTTGTTCCGAAGGTCTACAGGAATGAGATCTTAACAATGGCTCATAGTTTGCCTTTAGGAGGTCATCTTGGTGTTAACAAGACTGTTGACAAGATCATGAAACACTTCTTCTGGCCTGGACTTCGGAAAGATGTTTCCAACTTTTGCAAAACCTGTCACACTTGTCAGGTAGTTGGAAAACACCAGTTAGACCCACCTGTAGCTCCATTGCAGCCTATCCCAGCATTTGGGGAGCCCTTCTCCAAGGTCATTGTTGATTGTGTTGGTCCATTACCCAAGACTAGATCTGGAAATCAGTACTTGTTGACAATCATGTGTGCAGCTACCAGATTCCCTGAAGCCATACCTCTACGCAACATCAAAGCAACTGCAATCTCGAAGGCTTTGATAAAGTTCTTCACATTGTTTGGCCTTCCCAGGGAAATTCAGTCAGATCAAGGTAGCAATTTCACTTCTGGATTGTTTCAGCAGGTTGTGTATGAACTAGGTGCGAAGCAGATTCTTTCCAGTGCCTATCATCCAGAGAGTCAGGGTGCCTTAGAGCGGTTTCATTCCACTCTTAAGACATTGATGAGGACTTATTGTTATGACCATGAGAAAGACTGGGATGAAGGTGTTCATTTGCTGTTGTTTGCAGCTAGGGAAGCAGTGCAGGAGTCTACTGGATTCAGTCCGTTTGAGCTTGTGTTGGGCCATGAAGTGAGAGGACCTTTGCTATTGTTGAGTGAACAATGGCAAGAGAAAGAGCCGCATATCAGTCTGTTAGACTATGTTAGCAAGTTCAAGGAAAGACTGCGTGCAGCTTGTGACCTAGCCAAAGAGAACTTGAAATCAAGTCAGGGAAAAATGAAAACTTGGTATGATCATAAGGCTAGAAGCCGTGAGTTTAAACCAGGAGACAAGGTCCTTGTGTTGTTTCCCTTACAGTCCAATCCATTGCAGGCTAGATTTCATGGTCCTTATGAAATTCTGACAAAACTCAATGATCTCAATTACATTGTGAAGACTCCAGACAGGAGAAAGCCAAAACAGTTGTGTCACATTAACATGCTGAAGCCTTATCATGATAGAAATGCTAGGGTTGCAGCTGTCACTTCAGATCCTCCTAGGGCTGAGACTTGTGAAGATGAGGGGAGTGTCAAGATGATGAACCTAGAATTAAAGCTGAAGTTCTTTCATGTAAATTGTCAAATTCTGAAGTGTTGCAAAATCTTGATGTAAAACTCCAGCACTTAGAACCCTCACAGAAAGATCAGTTTGAGAGGTTGATCAAGAAATATAAAGATCTATTTCCTGATGTTCCAAAGAGAGTTTCTATAGCCTCTCATGATGTAGATGTTGGTGATGCCAAACCAATAAAACAGCATCCATACCGGATGAATCCTGAAAAGAGAAAGATTGCTGAGAAAGAGGTTGAGTACATGTTAGAACATGATATTATCAGACCCTCTAACTCAGATTGGAGTTCACCCTGTGTTCTAGTTCCAAAACCGGATGGAAGCACTAGATTCTGTACAGATTATCGCAAAGTCAATACTGTAACTAGAACTGATGTGTTTCCAATACCTAGGATTGATGATTGTATCGATAGAGTAGGGCAAGCAAAGTTTCTGACCAAGATTGATTTATTGAAGGGTTATTGGTGTGTGCCACCCACAAATGCTAAAGTCCAAGCCATCATGGACTTTCCAGTTCCTGACAACAAAAAAGCTTTGCGCCGCTTCCTTGGAATGATCGGGTACTACCGCAAGTTCTGCAAGAACTTTGCTGAGATTGCTCTCAGTCTCACCAACCAACTGAAGAAAGGCGTAAAGTTCACTTGGGATGAAGCATGCCAAAGAGCCTTCGATCGCCTGAAGTCTCTGCTGTGTCACTTCCCCATGCTCAAATCTCCTGACTTCAACAAACCGTTCTCCATAGCGGTCGATGCTAGCGACCAAGCTTGTGGATCTGTGCTCCTACAGAGAAGTGACTCTGATGACATTGAGCATCCCGTGGCATACTTCTCCAGGAAGTTCAATCGCCACCAAAAGAACTATTCCACAATTGAGAAGGAGCTGTTGGCTCTGGTTCTATCCTTACAACACTTTGAGGTTTATGTTTATACAGGGCAAAAGCCAATGACTGTATATACTGACCACAATCCGTTAATGTTTTTTGAGTAAGATGAAAAACAAGAATCGGAGATTGTTGAAATGGAGTTTGATTTTACAGGAGTTTGACTTGGAAAATCAAGCATGTAAAGGGTACTGACAATGTAATTGCCGATTGCTTATCCCGTGTTTGAGTATGTGTATATATATATATATATATCACGTGTTTATTAGCATATTGTATTATATGTATATATATTTACAAGTGTCTACTTAACCATTTTTGTGTTGAAAAGAAAAATTTTGCCTTTATAGGTCAAAATTTTTCCCTTTTGGAATGGAGGTGTAATGTGGTAAAAAGCCACTAGATGGCAGTATTGACATTTTTTTTGTTAAGCAATCTAAAGCTAGGTTTGGGCATGTCCCGGGCATGCCTCAGAGGGGGCTGGACAAGAGTATATAAGGAGAAAAATTGAGAGAGTGGAGGAGTTGGAGAAATTGCAAGGAGAAATTGTGGAAGGATACATTTGACCAGACCTGTCACTCTTTTCAAGACCTGTTAAGCTTTTTGTGGATTTTTGCCTGTGTTGGAGCATTTTCCTGTCCCAGGACATCACAACAGAGCAGCCCATCTCCATAACAGGGAACTGTAAATATCTTATTTTTTTTAATTTTCTTTTCAATCTTGGTCAGTAGTGTAGGGTAGAGAGTAGATTGGTTCTGTTTGTTTAATTAAATCTGTTGAAGTTTAACAATTTTGTCTGTCATCCCTTGCTGTCCGTGACGCCATAACAAATTGACACCATAACAAATTGGGGCCATAACAGTAGACCTTCAGCGAAGTGTGGCGCAATTGATTTATTAGTTTTGAAAAGCCAACCGCAATATGAATAAACAAATTGGCAATATACAACTTAATAGCCTGTGAGCTTATGCTCACGTTATCCTCCGAAATTATGCGTTTTCGGATCTGCAGAGGTGTGAGGTTGTCTCTCGCCAAGGAGTCAATCTTCATCCTAAACTGTGGGGAAATGCGTCGTATCGTGATAGGTTCCATAGTTGTGAATGTGATATGTCAGTTTATGGTTGGGCATTTTATAGAAAATTTTTGCCACGCGCTGAGCTGGTCATTAATTCTTTAATAGGCTACAATGAGCTTAAAGGGATTATTAGGGTGACAATGAGTTATAAATAGAGATGACACGAACTGAGCTGTATTGAATCAGTGCCAGGTGTATCCGCTTTTAATTCCCTGAATTCAGTGTATGAAAGAGCCATTCAGTTTTGTCCTTTAGAGATAAGATATTGAGCAGATCTTTTTTTTAAATTGCATTTTCCTTATTGATTGATATATAATAAGCTTACTAAAAATAACCTAAAAATCCAGTTTTGCTGCACTGCTTGGTTCTCGCGACTGGTTCCTGAACGATACCTCACAGTTCTGTTGCATTTATTGAAGATGTCTATGCTGACAAAAGCAGCAGAATGAATTCTGAATTCTAAATGGCTAATTATCTGCTCCCAATTCAGCTAAATGCTTCAAAACTCATATCCATAGTGCCCAGGCACAGTGTAATAATTACACTATTGGACTTCTGCAGCAGACCAGCTAGTGTACTAGTGTAATTTTGCATATTATGGAGCACTTACATCGTTATTGTCAGACGGGAATTTACAGATTTGCTGCATGCACAACTCAGCTGACAGTGACAAGGTCGAATGCATTGCCGTTTTCATCGATGCATGAGTACAGCCGAGCTGTGATTGGCTGATGGCACGCACAGTGGTACCACAGCCGATCTGTGATTGGCTGATGTACGCAATCGTACCAACTGACCCGCAGAAAAATATTCGCAGCCTGACGTGCCGTGCAAGCGCAGACAGTAGACCCCTCCCCCCTCCCACATGCATACACACACACACACACACACACCTCGCGACACAAGCATGCAGCTAGCAATCAGACTGGGAACAGAATGGCGAGTAATTACCTTTTACATATTCCTTTATTCAAATAAAAAAACTAACTAATTAATTAATTTTAAAAAATGCTTGAGGGGGCTCAACTGGGGCTATGTAGATCTGTGACGGGGCTATAGCACCCCCTAGCCCAGGTGTAGCACCGTGCTTCATGGTGCCTCATGGTGCAGATAGACAATAACTCAAAGCACACTGCAAAACCAACCCAACAATTTTTGAAGACAAAAAATGTTTTCACTCAGTGCAGGCAAAACTTGAAGGCATCACAGGTGCACTGAGTGCGCTTACATGGCCTTAGAAAAAATTCAATTGTGTTAGTCCAACTAAAACCGGACTTTTAAAATACATTTAAACATTAGTCCGACTGGATTTATACTTATTTGTCAGGGTCGGACTAACACACCCACATAATGCCGTCACATTATTCCTCCATGTATACGCTTGAATCGAACTGAACTAGACAATCCGTTCTGCACATGCTCCACTGTTCATCGTGCAGAGCTTTCACCTGAAAGTCTTGTGGACTTGTAAACACCAAACTGACTAGTGACAACTCTGTGCTCTACCCAGCTCGCAAGTTCGCACAGAACAGCAGCAATCCTCATCTGCATGGGCATTAGCACTTGAACAGTCAGGCCTTGCGGGCTCATAACTTCTTCCACTAATCCACATAATTTATCGAATGATCTGCACTTCATCCAAAAATCTTCCTTTCACTGGCCATCAGAAAACTCCTTCAAAGCGACTCTTTCCCACTAATCTTTTATCTTGACCTGCATATAACATGAACGGGACACCCTGGGGTGCGTTTCCCAAAAGCACAGTTGCTAGCTTACATAGTTGGAACCACAGACTGTGAAGGAACGAACTATGTTAGCTGCTAACATAGTTTGCCCAGTTCACAGTCTGTGGTTCCAACTATGTAGTTTCTAACTTAGTTAGCAACTACGCTTTTGGGAAACTCACTCCGGGGTCGTGGAGCAGGCACAAAATAGACTATAGTGGTGTTGCCTCCTAGCTTTGGCTAATGCCATAACCACTTGGGATAGTGTGCATCTCATATATACAAAAAGCATAGCATATAGCTTGTATGAAATGTACGAGTCGTGAAGTTGTCCATGTTCTTGCCACTTAACATGCCACCAGTTTACCACTAGCTGACTTGTTTGTCGATTGTTTGGTCTGTGACGTAATAGGTCAACCAGAAAAAAGGTCCAACACAAGCTGAAAGGGGGCATATCACCATCTATCGTAGCAAAGACAGACGTGCTTCGGTCAATAAATCGATTTTCCTCCCGTGCATGTATGCTAAGATAAGGATAGTAGTCCAAATAAATGGCTTAATCGAGCTATTACCGTAGCTCAACTTAACTGTGCGTGTAAATGTACTGATTGACTGCAAAGGATTGGCCGTTCATTAGTCATTATGCTAGTTTGTCCCAATACTTCTGAGTTCTGAGGCCCTGTAAGTGGGGTGATAATGTGTAAAAATGGTCTTGATTCTTACACGGTGCATACAATAATTTTTGGAAAAACCAAAGTCTACAGTTAAAGCACATATTGATTGATTAATTTCAAATCCCTTGTGGTGGTGCACAGAGCAAAATTCATGAAAATTATGCCACTGTCCAAACACTTATGGACCTGACTGTCCATTCATCTTCTCAGGTTTTCCCACCCATCAAACCCCTGGAAATAAAACACATTTTAATTTCTGCCAAATTATGTGTGCTGCTTCTATATTTTAAAACACATATTTTGTATTGTGTCTAAGAGAAATTGCATAGCACCATTCAAATGATCCGCGTTTATTTGCCCCAAGTACATCCCTCCCACTGCATAACTGTTCCCTGCACTCTACACAATACAGTTCAATAATGCTAAGATGTCATTATATTCTAAAACATATTTTTAAAACTCAATTTTTAAATATTTTAGACTACGCAATCAAAAATACACTTGTGTTTATTCCAATTAGATAACAGAGGAAAATGGATGGATTTAGCAATGCATAAAACAGGCACAAATTCAGTTGGCTCAAGAAAATCATGTGAATTTCAAATCTTTAAATTAACTGTCAATGAATACATTTGTATTTGAAGAATGTGGAGTGAATATTTTCAATGAGACAATAAGTTTGAAAGTTTTTTGAAACCAAGGATAAAATAATGCATAGATTATAGGATTTAATGTGGAGTTGAAATAACCAAGCCAAACAAGAACATCAAAGATGACTAAAGGAGTGCTAAAGTTGATGAAGGGATCAATGATCATGTTCACAAAGAAAGGCATCCAACAAAGCATGAAGGCCCCCATGACGATTCCTAGTGTTTTTGCTGCTTTTTGCTCAGAACTTTGAGAGAGTTTAGTCTTATTATCCTCATTTAAATGTTTTTGATGAGTCATGTCTCCAATTCTTCTTACGTGCTCCCGTGCCACAAAAAATATTCTGGCATAAAAACATGTCATCATAGTACAGGGCAGAAAAAATGTAATCAATGTATTCACGACGCTCCACAATGAATTGAACAGCAGGATACAACTACCCAAACAATTAATGGAGGCTATGTATTCTTCCAGTCCCTTAACATTCGCCTTTGAATACAGGAGACTACAGCAGTATATGCCTGCGGTAACCCAACTCAAAGCACTCATAAGCCATGCAACAGAGATTGTTATTCTTGTGGAATAATGGAGGGGATTGCACACTGCCTGATGGCGGTCTATAGCAATGCAAATAAGATGAAAAATTGATACACAGGTGAGGAACATGTCGAAACTGGAATGCAGTAAACAGAAGACATCTCCGTAGTACCAGCAGCCTGCAACAGATCTGATAATGCTGAAGGGCATCACACTTATTCCAAGTAGCAGGTCTGCTATAGCCAAAGACATCAACAGTATGTTTGTTGGTGAATGGAGCTGTTTGAAATGTGCAATAGAGATTATGACAGCCAAGTTCCCAAGAATAGTCACGAGCATTCCTGTCACTAATAGTATACACAAGATAATCTGAGCTGGCCAAGACTGAATGATTTTAATGCATGATCCATTAGCTGATGGATAACAGTACAGTGGTTCATTGAGCTTCTGACGTTTCAAAATATCCATTTTTGTCCTGGGCCAGCTCCTCTCATCACCGTAAACCTTTGAAATAAGATTTATTCAATTTATGATAAACTTTATAAAAAAGTGTATAATACCAAATGATATAATCTTGTCGCTGAATTATACATTGTCCATATTGCTTCCTTTGCACGACAGAGCCTCTAAACGTATTCCTTGTATGATGATGACTTTATTTATATGTGAATTTAACCTGTGGCGCAGTGTGGATTCAATAAAAACAGGTCACATGATGTAATGCACCATCAAGAGAAGCACAGCCCTTTGGGAAAGAGGGAGGTAAAAAAAATGCACATGGCCTTGGGCTTTATGGCTATGAAAGCCCACTTGTCCCTTGAAAAATGACTTAAGAGCCAATTCTGAATGGACTACACTTTGAGATGAACTACATAACATCCCCACTTTGTCAATTCATACCGATTGTCAAGACCCGTGCAGGCTGATACCATGCATTATTTATAAATCGACGAGGGTAGTCATTGAGAAGTGAAAGATAAGATTATACATGGCAGAGACAGCACAACACATATATAATGTCATGCAAAAAGGTGTTTGATTTCAAATGAGAGAATCTCTGCATAACATTAGCAGTTGAACTGAGAGAGGGAGGATGGTGCCGGGGGGTGTTTGGTCATGTGGGCTGTAGTTGTATGTACACTGTGGGTGTTGGGTGGAGGATATGATGCATGCACACCTAGAGCACCCCCTGGAAAAGCATTCTGAAAACTAAGGCATTGCATATAAAGAACTCATTAAAACCTTGTTTTCCGAAAAAAAAATGGACAAATTTGTCAAAGTTGACCAAAACCTACATCTTCATCCCATGTACTGGATAAAAACATGAAATAAAAACTTATTTTTTGAAATGTATTTTATAAAAACTGAAATTCTTATCCTTCGGCATGATGTTCAATACATTTGTAGATTATTAAATCTAAATTTTAGGTAAGTATGTTGCTTAAGATAAATGCTATATGCCACATTTTTTCTTGTCATAATTTTTTGGTCATATTATTACTGTTAAATCGCATGATGGATTTCACCACCCCCCACGTATTTTTTAGCGAATGACCATTTATTTTATCGGTCATGTTTTTTGAAAACAATTATATCATCTAAAACATATTTGTTGCATTTACAGACTCAAAGAGGGAAGCAGGCGAATGATCCATCTGTACTTAAAGGGAGAAGCACTCAAATGATGTATGCGATCTTAGAGGGTTAACCTCTTCCACTGGGACTCGCCATTGGAGGGATTATTGTCATGGTTTGTGTGCTTTTTTCTTTCTTGGTGGTTCTCGTCCCTGAAGACATCAAATTCTTTCTCCATCGGATTTTTCACCCAGCTGGCTGATTATATCTGGGCGGCGCTTCCCCAAAGTCTATATAAGCCGGAGGTCCACCACGCCTCCTTTGCTGGAGTGTCTGCTTTGTAGTTAATCGCTTCGGCTTAAAATATCTGTAGTCAGGGTTAGTTTGACTATTATCTTCTCTTTATTTCTGGGAAGCTCTGCTTCTTTAGGTTTTTTCTCGCACTATTGTTTGGTGCCTTGTTTTTTCTCGTTTGTTGAGATTTCTTTTTTTCTGTGTAGGCTCGCCTTGTTTCTGGCACTTAGTCTTTCGTGTATTCAGAAACGCAAGTTTTTTCCCTTCCATTCTCTCTATCACGTTCAGCTGTGCAGACTCTGTGCTTGGTTCACCTTCGCCTGCCGCTGCATCTGAACTCCACACTTACCAGCCTTTACAGAACACTCCAGCCAAACATGGAGTCATCAGCCGCGGCTGCGTTGGAGAAAGTGGTAGCGAACCAACAAGCTATTCTTTCTGGTTATGGCAAGGGTCTCTCGTCCTTGAATGCTCAACAAACAGAGTTTGCGGAGAGACTATGCTTACAAGAAAGTAGCACGCAAAGAATGGAGGCTGCTTTACTCTCTCTCACGGAGAGTGTCAGAGCCCTGTCGGCTCAGATTACACAAAACTTTGCACAAGCACAATCTATGAACTCCTATCGAGAACCTAAACTGCAAATGCCTTCAAGATATGGGGGTGAAGCAGGGAAATGTAAGGAGTTTATTGCGCAGTACGAAATTTACTTTAAAGCCCAACCTTCACGGTTCACTAATGAGGAGTCTCGAGTTTCATTTATTTTATCCCTGTTGACTGATACTGCACTGACTTGGGTAAGCCCACTAATCCGATCTAATTCACCGGTCGTGAATACTGTGGAAGCCCTCGTTAGAGCTATGGAATCAGTGTTTGATCAGGATATTCGTGGGCAAGACGCGGCAGTGCGTTTAATGCATCTTAAGCAAGGTTCTGAGAGTGTCGCTAACTTTTCTATCGCATTTCGTGCGTTAGCTACTGAAACTGGCTGGGCAGAAGCGCCCCTAATGACAGTTTTTATTCATGCTCTGGCTGAGAATGTTAAAGACGCTTTGGCCGCATTGGAGCCTTGTGTTTCCCTAGATTCGTTGGTTCATACGGCTGTGCAAATTGATAATCACCTCCGTGAGTGTAACAAGGAGAAATATCATGCATTGGGTACTGTTGACAGCAGGGTTAGTACCCCCCGTAGTGTTCACACAGTCCTAACTCCGTCCACGGAGACTTCCACTCCTGATGAATCTATGCAGGTGGATGGCTTATTTAATAGCGGGGCTCATAAGCCCGGTCGCAGACATATGATCTGCCATAATTGTGGAAAGCCGGGGCATATCCGTCCACGTTGTCCTGAGCTTCAGGGAAACGGGAAGTCCCCCTAGTGGTATGGGTGCACTAGAGGGTCAGAATCAATTTCCTCACCGAACTTTAATTCCTGTAGAATTGACGAAGGGGACACAGAGAATTTTTATTAATGCGTTTTTAGACTCTGGGGCAGTAGACTGTTTTATGGATAGGGAATGGGCTAAGAGACACTCCATTCCTGTTCGCCCTCTTTTGCAGTCACGCTCTGTTAAAACTTTGGATGGTCGCCCGTTGGGTGATGGAGTTATATCCGAAATCTCTGAACTATTGTCTATGTTCAATTCCCTTGGTGGACACTCTGAGGAGGTCTGGTTTTTTTTTATCAGTTCCCCCGAGTTCCCAGTTGTGTCAGGACATTCTTGGCTATGAAAACACAAGCCTAATATCCTTTGGGGGAATAAGAATAACCAAATTGCCCAGTGGGGTTCAGATTGTAGATCCCACTGTAGGGAGAGCTCTATGTGTTGGCCTGGACGTCAATCCATGAGAGAGAGTGACGCCTGGAGCGATTCAGGGGAGACAATCTCACACTATCCTCCTAGCCTTGAGAAGGGGGCCGAGGAGGGGTTGGAGTGGGACCCTCAATTTGACTGGCGGCAGCCAGAGGAGGATTGTTATTCCGAATGTGGCTCCGATCCACAGACTGTCATAGATTTGGCTGAGTCCGAACAGGGTGAGAATTTAGGGGCTGCATTGAATTTTTGTCTGCCTCATAACGTACCTAATGCTTATGCTGATCTTACAATTGCGAGATCAATCTCCACCCTGGCACCACTCCCCCTAGGGGTTCATTGTACTCACTGTCAGGTCCTGAGCGGAAGGCCATGCGGGAATATATTCAGGGTACACTGGCTAATGGTTTTATTTGACCATCTACGTTCCCTGCTGGGCGGGGTTCTTTTTTGTGGACAAAAAGGATGGTGGTCTGAGACCTTGTATTGATTACACGGGCCTGAATAATATAACCATTAAAAACCGATACCCACTTCCTTTGATGAATTCCGCATTCGAACGCTTGCAGGAGGCGTCGTTTTTTACCAAGCTGGACCTGCGGAATGCGTATAACTTGGTTCAGATACGAGAGGGGGATGAGTGGAAGACGGCGTTTAATACGCATGATGGGTATTACGAATATTTGGTTGTGTCGTTTGGATTGGTTAACTCTGTATTCCAGGCACTCGTTAACGACATCCTCTGAGAGATGTTGGAGAGATTCGTCTTTGTTTACCTTGACGACATCTTAATTTTTTCTTCAACTCTCTCTGAGCACATACAACACGTCAGACAGGTTCTGGAGGCCCTTCTCAAAGCCAGTCTCTTTGTCAAGGCTGAAAAATGTGTCTTTCATGTCAAGACGGTCTCATTTCTTGGTTTCATTGTCTCTAAAGGGTTGGTCCGCATGGACCCTGACAAGGTGGCAGCCGTCAGGAATTGGCTGGCCCCCCAAAATATCAAAGAGGTCCAACATTTCTTGGGGTTTGCCAATTTTTACAGAAGGTTCATTCGCAATTTTAGCATGGTAGCTGCTCCCATTATCGCCCTCACTAAAAGAAAGACCTCCCCTTCTTTCGCCTGGTCGCCAGCAGCCGAGGCTGCCTTTCAAGAGCTAAAGAGACGGTTTAGCTCAGAACCTATTCTTGTTTTAACCGACCCCTCCCTCCCATTTGTGGTGGAGGTTGATGCCTCGGAGGTTGGAGTGGGTGCCATCATGTCCCAGCGCCCTCTTTGGGACAATAAGCTACACCCATGCACCTACTTTTCCAGGTCGTTGTCGGCGGCTGAGCAAAATTACAGCATTGGTGACCGGGAGTTGTTAGCTGTGAAACTGGCGTTGGTGGACTGGCGCCATTGGCTGGAAGGAGCTGAACAACCATTTGTAGTCTGGACTGATCATAAAAATCTCCAGTATATTCAGCAGGCCAAGCATCGTAATTCCCGGCAGGCGCGGTGGTCATTGTTCTTTAACCACTTTAACTTCATGTTAACTTACCACCCTGGCTCTAAAAATACTAAGCCGGATGCCTTATTGCGGATTTACGATCGTTCCGGCCGTGATCCTATGCCGGAGCCAGTCATTCTGGCTGACCAGATTGTGGCACCCGTCCAGTGGGACGTGGAATCCGTGGTTCAGGAGGCCTTGAGGACCGATCCCGGTCCTGGTGGGGAACCGCCTGGATGTTTATTCGTTCCCGTGGCGGTTCGTCCTCAGGTTCTCCAGTGGGGACACTCTTCCCGTCTGGCAGGTCACCCTGGGGTCCATCGAACCAAGCGGTTCTTGGCCCGACGATTTTGGTGGCCCAGTATGATGGAGGACATTCGGGAGTTTGTGGCGGCATGCAGCATTTGTGCCAGGAATGAGGTTTCCCATCTCCCTCCCTCTGGCCTGTTGCACCCACTGCCTGTACCCAAACGCCCTTGGAGCCATATTGCGCTCGATTTTATCACGGCCTGCCCATTTTTGATGGCAATACTGTCATCTTGGTCGTGGTCGACCGTTTCTCCAAGGCCGCTCATTTTGTCGCGCTGCCCAAACTGCCTTCGGCGCGGGAGACAGCCTTCCTAGTGGTTAACCACATGTTCTGGCTGCATGGTCTCCCCCTGGATGTGGTTTCTGACCGGGGTCCTCAATTTGCGGCCAAATTCTGGTGAGCTTTTTTGAGCAGTTGGGGGCCACTGTGAGTCTGTCGTCAGGTTTCCATCCTGAAACCAACGGGCAGACTGAGCGTACCAATCAGTCCTTAGAGAATACTCTTCGGTGCTTAGCGGCTGATAATCCTGCTTCCTGGAGTCGCTTTTTGGCATGGGCCAAAAAATTAGTTTGAGTATTCTCATAACTCATTGTGTATCTCCTCTACGGGTCTTTCTTCTTATGAGGCCCAGTTGGGTTATCAGCCTCCACTGTTTCCTGAGTCTGAGAAGGATTCAGAAGTTCCCTCTGTTGAACATTTCATTCGACGCTGTCGGTCTGTTTGGACTAAGGTCCGTTCCTCCTTGTTGCGGGCTGGGCGGAGACAGAAATCTGCAGCTGACAGGAGGCGCCGTTTGGCCCCATCTTATCGAGTGGGCCAGAGAGTTTGGCTTTCCACTCGGGATCTGCCCTTGAGAGTAGAATCTCGGAAGTTGGCCCCTTGCTTTATTGGCCCGTTCAAGATATTGTGGAGGATTAATCCTGTCACTGTGCGGCTTAAGCTCCCTAGATCCTTGCGGATCCATCCCTCCTTTCACGTGTCCAGGCTCAAACCTGTTAGCACCAGCGTCCTGGCACCTGCCAACAAATCCCCGCAGCTGCCGCAGATGATTGAGGGGGGTCTGGCGTACACAGTACGTCGTATTGTTGCCGAGAGGCGTGTGGGTCGTGGATTCCAGTTTTTGGTGGACTGGGAGGGATACGGTCCTGAGGAGTGTTGTTGGGTCCCAGCTCGGGATATCCTGGACCCTGCTCTTATTTCTGAGTTCTGTGCACGGGGTTCTTTGGGAACGTCGGGGGCCATTCCTTAGGGGGGTCCTGTCATGGTTTGTGTGTTTTTTTTTTACTTTCTTGGTGGTTCTTGTCCCTGACGACATCGAATTCTTTCTCCATCGGATTTTTTACCCAGCTGGCTGATTATATCTGGGCGGCACTTCCCCGGAGTCTATATAAGCCGGAGGTCCACCACACCTCCTTTGCTGGAGTGTCTGCTTTGTAGTTAATTGCTTCCGCTTCAGATATCTATAGTCAGGGTTAGTTTGACTATTATCTTCTCTTTATTTCTGGGAAGCTCTGCTTCTTTAGGTTTTTTCTCGCACTATTGTTTGGTGCCTTGTTTTTTTCTCGTTTGTTGAAATTTCTTTTTCTCTGTGTAGGCTCGCCTTGTTTCTGGCACTTAGTCTTTCATGTATTCAGAAACACGAGTTTTTTCCCTTCCATTCTCTCTATCACATTCAGCTGTGCAGACTCTGTGCTTGGTTCACCTTCGCCTGCCGCTGCATCTGAACTCCACACTTACCAGCCTTTACAATTATAGCTCTGCTCACACTTCGCCTTAAAGTGCATTGCTTCTCCAAACCCGTTCCGATTTACGTTTCCTAATATGCAACTAAGCGTTAATTTGTTCAGTTGTGAGGATCAGTTAGTAGAATTACTAACCATTTCCCCTCAGCTTCCAATATTGTTTTTATTATTAGTGGGCAAGTAGGAGGCTTGAACATTCATGCTATTCCCGTTGTCTCTTTCTTCCTTTCTTTTCCTTGTTTTTGCTTGCTAACTTCTTCTTCATACTTTCATCTAGAAGCTTCATTCAAACTTCATTTAAAAAATTCAGCTTGTTTTGAATTATGTTTCTTTTATTCAACTTTTTGATCTTACAATATCTTACATGCTTTTTGAGTTATTACATTTTATTTCAAATTTTCCCCCATGGGAAAAACATGGGACAGATTCTTCAAAATTCAGCAATTTTGTAGTTTTGTTTTCTTCATGATGTTGGATGACGAAGGGATACTGCATGTGTGTTCACCTCATTTTTATATCTTAGTGAAACAAGAAGTGATGTAATGGCTCAATATAGTTCCTTAACACCTAGATAAAACTTAAATATGTGGAATTTAAAACCTGGTTTAATTGTGGTAGATGTTATTTACAATAATCTTTAATGGTGCCATTAATTGTGAAACCTTCATTTGGAGGAAACTGATTTTGAATTAAATCGGTAAATGATCTTGATTGGTTCCATTGGAAAATTAATGCAGTAATAAGCATTAACTACCTCTTAATTAACAGTAAACTCATGCATCACAGAGGTAAATAAGCATTAGGTAAGCTTAACTTACCATTTATTAATGCTCTCCAACATCCTTATTACGAAGTTGAAAACATCCCTTAAGTGTCCCTTAAAGGATTGATTACCTGGTATTCACACCTTTAAACTAAGTGATTTGGGTCTAAAAAATAATTTTTGAGGTAATTAGCAAAAATTACGCAACATTAACATTTATTTCATCCTTTTTATCAAGTCCATTTTGCACGCGCGAGAATATTTCGAGGAAGATAAAGGCATGGCTGGGTGGAGGGGGTGATGCGAGGGAAGAGGATGGGAGGAGGGAGGAGTGGCTTGAAAACATAGCCATAGCAAGGCGCGTGTAGTAACAAAGCATGTGACCTCACCATGGCTGAATCTAGTGACCACGCTGTGAGATGAAATAGCCTAAAAACAGGGAATATATTGGTCACATGCAACCTAATGTTAGTATATCTATGTTCCATGATCATATAATCAAGAGTAACACGCTACGTTTGAACAACATAAAAACAACAATATACAGCAATCCATCAACAAATTAACACAATATGCATGATTAATGCTGGCCAAAATGAATTTAGTTAGCTAACGTTTGCTTTTTGCTAGCAGAAATTTAGCGTATGTTTGGAGCATTATTTTGCCTGCTTACCGACATCAAAGCATAGCATATTTGGCATCAATAGATTCCTTGGGTTGTCTAGTTTCACTTTTAGCTGAAATTGAGCCTGCTACAGCCTTGGAAATACAGGCATGTCAGGACAAACCCTCAGGCTGTGAGGGTAACGTTTACATATTGAGTACATTGCCAAGTTTCTTTTGAACTGCACCACACTCCATGCAATAGCTTATGGTAATGTAATGATAACACTGAAGTTGGGGGAACAAAGTTGTTGGCTAATGCCAAACTTCACATTTACAGACATTAAAAAAAAAAAAAAAGTTGCCAAAACTCACTGCATGCATCGCAGTTGTTGGGTTCTGTAGTGTTGGAACAACACCTTTCTTGAGGCACAGGTTTTTAGCTGAGCCAGCATTGTACTAGCCAAAGTTTGTGAAACAGTCTGCTGTGAAATGCTGAGCACACATGAACAGGTTTGAAGCAGGGGTTGCAGAACATTGTCGGCAAGAATGAATTTAAACCATTTGTTCCTCTGTGATTCATCACCCGATGGAATGTTAAAAACGTTTTTATTGGTCACCTGACAAAAGAGAGACTATTCATAAAGAGCTGTTATCTGAGCATGATGAAATCAGAATATGTAAATGTAACCTTTATTTTTAAAGGAGACCACATTTCGGTAAAGTACATTTCAGTGGAAAATAGAATTCTTGAAGTGTCTAAAACGCACATTTTAATTTGATAATAATCCAGTGCGATGCATTTTTAAACCGGCTAGTGTCTTCTCATTGGCTTCAATATCAGGGGGCAGATATTTTTACTTAGGGAATCTTCTGATTTTGATCTTTGGAAACCTCACCTTTAAATGCTTAATAACCTAAACCTCTTGCAGTTTACATCTCCCAATTAGCCACAGAGCTTACTGAAGGTCCTCTGAACAACTACATGGCCTGGATGAAAGGAAAAATAACTGACGTCACAAGAGAATAACTGATTCCACAAGCACCGCGGCACTGGTGTTTGATTGGATAAAGTTTTCTGGCTGTATTCGAAATGTACACACATCCACTATATAGGGCACTATGCAGTGTTTGTGTGAGGTATCACTCAGGAACCAGTCGCGAGAACCAAGCAGTGCAGGAAAACTAGATTTTATTATGGAAGGGGGAAAAACCCCTGCAGAGCAGGAGGCAACAGTACAGAGTCCACAATCCAAAAATCAAAAATCCAGAGGGCGAAATCCAAGTGGTTAACAGGGCAGCAATCACAGTACTCGTAGTCGGGCAAAAAGGGTTCGATACACAGATGCAGAAGGTAATCCAAAACAGAGCCAAAATCATAATACAGGGACGGTCCAGTCAGAAGAGAATCACAAAGACTACAAGGCAAAAAAAGCGTAGCCAAGGGAAATGTTCTGATGGGGAAGTGCTGTGAAAAGACACCTATATACACCCCTGGGAGATCACATGATACATAGAACACAGGTGCAGGAAATGAGGCTAATTACAAAGGAAGCAAACATGAGGGAGAACCTAATCACATGAAATAGGCAAAAGCCAAAATGCAGACAGGGATCACAAGACAGCCTATAGACAGAACAAACAGATCCGGTTAGGGATTTCTACGTGCACAGAGTGAGTGGCAGAACAGTGATTAGACAGGTGCAGAGAATCTGCTAGAAGCACAGCAAAGTAAATTGAGTGAAGGCAAGAGGCGGAGACTAGAACAGGGCGAATGCTGAGAGATCGTTAGTCAATTAGTAGAGTGCAGCTATACAATCCCTAGTGCTTGTTAGTAAGTTAGTACTATGTACAATGTTAGTCTTGGTTAGTAATTTAACAAAAACAACAAACTGTTAGTATTGGTTAGTAATCCAGAAAAAGCAAGATGAAGGAAGTGAACGAGATTGGAAGGAATGGTTGAAAACCAGAATCCATTAAATCACCCGAAAGAGTGGCACGCAATACTGGGGCTGTGAGCAGACAAGAGACAAGAGACCAGACAGGGGGAGACAAAGTGCAATGCATGGTGATAACAAAAACATGAACCGGAATGTAACTATGGTAAAATGCAAAACATGGAAAAACTAAACTAAGACAATACATGAACAATTCTAAGTAACCAAATCACAATACACATTTCAAAGAATAGTCAGACATAGCAGAAATCCAAATCCAAATCAGACAGAACATCAAAACATGGCAAAGCAGATCAGAATCATGACAGTCATAGCAGAATCATAACAGTTTGTTCTACATTGAAAACAATATAAAGAGATTGAGTGAGCAAGTGGAGAAGAGTACATTTTGAATGCAGCCTTAGATTCCCCAAGTAAAAATGTCTGCCCCCTGATATTGACGCCGATTTGGAGACTCGCCAGTTATAAAATGCTTCCCTCTGGATCATTACCAAATTAAAATTTATAAAACTATGCGTTTTAGATACTTGAAGAAATCTACTTTCCGCTGAAATATACTTTGCCGAGGTGCGGTCTCCTCTTTTAAACACATGCATTCATTACAAATCTAAAATTGTAAATTGTGCAGCAGCATAAAAAATGTCTAAAATAATTTGAAGCTATTGTGTTTCCATGTATTTTTACATACATCTTTTTCAATTAAAATGTCTTTCAGATATTGATGCGTGTATGTATTCAGTGGACCATTCATTGCCACCCCTGACTGGAGATGCACGTAAAATACCTCAGTATACAAAGAAGAAATTACAGCATTAAACAACGTTGTAGATATAATGTCATGATTCTGCTATGTCTGTCCTGATTCTGCTATGTTTGATTATGATTCTGCCATGTCTGTCTTGTTCTGCCATGTTTATTATGTTTCTGCCTTGCTTATTATGTTTTCCTTATTCCCAGTTATGTTTATGATTATGTCTGTTAGGTTTTGCCATGTTCTGTTCAGTTGTTGTACTTTGCCATGTTTTCGTTTTTGTCATTCCCGTTCCACTTTTCTGTTATAGTCCGGTCCATGTTTTGCCCATGCCTTCATTGTACTTTGTCTCCCCTGTCTGGTCTTTTGTAAGCTACAGCTTCTCCCCAGTCCTGCGTGTCACATGTTTAGGTGATTTCATGGTTTCTGGGTTTCAAACATTCCTTCCAATCTCATTTGCTTCCTTCGCCTCTCTTTTCTATTTTACTAACCAATACTAACAGTTTGTTGTTTTATTAAGTTACTAACCCAGACTAACATTGTATATAATACTAAATTACTAACGAGCACCAGGGATTGTATAGCTGCACTTACTAATTGATTAACAAGCTCTCAGCACTCGCCCTGTTCTAGTCTCCGCCTCTTGCCTTCACTTAGTCTTTGCTGCAATTCAGCGGATCCTCCGCACCTGCTCCACTCTGTCCTGCCTCTCATTATCTGTGCACGTTAGAACTCCCTAACCGGAGCTCTATGTTTTGTCATATGTTGTCTCGTGATCCCTGTCCGCGTTTTGGCTTCTGCCAATTTCATGTAGTTAGGTTCTCCCTCATGTTTTGCTCCCACGTAATTAGTCTGATCCTCTTCACCTGATCCTAATCATAGCATGTGACTTCCCTTGAGTGTATTTAAGCTGTCTTCTCACTGCAGTTCCCCGTCAGAACGTTTCCCGTGCTGCTCTCATTTCTTGCCTTGTACTCATTGTGTTACCTTTCTGACTGGACTGCCCGACTACCTCTTTTTGGCTCTGATTTGGCTTTTCTATCTGCTCCTGTGTATTGAACCCTTTTTGTCTGTCTATGATTTCTGTATTGCTGCCCTGGTTTTTTCAACTCTGGATTCTGCCCCTAGGATTGTGATTTTTGGATTGTGGACTTTGTACCTTTGCCTTCGGTCCTGCGGGGGTTTACCCCCCCCTCGCTAATAAAATCACACTTTTTTTGCTATTTCTGGTTATGACTGGTTCCTGAACAATACCTCACATATAATCTCAAAATGCCAACATACGAGAAATGTTTTAATAGAACCAACTGAATTTATCAATTAATGAGAAATCCGTTTCTTCCGAATCAGTTTCTGAAGAAACAGTTTTAGTGGCAACCCTTCAGACAATTTGAAAGGAGCTTTGATTATTTGATGATTTGAAAGGAGCTTCCTGGGGGCTCACAGCTAAGATGTTCATCTGTGACCTCTGTGATCGGGTGTTCGAATCCCAGCCCTGTCATTACCGGCAATGGCCAGGGGTCCAAATGGGAGAGAAAACAACCTTGCACAGCCTCGCCGGGCATAATGGGGGTTAAGAGTTAAAATTCATTAGTTCATGGCTCTGTAGTGACCACTTCTGGTTGGCCAAACGCATGTAGCTGTATGAACTAAATTACATGCTACCTGCGAGATCTTACAACGACATAGGCAGTGTAAAATTGGTGGTGCGACTGCATAGTGTAAAGACGCAAGGGGTAGTCGTCAGAGGAATCATGTGCCATGGCATCTTCTGCCTGAGTCGATGGGAGTAGGTTGCTTTGCGATGGGATAAAAACAGTTCAGCTGTGTTCGGGGTGGACTATCTGAAAGGAAATGCACCAAATTTAAACCTGGAATAAAATTCAACTTTAATAAGTACATCTAAATTGAAAGGAAACTATATGATGCCATTATGTCACTTAAAATAAATTAACACATACAAAATCCCTTGGTCATCCGCTACATTGAGGGGGGAAAAAAACAACTAGCATTTCAAAAGAGACAGATGATTATCAAAATTTATTCATATGGTAACAGTTACAAGAGGACATGATTAACTATACCACTGAGCACAGTCAGGGCAATTATTTCAAAAATTTTTAAAGAATGGAAAAGTTGAAAATCTGGCAGAGGAGTCAAACACATTTCACTCGTCATGTTAGGAAGGAGAATGGTGAAAGAATCAAAAAATCCTCAAGAATGACTGAAAGAATTGCAGACCTTAGTATCATCTTGGGGTCATCAGGTTTCAAAAAGTGTGATCAGATGCCACTTCCATGACTTCTAGCTATCTAGAAGGCTTTCAAGGTTTGACCCTAAGATGCAAAACCAACTACCGGTACATGCAATTTATTTGGATCAGTGGATCAGTGATGTTCTGGGGCTGGATGTCCAGGGCCACTGAGTAGGATCGACAGGTTATTGTATTCCACTAGCAAACAGGCAATTTTTGCTGACAATCCGGTTGCATCTGCCAGAGGGCGGAGACTCAGCTGTAGGTGGACTTACCAGGACAACAATGACCCAAAATACACCTATGAAGTGTTGACAACAAAATCAATGTTCTGCAAGTTTACACTGTGCCAAGAGAAGTTTAATTGGGTTTATTAAGCACATACTGAAACAGTCCTCATATATACAGTACCAGTCAAAAGTTTGGACACACCCACATTTTTTCTTACAAGACATGTTAAATAAAGAAATAGGCACCGTTTATTTTGCCAAAAAAAAAGAGATCTAATTCTTAAATCCATTAAACTAACCAGCTTTTGCAGTGCATACTCACATTTTTTTTTAACTAGAGCAGTTATATGGCTATAATGAGTTTGCTGCTCAGCGACCGTCTAAGTTCCCAAAGATGTGCTGCACTTGTGGTTGCTTTTCATCAACTTTTTTGTCCAATAAATTCCAAAATATTTAGCCTTTAATTTGACCGTTGGAAAATGGAAAGAGCTTTTTTGTCTGCTTACTTTGCAAAATATGGCCTCTTTGAGAATTCTAAAATTTTGGACGCTATTCAAACAAGCATATTTTTCTCTTTTAACTTCTGTTTACCTCTTACCAGATTCCATCTGAGATTATATAGAAAAGTTCAGCTGGTTAAATTTCTCTAAAAACAGAGTGCTGTGACATTAGCAAAGTGTGTCCAAACCTTTGACTGGTACTGTATGAGTACTGTGGTTGAGCAAGTTACATCAACAACCATGCCACATACATTTAACTAAGGTTTCACTTCAAATTCAATTTGAATATTGGCAGAAATTGGAAACACCTGTAGCTAGCTACAGATTCTGCTTGAAAATAAATCTAAACCACTGCTTCTTTGTATCTTAAAAAAGCATAAAAGGTCCCTTTTAATATGAATTTCATTGCCTGTCCTGCATTGCACTGATCTAGGTTAGTAGTACAAGAAAGTCAGAAAAAAGTGGATTGCACACATATTGATATTTATGGGCTTTTGCCAATTGAAGCTGGGACTTTGCAATCAAACATAAGCCATGGGTGGAGACATTCAGATGATCAGCAGAACAACACTCATGAGTCTGCATGTGCTGTAGGAAGGGGAGGCAAATCTGAAAGCACTCCAAATACCAATATGCATGTGCACAAGAACTGAAAATTGACTTTTTCATAAATTATCCCCTTCAAAACAATTCTGCAAAGAAGAGTGTACCAGAATTCTTCCTCAGTGATGTTAAGACTCATTGCCAGTTACTGCAAACATTAGATCACATGTATAAACGGAATGATCAGTTTAAAGCTGCACTTTGTCTTTACTCACACTTTCCTTGTGCTATATTAAGATTAGTTGGATGATTGGAAACATTTAAATGACAAATAAGCAACAATAGAAGAAATTGGGAAGTGGCCAAATAGTTTTCCGCAGCACTATACTCAACGGGACTATGTCAGCTGTGGCGCATGCGCGCAACAAAGCGGAGCATCTTGAGAACGTTGGTACAACTATTTCAAGTTCATCGGAGATTTCGTGTAAGCGTTTTTCAATCTGTTTATATCACGTTCATCCTTGAGAAGTTTGATGAAATTTTTACCAAAAAACTATATTGATCGTAGAGCCTGTTCGTAGCATCAGTTTGTCATAGTTCGGGCTTTTGTAGCGTTATTATCGCTTTTAAGTTAGCCTACGTTGATTGGATCTATGACTGCTGCATGTCAGACAAAACGTTGCGATCAACAGGTTCTGCGAACATTCAAGACAGTTGCTTGATAAAAAATTCCCCAAACTTCTCAAGGATGCACGCGATACAAACAGATTGAAACTCCACCATGAATTCGCAGGTTTACCTTACCTCACACTTTTAATGTGTTTTCACCCAAAGAAATATGGGTGGTTAGTATAATTTATTCTTTGTGGGTTTCGGCAAAGATAAATGCAGTTACTCTAGCAACTCCGCATTTGCAGGCCATCTTCTGTATTTAAAACAGCGACGAAGGTACGCTTTACACACGTACTAATAAGCTTGGGGTTTGTATTTCTGGTCCCTTGATACCGCACTGCATGTATGAAAGTGTTTATCGACTGGACTCTACGGTCAAGTCCCCCTCTTGTTCAACTCCAAAGGACGCAAGGACAACTCAAATTTCCAACTCAATCAACTTTATTTTTTGTTCCAACTTTTGTTCTGTGATTGGTTGGCTTTGTCAGTTGATGGGTCAGTACAGTAAATTAGGTTGTAAACCTTTAAAGACAGAGAAAACAAAGTTAACATTTTTAATTAAACATTTTTTTAAATGAATCTTAAATTAAATGCTAATATTTTAATTCAACATCATGATTACATGAATTACATTAAACATGAAATGAAACATGATTACATGAATTACATTAAATTAAAAAACCACTTAAGCCTTTTAAATGGAAATTTAAAAAATATTAAGAAAAAATAGCTGATCTGCAAGTTTGTAGGTTGGCTCTTAAACAATTTAATTTCATGAATTTTCCACATTTTTAGTAGAGTTTTAACATTTAATAGAATTTTAACTTTTTTAACTTTGTATTATCCTTTTGTATTTTATATTTCTAATTTGCAAACTCCAAATTAAATATCACTTTGTGCAGCTCATTCATCAAAAGTCAATGAAATCAATGCTGCAATGTGTTCCTTAACCAACCAATCTAGACAGCAGTTAAACATGAATTTGAACATATTAAGCAGCATTCAAACAACATGAGAGTAAAGTAAATAAAATATTTCACCGACCATTGGCGTCTTTGGACTGAACCCATGAGTGAACTTGTTGCTTCCCTCTGAAGTCTGTTTGTTTGAATGCTTTCTTCTTCTCTCTTCTTCTTCTCTCAATTTACCAGCAGATTAAAAGCAACTTTCAGGTGCATACCGCCACTTACTGTACAAGAGTGTGTAGCACTATGTCATCAACCTCAGATTCTAACCATAAGGTTTGTGTTCTGTTAAAAAGCTAAGAGCGCCTTCCTTACAGCTCTAATTCTTCCTTCTTCCCCTTCTGTTCCCAGAATTCCTTCCAGGGTCCACTCCTGTCCTGCTGCTCTAACTCTCTCCCGAAATCTCACTCGCTCTGCTGAGTAACAAAGACAGTTAAAAATCACGTTCAACATTTTCTTTAACACCACATCTGTCACACTTGTCATTATTCCTTTTCCCCAGTATAAACATTGTGTCATTTAGTCCAGTATGGCCCAGCCTGAGTCTCAATATGGTGATTTCCTCCTGTTTGAATGCCTTCTTCTTCTTCTTTTGAATTTGATTGGCAGTTGGCAACCATTTTGGTGCATTACTGCCACCTACCGGACTGGAGTGTGGATCAGGAGATTTGCCGCATCTAAATAACATTAAATTAAATACCTAAAAAAATTTAAAAAATAAAAAAAAACAATACAAAACTTACGATACTTTACTATATTCTTTCCATTAGTCTGGTCTTCTTTAAATAATCAACTAATTCTCTGTTCACTAGCTGTCCTGAATCTCCTAGGATACTCCTCAGACTGACACTCAGTTTTGCTTTTTCTAATGCTGAAATCAATGTCTTCCTTTCTTCCTCATAACCCCTACATTCTATCAGCACGTGTTGGACAGATTCTACCTCCTCACACTTTAAACATTTCCCAGTTGCGTGTTTCCCTATTTTTTGAAGTGATGAATTGAGCCCTGTATGTCCTATTCTAAGTCGAGTGATGACTGCCTCCTCTCTCCGATTCCTGACAATATTTCTACCCCTCCTAACCTGTCTCTGGATGTTATAAAGATGTCTTCCTGTGTCCTGTATATCCCAGTATTCCTGCCATATTTTCTCTGATTATCTTTTTACTCTCATTTTTAGACAAAGGAATTTCCAGGTCTATTGTTTGCAATTTGAGTGACTTTTTGGCCAATTTGTCCACACCTTCATTTCCCTCTACCCCTACATGAGCTGGAACCCATACAAAGCAGGCAGTCATATCTTGTCTGTGCATTCTGTATGTAATATTATGGATTTGAAAAAATTAAATCTAGGCTGCATGATTTAAGTGTTTTGATGCTTGCCAAAAAGCTGTCAGAAGCTATTTTTTTCGTTTTTCCTTTCCAGCCATTGCAGAGCTGTTAATATTGCTATAAGCTCAGCTGTATACACAGACAATTTATTTGATGTTCTTTTCTTAATTACTACCTCATATTTTGGGATAAATACTGCTGCTCCTGTCCTTCCTGACTCAGGATCTTTTGAACCATCTGTAAATAATAATAATTTATCTCCAAAGTGTTGTTCGATGTATATCTCTGCTACTCTCCCAACTGATATCATTTTAGATTTTGCCTTTATTGCTTGCTTGATATTTGTGTCTATTTTTGGCATAATAAACTGCCAGGGAGGTAGGGTCTTTGAATGCCTGAAGATTGCCATTCCTTTTCAGGTGCTCCAAATCAGTGGCAGTGACTGATCAGGTAATGAGCAGCTGGTTTGCTGCTGCTGGTGCACTCTGGGAAGTGTAGTTTTTTTTTTTTGAGCAGAGTAGTATTAAATATATGGAAAAGCTCTATTCCTGTGATTCAGCTCAACATCTACTATGCTTGTGCCCCAGCTGACATGGTCCCTTTAACTTTGCACTGAACAGAGAGTTGATTTGTTTTGTGAAATTACTCTGCATGAAATAAAAGCACTGTTGCTAGAATCTGCCTTATTATTTCATGAGGACAATCCTTAATTTTCAACCTGTCCTCCAACCATACGCTCAAATAGGTTGATTATTCTCATTTTCCCTGATTTACGACCCATAGGAGCGTTTCCTAAAATCGCGCTCCTACTGGCAGCTGAAAGGTACTGTTAGAGTTACAGTTTCAGTCATAAGCTTTATTCGACTGGGCTGTATGGTGCAGCACTGTGCCTTCAGTGCTGCACTTTTTGCAACTTTTTCTGTTCGACTGGTACAGCACCATTTTCGGTGTTGCACTCGATGTAGCACTTTCTGCACCAATTTGAAACAGGTGCAGCTTAAGTGCACTGTGATCCCGCGACCATTCGAAAAATGGCGGACACTCGCTCGGGTCAGAACTCCACGTGAGTTTTCGACAACTTTATCGTTTTCAGTATTTTTCTCACACGTTTTAAACAATCTTCCGAATGCATGGTGGCTTGGTGGGTCTTCAGCCAAGTTTTGTTTTAGGTTTGGGCGATCTCAGCCACAAAGCCCTGGCCCAAAGAACATGAACATGACCGTCAGGCTCACTGCTCATTTCGTGCATTAAAACCACCATACACACTTGCTTTGGGTCTGCCATGTTCTTTGTATCACGTGATGACGCTACTGGGTGCTACACCGAGTGCTGATTCTATTCGACTGGTCGCTCTCAGTGCAGCACTTTTTGTTCACTGCGCAGGTGGGCGTGGCCTAGACGGCGCAGCACCATGAAAGACCAGTCGAGTAGAGCTATATTTATACTTAAAATAACAGTTTGGGTAACAATTAGGGTTGGGGTTAGGGTTAGGTCTAGTATTAGGATTAGGGTTAGGATTAGGTTTAGGTTTAGGTTAGGGATTTACTGACGGCGATGCTGACGATGGAAATCATTTTATAGTTATTTAAATGACTGCTAGAGATCGCTTAACTCCTAAACGTAACTTTAGGTTGTAATAAGCTGCTTGACAAACGACCTTTCCGGGCGTATTTTGTTGGAGGACAGGCTCTTAATTTTAGATTGATCATTGGGGTATTATGACTGCAGTTCATTTTTCTCATACACTTGTCATTCTCACATCCTGTTCTTACCTTGATCTGGACATTATACAGTTGAATAAAGCCAAAATGCTTTTATTTTAAAAACAGTTTTGAAATTCATGTGCTTTATTATAAGATGTGTAAAAGACGCATCTAATGAAAATTGCTTCAAGATTGAAACAAACTGGGGATTCCCATTATTAAAATTCAAGGCATTAAACAATTTCACAATTATCTTTTAATAAATAGATTTATATTTGAAGAATGTGAACTGAATATTTTCAAAGTGACAATAAGTTTGAATGTTTTTTGAAACCATGGATAAAATAATGCATAGATGATAGGATTTAATGTAGAGTTAAAGTAACCCAGCCAAACAAGTACCTCGAGGATGACTAAAGGAGTGTTAAAGTTTGTGTACGGATCTGTTATCAAGTTCACAAAGAGAGGCATCCAACAAAGAATGAAGACTCCCATGACAATTCCCAGTGTTTTTGCTGCTTTTCGCTCAGAACTCTGTGACAGTTTGCTCTTATTCTCCTCATTTAAATGTTTTTGCTGAGTCATATCTCCAATTTTTCTCACGTGCTCCCTGGCCACAAAAAAATATTTTGGCATAAAAACACATCATAATAGAGCAGGGCAGAAAAAATGCAACTATTGTTTCAAGGACTGCCCACAAAGAATTGAACAGCACAATACAACTACCCAAACAATTTATGGATGCAATGTAATCTTCCAGCCCCTTTAAATTAGCCTTAGAACACAGTAGCCCATAGGAGTATATGCCTGCAGTGAGCCAACTCCCAGCACTCATAAGCCATGCAACACGGATGGTTATTCTTGTGGAATAATGGAGGGGATTGCACACTGCCTGATAGCGGTCTATGGCAATACAAAAGAGATGAAAAATTGATACTTTGGAAAGGAACATGTCAAAACTGGAGTGCAGGAAACAGAAAACAACGCCATAGTACCAGCAGCCATCAACAGATCTGGTAATGCTGAAGGGCATCACAATCATTCCAAGTAGCAGGTCAGCCATGGCCAAGGACATCAACAGAATGTTTGTAGGAGTATGGAGCTGCTTGAAGTGGGCAATGGAGATGATAACCACCGAGTTCCCAAGAATAGTTACAATCATTCCTATCATGAAAAATATATACAAGATAATCTGAACAGCCCAAGACTGATTTTTTTTAATACAGGATCCATTTAGTGATGGATACAGAATTGTGGAGCATTGAGGTCCTGACGAGCCAAAATATCCATTGTCTTCTTTGATCCTGCTCTTATCATTACCTTAAACCCTTAAAATCAAATCAAATTGATGTATGGAAAACATAAAGGAAGAAAATCTTGCCGGTCAATTGTTAATGGTCTGTTCAGCTTTCTCTGCATGAACATTGAATCTATTCTTTGAATGAGGATGACTTCATTTATATTGGATTTTCACCCGAGGGCAAGCTTGGCTTCAGGTCACATGACATGTACAATCCCAAATCAGAAAAAATTGGGATCATATGTTAAATTAAAAGTAAAACTGAAAACTGTGATTTGTAAATTATGTTTGACCTGCATTGTGTTTAAAAAATACAACACATAAGTTTTTTTGATTTCTTCAAAATAAACACTTAATTTTGATTCTTGTGACGTATTATTTGCCTCTTTGTAATGTTGCTATTCCTTTTCACGACACTTTCTTATCGAGGACCAAAACTGCCATAATAATAAATAAATTAATTTATAAGTTAATGAACATGATGATAAACAAATAAATAAACAAACATTCAGAGAATTCATAGTCTCACCCAACAGCCCGAAATTTATGTCATGCCATGAGGTCTGCCCAAGTTGTTTACATGTGAAAGATGATCGAAATGGTCAAGTGGTTCTGGAGATATCTGCCTGGAAACACAAATACAAACACAGACAGACAGACAGACTCACAAGGTGATTACAATAGTCTCGCAAACCCCTCCAGGGGCTTGACTAAAAATAAAATAATAAATAAATAACTTAATTAATTAATGAACAATAATAAATAAATAAATAAATAAATAAATGCCTCAATAAATACATATATGAAATAATATGGAGAGAAATGTAGAAATAAAAGTCTCAATTATCAAATAAATGTGATAAATAAACAAACAAACAAACAAACAAGATAATAAACAAATAAATAAATGGCTCAATATATAAAATAAAAAAATTATCTATTTGACAAGATTTATTTTTGCATTAATTTATTTTCTTTTTTTTCCAAATTCATTAATTTATTTTTACATTTATGTACTTATTTCCCTATTAATTCATTTCCCCGTTTATTCATTTCCAGATTTATTTATTTATTGCTGCTTTTATTCATTCCTGTATTTCTTCGTCTCTGTGGAAATGAGGGGGCATGTCTTGATGGTGTTCACATAACCATTGGTTAATCTATATGAGAGATGACAGATTGATTGCACTTGTCTTGCTGCCCACTACTGGCCAATGCCTTCCGGCAGCCTTCCGGAAATCACAACAGTTGTAAACAAACTACACGACTTTCAATGGCGGTAGACTGGCAAACAGTTGTGAGAGACCTCAGGATGTTAGCGAGTATGAGTGAAAATGTTTCCCCGGATTATATGCTGTTCTGGGTGGAGGCACTATTAGGCCATCTCATACATCTATCTGAAAATGCAGACTTTGAGATTGACCCTCTGGTATATGGGAACTTGAGTGAAGTGGTCCAGCAACTGAATATTGACCTCGCAAGGTCCGGTGTCAGTGGAGCAGTTGGTCGCCCATCCCAGGAGCTATCCGTGCAAGCTGTGGAGACATACTTGTTAGCAGGTCTGACTGTCCGCAAAACAGCCTGTCTGCTTGGTGTTTGCAAGAGAACGATCCACTGTCGAATGGCAGAGCATGGCATTAGGTGAGTTTGCTTCAGGAGCAAAGTACAGCTCCAAACATTGACAGTGGCTTATAGTATAACGTAACAATGAATATCTGCATACTATCTGCATATGGTTTAGCAGTGGTGTAATGTGGTAAATAGCCACTAGATGGCAGTATTGACTTTTTTTTTTGTGAAGCCCAGTCTGAAGCTAGGTTGGGCATGTCCAGGGCATACCCAGAGGGGAAAGTCCCAGAAATGGGAGGGGGATGGACAAGAGTATATAAGGAGAAAAATCGAGAGTGTGTGGTAGTAGGAGAAATTGCAAGAAGGATACATTTGACCAGACCTGTCACTCTTTTCAAGACCTGTTAAGCTTTTTGTGGATTTTTGCCTGTGTTGGAGCATTTTCCTGTCCCAGGACATCACAACATAGCAGCCCATCTCCATTACAGGGAATTGTAAATATCTCATTTTTTATTTTTCTTTTCAATCTTGGTCAGTAGTGTAGGGTGTAGATTAGTTCTATGTGTTTGTTTAATTAAATCTGTTGAACTTAAAGGATTTTGTCTGTCATCCCTTGCTGTCCGTGACGCCATAACAAATTGGGGCCATAACAGTGGTTACAACTCTTTAGATAGATAGATAGATAGATAGATAGATAAGTTTATGTCAGACTCTAAGGTCCATATATGTGATGACAAAGTAAAAACAACATACATTAGACAATAGACAAGAAAATAAAATGATGACATTGGTATCTTCCCATTGTTGTCTGATACGAGATATTTGATGGGCAGCATTAAAAATATCCTGTACAATTTTGTTGTTGCTGGCTAAAACACGAGTCCTAAAAGACAAAGTCAAGCGACGCCTCAATTCACCAAAGGAAGGAACAGAGTTACTGACAAACATTCCACTGGCACTACATCACCATGGAAAAGACATCAACCTACGAAACATATTGTTGTATGCTACACACAGTTTCTGTATCGTACATTTGTTAAAGTTACACCAAAGAGGAGCACAATACATGTTACTTCAGTAAGCAGTGAACAGGCAGTGAACTGCATTTATCTTTACTATGAAAACAAGCTTTCTGCCTGTTCACCATGAAACTTTGTGTTTAAGGGTGTCTGACTTAAATAAAGCCACTGGCAACGCAGAGTTGGATGCAATGGTCACAGAGATCCTCAGTCATCACCCAAATACTGGGTACAAAATGATGCTAGGACATCTTCGGGCTTGAGGCATAAGGGTTCAAAATAAGTCAATGTCATCATCCGTAATCTGTACCGTGACATAAGTTTTCATTCTGTCAGAATAGATAGAATCCAGGAGAGTGGTTGCAGATTGTGTTCAAAGTTTGTATGTTTAGGTCCCAAGATTTAGGCCTGTGAAATATATATGGAATTTTTAAATCCATGCATGTGCAACCCCAATTCCGAAATAGTTGGGACAAAAGTGTAACTTGTGAATAAAATCAAAACGCAATGACTTTCAAATCACACCAGCCAGTATTTTATTCACAATAGAACAGAGACAACATAGCAAATGTTGAAACTGAGAAATTTTACAATTTTATCCACAAAATGAGCTCATTTCAAATTTGATGGCTGCTACAGGTCTCAAAAAAGTTGGGACAGGGGCCTGTTTACCATGGTGTAGCATCCCCTCTTCTTTTTAACACAGAGTGGACGCGTCTGGGCATTTCAATCAGGGGAGACTCAAGTGAAATCAGAAAAATATTTATTATGCTTTGAGCATAAAGGAGTAACATGCTTAGAATCAAACAAGTCTTTGGCGCTTGGACTCTTCGGGAAGACTCGTGGAGCAGGAGCACTGCTCGGAGCAGCGGCAGGAAATCCCCTGAAGAGTCCAGACACTGGTGGCAGTGGTGGCTGAAGGCTGGTGGAGCTGGAGCGGCAGTACAGGAGGTCCAATGAGTAAGGTGGTGTTGGGGAGGAGGAGGGTCAGCGAACGGCAGCATGGGTGAACTAGGGTAGAGAGAATGACAGCAGCAGGACATCCCCCGAAATGAGGGGCGGAAGCCCCCCAGAAGCACAGCCTGATGAATCCCCAAAGGAAAGGAAGGAATACCGTAAAGTTCCGTTCCGTGTTCATCAGGCACGCCCCGACTTTGGGACTTGTCCAAAAAAAAAAAAAAAATCATACAAATTTCCACCCAAATCTTGCGTGTGTCATACATATTATCTCTCCTCAAAATTTTCCTAGAATGCCGCATGTATTTTCCTATTTTTTTTCCTTTCCTTTTCAACTTCCTCCATGAGAAGTGATTATTCATCGGACATCGGCAAAAAATGGAAGGCGCAAGACGCAAGACACAAACCAATATGCCGACAGCGCGTATGCCCATGCATATGCCACTATCATCACTCATCACTTCCCCCTAGGCTTTTATAGAAAAACTTGTGGCGGCAATATCTTTGAAGGAAAAAGTTGTTGATAGCGGAGGGATCTTACGTTGAGACGTCTTAATCACTCTTTATTGTTTCGCCCGGAGGGATTAACGCGCCATTTAAATGATTCAATGGAACATGTCAGTTCATACATTCTCATTTATCGTCAAGAAATGTCAATTTTCAAAGAAGCAGAATACGACAAATGACACTGTTAATGCAGAGGATATAGCCATCAACAAAAGGTAAGTTCATTGATGGAAGTTTATGTAACTCGGTCATAATCATTTACTGTGAATGACAGGTAAGACAGTAGCTTGGAAAGCCTTGCGCCGTAGATGCGTGCACGCTACATAATGGACTATAGGACAGCGTGCATGTTTTTTCATTCATCAGAGTGATACGTATACATTGCATTGGGAAGTTATTTGCGGAGTTGCAGGGAACACTTTGAAAGGACAACTGCCGTGCTCGTGCTGAGCCGTAACCAAATGCCACATTGCACAATAAAGCTGCACTAGGGCACTTAGTAAGCTCGAGCTGCTTAGTTCTCGAGACAAGTAAATGGCGCGTCATACAGGACTTCTATCCCGAAATTAAGCCTCTATCCCTCTCTGTCTGCATTCTACCATTGTAGCTCCATGCTTCTACGATGGTTATTTGCATTAACGTTATCATGGAAAGTGAAATGTGAAAAAGTTCATTCATAGATAAAAATTAAAATCCTGCATTTAAAAAATGTTGAATCGGTAATTTTTTTTTTTCATTTAATAAGCTGTGCAAACTCACGTGCGCATATAGCCCCAGTTTGACCTTAAAAAATCGGGTGTACGTTTGCTTGTATGTCGGAACTTTTGCCGCGATTCTGTTGTTCCCGTATATAAGGCGCATCCCCAACTTTTCATATTTCCCGACGTAAAAACAAGTGCGCCGTATACACGGAACTTTACGGTACTCACCAAGCAGGAACAACTTAACAGACGGAGGAGTGCAGGCTGCTGAGAGAAGAAAACATGATGAGCGTGACAGAAAACCAATGAGGTCTAAACAACAAATCCAGACATAAGACAGCAATGCTAGGGGCTGCAAAGCCCTGCATTTTTTTAAAAAATTTTTTTTTGACGTTAGCCAGCAATGGCTAATATGCTGAATTTTTTTTTTTTGACGTTAGCCAGCCCTGCTTGCGAAAACATAATAGCCAGCATTGGCTATGGGCTGCAAGCCCCACATGCAATTAGTGTATGACAAAAAAACCGAAATGCCAACCACCAACCACCAGTTATTTGCAAGCTTACCATGAATTGTTAAGGCTTCGGGGATCTTTGGGCTTCAATGATTGCTGATGCTTCAGGGCGCACGTATGATGCATATGCCGATGACGACCAGCGGCCCAGTTGTTGGAGAGAGGCTCTAGATATTCCTTGCATAGTCACCAAAGTAGTGGCACCCATTCTGAAGGAATGACCCGAATAATGCTTAGGGGCTAAATAGCATCTCAATAGGGTCTGATTTAAATGGAGCTTAACCAGGATTTAACCATGGGTTTACTGTCTGGGGTGAGAAAGAGGGGAGAGTCGGCTTCAGACAAAGGCCTAATCTTGAAATATTTGCGCAAGCATCTAAAAGGGCAAATTTGAGAACCTGAGCAAGCAATAACATGACAAGCACCGCCAGCTTTTGAATGTTTCAGATGAAGACTATAGAAGTCCGGAGAAAAGGTCAAATGGAGTAAGTGACATCTTTCAATGGATCAAATGAGCTCGACGAAGTGGTAAATTCGCCGCTCCTTAAAAACCCGTAAAAAGCTAAAAGAAAAGAACAATCCAAAAGAGAGTCTATGTAAGGTGAAAAGCAGCCTTGTCTCAGGACTACTAGCAACCTATGTGAGATGGAGAGATTGATGGGGAGCCTATCCAATTTCAGGGGATGAACCTTGGCAATACCTTTGAGCAGCAGTTTAATGGAAGAATTGGAAAATAGGCTTGGAAAAGATGGGTCAGAACATCAAGCAATAAACTGAACATCAGCTACCAGACCTCTTATATATTGGAGCTTGAAGTGATGAACATCAACACAATGACGAATAATTACGCAGACAGCACTGACTAAAACAGGATTTAGTGGCAAAACAGAGAAACACAAACAAACATTCTCCAGCAAAATCATGCAGTTTTAGAGCAGAGAGAGCGAGACCCTTTCTCACGCAGAACCTAGCGGAATCCAAATATGGCTGCAGGGGAGGCTGAACCTAGAGGGGACTGCAACCGGTGATGAGCTGTTTTAGGCCAAGGCTCCTGAAAACCTGGAAATTAAAGTGTGACAAGGAATTTGCGTGACCTGGCAAAAATAATTATTTATTTATTTATTTTGGCGTGATGATAGCCAGCAATGGCTAGGGGCTGCAAAGCCCTGCATGCAATTAGCAAGTGACAGCGGAAATACAGATACGAGCCAACCACTGACCACCAGTTATTTGCAAGCTTACCCTGTACTGTAAAGGGCTTCAGGGATCTTTGGGCTTTGATGATTGCAGATGCTTCGGTGCGAACATAGGATGCGTTTGCTGAAGATGACCAGCGGCCTAGTTGTTAGAGGAGCCGTACGTATACCTTACATAGCCGCAGGAGAGCGGTACTTATTCTGAACGAATGATCCAGGTATTGCTTGGGGCTATTAGAAATAGGCTTGGAAAAGATGGGTCAGAACATCTTGCACCAAACTGAACCCCGGCTATTAGACCTTTTATATAGTGGAGTTTAAAGTGACAAACATCAACCAATGACGAACAAGACAATCAAAGACTGCAGACCCTTGCCCCTTAAGGCATTAGCAGTGGTGACAATGAGTACAACTTTCAAGTTGAACCGATAAGTAATTTTTAAAAAAAATTTTTTTTTGAGCAATACGGGCTGGCAAATAGATGTATGGAGAAAAATTCAGAAAACGGTTCCCAAATCCCGATCTGGATCCGGATCCAGATCATCTCAGAGGAGGACCTAGAAACAGTAGACACCTATGACATGTAAAAATCCAGATGATCCGATCAGCAGTTGTTGAATTATGCAAGCAGACAGACAGACAGACATATATATTACAGTTACAAATATACAAATAATTGCAATAGATGCACAGACGTTACTGACTGAAACAGGTTTTAGTGGCAAAAGCAGAGAAACAAAACATCGTCCCGCAAAATCATGCCGTTTTAGAGCAGAGAAAGCGAGGCCCTTACTCATGTAGAACCTAGCGAAATCTAAATAAGGCAGAAGAGGAAGCTAAACCTAGAGAGGGCACTGGAGTACCCAGAGAAAACCCACGCAAGCACGGGGAGTACATGCAAACTCCACATGAAAAGGCCTCAGTCCAGATTCAAACCCAAGACCTTCTTGCTGGAAGGCAGCCGTGCTAACCACTGTGCTGCCCTGACTTTTGACAATGATGTTTACTGCGGCTTCATTGATGTACAGATCTGTGATACATTTGCGATGCCAGAACATGCTCCAAATGCAACAGGCTATGGCAATGGTTAAATTTCGTGCAGTGCTGAGGATTAGAGCTTAGGCAAAGACAGAGGCCATCTACATGCGAACCACTGACCTTGAAAATAATCACCGAACCTGACGGAAGGGCAGCATCGGTAAAAAACTGAAGAGAATTGGAGGAACAAACCAGACTATAGAAAAGCGTCATGCCAATGCAATGAGTCGATAGTCTTGACCAGAATTTCAAATCGGCGGCAGCCCTCATTCAGGGATATAACGTCATGCAGTTTAGGCACAGAGGAGGCCGAACGCAGTAGATGGGAATTGGATGCGTGACTTTGGGGAAATACACTAATCAGTTGAAAAGATATATTCAAAACAATTGCAACCTCTTAGGACCACGCTCCCCCAGACCAAGGGCAATTAATATGCATAATAAATGGAGCACATTTCCTAAAAGCAACATCTTCGTTCGGCATATGCTCAAGGGATGAATTCTGATAAAACTCATTATGGCAGTTTCCTAAACCGAACACAATCCAAGCACCAATCAAGTACACAAGCATCTAGCAAAACATAGAATAACATAATATCAGAGCTCTATTGCAAGCATTTCCACTGGATCTGTGCCATGTATAGCAACGATACGTCAAATGAAAGAGGAAATCCACGGAATCCGACGAAATAAGCCTCGTCATTTTAAACCGACAGCGCACTGAATGAACACCAGGCCTGCAAATTTACGTGCTACAACGATGAGGTTTTTTTTTTTTTTATTATTAATACTTTGATTGGCCCAATTCGTAATAAACTGAACGTGGGTAAATCTGTGCAGGCTACTTTTTAGCCGAATGTGTCCGTGTTATTTTGAAACTTGACCAGTTAGCCTCCATGCATGTTATATTCTGGTGTTACACCGGAGCATCTCAGCAAACCAGAACATCATCAAAAGAAAAAAAAAAAAACGATTAATCCCAGTAACTCGACTCAAAAGCGAAACTCATACTATACTTATTCACAACACGCAGACCAACCATTTCAAGTGTCCACCTCTTCCAACTCCGATGATCACAACCGACAGCCAATGAAAACCCAAAATTCTGGATCTCAGACACAGTACATTACTTAAGATCAATAAAAGAAAAGGATTTTTTAACACTGGAATAATGGACTATGATAGTATGAACATGTACAGCATTCAATACATGGTTGGGGCTCCATTTCCATGAATTACTGCAGCAATGCGGCGTGGCATGGAGGCGATCAGCCTGTGGTTAAAGGGGCTTACGCTGAAGCAGAAAGCTGGGGAGCTGGCGCTGGAGTTAAACGCGTGTAGGGTCGCGGCGGTCAAAGCGTGGACTGGATGATGCAGCCAGTGCGTATGTGAGAAATAGAGGGGAGCGTCGATTGAAAGAGTGGAGCTAATCTCAGCGAACGGCAGCATGGGTGAACTAGGGTAGAGAGAATGAAATTTTTTAAAAAGACAGCAGCAGAACGATTGGCTAGCAACGCGACTGAGGTGTGCCCCAGTTGGATAGAAGAGATCAGCTGCTACGCCAGCTGACAGCTCAATTGACAGCCACGGACATTGACTACAGAGATTTATGAGTGAACATTCGTGAATAAAATAAACAAAGTTGACGTGCGCGAGAGAGAGTCTTCCTGAATGAACTTTGGCTAAGCTTCATTGAGGAGACAAGTTTCTTGAGTTTAGCCATTGGAATTTGATCCCACTCTTGTTTAATACAGGCTTCCAGCTGCTGGAGAGTTTTGGGTCTCATTTCACGGACTTTTCGTTTAATTATGCGCCAAATGTTCTCAATCAGTGAAAGATCAGGACTACAGGCAGGCCAATTCAGCACATGGACTCTTCTACTACGAAGCCATGCTGTTGTAATAGCTGTAGTATGTGGTTTAGCCTGCGAGCAGGCTCTCTTGTTTGCGCTGGGAGGGGAGGGGATGGAAAAGAGAGCCTGCACGAAAGCCAGGGTTTTGTGAGTGCCCCGCCTTCGTCCCCGAACGCAGCATTCTGATTGGTCGAATTTGACAGCTCCCAAATTCAAATTTGACAGATCAACACTCGCAGGACTGGCGTTAGACCTGAAAATTTGGGGGCAATTATTGACAAAAATTAGTCCTGGCTAATTCTAGATGGTTTTCCTTTATTAACACATTTTCCAATTCTAGAATAATCAAGTGGCAATTGAAGACATGGCTTTTCTCTCCCCCATGCAATCTAAAAGCGACAAAATGATGGGCTACATTCAGTATAGAAAAATAATTTAATTATAATTAGGTCTATATACTGGCACTCATTTCAGAACTCTTCAGCGAATGAAGGTAATTTTGGTGACTAGTATGTGGATTCGTCCGTTTATATTTTCCAATCGGACAGCTGTCTATTTTTTACAGCAAGTTGCGTGACCGTGCTGCAGAAACAGGTGTTAGTACTTGTCGCCGAAATTACCTTCATTCGCAAAAGAGTTCTGAAATGCCACTCTCGCTGGAAAAAAAAAAAATTTTACCATTGCTGAGTGCCAATGCATAGACCTAATTAGTCTAACCACGCTGACAGCTTGTTAGGGGCAGAATTCAAAAACCCCTGGCTTTCGTGCAGGCTCTCTTTTCCCTCCCTCTCCCCCATCGCAAACAAGAGAGCCTGCTCACAGGCTATATGTGGTTTTACATTGTCCAGCTGAAATACACAAGGCCTTCCCTGGAATAGATGTCATCTGGAGGGGAGCATATGTTGCTCTAAAACCTTTATATACCTTTCAGCATTCATGGTGCTTTTTAAAACATGCAAGTGTCCCACAACATATGCACTAATGCATCCCATTACCATCAGAGATGCTGGCTTTTGAACTGAACGCTGATAACATGAGGGGTGGTCCTTCTCCTCTTTAGCCCGGAGGACACGACGCCCATGATTTCCATCAAGAAGTTCTATCTTATCAAGAATGTCAAATTTGGACTCGTCTGACCACAGGACACTTTGCCACTTTGCTACAGTCCATTTTAAATGAGCCTTGGCCCACAGAACACGGCACCGCTTCTGGATCATGCTCAACAATGGCTTCCTTTTTGCATGATAGAGTTTTAGGTCGCATCTGTGGATGGCACGGTGGACTGTGTTTACAGACAGTGATTTCTTGAAGTATTCCTGGGCCTATTTAGTAATGTCAATGACAGAATCATGCCGGTGAGTGATGCAGTGGCGTCTGAGGGCCCGCAAATCACGGGCATCCAGTAAAGGTCTTCGGCCTTGTCCCTTACGCACAGAGATTTTTCCAGTTTCTCTGAATCTTTTGATGATGTCATGCACTGTCGATGATGAGACCTTCAAAGCCTTTACAATTTGACGTTGAGGAACATTGTTTTTAAAGTATTCCACAATTTTTTTATGCAAGCCTTCACAGGTTGGAGAGCCTCTGGCCATCTTTACTTCTGAGAGACTCAGCCTCTCTAAGACATCCCTTTTATAGCCAATCATGTTACGCACCTGATGCCAGTTAACTTAATTACTTGCTAAATGTTCTTCCAGCATTCTCTTATATATTAATTGCTTTTTCAGCCCTTTTTTGCCTGTGTACCAACTTTTTTGAGACCAGTTGCAGCCAGAAAATTTGAAATAAGTTCATTTTGTGGATAAAAATGTAAAATGTCTCAGTTTCAACATCTGAAATGTTATCTATGTTCTGTCGTAAATAACATATTGGCTTGTGATCTGAAAGTCATTGCATTTTGATTTTATTCAAAATTTACACTTTGTCCCAACTATTTTGGAATTGGGGTTGTATTTAGTGTACAGTATACGCTTGCTTAACCACTAGAAACCACTAGAAATTACCTCTACAGCATTTATGTAAAGCAACCTTTTAAATGGTGACTCTTTTTCCTGTTTTAAATGGAGGACTACGTGTGCAAGAATCAATGCAACAAATGGATCCACGGGGGGTTCAAGTCCACACACTACAGCTACAGACTGTGAGGCGCAGAAGATACTCTGTGCCAGCTCCTAACAGTCTGTGGCATATAGATGGAAACCATAAACTCATAAGGTAAGGCTCTACATTGGAGAACTAGGAAATTCATACAATACTGTGTTATAAAACCACAAAATATTAATTTTCCTAAGACCTGCTACCCATCAGCTGTTATTTTAGATTACATGTATATCAGCATCCTTCCTTTTCCTTTTGGAGTACATGCTCATCAAAATGGCGATAAGACAGAACTTTATTTATCCTAAGGGAAATTGATAGTTGTTCAGCAGTTGCAATGCAAAGACAAAAAGAGTTCAAAGTACACTGAGATCGCCTAAAACCACACCCCTTAGTGCTTTTTAAAAGCAGTAAGGGGGAGAGAAGCCAAGACATGCAGATTCTTATAGTCAGGTGTCTGTAAATTTGATTGAATTGTCACAACTATGTAAATTATGATTTTTGCAATGGTCATTGGTGTTTGGCTTCCTGTCTAGCACCTGAAGGCCTTGTGGTATACTGACTGTACAGGACAGGTTCATTACAGGTTTGAGAGTTGTATGAGAGAGTTGTAGCTAGTCAAACAGTATGACAAAAATTACATGATCATGGCATTGAAAAGTAGTGTTGCTGCCACAGTGGTGAAACACTTTGTGATATTACTGAGATTTTACAAGTTGAACTGAACTACATTTGTTACCATCTTTATTTATTATTTCAGTGTATGGCTATGAACAATTGTTACAAGATATTTGAAATCAGATACCACTATTAACAGCAATATAAATAGCAGGTGTGGGATTTTCTGTTGACCTCTTGGTGAAGAACATAGAAATTCTTCTTGTTTAAGTGAAGCCAAAGTTATTAAGCCACTCATAGACACAGGCCAAATGAACAGCAAATATGCACAATGCCACAAATCATATATGCAAATTGAAAATGTATACACATTCCAAAAATGTAAATATGTTTATGTAGTGGTCACAAATGAAATAGCATTAAATTTTCGCATTATGTGTCATGGTTTGTGAGGCGTGTGTGTGTTTTGGACTTTTCTTTGTGGCTCTCGTCCCAGGACAAGATGGAATGCCTTTTCAATCGGATTCTTTAGCCAGCTGGCTGATTGAACTGGGGCGGCACTTCCCCGGACTCTATATGAGCCGGAAGTTCGCCATGCCTCCTCTGCTAGAGTGTCTGTTTGTAGCTAAGCACTATAGCCGAGGATATCTCTAGTCAGGATTTGTGTGACTTTATATCTTCCAGTTATTATTTGAGTTCCTTCCTCTTTAGGAATTTTTCCTTTCCAACTTTTTTTCTCTCTCGCATTGCTTCCGTTTTTCGGACTATTATACGTCCTTAGGAAGCGCGAGTACCTTCTGGTGGTCTGTATAATCCTCTGTGTTTGTATTGTGTCCGTGCTGCTCTTTCTCTCTCTGGCCACTGCACTTGGCCTCTCTATTTTACCAGTCATTACATTATGGCACAACATGCTTCATGGTGTCCTGAAGGTCAGAGAGTCAGACAGGTCAAATCAAGCAATCTGATTGGTTCATAGATGTGATATAACGAGCATATATCACAGCTACCAGTTCTATTTCTTTTCACAATTCCATATCACATATGCGCATCTGAGAAGCTTCCAAACTAACGTTAACAGACTTTATGTTGTTAGTGCTGTTGCCTAGCAACGAACTGTAGGTAGTGCGTTCTGACCCAGATCGCACCAGAGAAACTGTTTATTTTTAAGATGATCAATTGCCGATAACAACTTTTTGAATTTAATTGTGCATTTCTTTTTCATGTTGACATTGTTGGTAACCGTGTAATAAAAGCATTGAATCACTTTCAGGCTGTGATATATGGTCATTATATCATGCTAAGGGGGTCATCGGCCCGATGCAAACGCCCCTTAGCTGTGATATAATAACCACATATCACAGCCCATCATGATTCAGTGCTTAAATAACTAATGTGCATGTTATCATGATTTGCCTTATCACCACTGATAATGACTATGTCTATGTGTCTGAAGTACCTCCTAAGTTTGTAATTTGCAAAAGAGCCAAGTTTAAGTTGAATTTTTCTAGCTTTTACAGTGCTGGCTGAAATTCAGGAATTCTTGATTTTCAAGTTCGGAATTTAAAATATCCTCAGAGAAAAATGCAAATTAAATGATTTTGTATAATTTTACGACCCCTGACAAGGCTCAATACAGCAGAGGTCCAACATAATCAAAGAGTCAAGAAGTAACAAATAAGAATATTAAATTTATTTTTCACATCTTAAGAATAACTCTCAGACAAACCAATACCAAAACAAATCTACCTACAAAAACACTGATGGGCCAGCTAAAATGAACATCTTGAATCTGAATCTTGAACGAATCTTTGCTCTCACACAATGAGGCTGAGACCAGACTTAGCTGAGAAGCCAGGGAAAAATGTGAACATAATGACCAGCAGGGTGGAGTGTGTAACATATGATTGAAATATTCTAAATAAATGTCCCAAGGTTACTGATCCAGATCAGCCTGAATCTCTTTTTTTTTTCCACAATCAGCACCAACCTTCACAGCATTTCAAAATCTTTGGTGATTTCCTTGTAGCCTTTGGAATTGTTTTGTTGTTTGAGAATCATTCTGATGCTTTCAGACAGCTCTCTGTCTGCACCATTGTGACAGAGAAACTGGAAACAGTTTGGCCCTCTCTATGCAGTAAAACCATCAGCACTGTATGACCAACAAAAACATAGAGTCCCCTCCCTCTGTTAGGCCTTACTGGTGTTTTTTTTTTTCTGTCATTCAAGGATCGAGAGGTTATGGCGTGATGTCTTTGGGGGAGTATTGGACCTCTTCTACTCTAGCTTCTGCAATATGGAAAGTAAGGGGCTACTCAACCCAGATGATAAAATCCACATCTATGCACTGCACTGGAGCTTTCTGCCACACATTCAGAGTCACCTGCAGTTCTTCAAGGATGGGTGGAACCACCACACATTGCACATTGAGGGAAATTGGTCACCTATTCAGTTATGGACTCTAAACCAGCATGAGGGACAAGACCCCCTTCAGGTTTGTTTTTCAGACAGAGATAGAGACCTGAACTGTAAAATTCTATGTTGAAGTCTAATATTACAAAACAAAAAGTTAACACTTCAGTTGATTCAGAAAGTTTTTTTCCCCTCATAATTAACACTCCCACAGTCCAAACACATGCAGGTTAGGTTAATCAGTAAATCTACATTGCCCATAAGTGTGCATATTCAGTTCTGCTTAGGACTAGGTTGTACAATCCCTTGTCTGATGGACATACCAAGATGAATGGGGATGACCCTGTATTCCTATTGGGAAACAGATGATGCATTTTTGTGTGGCGTTTACAAAGCTTTACATAATTTTATGATGCAGTGCAATTTCAGGATTGTTTTGGTGGTTTTGCCCATTAAAGGGACTATGTCAGCCGGGGCGCATGCGCGCGACGAAGCGGAGAATCTTGAGAACGTTGGTACAACTATTTCAAGTTCATAGTAGATGTAAGGTGTAAGCGTTTCAATCTGTTTAAATCGCATTCATCCTTGAGATTTTTATTGAAATTTTAACCAAAAAACTATCTTTAATGATCGTAGAGCCTATTCGTAGCATCAGTTTGTCATAGTTTTGGTTTTTGTAGCGTTATTATTGCTTTTAAATCAGCCTGCGTTGATTATGTCGTCCATGGCAGCCGTCGAACTGGGAGCGGTTGCAAAAGGATCAATGACAGCTGCATGTCAGACAAAACGTTGCGACAAACAGGTTCTGCGAACATTAAAGACAGCTGCTTGATAAAAAAAATTCCCCAAACTTCGCAAGGATGCACGCGATGCAAACTGATTCAGACTCCACCACGAATTCACCGGTTTACCTTACCTCACACTTTCAATGTGTTTTCGCCCAAGAAATATGAATGGATAGTAGAATTTATTTTCCGTGGGTTTCGGCAAAGATAAATGCGGTTACTCTAGCAACTCCGCATTTGCAGGCCATCTGCTGTATTTAAAACAGTGACAAGGTACGCTTTACACGCGTTCTAATAAGCTTGGGGTTCGTATTTCTGCTCCCTTGATATCGCACTGCATGTGTGAAAGTGTTTCTCAACTGGACTCTACTACGCATTTGCCCCAGCTGACATAGTCCCTTTAATATCCACCTTGTTTACATTACTATTGATAGTATTTTATGTGACGACAGCTTTAGGTAAGATTTTCATTTTTAATGTTACTTAACACTTCAGGCAGACACGGACTATGGAGTTGACTGGGAGGGTCCATATGGTCATCACCATGAAGGTGTCACAGTCCCTGAGGTACAGCTGCAACGGGCCTTGACTCCTGAAGAAATTCAGCAGCTGCCAGATCCCAGGGGCCCATTTTTCTTCAGTGAGACAGTGAACATCATAAGTCAAATAACTGGACTTGTTTAAAGTGGCAGTCTGTGAAATTTCAGTTCTGGTTGATGTGGCAACACCTGTAGTAACTGGTAGTAGCAGCAAATGCAGTTTTGTACAACAGGTCACATAAGTCAGGCAATTTTATAGCATTGTGTGGGTAAGTGTGATCTGATTTTATCCTACACGGTTGCGGTGTACAGCCTGTTGCTTACCGTTCTTCATCTAAAGCTGGATTTATGGTTTTGCGTCGACTCCACGCAAAGGGCACGCCGTCGCCTCAACGCCGTCGTGGACCTTTCAAAGTTCTGCATTGAGGTCGTTTGCATCGTGTTGTGCCGCGAAGCAATTCACCGACAAACCGCTAGGTGGCGTCAGGTTTCCGAAGGACCTGTCATGAAATGGGGGTTCACGTCACCGCAGAGGCTCTGCGTAGCGACGGCGTCGGTTCGATGCAGAACCATAAATCCAGCTTAACAGCTCACTGTGGCTGATCCATTACTCCCAGTAATATTTCAAACTGATCTTCAGTCTAAAAATGACCATTGTTTTATAAATGTATTTTCCGTGAATATCTCTAAGTCCTATGCTTGCTGAGAAGCACATGGTATTTCCTGTGACTACTTCAAAATAAAAATTCAAAAGAAAGTAACCATGTTTGGTAGTTTAATGTTTTTTGTGAAGCTGCTGCAGTAGGAAATGTTTGGTTTACATTAGCTTAATACAACATGAATGAAAACATTACAACATTAAACCTTGGAGATAAACATCAAACTCCAAAACAACAACAACAACAACAACAACAACAACAACAAAAAACCACAAAGTGACCTCCTGATCAACAAGCAATTAATTTCTACTATGCAATTTCTTTTGATCAATGTAATGGGGAGGCTCTTATGGGCTAACTACGACTTTACTTTTTTTCCCCTAATACTGACCAAAGCCAGCATGTGAAGATAAGATGCTTGCCATCAAATTGCTTCTAAAACATGATAAGAGTCTGTGCCTTTGGGGAGCTTTAATGCAAAAAAGCAGGTGGATGATTGTGGCAGTGACAATTTCGACCTCCAGGCGTTGAGGAACCACATCCCACCCAGTCCAGAAGTTCAGCAAAAGTTTAAGCACCTGTGAAGTACCTAGATAAAATTATAACTAGATCAATTTGAGTCTGTTATAAATAATAATGAAAGGCTCAAATCAATTTTAGAAAAAAAGGGGCATACTGTATGCAATAAATCTGAAAATACTCTTACTGGTTTCAATGAAGTGGCGGAGATACTCCACAGCCCTGCGCTGTTCTTGAAGGGTGCAGACATCTTCATCTATATCCTCTTCCCTTGGCCACACAATCTTGTCTAAAATCATCTAGGAAAAAAATTAAAAGATTCCCTAGCGAAGCCAATTTCATTCTACTCAGAGTAATGCAAGCCAAATATTTTGTCATGCTTTATATATATATATATATATATATATATATATATATATATGTAGAGGTGGGACGTGATTAAAAAAATTTATCTAATTAGAGGCTTTGTAATTAATTAATCTTGATTAATCGCAGTTTAATCAAACAGCAATATTTGACACAATAAGCAAAGTTTTTCAATTCAAATAAATTTTGGTTGACGGCTGAATCAGTGAATAGACATACATGTGAACATAAACAACAAAAACATTTATTTTTCATCTATATTTATCTGTGCATTTTTCATCTGTCTACTACATTCACAGGTTAGTGCAAACTCAAAGTGCAATTATAGCCATCATAATTCAACATCTTAAGACTTTACGGTGCATTACCGCCACCTACTGGTCTGAAGTGTGTGCATCAGTGTTACCGGTGTGCCAGAAATTAGGGAACTGAGAAGGGTGCGATTAGATGCGTTATTTTTTTAACGTGCTATTTTTTCTGTAATTAATTAATCGAAATTAAAGCGTTAATGTCCCAGCCCTAATTAAGTGGTCCTCCTTGTCAGTAATTGACTAATATCGTATTTTTGTTTGTTTTCCAAATTAGCCATTTCCCCTGTATCATTGGCGGTATCTACCTCCGCCAAATGAAGTTGGCTGGAGGTTATGTGATTGGTGCCATTTGTTTGTCTGTTTTGTTTGTGAACAACTTAACTCAAAATGTAATGAACAGATATTTCTGAAATTTTGTGGGTGGGTCTCAATTACATCAGGGATGGACCCAACTGATTTTGACCACGATCAGTAACACAATATGGCAACCATGGCAGCCACCTTGAAATCCTATGACACTAGATAACTGAACTTTGCTCCCACTCGGCAAGATTTGGACTGTGCTGCTTTGGCAAAGATTTGCACTCTAGCAGTGCCTCTAGTGTTCTTGTGTAATCGTACACTAGCACCCAAGTTTGGTTCAAATTTTGATTGCTATGTTTTGCTTTGCAAGAAAACCTTGGAATGCTTGCCAACATCAAGCTCACATACTCAAGCTGTGGCTTATCTTGCGCATGCTCTGCAATGCCATGATGCAGCACGTTGCCCATGCTTCACAAATATTTACCCCATGTCAGCAACTAGCTAGTGCTTGTGGTCTGCTACTTATTTCATTCAAATTGCTTTGCCTTTGCCTGCTCAGTATGTCCTATAGCTTCGAACTGTGCCAGTTGCTGGGTTGACCCAAAGGTCATGGCTCCAAGGTTCACTGTCATTAGCCTCTGGTGTTTGGGTTTTGCAACACCATTAGTTTTGGGGGGATTCTAGTAGTTTTCTCAGCTTTCAGATTCAAGAAGGCTCTTTACAGATTTCATTCATGACATGTGTTTGTGTGCGTGTGTATATATATATATATATATATATATATATATATATATTCTTTTATATCAACTTTATGGAGAAGGCAATATTATTCCCTGGTACATTCCTAGCACTGCTTCCCCCTGTGTTCTCCACTAATTGCCTGGTTTTTGTTCTCTCCATGTCCACGGCGGGCCCTGCCCTGAGCATGCTGCTGCTGGTCTTCATCATCAACGCTACCTGCCCTCTGCTCAAGTGCTGCTCCACCATCGAAATGGTCTGGGTCATGGAATCTATTCAGCAAACTTCAAGTCCTGGGCTGCTTTTCAACAGTCCTCTTCACATTACGGCAACCATTGAACTCATACCCTGGGACGGTCAGAAGAGGATGGACCTGCCCTCTGAAGCCTGGTCTCTCCCAAGGTTTCTTCCTATATTTGAGCCACATAGGGAGTTTTTCCTTGCCACTGTCACCACTGGCTTGCTTTTGAGGGGGTTCAGACCAGGGTTTACTATGAAGCGCATCATGACCAATTGAGTTGCCTTGTTCATCACAGAGGCCTATTCTTGTTTGCTGATCAGCTCTGCCTCATTTGTCAGTACTATGGCCTCTCCCTCAGCTCTACACTCCTCTCTCACTCCATATTCGAGCAGCAACACTCCGCCTTCGTGGCCTAATGACGATATTAAAGGCCACAGGACATTGGACATCTTCAGCTAAGAACTTTACCTTCGGCCAGGAATTAAGGACATTGTGGAAGCTCAAAATAAATGAGTAAGATTATTTAAATTGTCAGCATGTTTTATATGTTAAATGAAATCCTCTTGTATCTGTTTCATGCGTTGTTCAGAATACTTCTAGACACATAGACAGGGCATGAAGCGTCACTGCTCAGCACCCATGCCATGTCATTCACCACAACATGCACTTCAATCCTTAGAGGTACCAGCCTTCATGTTATACTCTTCAAATTATGTAGTATAATTCACATGAATCTGCGTTGAGAGGACTGTCACTACATTTAGAATATTTCTCTTGTATTTGACTTCAAGAGAAATGGTGCCAGCCGCCAGGCTATCACTACACAAAATAAACCTCACATAAAATATTTCTCTTCTATTAGGCTTCAAGAGAAGTTGTGCCAGCCGCCGGGCTGTCACTACACATACAACACTTCATATAGATTATTTCATTGTAAATGGCCTAAAGAGAATTGTGCCAGCCGCCGGGCTGTCACAGCACAGTCTCACATAGAATGTTTCCCTTGCATTTGAATGCAAGTGAAATTGTGCCAGCCACCAGGTTGTTACTACACTAGTACACTCTCATAGGATATTTCTCTTGTGTTTAGCTTCAAGAGAAATTGTGCCAGCCACTGTGCTGTTACGACACATAGTACACTTCACATAAAATATTTCTCTTGTGTTTGGCTTCAAGAGAAATTGTGCCAGCCGCTGGGCTGTCATGACACATAGTACACTCACATAGAATATTTCTCTTGTGTTTGGCTGCAAGAGAAATTGTGCCAGCCACTGGGCTGTCATTACACATAGTACACTTCACATAGAATATTCCCCTTGTGTTTGGCTTCAAGAGAAATCGTGCCAGCCGCCGGGCTGTCACTACACATTAACACTGCCAGTGGGGCTTGCTACAGCCTTAGTCACTGGGGAGGTCCACATAGTACTGGTAGTAGTGTTTAGCAAATCCATGTGGAACCGGTGGCACTGAGCATACATTAACGGTGCCAGTGGGGCTTGCTACAGCCTTAGTCACTGGGGAGGTCTACATAGTACTGGTAGTAGTGTTTAGCAAATCCATGTGGAACCGGTGGCACTGAGCATGCATTAATGGTTCCAGTGGGGCTTTCTACAGCCTTAGTCACTGGGGAGGTCCACATAGTACTGGTAGTAGTGTTTAGCAAATCCATGTGGATCTGGTGGCACTGAGCATGCATTAACGGTGCCAGTGGGGCTTGCTACAACCTTAGTCACTGGGGAGGTCCATATGGTACTAGTGTGTAGAAAATCAAAAGTGATCTCACAACCTGGTGTAAGTGTTGGGCCTCTGTGCTGCAGAAAGTGGATGGAGGGGTGTTGACTGTTTCCTGACCAGTCCGCTAATAATTTCTCACTTGGCACATGACACAGGACGGTATTTTTATTAGCATGCAATAGTTTTATCCAGTGCCTCACCCCCCCTTTTTCTGTGTCTCTTTCCGAGGATCTCTCCATCCACTATCCAAAGTATTGGACCGTCCAAGCCCTATCCCTCACCATGAGTGCTGGCTGCTGCTGTCCTGCTGTCCTGAGCCAGTCCTGATCCAGTTCTGCACCATCCACGACTTGCCACTTCCTGGAGCTACCAATGCCACTGTTCAGATGGACTTAAATGGAACTCTTTTGCCATTTTATTCTATTTTACTTAATTTTGTTATTAATCAGCTAGCCCACGGAGGATGGGCTTCCCCACTATAGTCAGGTTCCTCCTGAGATTTCTTCCCACTGGGGAGTTTTTTCTCAGCACTGTTTGAGGATTTTTCTCCCTACTGGGAGTTTTTTTTTTGCCTCATTTGCTGTAGTGGGCAATAGGCTGGGCACTGCCCTTTCATTTATTTAATCTCTCACTGTAAAGCGTCTTTGTGACAGTCTCTGTGAAAAGCGCTATACAATTAAATTGAATTGAAAATTGAAATTGAACTACACATAATACACTTCATATAGAATATTTCTTTTGTATTTGGCTTCAAGAGAAATTGTGCCAGCTGCTGGGCTGTCATGACACATAATACACTTCACATTAATATTTTTCTTGTGTTTGGTTTCAAGAGAAATTGTGCCAGCCACCAGGCTGATGTGTGGTACGCATCACATAGAATATTTCTCTTGTATTTGGCATCAAGAGAAATCGTTCCAGCCACCGGGCTGTCACTACACATAGAACACTTCACATGGAGTATTTCTCTCGTATTTGGCTTCAAGAGAAATTGTGCCAGCCGCTGGGCTGCCTCTAAACCTATGGAAGCTTCATATTTCATCTGTTGGCTTATGCCAGCATGGTTCTGTTTTGGAGGGTTAATTGCAGCTCCCTGCCTTCGGTTCCATGCTGGATGGGAAGGGATCTCTCGAACAGAGCCATGCCACCAAACTCAATGTATGCTTGTATGCTTTCAATAGATATTCTCTTTGACAAAGTGTCCAATCAGAAATGGAGCCTGACGTAAATTCTTTTTTTTTTTTAAAGATTATTTTTTGGGAATTTTTCCTTTATTTGACAGTTATAGTGTAGAGAGACGGGAAGGTTGGGGAGAAGAATGGGGGAAGACGTGCAGCAAATGACCTGAGCCGGAATTGAACCAGGTCGCTGCGGGAAGGACACAGCCTTTATGGTACGCGCGCTTTGACCGATGAGCCACCGGGGCGCCCCGTAAATTCTGATAGGCACGGAGTCAAGCTTACTAACCTATAGGAGCCGCTTCTCGCGCTGGAGAATCACATGCGTGCTCACGAATGTCATCTGATTTGCTGTCACGTGATTGCTTGATCGATAATATGCTAGTTTACTTAAGCTTACATTCTGAGAAGCGGCTCCGCAGCACGTACGCTTAGCAACCCTCCTCCTCTCCAGCTCCTCCTGTCTATTTCTAGCATTCTGTAATCCTGTTTTTTCATGACTAAACTGCTGTTCAATAACAATGTCTCAATGTCTTTTTGAGGTCATTGTTGCTGTAGGCTCTGTTCTATCGGGGGGGGGTTAATTGCAGCTCCCTGCCTTCGGTTCCACGCTGGATGGTCAGGGATCTCTCGAACAGAGCCATGCCGCCAAACTCAATGCATGCTTGTATGCTTTCAATAAATATTCTCTTTGACAAAGTGTCCCATCAGAATATTATATATATATATATATATGTATAACTATCCTGACCAAATGTCAACAATTTGTAGTTTGTTCATTACAACACCACATAATCTGTTAAAAAATGATTCTGTCAGTTATAAGCCAGGAGTCAGGCTGTAGCACATCTGGTGAGAGACTCACTTAGCTCATCCACCAGTAAGAGACAAAAAAAAAAAAAATAAGAAAACCATAAAGCAGTCAAACAGTGACAATGACTGGAAAGAAACTCAGTCACTCGCTACACTATTGTGGCTACAGTTGCTTTCATCATTGAAACAACAACCCTTGATCTCATCAGAGTGTAAGCTGTGTACAGTGTGTGGCTGGCTTGCTGCTTTAGTTGAACATGTCCTGGGCTCCCACTGCTTGATTCCCCCCCTCGCATTCCACAAAAAGCCAGCCCTACTCTGCTTCTGATTGGTTCAGTTTAGTCCAGTTTAGTGCCTCTGCAGCTGTACAATCAACATGGAAATAAGCATCACACACCATCAGATAAGTGTTTCGGAATGTGAATAATTTGGGCTGCGTGACAGCGTGAAACAGAAGGTGTCACATGCCTGAAGCACTATAGTTGGCAACCCTGAATGACATAATGAGTTATGAATGTCTTAAAAATTAGGCCATTCTCCAAAAATGACCTTCATTGGATACACACTGTGAATTAACATCAGCTAAAATGATATTACCCTGTACTCAATAAGATTCTTCAGAAAAACTGAAATAACCAGGATGAAGTTAAAATAAGTGTAGTTTTTTTCTTTTCCACACTGAAAGCAGTACCTTGAACAAGCTTCACTGTGATCTTTTAACTGTGAAAAGGGAAAGTCCTTCCCACAGTCAATACATGGCAGTAGCGGTCCGACTTCATTTTCAGCCCTACTGGTACCTGGCTCCTATAGATGAAAACTATTACAGTTACTCAGCATGAAAACAAACAGGTCAAATGTTATTGCCAAAGAAATATAATTGAGATGTTCTTTTGATGCAAACAAGTGCAACAGCGTGACATTAAAATAAATGTCCTCTTACAGTGTTCTCACTCAAACTCTTTTGCAGGGGCCGTATGTAGAGTGTTGCTTGGTGTATCATGTTCTCTGGGTCCTTCAGGTACCTGACTGTGTTCCCTTCACAGGGTTCTGCTGATGCTGGTCGGCGGTGGTCGGCACCGACCAGCACTCGGAATGCACCGACCACCACTCAGTTCAGATAGTGCTTTTTCCGACCGGCACTATTTTTTCAAAGATCAGTTAAAATGAATGCATCCAGTGTCCAATAAAATCGCTAGAAACAAAACATAACACATTTTCCAACAATATGAGAAATCCACTTGCAGTTAAGTACACATTTTCCCTTTTAATGAAATGGCAAGGCGAGTGAATAATAAATTCAATAAAAATGTTTAATTCACGTCCCTTAATAGGTAACCCTTCACAAAAAAAAACCTACTGTGGATTTTCCGCGTTAACTTTTGCCACATCTTACAAAGCAAGAAATGCGACTTTTTTGCCTTCAGTTGACGCGTTTTATCTCTCGTCTTTACAAAGACAATTAGCTACACCTGAGAAGGGAGAGTTAAATTATCTTTTATCAAGTAAAATGACTGAAACAGTTCAAGACTAATAAGCAGTTTAAAGATGTTTATCACCCTCCTTGATCTCTGTCCAACGGGCGCCACTGAAGAAACGTTTGAAACATAAATGACAGTTGTTAAGTCGTATTCAGAAATTTAATCAAAAGTATTTGGATACAAAATAGAAAAACAAGTTTATGAATATGGCATCTATCTATGAAAATTAGAGGCATCTTGCTACGCACCGAGGAGCACATCAAAGAAAGACAGTAATCTGGTGACTCAGAGGCAATATGCGCTTTCGAATTGACGCAAAAATTTTCCATCGCATACAAACAATTCTCCGACCAGCACTCCGAGCATCCTGGGCAGAACCCTGCCTTCATTTGGACAGGGAACAATTGTCAGCTGACGGCTCCTCGTACGTCCCAAGATGCGCATCAGCTCTAAACGGCTAGCATTCCTCAATTTAGGGTATGCAGCCAAGATGAAGTCTATAAACTCCCTCAGGCTTCCTTGGTTACCTAGCACATAAAAAAAATGCTTGGCATAAATATTCATGGTATTTTTCAAAGCAAGTACAGACCACAACAACAATTTGAAACTGATCTTTAACTGGAAAGAACTTTTTACATTAGATTTCAAAGACTTTCCTTCATGAACGTAGTATGCTTAGTATTGTATTCAGACCCTTTGCTGTGACTCTTGAAATTTAGCTCAGGTGCCTCCATTTCTCTTGACCATCTCTGAGATGTTTCTAGACTTTGAGTCTGCCTGTGGTTAATTCAACTGATTGGACATTGGACAGGAATTTTTTCTATAATCATACAGGATCTCTGGAGCTTGTGCTCTTAGGAACGTTCAATGCAGCAGAAGTGTTTTTGTGTCCTTTCCCAGATCTGAGCCTCATCACAATCCTGTCTCTGAGCTCTGTAGGCAGTTCCTTCCACGTTGTGGTTTTCACTCTGCTATGCATTGTCAGCTATGATACCTTATATTGATAGGTGTGTGTCTTTCCAAATCATGGAAGCACCTGGACTAAATTATAAGTGTCACAGCAAAGTTTACGAACATTTATGTCTATCTGATATTTCAGTTTTTCTTTTTAATAACTTTTCAATTGTAATTTATAGAGTTTTTTTCACCTTGTCTTTAAGGGGTATTGAGTGTACAGTGATGAGGGAAAACAAACCATTTTGATTTTAGCATAAGGCTGCAACATTACATAATATGTAAAAAGTGAATACACTGTATATGTTGACATTTACAAAAGATAAAAGCAGTTTTACAGCATATGTAGGGTGACCAGATTTCCTAAAACTAAAACCGAGACACTTTGCGCGTGACTGTAGTGCGCGTGCACGTGAGGTCATAGACGCAGATATTAGGCTCAATTTCAGCACGTAGGGCTACTGCTCACAACATAACCTGATGGGGAAAAATGATGCATGTTTTTGGTAGGCCTATTTACACATTTAAAGACATTGAATGAGTTTCGTGTGGGATTATCTTTATTTTTATGAATTAGCCTGAAGCTGAAGAAAGTTTTGGACAATACACCATCTGAACATTTTTTTTTTTAAACAAAGCATTGTAACACATTACATCTCTTTGATCTCTTAGATCTCTAGTAGGCTAGGTGTGTGTGTGAGATGTCAACCTCATAGAGCTCTGAAAACATGACCTCAACACAGAGACAAACGCTCTTCAAATTAGCCTACATATATTTGTTTGAGGAGTGAATTTGCCCCAAAATCAATTTGTTTGCTGACAGCCTGCTGTGGAATTGCGGACAGGTGTCATCAAAATTGGCCCATGTAACAATCATAAATTTTAAGAGATTCTCATGTGGAATTTAAGTCTCTATGCATGGAAGTTTTTCAGTTTTTAAAACGATGAATTTAAATGATCATGAAGCGCAAGTTAAATCGCCTAATGTGCGGAAAAGGTAGCACGGAAGTTTCAGAGCAGTTTGTCTTTCATAAAGCATTGGCCTATTAATAAGCAAATAATATTTCATCGCTGTTAGATCGCATATGGAGAGAAGCCGTGTCTTAAATTGCAGTTGGATTATTACGATAATTGGAAAACGCATCAATAAAGGAAAATTATTGAGAATTAGCCACGACTAATTGTTGTCATAAACTAAAGACACCACGCCAAACCACCTGTGGAAGCAGGACGTTGACAGCGGACTCTGTTCAAGTCATGTCAATTGGAAATGCGAACCCTGGAAGCAGGTTTTAATTTCAACCATCCAAGGAAATGGTGAGCAAAACTCACGTTTAGTTCATGTGAACAAGCCACGATGCTCAGTAAAATGCAGTGTGTAACTGTCTCGCTAATCGACAGTCCATGCTGGCCCAAGTGAGGATTTCTGCTTTGACTGAAATGAGACTGATTTGCTGCTGACTGACGGTGAGCAAAATGATTGCAAATTACTGGAGACATGATCGAATGATGTATGATTAAAATGTTTTGTTTGTAGTTAATAATTTACTCGTGCCTGTTTGTCTAAAAAGGCTAGGCTCTTTAAACTGGAAAATTGAACTGGATGGCGAGCTAAAGAAAGAGGACTGTGTACTGTGCCAATTAAAGACCAATTAAAGACCAATAGTGGTTGGTGGAAACCGGGACATTTTAAAGTCCCGACAGGCTTTTGTCGGGACTCGGCACTGTTGGAAAATATTAATCCAATATATTCTCAAATGCATTTAATAATCAAGTATTAACAAAGCTCAGTATGTACCTGAGTGATTAAACTAAAAATTGTTTCTCTTCTCTCTTCGACATTTTCCACTGCTTGTAACTGAAAGTTTCTATTCCTGATTATCTGAGGGACACAGAAGTACCTAGTCTGAACAAAAGGTGAAGCTGGGTTGAGAAGTCTCGGCCAAACCACAAGTTGACAACGATCAGACCTTGAGTGCCAAGGGGGGGGATGATATACATTATATAATGCTATGGATGGACAAGATAAGGTCAACTGAATATTTTTAGTTTGAAGAAGGGGTGTAACGGACAGTTTTGATGGAAAAACACCGGGCTGGTTGAAATGATGTGTTGCATGATGAATGGTTGGCTAGGGTCTCACCCAAAAGAATATGTAAGAACTATAAAGACTGATGTGATGAGGAACTTGGGGCTCTTCTGTCAGCCCTCTGCTCCTCTACGACCAAAGATTCTGCACTCGAAGAAGCTTCTCCTCACCTGAGTGTTCTTCACTTCAACCCTTTGCTGAAGATCATCATCTGCATATGGGTCTCTGTATCATTTGATGGTTTGAAGACTATTTTCATTTGTCTGTATTTGTACACATGATAATACCTTTTGAATAATCAGTAAAATTTTTGAACTGCTAAACTGTTTTTGGGTCCTTCATTTAAAAGTCAACGCTAACCAGTACGAATTCTCCAACAGGACACGCAACTCAAAACTAGGATGTCTTGTCACCTTAAGCATATGCCAACACTTGTTTTTTTTGCTAGCAATTAAACAAAAGTTCTCACATAAAAATTTTGTGCATTGCACATTTAGAGGCTTCAAAGTCCATAAGTATTGTGTGCCACCATGCTCTCTCAACACAACCCTGTGAGTTACATGGTTACCGCGAAAGGTGAGGCATTTTTCCCCCAACCCCAGGAATTGGAGCTGTTCTATCTCAGCCCTCAGTGGCACCACAGAGGCCTCTTTGTTTTTAAGGCAACAGAAGGCATGAGAGTAGGTACTGGCTAGAGGAGTGCTGGTGCTGCTCCTTCTGCTTGTTGTTGCAGCAGGAGCAACACCCCTGTTATAGGGCCCAAATAGCCTGGAAACTTCAGCTAGACAGACAAGGATGACATATTGAACATTTACATTAATATTTATCAGGAAACCATTGACAGCCAAATGATGGAATTGGTTGTGCTGTTTTAGAGGTTTTTCAAATAGTACTTGTTGCATTCGCTGGCACAGCTGAACTTGGCATTGTGGATATTAAATTGGCACATGATTAGCATCCAGTATTACAGTACTTTCAATATTCAAAATTGTTGACCCTTCGCTAAGGCCCACCCCAAACATACAGATTGGCCAATCACAGCACAGCATATGACAGGCTCAGACAGAGGTCCAACACTTTCTCTGAGTCCTTTGCCAAACCTTGAGACTTTCTTCTACTTTTGTGCTTTTTTTTTAGTTGACTTTTACAGAGTTATGGTCAAACATTGTTCCCGGAGCACTTGAACTAGTGACACTCACTAACCAGAGAGGCTGGCAGGAGAAAGACGTTTTTCCCCTTTCCAAAACGATAAACAAACCCAGAAAAGTGCAAGCTGTGGATTCAGCTATGTGCACATCTTCCAGCTTGTACAGGATTTGTCTGACACACTGCTGATATTTTGTGCTTGATAGAGGTCCAGGGTTTGGATAAGCGCGATAATATCAGCACATAAAGCTGTAGAGCTAACCAGAGTAATAGTGTTACAGCACACTGAAGGCTTATTGTTAGCGTACGTTGGTTAGCTAGTGCTAGTGGCTAACACTAGTTGCACTAGCTTGCTTATAACTAAATGTAACGTTATGTAGGCATACTGCTTTTACTTTGTAATTATTTTAGTCAACAGAGACATTCCCAGCTTTACATGAACAGTGTTGCTCCTCAATGTCATTGTCCTCTGTCTCAATCCTTAGATGATGTCGTGGTTGATGTTTACTATGTGATCTGTAGCTTTAGCTTCAAAATACTTTTTGCGTGATTTTCGTACCTGAGTCAGTTTGACATGGTGAATATATCCCTCGCATGCACAGTGTAAACCCTTTGCTGCTGTCTGAAATCACTTTATCACTTTCCCAAAAGATGGACAATATTTCTCCAGGGAATACAGTAAGGGGGAGCGATATGCTTGTTGTACCAAGCCTGTTGGACATAGCAACAGTAACTAAGGGGGACGGGCCTTAGCGAATGGTCAAATACTAAAATACAAATACTATTAGTTTAATAGATGGTATCAACCTTGTTTATAAAACATGTATTATTCGCAGTCTCATGGAGAAGTACTACACTACCCTTGATCTGAAAGTGTAAAAGTGACGTTTCTTGGTGGAGCTCACTGTTATCATGTGAATAGATCCCGTGCCCGCGCAGGTCAGGTTCGCTGTCGACTTACTGCTGCCACTACACTCCAGTGTCTTTTACATTTTTTACAGCAAAGCAACCATGATTCCCCTTTCAAATATGCTGAGTTGTTTTTTTTGTTTGTTTGTTTGGTTTATTTTTTTAAATGCAGACAAGAGTGTCCAAAGGGGTGAAAATAGCACAATTTCCTTACCCACTTTCCTTTGCCCCGTCTCCAATGCAACTTGTTGCTCTGAATTTGCTGTAAAAATTACAAGACTTCAAGTTAGTTTAGGCAGATGACAGCAATGTCCTTTTGATTATTGTCCGTCTATGACTAAAAATTACGTCCTTCAATTTCATCGAGACGATCAGCAGCCTCTCACAGGAGCTCGGGCACCGAGGGCCTTGCAGCCATCTTTCCGTTCCCGACACAAGACAGCAAAACAAGCAAAGAAGTGCCCCTATGTGCATAGTAGACTGTGGTGACTGCAAAATTCTGAAATTTAATTGCTAAATAATTCAATGTAATTGAATTTCCAAATGAGGCAAGTGTCTTGCTTCACTATAATAACTTTACTGTCTGTGTGACACAAATCCTGAGTCATTAAGCTTTAAATTGGGGCCCCGTTTACACGTACACGGTTATTTTTTACAAACGGAGTCATCTCCCTGTCTTTGTGCCCTTCGTTTACACGCAAAGGGGGAATTCGCCTCTGAAAACGATTCTTTCTAAAAACTTCGGTTGCAAGTTTGCATGTAAACTGAGAAAAACGGAGTTTTAGGCAGCCGACATCAGGTGGTAATCATGGATGATCGGGATTCGTTTCTGTTGTTGCTATTTTCGGGATTCTGATTGTCTAACGTGGGCTTGAGCTTATCGTTACACTGCCACCTACAGGTTTGATATGCTCTTGAAGGCATATACACGGGTACGTTTAAACGAAAACTTCTCTGAAAACTGATACATGTGCATGATATTATTTTTGAAAACGGAAACGGTGAAATGTTCGTTTATGAAAATAGCCAGCCATGTGTAAACGGAGTGTGGGTCATACAATTGGCAAGGATTAAAGTAGGGATTCAAAGGAAAAACTGAAATATGGCAATTTCGACATCAATGGAAAGCTTAGAACACAAAGAATGCAATGTAATGTCATTCCGTCACATTATTGATATGAGAAAATGGAAACATGCATGAAACGACAGTACTTTGTCGAGCTTGAATACTTCCGTTATGCTAGGAAAGAGGCCCATTTTGGGTGACGTCACACACGGGTTTTGCAAGCTCTGCTCTGTTACATGTCAAGAGAAATACTATGTCTCTCTCTAAGCTTTATATTTTGTTAAAGGTTAAAATTGAGTCGTACTTTACTCGAGATGGATAAATTATGATGGAGAAACATTAATCTGTCTTTTTTTTGTTCACATTTTTCTATATAGGCCTAGTACATTGAAGATTAACATGGACATATAAACAATCTGACGGAAATCGTGTAAATACGGGGAAGGCAGGGTTTCCTCCAGGATTTTTTGAAACTGGCGGAGGGCTTCAGCGTCGGGTCAAAACTCAGCATTATCAGGTGTGGCCAGTTTTCATTAATCAGCATGTAGGCGATGTAATAATTGAAGTCTATGTGCACGGAGGTTTATCTGTTTCACGTGCGTGACGGTGGATTTCACATGTAATACGAAAACCGATTATGACTCCTGACTCCGGAATTGGAAATTAAATAATCATGAAGATACAATTAGGTAGAGCAGGATGTGCTCTCAGCAAACACAGAAGTTAACATCGTAGTTTATCATTTTGCAAAGTGAACAAAATATTTTTTCTCTAATCCTTGCAAACATTACATTAAGAAGAAAGCAGCGCGTTTTACTGCCGATGGCTAATTTTTATTAATTGGAAAACGTGTTTATCAAGCAAAATGATTGACAACAGGTCAAGAATTATTAGCGCTCATTTTAACTGAACTATGAGAACTGGTGACACCTGATTGTCCTTAGGATTTTTGGAGTTTATGTAAAGTCATTTTACATAGGCGTGGCGGCTTTTATTTTGCAATGGCGGTGCGCCACGATCAATTACATGTAGCGGGAACCCTGGGGGAAGCACTGATACCTTAATTTATTATGATATTTTTTCAATGAGTAGACTTGATAAGAGCGACGACAAAACAAGAAAGGAAGATTTTTAGAATGTATTCTGTCTCTTAACTTGCGCAGGAATACATATTGTTCACGCACTTGCAGCTGCTTGTCGTCAGATCTTTCTATTGTGTATACTGTAATTATCTAACGTTATTAGATTTGTGGTTTTGTTTCGTTTTGGCCATCATGGTAGAGGAAGGACCAGAAGTTGAAGAAAGAACCATGGGAAGAGATACAACAACTATAAAAAAGCAATTAAGACCTGAAATTGAGCTTGAGTGCATGTGAAGTACAGGCGGACGATTCAGGCTGCTTTTGAGGTATTGGGTGGAGATATTTGAGGGGTACAATTGTGTTCTAAATGGCATCAACCTCGTCACTCCATATTTTTATGTCAATCACTGTTATGAGAGTCCACTTGATCATGTTCATAAAATACTATCTTTTTTGTAGCCCAGCTTTGGCTTATCCAACCTTCCTCAGAATGGTAGCATGACTCCAGTTAAAACATAATTTTCTTTCTAAACTAGACAACGTGTACGTGTATAGCGTATAGCCAGCGTGGCGACCGAACTTTTTGCAGGCACGGAACAAACCAAAATAAGCAGAAAAAACTAAAATGCATCGATGAAAGAAATCACCTTTATGTGACAGTAGCTTAGAAAAATGAAGATTTAAACATGAGATTTGAAACTATGAACTACTGGAAGAAATCTATTAAGAGTTCTGACTCGTCAGGCCTTAAAAACAAAATTTGAAACAGTTTTCACAGTGTTCACTGTATTATAACTATGAAACATCTGGGTACTTTCAGAGTACACAACCCGTATGTGACGTCACGGAAAATGAGCCTGTCAGCGGACTAGTTACGGTGGAAATGGAGCAACATTTGGAAAGCCAATATCAAGACTTTTTTCTCTTGTTTTATGAGGGAATACCTTCAACCTATTATGAAATTGTCATAACGGACCAATTTTATGGGTACTTATTTTCTTTAAATCCCTACTTCAATATTACTTGCAATTTGCAGATAGTGTTTTAGGTGTAATTTTTTTCCCAGTTCTTCTTGCAAAGAAGTTTTAAGGTGCGCAACAGTACAGGGTCTTTGTTGAGGCATTTCGCATTAAAAAATGTGCCACCCATTCTCTGTTGTGAGCAAGATGGGACTGAAATTGTAGCAGCTGCACCCTCCCCTTATGTAGACATACCTTTGAAACATGTCAAAAATGTTCTTTTGCATTGTCTTGCTGATGTTTCCAAAATCTCAGTATAATTTTCTGCATTTATTATCCAATCACAGAACGGCAAGTAACCCTTGTCATGGACACTGACACAACCCCACACTATGGTAGAACATGGCTTTCGGACTTGTTGCTGGCAATCGTTTGGATGGTCCTGCACTCCTTTGGTCCAGTGTTCATTTCTTCAGAAAAAGACCTGAAATATATATTTCTCTGACAAAAGTACAGGTTTCTAATTTGTGAAGGTTCATTGCCGATGCCTCAGATAAGAGTTATCAATGAAAATTGTAATGAAAAATATTCATCAACAGCCTTTTTTTCATGATCGCAGGACAATGTGAAGCTGAAATAGATCCTAGATGATATCATGAAAGATGCTTTTTTTTTTTTTTGATGGTATCAAACAGGACTGAAATGTTGGACAGACATTCACAATCCTGATATTTTCCTTGTGGCATGTGTCTCTGTCAAAATATAAGCGATGAGTGCTGTGCATTATTGTCATTGGTAAATGATTGGTTGAAGTGATTGAATGACTGGGTTGCATGCAGAGCAAGATTGTGAGTGGCAGTACTGCACCTTAATGCTGGTTTCTATCAACCATAAAAGGCAAAAAGAAGAGGATGATGTGTGTAAATTCCTAGCTAATAAAGGGATTATGTTCTAAACCAGCAAGTTCATGATAATCACACTCCCAAGCAGATGACAACACGATGGCTTCAGTGCTTGGTCGCAAAAAATAGAATCGATATATAGACGCACTTTTTTGACAATGCAGTCATGAAAACAGCTCCCATTGCAGTGTTTCCCACAGAATTTTTGTAGACTATGGGGGCACATGTGTGGTGGCAGACTGATGTCTGGAGGGGGTCATTCTCATTCTGTTGAGCAGGGGGGGGGGACTGCGCAAGTGCTGCGTATTCCGGTATCTTTCCTAATTTTCTGTTTTTTTTTTTTTAAACGTGCGCATGTAATCTCAACACGCGACCATTGCGCATATTGAGACTGGCGGGGTAAATTACACTGTGGCGGGCCACCATAGTCTCCTCAATGTATGGGAAACACTGCATTGTTGTTAATCTGATCTGAATTTTAGAATCAAATTAAGTGTTCAACAGCCGATGGTTAGTACTAAAATTATTCCAAGCAATAGCCTGGTGGAATCACTTTCGTAGCTATAAGATTGACTATCTAATGTGATTAAAAGTTGACGAAAATGAAATAACTTTTTTGACTTAAACCGGACTGAAACATTTTGAGTTTTCATCGACTTACATTGGACTAGTTTTCTGGTTCACCAGTGACTACTGTGAACAGAGCAGTTGACGTCCAGGAAAGACTGGAGGGCTGCCAGGGAAGACTGGCTGACGGTGGGAAAGACCACAACAGGGGTGGAGGGGCCAGTTACCCACTCCACATGTTCAGGCAGCATCTGGCGAACTGGACACCCAAACTAACTACAAGCCACACAAGAAGAAAACAGCCCATTGGTCCTCCGAGAGGCGGGATGGAAGATGGACCAACAAGGACGGATAACACGGTAACGAACCCCATGGAAAGGACCAAGGACCAAAGGATCCAGAGACGTTGCTGCTGTGGATGGAGTAAAGTAACAACTTACCATGGTCTGCGCATTCACCAGGGGAAGGCAAAGTGTCCAGGCAACAGCCAGCCAAGATGCTTGCACTAGCAGGTCAGACAAAGAGGCATCACAGCCAGGTTGAGCACCACAGTGCTAGTGATCCCAACATTGCAATGGCTGGAACAGGAGAGGAACACCAGTCTTCCCAGCAGAACCCACAGCAGCAGCAGAACACCCTACAGCACGAGAACAGCATAGCAAGCACAGAGCAGCAGACATCCCAGCAGAACCTCCTACAGCAGAACAACACCCCTAACACAGAGCCTGCCAGGCAACCACCGGAGAATATGCCCCAAAACCCAAAGTCATGTGGCCAAAGGCCAGTGACCAGGAAGTATGGAGAAGCACAAGAGCTTATGCAACACCATCCAGAACTCCCTAAAAGGAAACACAACCTCCAAACTAAACATCATTGGCCACCTTATCCATGAGAAGGCAGAGTCCGATTTGGAGTCAAGCCATGAAGGACCCCTGCTCCCAAACAAACCGGAAGCGTGAAAGGAAATCTTTCAGCTGGTCAAAGAGCGACGCCTCCTGAGGAAAGCATGGAGGAGAGCTGAGGCTGAGGAAAAAGAGGGTTTGAAGGACCTTTGGAACAAGATCAAGGAAAAAGCACACCTCAGGAGAGCTGAAAGGATAAAAGAAGCGAAGAAGCCGAGGGAAAGGCAAGGTCATGCTTCTTTCACCCCTTGCCGCCCGTAGCCTCCTGGAGGAGAAGAAGTCTGGGTCATTGCAGACTACTAAGCAGGAGCTGGAACAACACATCAAAGATCAGCTGAGCGACAACCTAAGAGCAAAGCCCTTGGATCAAAGGCTATTCCCAAGCCCTCCAACACACGTCCCCACCGGCGGTCAGAAGTCCAACAAGTTATGGAACGTGCAAGAGGCAGCAGCACCGGGGCCAAATGGAGTTCCATACAAGGTGTTCAAGAACTGCCCGGGACTCCTGAAAGCGCTATGGAGACTTATGGTGGCAGCTTGGAAAACCCAATCCATACCATCCTCATGGTGTAAAAGCAGTTACCACCTTCATCCCAAAAAGAAAAAGACTCCCAAAACCTTAGCCAGTTCAAGGCATTGCCCTGTTGAATGTGGAGGGAAAATCTTTTTCTCCATCTTGGCTAGAAGAATGACAAGCTACCTCCTGGTGAACAAGTACATCGATACCAGCTGCCAAAAAGCAGGAGTCCCAGGGTTCCCTGGCTGCGTGGAACATTCAGCAACAATCTGGGAGCAAATCCAGACAATAAACGAAGTAAAGGAGACCTGCACGTTGTTTGGCTGGATTTAGCAAATGCCTTCGCTCAGTTCCCCACCAGCTCATCACGTACGCCCTTGAATTCTTCCACATACCATCAAAATTTAGTAGCAAACTACTTCAACAACCTGTACGTTTGCTACACAACCTGTGACATTTCAACCGACTGGCACCGGCTCGAGAAGCGAATAGTAATGGGATGTTCCATCTCCCCCATCTTATTCACGGCCGCATTTGAGATCCTCCTGATAGGTGGAAGACAGATGGTGCGAGGGGTCAGATCTCAGACAGGCCAAAGACTCCCAGCCTTGCGGTGCTATATGGATGATGTCACTACGCTCCTCCAAACAGCAGCCTGCACAACCAGACTCCTCAAACGACTGGAGGAGCTACTGGCTTGGGCCCGCATGAAGATCAAGCCACCCAAGTCTCGCAGCCTCTCGATCCGAAAAGGGACCAGAAACGATAACATCATTTTCACTGTGGATGGCGAAAGAATCCCCCTTCTGGCAGAAGAATCAGTGAGAAGCCTCGGGAGGCTGTACACGGCTGACCTCTCCGACAAGAACATGGCCTCAGCCATCAAAAATCAACTTCAGGACGGCCTGCACAAGATAGATCAGTGCCCCCTACCAGGGAAATTCAAGGTCTGGTGTTACCAGTTTACGCTGTACCACCGCATAATGTGGCCTTTGAAACTGAGCGACATCACCATGACAACAGTCCTGAAGTTGGAGGCAAAGGCCAACAATTACATCAGAAAATGGCTTGGCCTCCCCCGATGCCTCTCCAACACGGCTCTTTTCGGGAGAAACGCCCTACAGCTCCCTCTGCAGTCCATCAGTCTGGGGTACAAAAGGAGAAGGTGAGACTCCTCTTCCGAGTTGAGAGACTCACCGGACCGCCATACAATCTGCCAACCCTCAGATTTTTGGAATGCAACCCGAGCGGTAGACCAGGCCATAGTTCACTAAAGCATCAGGAGCTTGTGGGCCTCACATGTCTAGGATGGGGGCAGTGCCAAAGAGATGGTCTAAAGCCACCAAGAAGGAGAGGAAAGATCTTGTAATCTCGAAAGTTGCCAAAATGGATGAGGAAAGTTACAAGATCACAGCGGTGAGCCAGCAACAGCAAGGCAGATGGACCACTTGGGAGGCCGTGACCAACAGGACCATCACCTGGGCCGACATGTGGAGAACACCCCAGGCGAGACTGAGCTTCCTGATAAGGGCCACGTATGATACACTCCCCAGCGCCGGAACCTATACACCTGGTATGGCTCAGAAGAACCCTGTCACCTGTGTAATTCCCCAAATCCAAACCTAAAACACATCCTCTCTGGCTGCAAGACACGCTGTTGCAGGAAAGGTTCAGGTGGCGGCACGACAGGGTCCTGCGCAAGTTAGAGATCCTGGAGGCCCGCAAACAGGAAGCTAATCGGAACAACCCACCCACAGCCTCAAAGTGGATCCAGTTTACCAGGCCAGGGACCAAAGTGCAGCACTGCACTAAGATAGAACGGTCCTTCTGTCACTATGGCGAGGGCAGCTAGCAGCCGACCTCGACCGCCAGCTGAAATTCCCGAAGAGATCACCATGACAGCCCTTTTAGACATTGTGCTCTGGTCAAAGTTCATCATGGTGGAACTGACCGTCCCATGGGAAGAGCAGGTGGAGGCTGCATACGAGCGGAAGAAGGATAGGTATTCCTATCAGCAACGTGTTCTGCTGGGTGGAATTCACCTTCCCGGTGGAGGTCGGGTGTAGAGGCTTCACCGCGCATCAGTACAGCGGCTATTGAAAACCCTATCTAACAGGAAGCGAGCCCTCCAGGACCTTGCTGTGGAGGCTGAGCAAGGGAGCTTCTGGCTCTGGCTTCCGAAAAAGACAAGGCGTGGGGAAAGGAAGGATCCTAGGCAGGCTGCAGGGCGCGGTTTGTCCCTAACCCCGAGATGTTCTGATGGAAAAACATTTTGAAGGGTGGCCCCGGCTTGACCCTGCAGCCTGCACAATGGCACTAGGCAGAAATAAGAACTACCTGTGCTTAGATCTGAAGGACAAAAATGACCTCTGTGTGAAAAAAACTAATGCATTTTCATCTAAACACTAAGATCAAGACTAAATATAAATAACACTACCTCTAAGCACAGAGAGGTCAAAGGGGCATCTGGACATTGTTAAGATATGGTTTGCTTTTTACACAGTGATATTTTGACTGGCATTGGTGGATGTCACTACAGTGCTGTGAAACAGTATTTGCCCCTTTCCTGATTTCTTACTTTTTTGCATATTTGTTAGACTTAAATGTTTCATATCATCAGACTAATTTTAGAATTAGACAAAGATAACCTGAGTACATACAAAATGCAGTTATTAAATGATGATTTCATTTATTGAAGGAAAAAGCTATCAAAACCTACCTTGCCCTATGTGAAAAAGCAATTGCCCCCTAAACCTAATAACTGGTTGTGCCACCCTCGGTGACAACAGCAGCAATCAAGCATTTGCTATAACTGGTAATGAGTCTCTCACATCGCTGTGGAGGAATTTTGGGCCACTCTTCTTTGCAGACTTGTTTTAATTCAGCCACATTGGAGGGTTTCGAGCATGAACGGCCTGTTTAAGGTCATGCCACAGCATCTCAACCGGATTTAAGTCCGAACTTTGACTAGGCCACTCCAAAACTTTCATTTTGTTTTTTTTAAGCCATTCAGAGGTGGACTTGCTGGTATGTTTCGGATCATTGTCCTGCTGCATAACCCTAGTGCGCTTGAGCTTGAGGTCACAAACTGATGTTCGGACATTCTCCTTCAGGATTTTCAAGTAGAAAGCAGAATTCATTATGGCAAGTCATCCAGGTCCTGAAGCAGCAAAGCAGCGCCAGACCACCACACTACCACCATCATGTTTGACTGTTGGTATCATGTTCTTTTTATGAAATGCTGTGGTAGTTTTACGCTAGATGTAATGGGACGCACACCTTCCAAAAAGTTCAACTTTTGTCTTGTCAGTCCACAGAATATTTCCCCAAAAGTCTTGAGGATCATCAAGATGTTTTTTGGCAAGTGTGAGACGAGCCTTCGTGTTCTTTTTGGTCAGCACTGGTTTTTACCTTGGAACTCTCTCATGTGTGCCATTTTTGCCCAGTCTCTTTCTTATTGTTGAATCATGAACATTGACTTTAACTGAGGCAAGTGAGGCCCAGCCATTCTTTAGATGTTTTTATGGGTTATTTTGTGACCTCCTGGATAAGTCGTCGATGCGCTCTTGGTGTAATTTTGGTAGGCCGGCCACTCCTGGGAAGGTTCACCACTGTTTCAAGTTTTCTCCATTTGTGGATAATGGCTCTAACTGGAGTCCCAAAGCCTTAGAAATGGCTTTGTAACCCTTTCCAGACTGATAGATGTCAGTGACTTTGTTTCTCATCTGTTCCTGAATTTCTTTAGATTGCGGCATGCTGTGTTGCTTTTTGAGATCTCTTAGCCTACTTAACTTTTTCAGACAGGTTCTATTTGAGTGATTTCTTGATTCAACAGGTCTAGCAGTAATCAGGCCTGGGTGTGGCTAGTGACATTGAACTCAAAAAATGTGGTTAATCACAGTTAATTTGTGATTTAACAAGGGGGGATTACTTTTTCACATACGGCCAGGTAGGTTTGGATAGCTTCTTTCCCTAAATTAATGAAATCATCATTAAAAAACTGCATTCTATATTTACTCAGGTTATCTTTGTCTGATATTAAAATTTGTTTGATGATCTGAAACATATAAGTGTGACAAATATGCAAAAAAAAAAACGAAATCAGGAAGGGGGCAGATACTTTTTCACAGCACTGTATGTAAAGAGGAATTATTACCATTTCCATTACTCCAGGAGCAGCACTGACATCCGGGCTTGAGCTCATCTGAATTAACTGAAGCAAAGTGAATAAAAGTGTTGTGGTCTGACAAGACATTTTTCAAGTTGTCTTTTTAGACAAATCCAGTTGTCACAAATACCTGGCTCAACAGCGGTTGGACATAAGGGGGAGACCACACTGGGAGTACGATATTGGCAAAAACATTTAGTTGCCCACAGGCAAAAAGAGTAATTTAAAGGACACAATAACATACTGTATATACATAAGTTTATACATGAAACGCAAATCATACAAAGGAAAAGTGTTGTGTCCTATCAGTGTAGTGTAATGTAGTGCGTAAAAAGCAAAAGGGAGAAAAAGTGTTGCATCCTGCAGCCAGCCATATAGACGTCCCGCCAGAGCGGCAGACGGAGCAGAGACAGCCCGCGTGGCCTGCCAGGCATAGCCTATATTATCCAGCCGATCAGTAGCTCACAGCTTGGCACAGCCCCCCGAAACAACTCCACCTGCCGACAAAAGAAGGGACAGCACAAAACCAGGCACAAAACAAGACAGGCCTGTAGGCCTAATGGCCAAACAACAACAGGGGCAAGGAGGACACACCCCAGCACGGCAGGCCAGGCGTGACAAGTCATCATCACTCTCTGGGACTCCCTTGCTTGTTCTAGCAGGATAACGCCAAGTCCCAGTCTGCATGTATTATAACAGCGTGGCTTTGTAGTTCCAGAGCGGAGGTACTTGATCAGCGTGCCTGCTTATATAGCACAAAATACAAACCCCAATTCCGATGAAGTTGGGACGTTGTGTAAAACGTGAATAGAAACAGAATACAATGATTTGCAAATCCTTTTTGACCTATATACACTACAAAGACAAGATATTTAATGTTCAAACTGATAAACTTTTGGACTGATGCAAAGTGGAAAAGTGTGCTGTGGTCTGACGAGTCAACATTTCACACTGTTTTTGGAAATCAAGGACATCGTGTCCTCCGGGCTGAAGAGGAAAAGGACCATCCAGATTGTTATCAGCACAAACTTCAAAAGCCACCATCTGTGATGGTATGGGGATGTGTTAGTGCTCATGGCATGGGTAACTTCCACCTCCGTGAAGGCACCATTAATGCTGAAAGGTAGATACAGGTTTTGGAGCAACAAGTGCTGCCATCCAAGCAACGTCTTTTTCAGGGACGTCCCTGCTTATTTCAGCAAGACAGTGCCAAGCCGCATTCTCCACCTGTTACGACAGCATGGCTTCGCAGTAAAAGAGTGCGGGTAATAGACTGGCCTACCTGCAGTCCAGACCCGTCTCCCATTGAAAATGTGTGGTGCATTATGAAGTGCAAAATACAACAGAGATCCCGAGCTGATGAGCAACTGAAGTCATACATCAAGCAAGAATGGGAAAGAATTCCACCTACAAAGCTTAGTGTCCTCAGTTCCCATTGAGTGTTGTTAAAAGGAAAGGTGACGTAAGACAGTGGTGAACAGGCCCCTGCCCCAGCTTTTTTAGGAACTTGTTGCAGTCCTCAAATTCATTCCAAAAAAACAATAAAGTTTCAGTTTGAACATTAAATATCTTGTCTTTGTAGTGCACTCAATTAAACATAGGTCGAAAAGGATTTGGAAATCATTGTATTCTGTTTTTATTCATGTTTTACACAGCATCCCAACTTCATTGAAATTTGGGTTTGTACAACAGCAGAGACCCCAGATTGTTAATCAACTAAAGTCATATATCAAGCAAGGATGGGAACAAATTCTACAGTCAAACTTCCAGCGATTACAGTGCTCAGTTCCAAAACGACTTGTGAGTGTTATTAAAAGGGGAGATGAGGATACACAACGATCATGCACCTGTCCCAACTGCGCTGAAAGGTGTTCCAGACATCACATTTCAAAATAGCAATTATTAAAAAAAATTTAAACAATGAAGCTGAAGAGTTAGAACATTACCTTTTACCTTTCTGTTTTTTTTTTTTTTTAATTGAATAGCCTAGCCTTGCTGTTTTTACTGTACTCATGACACAACAGCTGGGTTTACATGGAGCCTAATATTCCATATAAACACCTCAATCAGAATAAACAAGCCTAAACTGAATGGAATTTTATTCGGTTTCAGAGGAGTAGAATATTCCTTTTCCCAAACTGATCAAAAGTAAAATTTTATCATGTAAATGGTGTAACGGAAAGTTGCCTGGCTGTGTTCTGTCTGCGCATGTTCCGTCTTGAGGACAATGCGCAGTGAAGTTTCTTCACTGGCAAATATATTGGCTTCCAAGCACAGCATGCAGAACTGGTCTACAGCGGAATGTTTGTTTTTAATACAAAATTATTGCATGCTTGAATGGTAGGAAAACAAGAAACAGTGAACTGTTTGAAAAACAGTCCACAAAAAACTTAATGAAGCCGGGACAGACCGAAACGTCAAACAAATTAGAATAAGCCTAAACAGCACAACAACAAAAGTGGATACTTTTTTCATCAATCTGTGCGTGTCACACAGCTGTAATACATCTGTTCTGATTAAATGTGGTGGCGAATGTAAACAACAGATCCGGAATAGATCACGTCACATGTAAACAGTTGACCTGAAATCTTCAATCTGAATGATTTCAATCAGAATGAAAAAAAAATTCTGCATGTAAACCTGGCAATTGTCAGAAATTTTTTGGAATAGAGGTTTTATCATAAATCAATTTATTGTTTGACAATTATCTTTCTTATAATAAACACTGCTTTTTTTCAAGAAAGAAAATTAATTGCAATATGGCGATTATTTCTCTGAACAAATATTGAATGATGATGAACCACTGTGAAAAACTTGTCTGGATATAATCAATTTAAATACTTTCTGAAACCAGGGATAAAAAAATCCATAAATTATCGGGTTACAAGTGGAATTGAAATACCCCAACCACATTAAACCATCAATTACACTACCAGGAGTTGAAAAATGAATGAAAGGATCTATAACAATACTTATAAAAAATGGCAGCCAACACAACACAAATACCCCCATTACAATACCAAGAGTTTTTGCAGCTTTTTTTACACTTTGTTCAGATACGCGGTTCTTTGGGTTATTTACTGCCACTCTGACTGCTAAGCTGTCATTGATCTTTCTGGCATGGCTTCTTGCAACATAGAAAATCTTAAGATAGATTGATGTCATTACTGTTCCTGGTATGAAGAAGGTCACTAAAGCTGCTATAAGTCCCCATTCTTTGTTGAGAATCAAAAAACATGCCCCTGCACAGGAGTTCCACGAGATTAAGTCCTCCATGCCAACAGAGTGAACCTTTGGCAGAACTACACCGAAAACAAATCCAAAAGAAAAAATCCAGGTAATCGCTATAAAGCATGCCACCTTCTGCATGGAAACTGAGGTTTTGTACTGAAGGGGCTTACAGATGGCCCAGTACCTGTCGACAGAAATCAAACAGAGATGTAAAATGGATGTAATGGTCATCATCATGTCAAAGCTAAAGTGCACCTTACATGTAGTTTCTCCAAAATACCAACAGCTTTCCACAGATTTTATCATGCTGTTGGGCATAACGAAGACCCCTAAGAAAGAGTCGGTGCAGGCCAAAGAGAGGATGAGGAGATTTGTCGGCGAATGAAGCTGTCTGAAATGAGAGATAGAGATGATGACCAGCAGGTTCCCACAGACAGTCATCAGAATGATGGAACCCATGAACATGTACATCGCCACTTTAACAAAGATCAGTGTTTGACTTCGTGGGCAAGATTCCTTCAGGTCTGGAAAACAGAACTGAGTTTCAGCAGAAGCGCCAGTCAAGTTGATACCTAGGTTCTTCATTACTGTGGACATGTTTCAATGGCTTCCTCCTAGAAAATGTTGAAATTATCTTAAAATTTATTTTGTTCATTAATACACCTTACAGGGTGGGAAAGCAAAATTTGCAAAATAAATCACCATCCATAGATTGTATATTATTCTCAACTGGCATGTTCATTGAAAAAAAGAGATTAGACTCAGATTACAGTTTATAGTCTTTGCTTTTTCAAATAACAGGTGCACACAATTCAGGGAGTGGTTGTGGGATTGTTTGTACTTTAAAATGTCAGTGCAAGTTTTGCTTCCCCACCCTGTAAATTATTAGCATTTTTGCATCCATTGTTGCAATTTAAATACAGAATTATTGGCAAAGTAAAATGAATGTTTGGCACTCATTTATGATAAAAATATTTCTGTGTTAAATTGAATAGTAAATGAGTATCAGGTTTGGAAACCTTAAACTCAAAACAGTTATATAAACTACCAATGTTGCAGTACTTACCTTTCAAACTGACTAGTGCTGAAAATTTGGCTCTTACCTCAAGCCCTCAAATTATGCTTAATGTATCTTCAAATGACTAACAAGTGGGATGATTTCTTTGATGCCTTGGATAACTTTGATATTCTGACAGTCATATACATCCCTATATATTCCCAGTCATTGAAAGGTGACGCCCACAGGAGTAACATTAATAATGTATCACAGAGGTGATGTAATGAGCTGAACTGGCATTTTGTCTGGCTGTTATACTGGTTGAGATGAATTATGTAAGATTTTAGATTTCTGTCCACTCTAGTTTAAAACACTGAGAAATCAATCATACCTGTTGCCTGTGAAGCATCATTACATTTATCATAAGTACTTTTTGGGATGGTTGTCATCGGCGAAAACACAATATTTGGTTATAGCCATTGATTACAGAATAGTGAGCAGGAGCAAGTGATGAGAGGACGACATCATCCAAAGAGATACAAGTCAATGACATTGATGAGAGTATGCAGACATTTCTGTTGGTGATGATCTGTCAGGATGAGACCCCTAGCTGGACGTTGGCTGTACAGGTTGTTAAGCCTTCAGCGGCAATGAAACGTGTCTGCACCTATGGGTCTTTGGTGGGTCCCTATGGTCTGCCAAGCCATTTCTGTTATGATTCTGATCTGTTTTGTCATGATTCTGCCATGCTTGTCATGTTTTCCTTGTTCCCTGTTATGTTTATGATCTGTTTTGTTAGGTTTTGCCATGTTCTGTTTAGTTTTTGTATTTTGCCATGTTTTCGCTTTTGCCATTCCCAATCCACTATTCTGTTAGATTCCGGTCCATGTCTTTGTTCATGCCCTTCATTGCACTTTGTCTCCCCTGTCTGGTCTTTTGTTAAGCTACAGCTTCTCCCCAGTCCTGCACGTCACATGCTTAGGTGATTTTATGGTTTCTGGGTTTCAAACATTCCTTCGGATCTCGTTTGCTTCCTTCGCCTCTCTTTTCTGTTTTACTAACCAATACTAACAGTTTGTTGTTTTGTTAAAGTTACTAACCCAGACTAACATTGTATATAATACTAACTTACTAACGAGCACTAGGGATTGTATAGCTGCACTTACTAATTGATTAACAAGCTCTCAGCACTCGCCCTGTTCTAGTCTCCGCCTCTTGCCTGCACTTAGTCTTTGCTGCATTCAGCGGATCCTCCGCACCTGCTCCACTCTGTCCTACCCCTCATTATCTGTGCACATTAGAACTCCCTAACCGGAGCTGTATGTCTTGTCATAGGCTGTCTCGTGTTCCCTGTCCGCGTTTTTGGCTTTTTTTTTGCCAATTTTATGTGATTAGGTTCTCCCTTGTGTTTCCTCCCACGTAATTAGTCTGATCCTCATCACCTGATCCTAATCATAGCATGTGACTTCCCTTGAGTGTATTTAAGCTGTCTTCTCACTGCAGTTCCCCGTCAGAACGTTTCCTCTTGTTTACCTGTGCTGCTATCTTTCGCCTTGTACTCATAGTGTTAATCTTCTGACTGGACTGCCCGACTTACGACTTTTGGCTCTGCTCTTTTGTACTTTTGTCTGCATCTGTTTTCGAACCCTTTTTGCCCGACTACGAGTTTTGTGTTTACTGCCCTGGTAATGGTTTGGATTTCGCCCTCTGGATTTTGGCTTTTGCTTCTCTGACAAGCCTGTGTACCGAACCCATTTTTGCCTGACCACGAGTACTGTGTTTGCTGCCCTGGTTTTCAACTCGGTTTTTGCCCTCCTGGATTGTGATTTTTGGATTGTGGACTCTGTACCTTTGCCTTCTGCCCTGCGGGGGTTACCCCCCTCGCTCAATAAAGCCACTTTACCAGCAATCCTGTGTTCTCGCAACTGGTTCCTGAACGATACCTCACAATTTCAGTCATAGTGAACCAGTTCGGGAGGCATTGCCGCAGTACCTGCCTGTCTTTTTGAAGCGTCGTGACCCTGGGGCGACCACCGCGTGGATGGTCATTGGTACTGTTAGTGGTGTATCTCTGCGTTAGACGTTTGATAATTTGAATACTGCAGTTGAACCCATTACCAGTGGCCCTTGGGCGTTTACCAAAATGATTATCCTATATTTAACCAGCTAATGTCTCATTGAGATTAAAGGTCTCTTTTTCAAGAGAAGCAGCATGAAATATTACAATGACAACCAAATACAACTATCACACACTGTAAAAATAAAATTATAAAGACACAATATAAAATATGAGTTTTACAAAATTCGACAGGTATTAAAATGATTCTAAAAGTCAAATGGACACAATATTAAATTTTAAAAGACTCTTAAAAATATTCACATTGACCTCACATGCTATTTTCTTGATCCTTTAAAAATGATTTAAACTCCCCAATGAAATTTCTTCAGACCAGCTTCAGTTCCTTTTTGTAGAGTGTTCCAGGAAAATGGAGCAGTGTAGTTAAAAGCTTTCTTTCCATGCTCAGTTCTTACTTTGGGGATTGAAAACTGGACAACATCCTGAGAGTGCAGACTATGATTATTCTGGCTTCTTCACATGTAGTTACACAGATAAGAGGGAAGCAAACCAAGGAGAAACTTATAAACAGAAGTCATCCAGTGGATAAATTTGTGAGGATACAAAGAGGGCAGTGCAGCGGCTGCATATAAAGAACAGAGATGCGCACGATTTCCAAGGCCAGTGATAAAACGTAACGCACAATGGAGCACCATATGCAACTTAAGGTATTTGTCAGCTGCCTTTATAAAGCGGAGATCACTATAGTTGAAATAAAGGTAGAAATGTCGCAGTGATCAAATGTTTCCTTGCCGTAAGAGAGAAACAAGATTTATTCCTGTAAAAGAATGCTAATTTACGTTTCAACTTTGAGACAAGTTTTTCTGAATGTAACTGAAATGAAAGGTTCTGATCAATTATTATACCCAAATACCTATATGATGTAACCATCAGAGATGGGTCAATTACAATTACATTTGTCGTAATTGTAATTTAATTTTAATTGAATTTTTTATCGAAAAGTAATTGTAATTGATCCCACGGATAAAAGTAATTTCGATTACATTTCAATTACTTTTCAATTAGATTTCAAATTCTTTAAAAAATTTCTTATGTTTTTACTGTTTTTATTAGACTGTTTATACAGTAGGACTTCATTTCCAGTCAACAGAATGTATCCAGGGGCAGTTCCAGGATTTTTGAAGTGGAGTAGTACGGGGGGCCAACAGTCGGGGGGCACGTGGAGGTATGTGGGGAGGGAGCATTTTTATCAGAATACAGCATGAAAATCTGCTCAGAAATAGAGGAAAAATATTAAAGGATAGAACACAACGTATTCTGCTAAAGTCGACACAATTTTCATTAATTTTACTTGTTTTTATTTTAAATAAAGTGCATCCAAATGCAGTACACATTCTCTGTGGTGTGCCACTTGTTTCAAAAACAATTCTGTGGTATCAGAATTTTGGAACTTCTATGACACACAAATATCCATGGTACATATTTTATAACAAAAGTAAACAGCTGTTTCACATTGCAGTGTGAGTGTGTCTACAAATGCAGTAGTGCAAATATCCCAGTCCATTGTGGTCAAATTCTCCATGCCAGCCCAAGCAATTTAGAAGAGAGAGAAACAAATTTAATGGCAACGGCATACACCGTGCTCAATCTTAAAATTTCAATGACGTTCATCTGATCGCTACATTCTCAACATTCTCAGACTCCTAAAACTTAAGTTTTGTTTAACCACATTATCTTGGAGAAATTGATTGTGATTTTAGTCTTTAATCAAACATGAAAGACTACATCAAGATAACTGCAAAATTTTAATTTAGGAAAAGTAGACACCAAGCATGTAAATATAGCTTACTGGGAAAGTTTCTTTGTATTGCCAAAAATTTGCAGTCGCTGTTGGTTAAGTACTTGCCGCAGTTGAGTTGACCACAGCGTAATAGCAACCAGCTTTAATTTGCGAGTAGCGTTTTACTTTCGCTTCTTCAATGTTTCAAAATACAGTATGGAACTGAATTTATGCATACCATACCATTAAAAAAAAAAACCAATCAACAAAACCAAAAAAAAATAGAAAAAAAACAACAAAATTTGCCTATGTCCATTTGCATCCATCCTCCAATCCTGGGCCTCCAATCTAAGAAAGTAATTAGTGTGAATGCTGACAGCATGCACACTATTGTTTTTCATGTCGGCCATTTTCTTTTTACTTATTATTATTACTTCTTCCGCCGTTCTACCCTATTTCTACCCTATTAAACTACTCCTACATACTTTGTGCTATTTCAACAATTCATGCATCAAAACGTGCAGCTTTTTCTGGACATTATTACTATTATTTTCTCTTTCATACTCTTCATACTTTTTATAATATTTCACTTTTTCTTATTTTTTTGTCCCATAGGAAACAATGACACAGATTTCTTAAAATGTGGCTATTTTCAGCTATTTTTTACTCCGTCATACCTTTAGCTAGAAACGTCATTCAAACTGTAAAATGTTCACCAATGCTTGGATAATTTATTTACCGTTCAACTTTTTTGTAACTTCTATCATTTTCTAATTATAATTTCTTTAATTTTTTTTTTTACAATTAATTCTGGAATCTTAGAGCGTGAGGATCATCACGGCTAGAGTGGCGACCAGCTCCAAAACCATCAAGCAGCCTTCTCTTAAACTTGCTCTAACTCCCACAGTTTTCACTCCGCATTAATATTTTTATATCCAAGTTGTAGCAAAAGTTGTGCTGGTCACGAAAATGTAACTATGGAAGCAATTGGACAAACGGATTTGGCTGTATGAGCCGAAAAGCAATGGGACCGCTCACCGAAGCTCCATTAACTCCTATGTTAAATGCGACCAGAAAATGCAGGTTGCAAAGGCTAAACGCATAGTTTTCTAACTTGCTCGTCTTTCCATATTTTTGGCACTACGAACTCAATTTTGACATATATTACTCAACTGACTCTCCTCTTTTGTATGGTACATCCATTTCCTACATTGGACTTACCAATTTTGAGTTAGAAGTTGCAATCTGTAAGAAACGCCTGCGCTAAAGTCTCCATTGCACGAAATGACTCAGCCAAACTCAAATACCGTATATGACCAAATAATCGCATGCGTGCAAATACGCGCCTGTGTGCAAAAAGCCGCCAGGGGTCAGACCTCGAGTCATTTTGCGTATTAAACGCCGGTTCAATTAAACGCCCGGGCGATTATTCGCACTATTGTATATAAACGTCTGTGTTACCCCATGTTGCGGTAACACAGACGCTAAAACAAGCTTCGGTTTGTCTTTGTATGTAAATCTGATGTCAATAAAGATGTGGGGGAAAAAAAAACCAGACGGTCTTTGGCACAGAGATATAAAAAAACTAGAGTGGACAACATCGCTGGCTGGACCAAAGGGTACACGGCAGAATAGCTCTGCCATTTTGTGTATGTATTTATGTCCAATGAGATGCATGTAAACAGTAAACATGGTTGTCGACAATTATTATTTTTTTGCATGGGGACTTGTTCTCCGTGTTCTTTTTTATCTTAAAAAAGGACAAGAACAAGGAATTGTAAATCAACAATATTTATGCTGTATTATTTGGTAAAGCTAAAGAATAACCTTGCACTTTATATAGGCCTAGCAAATCGCTCAGTTACCTACATTTTTGTTTTGTTCAAAAAAAAAAAAAAGCGTTCGCATTCAGCTGTGCCTGCGAGTCTGACTCAGGTCTATACCTGGAAGAAACTAGTCGTTATATGCATATAAGAATTTATATGTATGCTTTGTGTATGAAGATCGGAGCAACTTCATTCTGAAGTGTTCATACCTAGGCTACTTGTTGTCTTCATTTAGTCCGTCTTTGCCCTGAGACGATGGATAACAGGATGACATTGCGTGTTGCCCCAACTGGAGTCAATAAAGAAGTCTCAAAACTAAAGTATGTAAATGAAACTGCGCCAGTTTCAGTTTCCGCGAATACACTGTGAATAATAAATGAATAAAGTGAAGCCTTTTTTGCCAGGTAATTTAACTGGCGCCTTTTAGCCAGTTATTTTAACTGTAATTTTACATTAAGTTTACCACGGAGTTCAGTGCATGTTCAGTGTAAACCACGGTTAAGTGCGCGCAGGACTCCACTTACAGTTAAAACGACAAGGAGACAATGCGTTAATTTAATGGTTCAATTCAGTCAGTTTATAACTGCATAGGAAAGCCGAACTGGCCTGGTGCAGGTCGGTGCAAAAATCAATAATGGCCTGTTGCAAATACTCGCCTGGTTCTTATAAACGCCTGGGGTCCAAGTCCATTTTGCGAAATAAATGCCGGGGCTACTAAATGGTCATATATGGTCTTAAATGTGGATCATTTGCGGTTCGATTCTGTCCTCTGCTGGCCTTTTTCCACACCTCAATCCTGCCTATCATTTTTAATGTTTCCAGCTAGGATTGGTTAAAATCATCTGTTCAGAGCATTCATATCTTCTAGAATAAGCTGACGCAATCTTGGTTATTTTTACATTATTAATGCAAGGCCAGTGAAGAGAAAAATATTAACTGTCTCGAGACACTCCTTTAGAAGTCCGGCACAAGGTCACAGATTGGCTGTATGCAAATGAGTTTCTGTTGGTGTCCGGAACTCTAGTGGGGAAAAAAACATTTTGCCTCCAGCGAAAGCAGATTGAGTGCAGGCGGGAAAGAACAGTGTTTTTTGTGGGTGCGTCCAAGACAACACGTTACAGTAAAAATGGCAAAGCAGAAAAAACAATAGCTCGAGATGCTATTCTAGCATATAGCTACCAGCAACTGTTTTCATTCTTTCTTTGCTCAGCTTTCTGTTTTTTTATAAACATTCAAGTATTCGACATAATTAAAATATTATATTTTCATGGCAGCTATTCAGTGTGGCATCAGTAAACATTCAAATATTCAAATCATTCAAACTTTATTGTATTCAAGACAGCATCGCAGTGTGGGTTCAGCGCGCAGCATTCACACTCGCAATTTCTTCAGGAATTGCCTCTCTAGTTGTAATTGTAATTGACCTTTGGGTGACAAAAGTAATTGTGATTGTAATTGAAAAAAGTAATTGAACCCAACCCTGGTAACCATTTCAATATCAACCCCTTGAGCAGTTGAAATCTTTGGAAGATTAGGCATTACATTTTTGCTGCATGAGAATAACATAAATTTGGACTTCTCTGCATTTAGCAACAATTTAAGTTGAGTTACATGACACTGTACAACGTCAAAAGCATCCTGCAAGAATTCAAAGGTCTGAACAATAGTTGGGGATGAGCAGTATATAACAGTGTCATCGGCATAAAAATGATAGGCGGCATTTGATATGTTATCACAAATATTATTAATATAAATTGTGAACAGCAGAGGTCCTAAAATGGAGCTCTGATGTACACCTTTTGATACCGGGAGGTAGGAAGAACATGAGCCAGAAAACTGAACACATTGTGTTCTTCCTGATAGCTACAGAACCATTTTACAGCACTATCAGATGGACCAATAGTCTATCCACCAACATGATGTCATCCACGGGCTCAAAAGCCTTCCATAAGTCAATGAAAAGAGCAGCACAGTGCTTTTTACAATCCAAAGCTTCCACAATGTCATTAAGTAATAATAATCAAAAGTAATCATGCTTTGCCGTTAATGGAGGCCTGACTGACATTGTCACAAAATGCCATTTTCTTCTAAAAAATTTTTAAGCTGCTGACTTACGACTCGTTCTAAGTCTTTAGCTAAAACACATCATTTAGAAATCGGCCTGTAATGATTAACAACAGAGGGATCCCCTCCCTTTAGCAATAGAACAAAAGCAGATTTCCAAATGTTAGGAATTAAATTATTAGACAAGGTAAGAATAAAAGCGAGACAGTAGCTCTTCACATTTAATTGATTGATTGACTGCAGTAGAATTTTAAAATTTTGACTTTGAATATAGGGTGTCAACTACTCAAACCCAAATTCAGACATTAAATCATGAGGTGGTGACTAAGACTCGGCCTTGACCTCAGAAGTTGTGGACTTCACAACAACCCTGCTAGGGTTTCACACGAGAATTGCTAGGGCACACTGTTTATTTCAGTCCTATTTTACTGTGAAAAGCCCGTTCTGTGGCGTAACACACATTGAGGTGGTCAACAGAGCACGTACTCTGTCTTTTCAAAATGGCACCAATTTCTGCGAACAAATTTTATGGTAGTACGGGAAGTAAAAGACCAGTCTTATGAAACTATGTTGCACCTGTTCTCCGTAAGCATGTTTTTTTTTATTTAAACTGCAAACATACATATATTATAGTAAGGTTTTAGATGTGTATGTTAAGTGTAAGGCCCAGATCTACGAACATTTTGCTCCAGCGCAAACCCTCTTTCAGCGTTAAAAAGTAACTGTCGAGATTTACCATGGTGGCGCTATGCGCCTTTTGCGCACATGATAAGGTGAAGAGGGTGCAGTGTTGTCTTTTGCACTTTAGCCCTGTTGCATATGCATTTGTAGGTGTTTCCCTTTAAAACTGCAAAATATTGGGAGGAGTTTATGGAAATCAATCATTAAATGTGATTTACCAAGGATGGCGATCATTAAATTATTGGTGATTGCGCATATTATTTAACGCCTGTGAAAAGCTTGTCTTAACGCATATCCGCACTGACATGGCTGCAATAATTCGTGCTAGGAGAGGACACCGACACCAGCAGCGAGTGCGTCTTAGAAAGGAGAGGATTTTTTCAATGCGTGTCAGTTTGTTTTCGATGTCAGAAGAAAAAATTATCCAAACATATCGACTCCCAGGGGCCGGTTGCATAAACTTAGGTTAAGACTGGTTTTCACTGTAGACTGATCTTAAATTGTCAAGTTAGACTAGTCTAATTAAGACTGTTGCATAAAGCTTAAGACCGACTTAATTTGAGGCAGAAAAATTAGCCACCTCTCCCCCTGGCTAAGCCTGAGATGAGAGCTTTGTTGCCATGGCAACACATTGTTAGAACACCTGTTCGAGAAACAATAAATAATGCTGTATCTAACAAAAAAGGACAAAAATATTTTGCATTGGAAACAGGATTATCAGCTGTTTTTACATTTTTGTTTTTTTATTTTTGCAGTTTTGGAGGGGGTCCTCCTTCGGTGGCAGGATTTTTTCTCTTCCATATTTCCATCTTAAGCTGCTTTCACACCGGATGCGAAACAAATTTTTCGCACGACAGATTACATGCAAAGACTTCGCGTGTATTTGCGTCTTTGCATTGAATTTGAATGGATTCTGTCGTGAGAAAAATTTGTTTCGTGTCCGGTGTGAAAGCGGCTTTTGATTCTTGCACCATATTTTTAAAACGTTTTTGAACATCTTTTTCGGTTCTCACGACCGTTGATACTGTTCGCCTTTTCTGTAATTTTCTCCCCTAACTTGATGACGAGTCAAATTTCCGTTCGCTTGATTAAAACTATTGAATAAAAGACTTTTTTCAGCATTATATTCTTCCAGCAAGCAAAGGTTTTCTGTTGCGCTTAAGTGCGGCCACCGAGTGTCGCTGTTGTGTCCGCCATGTTTTTCTGCTCTGTTAAGTGGTCTATTTTACCCATGATACATAGCACGACAGGCTATCTAAATCAGTCTTAAATAGGTCACTCATAGACAGGTTTTCTGCAACAGGTTTATTTACGTGTCTATAGTAAGTCTGACTTAAAATGACATTAAAGTCTAAGACTGGGTCTAATTTTATGCAACTGGCCCCACGTCACATTATTCTTGAATTGTTGGAGGAAATCAAAGCCGACCTGGAACCACAAACCAGAAGAAGTCACGCAGTTTCCGCAGCACCAAAACTTCTCGCCACCCTTCATTTGTTAGCCTCCGGTTCTTTTCAGCGCATGGTGGCTTCTGTAGCTGGTATGTCACAATCAGCGTTATCACCTGCTCTTTCCTTAGTCCTGAAATCACTCATGCGAAGAGTGCAGAATCATATACGATTCCCCAATAACCGGGCTGCTCTCAATGCCATTAAACAGGGGTTTTATAATATAGCAGAGTTCCCAAATGTAATTGGTGCAATTGATGGGACACATATTTCCTTGATCCCTCCATCTGGAACTGAGCATGTGTTCCGCAACAGAAAACACACACATTCCATGAACGTTCAGGTGGTGTGTGACTCCAATACCATGATCACAAATGTTGTGGCAAAATACCCTGGATCCGTTCATGACTCCTTCATTTTCAAAAACAGCAGCCTATTTGAGAAATTGAGGGACGGAGAGTATTGCGATGGCTGGCTTTTAGGTAAAAACAGGCTTAAGACCTATTTATTATATCCCCAAAATACGAGTTTCGGGGATATCATGGTTTTGCCCCACCCGCCGCCGCCGCAGATTTTAGCCTTTAGCGCTATAAATCACAAAATACTTTACATTGGCTTCTCATTTTAGCAGATGGGTAGATATGGTAGAGAGGATGAACTGATTTGATTTTGGGCAAGTATGTCTCCTAGGTTTTCCACCAGAGGGCGCTATATATTGAAAAAATCAGTTTTTCACCATGTCTCTGGAACAATTACTTACACAGACCTCAAATTTGCCTCATATTGTAGGTCTAGTAAAGGGGAATCTAATAAAGGGGGCTTCGAGGATTGGGGAATTTCAGGGATATACCCCTTGCTGTCGGCCGCTGACAGCGTAGGCCTAGTTTACATTGGCTTTTGGTTAGCAATATTTTTTCAATTCCAGTTTCAATTCTATGTCTAGATGATTCTATTTATTTCAATTTGTTCTTAACTCAATTTTAATAGCTCGCATGCATTTCCCTGTTTTATGTTGCGGGTCATATTTAACTTTTAGTTGTTTTTGTTTTAAATTTTTCTTCTTGTTTTCATGTTTGTAAATCACTTCATTGTCTGCACGACTAAAAAGGGCTATACAAAGTAATTCGTTCATTCATTCAAGCTAAATTCACTACTGATTGTTTCAAAAGATTGTTTGCTTAATAAATGCCTAAATAATGTTCATGTTGAAGGTGACAGTGCGTACCGCTCACACCCCTGGATGATGACTTGCGTACTGAACCCGGCCTCGCCACCGGAGGAGCGGTACAATCAGTCACATATCAGCACCCGAAACGTCATCGAGCGTACATTCGGGATACTCAAAAGCCGCTTTCACGTTCTAGACAGAACCGGAGGAGCCCTTCTCTACGGTCCAGAGAAGATCTGTCAGATTGTTGTTGTTTGCTGTATCCCTCACAATATTGCTGTGCGCAGTGGAATGCCCAACGACATGGTTGCACAGCATGGGGTGAAGACGATGATCCTCCACCTCTGCAGGCTGAGGATGGACGAGAGGATGGAAGACAGACGCCCAATGAATTTAATCAGAACATTTTTCATGAAAAATTAAGTTATATAGCCTATAGGCCTACAGTTTTGTTGTAGGCTACTTGTTTGTTCAATGTTTATGCTATTAGCAATCAATAATCTACATTTATGGATCATTTATAGCCTGCATTTCAGTTACATTTCATGTTTACATTTTATTTAAAATGTTCACATTTTATATTTAGTTACATTTCAGGTAATAGGCTAATAACCATGCAATACTTAAGCCTCAATGAAATAAAGACGTTACTGAAACAAAATATGCATTTATTGTCATGTTACTGAAATTAATAATTACAACATAAGAGCATGACTCAAACGAAAAGATAGGCCGAGGCTACATGAAACGAAAGGATAGGTCTACATAGCCTGGAAAACGGGTCTGAAAAGTCATTTCTAGCTTACATGGCTGAAGGCCATATAAGCTATTGTAATGGGTTTGCTTCTGGCGTAGTCTGTCGTCTGTCGTCTGTAAACTTTGGTCTTCTTCTCAGTAACTGCTGGATGGATTGTTCTGAAATTTTTTGTGGATGTTCCATATCAGTATGGGACTAAAGTTTGTTCAAGGCTTTTGAAAATTTTTAAAATTGAATTTTTGAGAATTTTTTGAAATTTTTGTTACAAAGGAGCCCTATTGGAGGGAAATTTTTGATGGGCTATATCTTTGAAACAATAAGAGATAAGGTCATTGTCGTAGAACCGAGAGATTACGACAAATAGTCTTTTATCAAGTTTATTGTACTCTTACAATTGTGAACAAATGGTGAATCATACCAATGAAAACCAACTGCTGAAGTCTGTGGCTCTGTCTGGTACCAGCATGGCAAGAGGCCCTAAACATGGAGGCCCAGAGATTTAAACTGAAACAAGGTGGGCTGTTCTTTACAGTAAGGATTGAACTGATTGGATACAAAAGGACAAATAGCAGAGAAAACCAATGAATGATCAACAGAGGGGGGTTGGAGGGACATTCAAAAGATAACAATGGGAGAGGATCGGTTGAATAGCCAGGTACAGACAGAATGATGGGTAAGGGGGAGGAGAAGAGTGCCTTCTTCTACCACATCATACTTACTATTAACCTTAAATAGGAAGTCATATATGGCCATCAATTTAGCGCCCTGACTTTTGAGCTCAGATGACTTTGAAAGGTCAAATTCAAGGTTATGAAATTTCATTTGCCTATAACTCTGAAACTACTAGACGGATAGTTCTGAAATAATGCATAGGGGGGCGCTAGTGAGATGACTGAAGTGTATACTGGTTTTTTCGAGCACCTGCTGGGCGACGGTTTTATTGTTTAAAAACTGCCTTTTTGATTATCAAGCTCTTTAATTTTTAGGATTAAACCTTTGCTATTTGCTTTACGTTCACGCCGCTAAAAGTGTAATGTCGAAATGCCAAGTAAAGCTGCACGAGGCGGAAATGGCGCTGCTGTCCCACCAGCAAGTGCTATTGTTAGCCATGACCAAGCTAGCATGGAGCCTTTAGATATGTCCTTAGTTGAAGAGGAAGACGAACTTCCACTCATCTGGCAAAAAATGTCAAACAAGCTCTTGCAGTCTTAACGAACGGTTCGACAAGTTCGAGTGGGCTTTCCAAAATCTTTTGCCCGCTCAGCATACGCTCACTGAGAGGGTATCCACCACCGAAAATCAAGTGGCGAACCATGAGCAGCAGATTTATGCAGTTGAAATTTAGGCTATTTTTCTGAGTTGCGGGAAGAAAATAGACTGCGGGCTATGTTGTTGGATCTCGAGGGGAGATCCAGGCGCAACAACATAAAGATTGTCCGGGTTCCGGAAGGTGAGGAGAAAGGGAGACCAACAGAATTCGTCTCCAGGTTGATTTCTAGGCTGGTGGGGGAAGACAACTTTACTTATCCTGTTGTAATCGATAGGGCACATTGTCTTGAACAGCCCAAAACACGAGATGGCTCCAGATCTCGCATGATAACAGCACAAGTGCATCTTGCACAGGAAAAAGAGAGGGGGGCAGCATTTGCTGGATTATGGAGGTCACCGCATCCTTATCTTCCCTCACTACACCACGGAGGTGATGGAGCAATGGGGGATTTTCCGCGATGTGCTGCAGCGCTTGCAGGAGAAGGAGGTTTGGCACTTGCTGCGCCTCCCAGCCACAGGGCTGCCAACTCTCACGCATTTGGCGCGAGAAATGCGTGAGATTCGGTGGCATATTTGCGTTCCCGTGCTGTAGTCACCAATCATTCAATCAGCGCGATTCTCTGGCGGAATTGAAGTCCTTGTGCATGGAGGTTTCACCCGCGTTACAGTGGATTTCACCACTAATAACATGAAAATCAATTTTGACTCCTGACTTCTCACGCTTTTCTTTACTCAGGGGTTGGAAGCAATGGAATTACATAGAGACGTTTCAAATGGTCTTATTTCATTGAAACAATTCGAACGATTGTGAAACATATGCATTGCGTTGATTGAGTAATTGCTGACCACTACAGCACAGGAATGTGAATATGCCACTGAATCTCACGCATTTCTAGTGTGCAGCCCTGCGGCTAGGCTCTATGTACACTATCTAGGGCAATATTCAACGATTCAGTTGAGGCGAAGAATTTTGCTGACCAAGAACTTTGTAAGTAATGAATGAAGAATTAAAATGTACATTGAATGGACTTCTCGTATCACAGTTTTTTTCCCATGTTGTTGTGACTTGAAAATCACAACAAAGAAAACCAGCAATGACAACTTAAACAAATTTATTCTTCACTGATTGAGTCCAAAAATTTCTTTAAATAATCCACTGTTTAATCTTATAATAACACTTTAATGCCACTATGTAACTCTGATGCTAAAACATAAAACTCTCCTCCACCAACCAAAATCACAGCATTTATATAGACTAGGAACATTCTGGAAAGAGCTACAGGGGTCTTGGGTGATCCGACCCCCTCCAGGCAAGAAGATGCCCGAAACTTCTAAAAAGCACTAGTCTATTTCATCACAAACAAGTGGCATTGCATCAGATCATGTTTTGCAACAGACCTACCACCGGAGGGTGCTAAATTGTGAACAAAATTAACAAATAGCTGACCAGTAAGGCAGCACAAATAGTTTCCAACAAAACTCCATTTATAAATGATATACAGTACTGTACATAAAATACTCATACATAACACCTCCCCTCTTTAAGAAAAGAAAGGTTTGCTAAAAGCTTTCTTTTGTTAAAATTAACATGGTTTTATAATCATTATAATCTTGAACATAAAGTAAATTGGATCATTATACCAATCATATACCTATCAACCTGTACAATTTTCACAATCAAATAGAGAAGTAAAATTTACATGCGTGAAAGTGCATCTGGAATAATATTATCTTTTCCCTTGATGTGAGAAATATCTAAATCATACTCTTGCAAAAGTAAACTCCATCTCAGTAATCTTTGATTCTTGTTTTTGATCTTATGCAAGAATGTGAGGAGATTGTGATCACTGAAGACCTTGATGGAAGTAGCTGAACAAGTTAAATAGACTTCAAAATGTTGTAAAGCCAAAACAAGTGCCAAACATTCTTTTTCAATTGTTGAATAGTTTTTCTGATGTTTATCAAACTTTTTGGGAAAGTAACAAACAGGATGATCTACTCCATCAGTGTCTTCTTGCAGTAAAACTGCGCCTGCACCAATATCACCAGCATCAACAGCCAACTTGAACTCCTTTTTGAAATTAGGAGAAAAGAGAACTGGTGCATTTTTGAGGATAGCTTTCAGTTGGTCAAATGAATTTTGACATTTTTCATCCCAAACAAATTTTGCATTTTTCTTCAGCAAATTTGTGAAAGGTGCAGAAATGATCGAGAAATTTTTACCGAATTTTCTGTAGTTGCCAGCCATCCATGGAAATCTCATTAGTTGTCTTTTAGTTGTAGGCTCAGGAAATTCAGTGATAACTTTTACTTTTGCATCAATTGGTTTGACTTGACCTAAGTAAACAACTGTAGCTTTACAAAAGTCACTTTTAGCAAGGTTGATAGTCAGCTTGGCATCACTCACTCTCTGAAAGAAGTCTCTGATGTTGGTGAGATGCTCTTGAAAGCTGTCGCTGGTGATGATAATGTCATCAATATAGGCCTCACATCCTGGTAGTCCAGCGATCACTCTGTTTACCAGACGTTGGAAGGTGACCGGAGAATTTTTCATTCCAAAGGGCATCACCTTGTATTGGTATAATCCATCTGGTGTGACAAAGGCAGAGATCTCCTTTGCTCTGTCTGTTAGAGGGATCTGCCAGAAGCCCCCGAGGAGATCAAATTTGGTGACATTATTTGACTGTCCAACTTTGTCAATGCAGTCATCAATCCTGGGAATAGGACATGAGTCTGTTTTTGATAGAGTGTTCGCTTTCCTGTGGGTTGTCACCGTTCTATATGTTCCATTGGGTTTCAGAACTAGGATGCATGGAGAACTCCAGTCACTGTTACTTGGTTCAACAAAGTCATTTTCAAGCAGGTATTTGACTTCTTGTTTAAGGTATTTCTGCTTCTCTGGATTCATTCTGTAAGGATGCTGTTTTACAGGCTTGGATCTTGTAGGATGACATCATGGTAAACCATATCAGTCCTTGAGAGAACATCAGGGGATATGTGACGATATTCAAATATGAGCTGCTTTAGTTGTTTTTGTTGAAGAGGGTCCAGGTGGGACAACTTGCTGTCAATATTTTGATGAATGTCTGAATTTTCAAGTTTGGCTGGACCAGGTTCATTTTCCAAGGGGCAGTCACAATCTTCTTCAGAATTTTCCAGTTCAGTTGTATTTACCATATTGACTGGCTTTTGCTGAGTGTCTCTGTCAATGTATTCTTTCAGCATGTTGATGTGACACATTTGTTTTTGTTTCCTCCTTCCAGGGGTTAAAATGACATAATTTAGATCACTGACCTTTTGAGGACAGTGTAAGGGCCGAAATATTGGGCTCTTAGGGGGTTTACAGGAACTGGCAAAAGTGCCAGGACTTTGTCACCAGCTTTAAAACTTCTTTCTTGGGAATGAAGGTCATATCTGGTTTTCATTTTGCCCTGAGCCTCTTTGAGATTAGACTTAGCAAAGTCACAAGCCTTAGAGAGACGATTACGGAAGTCACAGACATACTGAAGCAAGTTCATTGGGACATCACCTTCGGCCAGCAACTTTTCCTTCAGAGGCTTCAGAGGTCCACAGACTGTATGCCCAAAAAACAAGCTCAAAAGGACTGAACCTAAGAGACTCCTGAACAGCTTCACTAGCAGCAAACAGAAGAAGATGGACACCTTCATCCCAGTCTTTATCTGTGTCAAGGCAGTAGGTCCTCATCATATTCTTCAGGGTTTGATGGAACCTCTCCAAAGCACCTTGACTCTTAGGATGGTAAGCTGATGACCTGTATTGTTTAATACCAAGCTCATGCACAACTTTTTGAAATATGCCAGACATGAAATTTGACCCTTGATCAAACTGAATAGACTTAGGAAGACCAACAAAGCAGAAAAACTTGGTAAGAGCCTTGATGATAGTCTTTGCCTTGATATTACAAAGTGGAATTGCCTCAGGAAACCGGGTGGAAGCACACATGATAGGTACGCACAACCAGATCTAGTCTTCATGGGTGCAAGACCTCCGTCTCCAGACGGATTTCCGTCAATAATGAATTCTTGGTTCCGTCAAAGTCCGTTATTCAGGGCTGTGCAGGTGCGCAGTGGTGGTGGAAGAAAAATAATGACCTGCCCGTGCTCACTGAGTAACGTCTCACCATGGAACTTCCCAGATTTCCCATTGGGACACCTTAATTTATGTTGCCACCACTAGGGGCAGTATTTTAAGGCTAGAAGTGGGACTTGATTGTGGACAGTAATGAGGAGGCCGAAGACAAAGACGCATTTAGGTCAGTAAAAATGTGCGCAAGCGTGGAATATAATCACATATAACCATAACGTTTATATGTATGGGTATTTTTGACAAAGTTGTGAAATTGTTGCTATGCATTGGTGTGTTACAGTAATGTCATCATCACGCGAAGCGTCCGATCGACAATCTCCCCAACCGTTTATTTTTAGAAAAATCCGCATTAATGAAAAGTGCTCCTGCACGTGAATATTAGTGTGATGTTTATTTCGGATGGACGGCCAGGAGAAATGATTCCTGACATGTTGAAGGGTCTTCTTGATACCCAAATGACCTGACATAGGATTTTCATGGGCCAGACTAAGAGTTTCTTGACGATAAGACTTTGTAAGAACAATTTGATGGGTGATCATTCATACTTCATCTGCAGAAACATCAGGTGGACGCCACTTTCTCATAAGCACACCATTTTTTTTAGTAAAAACAGACAGGAACTTGAGTAGCCTCTTGTTCACTTGCAGCCTGTGGTAGAAGATGCGCCAGATCACAAGCTTGTTGTTGCTCCTGAATAAGTTGTGTTCGAGACAGAATGTCATTAGAATGACCTGACAAGGACAAGTCTGAAGATTTCCCAGACATCTCAGGACTGGAAGGTTCCTGATGAAAAGACTGCCCAAAGAAGGTGTCAGCCAGGTTGAAGTCCAGGTCAGCATCATCTTGAATAGCCTTTTTGGCCAAAGAACGAGTAACTGCACATGAAGGATAGAGGTCATGGAGTTTCCTCCTCTATAGAGTCAGATTCTTGATCAAAGGAGTGTCAGTTACAACATGGTAGGACACAACCTTATCCCCAGCAAGATCATTACTAAGAAGCAAATGAACACCTTTGAAAGGAAGAGAAGACCTAACGCCAACAGTAACAGGCCCAGAGACCAAGTCTGATTTGAGATGAACATTATGGAGAGGTACACCTGTAAAACCACATTCTACTCCTTGAATAAGGACATTCTGAGTAGACGTTTTGTCCGAAAAAGGCAGAATATCTGCAAGAATAAGAGATTGGGTAGACCCAGTATCCCTTAGAATTCAAACAGGAGCAGATGAGGAAAAATCATGTCAAAGTGAGGCAAAACCATTGGTGATGAATGGCTCAAAACCCTCCATAACAGAATCAGATACAGAAGGTAGAAGATCAGGCAAACTGACCTTTGATACAAGAGATTCTCTCCTAGTGAAAGCAGTTGGCTTGGTTTCTTCTCGTTGTTGTTTTTTCTTGAGAGCGTAACACTCAGAAATAAGGTGACCTTGCTTTTTGCAGTATTGGCAAGACACAGAAGGTAAAGAATCAGAGGATTGCTTCTCACTGGAAGGTTTCCTCTCAGAAGTGGCCTTGGAATCATTAGAAGTGTTATTAGAAGAAGTCTTGCCTTGAAATTTAGAAAAAGTGGATATTTGGACAAAAGAAGACTTATGAGTCAATGCATAACTATCAGCCAGGGTGGAAACATCTGGCAAAGTATTAGCTTGTTTCTTCTCAAGGAAGGTCTTGATATCAGGCTGCATACACCTTTTGAATTCCTCAACCAGAATAAGTTGCCTCATTCTGTCAAAAGCTTTCTCAACTTTCATGGAATTACACCACTGATCAAACAACTGTTCCTTCAACCTGCCAAATTCAACATGAATTTGACTGGCTTCCTTGCGAGAATTCCTAAATATTTGCCTGTAAGCCTCGGGGACCAGTTCATAATCCTTCAGAATGGCAGATTTGACAAAATCATAATCAGCACACTGTTGGACAGATAACTGGTAATAGATTTTCCTAGCTTAACCAGTAAGAACACTTTGTAACATCATTGTCCAATGCACTTTTGGCCGATGCAAATTTTCAGCAATTTTCTCAAAATGGGTAAAGTATTAGTCTGCATCATTCTCTAGGAATGGAGGAACAAGTCTGATGTGTTTAGCCACATCAAAATGAGCAGAAGGTCCAAAAGATTTTCTAACAGTACCTGCTTCTATTTTCTTCATTTCCAGTTCATACTGCAAGTGCATCCTTTTTTCTTCCAGTTCTTTCTCCAACCTTCTTTCTTCTAGTTCTTTCTCCTTCTCCAACCTTCTTTCTTCCAGTTCTAGTTGTTTCTGGCATAGCTGCATCTCAAGTCTTTGCAGCTCTGTTGCAGACACTTCCACATCTTTAATCAATTCTGCTGCTTCCTCCCCAAAGATCTCTTCATCGATGAAATATTGCACCAGAATGTTCAATATATCTTGTTTCTTCATTGATGATTTCACATCAGATAATCCAAGGTTTGAGGCTATTTGCAGCAAGTCCTTCTTCTTTGCCAGCACAATTCGTTCCTGGGTTGGAGTTTTCTGAAAATTTTCAACATCAAAAGTCATGATTGCTGGTTTTTCAAATTTTAAAATAATTTCCAATCTTTGTTTATCCGATGAATGGTTTATCTTATAATTTGTTATGACTTGAAAATCTCTAATGCCACTAAAAAATTTATTCTTCACTGATTGGGTCCAAAAATTTCTTTTAAATAATCCACTGTTTAAAAATAACACTCTAATGCCACTATGTAACCTCCACTGACAAAATTGCCAAAAAAAAACTCTCCAAAAAATCACAGCATTTATATAGACTAGGAACATTCTGGAAAGATCTACAGGAGTCCTGGGTGATCCGGCCCCCTCCAGGCAAGAAGATGCCAGAAATTTCTAGAACCACTAGTCTATTTCATCACAAACAAGTGGTACTGCATCAGATCATGTTTTGCTTCAGACATACCACCAGAGGGTGCTAAATGATGAACAAAACAAACAAATAGCTGACCAGTAAGGCAGCACAAATAGTCTCCAACAAAACTCCATTTATAAATGATATACAGTGCTGTACATAAAATACTCATACATAACAATGTTGTAATATCGGTCTCTTTCTGTATAGCCTATGTGCAAGCGAGGGGCTGTGAGTTAAAGGAGTTTATTTTTCCCTTCATGCCTTTTTTGGCCGGTGATCTGATAATTTGTGCTGCCTTGTCAAAAAATGCTGCCGTAATGCAAAGCGATCGTAAAATATATACGCTGAAAGGTCGAAAGGCGCACTGAAAAAAAGACGTATGTTCATGATATTTTAAGATACTTGAGATGTGAGCGAAGAAATACAGCCCAAGATTTTAGGTTTGCGCAAGCGCAGAACTGCGAGGTTGCATATTTTGATAGGTCGCAAAAAATGACAAAACACTGGCGATCCCCGATGTGTATCGCTAGTATGGCAAAAAAAATAATAATAATAATATGATGGTTTCATGTTGTATTGTGGGGTGCACTAACCAGTTTAAAAAGGGAGACTGAGTTAAGTTTTTCCACTTCCAACACAGTAAGAGACAACAAAGAGCATGGATACGTACAATCAACCGAAAAGATTTTGCACCGAAGGACCATTCAAGGGTTAGCAGTGCGCATTTTGTTAGTGGCTGGCCTGATTACACAGACCCGAAAGATGTCGACATCGCGCCATCGGCCCTTTCTTACAAAAAAAAATAGAGTAATTCCCGTCCAACATCACGAGATCGATAAGTTAGGCGAGATATCCGTTAGTTTAAGTGTTGGATTTTGTTAGAAGTGACACGGAATCGAGCTGCAGTTCAAAATGTAATCCTGTATTGCTATACATCTTGAGCGCGTGCTGTTGTTGCAGCGTTAAAAGCTAACATTTGTTGGTTACTCTTTACAATTAAAAAATTACTCTTTACTGCTGCAGTTCTTGTAATTATGATTTGTTGTTTATTAAGAGAACAAGATATGATTTGTTAATGTGTGGAAATTATTAGTTTAGTTCCTTTTTTTTTTTTTTTTTTTTAATTTGGCGTCTCCAATCCCACCCGAATCTGGAATGCCCAATTGGTGAACTATGTACAAGGCTTGCTCGTTTGCGACCCCTTGCTGCCAATTCAGGAGAGTGTAGACAGTTTGCGGCTCTCCTCCAAAGCACGCGCCTGTCAGCCACCGTTTCTTATACACTCATTGGTTGAATCTTCGCAAGTTCAGAACAAGGGCGGAGGATACCCGGACATGAACAGACTTAGAACCTTCCTGACGAGCGCCCGTCTGGCCAACAGGAAGCGCTTGAGCAACGAACAAGGCAACTATTATTTCCCCTTCCCGGCAGTCCCTTCTCAATTTGCAACCCTGTAGCGCAGTAGTGCTACTCTGAAAAAGCTACCGACCACTGCCGGCTGGTACGAAGCAGGGATCGAACCCGCGACATGATAGTCACTTCTGCTTCGCGACGCTTTGAAGAGGCAAATCCTGCAACAACGATTTGTTGAAGCACAGCTCTCCTGTGATCTGGAAAAACCTAGTAAGTTTATCAGTGACAAAGATCTCGCAATTGAACAAAAACTTTTAGGTTCTGGACTTTTCCTAACAGAAAAAAAAAGATAGAAACTTGATTTTTAAAGTTCAAATGACACTTATAGCTAGTGTTTTAAGATTTTTACCACTTTTAATTACTGCAAATGAGGGTTAAACTGAGTTTCTACCAAAAGTGACACACATACTAGGTTTTTCCAGATCACAGGAGAGCTAAATATGTCTGTCCAGTTTCATGATTACTGCATGCGGCAGTAAGGTTAATTACTTTTTTGGTACGTGTGGTGCTATCAACCTGACTCATTTTCTAACTGCATGCATCAATAGAACACCGTGTCCGCAGACGTCTACATCTACTCAAAGGGGTTTGACAGCCAGCAGGCTGTAACTGTATACAAATAATTATCACTGCTATCCAACATGTCCAATGACAGCTAGTGATGCCTACCTGTTTGTAGCACCATTCCTGGATGTCATCAAAGTGTTTAATACCCCGCTCTAAACACTTGTTGTATCTGCCACTCTTTGTTAGAAAAGGTCGGGTGTACACCAAATGCAGGATCCAAAGTGTTTACTGAAACACCAAACACTAAGGAGAAAATAGGCACACAGGCCAGAAACAAAACACCGTGCACAAGCACTGAACAAATGGGAGAAACTAAGGTACACTGCCCAAGGAAGGGGGAAACAGAAATACACACTCCAAGAGTGGATAAACTAGAAAAACAAAAACTGAACCGAACTAAACTGACGGACACACTGGGAGACTTAGACACAGGGCAGACAAGACGTGGGCGCAGCAAAACAAAAGGCTCGGGAATCATACAAAGGAAATACTCGGGAAGGCACAGGAGCAGAGATTTCACAGTGTACAGCAAAGCCAATACAAAGTTCTGTCTGATGTCTCTTCTCACTTTGCCACAGATATAGCCACGAGAGGAGGCAGGGACTCGGAATGCAATCTCGAATGGAACAGAAACACATGGGATTAATAAAACAATTACACGAGAACTGGGTTAACAATGATGACTCGAGACAAAACTCTAAGACAATAAATCAAGCTAGACAGTTTAGATTGAGGTAATCTAAACGTGACGAGTAAAAAGCACCACGAGAGAAGCAAAGGAAAGCACAGCTTTAAACGCAGTTAATCAGGGAAAGCTTAGGCAGGAATTCCAAAAGCTAGAAACACTCGCACTTGCTAATGAGTTAATAAAGGTTAATACTACGTGATGAAATATTTACAATCACCCTCAAATAAGTGCTGGTTAGTACGGGTTATTAATTATCCTATCAGGGAACACATTCACTCAGAGTTTAGCGAGACCCAGAATTAAGCACAGGTGGAAGCAATAAATGAAATTCCACAGCCGAAACCGAAAGAGGAAACGTGATTGGACAACGAGACTCAGGCATGCTGAAGGCCTGGAGTTTGGGCAAAGAGAGAATTGAACATCAGACGGCGGGAATGAAAGCTGAAAAATAAAATGAAAGTAAAGCACAAGCACAAATAAGCACAAAAACAACACACATGAGGCAGAACCATAACACTCTTCTCCACAATGTGATCATACACATGCAGAAATTTAATTTGTGGTATTAAATCAGTAGTCGAGTTGGTGATATATCCGACCTCCTCGAAGGCTGCGGTAGCACTTATAGTCTCAGTCGTGGGGTCTGTATTTTCTTTCGTGAGGCACTGTTCTTCAACAATCGCTTCAATCAGTTCAGCCTTTTTCATTTCCATGCGGTTTATGTTCAAATCCTTGCACATCTGCCATAATTCTTGCACTTTAACCCGTGAAATTGCTTATCGCTAACATGGGTTTTGACAGACACAATGACACTACTTCTTGCCATACAAACTTCATCTTACACATATGCATAAAAAATCTTGTGCTTACTCCGAAACGGTCTATTAACCTTGTCGCTTTGTTTAAAACAAGTGAATTTTGTGTTGAATCTTTTGATTTTGATTAACTTTTGCGGTGTTGTGGTGTATAATAGACCCTTTTGGCTCACCAGGCTTCATTTGGGACCATTTTGGGCCAACTTAGACTGGACTCCACTCTCACGATTTTTCCATATTGGTCAACTTTTAGGGTATTCTTGGCCACAATATCACCATTTTGGGTCGCCAGTGGTCATTTGGCACCATTTCAGGCCAACTTCGACCAGACTCAACTGTCATACTTTTTTTTTATATTTTGGTCAACTTTTTGGGGTTTTCTGCCAAAATATGAACATTTTGGGTCACCAGGGATGAGGGGGGAGCATTTCCGGCCAACTTTGAACCAGGTCCACTTTCGCAAATTTTCAATTTTGATCAACATTTTGGGTGTTTTGGGTCAAACTACAACCCATTTGCGTCATCAGGGCTCATTTCGGGTGAACTTCGATGCAGTCCCACATTCACAATTTTTTTATTTTTATTTTTAAAAACAATTTAGATATTTGAGGCCAAAATACAATCCTTTTCAGTTACCAGGGGTTATTTAGGATCTGTGACCATTTCGTGCCAACTTTGATCTGCCTTCAGTTTCAGAAATCTTCAAAGCCTGTAAACATTTTGGCCATTTTCTGCCAAAGACTCTTTTGGATCACTTAGGAGTAATATTTTTACCAATATATTTCACATTTGCGTACCAAAGATTTTGAACATTTTGAATATTCTTTGCCGTCTGAATAGCCATGTAAGCTATGAAGTCTGTAGACTTTTATTATATAATAAAAAATTCAAAAGTTTGGTGGGGACTTTTTTCGACGAGATTGCAATCCGACTCTCGTCTGTGCGAGAACGTCTCTCACATCTGGAGTAGAGCTTGCGGCGTCAGAGGGTTTGTCATCGTGGGATAGTCGTTCAAGGATACGCACCCAAGACTGGTTTGTGGCCTGTTGGGCCCGAACTAGACCACTCACAGACATGGCCAAACTTGACACGGCTCTAACCAGTTGCTGAAGGTGTGCCAGGAGTGCCTGCATGTCACCTCTAATGTCCAGCCCGGACCTAGACAGAACACCAAGCTCACTGACCAGGTATGGCAAAGCTTCTTTTAAAGCAGTGCTCTGAGCAGGTAGCTCGAGAAGCAATTGCGAGTCGATATCAGCGGGAGCAGGGTCATTTGCTTCAGAGCGCATTGGTAGCACATTGGTTGAGCCCCGCAGGGCAGTCGTGGGCTCCTCTGGCATGAGAGTCAGCCTAATGAGAGCATCTGGGTCAGATGCGCACGAGGGTCCCGCTGAGAAAAGAGAAAATGGATAGTCTACATTTAGAATTATTGCAGGCTACGGTCCTACAGTAGCCTATATAAAATCACTTTGATGCAGAACTTTTGCCTGTGTGTAAACTGATATTTTTCGCATGTTAATTACCTTGAGAAGAATGACAGGGTTCCTCAAAACCAGAGTCCAGCATATCAATGCCTTTTACGCCTTCAATTTGAACGTCACTTAAAGACAGCTGTAAAGTTTCTTCCAAAGGTGTTAACGGAGTCTCCTCAGCAGGACCCCCACCCGTACGATTAGCAGACGCTCTATTAAAAGCAAGTTTTTCCTTTGTGTGTCTTCTTAAGTCATTTCATCACTTTTTAATATCACCTACAGAATGTTTTGTTACTTCCACTGCGTTTACCCTGGCCAAAATGGTATTCCATACCGCATTCTTACATGCAGGTAACACGTTGCGATTTTGCAAAATGTGGATGTACATATTGGTTTCCTCTACTAAAATGTCTGATTCTACAACAGTAAATGTAACTTTTCGCTGCCTTGTGTTTTCCTGTTCAACTTCCATGCCGTTTCATGAAGGACAGATATGCGCAAAACAAGCGCTTATATTGCACCTGTCATAATCAAATTAACAAGTTGCGCCTGTGTTAATTAGCATGCCCATTTTTAGTAGATAACTCACAAAATAGGCCACCCCATCGGCGATAATTGACGGTAACCGCACGCTAATTTGCCCTTCTCATTGTAGATTTGGGGGTAAGTCTTTCAAAATATCTATAATATTGCATGTTCTTTGAGAGGGACAGCGGGATTTTGTATCTTCTGATTGTCGACCATTTTCCATGCTTCATCGAACGGGACAGTCAGACATTGACCTGTCAGCAGATGAGGAAGAAGAGAGCAAGTCTGAGTCAGCTAAGGAAAAAATTATTGACTCTCTGCATCCATTATTCATAGGAGTTTGAGGGAAAAGAGGAATCTTTATAAGATGTACATAAAGGATAAAAATGACAATCCTAAGGCTGAATACTGTAAAATGCGAGCTGTGGTCAAAAAAGAATTGAGGAATGCTTGAAGACTGTATGAAAGGCAAATTGCAGAAGGGGAAAAAAATAATCCTAAGCGCTTCTTTCAGTACTGTAGCAGAAAAAGGAAAGTCAAAGAGGAGGTTAAGTGCATAAAGAATAAATATGGATCGCTGCTATATGATAACAAGGATATTGCAGATACCTTAAACAGTTACTTTGTTGAGAATTTTACCTCGGAGTGGGTTTTTATTCGGCCTGAGGGCATGTCCAATGCTGAAGATTATTTAGCGGAAATTGAGGTAAGGGATAATGAAGTATTAGACAAGTTGCATAAACTAAAGGCAGAAAAGGCGGCGGATCCTGATGGCTCATATCCTAGAGTGTTCAGGGAAGTTAGTGAGATCATCTTTAAACCACTCTCTGCTATCTTCAGACGGTCCTTAGAAACTGGAGAAATATCAAATGATTGGAAGCAGGGCAATATAATACCAATATATAAGAAAGGGGACAGTAGTGAGCTAGGAAATAGGCCAGTCAGTTTAACTTGCATTGCATGCAAAATACTGGAATCTATCATAAAAGATGAGCTGGAATTATTTCTTGAACATAATAATATCGTGAGGGATAGCCAACATGGCTTCCGTAAGGGAAGGTCGTGCCTGACAAACCTCTTGGAATTCTTTGAAGAGGCCACCAAGACTTATGATCAGAGCAGGGCTTATGACATCATATACTTGGATTTTCAAGAAGCATTTGATACAGTACCGCATAAGAGACTAATTTTTAAAATGAGCTCCATGGGAGTAACAGGAGGTATTCTGGAGTGGATTCAAAACTGGTTACAGGACAGAACACAAAGAGTGGTGGTCTGTGGAATCTCATCTGAGCTAGGTATGATGGGGAGTGGCGTCCCTCAGGGATCGGTGTTGGGACCCCTGCTGTTCCTCATCTACATTAATGACCTTGATAGGAATATTGAGAGCAAATTAGTTAAATTTGCAGATGATACTAGATTGCGAGGTTTGGCAAATAGTTTAGAGTCCACTAAAGTGATTCAGGATGATTTGGATAGAATCCAGAATTGGGCAGAAATGTGGCAAATGAAATTTAATGTAGCGAAATGTAAAGTTGTACATGAAGGTAATAAAAACATAAGACAGGATTACTTCATGGGAGATTTAAAACTGGAATGTGCTCCGCATGAAAACGATCTGGGAGTGATTGTTGACCAAACCCTCACAGGTTCTAGCTATTGTGCTGTAGCAGTTAAAAAAAGCCAATCGGATGCTGGGATACATTGCCAAAAGTATTGAGTACAGATCCAAGGAGGTCATACTTATCTGGTACAACACATTTGTCAGACCACATCCGGAGTATTGTGCAAAGTTCTGGGGACCATACTTTAAGAAAGATATAGAGGCTCTAGAAAAGGTTCAGAAAAGAGCCACTAAGCTGATTCCAGGTATAAAAGATGAAGCTATGAGAAGAGGCTGAAGATCCTTAATCTCTTTAGTCTTAGGAAAAGGAGACTCAGGGGTGATCGGATTGAGGTCTTTTAATATGTTAAAGCGATTGACAAAGTGAATTATGTAGGATTCCTTTGGCTAAGTTTTGTTAGTAGAACTCTGGGTCACAAATGGAAGTTGACCATGGGTAAATTTAGCATGGATATTAGAAAATATTTTTTCACCCAAAGAGTAATTTCGATGTGGAATAGCTTGCCTGACCATATTGTTGAGGCAGAAACCTTGGGAATTTTCAAGAGCAGACTTGACTTAAAGCTGGATTCCATTGAGTCATTGAGTATCTGAAGTGATATATTCACAATAGTAAAAAGAAACTGGCAAGCCTAGTTGGGCTGAACGGCCTGTTCTCGCCACTCATGTTATGTTATGTTATTTTGGAAGCTAGGGCTCCGAAATTTTTGATAGCTCCACTAGCCATAAACTGGAGGGGATCATTTGGTTGGTTGTCTGCATGTTTATGTATATGTGTGTGTGTGTGTGTGTGTGTGTCCATGCGGGCTAATCTTGCATACCACTAGACCCACCAGCCAAATGTTTTTGATGCAAATTTATGGCTGCACACTCAAGGACCTCTGGTGCTTACATAGATTTACAATTTTTTTGATGTCGCATCATAGCATTGCAAATAGTTGAAAGCAAAATTGTAAAAGTACATTTTGAAACCTGTGAAAAATTGAATACAGCAGATTGTTTTTTGGTGATCTAGTCTTTGACCTTGACCTGATTATGACCCAATTTAATCTGGCCATTTTTGGACCATTGCACACATTACCTGAAAATTTTGTGTCAAAACCTTGCCATTCTCAAAAAAATTTGAGTATATGATCAAACTATTTTTGTGCTTAGCTTCAGACTGACACTATAACATATTAGTGATGTATTATACAAAATGTGTGAGACATTCAATGTAAGAAAATGTTTTAACCCTGTGACATCATTTGAATCATATTTGACACACAAATTTCTGTGACCTGTCATCCAAATGATCAGTACTTTCCTCAAAAACCTGTTGCATGCAGTCTGATACAGTACTGTGAAAAAGTATTTGCCCCTTCCTTATTTCTTTCTTTCTTTTTTTTTTGCATATTTGTCACACATTTAAAAATGTTTCAGATCATCAAACAAATTTTAATACTAGACAAAGATAACCGGAGTAAATACAATATAAAATAATAGGGCCTACCTGGCCCAATGTGAAAGTAATTGCCCCTTAAAGCTAATAACAGGTTGTGCCATCCTCGGCGACAACAATTGCAATCAAGCATTTGTGATAACTGGCAATGAGTCTTTCAGATCACTGTGGAGGAATTTTAGCCCACTCTTCTTTGCAGAATTATTTCAATTGAGCCACATTGGAGGGTTATCTAGCATGAACGGCCTGTTTAAGGTTATGCTACAGCATCTCAATTGGATTAAAGTCCAGACTTTGACTAGGCTACTCCAAAACCTTCATTTTGTGTGTTTTTTTAAAAGCCATTCAGAGGTGGACTTGCTGGTGTGTTTAGGATCATTGTCCTGCTGCATAACCCAAGTGTGCTTGAACTTGAGGTCACAAACTGATGGTCGGACATGCTCCTTCAGGATTTTCTGGTAGAGAGCAGAACTCATGGCTCCATCAATCATGGCAAGTCCTTTGGGTCCTGAAGCAGCAAAGCAGCCCCAGACCATCACACTACCACCATTATGTTTGACTGTTGGTTTGATGTTCTTTTTGTGAAATGCTGTGTTGGTTTTTGGCCAGATGTAACGGGATGCATGTCTTCCAAGAAGTTCAACTTTTGTCTCGTCAGTCCACAGAGTATTTTCCCAAAAGTCTTGGGGATCATCAAGATGTTTTTTGGCAAATGTGAGACGAGCATTTGTGTTCTTTTAGGTCAGCAGTGGTTTTTGCCCTGGAACTCTCCCATGTATGCCATTGTTGTCCAGTCTCTTTCTAATTTTTGAATCATGAAACCTTTTATGCAGATATAGACCCCAGTGTCCGTAAATTCCAAAATTTAATTCCAAAATAATTATGTCATTGAATTTCCAAATGTCTTGCTTCACTGGAATAATTTTTCACAGTGTCACTGACACAAATAGAGTTATATAGCCTAAATAGGCTCATGCACAACAGGAAAAAATTGGCATTATTTGTATTTTGCACAAAGGGGTTAACTGAAGCAAGTAAGGCCTGCAATTCTTTAGATGTTGTTATGGGTTCTTTTGTGACGTTCTGGATGAGTCATCGATGCGCTCTTGGAGTAATTTTGGTAGGCCGGCCACTCTTGGGAAGGTTCACCACTGTTCCAAATTTTCTCCATTTGTGGATAATGGCTCTCACTGTGGTTCACTGGAGTCCCAAAGCCTTAGAAATGGCTTTGTAACCCTTTTCAGACTGAGAGATGTAAATGACTTTGTTTTTCGTCTGTTCTTGAATTTCTTTAGATCGTGGCATGATGTGTTGCTTTTTGAGATCTTTTAGCCTCCTTCACTTTTTCAGACAGGTTCTATTTGAGTGATTTCTTAATTTAACAGGTCTAGCAGTAATCAGGCCTGGGTGTGGCTAGTGACATTGAACTCAAAAAATGTGGTTAATTACAGTTAATTCATGACTTAACGGGGGGGGGGATTACTTTTTCGCGTAAGGTCAGGTAGGTTTGGATAGCTTCTTTCCCTAAATTAATGAAATCATCATTTAAGTACTATATTCTATATTTACTCAGGTTATCCTTGTCTGATATTAAAATTTGTTTGACGATCTGATTCATGCAAGTGTGACAAATATGAAAAAAAAAAACCAAAATCAGGAGGGGGGCAAATACTTTTCCACTGCACTGTACGTAAAGAGGAGTTATTACCATTACCATTATTCCAGGAGTGGCACAGACATCTGGGCTTGAGCTCATCTGAAATTAACTGAAGCAAAGTGGATAAAAGTGTTGTGGACCGACAAGTCAAATTTCAAGTTGTCTTTTCAGACAATTCCAGTCATCATCACTCTCTGGGACTCCCTTGCTTGTTCCAGCAGGATAACACCAAGTCCCACTCTGCATGTATTATAACAGCGTGGCTTTGTAGTTCCAGAGAGGAGGTACTCAATCAGTGTGCCTGCTTATGTAGCACAAAATACAAACCCCAATTCCAATGAAGTTGGGACGTTGTGTAAAACGTGAATAAAAACAGAGTACAATGATTTGCAAATCCTTTTCAGGCTATATTCAATTGAATACGCTACAAAGACAAGATATTTGATATTCAAACCGATAAACTTTATTGTTTTTTTGGAAATATTCACTCATTTTGAATTTGATGCCTGCAAAACGTTCCAAAAAAGCTGGGACAGGGGCAACAAAAGACTGGGAAAGTTGAGGAATGTTCAACAAACACCTGTTTGGAACATTCCACAGCTGAAGAGGTTAATTGGAAACAGGTGAGTGTCATGATTAGGTATAAAAGGAGCATCCCTGTTCACAAGCAAGGATGGGGCGAGGTTCACCACTTTGTGAACAACTGCATGAGCAAATAGTCCAACAGTTTAAGAACAACATTTCTCAGTGTGCAATTGCAAAGAATTTTGGGATTTAATCATCCACAGTCCGTAATATCATCAAAAGATTCAGAAAATCCGGAGAAATCTCTTCACATAAGCGGCGAGACCAAAAACCAACATTGAATGCCCGTGACCTTCGGTCCCTCAGACAGCACTGCATTAAAAACTGACATCATTATGTAAAGGATATTAGCACGTGGGCTCAGGAACACTTTGGAAAGCCATTGTCAGTTAACACAGTTCGTTGCTACATCTACGAGTGCAAGTTGAAACACTACTATGCAAAGCGAGAGCCATATATCAACAACACCCAGAAACGTCACCGGCTTCTCTGAACCCAAGCTCATCTGAGATGGACTGACGCAAAGTGGAAAAGTGTGCTGTGGTCTGACGAGTCCACATTTCAAATTGTTTTTGGAAATCATGGACGTCGTGTCCTCCGGGCTGAAGAAGAAAAGGACCATCCAGATTGTTATCGGCACAAACTTCAAAAGCCAGCATCTGTGATGGTATGGGGATGTGTTTGTGCCCATGGCATGGGTAACTTCCACCTCTCTGAAGGCACCATTAATGCTGAAAGGTACATCCAGATTTTGGAGCAACATATGCTGCCATCCAAGTGACATCTTTTTCAGGGACGTCCCTGTTGATTTCAGCAAGACAATGGCAAGCCAAAATCTGCAGGTGGAACAACAGCATGGCTTCGCAGTGAAAGAGTGCGGGTAATAAACTGGCCTACCTGCAGTCCAGACCTGTCTCCCATTGAAAATGTGTGGTGCATTATGAAGTGCAAAATACAACGGAGACCCCGGGCTGATGAGCAACTGAAGTCATACAACAAGCAAGAATGGGAAAGAATTCCACCTCCAAAGCTTATGGTCCTCAGTTCCCACTGAGTGTTGTTAAAAGGAAAGTTGATGTAACACAGTGGTGAACATGCCCCTGCCCCAGCTTTTTTGGAACTTGTTGCAGGCATCAAATTCATTCCAAAAAACAATGAACTTTATCAGTTTGAACATTAAATATCTTGTCTTTGTAGTGCGCTCAATTAAATATAGGTCGAAAAGGATTTGCAAATCATTGTGTAATGTGGAAAGAAAAAAGCCACTAGATGGCAGTATTGACAATTTTTTTTTGTTAAGCCCAGTCTGAAGCTAGGTTTTGGGGCATGTCCTGGGCATGCCTCAGAGGGGAATGTCCCAGAGAATTGGAGAAAAGTCTGGAAGGTGGGAGGGGGCTGGAAAATAGTATATAAGGAGAAAAATTGAGAGAGTGAAAGGTAGTAGAAGAAATTACAAGGAGAAATTGTGGAAGGATACATTTGACCAGACCTGTCACTCTTTTCAAGACCTGTGAAGCTCTTTTTGCGGATTTTTGCCTGTGTTGAAGCATTTTCCTGTCCCAGGACATCGCAACATAGCAGCCCCATCTCAATTACCAGGGACTGGAAATATCTCATTTTTTTTATTTCAATCTTGGTCAGTAGAGTAGATTGTAGATTAGTTCAAAGTGTTTGTTTAATTAAATCTGTTCGAGTTTTAAAATTTTGTCTGTCATTCTTTGCTGTCTGTGACGCCATAACAAATTGACGCCATAACAAATTGGGGGCTCGTCCGGGAGAGAACATTGTGTGAGTCATTTATTGAAAATCTAAAATTTCAAATTGTGAAATTGTTTTTTGAATTTTCCTAGATATAAATTGGCAAATCAACAGCAATGGATGACTTCTTGGCATCACCAACCGTAGAGGATTTGAAGTCTTTTAAAAAGACAGAACTGCTAGAAATATGCAGACAGTTAGAGCTGACAGATGTAAAACCAGCCATGCGAAAAGCAAGACTGGCTAGAGAGATTGTTGAATATTACATTGATGAAAATGTGTTTGCACCAGGAGATCTGGAACAGTTTCCAGTGGAAAATCCAAATGTAGAAATGGAACTTAAATTAAAAATGCTAGAGATTGAAAGAGAGGAAAGAGCATTCGAGAGAGCAGAAAGAGAAAAAGAAAGGCAGTTTGAGAGAGAGAGAGAGGAAAGAGCAGAAAGAGAGAGAAAGACAGAGAGATTTCGATTTAGAAAAATTAGACAGAGAAGAAAGGCTCCAAATGGAGCAACTAAAAATCAAAATGGAAGCTGAAAACAAGTTTCATGCTAGCCAGGAGGTAAAGCTGGTGCCTCCATTCTTGGAAAAGGAGGTTGATAAGTATTTCCAGTGCTTCGAGAAGGTAGCTAAGAGTTGTCGGTGGCCAAAGGAACACTGGCCTCTGATGTTGCAAACTGTCCTCAAGGGTAAAGCTCAACAAGCCTATTCGGCTTTGTCTGCAGATGATTCCTCTGATTATGAGGTTGTCAAAAAGGTTATTTTGACAGCTTATGAGTTGGTTCCAGAGGCTTACCGACAAAAATTCAGAGGTCTGAAGAAATCTGACAATCAGACTTATGTGGAATTTGCTAACGAGAAGAAGGTTTGCTTTGAGCGCTGGTGTACTTCTATGGAGGTCAAGGATGATTTCAACTCACTAAAAGAGATGGTGTTAGTTGAAGAATTCAAGAACTGTGTCAAGGATGATATAAAGACCTACCTTAATGAGAAGCAAGCACTGAATTTGCAATCAGCTGCCAAGTTTGCAGACGAATATGTTCTCACACATAAGTCCAAATTTCAGTCCAGCAGTAACAATAGATGGTCCCAATTTCAGAAGAAAGGTAATGGTGATACCCAAGATTCCTCACCCAAAGACGAAGACAAATCTGGTGATGGTGCTCAGAAATCCAGTCAAAGGTCTGATCAAAGTGTGAAAGCTGACAGTGACAAAAGTGGTCTAGTTTGCAATTATTGCAAGAAATCTGGTCATGTTACAACTAACTGTTGGTTCCTTAAAGCTAAGAAAGAAAAAGAAGAGGATACTAAACCTAATGCCTTGGTGAAGACAAGGTTAGAAACCCCTGTAGTAGATGACCGATCTGCTAAATTGCCTGCTCCTTGTGAGGCTAAGAAGCCTGATACTGCTGAGGGAGGAATTTCTTTCATTTGTGTCAGAGGGATTTGTGGCTCTGAATGAGCTTTCTCCTCCTGTACCCATATATCCTAAGGGATACCGGAACTTCTCAGTCACCTTTGTTGATGGACTCCTTGGAGTTACGTGATGAGACTGCTTCTGGGAATTTCATACTTGTACAAGGTATTGAAGGGAGGACTGTATCTGTACCCCTGCGCTCTGTATTCTTGAAGTCAGATTTAGTTACAGGACAGGTAAAGGTGGGACTTATGTCAAGTCTACCTATCAAGGGTGTTTCTCTGTTGCTAGGCAATGACCTGGCTGGGGGCAATGTAGTTCCCCCTGTTCATCTTACTTCACAGCCGAGCACTGAAGATGGCGATGAAGACCCATCGCTATATCCTTCCTGTGCAGTGACCCGTGCTATGGCTAAGAAAGCTCAAGAAGAAGATGATGTGGTGCCGTCCAGCACATTGAATAGTCATGACTCAGGTGGTTCACCTCATGACTCTGTTCAGCCTACTATGGTTTCTCCGTTTGAGGACTTATCAGACACTTTTATCATTTCTCTGTTAAGCCAGCCAGATGAGTCTGGTGATTCTGATGTGTCTGGAGACTTGTCTCTGTCCAGAAAGCGGTTGATTCAGGAGCAAACCAATGATCCAAATTGGGGCCATAACAAATTGACGCCATAACATTGTATTCTGTTTTTATTCATGTTTTACACAACGTCCCAACTTCATTGAAATTGGGGTTTGTACAAGAGCAGAGACCCCAGATTGTTGATCAGCCAAGGTCATATATCAGGCAAGGATGGGAACAAATTCTACTGTCTAACTTCCAGCAATTAAAGTGCTCAGTTCCAAAATGACTTGGGAGGGTTATTAAAAGGGGAGATGAGGATAGACAACGATTGTGTACCTGTCCCAACTGCGCTGAAAGGTGTTCCAGACATCACATTTCAAAATAGCAATTATTTAAAAAAAAAACACTACCTTTTACCTTTCTGTTTTTTTTTTCATTTGAATAACCTAGCCTTGCTGTTTTTACTATAATAATGGCACAATAGCTGGGTTTACATGGAGCCTAATATTCCATATAAACACCTCAATCAGAATAAAGAAGCCTAAACCGAATGGAATTTTATTTGGTTTCAGAGGAGTAGAATATTCCTTTTCCCAAACTGATCAAAAGTAAAATTTTATCACGTAAACGGTGAAATGGAAAGTTGTCTGGCAGTGTTCTGTCTGCGCATGTTCCGTCTTGAGGAAAGTGCGCAGTGACGTTTCTTCACCGGCAAATATATTGGCTTCCAAGCACAGCATGCAGAACTGGGGCCTATTGCACGAAGGCGGGATAAGGGATTAGCCCAGGATCGGCACGGGATTAGCCTGATCTCAAGCCCCATTTCGGTTGCACAGAGCGTGTGAGCTAAGCCATGGCACTAGTTACTGTGGAAACAAAGTCTGTGGAGCTAGCCAGCTCCAGAGCAAGCTTACGAACTAGCTAAGCTCCTGCCTCCAGCCAATTTCATCTCACCTCATTCAGCAGTCACCCAAATTGAAAATCAATGTCCTTAACAGTCATTCTGAACTGTCCACTACACATTGCTATATCAATTACAGTAGGCCCAGAGTAATTATCTTAGAAACTTGTGACCATTGATGTCAGTAAAATAGCCAGTATTCGATCATTATATTCAAGTATCCATGTGACAGTGACCATCACAGTTCAATCAGTCCCCCTTCCATGTCACATTTTAACCATATTTAGAATCCGTCATTATCAGATTTGTCCTTTTTCCCAAGTTGAGACTCCATCAGAGTAGAAAATGAGCAGTGCTGTATGAAGTAGGTTACCGTGTTTCAGCTCGGTCTTAAATCGCTGCGGTAACCCCCTACATACAGCACTGCTGCTACTTTTCTCCATCTTTATTCAGACTGCGATGGGTAAGGTAGAATCGTTGCCTTAGTGCTGGACACGTATGCAATGTCGCTCGCTTCGCGATACTGGAATCAAACATTTTCAGGAGGCTCCTTGACGTAATTTTCTGACGTGAACATTTTTAATTTGAGTATGCCTCTGTAGTTCATAAGCCTGCCAACAAAACTCTGCCACAGACGGGCCCTGAACACAAGGAGCAGCAAACACTGCATGTTTCAGCCAACATACCTGTTGCCAGTGAAGCATCACCACATTTGTCATAAGTACATTTTGGGATGGTTGTCGTCAGCGAAAACACAATATTTGATTATAGCTATTGATTACAGAATAGTGAACAGGAGCAAGTGATGAGAGGATGACATCATCCAAAGAGATAGAAGTCAATGACATTTATGAGAGTATGCAGACATTTCTGTTCGTGATGATCTGTCAGGATGAGACCCCTAGCTGGATGTCGGCAGGACAGGTTGGTTAGCCTTAAGCTGCGATGAACCATGTCTGCACCTATGGGTCTTTGGTGGGTCTCTATGGTTTGCCGAGCCATTTCAGTCGTTGTGAACTGGTTCTGCAGGCATTGCCGCAGTATATGCCTGTTTTTTTGAATGTTATGACCCTGGGGCAACCACCGCATGGACGGTCATTAGTACTGTTAGAGGTGTATCTCTTGGGCGCCCCGGTGGCTCATCGGTCTGGGTGCGCATGCCGTGGGGGCTGTGTCCTTCCCGCAGCGACCTGGGTTCAGTTCCGGCTCGGGTCGTTTGCTGCGTGTCTTCCCCCGTTCTTCTCCCCAGCTTTCCTGTCTCTCTATACTGTATAGCTGTCAAATGGAGGAAAAATTCCCAAAAAAATGATCTTTAAAAAAAAAAAAAGGTGTATCTCTGTGCTAGATGTTAGATAGTTTGAATACTGCAGTTGAAGCCATTACCAATGGCCCTTGGGCGTTGACCAAAATGATTATCCTTTGTTTAAGCAGGTAATGTCTTATTGAGATTAAAGTCTCTTTTTCAAGAGAGACCTGGCCAAGAAGGCAGCATGAAATATTACAATGACAACCAAATACAACTATCACACACTTGTAAACATAAAATTATAGAGACACAATATATTAGAAACTAGATATGCCAGGGGGATGGGTACGGAGGCCCAGACGCGACAGAAGTGTAGGGGTCTAAAAGCTTCAGAGTAAAGCTTCAAAGCTTACAGAGGCTCAGACTAAAGAGAATAGACTCAGATAACTTGGTGAGGGGGACAGAAGCACCTCCACTCTAGAAGCAACGAGCTCGAAAAGAGGTGAGACTGCTCACTTAACCCCGTGATAGCCCACAACTCAGGCTGTGCCAGGGCAGAGTGCAACAGATAACAGAAAGAAGGTGCAGATAAGGAATAGAGACCTTATCGGAGGCAGAACTTCTTACCAAAAAAGGATTCCAAACTAGCCTAAAATATGCAGCTAAACCCTATTCTAAGGCTGACTGCCAGCTTGGTAGTGCACAAGCATCGTGACACAAAAATGCAGAGCACTGCTAAGGCAAGTCTTACATACTGCCAAACACAGCAGGAATCAATTAAGCCACTAATTAAATGAGTCAGAGCTCTGACGGGAGCCTGCCCTACAGAATCAGCACTTTGATGAGAGAATGAAATTGAGCAGGTAAAAACCATGACAAGATAATGTTATGTATGAGCAGAGTTCGCATTTACCAAATATTTTCCGTCATTGACAGATTTTTTTTGAACAATGATGGAACATTTTGAAGGCTGTCCATGATTTTGACAGAATGTAATTCACATCCCCGTCCAATTGGTGGTGCGTGTCATATTGTCTCGAGCATTGTCTTTGATCTGTATGATCCTGTATTCCGCATATTTTTGTAATATGATCATTTGTTCTTCATTTGTAAAATATGCTGCTCTGCTGCCAGTAGATGATTGGTCATATGCTACAAACGCCGTCTCTGTTGTGTGAACAGTGAACATGCACATATCTAGGTCGGGAAAAACCCGGTTGACATAATGAGTTGATAAGCAGCTTTGTGAGGCCGCTTAGCGAGACTGTGGTTGTTAGGCTTCCTGAAGCCCAGCAATAACTGAAAGCATTGTTCATTTGCACACTGTTACTGTGTGGGGGGAGAAATCATTTATGATGTTTTATAAAGTTCATACAGCAGTAAGTTTGAAAATCCATGCAGTGCTGTATTTAACACAGTGCGCAATGTGTGTCTACATGAATCACTGTCGGCATCAGCTAATGCATAATCTGTAAATTATTTACAGAGATGCCAAGTCTCACGCATTAGGCGTGAGTCTGTCGCCTCTTGGTGGCATTCACGTTCCTGTGCCGTAGTCAGCAATTATTCAATCAACGTGCGCTGTAGAAATTCACTCACGGAATTTAAATCATTGTGCATTAAGTTAATCAGTTTCACGTGCATTACGGTGGATTTCCCCATCAGTGACACGGAAATTGATTATGACTCGGGAATTCTTGCGCTTGTCTTTACTGAGGGATTGAAAGCAATGGAATTGCATAAAGACATTTCAAATGGTCTCATTTCATTTAAACAATTTAAACGATCATGAAACACATGCATTTTTTCAGATCCATGAGTAAACAGAAGCACGAGAAGTCCAGAGTCATAATCGCTTTCCGTGTCACTTGTGGTGAGGTCCACCTTTACGCAAGTGAAACGGTGACTTCAATGCACAAGAATTTTAATTCCGCGTGAGAATCTCATTAATAAGCGTTCATTGAATAATTGCGGACTACGGTGAATTAGCCTAAAAATGCGTGAGATCTATGCCTAATGCGTAAGACTCAGTGGCGTAACAATAAGGGGTGCAAGGAGTGCAACGGCACTGGGACCCGGTGGCAGGGGGGGCCCGTTAATGGGCACCCCCGACCCCGGAAGATGTCAGCATAGATGTCTTTCACTGTTGAAACTTTCAGACTAACCTAAACCAACAAGTAATAGTTCCCAAGGCTTTGCAACTGAATATTCATACCAATGCAACTGCATTCATTTCTCAGTCATGGTGCTGGCAAGTCGATGGCATCATGGTACATTATTCATCATTTTAACTGAACAAAAGTCGTTATAACATGAAATAATTTAGATTTCTTTTTGGAAAATGCTTAATAAAACAATGATAAGTTTATTCTGCTGTTCATATCGTCATTGAGACAGCAAGTGTTTCTGGGTAATGTACAACATTCCACAACATTCCATAGACCACCCACGTGACAATGTCACGGTCCGATCGTTTAATCCAAGGACAGTCCATGGTTTAATCTTGCATGCAAAATAGGCTACAAACGAAGTATTTATGCAGGAAGCGGCAAGAGCGTAAGGAGCAGGAGGAAAGGTTGACCAAGGTGCCGAAAATTAAGCACATTTGGTTTCATAGCTAAAAGAGTCTTAAAAACCGCTCTCCTTTTTTCTGCATGAGCGTGAGCACAGAACAACTGTTTTTACGATGTCCACTCGCTCGCTGATTATTGTTCCCACAATTCCTTGCTGTTCACTAAATTTCAGATCATCCCAATAAAGTGATGAACTTTATATTATAGAATGAAATAGTGTAGTAACCCTTAGTGTGTGTTGTACGTAGGCCCTATAAAACTAGAGGAGCGTGCAAAATTGTAATACTGCGACACTGAACGCCTTCATCCACATAGAATATACACACATGTGCAGCTGCATATAATCGGTAACCGGGGGGGGCCCGTGTCGTCAGGTCTGCACTCAGGCCCACGTGGATTACGTTACGCCACTGGTAAGACTTGGCATCTCTGAATTATTCTGTTTATTTTATTTAAAAAAAAATAAATGATTATCATTTAAAAAAAATAAAATTACAATGATGGATAATAATTGATTATGACTGAATTTTTATTCCCCTGTCCGTCACAATGACGGACAATCAGAAAGTGTAACGGGACCACTGTGTATGAGTATTTTATGTAAAGCACTGTATATCTTGCATTAATGGAGATTTGTTTCATACTATTTGTGCTGCCTTACTGGTCAGCTATTTGTTTATTTTGTTCATCATCTAGCACCCTCTGGTGGTATGTCTTTAGCAAAACATGATCTGATGCAATACCACTTGTTTGTGATGAAATAGACTAGTGCTTTCTAGAGGTTTCTGGCATCTTCTTGCCTGGAGGGGGCTGGATCACCCAGGACTCCTGTAGATCTTTCCAGAATAATCCTAGTCTTTATAAATGCTGTGATTTTGCTCAGATAAAGAGAAGTTTTTGTTTTTGCATCAGAGTTACATAGTGGCATTAGAGTGTTATTATACGATTGCACAGTGGATTATTTATAGAAATTTTTGGACCTAATCACTGAAGAATAAATTTGTTTAAGTTGTCATTGATGGTTTTCTTGTTGTGATTTTCAAGTCATAACAAGAATGAGTTTTAAAAATTCAACAGGGTATTGAAATGATTCTAAAAGAAAAGTCAAAATATTAACACAAAATTAAATTCATTTCAAAAGACTAAAAATATTCACATGACCTAGTGTGCTATTTTCTTGATCCTTTAAAAATGATTTAAACTCCCCCAATGAAATTTCCTCTGAAAGCTTCAGCTCCTTTTGTAATGTATTCCAGGAAAATGGAGCAGCGTAGTTAAAAGCTTTCTTTCCATGCTCAGTTCTTACTTTGGGGATTGAAAACTGGACAACATCCTGAGAGTGCAAACTATGATTATTCTGGCTTCTACACATGTAATAACACAGATAAGAGGGAAGCAAACCAAGGAAAGACTTACAAACAGAAGTCATCCAGTGGATACATTTGCGAGCATACTAAGAGGGCAGTGCAGCGGCAGCATACAAAGAACAAAGATGTCCACGATTTCCAAGGCCAGTAATAAAACGTAATGCAAAATGGTACACCATATGCAACTTCAGCAGCATTTAAAGATTATTTTTTGAAAATTTTATCTTTATTTGCTAGACAGCGGAGAGAGACAGGAAAGTCGGGGAGAGGAATGGGGGAAGACATGCGGCAAATGACCCGAGTCAGAATCGCCACAGGAAGGGGACAGCCTTTATGGTGCGCGCGCGTTAGACCGATGAGCCACCAGGGTGCCCCAGCAGCATTTATAAAGCGGAGATCACTATAGTCGAAATAAAGGTAGAAATGTCGCAGTGATCAAATGTTTCCTTGCCTTTAGAGAGAAACAAGATTAATTCCTGTAAAAGAATGTTAATTTAAGTTTCAACTTTGAGACAAGTTTTTCTGTATGTAACTGAAATGAAAGGTTCTGATCAATTATTGTACCCAAAAACCTTTATGTAACCATTTCAGTATCACCTCTTGAGCAGTTGAGGTCTTTGGAAGATTAGGCATTACTTTTTTGCTGCATGAGAATAACATAAATTTGGACTTTTCTGCATTTAGCACCAATTTATGTTGAGTTAAATTACACTGCACAACATCAAAAGCAGCCTGCAAGAATTCAAAGGTTTGAAAAATGGTAGGGGATGAGCAGTAGATAACAGTGTCATCGGCATAAAAATGATAGGTGGCTTTTGATTCGTTATCAGAAATATTATTAATATAAATTGTGAACGGCAGTGGTCCTAAAGTGGAGCTCTGAGGTACACCTTTTGATACCGGGAGGTAGGAAGAACATGAGCCAGTAAACTGAACACATTGTGTTCTACCTGATAGATAGTTACAGAGCCATTTTACAGCACTATCAGACGGACCAATCCACCAAGATGATGTGATCCACAGTCTCAAAAGCCTTTGATAAGTCAATGAAAAGAGCAGCACAGTACTTTTTACAATCCAAAGCTTCCTCAATGTCATGTAGTACCTTGTAGCAATAGTAATCATGCTTTGCCATAATGGAAGCCTGATTGATATTGCCATAAAATGGCATTTTCTTCTAAAAAATCTTTACGCTGCTCACATACCAGTCGTTCTAAGACTTAAGCAAAAACACATAATTTAGAAATTGGCCTGTAATGAGTAACAGCAGAGGGGTCCCCTCCCTTTAGAAACAGGAGAACAAAAGCAGATTTCCAAATGTCAGGAATTTAATTATTATACAAGGTAAGATTAAAAACGAGACAGTGGCTCTTCACATTTAATTGATTGATTGATTGCAGCAGAATTTTAAAGGGGACCTATTTTGCTGATCCTTCTTTTAATACATATAAGTAATGTTATAATGTTGGATGTCCATACTCAACCTCTGAAAAGTTTCTAAACATAAGATACAGGGGTTTTGCCGTAATCCAAGAACGTGATTTCGTGAACGTGATTTCCACTCTGAACAGCTCGCCCCGAGATCTGGGCAAAACCTGACATCAGGTTGTGCCGCCCAAGTAATACAGACCTAGCCAGAGCCAATCACGGCGCTGGACCTGCCCACACCGGAAACTATTCTAGCAGGCACAAACAACCGCGGATCATACTATGCCTTAGTAGCGTCTACACTTTTGGAAATACAAAAGAACCACAGATCTTTTGAGGTGCAGTTTTGTCAATATCTCTCCCAAAGCTGCTTGTCCGTTTATTTTTGGACGTGAAGAAAAGCACCAATTTCTCTTCCAAAAGACGATGCCACCAGAAATCAGCGGGTAGCTTTTTTGTTTGCTGGCGGTAAACAGCCACGGTCAAGGGCAATGTTAGCTGTTTGTGCTCAGCATTGCACCAAAGACAGCTTTGTCAATAAAGGATAATTCGACACAGGATAAGCGTTTCAGCTGCTTCTCAAACCTGAAGCAGTTGCATCGATCAAGCGCTAGGAGCCACAAGCTGTAAGCAACGATATAACAGCAAATAATGGAAGTGAAGCTAACGTGTTACGGGTGGCTAGCAGGACCGCTAACGATAGTTAGCACTAACAACTGGCCTCAAACGCAGGCTTTGTAAAATATCTGAGGATAAAGCCTGGATTGGTCGCGACTGTCCGTGACTCACAGACGCAGAAGCTGTAAGTTGCTTTTACGGCATAAGCCTACCTAATGTGATGGCCTGTTGATTGTGGCTGTAGCACTGCGGCTAACGTAGCCAAGCTACTGTTGCTAATGTTTGTGTCCTAAATATGCTAGAGTAATATCTGGGGAAATTCAACAGAAGGTGTGTGAACATAAACCTCATTTGAAGCTAACTTTTTATACTTGTTTGTAATTTGGATGCTTGGTACAACTGTCCGTGGTAACGGAACTTGCTGTCTGTAAAATCCTATATTGCAGGGTACCGTTTGTCTCTGTGGTTGTTACGACCGCTCGGTTACCAGCTACTGCATATTAGTTCGCCTGCTTTGCTACTTAAAAATGCTCCAGATGAATTAATATGCAGTAATTATGATCGGTATGCTTGTATTATTTCGGTATGCATCAATGTGGCAGTTTCATCATAACGTTGCCTGATTGTAGCCACTACAGTTAAAGCTAACCGGAGAGGTGTTGTGTGTCTGCAAAGTTGGGCTGAAAAGGCTGCAGTTAGACCAGACGTAGGTTTTGCAGAGCTTGGGATATGTGCTTGGGTTTGTTTACGGCTGCTTGTGAGCGCTTCACTCATCCATGACCGGGATCAGCCAGATACTACACCAACATCTGGGCTAGCTCTCTGATGCTACTGCGGTGAAAGCCATCACGAAACGCACAAGCTCTAACGTGTCTGGTATAACAAGCGATTTCTCTGCACTGCCGTGGTGTAATTTCATCCCCCTTTAGAAATTGTTATGGCTAATAAAAAGCCGAAAAAGGCAGAGATTGAATAGGAAATTCTTTCCTGTAGAAGTTATCGATTCGCTAGCTCCACATAAGCAACTCCACGCTAACGGAACTTTCGGTCTGAACTTTCGGTTCATAACATAACCAGAGCTCTCTCTAGCTGTCGTGTACTATCCATAAAGCTGTTTTCACACCGGATGAGAAACGAATTTTTTGCGCGACAGATTACATTCAAAGTCAATGCAAAGACAATGCATTGACTTTGAATGTAATCTCTCGCGCAAAAGTTTAGTTTCTCGTCCGGTGTGAAAGCGGCTTAACGCGCCCATTTTCCGCGAGCAAACGCAGGTCATTCCGACGCAACAAGTAAACCATTACCACAGGCAATTTACGAAAAGGCCGTTTAGCCTGGAGTTTTTGCCCCTCCATCAAATACCAGCGCAGAAGCTGTTCGTTACTCCACGCTAACGACACACCACAGTTATGCACACGAACCAGCAGGTCCTTATAATACACATCTAAGCAGTCCATAAGTTGTTTGTCCATTTTTCGCTGCTCCTCATTGTCCATGTTTCCCTCTAAACTCAGACTCATCGGATTTCTACGGTCTCAGGTCTACGCTTGGGTATGTCGACCCATTCTACAAATGTGTCTGTATGGGGTGGATTCTAGCTTTCCCTCAATCCTAGCTACAGAGTGGAAACACCAGTACTCACCATAGAATCCATAGGTAGATAGCAAATTCGAGCTTGAGCTGCCAGACTTTCGCACTGCGTCCTCCACTTTCGCCACTGCGTTTATTAGAACGTTCATTTCATTAGATCTATACACATGTACAGCATTTGATTGCAGAATTTCCCCGCCGATTCCTTATAGTCAGGTTCACTATAAATTTTCGTTGGATTTTTTTTTGGGGATTTGCAACCCTATACATTTTTGGAAAGGTTATTGTATGAGGAATCAGAAAACCAATGTTGCGATATGCACAGATGTGTATAAGGTGCCCATATTGGAATTTACAAAATGGCCGCCGTAAAACCTACGATTTGTAATATCTTGGCTTCTTAACAAGCTAAAACACGGATTTAAAGTACCAATTATATATTTTCAATGTCAGGGAATACACTGATGGGAGTTATAATGCTAAAACATTTTAAAACATTAACCCTTTAATGCTTGAGTGGGACCAAAATGACCTGGTGATATTTTTTTCTTACAATATCTTTGTAATGAAAAGTTCATTTTTTTATATTGCAGCTGTTCCTCAGAAAACATGTTTTATATCATTCACTTAACAATTTCATATCATCCCAATAAAATACATTTTCCAATATGTCTAAAAACAGCACATGACAACCCAAAGTTAGTGTCGTTTTCTTTTTATTGACGAGTTAACAGATCATTTGTCCAAGGAGTGAGAATCTGAATTTAAGATTGAGCTCTAACCATTTTAAGCATCATGAAATGCATTTTCGTGCCACAGCAGACTAACAGTGGTTATACATCATCATCATCATCACTGTCTTGCATCACAGCTTAGGAATCATCATCATTCTGGCACTGGCTGCTGCACCGACACATGGCGGTACAGACTAAATCCTTAGCTCTGCAGGAATGTCTGCCAGAAGAACAGTCTAACTTACAACTGCATTGTACCATTTCAATGATGGCATTTGGGGCTGGGAGGACATCTGTGGTTGTTGGTTTGAGCCTGCCATCTGAATGTTTAAATTACCCATTTTGCAGGGGTTCCAGCTGCGGATCCTGCAGAGCAATGGCTGCCTGTGCCCATATCCTTGTTTGTATATGGACTCTCAAAATGTGCTGCTTCAGAGCTCCAGGGGTTGGAGAGAGCTTGTCACCTTCTGCCCTATGTTTGCAGAACAAATAACAACGTAGTTCAGATTTTGTTTATGTAGATACCCATGGGTGAATAAGCTGCACATACAAAAGAAGCCAGTGTTGACAGCATCCCTTCCGTCACTTGTGCTTCATCCAAAAGCTTCTGCAGAGACTTTATAACACCTTCATCTGCTTGGAGGTAGACCTGCAGCCAGGTTGCCTTGCCTATACGGGAGAACCTCCCTGTGTTGTCTGCCCCAGTGAATGAATGGAAGGCTGGCAAAGCCTTTGCTCTTTTTATACCCAGAGCTTGCCACAGTGGTTCAATCTGCACAACACCAGAGACAATAGAAATGGTCATGTTCTTCAACAAGAGGTCATAGTTTGCTGTGACTAGCACAAGAACATCTGCATCTGGTAAGAAGAACACCAACTGTGCATCAGGTAGGTTTCGCTGTGATGCCAGCACAGCGTGGTGGATCAGCAGTGAGTCTGCTTCTTCATGGTTGTTGTCTTCAAAGAGCAGGTCTTTGTTGCTCCTAATGTGACCTGAAGCAGATGTGATGATCAGCTTGCAGGATCCCCTGTTCTACTCTTGAGTTTTGGCAGCAAGATAGACAGTCAGATCAGCCTTTATTTTGTCATGAGACAGGAACCTGCTCATTGGGATGTGTTTGATGTTGGTGTCATCTCTGACTTGATACTGGACAGAAGCTTTTCCTTGTCTTTGTTTATCTCTGGTCACACTCTTTCGAGAATCTGTCTTGTATGTGTTGAATATGAGGATGATTTCATCATAATCTTGTGTTAGTGAAATTAGCCTGTCATTGAAGCAAACACTCAGATCCTTGACTGTCACTAGAGTGGCTGTTTTTTTGTTCAGCTTCTTCACAAGCACCATGCTATCCTCTAATGCTATCTTTTGACTCTGCGGCTGATTCGGTGGGTGTGAAGTGTTGGTTCTGTGGATTCTGTATCCATTCCATCTTGGTGGGTAGCACTTCCAGCTTGAGGTGGCTGATGGTCTTCATGGGGCATGTCTTCTCTTGCCAGCTTCTTCAATTGATTAATTAACTTAGACTTGTCATGGCATAGAAGGATTGTCCCATTAGGAGAGAACAGTGCTCTTGGTGTCAGAGTGAATTCATAGTTTCCTATGGCTTCCTTCAGGTTAATGTCTCGGTTCGACTTCGCAAGTACCATCAGCCTAGAAAACAAGTCCTTGGTCTCCTTCAGATCCACAGTATTGTCTTTGAGTTTCACTGTCATTTTCTTGTTCCCTGACAGGAACATCTTGTTGTTCACTTTCTTCACTGGGGCCCAGAGGCGGACATCTCCACTGATCCGCTCTGCCATGTAGTCTTCATACAACTTTTGGCCAGTAACAGCATTCAGCATTCAAGATCTGTGGTACATACTCATCTGGAATGTAGGCATTTGTGATCATATTGTGTAGCCTGTCACCTTCAGTGGAAAAGGGGTTTCCATGACTGAGTATAGCTGCCTTGATCTTGTCGATAGTACAACATGCCTTCTTGACTGCACTTGGCCCAAGCTCATGGTGCTCTGTGATTCTGTCAGCATTCACGTCAAACTGAGCCTTGAACTCCTTCGACAGACATGAAAGCTCTGGTGTGACCATGAAAAATCTCTGTCTGGCATTGGCATTGTTGGAGATGCCAATAATGCCAGAGCAAATTTTCATCAGCTTGTTGATGTTCACATGCATGGTCTGCCCCAATAGATACAAATGGAATGATGCTCTTGGTGACTCTGATATATTGCCTGCTTGTAGTTCCCCCCAGGTCTGAGGGTGATTGGTCCTCAAGTCATGCATGTCTGTGATGTATCTTGGCCAGAGTCGCTTGTACTTCATGTGATCCATGGCAAAGAACAGCTTGCTCAGCGCTTCTCCAGCTTGTAGATGGAGTTCCAGGTCAGTTTGCGAGGTGTATATTTTTTTGTTAAGGGTTTCTACAATAAATATCAGCCACAGTTGGGTCATGAAAGCTTTATAATTTCTTAAAAAGTTTAAGAGGTAAGATTAAAATGTAAATGAAATGATATAAAAGCATGTATTTCTCAGGAACAACTGTAATATGAAATGATAACATCTTTTGATAACAGATATTGCAATAAAACAACCTAACCGTGTCATTTTGGAACCAGCAAACATTAAAGGGTTAATGCTGTAGAATGTAATAGCTTTGTAACTACCACTATTAGATTCCTTGACCCTGGAAATATATAATTAGCATTAAAAATCCATGTTCTAGCTTGTTTAGAAGCCGAGATATTACAAAACGTAGGTTTTACAACGGCCATTTTGTAAATTCCAATATGGCCGCCTTATACAAATCTGTGCAAATGGCACCATTGGTTTTCTGATTCCTCATACAATAACCTTTCCAAAAATGTATAGGATTGCAAATCCCCCAAAAAAATCCCACGAGCGTTAAAATCATAATGTAAGGAACATGACTATTAGCTCAGATGGCAGACACGTCTCACGTTTCACACTAGGGATGCGGACCCGGAAAACTGTGTTCTGCCGAGTCCCACCCAGCTTCGCCCTCCATAGAGCTGGCCAGTCAGAAGAAAGTGGGCACACGGGGAGGGGGGGCCATAGCAGAAGAGCAGCCCAAACGAGGCGTTTCAGGCAGAGACTGCAATGGACTACAAATGGGGTTTTTTGAAGATGGCAGTATGAGCTAAATAAGGACCCTTTTTTGGACTTCCAATGATCAGGAGTACTCTAGGGGAGTCCAAGATCAAAATATAAACTTGGAAATATGGCAAAATAGGTCCCCTTTAAAATTTGGTGTCAACTCCTCAGACCCGAATTCAGACATTAAATCGCGAGGTGGTGACTAAGACTTGACCTTGGCCTCAGAGGGCGGTGACTCAGACTCAGTCTTGGCCTTGGAGGGTGGTGACTTGGACTCAGTCTTGGCCTCAGAAGTTGTGGACTTGACTACAACCCTGCTAGGGTTTCACACGAGGATTGCTACAACAGGCTGTTCATTTGAGTCCTATTTTACTGTTACAGATGTTACTGTATTGACAAAATGGCAGATAAGTTTGCTAATGCTCTCCGTAGTACCTTCGATGTAGTTGCTCCATTGAAATTTAAAAAGGCTACTCAGAAGAAGAGACCAGCCCCATGGTACACTGGCCAGACGCGGATTCTAAAGCAAAAATTTTGTCAGCTAGAACGCAAATGGCGCGTCACTAAACTCCAGGTATTCCATCGTGCTTGGAAAGAGAGCCTTGTTGCGTATAAGCACGCTCTGTCTGGTGCTAGCTCTTCTTATTTTGCAAATCTTATACAGGAAAATAAAAATAACCCTCGATTCTTGTTCAAAACAATGGCCAAATTAACGAACAACCATGCTGCAAGTACCCCTCAAATTCCAGCCTCCTGCAGCAGTGATGATTTCTTAAAATTCTTTAGTGGCAAAATAATTGGAATTAGAGAAATATCATTGCTTCCCTAGCATTGGTAACATAAAACCTCATGCTATGCATATAAACCAATTTGATTCATTCTCTCCCATATCCCTGAGCGAACTTGCCAAATTAGTCACTACTTCCAAATCAACAACGTGTCTCTTAGATCCCATCCCAAGTAAGTTATTGAAGGAACTCCTGCCCATTCTTGGCAGTCCAATTCTGCACATAATAAATTCTTTCCTGATTTCAGGTTCGGTTCTGACTTCATTTAAGATTGCTGAAATTAAGCCTCTACTCAAAAATCCAAATTTCCAAATTTAGATCCAAAAGTTCTGGCTAATTATAGGCCGATCTCAAACCTTCCATTTTTATCCAAGATCCTTGAGAAATGTGTTGGCCAACAGCTTATTTTCTTCCTGCAAATGAATAATGTACATAAGAGGTTTCAGTCTGTCTTTAGAAAACATCATTGCACTGAAACAGCCCTCACTGTAGTAATGAATGATCTACTTCTCTCCATAGACTGTGGTCACATCTCTGTCCTTGTCCTACTTGATCTAAGTGCTGCCTTCGACACGACAGACCACCATATTCTTCTTTACAGGCTAGAAAATCTGGTTGGCATTTCTGGACTTGCCCTTTCATAGTTTAAGTCTTATCTTTCTGACAGATGTCAGTTTGTTAGAGTACATGGTAATTCCTCTGAGTATTCCAAGGTAAACTTTGGAATACCTCAAGGATCTGTTCTGGGCCCTTTGCTGTTTTCATTATACATGCTTCCCCTTGGAAACATCATTTCGCATTCAAAAAAAACACGGATGATCAGCTTTGGGAGACATACTGACGAAACTGCACCCTAAATGATCTGTGGTTTCTTCTTCTATTGTATTTCTGGAGGTGTAGAGGCTACTAAGGCGTAATATGATCCGCAGTTGTTTGTGCCTGCTAGAATAGTTTCCGGGGTGGGCAGGTCCAGTGCCGTGATTGGCTCTGGCTAGGTCTGTACTGATTGGACGGCACAACTTGACGTCAGGTTTTGTACAGATCTCGTGAAGATCTCGGGACGAGTTGTTCAGAGAGGAAATCACGTTCAGGAAATCATATGCTCGGATTACAGCAAAACCCCTGTATCTTATGTTTAGAAACTTTACAGAGGTTGGGTATGGACATCCAACATTATAACATTACTTGTATGTATTAAAACAAGGATCAGCATAATAGGTCCCCTTTAAGGTCATGCCACAGCATCTCAATCGTATTTAAGTCCAGACTTTGACTAGGCCACTCCAAAGCCTTCATTTTGTTGTTTTTTGTAAGCCATTCAGAGGTGGACTTGCTGATGTGTTTCAGATCATTGTCCTACTGCATAACCCAAGTGCACTTGAGGTCACAAACTGATGGTCGGACATTCTCCTTTAGGATTTTCTGGTAGAGAGCAGAATTCATGGTTATTATAATCATGGCAAGTCCTCCAGGTCCTGAAGCAGCAAAGCAGCCCCAGACCATCACACTACCACCATTATGTTTGACTGTTGTTTTGATGTTCTTTTCATTAAATGCTGTGTTGGTTTTTTTGCCAGATGTAATGGGATGCATATCTTCCAAGAAGTTCAACTTTTGTCCCATTAGTCCACAGAGTATTTTCCCAAAAGTCTTGGGGATCATCAAGAACTTTTTTGGCAATTGTGAGACGAGCCTTTGTGTTCTTTTAGGTCAGCAGTGGTTTTCACCTTGGAACTCTCCCATGGATGCCATATTTTCCCAGTCTCTTTCTTATTCTTGAATCATGAACACTGACTTTAACCCTGTAAATTCCAAAATTTAATTCCTAAATAATTATGTAATTGAATTTCCAAAGGTCTTGCTCCACTGGAATAATTTTCTAAAGTCACAAATTCTGAGTTATAGAGCCTAAATAGGCTCATGAACAACATGAAAAAAATTGGCATTATTTGTATTCTGTGCAAAGGGGTTAACTGAAGCAAGTGAGGCCTGCAGTTCTTTAGATGTTGTTCTGGGTTCTTTTGTGACCTCCTGGATGAGTCGTTGATGCGCTCTTGGAGTAATTTTAGTAGGCCAGCCACTCCTGGGAAGGTTCACCACTTTTCCAAGTTTTCTCCATTTGTGGATAATGGCTCTCACTGTGGTTCGCTGGCGCCCCAAAGCCTTAGAAATGGCTTTGTAACCCTTTCCAGACTGATAGAGGTCAATGACTTTGTTTCTCATCTGTTTTTGAATTTCTTTAGATCGCGGCGTGATGTCTTGCTTTTTGAGATCTTTTAACCGACTTCACTTTGTCAGACAGGGCCTATTTAAGTGATTTCTTGATTCCACAGGTCTGGAAATAATCAGGCCTGGGTATGGCTAGTGAAATTTAACTCAAAAAATGTGGTTCATCACAATTAATTCATGATTTAACGGGGGGGCAATTACTTTTTCACATAGGGCCAGGTAGGTTAGGATAGCTTTTTTTCCCTTAATAAATGAAATCATCATTTAAAAACTCAGGATATCAGGAAGGGGGCAAAATACTTTTTCACAGCACTGTAAATGTCATCTATGTATATACTGCAGGCAGTAGAGGTCCGTAGAATTTAAAATCAAAGATGGCTGCCTCCATTCACCAACCTGCAGGTTTTTTCCCCCGTGGAAATCATTGCTAATTTTAACAAATATACGGTAAGATTAACTTTTATATTGTTACGAATACTTCAATATGAATATTTACTGGATTGAAGCAACTCATCAACATGCAATATTTTTTGCTTATTTTATAGTAAAATTGATTTGAAAATTTATGTGTCAAATGTGATACTACAGGTATTTAATCCACAGAGATCCGCAGGAGCGTTGGCAATCTCTGCTGACATTTCTTAATTCATGAGGCTCATTTTTTAAGCTAGGTAGTGGTATCTTGTGAAACTAGATGACCTAAATCATCTTTTGATAGCACTTAAGTCATGCATGCTCTTAGGAAAGGGGCCCAAGTAATGCTCCAAAGTCAGGCTAAATTTGACAAAGGAAAACCTGTCATGGCCATTTTTATAGGTATTCTTTGATCTCTGACCTCAAGACATCTGAATGAAAATAGGTTACTTATACCTATGAGTCTCCTCCTTACAGACATGGTCCCTTTCATAATAATCCCATGCAGTTTTCTGCAAAAAATGCAGTTTTTTTTTGTTTTGTTTTGCCTCCTGTATTTGAATACCTCTGCATGCTGGGTCTCTAAACAGTCTTGGAATTTCATAAGTTGTGTACGACTGGAAAACTGAGACTCTTGAGGATTCAATGAGCCCAATTGTATTCATGTGTGATGATGGCACTGTAGTCCCCAAAGTAGCCATTTCATTGCAGTCAGACCAGTTTTTGAAACAAGATTTCACTGTATAAAAATATCAAATATGACGCAAAATGAATTTCATATACACAAATAATTTTTTCTTTTTTTTCACATTCCATTTAAAGGTCCAAGAAATACTTCAATTTCAAAAATTTTGAATATCCTGGGTATTATTTCATGGTTTGGGTTTTACAGAGTTAATATTGCATGTACATCTCCACTTACTGTTTGGTTTACCACATTTTGTAAACAGTACGCAGTTTTTTTCTCACAAGAAATGATTGATGAAAGATTATTGCATCTCTGAACAAATATTTAATGATGAAGAACCTCTATGAAAAACTTGGCCAGATATTACTGTCTTTAAAACTTTCTGGAACCAAGGATAGAAAAATCCGTAAATTAGTGGGTTGCAAGTTGAATTAAAATACCCCAACCACATCAGACCATCAAATACACTGATAGGAGTTGAAAAATTAATGAAAGGATCAACAACAATGGTAATGAAAAATGGTAACCAACACATCAAAAAGACTCCCATGACAATACCAAGGGTCTTTGCAGCCTTTTTCTCTCTTTGTTCAAATGAATGGTTTTTCTTGTTATTTTCTGCCTTTCTTGGTGCAGCCATGTTGTCAGTGATCTTTCTGGCATGGCTTCTGGCAACATAAAAAATCTCAAGATAGAGTGATGTCATAACTGTTCCCGGAATGAAAAAGGCCACTAACGCTGAAACAACTCCCCATTCTTTGTTGAGAACCAGGAGACAAGTCCCTATACAGGAGTTCATCAGGATGAACTCCTCCATGTTGACTAAATAAACCCTGGAGTGAATCACTCCAAAACCAAATGCAAAAGAAAAAATCCAGGTGATGGCAATGAAGCCGGCAGCCTTTCGCATGGTCACCAAGCTTCTGTACTGTAAGGGCTTACAAACAGCCAAATATCTGTCAACAGAAATTAGACAGAGATGTAGAATGGATGCAATAGACATCATCATGTCAATACTAGAGTGAATCTTACATATTGTTTCGCCTAAATACCAGCAGCTTTCCACGGATCTGATCATGCTATATGGCATAATGAAAGATCCCAAGCAGCAGTCAATGCATGCCAAAGAGAGGATGAGGAGGTTTGTTGGAGAATGAAGTTGTCTGAAATGAGAAATTGAAATGATGACCAGCAGGTTCCCACAGACTGTCATCAGAATGATGAAAGCAATACATAAATATATGGCCACTTTTACAACAATCAGTGTTTGACTTCGTTGGCAGGATCCTTTCACATGTGGAAAACAGTAGTGTACTTCTCCAGATTCTCCTGTCAAGTTGACACCCAGGCCCATCGTCTCAGGAGGCAATGCTAACTGCTTTGTCCTCCTGTAAGTTATAATATAGATGCAATGTCAGTACCAAAGCAACGTTTGGTACTCATTGAACATTCAGATGTGAGCATTATATAATAGCATAAGTATAATATTCAGCTTCCTTGGTTCGAATAATAATAATAATAATAATAATAATGCACCCAGCCCAATTTTTACTACTTACCTGTCAAAATTAGTATGAATGACAATTGCTGAAAATGTTTGCTTCTTTTGTCTGAAAGAAGTGCTATGATTAATGTTTCATTAACTGATTTGGATTTGGAATGATTTACTTGCTATGGATGTATTTTTTGGTCAGGCAGTTTATACCCTTCCATGGGTGACACCCACATCATTGACATGAATAATGTAATGAACATGTGATGCGATGAATCTCTTTGGATTTGCTTTGGTTGTTCCACTGGATGAGCTGTTCCTTAACTCCCTAAAGCCCAACGGCCCCTTGCCAGTAATGCCGGCATTACAGGATTTTCAAATGAAGTGCTGTGAGTCTCTGACCCTGAATCGCATACTTGCTTTCAAGCTGACTCTGTTTAAGATCGCATGAGCAATAATAACGCAATTGATTTACTGAATAATCAAGACCAATATATAAGCCTGTGATTATTAAGGAAGTATTAAGAAATAACAGATCACTGAGGGGTAACATTGGCAACAGACTTAATAGTGATATTGTATGTCTGGGGAAAAAAAAAAACAACTTAATAATAATAATAATAAATTATTAATTAACAAAGTGCATTCCCTGATTTCCATCCAGTTCCAGTGTTCTAGGATTTTTTTAAACAGTGGAACCGATAAGATTGCACTGAATCATAATGTTTTTAGTGTTCAAAGGAATAGGTTGCATTTGAAGGGAGGCTTAGTTGCACACTGGTTGCCGCGTGAAGCGATAATAATTAATTTATTAAATTACCAACGCTTTTTACATCGAAGCGTTGGTGATTGAATAATTTAGTGAATTGAATATTATTGCATCGAGAAAGTTCAATGCATGGCATGCATTTAAAATCATTTAGCAGGCATGTCATGCCTAGAAGCATCAAGGTTGCAAAGCCATTCATATGGTCCAGAACTCAGGGTAATGGAGGGAAAGATCCTTGGAAAGAGACACAGAAAAAAGGAGGGTGAGGCACTGGCTAAAACTACTGCATATTAATAAAAATACTGCCCTGTGTCATGTGCCAAGTAAGAATTTAGAGCAATTGGTCAGGAAATAATCAACATTCCTCCATCCACTTGTTGCAGGACAGAAGCCCAACACTTAGACCAGGCTGCAAGATCACTTTAAGCCACTACGAGTACCATGTGGACCTCCCCAGTTTCTAAGGCTGTAGCAAGCCCCACTGGCACCGTAAATGCATGCTCAGTGCCACCGGTTCCACATGGATTTACTTAACACTACCACCAGTACCATATGGACCTCCCCAGTGACTAAGGCTATAACAAGCCCCACTGGCACCGTTCATGCATGCTCAGTGCAACCGGTTCCACATGGATTTACTTAACACTGGCTTCCAATATCGTGTGAACCTACCACGAAACTTAGTCAGTCCCACCAGAACCAAATAAATATTTATACATAACTAGTCATGAACTAATCATAGGTTTGACTAAAATTTGCCTCGGGAGATTGTTCCATAAAATTGGCGCTTTGTAAGAGAATGCTCTGCCTTTAATTGTAACTCTGGATATTGACTAATCCAGCGAGTGATTTGTGGACGCTGCCATCTCATGGCGGCGCCATTACTGCGGTGACAGTTCTGATTGAATCGCCTGCTTGACAGGTTGTGCCGGAGGCAGAAGTGATGTAAATTATTATGTCAATACCATCAATAATTGCCGAAATGGCAGATTTGGTGGACGATGTCAGGCAGTGGCCTACCGTTACCGATGAAGGTATATATTATATATTAAAGGTCAGTTATTAAATGTTTGTGTTAATAATTAGCAATATGACTACAGATGTGTAGGCTAGGCAAACATAGGCTAGCGGATAACTCTTATACTAGCCAGATTCAAATAAATACTCTATTTTTACAGGTAGCCGATTCCGGATTATTTTACAAAAGTATATTGATGGTCATATTAGCTATTCAAATGTTTGCATTTATAATGCAGCAATGAGTTTTACCACATTATTAGCGCTAGTAGGTAGCGCAAACATTCACCTCAGCAGTTTAGGACCTTGCGATTGACATGTACAATCCACTGCTGGCGAACATCATCCTCCTTTGCAGGTAATCTGTGCAGTGAATATGGTGCTAAACAGAGGCAGTCACTATGTGCCAAAGGTGTGTGGATTTCGGCCTCTCTGTTTCTGCCAAAGCTGTTGTTCAAAACCTTAGCATAACCCTTGATTCAGAACTCTTTCCAGGCTCACATCAACAATATCATTCAATTGGCTTTTTTCCATCTTCAAAACATATCTAAAATCAGAAAAATGTTGCCTCTTCAGGACGCTGAAAAAATGGTTCACGCATTTGTGTCCTCTCGGCTGAACTATTGTAATGTCTTACTGTCTGTTTGCATGAGCTCAGCCCTGAAACGTCTTAAATTAGTGCAGAATGCTGCAACTAGGATTCTGACTAGGACCAAGAAATATGATCACATTTGCCGGTGCTCAAAAATCTTCACTGGCTGCCTGTAAAATTCAGAATTGAGTACAAAATACTACTGCTAACTTACAAAGCTTTAAATGACTTGGCCCCGAAATATCTTTGCAGTCTTCTCATTCCTTACTCCCCGCCAAGATTACTTCATTCACAAGGTGCTGAGTACTTGAAAATTCCAAATATATCTAGAATTACAATTGGAGGCAAGCGCCAATTTAATGGAACAATCTCCCAAGACAAATTCGGGCTTCAAACACTCTCTGTCTTCAAGAGTAGGCTGAAAACTTATCTTTCTAGTCAAGCCTATGATTAGTTCATGATTAGTTATGTATAAACATTTATTTGGCTCTGGTGGGACTGACTACAACCTTGTTTTATGATAAGTTCACAAGATATCGGAAGCCAGTGTTAAGTAAATCCATGTGGAACCAGTGGCACTGAGCATGCATTAACGGTGCCAGTGGGGCTTGCTACAGCCTTAGTCACCGGGGAGATCCATATGGTACTAGTGTTTAGAAAATTAAAGGTGATCTTGCAGCCTGGTGTAAGTGTAGGGCCTCTGTGCCGCAGGAAGTGGATGGAGGGGTGTTGACTGTTTCCTGACCAGTCGGCTCCTAAATTCTTACTTGGCACATGACACAGGACTGTATTTTTATCAATATGCAGTAGTTTTATCCAGTGCCTCACCCCACTTTTTTCTGTGTCTCTTCGGAGGATCTTCTCCCTCCACAACCGTGATTCCTGGACCATCCGAGCCCTGTCCCTCACCATGAGCACTGGCTGCTGCTGTCCTGCTGTCCTGATCCGGTCCTGATCCAGTTCTGCACCATCCTCGGCATGCCACTCCCTGGAGCTACCAATGCCACTGTTTAGATGGACTTTAATGGAACTCTATTGCCATTTTATCCTATTTTGCTTTATCTTGTTATTTATTAGCTAGCCAGCGGAGGATGGGCTTCCCCACTATAGCCCGGTTCCTCCTGAGATTTCTTCCCACTGGGGAGTTTTTTCTCACCGCTGTTTTAGGATTTTTCTGCCTACTGGGAGTTTTTTGCCTCATTTGCTCTAGTGGGGAATCAGCTGAGCACTGCCCTTTCATTTATTTAATCTCTCACTGTAAAGCGTCTTTCTGACAGTCTCTGTGAAAAGCGCTATACAAATAAATTGAATTGAAAATTGAATTGAATTTACCTAGACAAACTGAGATCTATCAGACAGATAAGACTTAAACCACAAAAGGGCAAGTCCAGAAATACCAACAGATTTTTCTAGCCTATGAAGAATAATATGGTGGTCTACAAATCAAAGGCAGCACTTAAATCAAGAAGGACGAGAACAGAGATGCAGTCACTATCCAAGGAGAGAGGTAGATCATTTATTACAACCGTGAGAGCTGCTATGATGCTTTCTATAGGCAGACTGAAAACGGTCTAACACCTCATTAGTTTGCAGGAAAGGAGAGAGCTGTTGGGTGACACATTTTTCAAGGATCTTAGATAAGAATGGGAGGTTTGAGATCGGCCTATAATTGGCAAGGACTGTGGGATCCAAATTTGGTTTTTTCAGTAGTGGCTTGATTTCTGCCATCTTAAATGAAGTGGGAACAAAACCTGAAATCAGTAAAGAATGAATTATGTGAAGAATTGGACCACCAAGAATGGGCAGGAGCTCCTTCATTACCTTTGTGGGGATGGGATCCAGGATACAAGTAGATGATTTGGAAGTAGCAAATAATTTGGCTAGTTCACTCAGAGATATTGGAGAAAGGGATTCAAACTGGTTTTTGTGTATTGTGGAAGACTCCATCTAATCAGAAACACCATCGCAAACTGAAAGGGAAGTGGTGATCTTCTCTCTAATTCCAATAATTTTGCCATTAAAGAAATTTAGAAAATCATCACTGCTGCAAGAGACTGGAATCTGAGGGTTACAGTACCAGCATGGATAAAGGTACCGCTAAAGTTAACGAGAAGTTGGCTTCACGTTTTTGTCCACCTTTCTCTGATCGGCCTGGCGGGTGGCGGAGGATTACAACAGGTGTCGGTGTAGTCCCGGCAGGCAGAACTTTGGGGGACTGTCGATTAGGGGGAGCAGTTTTTGGGTATGACTGGTGTGTACCAGATGTTATTGCAGGCCTTGAATTTTGGTTAGAATAAACTACCGCAACTGTTTCGGATACGCCTTATTTACAAGTCAATCGATGTTTTTGTTATTAGAGTTTTAAAATATCTAATTCTATAAGAGGCAGTCAGAAGTAGGAGTAGTCATGACGTAGAAATGCTTTCCTTATGGATGACAACTTACACATTTATTGTCACAAAATATTTATTAATACATTTATAATTTCTTGTTGGATGTGCAAAATTTTAAATCTTGCTCGTGTCACTGTAAATGTCCATAATTTGCCCTGGCGAAATAGCTATTGGTCTTAATAATGTAAGACATTGGCTTGCACACAATTCGCAAATTGATAACTATACCATTAAGTCTGAATATAAATGTTTTACGCAGTATACCTAAGGCGGATCAGTGATCATTTCTCACAAATGTGAAAACATAATCAGTCCCGCGGTGAGAGCAGTTTTTAATCCGTGCTACCCCATGACACTTGCAACTGAGAAGTGCTTTATTGCATTAATTTGTCAGTAACAGCCAAAGTTTATTCTTGAGATTAGCTCTCAAATGATGAGAAAAAGGCAACAAAAGTTAGCACACTTTACATTCAACCATTTGATCCGACTGAACAAGTCACCGCTTTCTTGACTGAGAGTTGTTCGGCTTATACACAACGAGGACTAAAACCTCCGGATTTCCAAAGGCCGAAACATTTCTTGTGGACTTAGGAAAAAGTGACAACGTTATTATAAGAAAAAAGTACTTAGATATTTGCGTATTTTATTTCAATTTTCAGAAGTAAATTATTTGTTCATAATTTAAATAATATTAAAGTGGTGGCAAAACATGTTGTTGTTGTTTTGCTTTCTCCGATAACGGCACTTTAGACCTAAAGTTTTCATTTCTTAATTCTTATCGGTAAATATTACGGCAAAAATATTATGGCAAAAAAACATGAGTTTGCAGACATTAACTTTCCTGGAAATAAATATTTCGCCAACTGCGTGAAAGAAAATTTGTAGCAAAAATTACTTCAGGCGTTTACGCTATACTACAAATATAATGGATGTCATATTGTCCGACGAAAAAATTTCAACGCTGAACTTATTTGGACTTCTTTGCAACGGGGATTTACACTAAGATATGTTTGAAACGGCCGGCCAACATGCCTTCTCACTCCCTCTGCTTCCCGGTTCAGTGAGCAGGGCACGTCTACCTGACTGTCGGCTGACACATGGCCAATGGCGTGTTGGCAAAAGTGGAACCTTTATCCACGCTGGTACTGTACTTGCAGCATGATTGTTTGTTAACTTGGCCACAGTTTTGAACAAAAATTGAGAATCATTTTTGTTTTCCTGTATGAGATTTGCAAAATAACAGGACCTCGCAGAAGAGAGAGCATTCTTATATGCAACAAGGCTCTCTTTCCAAGCACCATGGATTACCTGGAGTTTAGTGGAGCGCCATTTGCGTTCTAGTTGACAAGATTTTTGCTTTAGAGTCCGCGTCTGGTCAGTGTACCATGCGGCTGGCCTCTTCTTCTGAGTAAGCTTTTCATATTTCAGTGACGCAACTACATTAAGGGTACTACGGAGAGCATTAGTAAACTTTTCTGCTATATCATCAATGCAGAGGGGGCTGACTGGACGCTCAAAATAAGATGGGAGTACCTCAGTGAATTTTGTAGAAGTTGTTGCAGTGAAAGTACGACTGGTGTACATCCTAGTTTCTAACGATGCAGGGTGGGCCAATTGTAAACAGAATGTGATAAGAAAATGGTTGGACAAACTGGGATTATGTGAATGAATTTTGACTTCCCCAATATCAATTCCAAAGCTTAAATGGATATTTCACTTTTTTTGAAGTGGAGTTGTATGAGCTACAAATTGCCACTACTTACATTAGATGCAGTAGAAAGCTCTCTGATCTCCTCCAGGTAGCCGCACCAGCGCATAGTGCTGGGTGGAAATTTAGGCAATACACTGTTGTGAACGGGACCAGGGACACAGCATATTTTTGTGGCCTAAAAGAGGTCCTACCTGAAAAAAATAAACCATTTCAATTTTACGCTATATAAAAAAAAATTACAGCGCTTTACCTGCTCGGAAAAAAACACAGCTGCTCTTGAACTAACCAACTGACATAGCCCTCCGCGCGGCGCATCGTAGTTAACTGCGCACTGTAGCGATCAGCTGTTTGGGTCACAGTAAAACTACTTGCACACTGGACGCAAAACTAATTTTTTGCATGACAGATTACATTCCGTCTTCGCATTGACTTTGAATGTAATTTGTCTTGCGAAAAATTTGTTTCGTCGTCCAGGGTGCAAGCGGCTTAACGGCGGTTGCGAGGTCAGATGGCCGTTAAACTTTGCAAATTTTCAAAAATGGTCCGTGTGTGTTGCTTTCCTGGACGTGAAAGCAAAGCTGTATCCTGGTGCACTTACAGCTTCCACCGCATTCCTCTGTGGGATGGACTTCGGCAGCTGTGGCTAGCTGCGCTCAACAGGGATATTGATACGACATCCGTATCCCTAAAAGAGCTCCGTGTTTGCAGTATTAATTTTTCCAAAGAGGATTTCGGGAGGCTACATTCAGGGAAATCTCAACGGTGCACGCTGAAGAGCAATGCTGTACCCATGCATCAGGTAAAAGAGTGAAACACCTGTGAAAAAATCCAATGTAACATTGCAGCACAAATTGATATCGCATAGGGTCTACGCAGCCACATACTGTGTATCTGCTGTACTGGTTATTATAGGGATTTTTTTTTTTTTTATTTAAGACGTAATTCTATGTCATTGAAATGCTGTCTCTGCCACAAACTGCTCAGAGTCTGACCCAAACAGCTGATCGCTACAGCGCGCAGTTTACTCTAATGGACTACGTCAGTTAGTTAGTTCAAAAGCAACTGTGTTTTTTTCTGAGCAGGTAAAGCACTGTAATTTTTTTTAATATAGCGTACAATTGAAATGGTGTATTATCTTCAGGTAGGACCTCTTTTAGGCCGCAAAAATACGCTGTTTCCCTGGTCCCGTTCACAACAGTGTATCGCCTAAATTTCCACCCAGCACTATGCACTGGTGCGGCTACCTGGAGGAGATCAGAGAGCTTTCTACTGCATCTAATGTAAGTAGTGGCAATTTGTAGCTCATACAACCCCACTTCAAAAAAAAAAGTGAACTATCCCTTTAGGATCAACTCTAAAGTGTGACCATGAAAATGTGTTGGGCCAACAACACTCTGAGCGAAGCCAACTGACTCCAAAATGTTTGTGAATGCGGATGTTAGAGAATCATCTGCCTTCTCTAAGTACAGGTTAAAGTCACCCAATATAACTATTCTATCATAGCTTAAAACTAAGTCTGACAGGAATTCTGAAAAATCTTGAATAAATCCAGAGTAAAGGCCAGGGGGCCTGTAGACTGTCACCAGGGCTAAAGGCCGATCAGGGACAGGGCTCACACCTGCATCTTGCACAAGTTCATCAGTATAAACTCAAATGAATAAAATTTATTCTGTAATTTTGACACTGAGTGAATAGAGTCACTTTTAATAGCAGCAACACCCCTACCTCTCCAGCCCAGGCAGGGGTTTTGAGTGTATATAAAACCAGGTGGAGAGGCTTCATTGAAAGAAAAGTTTTCATCTGGTCTCAGCCATGTTTCTGTGAGGCACAGTACATCAAGAGAACAATCAGAGATTAACTTGTTCACAAGAGCTGCTTTAGAGTTCAAGGATCTAATATTTAATAGGCCAAATTTGAGAGAAGAATATTTATTTGTAGAGGGATTAATATAGTTAGTGTTTATGCAAATCAAGTTTTTGTGATGTACTCCGCGATTCTTCCTTCTTAAGTTCATTGGGATTTGGGGAACAGACACAATCTCTATACGGTTTGACCTAATCAATGGTTTATCAATGCTGACAGTACTGAATGTCAGTAATTTAGATTTAGCTCTCGGCAGTCAGCTACAAGAATTTAAATCGTAGGCCAGATTTCTTGTTAGAAGGGCAGGGCAGTGCCCTCACAAGATGGGTGAACACCGTCCCTCCTCAAAAAACCAGGTCTTTGCCAGAAAGCTCGCCAATTATCCACGAAACTGACGTTATTATTTGCACACCACTCAGACAACCAGCGACTGAGTGAGTCTAATCTACGATACATGTCATCAGTACATCGGATCGGGCACGGACCAGAGAAAGTCACTGACCATGACATTTTTTGAGGTTGGGCGCAGACCGACTTAAAACTGCTCTTTGTGACCTCCGATTGTCGTAATCGAATATCATTTGTACCAGTGTGGAAAATAATTTTAGAGAACTTGCATTTGCCCTGATCAAGTAATTTCAGATTCGAGTAATTTGAGTAAATTAGTTTGCAAGGCTGATTCAGCAATAAGGTAGAAGATCGTTCAATATTCTGAGTATATTCGCGGCCAAAGAGCGCTGTACGGCAACACGCACAGCGGACTTACTGTCATAATTCAAATGAATGAAAAAAACTGGTGAAAGTTTAAGATTTTTTGCAGTTATTGTCATCCTTGCACTGTCTCATCAATTATATCAACATAGGGGTGCCCCGGTGGCTCATCGGTCTAAGCGTGCGAATCATAAAGGCTGTGGCCTTCCCGCAGCGACCTGGGTTTGATTCCGGCTCGGGTCATTTGCTGCATGTCTTACCCCCATTCTTCTCCCCAACCTTCCTGTCTCTCTACACTGTATAACTATCAAATAAAGGAAAAAATCCCCAAAAAAATAAAAATTATATCAACATAGCCAATAGGCAATCGCTTTGTCATTAGTATTTCTTAATCATTACGGGTCATACATTGGTTGTGGTTGTTTAGTCAATAAATGGTTTGATTGATAATCAGGCAAACTTGATCGCAGGCAGCTTAAGAGCAATTATGTGGTAAGGGATTATTATTACTGAGGGCCTTCTTAATATCTGACAGCACGCCACTGATTAATATTAAATTCTGTATCCCCTTCTCAGTAATAAAACTTCCCCCTAAAAATATATTGGCGCCCCTTTAAAATTTCTGGCAAATAAAAAATTAAAAAAAGTGGAGGTTAGATATGGAATTATATCCCCCTGACAATGTAGACTAGGCGCCATTAGTCTTCTCCTTCAAACTACAACCATTGACTTCCTCGGTGCAATTTAGACTTGAAAGGCTATATCAGCGAGATATTTTCAAGCTAAGTCCTCAAAATGGTTGTTCTCTGCTCAAATTAGAATTTGAAGGTAAAGCTGTTGCGTGAAGTCGAACAGTAATAATGTTGTTGTTTTGGAATTTCTTTGCCGTGTATTTTACATGTGTACTTGCATACTTATCGAGGTTGAGAAGAGGTTAGGATCATGTGTGCTTGCCGGTTGTTTTTCACTGCAAATTTGTCAAAGGAACACTGTAGCTATTTGCTGACTTATGGCCTGGGACCCGATCATCATGGTGTTAATGACAATAATTCACGTCCGCAAAACTAACTGGCGAGCAAATTCACCATTGTTGGCTATAGATAGCGAGCAATTATGTAATTGAAATCACAAAGAAACCAAATGATTATTGCAAGAAATCCATGCTGAAAAAGCTGAAATGAAAACCATGTCAACCTAGTTTTCAAATGTTTTCAGTGACCCAATTATCGTGGTAGTTTAGAAAGAGCAGGCCGTAAATGGGGTTGGTTGGCCTGTCTTGTGCAAATGTTTGTTTTGACAGCAGACGTTTTTCACTTATTGCTTCAACTAATTCTGCCTTTTTGCGCTTTGAGTGTGGGAAATCCAAATCTTTGCTTATCTGTCTCAGTTCTCAAACTCTGATTCGAGAGATTGCTCTCCTCTCACTGACTGCAGGTTTGCTAACCAGGCCTACCAAAGAAAACGGCCAAGCTGAAACAAGAGTTTGTCAGATGTCTACCTTTTTCAAATAACCAGGAACTTCAATTGTTTTAGTGCTCTTGGCAAGAGTAACTTGCATTTTATGAAGGCACCATTATAGGGGACCTATTAAGCTGTTTTTCCAAGTTATAATATTTTTTCACGCCCAAAAACGAGGTCTACAAACTACAAACTTTTTGGAAAAAACCATACAATCCAGGATTTCAAGGCAACTTGACTCCTGTCTTTCCTAAACCTCTGTCATGGTTTGTGAGGTGTGCGTGTTGTTTGGACTTTTCTTTGCGGCTCTTGTCCCGGGACGATATTGAATTCCTGGGCTATTGAATTCTTTACCCAGCTGGTTGATTGAGCTGGGGCGGTGCTTTCCTAGAATCTATATAAGCAGGAAGTCCGGCACGCCTCCTTCACTAGAGTGTCTGTTTTTAGTTTCGCACTATAGCCGAAGATATCTGTACTCAGGTTTTGTATGACTTTCTATCTTCTGATTGTTGGAGTTTCTTCTCCCTTTTCTATCTCACTTTGCTTCCATGGTTCAGACTGCATCCTTTGGAAGCGCGAATACTTTTGTTTGGTTTATATTATTCTCTGTGTTTTTACTGCATCCGAGCTGCTCTATCTCTCTCTGGTTGTTGCGCACAGCCTCCGTACACTACCGGCCATTACAGAACACTCTAGCTCAGTGCTTCTCGAACCTCAACGAATCACCTGTGCTGGAGCAGGGAGAGATCTAAAACTGGCAGGACAGGTGGTCCTCCAGGAGAGGTTTGAGAAGCCCTGTTCCAGCTGACATGGAGTCGTCAGCAACGGCTGTGTTAGAGAAAGTTGTGGCTAGCCAACAAGCTGTTCTCTCTGGTTATGGCAAGGGTCTTTCTAGCCTGAACAATCAACAGGCAGAGTTGGTGGAGAGAGTCCGCCTTCAGGCGAATGCCATGGAGAGACAGGAGAATGTTCTGTTAACTCCCACTGAGAGTATTAGATTCTTGTCCACGCAAATCACACAAAATGTTGCACGTTCTTCCCCGAGAGCCAAAGCTTCAGTTACCCCCAAGATATGGAGGCGAGGCAGGAAGATGTAAAGAATTTCATTGCCCAATGTGAGATATTTTTTAAAGCGCAGCCTTCACAGGTTCGTGAATGAAGAGTCTCGGGTTTCATTAATTTTATCCCTGTTAACCGATACAGCACTCACTTGGGTTGGCCCACTTATTCGATCTAATTCACCGATAGTGAATACTGCGGAGACTCTTGTTAGAGAAATGGTATCGGCGTTTGATCAAGATGTTTGTGGTCAGGACGCGGCTACGCGTTTCATGCATCTAAGGCAGGGCTCTGAGAGTGTCGCTGGCCTTTTCAATCACATTTCGCTCCTTGGCGACAGAGACAGGCTGGCCAGAAGCGCCTCTTATGACAGTGCTCGTTCACGCTTTGGCTGAGGAGGTTAAGGACGCTCTGGCTACATTGGAGCCTTGTTTGTCTCAAGATTAGTTGGTTCGCACTGCGGTGCAAATTGATAATCGCATCCTCGAACGTAACAGGGAGAAATGTACTGCATTGACTCTTGCTGGCAACGGGGCTAATGCTTCTAGCAGCATGCATACCGCTCCCATTCCGCCCACTGAAAATTCCACTCCTGGTGAGCCTATACAGGCTGATGGCTCATATGAGAACCGGGCTCATAAGATCAACACCCTGTATCGGCAAATGGGAGCACAATGCGATTTTTACAGGGCCAGCAACCAGGGGAGACCGCAGAATCACACTATGCAATGGTGCCCTCAAAATACTCATTTTTACTCCCCTCACAAGCACATCATAACCACAGGATGAGCTGCGTGAAAAAGGCAGCACACTATCTAACAGGAGAGACTGAGAGGCTCCCGAATCTCGCAAAATTGTAACTGGGATCTGGTCATCCTCTTCCCCAGTAAGAGAGACCCACCCATCCATAATGAACACTTGTACAATTCATCCACTTCACTCTCAATAACTTTGTTCAGAGAAACAGGAGGCAGAGCAGGAAGAACAACAAACCCCACACTCTTTTGCCTATTTATACCCTGAGTAGATTCCTTGCGCAGACGAGCGGGACACACCGCAATAAGATGGCCCAATTCGTGACAATAGAAACACTCACGAGTATCAAGGAACTCGCATTTGGACCAGGTGAATTTGGGGGTGAGATCCTCTGACCTCTTCCAGTGTTACCGCGAGGAGGGGCTTCATGGTGCACAGACGAAAAAAAATTCCGGTGAGTTAACACAAATTCATCCGCGAGCACAGCAGTTTTTGATAGCAAGTCAACTTTCTGTTTGTTTATATAAACAACCAATTTTCCCAGTAAACCGTTTATAAAATCCTCCAACAAGATAAGTTCACGGAGCTGAGCAAAATTTGTAACCCTAGTGGCCGCACACCATTTATCAAACAAAACCGTCTTCTCCCTTGCAAATTCCACATGTGTCTGAGATGTGGACTTCACACAAGCACGGAACTTTTGCCGATAAGCCTCTGGAACCAACTCGTAAGCCCATAATACTGTGGATTTTACAATGTCATAGTCTAAGCTTTGATCTATGGATAAGTTTGCGCAGACTTCCTGGGCTTTACCAACCAATTTGCACTGTAATAATAGGCTCCACAAATCCTTGGGCCAACGCAATGTGACCGCGATACGTTCAAAGGCATTAAAAAAAGAGTCCACCTCGCTCTCCCTAAGAGGCGGAACCAAGGCAATCTGTCGGCTGACGTCGAACTGGTCGTAAGGGGTGGGTGGAAGATGCATACTCACAGGGGTGGACGTAGTCTGCAGCAGAGGTCTGTTCAGCTCCAGAGCTCGTATGCGGAGATTCATGAGCTCCACCTCACGCGTTTTAGTTTCAAGCTCAACCGCCTTTAGGCGGAGAGCCAACTTTAAATCCTCTGTGTCTACCCCAGCCTGCAGCATCGCAAGTGCATCCGTGCTGGTAGTCTGGATGAAAGCAGGGACCTCCGCCCCTAACTCCACCAGACCACTGGGAGGCTGCAGGGCTGTAGCAACACCCGGCTTTCCGCCTTCACGCGCACCTCCAGGCACAGTAGGCAACTGAGACTCAACCGGGGATATTACACCCCTCCGCACCAACTGCTCAGCCAAAGACTGCTTTATTTCCACCTTACGTGCGTTCAAAGGCACAGAAACATCAAAAAAATTGGCAACCAACAACAGATCCGCCTTAGTGTATCTGTCCAATTTTTCAAGTATGGGATTCTGCGCAAACTCCTCCATGTCAAACATGACAAACACCCTAACAGTAAAAAAACCTGCCAAGCAGAAATAAAACACCGAACAGGGGAGAAGAAACGGGTACAGACCAGCTCCCACTTATGTTTCGCCCCGATCTAGGAGAATGCGGACGCAAAATAAAAGAATATGACCAGAATGTGAAAGCAAAATGAGCGGTTTATTTTCTCACAGACACTTTTCAATAATTAATGAAGCATAGCTCCAGAGTGAGCCAAGGCCAACATAACAAACAAAAAAAATAGAAACTACTTTCCCGATTCGGATTCTATTGCGCGAAAGAAACAAAAGAAAAATACATACATTAGTCGGACTCCCTGATCTGGCCAATAAACAGGAGAAAAGATTGTTCAAAATAAATGGCAGCTCACTCCTTCAACTTCACTACAGCGAAACAACAGTGAGGTAAACAAAAGTTTACAGGTTAACAACAATGGTCAAATTTGAGAACAAAAGTTTACAGGTTAACAACAATGCAGTCAGCAATTTGAGATTTTACAGATCAACAGAAATGCGGCTACCAGGTCTGGATCTTAGAACACAAGTTTACGGGTTAACAATAATGCAGTCAGCAAATTTGGGATTTTGCAGATCAACAGAAATGCGGTTACCATACATAATGAAACAACAAGTAGGCCTACTACCGGAGACAGGTTTACAAGATTGGGTCAGACACATTTCATAGTTCACACTCAAATAATAACAAAAAACCGGATGACGAGGAGCACAAAAAGCCAAGCCGCCTGCTTTGATTCTTTCTTCCGGCGGATCCAGGAGTTAAATAGCCAAGCCCCGGAGACAGCCAATCTGCGACGTCCACACCATAGCAGCTCAGCCAATCTGCGCTGGACCTGGTACCTGTCAATTGGCAGACTACTGGAATATTGGGACAGTAGCTCCACTTTACAATGGCAAGCAACAGGATAAAACCAAAATACGGCCAGGACCGTAACACGGAGGTTTTTATCAAGCAACGGGCCTTGATTTTACCTCTTCGTCGCACGTTCGATACTGAGATCAATCTCCACCCGGGTACCACTCCTCCCAGGGGTTCCTTATACTTGCTGTCAGGGCCTGAGTGAAAGGCCATGTGAGAATATATTCAGGAGGCTCTAGTTAATGGATTTATTCGGCCCTCCACGTCTCCTGCCAGAGCGGGGTTCTTTTTTGTGGGCACTGAGACCCTGCATTGATTACAGGGGTTTGAATAATATCACTATTAAAAACCGATATCCACTTCCGTTGATGAACTCCGCGTTTGAATGGCTGCAGGAGGCGTCGTTTTTTACTAAGCTCGACCTCCGGAATGCTTATAACTTGATTCGGATCTGTGAGGGGGACGAGTGGAAAGCGGCATTTAATACACATGACGGGTACTACGAATATTTGGTCATGCCGTTTGGATTGGTTAACACCCCCCCTGTGTTCCAGGCACTTGTTAATGACGTCCTCCGAGAGATGTTGGAGAGATTCGTCTTTGTCTACCTTGACGATGTTCTGATTTTCTCTTCAACTCTCTTGGAGCATAAACAACACGTCAGACAAGTGCTTGAGGCCCTCCTCAAAGCCAAGCTTTTTGTCAAGGCGGAGAAATGCGTTTTTCATGCCAAGACAGTTTCGTTTCTTGGCTTCATTGTTTTGGAAGGGTTGGTCCACATGGATTCTCACAAAGTGGCAGCGGTCAGGGATTAGCCTGCCCCTCAAAACGTTAAGGAGGTGCAACGGTTTTTGGGGTTTGCTCATTTTTATAGGAGGTTTATCCGTAATTTTTGCGCGGTAGCTGCCCCCATTATCGCGCTCACTAAGAAGAATATCTCCTCGTCATTTGCTTGGTATCCAGCAGCTGAGGCTGCTTTTCAGGAGTTAAAGAAACGATTTAACTCAGAACCCATTCTCGTTTTGCCCGACCCCTCCCATTTGTTGTGGAGGTGGATGCATCGGAAGTCGAATAGGTGCCATTTTGTCCCAGCGCCCCCTTCGGGACAATAATTTGCACCCATGCGCCAACTTCTCCCTGTCGTTGATGGCGGCCGAATGGAATTACAGCATTGGCGACCGGGAGTTGTCGGCTGTCAAATTGGCGTTAGGGGAGTGGCGCCATTGGTTAGAGGGGGCTGAACATCCGTTTGTGGTTTCGACGGATCATAAAAATCTCCAATACATCCAACAGACTAAATGACGTATTTCTCGGCAGGCGCGGTGGTCGTTGTTTTTCAACCGCTTTAACTTTCATTAACCTATCGCCCGGGGTCTAAAAACATCAATCAAAAAAAAAAAAAAACATCAAGCCCGACGCTTTGTCGCGGATTCATGACTGCTCCGATCGCGACCCCATTCCTGAGCCGGTTATCTCGGCAGCTCAGATTGTGGCTCTCATTCAGTGGGACGTTGATTCTGTTGTGCAGGATGTGTTGAGAGATGATCATGGTCCTGGTGGGGAGCTGCCTGGCTGTTTGTTTGTTCCTTTGGCAGTGCGGTCCCAAGTTCTACAGTGGGGGCACTCGTCCCGTCTGGCGGGTCATCCGGGAGTTCATCGGACCAAGCAGTTCTTGGCCTGACGTTTTTGGTGGCCCAGCATGATTGAGGACATCCAGGAGTTTGTAGAGGCATGCTGCATTTGCGCTAGGAACAAGACTTCCCACCTCCCCCCCTCTGGTCTGCTGTGGCTGTTGCCCATCCCTGAATGCCCATGGAGTCATATCGCTCTTGATTTTGTTACGGGCTGCCTGTTTCTGAAAGCAACACGGTCATTCTGGTCGTGGTTGACCGTTTTTCTAAGGCTGCCCACTTTATCGCGCTGCCCAAGCTGCCTTCGGTGCGGGAGACGGCCCTCCTTGTTGTGGACCATGTTTTCCAGCTGCATGGCCTCCCTCAAGATATGGTTTCTGAATGGGGCCCTCAATTTACGGCCAAATTCTGGCGTGTGTTTTTCAACCAGTTGAGGACCACCGTGAGCCTTTCCTCTGGTTTCCACCCAGAGACTAACGGGCAGACTGAGTGAATCAATCAGTCCTTGGAGAATACTCTTCGATGTTTGGCGGCTGACAACCCATCTTCGTTGAGTCGATTTTTAGCATGGGCCGAATATTTCCACATTCACTGGGTAACTCCTCCACAGGCCTTTCCCCGTTTGAGGCTCAGTTGGGTTATCAGCATCCACCGTTTCCTGAGACTGACAGGGATTCACAGGTTCCTTCGGTTAATTACTTTGTTCGGCGTTATCGCTCAGTTTGGGCCAGGGTCCGTTCCTCCTTGTTGCGCTCTGGACAGAAATTAGAAGGCGCCGTTCCACCCCATCTTATCGGGTTTGCCAAAGGGTCTGGCTTTCCTCGCAGGACCTGCCCTTGAGAGTGGAGTCACGGAAATTGGCTCCCCGCTTTATTGGTCCTTTTAAGATTGTGCAAGGATCAATCCTGTCACAGTCCGTTGAAGCTCCTTGATTTTTGGTCTCCAGGCTCAAACCTGTTAACCCATCGTCCTGGCTCCGGTCGACAAACCCCGCTGCCGCCCCATGATGATTGAGAGGGGGCCGGTTTACACTGTGTGTCGATTTTTAGCAGAGAGGCGTGTGGGTTGCGGAGCTCAGTTTTTAGTCGACTGGGAGGGTTATGGTCCTGAGGAGCGTGCTGGGTCCCTTCTCGGGATATCCTGGATCCTACCCTTATCTCGTAATTCCGTCGCGTGGCTCCCTGGGGAACTTCTGGGGCTGTTCCTTAGAGGGGGGGTCCTGTCATGGTTTGTGAGGTGTGCGTGTTGTTTGGACTTTCTTTTGTGGCTCTCGTCTTGGGACGGGGCTATTTCTTTACCCAGCTGGTTGATTGAGCTGGGGCGGTTTTCCCAGAATCTATATAAGCAGGAAGTCCACCGCCTTTCCTGAGACTGTCTGGGCACAGGAAGATATCTGTCGTCAGGTTTTGTATGACTTTCTATCTTCTGATTGTTGGAGTTTCTTCTCCCTTTTCTATCTCGCTTTGCTTCCGTGGTTCGGACTATTATACGTCCTTTTGGGCCAAGTACTTTCGTATTATTCTCTGTGTTTGTACTTCCTCCGAGCTACTCTATCTCTCTCTGGTCGTTGCGCTTGGCCTCCGTATACTACCGGCTATTACACCCTCTTATAAACAGGCTATTTTGAGATGGCATCCCAGCCATGAAATGAGCTGTTCAGCCATCAAAACAGAGCAACCGGTCTCATGTATCAATGGAAAGCGACAATGTCGAAGTCCCTCAGCTACTGGCAGGTCTCTAAATACAGACGACTGAACAAGTAGCTAGCTAACTCTACACAATGAGTATTGAAAAGTATTGTCTGAAGTCAAAGCAAGGATGATATTTACATTCGCTAAGAAATGCAACATTTAGTCCCCCTAAAAGTTCATTGTAAATATGGGTAGAGATATTTGGATGTGGGGCAGAATAATTCTCATAAGCCAGCATGTGATGGAGGGAAGCCAAATCTGGATGGCATGCCAAATATTGTGTCTTATGAAAAAGACAGCATACAAAAAAGAAAAATGGAGTAGTTCAAAATACAGTTTTTAAAATGATGATTTCACGTACTGAAGGGGAGAAGCTTTCTAACCCTTCCTGGCCCAAGTCATCTAGTATTTCCACCCTTTGTAACTCAATCAACCAGTTAAACGAGTCTTCTTGATAACTGGGTACAATTTCACTGGACCCTGCAGAATCTAAACATCAATTCAACAGAAGCTGTCAAACAATGTTTGTTCTTCAAAAAGACATGCTCTTACATTTCACACAACATAATAGGGAACTGGCAGTATTTTTATTTTATGGGGGGAACTTCCACACCCTGTTACCATTAGTGTAATATGGCAATACCAAAATCAGTATTTATTAATTGCATTGTGATTGCAGTCCACCAATGACACAGAATTGACATTGGTTTTATAATATCAGCGATATTGAAGTAACTAATAAGGCTAATGTCCGCTTAAGTTAATAATGGCATGTTCATTTCAATCATGCTTACAGGTTGGTCGCCACCCATATTGCTAAATCATTAAAAAATGCAGATATGCAGTATATGTGATCAACAATTAATGACAAATCTCAACATATTTGAGGATAACTGACAGCACGATTCATGACACTAATCCTGATGTATTGGTATGTCAGAAGTATTCATTTTCTGCAATATTTTCTAATTAAGCATTAAGTCACAATAAAACCTTTCTGACAAAAGAACTACTTCTCTCAGCCATTGATTGAGCACATTACACAAATTACATTAACTTTATGGGGCCCCTAACTTATCTGGTCCCCTATGATAAATTACCAGGTAAAGAGCAAAAATTCTGATAAGATTTACTCACTTTGATTATGTCAATAAATTACCTGATGAGCAGCACATTAAATTTTTGATTCAGGGTTGTGCTCCCTTTAAAACTACTTGAGCTGTCTGCCAGTAGAACAAACATTTTCTTATGCACCTGGACACATGATTAGGGATGATATTGAAGGTCTTCAGGCATTTTGGGTCTTTAAAACAGCGGATACCCTTACCCTGGTCACCCAGCTTGGGTTGATCAAGCTCCAGTTTGTTTCCAGATAGTAATCACAGTCCATTGCTCACTCCTTTCAATCCACAACCATCTAGAAACTTTTTCAGCAGCCTCTGTGGTGGCCCTGATAGTTTTTGCTCTTGTTGCGCCGTTGATGCTTGGTAAGCCATCGGCCTGACAGCAGAGGTGAGCAGCAAACCCCCTACAGCCTACTTCAATGGCCACACACTGCACTCTCTGCCCTGCCTGCAGCATTTGAGGACTAAGTCTGCAAACTTGGCTTCCTTTCTCTCATTGGCTTCCTCCATCCATTCTTCCCAGGGAAAAGCTTTCTGAGGACCATGTCTTTGGCTGCTTCTGACATGAGAATGATGATGTCTGTTGGAGATGGCAACAGTGATGGACTCAGTCACTGCCTTCAGCACTTCATCTGGTCTTGAAAACAGGAATGGCGTCCCCTCTCCCAGGGATTTCAGACAGCAGCTGAGGATTTGCTCCACATTACCTCTGCTGGCACATTGAACATGTTGTTTCAATCTTAACACAACTGAAGAGATTGGACTGGCAAGTGGGGACATCATAGATGGACTAGAGTAGGGTCTTGATGCAGTGTGCTTCAACCTGCCAGAGCTCAGAACTTGCGATTTTCAGTTGCGCTGCTTATTCCCATCTTTTCTATGGGCCATGCTGCCTCATCCCTATGATCCTACTACTGTGGAACTTCTACACACCAGCTCGCACCTCTTCCAGGACCAACTTGCATCTCTTGTTGCCTTGAGCCATGTCATAGCAAGGCTTAGGGCTGCCACTAAGCCCCGCTCTGCCAGATGTGACTACTCTAACACTTTGTGACCATCCTGTGACTCTGAATTTTGTCTCCTCAGTTCCATTTTCTCCCATTCCTCACTTCAGTTCCTCCCTGTGAGATCTTCAGTTCACTGGAGTCCCTGCACTGCTGCACCTCCCTTGCACTGGTGACCACGCACTTTTCACTCTACTGAATGGGAGCTTTAGCATGTCATTTTGCACATAGAAGATAATGCCGGTCAGGCTTCTTCAGAGACCTAACTACCCACAGAGGTAGTGGCTGACCTTTTTCTCAAAGCTCTCTACTCTGAAGAGTGGGACCTCACCAGCAAAGTCCACAGAATCCATTAGAAGATGCCATGTTGGTAAATCCTGGCCTCAAAATTGCCTGGCAACCCTGATTTGTACACTGCTTCCAGTATACAACTATCTGTGATAGTTGAAACTGTTGTGCCTTCCAAGGCAAATCAGAAATTCTTAGCCACTTTTCCATCTCTTTAGCACTGAAAACCTTCACTTGGCAGGCTTGAAACACATCTCAGACTAGAAGATGAGTCTCTAAATTCTTGAAAGATCCATGTCCACTCTGACAGTGCAGCAGTTGTTTCAGTTAAAGTCAAAGAAAACATTTGTTTCAGCTCTCACTCAATGAAAGTACATGTTCTTCTCATTCCTTAAATATTTTTTGTAAATTTTTGCAGTATTTGTGCACCAAGTAATCAAACATCAAACCTCTGAGATACAACTCATTAGCATAAGGTCATAAATGCTATTCCATATTTTTTAGCCAATTAAAAAATCTACATGGCGCCATTAAAGTAGGGATTCAAAGAAAATAAGTACCCATGAAATTGGTCCGTTATGACAATTTCATGATATGTTGAAGGTATTAACTCATATAACAAGAGAAAAAGAGTTTCATGCTACTTGATGTTCGCTTTCCAAATGTTGTTCTTTTTCGACCGTAACCAGTCCACCGAGTCTCATTTTCCGTGACGTCATGTATGGGTTGCGTGCTCTGAAAGTACCAAGATGCCCTATAGTTAAAATACAGTGAACACTGTGAAAATTGTTTTCAATTTTGCTTTTAAAGCCTGATGAGTCAGAACTCTTAATAGATTTCTTCCAGATCTCCCAGTAGTTCATAGTTTTTAAAGCTAATGTCGCATAAAGGTGATTTCTTTCATCGATGCATATTAGTTATGCTGCTTATTTTGGTTCGTTCCGTGCTGCAAAAGTCCGGTCGCCGTGCTGGCTATACGTTATACACGTACACGTTGTATAGTTTAGAAAGAAAATTATGTTTTTATTGGAGTCATCATGCTACCATTCCGAGGAAAGTTGGATAAGCCAATGCTCTGGGCTACAAAAAGATAGTATTTTATGAACACGATCAAGTGGACTCTCATAACAGTGATTGACTGACATAGAAATATGAAGTGACGAGGTTGATGCCATTTAGAACACAATCGTACCCCTCAAATATCTCCACCCAATACCTCAAAAGCAGCCTGAATCGTCCGCCTGTACTTCTCATGCACTGAAGTTCAATTTTAATTGCTTTTTTATAGTTGATGTATCTCTTCCCATGGTTCTTTCTTCAACTTCTGATCCTTCCTCTTCCATGATGGCCAAAACGAAACAAAACCTCAAAAATGTAATAAGGTTAAATAGTTACAATATATGCAATAGAAAGATCTGACGACAGGCAGCTGCAAGTGCATAAACAATATGTATTCCTGCACGAGTTAAGAGAGAGAATACATTCTAAAAATCTTCCTTTATTGTTTTGTCGTCACTCTTATCAAGTCTAGTCATCGAAAAAAATATCATAATAAATTAAGGTGTCAGCTTCCCCGTATTTACACATGATTTCCGTCAGATCGTTTAGCCTACGTCCATGTTAATCTTCAAATGTACTATATAGAAAAATATGAGTTTAAATTTAAAAAACGACAGATGAATGTTTTTCCATTATAATTGAGCCCCTAAGAACCATACCGGGCCATCCCGCACTTTTGGCGGAATTGAGTTGAGGTAGTCAGCATGTGCAGAAAACTGAGATCTACATTTCCTAAACGAGCCAACCCAATCTGCCCACATGGATTGTTCATGTAAGCAAACGTCCTCTCTGCCACTGTAAATATGCAATGCACTGCCTTAGTCATAGTGGACCATCCCACAACTTTTCCATAATTCAATGTAAACATGGCGGCTAGGTATCGCACTGATGAGGAATTGCTTGCTATGATTGATGATGATGGTGAGTGGAAGATAATGGAGACCCAGAGTTTGACCCAAATCAATCAGAAGATGATGGTTCCTCTTCAGAAGGAGGTACCTTTCACTTTAAATGAAACAGAAGGGCATCCAAAACCTGCATAAGAAGTGCACTACGTAATTGTACATATCTTGAGTTTTTAACAGAAGCAGTGTTTCTAGTTCCCAGATACTCTAGATGACGCAGGAAGCTGGCAACTTTGAGTCCCATTTTCTCAAAAGTTCCCCAACATGGGTTGGCCCAGTATGGCTCTTAGGGGCTCAATTTATCCATCTCAAGTACGACACAATTTGAACCTTTAATAACATATTATAAAGCTTAGAGAGAGACGTACACTGCACTCAAATTCATAGAGCAGAGCTTGCAAAACCCATATGTGACATCACTCAAAACGGGCGTCATTCCTAGCATCATGGAAGTATTCGCGCTCGAAAAAGTACTGTCTTTTCGTGCGTGTTTCCATTTTCTCGTATTGATAATGTGACGGAATGACATTACATTGCATTCTTTGCGTTCCAAGCTTTCCATTGATGTCGAAATTGCCATCTTTCAGTTTTTCCTTTGAATCCCTACTTTAAAAACAGAACAATGAAGTATGTACTTTATTTGAGGCAAATTGAAGAATCAATCGTTTTTTATCGCTTTTCCAGTGAGATACGAGTGGAAATTAAAAAAAGCGTGTGGTCTTGTAATCCTGACGCAAGCTACATGAACGTGCCAAGCATTTCAGCAATAACAAACATTGAGCTGTTTGTGATGTGTACAGTGATGCGTGACTTGTTCTTGGGGTGTGGTCAATAACCTACATAAAGCCAACAAAAAACAAAGAAATATGCTATGGCATCAAGAAAATGGAACAGCTTATGACACAGGAGATAGAAATAGAGCCATTGGCATGTTATGGGCAGGTCTCAGCCACCGAGAGGCGGCGTGTCATCTGCACTGTCACCAGCTAACAATCAGTTGGCTATTTGTCTGAGAATGGAAAACAGGCACTCTCACTGACCGACCTCGCGTAGGGCAGCCACGAGTGACTACGGTAACTCAAGAGTGCCACATCTGGTTACAGCCTTTACATGACAGTTTCTGGACAGCAAACCAAACTGATCATGAAACGAGGGGTCTGAGATGCCTAAGGGCAAGCAGAAGTACTGTTCGAGCCGTCTATGTGAGCAAAACATGCGTGCACACGGCCCTTACAGAAAACCCATTTTTTGACCATGGGTAAATTAGGAATTAGGGGATTGTCTCAATGGGCTGATCTTGGGGCACTCAATGGTTCTTATAATTGGGGTTCTTATCACTTGTGGTATACCTGATTTCAGTATCAAACCTCTCAGCTCCCAATCTAACAATGATTGCCGTCATTGTTTGGAGCTTCAAGTCCACATCATCCTTGGCAGTAGCCTCACAAATCTTTTTTCCATATTTTCATCAAACTGGTGCAAAACTTTTTCCTTATTAGCTGGTGCCACCTCACCCATCACTGTTCACTTACTTTGCATGATGCTGTTGTCTGTGGTACATGGAGGCTCTGGGCACTGTGGGTTGATTCTGGGCCTGGTTCCTGTTGTGTTATCAGGAGTTGTCCTTGTGCACTGAACCACTTCCTGCCCTATTCAGCATTTCATACTAGCCTGGTGGAACTACAGGCCATGCAGGTTTTTGTTGATCTTAACACATTCACATTCTGTTCTTGTCATTTCTCAATTTGCGTGGGTTGTAATTCATGCATCCGTACAGTTTGGCAGCTCATTCTCCCCCCCCTCTCAGGCATCCACAGAGGGATGTTTCTTGGCACTGCTTCGGAGCTTTGTTTGGGTCCACCCTCACAATAGATGCTGGTCGGGGTGCTAACTCTCACAACCCCAGTTGCAGTCTCTCCAAGCTGTGCACTGTCTCTCCAGTTGTCTCTGTTAATGGTTGTCTTCCAGACTCCTCCCGGCTGCTAGTAGGCTATAGCTTGATGCATCATACAGATTAATGACTCTTTTTTATTGCAATCTTTGTGGCATGCCTTGACGCTAATGCTGAAACTTGATGGTCTGCACGATTTAATATAATTTGATGTTATTTGAAATTCAGATGTTCTCCATTCAGATGTTTTGCATATTTTACAGAATGCCCTTTGCTGAATATGCTGAGTGCATGATCAGTTAAGAAGAAATAAAATGGTCTCTGGAATTTGTTCAGACATGCTGTCCTACTATATACTAAACCCCATTCTGCATTTTAATCAGTTCAACAGCAATGCAGTCAATTTCAATACAAAAACCAATATTCTCTATATGAAAATGTGAAATTTTAATTGAGAATAAATAAAATACAGATTTTCATTTGTACAGTTTGTACAGTTGAACATCTGAAAATCCCTGAGTGGAAATCCAAATCTCAAGTTCTATACATTTTCTGTATAAATGGTTAATAGTGAAGAACCATTTTTTAAAACTTGTCCTGTTATAAAATTCTAAGCACCTTCTGAAACCAGGGATAGAAAAAACCATAAATCAGGGGGTTACAAGTAGAATTAAAATACCCGAACCATATAAGAGCGTCAGCTATGATCAGAGGTGTAGAAAAATTAATAAAAGGATCAATGATAAGGGTTATGAAAAATGGAAGCCAACACAATACAAAGACCCCCATTACAATGGCTAGGGTCTTTGCAGCTTTTTTCTCCCTTTGCTCAGATGAATAATTTCTCTTGTCTTTTATTGATTTTGGTGCTGCCAAGCCATTATGTATCTTTTTAGCATGGCTTCTTGCTACACAGAAAATTTTTAGATAGAGAGATGTCATCACCATTCCAGGAATAAAAAAGGCAACTAAAGATGCTGTAACTCCCCACTGTTTGTTGAAAAGTAGAAGACATGTCCCCACACAGGTATTCATTGCCAGTAACTCCTCCATGCCGACTAAATTGACCATTGAAAAAACCACCCCAAAACTAAATCCAAAGGCAAACAACCAGGTGATGGCAATTAAACAGGCTACCTTCTGCATACTTACTGAGCTTCTGTACCAGAGAGGTTTACAGATGGCACAATACCTGTCAACAGATATTAGACAGAGGTGTATAATTGATGCAATTGACAATGTCATGTCAAAGGCAGAATGCATCTTGCAGGCAGTTTCTCCAAAATACCAACAGCTTTCCACAGACCTGATCATGCTATATGGCATAACGAAAGACCCCAAACAGCAGTCAACGCATGCCAAGGACAGGATGAGGAGGTTTGTTGGAGAGTGGAGCTGTTTAAAATGAGAGACGGAGATGATGACCAGAAGGTTCCCAAAGATTGTCATAAGAATTGTGAAAGCCATAAACATGTACATTGCCAGTTTGATGAGGATCAGTGTTTGACTTCGCTGACAGGATCCCTCCTGGTGTGGGAAACAGTACTGTGTTTTTGCAGAATACCTTGATGAGTTAAGACCCAAGCTCTCCATCACAGGGAATATTTTCAGTTTTGGCCTGCACCACATAAATATTTGCATTACTAAATTTTCAAATGTAATAATATTTAGGATTTAGTACAATAGATTTTATAACAATACTATGTTACTGCAACAAAACAATTCTATAAAAAGTTTCTTATCAGCACTGCAGCTTTTTATCATCTGAATGCATACCATATAAAATAATGCAGTAACAAAGAAATAAATGTGTTTGGTAAATTTAACTTCATACCTTTAACTTCCAGTCAATGTAATAAAGTTTTCCAGTTAAAAATAGTTATCAAACTGCTTTTATATTCCTGAATACTCAAAAAAAAAAAAAATCTGAATGATCACTGACAGTGATGCTCTTGAAGAGTAACACATTACTTTGAGCTATTCAGAGTATCCTTCTGTGCATCAATGACCATAGTTAATGCTTTGGCTTATATCCACTAACGAGAAAAGGTTACACCCACATCAATGATAAGTTTAGCATGACGTGTTAAGATATTGTTTGCTTGCTAGAGATATACAAGAAAAAATAAACAAGAATTACTGAATGACATACAGAGAGTAACAAAGCACCTGTCTATGAAATATGAATACACGCACATTTCACCGCTAATATCTTCAGCTTTACTTTGGCTATGCACCTAGTAGTTCCCATATTTTTCATTTTAAACATTAACTGTGTTACTGTCACAAAAGATTTATTGCACCTAGTAGTTCCCATATTTTTCATTTTAAACATTAACTGTGTTACTGTCACAAAAGATTTATTACACTCCAGCTATCTGGGATTAAAAAAAAAGAAATAAACCCCTTTTAGTTTACAAATCATGAAAATGCTACAGATGAATGGAAGTACTTACCTTTGCTGTGATAACTGTTCAAAAGACTGATACCAATAATGTGCAATTGTGTTAGATATACACTATTGATAGATATACACTATCTATCACCAGACAAATCAAATTAAAAGTGTTTAATTTTGATCCTCATTCAAGTTATTTATTTTTTTGGTGGGCAAGTAAAGCAAGCATTGGGACAGTCAAATGCAAATAAAATTTATTTTCATTTTGATTAATTGCAGTTACAGTATGCAACTAGTGATTTCCATTTGAAAATAAAGGAGATATCATCTTTACAATCTATAGTTTCACCATTTTCTCACGAAATGATTTTTTACTGTATTTTTTTACTCCTATGAACATACAGTATGATATTAGAATAATGTATATATATTATATTCTTGTTTTTCAATTAATGGGCAACATCTTATACATGTTAAAAGACAAGTGATATCACCTGATGAATTGAAAGCTATTTTTTGTACTGAACTAGAGTTAGCAGCAGATATTCTTGCAAACAAAACAGACTTAAATTGGAAACTGAGAGAATTTTATTTAAGTGTGAAAACACATCAGGCAAATCTTGGTTGACATCTACTCATCCCTCAAAATCTTCTGTTGACAGATGATTTTCTTTGTGACAAAATAAAGACAAGGAAAATTGGATGACTCGCCCTCAGCTATTTCTGCTTGCGGCCGGTTTATTCGCACAATTTTTTGAATTGCGCAATTCCAATGGAACCCTTATCACTCTTAGGTTTATCCATAACTCAGTGGTAGAATTTTCTTCTTGCCAATTGACCTGCTTGTGATGCAGGAGCCAGCAAAGGCCTGAGAACTGCAAAGACCTGAGCAACTAGCAATCTGTGCCCATCTGGCATTGGTTTAGGGTCAGAAGTAATTTTTATGAAAATGAGTGAGCCAGTAATGGCTTGTAAACCTACAAAGACCTGAACCCGCAAACAATTTGTGCCTAGTGGGCGAGGACACCTGCCCAGCTATCTTGCAGATGAGTGGCACATGCCACAGAACCAGAAAATTTTGCTGATGTTAATGGGACTTTCAACAATGGAGACACATCTGTCAGTTGATTGTTGCAAATCCTTGCAGTTAATTTGCTAAATGCAATTAAAATGTTACCAGCAGCAGTTCAAAATGACAAAAATACTTTTAATCTTGGCTAGTTTTGACCACTGTTTGAACTGTGTTTACCTTTTAATGCAGCTCACAAATCAGGCTATATCTTATGCACAGAAGAAATACTTGCAAGAGGACTAGCTTGATTAATTTCCTTTTAAGCGACTGTCTTTGAAGGTTAATGAATATAACAACTCTGAGTTAGATCAGGCCAGATTGAATGGACAGGATTTGATGATGGGTGAATTGAAAGAACTTTCTTGATATTGATCAATTATCAAGTGGAGCAGATTTGCTGTTTTGTGTCTTGTGACTTTGTTACCATGATGTTTTTTTGTTACCCAAACCAACCTCTTTTGGCAGCTGTTTTGAAACAAAAAAGAAAACTTTACAGCAGAAACAAGTTTCACAGTGGTTTAAAGAAACTCCAGGCAGATTTTTTTCTTTTTTTGGGGGGACAGGGTTGGGCCTACCCAACCCCCAGGTTGAATATCTTGACAAATCTTTGAAAGATCCTAGCATGATCTTGCGCATGATCTTTAAAGATCTTTGGAAAGTTCCTGCAAGATCATGCAAGTTCCTTCAAGTTCTTGGATAAGATCTGGCTTTGTCTTGGAAAGACCTTGCAAGTTCATGGGTTAATCTTCAAAGATCTTGGAAAGATCTTAAGGATCCTAGCATGATCTGTCATAAGATCTTAAAATATCTTTGCCAAGTTTTTGGAAGATCATGCAAGTTCCTTCATGACCTTGGATAAGATCTTGGATAACATCTGGCTTTATCTTGGAAAGATCTTACAAGTTCTTGCTATGATATTTATGATGGTGTCGGAAATTTCTTGAGTAGGATTTTCCAAGATCTTTGCAAGATCTTTGTAAGATTTTCTAAGAGTTATTAAGATCTTAGAAAGATCTTGTTCTTGTTTGTCAGAAATGGGATCTTTCCAAGATTTTGTAAGATCTTACAGGATCTTTTAAGATCTTGAAAAGACTCTCAACCTGGGCCGTGCTGGAGGTCAACCATGACCAACATGAAATCAATGGTACTATTGACATTTGGGCATGACTTAATGCACAGGACATCAGTGACCTGAAATTCAGCGATGATTGGACTGGTCAAAGTTGTCAAAATGCTGAGAAATTAGAGCAGTTCAAAAAACATGATAAAGCACAACCACCAGTCATATGCAGTTGCTTACCAAATGCAGTTAAGGCTTTGAGAACTTTAATAACGTCACACTGTAAACCCTTAAAGTGTGGTGAACTCAAATGTTCTGTGGAAACCAAATACCTAAAAAAATGGTGTAGGCCAGCGTAATTGCATTGTGTGGAAGGAACTTAAAGAAAATAAGGAGAAGTCATTTTACATGTTTTTAAGTGCTGTGAATACAAGATCATTTAAGCTGGGTTTACACATAGGCACGATGCGTTACGAATATCATTTTCCCGTCATTTGTGGCACATTCGTGACATTCGTAACGTGACTTAACGCATCTGAATAGGGTTCTTAACAGCGCGTGTCGGTTCGTGACATTCGTGATATTCGTGGAGAATGCTTTTGGCTGCCAAAAAATCTTCCACGAATGTCACGAATCACCCTCGATTAGTGGAGTTCGCAACTGAGCGTCTTGATTCGTGGTGATTAGTGGTGATTCGTAATAGGGCGTGACAGCATTCGGAGTGTATTCTTGCCATTCTTTGAGTCCATACTGTCACGCGTTGTTACGAATCGACACGAAAGCTGTCAAGAACTGAACTGAACAACGCGTGACGCCTCTGCCCCGAATCATCAAATTCAATTCAAATTCGTGATCCTCGGTCACAAATTCAGATTCCTGGCATTCGTAACTTGTCGTTGTTATGTGTAAACCCAGTATAAGTTGGCATACACAATTTTTTCGAGGTAATCGGTTTCCACAAAACATTTGAGTACACCACATTTACCAGAGTTTACAGTGCAGAGCATGAGACACTCGGAATGCATAGGCTGAGGATGACCAATGGCCCAGATGATAAAGGGAAGCCGATAATAGATTTAACTGCACCCAGAAGTTACTGTATTTATTATGAAGAATAACCAGAATAATGAAAATGCCATTCCAAAAAAAAATCGTGGGGTTTAATGGTAGAGGCTGCTTGACCAATTCACATGTGGGACCTGGCCAGCTGACTGCAGGAAGAATTTTTTAGAGCAGGGGTGGGGAATTCCGGTCCTCTGTATGCAGATTTTTATTTCTATCAATTACCCTGACTAATTAAGTTAATTTTTTGAATAGACAAGCATAGATTTACGCATAGATCTGATTAAAAAAAAAAAGATCTTTTATTGAGACAACCATTCTTTGGTGGTCCTTCATGATAATCTAAAGAACTGGAGCAGAAATGTCAGATTTTGTAAATGGTTTGGAAAATTAAGATAACTAGACAATCTATCGCCAGCTGTTTGACATGTATCCCTGAACTCTCTAAAGCAATCCCTCCCAAAATCAAAATGCCTAAGGACCTTACTACACACAACGCCCACGCCAAATCTGAAATGAATCATTTGAAATTTGAGGCCTTTTGAGTGCTGACAATCAAACCTTTACAGACATTGCAGAAACGGTGTTGCAAGCACTGATCCACTGCATCCTCGACTTGTCGTCAGGAGATACAATTAACTACCCTGAGGCTAGAAGTTGGTGTGAAAACCAGGGACAGATACAGGTATTGTTGCCCACCTGAGGTTTAGAGGAATATCAATGACTCCAGAGGTGAACCACCAAGGGCGTAGGAATGAGTTTAACATTGGGGGGGACCAAGGGCGTAAGTTTAATGTGAGAATTGGTGGGGACACGGAAGTGATGCGGCGCTGGAAAATTTTGTAAATCTGAGTGTAGACACTGCCTTTACTGTATACAGAGATTATCCAACTGAGTGTTTCTCGGTTTTTTTAATTAGGTTACGCAAGATGCCTCCAAAATTTTCATACAAAGATGCCACATACATAAACTTGCCACAACCTTAACTGACAGCTGCAAACCATCTCAGCGCGCTCATGAAACCCGCTCAGATCTAGTAACCTGGACATTGATATCAAGTGAGTGGATATATAACTACGTTAGCAAGCCAGCTCGCAATCCTCTCTATTAAGCATCTTAATATGCGGTAACGCAATTGCAGCCGCGATAAACACCTCAAAATGGACCACCGACTATGAATTGGACAAGCCGCAAACTGAGCGTTAATCGGACTGGATCATGTTAGATTTACGATTACGTGTTTCTTTCATTTCCCCCACTAAGTTTGTTGGGACATTTTGACTTTCAAAGGTTATATTTGCTGAACATCATGAGACTAACTTTAATGCGTTCCCTATAATTCCACAGAACAAGTCATAATTATGGCCTCACCTGAAGCCCTGATACACCTGTTTCCCCAACAGCTTGTTCTGTCTCTCTAGCTTGCTGCTGTGGTTCCTGCATATAAAATGATTAATTAATAGTGGCATCTTCGCGGGATCTCTCCACTGTAATTCATCTCATAATTTGACATATCCATCTGGCTTATATTTAGCTACTACTGCTAGCAACCCGATTACTAACCAACATGTGACAGAAACCAGGTTTAGTTCGCTAGTTGAAACTAGCGAACATGTTTAATTAACATTTATTGACCCTTATAGTACTGTGGAAATAATTAAAAGAGTTTCTGTCATCAAACCGCCTGCTGTCGACTGCTGCTGTCTCCCGCCTCCCAAACACTTTCAGAGCTGGCGAGGGAGGGGGCAGGCCAGTGACATGACGCTGTACTGTGCTTTCAAAATAAAAACACGTAGGTTAAAAGTTTAAAAATCAAATATTTTTCTCCTCCGCGTATAATTTTTGGGTGGGACAAATGCACCTGTCTCCAATATTGGAGGGGACACGTTCCCCCCTCCCCCGGTTCCTACGCCCATGTGAACCACTAAAGGTTATAGACTGCCATCTGGACGGGCACTTTAGAATACCTGAAAATTAAGGCTGAATGAGCAAAGGCAATGAAAAAGAAAGTGCCTGGTGCCACCGGGGAATGATTTCAAGACTGAAGGCCTTTAAAATCAAAATCATGATTGCTTCAATGACAAACAGGCCAGCAATGCTTATGCTGTGACTAAATTTAAGTACCAGCATGTACAAAGCTACTGTACTGAGGCCATTTACTGGCAAACCAGCAACCTCTTAGCAAATGTTTTCAGTCAAACAGGCCAAAAGATTGTACTAATCAATGCAACAGGCAAACAAAACTTTAGAAGTAAAGACACAATTGCAAATTAAAACAGTATATTCTCATGCGTAGACAGTGACTCCAAGATATGTAAATTCAGCACGATTTTTGGAAAAACTAACCAAGGTGCAAACATTGATTGCTTTGGGAGCAATCTGACCGTGAACTGGCTAAATGGCAAGTAATTATAAGCACTGACACTTACACGTTGCCATGCAACCAAGCATATGGAAAGACACTTCCTCTACTGTGGATATAATGGGATTGGCTAGAGTCCCAATGAGTCAGGCAAGTCAGGCAAGCGCTGCGAATAAGCCATGCCTCCTCATGAAAATCACCAGTTATTGCATGTTCAACAACCTTTCAAGTGACCATGTGTTAGCCAATGCAGAGCTAGAGTGTGGTAGAGTGGGTTTATACAATGCATAAACTAGATGCATGATCCTCAGTGCAGTTTACCTTACATAACCCAGTTGCCTTTGAAAAATCATATAAAAATAAACAGCAAATAAATTAAAAATTCAAATGGTTTTTCTTGAAGCCCAATGACTTTGCCCATAACAGCTTCATGGACTTCCTAAAGGCAGAAATAGAACCGTATTTAAAAAGACAGCAAGCAGCGAGATTATTGCCTAACAACATAGGAGTGTCGCAGTAGTATTGGATAGATGGGATCACCTGATAGGACAGCTGATGTCTCAATTGGCTGCCCCACATGACCACAGCCGCAATTATGGGAGCATGTGTGAGTGAAGTGAAAGTAGATTGAATGAATATAAACTACTGGTTGAAACATGCAAAAGGAGAGTCTTCCTGACTGAACTTCGCTAGAGCTTTATTTGTCTTCTATCCTTTCTTTCCTTGTTCCCTACATATTGACTAGTAAGAAGATCAGAACACTTTTTACATTAAAAAAGAAGAATGTTACTGCCAGACCAATTTCAATGTTAATATATCCCTGAAAACTGTAACAAAAGGACTATATGAAGTTTCTCCCATTTCCTAACTCTAAAACGTCAAATCTGGCCATTAAAACACTTGTCTGCATCTAGCAAGTCAGAGTTGTGACCACTGACTGGTGACATTACATGGTGAAACCAGTCAGATATCTATTTTTCCTGGTTTTTTTGTGTTTTTTCACCATCAATGGGTTGTCGGTGGTTGCAGCAACATAAGCGCTTATGGCTTTAAGTTGCAGGAAAATTTTCAAATGAATGGCGAATTAGCTGCCAAGGGGTGACAGCCACATCTCTCAAACCAAATGAGTTGTTGCCAGAGTGGATCCAACTTCTGTCAAGAGTTGTCAGCAATGGCGAGAGTAATGGTTGTGTTGGACTAAAGTGCACAGAGTGATGAGACAAGATTCAGGGTAGATCAGGACTTTATCAAGGGAAGCCAGGGGTAAGAGTAATACATATGAAAAACAGGGACAAACAAACCAGATGTGAGGTACGGTTCTGGAACCAGACGCGAGAGTCGAGCAGTGAAGGTAAAATGGGATTTATTGGAAAGGGGGCGAACCCCCGCAGAGCAGGAGGCGACAGTACAAAGTCCACAATCCAAAGAACACAATCCCAGGGACAAAATCCAAAAGTCGAAAAACCAGGGCAGCAATCACAGTAATCGTGGTCGGGCAAAAACAGGTTCGTACACAGGCACAGGTTTGTCAGAGAAGCAAAAAGCCAAAATCCAGAGGGCGAAATCAAAACCGTTACCAGGGCAGCAAACACAAAAAACTCGTAGTCGGGCAAAAAAGGGTTCGAAAACAGATGCAGACAAAAGTACAAAAAGAGCAGAGCCAAAATCGTAAAAAGATTAACACTATGAGTACAAAATCGAAAAATGATAGCAGCACAGGTAAACAAGAGGAAACATTCTGACGGGGAACTGCAGGAGAAGACAGCTTAAATACACTCAAGGGAAGTCACATGCTATGATTAGGATCAGGTGATGAGGATCAGACTAATTACAAAGGAGGGAACATGAGGGAGAACCTAATCACATGAAATTGGCAAAAAGCCAAAAACGCATTGAACACGAGACAACCTATGACAAAACATACAGCTCCAGTTAGGGAGTTCTAATGTGCACAGATAATGAGAGGTAGGACAGAGGGAGCAGGTGCGGAGGATCCGCTGAATTGCAGGAGAGACAAAGTGAAGGCAAGAGGCGGAGACTAGAACAGGGTGAGTGCTGAGAGCTTGTTAATCAATTAGTAAGTGCAGCTATACAATCCCTAGTGCTCGTTAGTAAGTTAGTATTATATACAATGTTAGTCTGGGTGAGTAACTTTAACAAAAATAACAAACTGTTAGTATTGGTTAGTAAAACAGAAAAGAGAGGCGAAGGAAGCAAACGAGATTGGAAGGAATGTTTGAAACCCAGAAACCATAAAATCACCTAAGCATGTGACACGCAGGACTGGGGAGAAGCTGTAGCTTAACAAAAGACCAGACAGGGGAGACAAAGTGCAATGAAGGGCATGAACAAAGACATGGACCTAACAGAATGGTGGATTGGGAGTGGCAAAAACGAAAACATGGCAAAATGCAAAAACTAAACAGAACATGGCAAAACCTAACAGACATAATCATAAACATAACAGGGAGTGGCAGAATCATAACAAACATGGCAGAATCATAACACCAGAACCTGAAACTGCTGCCAAAAATGACAGGACTAAATAAACACAACTAAAGGGTATAGGAAGGACAGAGCAAAATAAAAACACTAGGAGCTAAGCTCCTACCAGTCAGAGGGTTAAACAAAACAAGCAGGTAAGAGGACTGCATTTACAAAAACACAAACACTGGGTAATAAAGCACAAGGTGCAGACAGAGGACTGATCAGGCGAGGAGAAGATCCAGCACTGAAGGTGTGTACCATACCCCTTTAAATAGCAAGGGAGTGTGGGCAGGAGGCAGAGCCGCATTCCTCATGCGGTCTCCTGCCTATTCCTCCTGTGAGTAGTGCCAATGCATTGCCAGTCCCGCCTTTCGATCCCGTGGACAGCAGCTGGAATACCTGAAGACGTGCCGGCTTCAGGACCGTGGACAGCAGTTGGCAATATGGATGGAGATATGGAAGGAACAGTACCCCCATCTCTACAGGCGTCACTGGACATCCCAACGTGATGGCTAGGGTTTTGCTGCCGGAACACCCTGATGAGGGTCTTGTCCAGGACGTTTTGAGCTGGAATTTAGGACTGCTCTTCTGGACCATCTGGAGACCAGAATCGTGCCCACACTGTAGGGCTGGCTGCCCATCCACTATCTAGGGAGGGGGAGGATCAGGAACGGTACACATGCAGTTTAGCGGACGCACTGCTGCCATTTTGAAATTAGTCACGTAACGTTCCTATATTGGTATCGTTAACATGAAGTTGTTTGAGTTGTGTAAATGAACTGAAAATCAAGAGGGATTATATTGTTTTCTGCTAAATGAAGGTTTATTTGGCAATTGGGAGGGGGAACTGTGTGCAAAGTGTGGATTTGGAAAGTTTTATTCATGCAAAGATAAGAGTTTCTCGATGGACGGATACTGTTGGCGCTGCAACAACAGGAACTGCAGCAAGAAGTTTTCCATTCGCCGTGAATCTTGGCTATCTAACAGTCACTTGGAACCGGGAAAACTTCTTCTACTAATATACTGCTGGGTTTACAAGCTGTCTCAGAAATTTATTAGTCGGGAATTGTATATCAGCTCTAACCATACCACCGTTGAATGGTTTCATTTTTGCCGTGAGGTGTGTGTAGTGACAATTGACAGGGAAAGTGTGAAGATTGGGGGACCGGGAAGGATCGTGGAAATGGACAAGAGTAAATTTGCAAAGAGGAAGTTCAACAAGGGAAAGAGGGTGGATGGACAGTGGGTTTTCGGCGGCATTGACAGAGAATCTAAGGAGTGTTTTTTTCGCGTGTGTGGAGGAGAGAACGTTAGTGACACTTATCCCCATTATCAAAAACAACATCCTACCTGGGACAACAATCATAAGCGACTGTTGGAGGGCCAACTCTTGCTTATCTGAGGAAGATTTCAATCATCTCACGGTGAATCACAGCATACATTTCAAAGACCCTACTACAGGTGCTCACACCAACACAATTGAATCAACTTGGGGGGCTTTGAAACATTCACTGCCATGAAGTGGAACTGTAAAGTCGCTGTACGGCTCTTATTTTGAAGAATTTTGAGTCCGACGGAAGCACTTTGACGGTGAGCACGACTTTGAACGTTTCATAGGACTCATTACTCAAGTCTACAATCCTCAAGGCAAGGACGACGAGGTTGTCAGGCCACGGCTTCCTCTGGTGCAAGTGAACGTCAACCGTGCCCCAAGCCCAGACGCAAATGACAGCCTGGATGACTTTGCGTTGTGAGGTGAGTCCCTAACCCTAACCCAAAACCTAAATCTAAACCTAACCCTAACCTAACCCTAATGGAAGTGCATCCGCTAAAATTCGATGACTTTGTGTTGCGAGTTGGAGCAAGGAAGTGTGTCCGCTAAACTGCATTCTAGCCTCAGGAACAGCTGGAGACAGAGGACTGGCGGACATCGGCTTCAGCAAAGGTATGTAAAACACACATGTACTCTCATACAGGCAGAAAGAAGGAACTTGTAGATTAGTGGATTAACCTGTCATAATACCTCAAATGGATCAACAAATTGGGGAGTTAGTTTACGACTGACCCCTCTGAGAGGTAGATCTTAAGCCGCCACCCATATCTTGTCTCCAACAGGACTGTCGGCCTCCGATGCCAGTTGGCCTGTTAGGCGGTACTGGTGCGGGCACGGAGCAAGGCATCTCTGGCTCTCCTCCAAGTCCTAGCGCATCTCACATACTACTTTGCGGCTGGTACCGCCACATCTGACTCCTGCTCGGGGAAGAGAGCCGATTGATACTTCAGCTAGCACTCGAAGGGGGACGTCCCGGTTGCAGAGGAGCAGAAAGTTGGGGGCATACTCCACCCAGAGCAGTTTGTTGCTCCAACGGGACAGCATAAGGTGGTCCCCAGATCTTGATTTACTTTTTATAAAGTGCTTTATTGAATATTTTGGCACATTACAGTTTTACAACATTACAAAAGAACAGGTAAAAACAAGGAAATATATTCACACACCAAGACATAAATAAAATTAGTACAGATCTAAAAGTGTCCATGGGGTTTTTCTGTCTGCTGCCATATCCAGTGATCGACGCCTTCTTAAGTCCATTATTATTTGTTTAACCACCACTTGACTGTTAATTACAGTTTGGTTAATGATCATTTTACATCTTGTTTTCCATATTTTGAATTTATAATACAGATTATTAACCAATAGAGTTGCTTTGTCTCTTGCGAAAGATTTTCTTTAAAAATGCCAAAAATTATTGATTTGATGTTCACATCAAAACACAGACCTATTTGTAGCATACTTTTCCATATTTCTTTTGTTCTATAACAATTTATTAAAAGATGTTCGCTTGTTTCATCTTCTGCACAATTTGCCATTGGACAGGTTTTTGTAGTGAGGCAAAAGGAGGCTGACCAGAACCGGAACACAAATTAAGGACCTAGCTTTGAGATGATATCTCTGGGAAGACCATGCAGGTGGAAGATGTGCACCAACATCAGTGACCCTGTTCCTCAGGCAGATGGAAGCTTTGGTAGGGCCAGAAAATGTGCAGCCTTCAAAAAACGATCCACTATCACCAGAATGGAGGTTGTGACATTGGATTTTAGTAGTCCCGCAACAAAATCTACTGATACATGGGACCAGGGGTGGTAAGGGCATAGGTAGCGGATGAAAGAGACCGGCAGGATGCTGCCAGAGAGTCTTGTGCTGTGCCCAGGTGGGACAAGCTGCAACAAAGGCTATGACATGAGCACACATCCCCTGCCACCAGAATCTCCAGCATACAAACTCCAGTGTATGTCCCTCACCTGGGAGACCCACCAGCCAGGAGGAATTACGCAAATCCAGGACCTGAAGATGCACTGCTGTGGGAACATATAGCCTGTTGGACGGACCCTCCTGGGGACTAGGTTCAGCTCGCTGGGCTTGTCTCACCTCAGTTTCAATTCCCCAGACTACTGGGGAAGGGGTACCGGTTGTTAATGGTGATGCTGATTAATAGTAAATGCAGGGCCAGAGACTTCCATCTTTCTTCTCCACTAAGAAGAAACCAGCCCCAGCAAGTAATGTGGTTGGGTGAATAAAACCATTAGCCAGAGCTTCCTGGATACACTCCTAAATAGCTGTAGTCTCAGGCCCAGAGTGAGAGTACAGTTGACTTCAGGAAGGACAGGTTCCAGGTAATAGGTCGATTGCACAATGGTACGGCAGATGTGAGGGGAGTGAAGTAGCCCTGTGCTTGCTGAACACCTGCAGGTCATGTTATTCCTGAGGCACTAAGGTTACGTGAATGGGTGGGGGTGTCTCCATAGGAGTTCTGCTGATCTGCTTGCCCTCCTCCTTAACCTCTTTGCACAGACGCCAAATCTGGCAATTTGCGGGGGTTCCCAATTAAAAGCTTTTTAATTTAAGATCTGCGGTTCACAGAGTGAAGAAAAATGGCTTAAATGAATAAGGACGTGTAACATTCAGAATACCATCTTATTTCAGTTTATTGTCATAATTTTTAATAATGTGTTTATGTCTTTGTCTGTGCACATTATTCCTATGTAGGCCTATATTCATTGGAATTAATTTTCTTTCACTGGACAGCAATAGTGGCAAATGAATAATTGAAACTGATTTACCAGGTTCGTTGTGGTCTGGGTCTCCCTCACGGTCATGTCCGAGTCCCCTTCCTCGGCCGGCACAAAACCCTCCACCGACCCGGTGCCGATGATGTCCCCAATCACCACATCGACCGGGGTGAGGTCGGGGATTGCCGGGCCCCCACCAGTGGCCACCACACTTAGGCGGTGGGCCGAGTGTCTTTTCTTGGCTTCTCTCTGTAACAATGGTAGTGACAGTGTTGACATTATTGCAATATAGATTATGCTATATGACAGAGTATGCCGTATTACAGATTGAAACCCACTTTCAAGTTAGCCCACTTCTTCCGGATTTCATTCTCCATCCTCGCAGTGGCACCCGCAGCGTTCACGGCTCCGTGACCTCCTGCCACTCGGCAGTTTTACGCTTGTTGTTGAGGCCGGGGCTGTGGCTGATTAGATGAGATTGTTTTAATTTCCGGAGGAGAAATTGTTTGGTCCAACATTATGGGTGCGTTCGAGCGCGTCTGCAAGTAAGCCGGCTGTGCGAGATTCCCGAAAAATTACGCGAGAATCTTGCCAAAGTTGCGCGATAAGCCCTCCAAACCCCGTGATGGCTGCAGGATAAGATACAGGGGCTTTGCCGTAATCTGAGAACAGGATTTCCTCTCTGAACAGCTCGTTCCGAGATCTTCACGAGATCTGGGCAAAACCTGACGTCAGGTTTTTCTGTCCAATTAGTACAGACCTAGCCAGAGCCAATCACGGCGCTGGACCTGCCCACCCCGGAGACTATTCTAGCAGGCACAAACAACTGCAGATCATATTACGCCTATGTAGCGTCTACACTTCCGGAAATACAAAAGAAGAAGCTGAAGAACAGCAGCTCATTTGAGGTGCAGTTTCGTCAGTAAGTCTCCCAAAACTGCTCGTCCGTGTTTTTTTGGATGCAAAAAAAAAGCACAACTATTTTCTCTTCCAAAAGACAATGCCACCAGAAATCAGTGGGTAGCTTTTTTGTTTGCTGGCGGCAAACAGCCACACTCAAAGGGAACGTTAGCTGTTTGTGCTCAGCATTTCACTGAAGACAGCTTTGTCAATAAAGGATAATTCGACACTGGATATGCATCTCAGCTGCTTCTCAAACCTGGAGGAGTTGCATCAATCAAGCGCTCAGAGCCACAAGCTGTAAGTAACGATATAACAGCAAATAATGTCAGTGGAGCTAACGTGTTACGGGTGGCTTGTAGGACTGCTAATGATAGTTAGCACTAATTCTGCATTCCATTTGTACTGGGAATTCGGAATTTCCGAGCTCCCTGTTGGAAATTTCAATTTGAACGTCCCCTGAAGTCGGCTTTCCAACTAGGAAAGTCGGAGATTCCTCACCTACCCCAAGGTCTGAGTTCCAAGTTAATTTGGCCGCACTGTAAATCAAAAGTAAGCGAAAGCTGTAATATCAAACTTTATATTTGCAATTCTGGGTAATTGGCATTTCATTAAATCAGTCGTACACACAGTATTGAATAGAGTTAATCGGTGGACTTATTGCTACGGTGTGGGAATGGGAGTGTTTGCATGCACAAGTTTTTCTGATAATATGTTGTTGTGACTAAGGAACCTGTGTATGCGAGACCTAAACCTTGGATCACCTTTTCTTAATGAATAACAGGACTGGTTTTCCCTTCTGTTCCATTAAGTATTGAACAGCATTCATTTAACACCAGTACAACATTTTATCTCGTAAATAGATTAAAACTGTACTTTGTTTTTTTTTGTTGCTTTTTTTTTTTTTTACCTTGCCTGCTTTGAATGAAATTATCCTGAGGACAGATATTTTTCTTAATTATTTTTAAAGGATTATGAGTGTGATAAATATCAGAGCTGTAGTCCAGTCCTCCAGTTGTAGTCCAGTATTGGTAACATAACATATCATAACATGACATAACATGAGTGGCGAGAACAGGCTGTTAAGCCCAACTAGGCTCGCCAGTTTCTTATTACTATAGTGAATTTATCACTTCAGATACTCAATGATTTAATGGTATCTAGCGCTAAATCAAGCCTGCTCTTGAAAATTCACAAGGTTTCTGCCTCAACAAAATGGTCAGGCAAGCGATTCCACGCCAAGATTACTTTCTGAGTGAAAAAATATTTCCTAATATCAGTACTAAATTTACTCTTGGCCAACTTCCATTTGTGACCCCAAGTTCTACTAACAAAACTTGGCCTCAGCAATCCCACATTATTCACTTTGTTAATCCCTTTAACATATTTAAGGACCTCAATCAGACCACCCCTAAATCTGCTTTTCCTAAGACTACAGAGATTAAGGATCTTCAGCCTCTTCTCATAGCTTTCATCTTTTATACCTGGAATTAACTTCGTAGCTCTTCTCTGAACTTTTTCTAGAACCTCTATATTAAAGCACATTGAACTGCTGTTTCTGGTATGAAATGCACTATACAAATAAAGTTGCCTTGCCTATATCTTTCTTAAAGTATGGTCCCCAGAACTGCATAATACTCCAGATGTACAACACATTCGTCAGACCACAAGAGAAGTATGACCTCCTTGAATTTATAATCAATACTTTTGGCTATATATCCCAGCATCCTGTTGGCCTTTTTAAATGCTACGGCACAATGGCTAGAACCTTCAAGGGTTTGGTCAAAAATCACTCCCAGATCTTTTTCATGTGGAGCACAATCCAGTTTTAAACCTCCCATGAAGTAATCCTGACTAATGTTTTTATTACCTACATGTAGAACTTTACATTTCACTACATGAAATTTAATTTGCCTCATTTCTGCCCAGTTCTGAACTCTATCTAAATCACCCTGAATCACTTTAGTGGACTCAGAACTGTTTGCCAAACCTCCCAATTTAGTACTATCTGCAAATTTAACTAATTTGCTTTCAATATTCCTATCAAGGCCATTAATGTAGATGAGGAAGAGCAAGAGTCCCAACACCGATCCCTGAGGGACTCCACTGCCCACCATACCTAGCTCAGATGAGATTCCACCGACCACCACTCTTTGTTTTCTGTCCTGAAAACCAGTTTCGAATCCACTCCAGAATACCTCCTGTAATTCCAACGGAGCTCATTTAAAAAAAAAATTGTCTCTCATGCGTAACTGTATCAAATGCTTTCTGAAAATTCAAGCAAATGATGTCATAAGCCCTGCTCTGATCATATGTCTTGGAGGCCTCTTCAAAGAATTCCAGGTTTGTCAGGCATGACCTCCCCTTATGGAAACCATGTGGGTCATCCCTCAAAATATTATTAGGTTGATAGATTCCAGTACTTTGCATACAGTGCAAGTTAAACTGACTGGCCTGTAATTTCCTGGCTCAGTACGGTCCCCTTTCTTATAATTTAGTATTATATTGCCCTGCTTCCAATCATTTGGTATTTTTCCAGTTTCCAAAAGACTGAATGAAGATAGCTGAGAGTGGTTCAGAAATGATCTCACTAACTTCCCTGAGCACTCTAGGGTATAAGCCATCAGACCCTGCCGCCATATCTGTCTTTAGTTTATGCAACATGTCTGATACTTTACTATCCTTACCCTTGATTTGTGCTAAATAATCTTGAGCATTGGAAATGCCCTCTGGCCTAATAAAAATCTGCACTGAGGTAAAATACTCAACAAAGTAACTTTTTAAGGCATCAGCAATATCCTTATTCTCATACAGCAGCGATCCATCTTTATTCTTTATACACTAAACCTCCTCTTTGACTTTCCTTTTTCTACTGTAGTACTGAAAAAATAGCCCCGCAAAGCAGGCATTACCCCTCAGCCCCTAGATTATTTTTAATGAAAATAAATTGACGATGGTCTTTGCAAATACAAGATGGCGGCTGTGGCAGACATACTGGACATCTGAGTGCTGTCATATTCGACAGGCTTCTATAAGTACACAAGACCAAGCAACAGAGCAAAAATAGCATAGATTGATGAGGGCATTTTCAAGTTATCATGCGGAATACAAAATTCAAGATGGTGGTTGTGGAGGCCATCTTAAACATCCAAGTGCCGTGAAAATCGATAGGCTTCCGTGGGTACGCAAGACCAAGCAACACAACAAAAATGGTTTTGATTGACAGTGGCGTTTTTGAGTTATCGTGAGGAATGGGAATTCAAGATGGTGGCTGTGACAGCCATATTCGATTTTGGATCGCGAGTGAAATCAATAGCCTTGTGTAGTAACTGTACCCCAATGTCCTCACCAAAAATCGTGATGATCAGTGATGGCGTTTTCAGTTATCGGACGGAATGGAAATGAAAGATGGCGGCTGTGGCAACCATATTTGATTCGGATCACAGCTGAAATCGATAGGTTGGTGTAGTAAATGTACCCCAATGTTCTCACCAAAACTCATGATGATTGGTGACGGTGTTTTTCAGTTATCGCTAGGGATGGAACGGTCCAAGTAAAAAAATCCGAACTGTTCAGTTCACTAGTCATGGTTTGGGGCATGTATATATTGTTCGGTTCAAGGCATCCGCGGAAATTAAAGAGAAACTCATCAGTTGGCGTGGATTAGTGTCAAGTGCGATACTCGCGAGTTCAGTTCAGTCTTTTTGTGCCGCAAATGATAACGTGCAATAGGCGGCAGTAACGCATTATTTTTATTCAAGTGACATTTGAAACCTTTGAAACATTTGAAATTTGAATAGTAGAAAAATACGTCCTATCCACCAATTCCTAAGCCCTTTATGACAACAATTACTCCTGGCTAGTTCTCAGTCATTTTCCCTTATTGATGCATTTTCCAATTATAGTAATAATCCATTGGCAATTGAAGACACGGCTTCTCTCCCCATGTGATCTAACGGTGATGGGCTAAATTCAGTACAGAAAAATAATCTACGTATAGGCTAATAGGCCTATGCTTTACGAAGGACAAACTGCACTGAAACTTCTGCGCTGCCTTTTCAGGCGATTTAACTTGCGCTGCACAATCGTTTAAATTACTCGCTTAAAAACGGAAAAACTTCCATGCATAAAGACTTAAGTTCCACGCGAGAATCTCTGTAATTCGCTTTGATTGAATAACGAAATATCGCCTTTCACTCTCGGTACAGCGTGGGTTGATTTAAAAGTCGGACGCGGCAATTAAATATTAAAAGTGTGAGACTCAAAACCATATGCGTGAGAGCAGACAGGTATGCGATTTTGAATAACGTTGATTTAAATGCAGCAAATACGCATCCAGATGAATGATTGTCGTCTTACCTAAATGTGGAGAACTAGCAGCACCTGACAGTGTGGAGTGTTCTCGGAGTGAATCTATTATTTGTTATGAAAATGATTGAGAACAGGTCAGGACTAATAATTGTTTTAAAGGGATAGGCCTATTCTGTGCTGCCCCCCCATTCCCAGTTCTGGCGCCACCACTGAACCACTTTCCTTTCACCTTTGAAAAAAAAATGTCATAGGGTAAAGGAAATGTGTAAAGCGTAATTCATTAGAGTTTAGGAAGACAAGCACACTAATTAGAGAACTGAATGCACTTACACTAGGCAACGTGATCATGCATCTGTCGCCCATCATGCTCATTTGTTGTCATGATTGGCCGGATGAATGGCAGTCGCTTTAAATATTGCTGCCACACAGAACTGTGGGATTGCGTTATCTCCTTTCTTTTCGAAAAGGATGGTTCTCTGTACCCTATGCTAAAGGAGGATAATTAGGAAACACAGAGACTTTCCTTAACATTTAACCCCTTTGCGCAGGTAACAAATAGCGCCAATTTTTCCTGTTGTGCATGAGCCTATTTAAGGCTTTATACCTCAGTATTTGTGCCACAGAGACTGGAAAATTATTTTAGAGAAGCGAAACGTTTGGAAATTCAATTTGTGTGTTGTCAAGTCTTTATGTTCCTTATATTCTTCGCCAGAATTTTGTTTGTTGTGAACTTTTTTGGCCAAATAAACCAAAAGTTTGTTGAAATTGACAATGCCTCCCCTCCTACTGTACAAAAAAAACATACCGAACCGAAAACCGTGACACCAGAACCGTGATACAAACTGAACCGTGACTTTTGTGAACCGTTCCACCCCTAGTTATCGCACAGAATCAAATGTGGACGGGCAGACAGGCAGCAGTCCAAGAAAAAGCAATAATTTTAAGCATAAACATCATAAGGGTCATAGGTAATGACTATATTACTGAGAAAACTCAAACTAGAATTAAGGAAGAGCCATACTCACACAATCTATTTCGTATCACACCCCTATTTTAGGGTTTACAACTGTTGGTTGATGCAAGTGTTCGGATGACGATGTTACCAGTGTTGACACATCCTGGTTTTTTCATGGAATGTTGGCCATACCCTAGGGCAAATTTCAGGGTATTCCCTTAGTGTGTCATGGCTGGGAACTTTGTCAAATGTACCGTCATTTACACACGTGGCCGTTGGAAATCTCCATTTCAGAACGTATTTTTTTTACAAATATTTTCCTCTCTCAGCAGTATGACATCAATTTCAACAAATTCTTTTTCATTCATTAGGAAAATATATCAGCTACAATGTGCATTGATAAGAACATGATTGTAATCATTGGTGACACTTTGTGGGGCCCCAGAATGGGTGGCCCCTGCCAAAAACTGTTAAAAATAGCATTTTTTGTCATAAAGAAAATTGATATCGCAGGTTTCTCTGGTGGATTCATGAACCCCATGGGGTGGTTTATCAATGCTGAAAATTATGTTGAAATCGGTGGTTTGGGCCAGAAAACGCCCTTAATGGGACTCTACCTTCGGACATATCACCATTGTGCTCTAAATCCTCGATATGTTAGTGGTTATCTAAACCGTATTAGTAGAATCAAATGTAGTTGTTTTGCTGATCAAGTATTACAAAAATAAACATATGTTTACTGTTAAATAAATGATCTCGTCTTACACGCAGGTTCAGAAATGAATGTATGGAATACATGTAATAAATTGGTAGTTTGTATTTGTTGTTGATATTGCTCAACAAGGCAAATACATATACTGAGCTTATGCTGTGAAGTCGCATGTGCAACATAGTGTTTCGATTGTGTGGGTAAAAAGATTTCTTTGTGGCTAAAACATAATTAGGTTGTTCAGCCACAGTGGCTAAAGGCAAACAAAAAAAATCCTAGAGCACACGCAGTGAGAAGAACAATAGAAAGGGGCCACACTCTCCAGTTCGCCTCCTCGCCTCCAATCGTTCAACGGGATGATAGGAACTGACATGTCATATCAGTCAGAGGTAGAGGCTCTTTTCGTCCTAGCTAACCAAACTGGGGTGCATTTCCCTAAGCGTAGTTGCTTACATAGTTCCTCCATTCACATTCAATGAGTCCAACTATGTAAGTTAGCATCTGTGATTTCAGGAAACGCACCCCTGTTCAGGAAGGTAGCAATATCCACAGATTTTCCCCAGGCAAGGAGAACGAAGGATTTTACTTTTGCTACTTTCTAGTGCCAAAAAGACAAGCATTATGAGACCGATTCCCAATCTGTCTTTTCTCAACAATTGTTTAAGACCATTTTCGCGTGCTCAGGATACAGCATGTATCAGAGTGTGTGCGTCACGACGATTGGTTCACATCCATCGACCTAAAGACGCACTTTTTCCATGTACCTATCAACCTTCTCATTTTTCACCCAAAAGCGCAGACTAAGTCCGTCTTTGTTGGTGTTATTACACCCTCTAATAACACACTATCTTGGTGTGTTGTTGGCTTTGAAAAAAGTTTTTAGGTTGAAATAAAGAAAAATGTATTTGAAATTAACTTGGAAACTCCGCAAGACTCTCCCACCGCAAAAACTCTCCCCGACGAACTAGTAGCTAGCTATGCTAGCAGCAGCTCTGAACTGCTCTGAACGTGTTCTCTTTATTGCGTCACAGAAATTGCATCTCTCAAGATATGGAAAAATCATGAGTTAAGTTTTTAAACTTAAAATTAGCATATTTGTTTTAAAATAGAAATGATCAAAAACTTACTATGATATAGTTAAGGTCTATTTAAGAGACGTGTCATTATTTTTGCAAGATAAACTTGCTGGTGCCTACACTTAAATAAGTTAAAGAGAATGAGGGGAGTACTTTTCCGTCTCTTCCTCTCTGATTTTGTCTCTGAAATGACACCCACTTGACTGCTTAACCTGGGTACGAAATGAAATATGATCTGATTATGGAGGTTTTTAAGGGGTAAGTCGTGTAGAAAGATAGGACTGGCAGGAGGAGCCTGTAGCAACGCCCGCGTCCCAGCCCTAGGGGCGTGTATAGACATTTGAAACACCAGGGGCTGAGCCCCAAAGACAGGACGTGATTCAGTGCAGATTGGAATTAATTTATTTGTCAATGGTATAATGAAGTCTCGCACCTGGATTGAATCAAATCCAGTGTATTGGCCTAAAATTTCACATTTTGAAGACGTGACTAATGCAAAAACCGTATCTAATATTGGATACAGTACTGCATGTCAACATTAAATGAAAAATGCCATGATGATTCCATGTCTTTTTAATGTATGCTCTAATGACCCTGCTATAGCGCCTGTATTAAAGCCCTCCCAAATCATTTAAAGGCAAAAAATTTTCATTTACAATACCATTTGTTTGAGAGACATAGCGCACACAAACTGACAGTTGTTCTAAATTATTGTCCCTGGCCTCATCAGCGACTATAGCATACATGCTGGATTCTTTCAGTTCAGCCACAATACTCTCAGTGACTTCAGCACAACACTGAATCATCGGCAGCGTTGCCAACTTTTACGCATTCACCGTGAGTTTAAGTGGCATATGCACGTTCCCCTGCTGTAGTTAGAAATTATTCAATCAGCGCGTTTTTAAGAGATTCTCAGGTGGAACTCGTTATGAACTTTGTCAGTGCAAAGTCCTTAAATTGGCACAGTTTCCAGGCTTCCGGGAGGAGGCTTTTATGAGAACTATACAGACACATAAGCTTCCCCGTAACTACGGTAACTTACCAATGCACGCAGCAAATAAATTTCAATATAGGCTAAAGACTCAGTGGTTGCAAGAGCTCAAAGTTCATACTCACAAGAAAAAAAACCCCAGGCTGTACAAAAAAATACCCTAGTTTACAGCCCAGTAGCCAGGCCCTAAACACGCCTCTGCCCAGGCCTAAGACTTTGTGGACTGTGCAGTAAAAAAAAAAAACAGTAAAAAAATTTTTTCTGTAGTTACACTTTACACTGCAGGTAACTCTCAGAAAAGGGTCCTATATCACTTGTATGCTATATTTCGGTGGCCTGGAACAATGAACAGGGGCATAAAAAGTAAGACATCAAACTTAGGACAGCGCTGTGACATGTCGTAACTGCCGTTTCACCAAAGACTCTTATGTGTGTCATAAAATCCGTATCTTAAGATATGTCTTAGGACATGTCCTAAATGACATACATAAATATCCCTGGCCATGAAGTCCTGACTTTTCCAACTTTAGGAAGGTCAAATCTGAGTGGAAATAATCAATTTTGGATGGTTTTATGTATGCATGCATTGTTAGGAAGTAGACAGGTGGACACCAGGTGCAGGATCCAGAAGTGTTTATTACAACACAAAAACACTAGGAAATAGGCACACAGGCCTGAAACAAAACACCATGCACATGCACTGAACAACAGGAGAAACTCTCACGGTACACTGCCCAAGGCAGGGGGAAGCAGAAGTAATGGAGTGGCTAGACTAAGGAAACAAACTGGAACTTTCTAAACTGATGGAAACACTGGGAGACTTAGACAAAGGGTAAAAGACGAGGGCCCAGCAACACACGAGGCTCGGGAAAACTCAGGAGGCGAAACAAAGTCCCGCATTTGTTTTTCTTCCCCCACTGATATCCTGGAAGGAGGCAGGGATATGGAATGCAATCTCAGGTGGAAACAGAAACACATGGGATTAATGAACAAGTTCACCGAGGACCCGTTTTAATGACTGAGACAAGATGCTGAGATGATCAACCAACCAGACAGTTTAGACTGAGGTAATCTAAACGTGAAGAGGTAAAAAGCACTACGAGAACACAAAAGGAAAGCATTTTAAACGCTAACTGGGGAAAGCTTAGGGAGGAATTTAAATCAAAAGCTAGAAACACTTCTCAATGTTTTTTAAATCAGCTATATACACCAAATAAGTTCAGCCCTATCAGAAACCCTCTCGTGTTAGACTACTATACCAATGTGGTCAATCAAGCTAGCTCATTTAGTGGTAGCTAGCCACAATGAGAAAAAAGTTCGAAGTTCACTGTTCACTTTGCCAGATGCAAATAACATGAAATATTAATATTTTATTAAAATGGAAGGCTTATATCTGAAATGGGAAGGACTGATTGTTTTGAGGATGCAATGTGGGGACCAGTACAGTAGGGGGTGCTGATGCAGTAGGGCAAGGAGTTCTAAGTTTAGTAACCATAGAAGAAGTGTACCCTATATAAAGGTGACCACCAAGGCCTAGGCCTGGTTTTTTTTTTTTTTTTGTTGCTCTTCTGGGTGTTTGCGGAGGATAGGTGGATGGCGTGCACTGGATGTTGGATTGTTTTGTTGTTAAGCGTATTGTGTTCTTTTGTGCAACTGTGAGAGGACTTAAATCTAAAGATTTGATTGTTTCTTGTTGCAGTTTTGATTCATGTTTTTGTGTTTGGTTATCAATTTCATTGTTTTGAACTAAACTTTGAACTAAACCTGTTTGATTTAGTTTGCTGTATGGTCTTTTTTTGGTGTTTGTGTCAGTCCATGTCTTGGAGCAGAATTTTGTCCGTGCTTTGTTTGTTTGCCATTTGAGTAACTTCAACTGAGTCCCAGTCAGGGCGGCCGACCTGTGCTGAGGCTCTGCGCGCCATTCACCTCCCCTAGTGGCTGAGCCAGTGGTCCAGGACCACTGCTACCTTGACCTTTAGTAATTGTACCTCTTTGTTCTATTAAGTTTTTAATTGAGTGCTTTTAAATTATTAAAGGGAATTTGGATTTTTTTAATATTAACTATTAGTCCAGGGGCTACTGGCTGTGGCCAATGGTGGCTGCTTGCTGCCAGAGCAATTGCGTGTCGTGTGGTGGGTTGCTTTAATCTAAAAGCTTGCTTGAATATTCAAAGTTTTTGCATTCTAATCGGTGTGCTTATTTAGTTTAGAATTTGTGTTGTGCTCTTTTTTTTATTCCCTGGCGGCGAGTGACTACCCCTGACTCCCTTCCTCTGAAACCCCTGTTGAATAAAGATTGTTAGTTGTTCACCAGTGTGTTTCTAATTCTGGTGTCCTGCAACCTGTTGATCCACAAGAACCCACTTTTACATATCTAGTAAGTAAACGTTACCTATATCGTTTTATGTTTTTATCGATCTTTTTTTTTTTTTTATTTTTTTTTTTTTGGCTGCGCTACTTAGTGATGGCCAAACGAGGCTTTATGAAGCTTCGGACTCTGTTGGACCTATGTATTGAAAATTGGTTCACTACTCGAAGCTTCATTCATTGAGCACGTGTGTGACATCTGCTGGCAGAGATTGTTGTACAGCCTTACAAAGGTGACGCTGACGCACCTAGCGTGTGCACTTCGAGTATGTCGTATTGTGAAAAATACTTAAAGCTGAAATCTAACTTCGTCTTGCATATGTCTGTTGATTTTCTTCCTTACCTTAATAATGCATATTATATTAACATTAATTACATCCACAGCCTCATTGAATCCTGTAAATATTTACTCTGTCCAAAAAACATTTGTTTTTTGATTGTGCTTGGTGTATACTGGGTGTGCTTGAGCGACTTTGGCATTATTTTTGAATAAAAATGTCTAACAGAGCGCTGTTTCATCCTATCTTAAATATATTGGAATTGCGCCAATGTTTCAAAGCTCCGCCTATCGAACCAAACCGGTCAGCTGATTCAGTCTGAAGCAGTGAAGTGGTTTGAATGTCATCAGTCACATGGTTTCTCCCGATATGAAGCAAGCTCTGGCACAGTGCTTCAGAAAAATACCCTGTCGAGTTTGAAGCGTGCTTTGGAGCCTTGGTATCAGTGGTAACCTCACTAGCGCTACTAGCTAGCTGCCCCATGGCACGTTTCAGGCGTTATGAACTTTGTCAGTGCAAAGTCCTTAAATTGGCACAGTTTCCAGAGAAGAACTATACAGACACATAAGCTTCCCGTAACTACGGTAACTTACCAATGCACGCCGCAAATAAATTGCAATATAGGCTAAAGATTCAGTGGTTGCAAGAGCTCAAAGTTCATTCTCGTGGTTTTTTTTTTTTTTTTTTAGCCGTAAAAAAAACCCAGGCTGTAGAAAAAAATACCCTAGGTTACAGCCCAGTAGCCAGGCCCTAAACACGCCTCTGCCCAGGCCTAAGACTTTGTGGACTGTGCAGTAAAAAAAAAAAAAGTAAAAAAAAATTTTTCTGTAGTTACACTTTACACTGCAGGTAACTCTCTGGATTTAGAAAAGGGTCCTATATCACTTGTATGCTATATTTCGATGTGGCCTGGAACAATGAACAGGGGCCGGTATCGTGAGTGCTTGTCGTAAGACACCAAACTTAGGACAGCGCTGTGACATGTCGTAACTGCCGTTTCACCAAAGACTCTTATGTGTGTCATAAAATCCGTATCTTAAGATATGTCTTAGGACATGTCCTAAATGACATACATAAACATCCCTGGCCATGAAGTCCTGACTGGTGTCTCCAACTTTAGGAAGGTCAAATCTGAGTGGCAAATAATCAATTTTGGATGGTTTTATGTATGCATACATTGTTAGGAAGTAGACAGGTGGACACCAGGTGCAGGATCCAGAAGTGTTTATTACAACACAAAAACACTCGGAGGAAATAGGCACACAGGCCTGAAACAAAACACCATGCACATGCACTGAACAACAGGAGAAACTACAGTACACTGCCCAAGGCAGGGGGAAGCAGAAGTACTCACTCAAGGAGTGGCTAGACTAAGGAAACAAACTGGAACTAACTAAACTGATGGAAACACTGGGAGACAGACAAAGGGTAGACAAGACGAGGGCCCAGCAACACACGAGGCTCGGGAAAACTCAGGAGGCGAAACAAAGTCCCGTCTGACGGTCTCTTCTTCTTCCCCCACTGATATACGCATGGAAGGAGGCAGGGATATGGAAGGCAATCTCAGGTGGAAACAGAAACACATGGGATTAATGAACAAGTTCACGAGGACCCGGTAAACAATAATGACTCGAGACAAGATGCTGAGATGATCAACCAACCTAGACAGTTTAGACTGAGGTAATCTAAACGTGACGAGTAAAGGCACTACGAGAACACAAAAGGAAAGCATAGCTTTAAATGCAGTAATTGGGGAAAGCTTAGGGAGGAATTTACAAAAGCTAGAAACACTCGCACTCGCTAATGAGTTAATTGGGTTAATACTAAGTGACAAAATATATACACACCCTTAAATAAGTGCAGGTTAGTACGGGTTAGTAATGGCCCTATCAGAGAACGCATTCACTCAGAGTTTTGCGAGACCCAGAATAAGCACAGGTGGAAGCAATGAATGAAATATCGCAGCCAAAACCGAAAGAGGAAACGTGATTGGACCACGAGACTCAGGCATACTGAAGGCTGTCACACGACACCACAGGAGTCAGGGCAAGAGGGAATCAATGGTCAGACTGCGGGAATGGAGCTGAAAAACAAATCAAGAGAGGCACTGGGGAAACGCACAAGCACAAACAAGCACACCAGGCAGAACCATAACGTGCATGAGCAGTTTATATGATATATACATTAATATATAAATAAACATTAGTATCATTGAAAGAATGGTACTAAGACAGCTACATATAGCACACACAAAAGCAAAGAGGTGGTTTTTCTCTGAAGTATAGCAAACAAAAAAAACAGCATCCTGGTGCAGTCTTGAATGAACGACCCAGAAAGTGCCAAACATCAGAGGGTGTGTGAAATTCTTCTGGAAAAAACTTGACTGACATCAGTATTTTTCGGCGACGTACTGAGTGGAGCTAAGCAAAGGGCTACAAAATCGTCTCTATTTAACCAATTAGGCTACTCTAAGCCTATCCCCATTTACTTTGCTCAATCACTAATCAAACAGTAGATTTGCTTATTTAATAAGTTGAATGAGTAGATACTCCAATTTATCAAGATAGCACGTTTGATTTTCGCATTTTGAAATTAAATGGTCATAGCATGGCACAGTTTTGCAAGAATGTGATTGAACGATTTTTTGTGGGCTTACATTTGGCCATTTTGCGCGATTGCGATAATTTATATCTTAATGTCAGGTTTCTTTTGTTATACAGAATGTTTTCCACCTTAGGTATTTTTCATATGCCTAAAATCCACGGCGATCTTAAAATGAATCTCTTTGTTTAATTAATCTGTAATAATCTCCTAAAAATGCTACAATGAGAGATGAAATTCAGAGTTGGCATGTGGCAATGTTAAACCACGATTTTTTTAAAAGCGTGACCACTTGCCGCCGTGGGGTATGTAGACCGTTGCGTGCAATTTCTTGAAATGTACATACTTGAAGTGGTCTCACTGTAGCAATTTTAGGAGATTATGACATATAAATTAAAAAGAAAGATTTAAAGATCGCAGCACACTTAAGTCACCTCCCACCACACGTAGGTTTCTGTCGTAATTCCGTGTCCTAGCTTGTTTTGGTGCAACGGCTCTTTTCGCCGTTGATAGCCATTGCACCAATTTGTCTTACGACACAGCACTTAGGACAAGGCTTGTCATAAATCATCGTTGGTGCAACCCATTTTCGTGCGTAACTTTAGGACAGCACTTAGAATGGTTGTGCAACCGGCCCCAGGACAAGCATACAAGGCAATTGCTTGGGGCTCAAAGAACGCTTACTGACAATGACTAGCAGAGATAAATCTGTAGAAAAACGTCCTTGAAGCATTTGAATGTCTTATGTATCATCCGTAGCCTGGTAAAACCAGACTCTGCTACTTCGCTGTGCTTCGTACACAGAGTCTGGCCAGTCGTCATTGACAAGTGTTTACTTCCTGGTGGGTGGGCGCTTGTCTGAAGTTTAAAATCATTGGTGTACCCGTAAACTAATCACTAATGTTTGGCGATGATGTATGTAATGCGCCGGCTCAGCCGCCTAGTACATCTGCTGTAAACACAGTCCTCCATACCAGGAATGCAGCGAAAACAAACTGATCAGTACATTAAAGTTAATACTGTACCCATACATATGCCCATCTTCCAAATTTTTGTCTTCACTCATTCACTTAAGAACCATAGGTGCTCTTTCTGTTCTCCTTACAAGAAACAAACTGTCGAGCTATCGTTTTTCCTGCAGATACTGCTGCTGTTAAAAAAAAAAAAACATAAGAGACCTGAAACCAATGACAGAATCGATGAGAATAACGCATTATTTACATCAGGACGAAATCTGCGTTGACACGAAAACTGAACTATTAGCACAAGTATGGTTAACATCATACTCAGCTCGCTATCTAACTTTATAGCAACACAGTTTGGCTCTAAGCGTTTGGCTGTCTCAGACATCCATTTCATTCATGGATAATGATAACATAACACTGAGACAGCGAATAGGGCTTGTGACACGAACAAAAACACGGCTTTTAAAAGTTAGCTGCTAACTTAAATAGTGTGAAATTCGCGGCAATGAAACACTAGAAGCTACAAGCTAGCTGAGGTTGATCGGCGGTCTTTCACAGAGATGAACAGGGTGCCTGTTTCATGATGGCTATTAAAGCTGCAGTTGGTAAGTCTTATAAAAGTAACTTTTTGTCATTTTTGCTAAAACTGTCACTGTGCACAGACAGAATTACATAAAACGAATACTCAAATTAAAAAAGGCTCCTTTAAACCCACCTGCTGCTCCTACTGCAATTTAAAAGAATCGTTCAGTCTGACCAAAAAGAACCAATTAGAGCCAGAATGGTGTCTGACAGCCGTCAAACAGTGCACATGCACGCGCTGCAGACAGCCTCCTCCCCCTTCCTCCTCAGTTCATGCCAGTGCTCAGTCAAGCTCTAATCTCCGAGAGAGGGTTCAAGAGCTTAGAGAAACTAATGGCGCAACAACAGCCATCAGCGAGGAAAGAAATACCGATGCCTCCGTTACTGACAAAAGCACACACGGCTAAGACAAGTAAGAAGAGGAAGCCAGAAGGAAAAAAAAGCACAAAAGAAAGAACTAGACTAAGCCCGGGATAAAAGAAGATTGAACATTGGAGTGGCTTTTCAGAGGTGTGGGAACTCCTGGATCTGGAAGGATTAAAAACTGACGCAGAGTTGGCGACTTTTCTGCTTGACAGGTAAACCCCTGCTTTATTCGTTGGTTAATTTTTGCTCCGCAATGCTCTGCAAATAAGCGAGTTGGCGTCGCTCACATGCACAGCTGGTACTAACCCCAGCCCTAACCGGCATCAATTCAGTTTCACTCTGGAAATAAGCGAGTGAACGCTTACAAGCACAGTCGCTGTTTGAATAGCCAGCGTCTTGTAATTGTTACAGTACTCCGTAGTGCATGTGATGTAACTGTGATGTTGTAGTCGAGCTAACGTTAGCTTGTTTCCGATGCTTGGGCTAACGTTACTGGCGTCGTTTTATTAGAAAGGAGCAGAAAATATCTTTATGAAGTGACCTGGCAGTCTTATCGGTTGTGTTGTTGTCCGCATAAATATGTGTAGCGTCTCTGTGCTCTCACAGCTAAATGCTGTCATACATGGTTTACTGGCCATTCAGCAGGATTCACGACAGTTTCTGTACTCAAAAAAACCGTAACTTACTGAAATAAGCGTGTGCTGGGTTTTTACTGATTACATACTGCTGTAAATTACTTCTCATGTCGACATGATTTATTTCTGCTCGTTTGTTGGCCAGCAGTGTTGACTGTTCACAACAGTAATGTCTAGCCTCGGCAACTTGGTCGCATGCATAATAGCTCGCGTGCCTTCGCGTGCACGGCAGCCTTCTGGGGGAGGGTCTTAGGGCAGGAGTGCAGTGGAGAGGGGAGGGGGAGGGATCTGAAAGTTGCATTTTTTCAAATTTTTATGCCAAGTCCACTCTTTCCTCAAAGTTACCAACTGCAGCTTTAAGTAGATATGACAATCTGTAGGGAGTAGCGCTACAACATCATTTCCATAAAAAAAAAAAAAAACCAAACATTCATCTTATTGTGGCTATAAGTCGCTGATACCGGGGATTTTCTCCACGACAGAGTGAATGGCCTCCCATGTATCTACGTCCGTGGCCATTGTTGATTTTGGAGACTACAATTTCAAACTTGGCGCAGCTGCTACATCATGGCTCTCGGCCATGCCTTCTGTTCGTTGGTTGGTCTGGCGGACTTTCTGCCGAGGTAAACGAGGCAGAGCTCCGAGTGACCAGACTGAGTACTGAAGCCAAATGAAATTAAGCGCAAGTACGAAGGCTGGCGGAGTCAGGCTATATTATCCCTCCCGAACCCCCCTAAATATGCCCCATCTAGCTGCCTGTTAGCACGTTTGCTTTTGCATAGGAAGTTTTTGCTTGAATGTATAAGCGGCAGCCTAGAGGAAAATGACCCTCCTCTCTGGAAAAGTTCCTCAAAAATGAGGGTTAAAACATTTGTCATTAGTTGGAATTACCAAGTAAATGCCATTCTGACATTTTGCAACCCTGGGTTCAAAAATAATGTGGAGCAACGAGCAAAATGCTCGACAATAAAAAAGATGAGTGGCTGTTGTAATTCCGTTACCGTGTTTTTTCTCCATGTTTGTTATGTTGGGACATTGTGTTACAAAATTGTTTGGATATTTGACCAAAATCTTCTGCCAAACAATCAAAGACAGGATGGATGGAGCCCCCATAATTTCAAGAGTTACTGTTCAATTTTACCAATTATTGCCTGAACGGCAATTATTGCCCTCATCTAAACACCTGACGTCATTCTGAGACTCAGTTGCATTGTGTGCACTAGCTCTACAGTGTTATAAGCAAGCTTTATTGCAACATACACTCAAGGAACTGCTGGCTTAAATTGAGCTGTTATCAGATTGTTCAAATTGTGTCTTCACCCCGTCCTCACAAAAAACCAATAGCAACAAAAGCTTGAAGATACATCAGTTTTTTAATGCAAACTAAGGTTTATGTTGCCACTATAGCTACTCAAGTCAGAGTCAGAAGTAGAGGCTGCGTTTGCATTGCAAGATGGTGGTATCTATTTGCACAATCATGAAAACATACAGAGAGATGGAGAGAACACAATTATAACAAATGTTAGCTTCTGAAAAACTAAATATTTAAAGCTGTTCAGAGCATAGATTGTCTATAGCCTAAAGGTTCAGAATAGCATGTCACTAAATGATGACAAACCACTGAGGAGAAGAAACAGCAATCACAGTAAACTCAAATTAGCTTGCTTGCTTGCTTGCTAACTTGCCCCCAACCTGGCAAACAAAAGAAATGTGTTTTTTTGACATTATCTCACAAGCATGCTAATTAAGTGTAAGTGTAGGGCCTCTGCTGCAATGAGTGGATGGAGTGGTGTTGACTGTTTCCTGACCAATTGCAAATAAATTCTAACTTGGCACATGACACAGGACAGAATTTTTATTTATATACTGGACAAATAAAGTTAGGGATCACCCCAAATTTTGAATTTGAAATATGTGATAGTTTGTATTTTTTTCCATATCATATTTTAATTATATTTGAAAATCATATTTGAAAAGTTGGGTGATCCCTAACTTTCTTTGTCCAGTATATAAAGTAGTTTTATCCAGTGCCCACCCCCCTTTTTTCTGTGTCTCTTTCCGAGGATCTTTTCCCTCCACAACCCTGAGTCCTGGACCGTCCGAGCCCTGTCCTTCAACATGAGCGCTGGCTGCTGCTGTCCTGCTGACCTGATCCGGTCCTGATCCAGTCCTGGTCCAGTTCAGCTCCATCCTCGACATGCCACTTCCTGGAGCTACTGATGCCACTGTTTAGATGTTTTAATGGACTTTAATTGAACTCTATTACCATTTTATTTTATTATTAATTAGGTAGCCAGCGGAGGATGGGCATCCCCACTATAGCCGGGTTTCTCTTGAGATTTCTTCCCACTGGGGAGTTTCTCACCACTGTTTGAGGAGTTTTTTTCCCTACTGGGAGTTTTTTTTTTTTGCCTCATTTGCTATAGTGGGGATTAGGCTGGGCATTGCCCTTTCATTTATTTAATCTCACTGTAAAGCGTCTTTGTGACGGTCTCTCTGTGAAAAGCGCTATACAAATAAAACTGAATTGAATTAATCGTTCAGGAAAATATGCAGTTTAAAATATGGGGACTCACTAGTAGCCTCTTTGATCTCTCCTGAAAGACATTGGCCATGTTTCCCAGATTCATTTAGAAGATCTTAGCGCAAAGAGCTTCTTTAGATTCTTCTTAAGGCTCCAGTAAGGAGCAAATGCGTTTCTCAGATTCCTTCTTAGCCTAAGATTTGAAAGAAAATCTGGAGCACTCTTAACACCCTTCTTAGCGACAAAACACTGCAGATACAGCCGCATCAGGCAAATCAATGTGACACTAAGCAAGGAGATATTAATGCGGTGCGTACGGTTCGTCCTTATCCCCCCCCTTTCATGCATCCTACTACCCATTAAGCATTTAAAATGAGGGAAAACTTAACATCTCTCCTCTATGGTTCCATCTGTTGAAATATTTTACTGTATTTTGCTAATATTTCCTGTCTCCTACTTGACCACTTGTTGTACGCTCTATATGTAAAGCAACTTGAGCAGCATGTCTCAAATCAAGTTGAATAAGGTTTAACCTCAGGGCACACAGCCACTCTCCAACCCAGGGACAATTCACACGTACTGTAATTGAACGTAGCTGGAAAGTAATCAAGGGAGGCTTGATGAAGGAAACCAAGGTAATTTATTGACAAATGAACAAAATAAATAAACAGGAAAATAAAGTGGTGGGACTCCCGCATCACATGGGTCCTGCATCCATGTCATCTGCAATGGAGGAAGGTTAATTAGTGAAATGGAATGAGATAGATTGTGGAGAAGCATAGTGTACAGCATATGTCGCTTACCTGAATCCTGGGGAAGGATGATGGGTACAGAGATGGAGGGTCGAAGGAACTGCGCCTCGGCGAGTGCCAGCTGTCTCCGCTCTTCAAATCCAGCATCTCCTGCTGTAGGGCATTGGTTTTTCCAGGTGCGCCAAAATCCCGCGCAGCACAGCCAGCTTCTCCCTCTCGGACGCCATCAGGGCCTCACTGCAGGTACAGCATGTGAGAGGTGGCGAGAGATGGCGAGTGCGACCCCTGATGCCCCCCCAGATGCGGACACTGGGCCGACCTGCTGGTGTGGGTTGGCACCTAGGGAATGGCGGTGGTGGGGAGATGTCTCCACTGGCCAAGCTGCTGTTGCTGGGAGTCAGGGAGGTTGGTGGTGCTGCTGTGGCCCCACTCCCAGATGGCTCATCCTCCTCCCCCTCTGACTGCAGGGATGGACCGGGTTCTGACAGCCCCTCGTCCGCCAACACGTCAACCCCCCCTGACTTCCCTCACAGGCAGTCTTTCCAATAATGGCCAGCACCTTCTGCTCATCTGGGGTGAAGTCAGTGTCGCCAGGTGCGCAACCATCCATGCCTTGGCTCTCTCTCCGCGCACTTGTTTGGCCCACAAACTCATGCCACTTCTTCCTCACGAGTCACTAGTCTCGCAGGCCACATGGACTGGAGGGGGGCCATGCATTTCGCAATACTCTGCCAAATTTGAGTTTTAGCAGTGTGGCTTTTACTGCCCTTAGTGTCGCCAAATAGGGTGGCCCGATGCTGCTGCACCTCATCCAGCAGGATGCTCATCTCCTCCCGGGTGAATGCCGGTGACCGCTTGGCCCGCACCTTCTTCCCCGTTTGCTCTGCCATTCTGTCTCAATAGGCACATTCACACAGGAGAAAAAGTGCGATTTGGATCGCGATCCAAAAATCGATTTTTTTTTTTTTTTTGCGCATTCACACACGGCCAAGCTCCTTAAAGTACAACCAAGCGACTATGCAACACCTCAATCACGTAGAAGTATAGGCTGTTTGTCAACGTCAATTCCAAATTCAATGCCCATACTGCATACTGCTTACTTACGTGCGTGCACGTGCCAGTCTGTACACAAAGGAGCGGGAGCAGATAAACAGCTGATTGCGAAACACCGGAAGTTAGCCTGTGCGATAGGAAAAAAAAACAATTTTCAACTCGCGATTCCATTCATACACTGCGTGGGCAAATAATCACGCTGATTCCCGAAAAATCGCAAGAGCTACTGTGAATTCGATCGCGATCAGCATCACGCTAATGAGGGAATTTTTTTGTGTCCACACACAGAAAAAAAACGAAAATTGAATCACACTCGGAAAATCAATTTTTAAATCTCATTTTTTCCTTTAGGTGTGAACACCCCTAATGTGTGCAACTACCCATGGATCTTTATATAGTCTGCATTAACCAACAGCTGTGCGTATTTGGATGTGATTGCCATTTGGGTACACATTTCGTCGACACAATTACTGACACGTAATTAAACGTGGTTGGATACTAATCAAGGGAGGCTTCACCTGCTAGTCTACATTAAGGGGTTTTGCAGTCACACGTGTGAGATACCATGGCTACTAGACAGCATAATATTGCTGCAAACCAACGGCGTTGCCGTGTGCGGAGCCAGATGGTTTATATAAATGCATTTGTGCGTCACCACTTCAGTCCCCTGGACGTGCTACCAGACCACACTGTTCAGGCAAAGTACAGGTTGCCTCACCCTGAGATCCAGCACCTGATCCAGTTGGTGTCTCCACACATCCGGCGAGCAACCGGCTGTAACTTCGCCCTCAGCCCAGAGGTGCAGCTCCTCGCTTAGCTGCGTTTTTCCGCATTGGGGAGCTACCTGGAGGTGGTGGGGGACGGCACCGGCCTCAGCAATACGTCGGTGTCATGGAGTGTGGCACCTGTGACACCAAAGCTCCTGCGCCTTGTCCGACAGCATATCAAGATGAACACTACGAGGAAGGAGGTCCGTCAGGTCCACCAAGGATTTTACATCATGGCTGGGATCCCCAGGGTGATAGGTGTGGTGGATGGTACATTGATCCCGCTCCTCAACCCATCCCAGGTGGACCCAAGCTGGATCAGCAGGAAACATTACGCAGCCATCAACACATGACAGCTTCGTGTGGGCCAACTCGGCTGTGGGGCTGAAGGCTGGCAGGTAAGAGTTTGACAGGAGCTTCTTCCTCGGGGACAGTGGCTACTCTTCTCCGCAGCTACCTGATAACCCCCGTACCAAACCCAGCATCGCTAGCGGAGGAGAGGTTTAATGGCTCCCACACTAGGACCCATATCGAACGGATGTTTGGCAGGGGGAAAGCATGCTTCCGCTGCATTCATCATTCATCAGGTGGGATGAGCCTGTCACCTGTCAAGTCCTGCCAAGTCATCGTTGTGACCGCTATGCTCCACAACATAGCTGTGCGCGCCAGGGCAGATGAGCTGCTTGCCCTACATGAAAATGAGTCATCGGAGGAGAAGGACAATGATGACCCACCACCACCACCACCACCCCACCATGAACCCCGAGCAGCACTCCACCAAGCCGGTCTCCAGGTCAGACAGGAGCTCATCAACCTGTTCTGATTTCGGACATCCCCACTTTCCCACCCTTTCACCTTGCAGTCACCAACCAGTCCACTGAGCATTTGTAAACCACCCACCCCCCAACCACCACCACCTAATTAAAAAAAAAAACCACTAAATAAAATAAGCCCACTGCCACCATGCAGTGCCGCAAGCATCATATCAGCTGTTACTCTTAGGGATAGCAGCAAAGCTTATAACCTTTGCCGCTATCTCTAAGAGTAACAAAGTAAACCGCATGATTTTATGCAGAATTATATCAGAAAAATAAGAATGAAAACATAAAATGAAAATAATATGACATTACATGAGGTACAGTATCATGTAATGTTATTTGATTTCACTCGTGTAATGTTATGATTTAATTTTATGTTTTCATTCTTATTTTTCTGATTTCTTATCTTTGTTATTGGTCTTTAGTTGCATCTGTTTGTTTTCAGACATTCTGCTGCGTGCGAAATGGCATTACGCATGTTCATTTTTAACATTATATGCCACTTGTTACATCAAAACTTCATTTGTGCGCACGTAAGTTTGTGGAACAATCGGTTACTCTGACATCGATTGATCAATTGAGCTCCAGTAAAAAAGGCAGTTAAGAGGGGCACAAAGACACTTGTTAAGAAGGGCACTAAGAACACATCTGGGAAACACTCTTATCTTAAGGCTCCCTCTTAGCTGAACGCTTCTTTGGAGCCTTCTTAACTCCTTAAGAACGCTCTTAACTGGGAAACGCGACCATTGTCTGAACGGATTTAATAATAACGTGCACTTAGTTCTGTACATTGTCAACTCTTCTGTTTTATAGCCAACTAGCCATATTCAATAAATCCTCTACAGCATTGACTCATGAATGCAATATGAGTTTTATGGCTTTTTGGAGTTGTCGATGTTTTTGCAGGTCATCGGTGATATCACTAGTTGCAGTAAATGGCACAGTAAACATCTTCACAGTAAGCAAGATCCCACACCGACACTGACAGTGAGATTTCTGGCAATATTCCTCGTACAGCCTCCACCTACATAAGATCGGGGCATTCTATATTTGTCGAATAAAATGTTTTAAAAATAAACCCAAAGGCGAAGATTTGCTCTCATATTTCGCACGAAACATGCGCACTTGTATATCCATGTTGACTCAAGAGCCGCAACGAGTCTGAACAGTGTCACAATGCATGTGTCCCAACTTTTTTGAGACCTGTTGCAACCAGAAAATTTTAAATATGCTCATTTTGTGGATAAAAATGTAAAATGTCTCCGTTTCAACATTTGAAATGTTATCTATGTTCTATTGTAAATAACATGTTGGCTCGTGATCTGAAAGTCATTGCATTTAGATTTTATTCATAATTTACACTTCGTCCCAACTATTTCAGAATTGGGGTTGTATGTATATATATATATATATATATATATATATATATATACACACACATATGGGCCAGGCTCACGAAATGTACGCCACCCCCCCCCAAATGTGTCCACAGGCTAGCAAATCTTATATTTTGCTTAGATCATTCCAGAACCACCATGAATGGATAGAGCTCACCAAGAGCAACTTGGAACACCCCACTTTTGTTGGTCTGCGATAAATCTTTCCCTTTTTTGCCCTTAAAGTTGGAAAAGTGGCCAAAAATGGCACTTTTTTGATGTCCATGTAAAAAGTGAAGTAGTTCACTTTTTGTTTTTTTTTCTATTTAAGTGTGTTCTATTTTTTTTTTTTTTTTCCTGTGGATAATAGACATGTGTAGGCTATGTCTGACAGTCAGCATATGTCCCTATCGTCGTTTTGTGTATTGCGGTGACATTTAATAAATTGTCCACAAGGTACTGGTTTCTGACTTAGATTTTACATTTAGCACTCTAGGAAAATTAAAAAAAGGCCCCTACACCCTAATAATCCTTCAGAATGAAGCAAATATATGGTGCATTAGGGCAAAAAAAAAAAAAAAAAAAACCTCCAACCTACACGGATTGAGTGGGATTTTTGTGTCCCCCAAAAAATGACTTTTTTTAGAAAAGTTTCTGACTTAGATGTATTTTTAAAAAAAACTGTAAAAGATATAGCCAAATTCAATTCACGTATTGTTGTTGGCCTAAATCAAAGTGGAAATCACTGTTTAGATTAATTATTTATTGAATAACAACATAGCTACAGCGCGCGAAGCATTTTGGTCGGTTTCTGACTTAGGGTTTCTGCCTTAGATTTCTAAGTCAGAAACCCGGGCATCTCAGGCAGAAACCGGGCGTATTCGGCCAAATGTGGCCCAGTCATTACACAGGTGGTCAGGGACATGATATTCCATGTTGGTTTGAGATGTTAAAATGCATTTTAGCCGATTTGATCGAAAATACAACCCCAATTCCAAAATAGTTGGGACCAAGTGTAAATTGTGAATAAAATTAAAACGCAATGACTTTCAAATCACACCAGCCAGTAATTTACTCACAATAGAACAGAGATAACATAACAAATGCTGAAAATGAGCAAAATGAGCTCATCTTGTGCATAAAAATGTAAAATGTCTCAGTTTCAACATTTGATATGTTATCTCTGTTCTATTGTAAATAACATATTGGCTCATGTGATCTAAAAGTCAATGCATTTTGATTTTATTCACAATTTACACTTCGTCGGTCGGAGGCCCGACATCGGACCGATCAGCCCACACTCTCAGTCAGAAAGCGGGATCTCAGGCAAAAACTGATGCGGGGCGTGGGCGGCCGCTGTGGCCGCAATTGGTGGCCAATCAGTCATAAACTTGGTCAAATAACATGCACGGGTGGTTGGGGACATGATATGTTGTGTTTTCTAAATGTCTCGACTTGTATTTTTGAAGAATTAATCGAAAAATATTGGTGGCGTCGGCCCACGCTCTCAGTCAGAAACCGGGATCTCAGGCAGAAACTGACGCGGGGCGTGGCGGCTGCTGTGGCCGCAATCGGTGGCTAATCAGTCATAAACTTGTTCAAATAACATGCATAGGTGGTCGGTGACACCAGAAAACACCTACAACAAAATAACAATAACTAAAAGACAGAAAAATGCAATCATCATAAAAAACTCCAGGGGCTCAGGCTAGGGGAACCTAGGACCCAGAATAAAAAAAAAAAAAGAACTGTCAAGCAGCCTGTCCACCAGCCTATAAGTGGCATCTTCCATTGGTAAGTGATCAATTACCTACTTGAGACTCTTATTCTATCTATTAGTTAAGTATTATGGCAATAGCAAGTCAGTCGGGTTGAGTTTGGTACACTTTCACGGGTTTCTGACTTAGTCGAGGTTTCTGACTTACATTCGGTTTCTGACCGATATACCGATATTTTGAGCTAATAGACGCCTGTTCTGGCTTGGTATTGCCTAGGCTACATACTTTCAAGCCATAAAGAGTGTTTCTAGGAGATTTTTCAGTTTTGATATAGGTTTTTATAACATTTTTCAGGTATTTGCAGACCAGAATTTCTTTTTTTCAGCAGCGACAGGATCCCGAGGGAAAAAAATCACTGTTGGGTTTCTAATTTCAGGTGATATACCTCTGGACATCACTTATATACAATTATAACACTGATTGGAGGCTTAAATAACTTTATTATCACTAGTTATAGGCCTCTGGATGGATTATAGGCAAACAGTAGGTTTTCATGTTTCTGACTTAGACGAGCAAGGGTATAGGGAAATGCGTATAACTCACCAAATATTCCACCAATGACCATGATATTTGGTATTCAGAAAGTAGACCTATACCTTTATCACATACAAGTACCACTGAGAGCATAGGTTGCCTGAATTAATTTTACACATTGTGTTAGAGAGCAGTTTGCACTCGCGCAGCAATTTTGCAGCCGCACGCAAAACGTACCCCGACTTCAGGGCCATGGCAGTGTTGACAATCCCGACAGCATATTACCTATATACCATTTTTCCATCAGCTATACTATCCTTCTATACATATCAGGGCATTTTGAGAAGATATAGCTATATCTATGCATGTATGAGGCTTTAGAAGGTATGCATGTCTTGAAACTAAGGCAGAAACCCGGCCCAAAAAATGAGTTGAGGGACCCAACTTTGACCAGGTACCACGAAAAAATGAAAAATGTCGCCATCGCACGGCTTTGGAATATGGTCTCTCAAAACACCTAAAGATTAAAAAACCACTCACAGCTAAGCTCTATGGGTACTTTCATTATTTTTCAGTACCCGGGGGAGGGGCTGGCGCATATGTCATGAGCCTGGCCCATATATATATATATATATAAAAACATAAAATCATGTCGGTTTTAAAAGCCACTCATGTTGGTTTTCAAGGCCAGGGAGTAAAAATATGTTTTTAAGCGTGTTTTAAAAATGTCCGGTGTAGAGGTGGGGTCCTTTGGTGATGGGGCAGATTTTTCCACATTTTAAGGCCAACTACTGCAAAGGCTCAAATTCCTTGCTGTTTTAGTCAGAACCTGAAGTATATAGTGTGAAGTATTTAATCCTTTACAGTACTGTACTTACTATTATCAAAAGATTTCGAGCATTCAGAGAAATCTCTGTTCACAAGGGACAAGACTGAAAACCAATATTGAATGGCCATGATCTTTGGGCTCTCAGGCAGCACTGTCTTCAAAACAGATGGAAATCTGAAGAGGAAATCGCTGCATTGGCTCAGTAACACTTCTGTAAGCCATTGTTAGTGAACACCATTTGTTGCTGTATTCACAAACGCAAGTTAAAACTCTGCCATGCAAATATTAAATCAAGATTCAGAAATGCTACGGCCGTTGCTGGTCCCAAGCTCAGTTAAAATGGACTAAGGCAAAGTGGGAAACTATCCTGTGGTCTGACCAATCAAAAATGTGAAATTATTTTGGGAAGTTATGGAATCCGCGTCCTCCGGACTAAAGAGGAGAGGAACCATCCAGCTTGTTATCAGTGCACAGTTTAAAAGCTAGCATCTATTATAGTATGGGGGTGCTTTACTGCACATGGCATGGGTAACTTGCTCATCTGTGAAGACACCATTAATGCTAAACAATATATACAGGTTTGGGTGATTCATATTCTGCCATCCAGACATCTTTGATAGGGAAGGCCATGCTTATTTCAGCAAAACAATGCCCCAATTACAACACTCTGCACGTGTTACAAAAACATGGTTCTATAGTAAGAGGCTGGGTGCTAAATTGGCCTGCCTGCATTGTGGTGCATAGTGAAAGAAAATATGCCAGAGGAGCCTGCAAAGTGTTGATCAGCTGAAAGCCTATACCAAGCAAGAATAGGAAAATACTTTGGTTTCAAAACTATAACAGTTGGTCAACTCAGTTCCCAAACACTTTCAGAGTATTGTTAGAAGGTGATGCAAAACAGTGGTAAATACTGCCCCTGTGCCAACATTCTTGAAACATATTGCTGTCATAAAATTCAAACTGAGCAAATATTTTTCAAAAAACAATAAAGTTTCTCACTTTCAACGTGATATGTTGTCTTTGCACTATTTTCAATGCAATATAGGGTTTAAATGATTTGCAAATCATTGCATTCTGTTTTTATTTACATTTTACATTCTTTCCCAACTTTTATGGAAACAGGGTTGTAAATTTAACCTACTGTCCCAGCTTGTTCTGATTGAAGTTGTAAGTTCAGTGCAGCAGAATCCACGTGCTCAAGCTATCCAGGTTAAACACGATTTGAGATGATGAAATGAATGCTGAGGCACAGGGTTTATTATATTTAAAATGTAACATACACCAGTTTTATTTGGTCATGATGTTTGCATAACAGTAGTGACAATGGAAATATTTTCTAAGAGTGCAGCTGCATCTGTCTTAAATTATCTTTGGACTGACCAAAAAGTATTATTTTCAGAGCATTTCGAAACCATTTGTAAAAGAAAGCATAAACCAGAGGGTTAAAAGCTGAATTTAAGTAGCCAAACCAAACCAGGGCATCAACCAGCACCGGGGGAATAGAATAACCAATGTAGGGGTCAATGATATTGCACAGGAAAAAGGGGGCCCAGCAGATGAGAAAGACTCCAACCACTATAGCGAGGGTTTTTGCTCCTTTTCTTTCTCGTTGCCTAGATAAATTTTCCCCCTCTACTTGAAACTGCAGGGCCATATCTTTTATGGACATGGCTTGATATCTAGCAACTAGATAAATTTGTGAGTAGATGCCAAGTATGATCAGGCCTGGAATGAAAAAAGAGAATGTCGAGGCAGCTGCTGCAGCAGGACGGCTGAAGAACACTGGACAGCCTCCAAGACACTGCACATTTGTTTCATAGAAATCCTCGCTGCCTCTTATATTCAGCCCAGAGAAGATCATCCCATAAGCAAAGACAGCAGGGATCAGCCAACTGATTGTGATCATGATTAAGACTACAGCAAAGGTGATGAGGGACCCATACATTAGTGGGTCACAGACGGCAAAATATCGGTCAACTGAGATGAATGAAAGATGGAAAATGGATGACGTGCTTAACATGATGTCAGTACTGGTGTGGATTTTACACAGTATTTCACCCATATACCAGCAGCCTGTGACAGACCGTACTGCACTGCAAGGCATCACAAATGCTCCTAAGAGTAAGTCACACATTGCCAATGAGAGGATGAGGTAGTTTGTGGATGTCCGCAGCTGCTTAAAGTGTGCTATTGAAGTAATGACCAGAATGTTCCCACACATTGTTATTGCTATTGTCAAAGCCATGAACAAAGTCATGAGACACTTCATACTCATGGGTAGAACTGTTGTCCTGCAAGATCCACTCAAGTTCTTGAAACAAAACTGTACATCTGTGGTAACAGTGTTGTTGCTGGAGATGTTTGAGAAACCCATCCTCAATGACTGAAGAAAAGAACAAAGGAATAAAACTGTATTGCTCATACTTTAAAACATTTCATTACAACTATAGCATCTGCCTGAACTCTGGTTGCGTCTTTGATTGGAAGGCCTCCCATTTTTCAGTTTTAACTCCATGAAAATAAGCCCTGCTTGAATGCCCTTGGATGAAGGCTCATGTTTTAAAGCTCTTCACTTTTTAAAAATTATGGAATATCACTGACCGAAATGGTAAGAATTTCCATTTTCCAAATCGAAAGGTATGTGTGCTCATAATACACAGAAATGGTTTTTAATACGCTACCACTATTTTAATGCAATGTAATACAAAATGTGTCATATAATACGTACCTGAAAAATTGCCATAGAAGGTTGTGAAAATATTCTATATATTCTCTGAACATATTGTAATTGCCAATCGCACAAATACCTTGTATATCTGTAGTGTGCATCAAGATTGTACAAAGTAATAGCTTCCGCTATTTATCTCTGAAAAGTCTGTGAAACGTAACACCCACATCAGTGACGTAGTATGATGTTTTGGGAACTGCCGCTGACTGTGAATATGGGAAACAGAATCATAAGAATTGAATAAAATCATATTTTAATTAGCGACTAGGGGTATAATGAAGAGGAAGAAATCCAGCAGCCTTCAGGCTGCTGCACAATACAATATTCCTATAATATATCGTTAGGCTCAGCAATAATAATAACAATAATAACTAATTTTCTTTTACATATTTACTTTTGAATATTTTCATTTAAAAACATTATTTTCTGAAAAAAAAAATATTAGAGAGACTGAACTTTTACTCATTATTCTACAGGAATTCATACTCCCTGACAAGGCAGTTAAATAGTGACAAGAAACCATTATAAAGTGTGGCAGAGTGGTCTTGTCAGCACGTTTTCACAAGGCTGTGTGTTCAAGAATGTTGGGCAAAAAAAAAAACAATTCCAGTGATAACTTTTCACTCAGAATTATCTGAATCTGATCTTGTGCAATTTTTTTTTTCTGTCCCCAAAAATTTAATCCACTTGAAAGGTCAGAGATTCGATGATACTCCAACCATCTATTGAAGGAGGAGACCGCACTTCAGAGAAGTATATTTCAGCGGAAAGTAGAATTCTTGAAGTGTCTAAAACGCATATTTTAATTTAATAATAATCCAGTGCGACCCATTTTTAAACCAGCGAGTCTTCAAATTGGCATCAATATCAGGGGGCAGACATTTTTACTTGGGGAATCTTCCGATTTTGAATTTGATCTTCGAAAACCCCACCTTAAAATGCTTAATAACCTAAATTCTCACAGTTTATATCTCCCGATTAGCCACAGTTGCTCAGACTAATTGGTAAAAACCGACGACAGTCTGGTTACTTTTGATAGCATTGTTATGCAATGCAATAAAAAATTATGAGGTGTCTTCTTCTGCTCATAAATGACGATGTAAAATATCAATATGTCATAATTTCAGCGCTTGTGTTGCTTGATAAGCAGCACAGATATGCGTAAATTAGCTTGCGAGGCTGCGAGAATCCGTTCTATATTCTGAATGTTGTCACAGCTAAAGGGGCGCTGTAAGGCAAGTTGGACAGCTGTGTGACAATCCCAAGGACGGGGAAAATAAAGCTTGCAAAGTCTGCAAAAGTTTTGGATTTAGAATGTTTAACGGCAGGCTCGAAACACACCGGTACATAATAAAAGGACACAACACATTTCAAGTTAGAAGCAATAATAATAATTTATTTAAATCAACACCAAAAATACGTCAATGTCTAGGGTATGTAAATCATGAATGTAATGTCGTGCATGTATGGATGCAGTGAAAGTCTTTGTCAAGGTATGTTAGATATGGCAAAGAAAGTAAAAGAGTGAGAGAGTGAGCAAAAAGAAACCAAGAAAAAGCACCATGCTGGTGAGGAAAAAGTATCAAAGACAGTGCCTGCAAAGAAAAGAGTATCAGCCTCAAGGGAGAGAGAGAGAACTCCTTTTAACAACTCCACCCCCCCTAAGTGCAGGTGAAATTAATAATGTATTTTGTTAAGCTAGGCCCAGCCCTGCCCGTGCACTGACATAGCTGAGCCTACCGGGGCACAGATGAACACAGGTGGGCGTCACACCTCCCTCCCTAAAGAGATTTGTTCAAACAAATCTTAGAACACACACAACAAAAAGAAAAATAACACCACGTGTTCCACACACATAACACCATCTCCTAAATCCATGGGCGCCTTAGGATCAGGAAGAGCGATAGGGAACAAAAATCCATGCGAACAAGAAAAAAAATTAAATTCTCGACAACGCATCAGCGACAATGTTATCTTTGCCTGTAATATGCTGTATTTTCAGAGGATATTGTTGAAGGATTAAACTCCAACGCATGATGCGTTGATTCTGGTTCCTCATCCGATCAATAAATACTAACGGATTATGATCAGTATAGACATCTATGGGACTCAAAGATGAGCCCAGGTACACATCAAAATGTTGCACAGCAAGGATCAAAGCTAGTGCTTCCCGTTCAACTGTGGAATAGGCTTGCTGATGGCGTTTAAACTTCTTTGAAAAGTATCCAACCGGGTGTTCCACACCGTCAGAGCCTAACTGCAAAAGAACAGCACCAGCGCCACTCTCATTAGCATCTACAGCGACACTAAATGGGCTGTCAAAATTCGGGGCTGCCAGTACAGGAGCGGAAGCAAGCAAAAACTTAACATTATCAAACGCTTCTTGACATGCCGAAGACCACTCAAAAGGAACCTTAGGGCTAAGAAGGTTAGTCAAAGGCAAAACTACACAAGCAAAGTTCTTACAAAAAGCCCTATAATATTCTACCATTCCAAGAAACCTCCGGAGTTCCCGGCGGGTCTCTGGTACAGGGAAATCATAATGGCTTCAATCTTAGCACCTACAGGTCGGACTTTGCCACCTCCCACTACCTTACCGAGATAGGTGACACTGGCCTTGCCAAATTCACACTTGGCAAGGTTCACAGTAAGGTTAGCCGCAGTGAGACGAGTGAAAAGTTCATTAATCTGATCCAAATAATTACTCCATGAATTACTGTACAGAACAACATCGTCGAGGTATGCATTACAACCCCGCATTCCCGCCAGCACATGATTGACGAGCCGCTGAAATGTGGCTGGAGCATTCATGACCCCAAAAGGCATGACCTGGTACCGCAGGAAATTGTTAGGTGTAACAAAAGCAGACAACTCCTTCGCCCTAGCTGTTAAAGGGACCTGCCAATAACCTTTGAGAAGGTCAAATTTGCTCACAAATTTAGCTGACCCAACACGGTCTACACAATCATCACAACGTGGTAAAGGATAACAGTCTGGTTTTGTGACTGCATTAAGTCTTCTATAATCGGTGCAAAAGCGAAAAGTTCCATCCGGCTTATTAACCAACAGACAAGGGGAGCTCCACGGACTAAAACTGGGCTCAGCAAGACTATGGGTTAACAGATAGTCCACTTCTTTCTGCAACAATTCCCTCTTCCTAGGATTTACATGATACGCATGCTGTTTAATGGGCGGAGCATCGCCAACGTCAATATCATGTTCAATCACAGATGTACGTGTAGGAACATCAGGAAAAAGAGTAGGGAAACACTCTATTAACCCAATAATATCTGCTTTCTCCAATTTAGTCAAGTGGAAAAGATGTGAAGGTAAATCTGCCAAGAACTCAGAATTTCGCAGGCGACCCTCAACAACCGCCTGTGATGGACCTCGTACCCCTTCATCAAGTTCCTCACTGTCAGAATTGAAACAAACATCACTGCCAACACTGGAAATGTGTTCTAAATCACTAGAGCCCCCTACAGGCATGGTAGCAATCACAGCAACAGATGCAGGTGGCAAAGATGGAGAGTAAGGTTTTAAAAGGTTGATGTGACAAACCTGCACCTTCTTCCGCCGATCAGGCTTACTGAGGAGATAGTTGTAATCAGGCAGACACTTAGCAATCTCATAAGGTCCACTAAACAGCCTGAAAGGGACTATTCAAAAGAGGCAACAAAGCAAAAACTTTATCACCAGGATTAAAACTACGGTGTTCAGCCTTTCTATTAAAAAGACTTTGCATCTTACACTGAGCTTTACCTAGTTTCCGTCTAGCAGCAGCTCTGGCTTCATAAAGACGATAGCGAAACCCGCTAACATAATCCAGCACATTGACTGGAGCCTCAGCAGTACTCCATTCATCTGCTAAGACAGCCGTCGGTCCCCGTACCGCATGCCCAAAGACTAATTCGTTAGGACTAAAGCCTGCGCTCTCCTGAACAACCTCTATAATTGCCAGGAGCAGCCAGGGGAGACCCTCCTCCCAATCAGACCCAAGCTCCACACAGTAAGATCTCAATAGGGACTTAAGCGTCTGATGGAAGCGTTCAAGGGCTCCCTGACTTTGAGGATGGTAAGCACTTGAAATGTTATGTCTAGCTTTCAATTGTCGCAATGCCCTGGAGAACTGCTTTGACATGAAATTGGACCCTTGGTCACTCTGAATGACTTTCGGAATCCCAAAAGTAGACATAAAATTAGTAAGAGCCTTCAACACAGACTTGGCAGTGATTGTCCTCAAAGGATATGCTGTTGGGTAGTGTGTAGACTGACACATCACTGTCAAAAGAAAGCTATGCCCTGCCTTGGAGCGAGGCAATGGACCCACGCAGTGAACAATTAAGTGTTCAAATGGATTGGACACTACAGGAATGGGCTGTAAAGGAGCAACAGGAATCTTTTGATTAGGTTTGCCAGTTAATTGGCACACATAACAAGATCTTACATAAGAGGAAACATCTTTCCTCAACTTTGGCCAATAAAACCAACGTACAACCCTGTCATAAGTCTTCCGCATCCCAGTGTGTCCAGCTACCTCATTATGAGCAAGGTCGAGAACAGCTTTCCTAAATTTACAAGGAACAATGACTTGCACAACAGTGTTGGAAAAGCTCTCTTGCTTAAACACAAATCGTCTACACAACAAACCATTTTGGATGAAGTAACATGAGCCAGCAGTTGGGTTTCCTTGAGAAGCCAAAACAAATAAAGGCTGAAGAGAGGAATCAACTGACTGTTCTTTAATCAGCTCCTCACGTGAGACCTTGAACAAATCAGGCAAAGAACTATTCTCAAACTCATTCAAATTTGACATAACTGTTGACTCACCACCAGTCACTTCCAAAGGAGGGACAACTTCTACAGACTCGACCTCATCATATGAGTTTTCATGACCCCCAGTGGAGTCACAGTTGGCAGTGGTAGTCTCTAGCTCTCCTACAGGTGGCTGAGAAGAACTATTATCTGCAACATCAGGAGGAGCGAGAAGAAAGGTGTCCTCTAAAGACACAAAATCGGAGTCAATGCCACGTTTCGCCATAGCATGAGTGACAGCACATGCTGGAAACACATCAGGATGCCACTGTAAACACAGGTCAGGCTTCAGTGGTAACTCAGGCACAGACAAGACAATAGGTGGAGAGACAGCATCATTACTATCCCAAACCTTACCCCCAGCTAAGTCATTGCCCATGATGAAAGAAATACCTGGCACTGGGAGAGACTGACGTACTCCAACCACCACATCGCCATTGACTAATTTGGAAGACAGATGGACACGATGCAATGGCACCTGAACAGGAGTCATTTCAAACCCCCTAACCAACACATGTGTTCCAGTAGCTGTACTGTCACAAAAAGGCAAGACACCAGACAGCAAAAACAACTGCGCTGCCCCAGTATCCCTCAATATGCGCACTGGCACACCACATGACTCTCCAACTAAGGAGACAACACCTTCAGTTACAAAGGGAGTATAATCAATGTCAAATTCACCTTTACCCACTTCAGCAGCAACCACAGACTCAATACTTGCCACCTCATTTACAGAAGACAAGCCAGTACCACAAGATGCCACTAAGCCAAAACTTTTGGTATTCTTATTATTATTTTTCTTAAGAGCAAAACAAGCAGACATCTTATGGCCTGCCTTCTTACAATAGAAGCATGCAATCTCGGTTTTGTTAATGGGAGGCTGGCTAGAATTAGCAGAGGAAGTCGGCTGCGGAGTTTTATCCCCACCTCCGGTCTGTTGTTTAATCTTAGGAGGATCTTTTACCCTGTTCTGTTGGCTAACCCAGCAGCTATCAAGAACACATTTGTGTGTAAGAACATTTATCAGCAAGAACAGCAGCTTGATCAAGTTTCCGCACCTCTTGTTCGTTCAGATAAACAGCAACAGCTTCAGTAAGACAATTCATAAAATCCTCCAATAAGACTAACTGTCTTAAGTCTTCCCTGGACTCTGCTTTCTGTGCACTGCACCACCGATCAAACAAGCACTCTTTCTCACGTGCAAACTCAACATATGTCTGCTGTTCTGCTTTCTTACCATTCCTGAACCTCTGGCGATAAGCCTCAGGGACCAACTCATAAGCATGTAGAATGGTCTTTTTAACTACATCATACTGAGCAGCCTGCTCATTGGCCAGAGCGGAAAACACCTCCTGGGCCTTCCCAGTAAGCACACATTGAAGTAAAAGAGGCCACACTTCTTTGGGCCAATTAAGGGTGGTTGCTACTCTTTCAAAGTGAGTAAAATATTTGTCAACATCCTTCTCGAAGAAGGGTGGCACAAGGTGGATGTTCTTGCTAACATCAAAACCAGGCTGTAGAGGAGGCAGCTGAGTAGGCTCTTTTTTCTTAGCTTCTAACTCCAGCTTCTTTAGCGCAAGCTCATGTTCACGCGCTCTGTCACGCTCTTCGCGTTCCATGCGCCTTAGCTCTAAATCATGCTGAAGCTCCAGCTCTTTAGCCTTTAAAGCCCTGGACTCACTCTCAGCCTTAAGTTTTTCAAATTGCAGCTATTCCGATACAGCAGGTGCCTCTGGTTTCTTAAATACCCCTATAGCCTCCAATTGGTTTTTAACAGCAAGATATAATGTCTCTTTTAAATTCTTTTCTTGTGATGTTATAACCAGGCCATAATGTTGGATAACTTCCAAAAGTTGGGCTTTACTTAACCCAGCTAACAGCTCCTCAGATGGACAGGCCACAAAATCTTCAAAAGACACCATTGTCTCAACAGGTCACCGCAAAAACCCAACAACAAAAAAAATTAAGCCAAATCGCCAAACGACTACGCACACAATAAAAATTTGTGCTAGACCACCTATTCCAACAATAGGCAAATTTCACCAAAGTGTCCTTTAATTTGGCCTAATTTTAGGGCCTAGATGCCTAGAACCAGTTAATGTGGCACAACAACAATTAAAGCAAACAACAAAAGCTCAAAATTTCGAGGCACAAAGCAACGAAAAAGATTTGAAAAAAAAAAAAAGGCTACTATACTCTTCCCCACACAATGGGCCAATAGGCTACAATGTACAATAAATCACCAAAATGCAAAACTGCACTCAAAAATAGCCCATTACTCACTCCCCAAACAAGCTTTAGCCAACAAACAAAACCTTTAAGTTCAACAGGCTACAAGCTACTCTCTCACTTTACATGAAAAAAAAAAACCAAAGTTACTTTTACACAAAGTAGCAATGAAGCTAACAGAGGCTTTACCTCTACCATCAAGTAACTTTGAATCGCCTATGCGTTCGCGCACATAGCCTAAAACATCAATGAGATAGGCTACACAAACATGAACGTCAATCAGTCTAAAAATAGATCAGCGAACGTTCAAGCATCATTCCGCGACAATGTAGCGAGCACACAGCGAACGCCAACAGCACCAAACTAACGCACTTTACTACCAAAAACACATCCACATACACAGACCAAAAATTCTCAACATACCTCCAGGTGAAATAATCAGCTGGTCGCCGCCTTAATCCACAATAGCTGGGTGGCTAACGCAGTCCTCTGGCATCCTAATCCTAACAAAAAAAAAATAATACTACCTGGCCTAGCTAGGCTTCAGGGAAGTTGCCGGTCTTGGGATGGCTAGTTAACGCTGAACTCGCTACAGTTTAAAACTGCACGAAGCGTATCCCTTACAGGAGTTGCAACACACTCCGGACCGGGGCTGTCCCCAAAAACAACAAACTAAAATAACAAAGGCAAAATAACAAACTGTGCACCGAAGGTGAGGCAGAGCCCCACTGGAGCACACTGACTGACCAGAGCCTGCAAACTAATTAGCAAACAACCAGGAGACGCCCTCACCTGGAAGCACGCGAGTCTACGATCCGGATTCTGAACCAATTAACGTTTCTCGCGGACGAGTGACCCCAAATTATGTAACGGCAGGCTCGAAACACACCGGTACATAATAAAAGGACACAACACATTTCAAGTTAGAAGCAATAATAATAATTTATTTAAATCAACACCAAAAATACGTCAATGTCTAGGGTATGTAAATCATGAATTTAATGTCGTGCATGTATGGATGCAGTGAAAGTCTTTGTAAAGGTATGTTAGATATGGCAAAGAAAGTAAAAGAGCGAGAGAGTGAGCAAAAAGAAACCAAGAAAAAGCACCATGCTGGTGAGGAAAAAGTATCAAAGACAGTGCCTGCAAAGAAAAGAGTATCAGCCTCATAGAGAGAGAGAACAACAACTCCACCCCCCTAAGTGCAGGTGAAATTAATAATGTACCAAGCCCCAGCCCTGCCCGTGCACTGACATAGCTGAGCCTACCGGGGCACAGATGAACACAGGTGGGCGTCACAAATGCAATATCAATAATATAAATGTAGGCAATAGGAATTCACCTTTTATCATTTCTAATTATAGGCCATGTATTGGTCTTGGGCGCTCAGTCGATAAATTGTTTGATTGTTAATCAGGCCAGCTTAGATAAAAACAGCTTGCAGGCAGTCAAGCTGTAAAGGGTGAGCTGACTGAAGGCCCTCTGAACAACTCCATGGCCCGGATGAAAGGAAAGAGAACAACTGACGTCACGAAAGAGAATGGCCGTGTTCAAAACAACACACTAACGTACTACTCGCGCTACCGACGACGTCAGATTTAGGGGTGGGGTGTTCACTTATGGGTTGGGAGTGAGTTTGTGTCCGCGAGAAGTTCTCAGATGTATAGTAGATCGGGCAGATATTTTGTGGGTGCATCGTAAGCTCACAATTCATACATAAATTGCCCAAGATGCAACGCGACGTAAACTGCCAGAAAAACTTGCTGAGGAATAACAGGAAGAAGCAGCAACAGGAAGAGTTTGTTCATAGTGAGTAGCATGTAGTGTGACTAGTGTGTAGTGAGAATAGTGTATGTAGATCATTTAGCGCGGTTTCGAACACGGCCAGTAACTGACGCCACAAGCACCGCAGCACTGGCGTTTGATGTACACTCACCCTCTATATAGGGCACTATGTAGTGTATGTTCTACATTGAAAACAATATAAAGAGAGTGAGTGAGCGAGTGGAAAAGAGTGTATACCGAACGCAGCCTTAGATTCCCCAAGTAAAAATAATATCTGCCCCATGATATTTACGCCGATTTGAAGACTCGCTGCTTTTAAAATGCGTCACACTGGATCATTACCAAATTAAAATTTAAAAAACTATGCGTTTTAGACACTTCAAGAATTCTACTTTCCGCTGAAATACACTTTGCCGAGGTACAGTCTCCTGCTTTAATGACTTACAGTGGGCTCCAAAATTACTGGCTCCCCTGACTGGCAATGCAAAAACAAAAAAAAAAATCTTTGAAATATATTTATGGAGAAACTCTAAATAAAAACTTGTGAGAAATACTATACGACATTAATGTTCAAATGGAACCAACCTGTAATGGTCGGCGCGGAGGCCAGGAAAACGTGGACCGGATTCAAGTGCAAAGGTGGATTTGGTTGTAGAGTTTATTGTTGTCTTCCGCGCAAGCCGGAGACAAGCATATAAGATACAAACAAAAAGGAAACAAGGTTCCAAACAATTGGCAAACACTGTAGTAATACTATGGCTAAGAGAAAAGCACATTACATATTACAAACAGTAAGCAAAGGAAAAAGGAAACAAGGTTCCTTCTAAATAGGCTATTCTGTGTTAAAACAAAACAGCACAGAAGAGTTATAATTACAAGTTTTAGAATTTTTTGCGAAACACGTAGAAACAACAGCATAGGTGTGCTTTTACGAGACTCAGCAATGAACATTGGTGCTGCCGCAGTTTAAGTAGCCACTGCAGTGCCTCTGTGGCAACAAGGCACAGGTGAATGTGGTGGCTTGATGAGTGCAGCAGCTGATCCGGGTCTTACTCAGGCGGCGCGCTGGCCCTGGCAAGGTGAGACCTTACACAAGGTCTTACACAACCGAAATCATTTATTGATTTAATTAAGAATTTATTGCCTCCACAACAAGGTTTCACAATTAATGGCACCCTTAAAGATTATTGCAAATAACATCTAAAAAAATTAAACTAAGTATTAAATTCTTGAAGTTTTATCTAAGTGTTAAGAAACTATTTTGTGCTATTCAATCACTTCCTGTTTCACTAGGGTTTATAAATGAGGTAAGAGACATGCAATATCCCTTTGTCATCCAACACCATGAAGTAAACAAAACAACTGCCAGTTCAAAAGAGGCAGATGGTCATAGACAGAAATGCCAAGTCTCATGCCTTAGGCGGGAGTCTCTCCTCTTAGTGGCATTCACATTCTATTCAATCAACGCGCACTGAAGAAATTCACTCGCGGAATTTAAGTCTGTGCATCAAGTTAATCAGTTTCACGTGCATTACGGTGGATTTCCCCACTAAAACAATTTAAACGATCATGAAACACATGCATTGTTTCCAATCCCTGAGTAAAGAGAAGCACGTGAAGTCCGGAGTCATAATCGCTTTCCATGTTACTTGTGATGAGGTGCACCTTTATGCAAGTGAAACGGAAACTTCAATGCACAAGGATTTTAATTCCGCGTGAGAATCTCATTAAGCATTCAATGAATAATTGCGGACTATGGTGAATAAGCCAAAAAAATGCGTGAGACCTACGCCGAATGCGTGAGACTTGGCATCTCTGCATAGACCCTCTTAAATCTGGTAATGGCTACAAGAAGATTCACAAACGATTGAATATGTCACTGAGCACTGTCAGTGCAATTATGTAAACATTCCAAAGATAAGGAATTGTTGAAAACCTCAAAGGAAGAGAATGTAACTGCATTTTGCTCCCCAGGATTCTGAAGAAGATGGTGAGAGAAGCAACAAATTACCCAAGACTCACTGTGAAGGAATTGCAAGCCTTGATGGCATCTTGGGGTCACCAGGTTTCAAACAGCACCATCAGGTGCCACCTCCACAACCACAGGCTCTTTGGACGGGTTGCCAGAATAAAGCCTTTTCTGACCAGAAGACACATAAGCAAGTGCTTGGAGTTTGGCAAACGTCTTATTATCTAGACTGAAACAAGGTGCTTTTGTCAGATGAGACCAAAATTGCATGTTTCGGTCAGATACAGGATCGGCATGATTGCATTGCAACAGAGATGCATACAAGGAGGAGCTCCTCATACCCTTGGTGAAATATGATGGTGGGTCAGTCATGTTTTGGGGCTGTTTTAATTCAAGAGGTCCAGGGGCACTGGTTAAGATTAATGGAATTATGAATTCCACCAAGTATCAGGATATTTTGGCTGACAATCTGGATACCTCCGCCGGAAGGCTGGGACTTGGCTGTAGGTGGACTTTTCAACAAAATAATCACCCAAAGCATACCTCCAGATCCACACAGAAATGGTTCTGTGACAACAAAATCAATATTCTGCAATAGCCATCTCAGCCACTAGGCCTCAATGCAACCGAAAACCTGTGGGGTGAGTTGAAGAGGGCAGTTGATAAACACAAAGCTAAGAATGCGAATGATATTGAAAGGATCAGCTTAGAGCAGTGGTTCTCAAACTCAGTCCTGGGGGACCCCTGTGTATGCTGGTTTTCATTCCAACTACAATTGCAATTCCAGGATTTTAACATTTTGTTTGCATTTCTTAATTAGGTACTTCTGATCTTCAGAGAGGTAATTTACCATCTTAACCCTTAAATGCCCAACTATAGTAAAAGTTGAAAGAAAAATCTATGTATTCTCTTGATATGTCCTGGGGAGGGGCTAATAACAACCCAATAGCAATATTTAATTTTTGGTGACCTTTGACCTCATTTTAGTTTGTGACATATATGTCACAATGGGCATTTCGGGGACCTTATTGCTAAAATAACTTGAATAATAAAACAGTTGACATATAGCTGAAGTATTAGGCATAGCTTATTTTCATTAGCTTACCTGTTTGTCTTCTTTATCCAGTGATGAATGGGTGCTGATCTATCATGTGGATTCCACCATGGGGGCGGCCATATTGGAAAGATTAGCTGGAGCAGCCAGTGTAGTGTCAGTTCCACTTTTATGCATCAGATGGCAGCACTGATGGTCTAAATATGTCACTGTGGACATTAGGTTGCAAAATTTATGTGGGGTCAGTGGTTTTGACAACCTCCAAAATCGTGTGACAAATTTGTCACAGGGGGCCTTTAAGGGTTAATCTACAGAATGTCAAACATAGCTTTGCAATGCCCCAAAGATGACCAATTTTACATTGTGCTCATTGCACGATAGGCAAAAAAATTAAAGTGGTAACAGACCAATAAGATTAATTTGCCAACTTAATGACATAATAGGTAACTTGGTTACTTGCTGTATACGCAATAATTGGCTATTTTTTCCTGATACTTCACCACAAAACTGGTGGGTGTTATTATCATTATCATTATCATTGGCGTTGTTATTACATTCTTCATTATCTTCTTGATGGTTTGGAATGATGGCCAGGTGTACATACCAATTAACAGTCCGCTGATTGACCTCAGTCTTTCATTGCATTGGTAATAGATTACCTTTCTTCATGCATATTGAAATCAATGATTTGAAATTTAATCCACTGAGTACTACATGCCCATAGAAGATTAGTTTTTGATTGCATACATAGACTATTATGGCAAGATGTGATTTAAGAGTTCAAATAATCCCACAGTATAAGCTCCTAGTTTGGATAATTAACATTTTGTTAAAATACTGAGATTGCCATTGTGGTTGGAACAAAAACCAGCGTACACAGGGGTCCTCCAGGACCGAGTTTGAGAACCGCTGGCTTAGAGGAATGGTCCAAAAGCCCTCCAAGTGTGTGCCTTAACCTTGTCAAAAATTACAGGAAAAGACTCCCTGCTGTAATTCAGAGGTGGCTGCACTAAGTACTAAATGAAGGGTGTCAATTAGTATGAAACCTTGATTTTGTTGAAACTTGTTTTGTATTAAATCATTGTAATGATTTTGGTTGTTTCCATCGAAACAAAGTATTTCACACGTTTGTATATTCCGTTTCTCTGTCTGTCTGTCTGTCTGTCTGTCTGTCTGTCTGTCTCTCTCTCTCTCTCTCTCTCTATATATATATATATATACAACCCCAATTCCAAAATAGTTGGAACAAAGTGTAAATTGTGAATAAAATCAAAACCCAATGACTTTCAAATCACACCAGCCAGTATTTTATTCACAATAGAACAGAGATGACATAGCAAATGTTGAAAATGAAAAATTTTACAATTTTATCCACAAAATGAGCTCATTTCAAATTTGATGGCTGTTGCAGGTCTCAAAAAAGTTGGGACAGGGGCCTGGTGTAGCATCCCCTTTTATTTTTAACAGAGAGTGGAGGCGTCTGGGCATTGAGGAGACAAGTTTCTTGAGTTTAGCCATTGGAATTTTATCCCACTCTTGTTTAATATAGGTTTCCAGCTACTGGAAAGTTTTGGGTCTCCTTTGACGGACTTTTTGTTTTATTATGCGCCAAATGTTCTCAATCGGCTAAAGTTCAAGACTGCAGGCAGGCCAGTTCAGCACGCGGACTCTTCTACTATGAAGCCATGGTTTTGCGTTGTCCTCCTGAAACACACAAAGTCTTCCCTGGAATAGATGTTGTCTGGAGGGGAGCATATGTTGCTCTTAAACCTTTATATACTTTTCAGCATTCATGGTGCTTTCTAAAACATGCAAGTGTCCCACACTATATGCACTAATGCATCCTCATACCATCAGAGACGCTGCCTTTTGAACTGAACGCTGATAACAGGAGGGGTGGTCTTTTTCCTCTTTAGCCTGGAGGACACGACGCCCATGATTTCCAACAAGAATGTCAAATTTGGACTCGTCTGACCACAGGACACTTTGGCACTTTGCTACAGTCCATTTTAAATGAGCCTTGGCCCACAGAACACGGCGGCGCCTCTGGATCATGCTGAACAATGGCTTCCTTAAAGCATGATAGAGTTTTAGGTGGCATCTGTGGATGGCACGGCGGACTGTGTTTATAGACAGTGGTTTCTTGAAGTATTCCTGGGCCCATTTAGTAATGTCAATGACAGAATCATGCCGGTGAGTGATGCAGTGGTGTCTGAGGGCCCGAAGATCACAAGCATCCAGTAAAGGTCTTCGGCCTTGTCACTTATGCACAGAGATTCTTCCAGTTTCTCTGAATCTTTTAATGATGTTATGCACTGTCGATGATGAGACCTTCAAAGCTTTTGCAATTTGACGTTGAAGAACATTGTTTTTAAAGTATTCCACAATTTTTTTACGCGAGCTTTCACAGGTTGGAGAGCCTCTGGGCATCTTTACTTCTGAGAGACTCAGCCTCTCTAAGACATCCCTTTTATAGCCAATTATGTTACACACCTGATGCCAGTTAACTTAATTACTTGCTAAATGTTCTTTCAGCTGATTCTCTTATATATTAATTACTTTTTCAGCCCTTTTTTGCCTGTGTCCCAACTTTTTTGAGACCTGTTGCAGCCAGAAAATTTGAAATAAGCTCATTTTGTGGATAAAAATGTAAATTGTCTCAGTTTTAACATTTGAAATGTTAGCTATGTTCTACTCTAAATAACATATTGGCTCATGTGATCTGAAAGTCATTGCATTTTGATTTTATTCACAATTTACACTTCGTCCCGACTATTTCGGAATTGGGGTTGTGTGTGTGTGTGTGTATATATATATATATATATATATATATATATATATATAGATAGATATCACACAGGGTGTATCAGAAAAAAGTACACTCTCAGAAAAATACACCATAAAACTAAAACGCAAAGATGTAACTTGTTGTAAGTTACTATTTGCCTGACAAGAGAAAATTTTCTTATCCTATTGGCAAGCTAGTCAAAATTACCTCAAATCAAGGACAAATTTTTTGTCTTACCAAGAAAAATGGTGATAGAAATAAGTCTTAAAATTAGTAAATTCATCTTACCTGGTATATTCATCTTTTATTCTTTGCAGTGTGAAATCTTGATTTTGCCCAGCGGGTCAGCTCAGGATTTATCACGTTGTTATTTAGAGTTTCTCCAGAAGTATTTTTTTTTCAAGTATTGTTTGTGTATTGCCAGTCAGGGGTGCCAGTAATTTTGGAGCCCAGAGTAAAATCTTTTTTCTGGCTGACAAAAACTAATATTGTTCGTGTTGTTACACAATTTTGGTAATGTTCTCAGCAATTATGACTACCTGAGAGCAATCTACTGAGTGTCCCCTTGCAACCACAATTACACCTGTAGTCAAAGTGATTCAAGAACAGTAAGCATTTTAGTTTGAGAGGAAAATAGCTCAATTAAGGATTGAACTTTAAAGGGTTAAATGACCAATGAGAAATCCAAAAGACTTGCTCTGCCAAATAAAATGCTAAAATCACTGAAAAATTATTTCAGTAATGAAAAGTCATGAATGCACCATATTTCTTTAAACTTTGTATACTTATACTTGGGAGCATAACTCCCAAATCATACTTCAAACAGAAAATTGTAATTTATAAATAGCTGTTGACAGTGTTACAGTATCACTGATTGTCTCCATAAATATTTAGTACTGAAGAGCCATTCTGAAAAACTTTCCCTGACACAATTATTTTAAACACCTTCCGGAACCATGGATAGAAAAATCCATAAATGAGTGGGTTGCATGTAGAATTAAAGTACCCCATCCATACAAGAGCATCAAATACAACCGCAGGTGTAGAATAATCAAATAATGGATCAACAATGAGCACCATGACAAATGGCAGCCAGCACAACAAAAAAAACCCCAGTACAATTGCAAGGGTCTTTGCTGCCTTTTTTTCTCTTTGCTCAGACGTGCAATTGTTATTATTGAGTCTTGCTTTTGTCTTTCCAAAGCTGCACTTTATTTTTCGGGCTTGTACTTTGGCAACATAGAAAATCTTCGTATAGAGTGCCATCATAACTGTGCATGGAATGAAGAATCCCACAAAAGCTGCCATCATCCCCCCTTCTTTATTAAAAAACAAAATGCAGGTGCCAATGCAAGGATTTATGAACAATTCCTCTACACCAACTAGATTTATTTTCGAGAGAATCACCCCAAATCCAAATGCAAAAGAAAACACCCAAGTGATTCCAATAAGAGCTGTAACCTTGCGCATGGTTACTGAAGCCCTGTACTGAAAAGGCTTACAGATAGCTAAATATCTGTCAACAGAGATGAGACCAAGATGCAAGAGGGATGCAATGGACATCATAATGTCAATGCTTGAGTGTAATTTACAAAATGTTTCTCCAAAATACCAACAGTTTTCCACTGATCTGATCATGCTACATGGCATGACAAAAGCCCCCAAGAACCAGTCAGTCAATGCCAAAGAAAGGATGAGGAGGTTTGTTGGTGAATGAAGCTGTTGGAAATGAGAGATCGAAATAATGACCAGCAGGTTCCCACAGACAGTCATCAGAATAGTGAGAGCCATAAATATATACATGGCAACTTTAATTATCATTGGTGTATCTCTTCGTGGGCAGGATCCTATCAGGTGGGGAAAACAGTACTGTGATTCTGCAGAAGCTCCGGTCAAGTTGATATCCAGGCTCTCCATCACTGGAAACTTTCCAAGTTGCTGCCTGAAAAATATATAAATGTAGTTTCATGATTATTTTCTCTTTTTTTACATTGAAAAACACAGTTTACTGGTCAGCTATAATTAAATGATTCAAAATTGTATTTATTTTTTTTAACAAAATGCTGATGATTCTGTTTTCAAGTATAAGTAAAATAACAGTCAATTGGATCATTCATTTTTATTTGCTATATTTTCATTCTAAATTGTGAGTCAATTTTCACAATTACATGTTTACCTTATTCGTTAGTAGCACTGGTTATGCAATGGTATTGAGATACAGCTTGTGGATTTCTGTATTGAGGAGAAAAGAAAATGTATTTTCTAGTCAGTCTTCAGCCATTTTGTCTTCCCAATACATTTGCTTGAAATGGTTTCATTTCAATGGATCTCAGTCAGAGCCCGAGATCAGCGTTGATTTTCCTGCTAATTATATACCTCCCTAGAAAAGAGCAACACCTCTCTGAAAACTGGAATGACGTGTGAGAGAAGCTGTGGAACGGGTTTCTGTAGCCATGGGATTCTGTGAAGTGAGATCACTGATGAAGGCAACACCTTTTTCCTTTTATGTAATTTATAATTAACTTCTGTAATTCAATACCATATTACAATGGGGGACAAAAGTGCTTTTTATACAGTATGTGCCACATATTTATAGTTACCAATGGTAGGAGATCTTTAAAATGTAACATAAATGAGAATTGTACATGAATTTAAATGCAAATCTTTTAGCCTCTCAGTCTTCTTTCAAGAATCAGGGCCCAGATTGTGTTTGAAAATGTCTTTTACTGACTGACTGACTGACCGAAATACCATAAAATTCACACGTGTATGGAACACCATTTAAGTCAATATAAATAAATAATTGATTAAATACTGTACGTTAAGGTCCCATACTATGCTGTATTTAGTTGTTTACAATATGTCCAGTGGGTCTTTAAAATAATGTTAAGAATTCAGTTACAAAAAAAACACACACATCCAGGCCTAGTGAGACCTCTTCTATCACCCCATCTGTGCCAGCCTGAAACACGAGCTGTTTTGAAATGGGCGGGGAGGCTATGCTAATGAGGCGCTGCTCTGATTGACTGCTTGGCCGCTTCGATTCTGGGGGAGGGTGCAAACCTGAAAAACCAGGAAACCAAGATGGCTGATATTTCAGGACAGCTCTTCGCGGCATGTATTGCTGTGAGACTGTACTTGTTTGATCCCAAATCTGATACCGAATGGGAGGAGGAAGCAATTAAAGTATTGCAGCGACGTTTACAGCAGGATTTCAATGAGTGGCAAGTTGAAATTTTAGTGTTTTGCTCGTACTGTCTCGCCTTGCACGCATGTGATTGTAACTGTACTGTTATATAGTCATATTATATACCCACTTAGCTATCCAGACGAAACTTTGCTAAAAGCTCCTGTTGACCATTTCCACCAAAACGAAAGGTAATTCCGAAACGAAGCTACTGAATGATTTCGTAGCAAAAACACACAAACGGTGTAAGCGTTGCTTATGTGGAGCAAGCAAATCGATAACTTCTACCGAAAAAAAAGAATCCCTATCCGATCTACTCTATTTTTTCAGCTTTCTATTTGCCAGAACAATTTTCAAAGGTGGATAAAATTACGCCACGGCAATGCAGAGAAATTGTTTGTTATACCAGACACGTTATAGTGCGTTTCGTGATTGCTTTCACCGCGGTAGGATCAGAGAGCTATACCCACAGCAAGGCAAAGTACTCGGCTGACCCCGGTGATGGATAAGTAAAACGATCGTTTCACAGCGGTAGTAAACAAACCCAAACACGTACCCTAAGCTCCACAAAGCCTTCGTCTGGTGTAACTGCAGACTTATCAGCCCGACTTTGCAGACGCGCACAACACCTCTCCGGTTAGCTTCAACTGTAGCAGCTATGGTCAGGTAACGTTGTGATGAAACTACCACCTTGATGCTAACCAAAGAAACAAAAGCATACCATTCTGAATTACTGCACATAAATTAACCAGGAGCATTTTTCAATTAGGACGGAATGCGAACTAACATTTACAGACAGTAAGTCCCGTTACGTGGCCAGTTGTACCAAGTATCCAAATTACAAATAAGTGTAAAAAGTTAGCTTCAAATGAGGTTTATGTTCACACAACTTCTGTTGAATGTCCCCTGATATTACTCTTGCATATTTAGGACACAAACATTAGCAACAGTAACTTAGCTACGTTTGCCGGAGTGCTACAGCCACATTCAACGGGCTATCACGTTAGGTAGGCTTATGCAGTAAAGCAACACAAAATGGTAAAACTTATTGCTTCCGCATCTGTGAGTCATGGACAGTTGCTACCGGTCCAGGCCTTATCTTCAGATATTTTACAAAGCTTGCATTTGAGGCCAATTGTTAGTGCTAACTATCGTTTGCGGTCCTGCTAGCCACGTGTAACACGTTAGCTTCGCTTACATTACTTGCTGTTATATCGTTACGTACAGCTTGTGGCTCTGAGCGCTTGATCAATGCAACTGCGCCAGGTTTGAGAAGCGGCTAAGACGCATATCCAGCATTGAATTATCCTTTATTGACAAAGCTGTCTTCAGTGAAATGCCGAGTACAAACAGCTAACGATCCCTTTGAGTATGGCTGTTTGCCGCCAGCAAACAAAAAAGCTACCCACTGATTTCTGGTGGCATCATCTTTTGGAAGAGAAAATATTTGTGCTTTTTTTTCGCATCTGAAAAAAAATGCGGAGGAGCAGCTTTGGGAGACATACTGACGAAACTGCACCTCAAATGATCTGCGGTTCTTCTTCTTCTTCTTTTTCTTTTGTATTTCTGTAAGTGTAGACGCTACTAAGGCGTAATATGATCCGCGATTGTTTGTACCTGCTAGAATAATTTCCAGGGTCCAGCGCCGTGATTGGCTCTGGCTAGGTCTGTACTAATTGGACGGCACAACCTGACGTCAGGTTTTGCCTAGATCTCTTCAAGATCTCGGGACAAGCTGTTCAGAGAGGAAATCACGTTCAGGAAATCACGTTCTCGGAGTAAGGCAAAACCCCTGTATCTTATGTTTAGAAACTTAACTGAGGTTGAGTATGGACATCCAACATTATAACATTACTTATATGTTTTAAAAGAGGGATCAGCATAATAGGTTCCCTTTAATAAATTCATATGCCAAGAAAATAAATAAATAATGCTACAATATAAATACTGAAATAAATAAGAGGAAAAAATATATAATGTGTTTATATGAATGAGATTTAGTTCAATAAATAAATCAATAGGTTCTTACATTCAAATGAATAGGGCGTTGGTTGTGCACAGATTCAGACCAAAGCAACAAAACCCCAATGTCGGTGGGCCTACAAACACTCAGAAACAGAAGAGAGAGAGAACGCTTCAGACCAAAGCAACTAAACCCCAATTTTGGTGGGCATACATACACTCCTAAACAGAAGAGAGAGAATGCTTTGTGTTTAACTCAGAATCTTACTTTTTTAAATAATTTAAATGTCTTCTAGATGACATGTAGTGGGCCATACCTCATCAGAATTTTCATGAAGACTTTTTATGTTTGCAGCCCTTTTCTCTACCAAAGTCATGAAAATAAACTGAAATACAATGTAATTCTAAATCCTACAAGTGTCTTGACTCAGTTGAGCCATTCCCTTCCTCTCTGTGAAGCTGAAATCTTGAATTACATTTGTATAAAACCTTAAATAAAGTAACACATAAATAGCCAGATTTGGCATCTGCTCATAGGGGTTACTTTAGTTTGCAAGGTGTTTTCACTTTCGGGTTCACATTTATTCATTTGGTTTCGTATAAAATAAAACATGCTGAGTGCAGGGGACTTGTATTGAGACCAACTATCCTTATGGCTTTAGAGTTTGGCAATTGTTGAATTATATTTTCTGTCTGACATTGTCCTGATGCATTGGAATTGCAGTCACTATTTATATCCCAGAAACAAAGTGTTCAGGGATATTGTGGATTTGCCTTTACTGCCATTGCTGCAGATTTATTGTATTTGCATGAAGTTTTAAACAGTTTTTTTGGGAATCGTCCAAAAAAATTTTTAGTGCATAGAAGACAAACACTTCTTTTCTGTGACCCTATGTCTTTCCCTGTAGCAACAACACCAGGTCAAACTTAATATTTCAAATATAGTGACTCATAATCTTTTGAAAGGAATCATGTCACGTTTATCGGGATCGTTTCTATTGCGGAAAGAAGTCTTGTAATCGATGTTGATCACCCAATGACTTTTGCTGTAGCACCACCGCCAAGCCAAACTTTTAATTTTTAGCTCAACTGGACTATTTCTGGTGCATAGAGTCAGACTTTTGCTGATATCAGTCACCTAATGACCTTCTCAGTGAAAGACTGTTATTTGAATGTCCAACCAAGACGTCTCTTTATGGTTCAAATAATGACGTCTGGGACATGACCGGGCCATCATCTGGATGTCCTTCCTGATTGTTTTAGCAGCGTCAAAATATGATGTTACCACATTTAATCTTTCAGGCATAGATATTTTTTATTTCCTCATACACGAAACCATTTCATATGGTTTCAAGTTAATTCCGAAGAGATTCTTTCGATGTTACAACAGATTTGCTCAATTGGATTAAGGCCTGGACTTTGAGCAGGCCAAGTCATAACTTTGATGTTACTAGATGTTTGTTTCCGACTGAGATAATTCTTGCACAACTTATAAGTTTGTTTAGGGTCATTATCTTGTTGAAAATAAAATCCCCGCCCAATCAGTCTCTTTCCAGATGATAATGCGTGCCCCATGAGGATGCTGTTTTACTTCTTTTGATCTGTGATTCTGTCAATTTTTATGAGATCACTGGCTCCTTTCTAGCACACTGAACCCCAAACCATGATATTACCACCTCCATGTTTTACTGAAAGGGTTAAACAGTCATTATTGAAACGTTCTCAAACTCTACGGTGGACATAAGTTCTGCACAAATTTTGATTCATCGGTCCAAAGGACTTGTTCCCTGTCCATTGGTGTCCAATCCTTGAATTTTTGGCAAACTCAAAAATTGATGATGATGATTGTGGGTGATTGTGGGCCTTAAAGTAGAACATGGGCCCAGGCGAGAATTTTCACTACTTGCTACCACCTAAGGTGGCAAATTCTAGTTTGGTATTTTCAAAAACCATTTATTTTTAGATGATATATCTTAGTCACAGCTCACCTTCTAACACTCAAATATGGTTTCCAATTTGTATTAATTAGTCTTTACACCTCTATTCATCATCATCATCATCATCCATGGTCACGGCAACTTCTACATCCTCCTCCTCCTCCCTCTGATAGGTGCAGGTATGTAGCTTGCACATTTCTGTGCACTTTATTTCACAGGCAAGGCAGCACCAGTCTAGAAGCTTCCAGGTCTTGTAGGACATAAGTTCCAGGTGCGGGGGGTCCTCACATCCAGTCTAACGTTAGCATACCTGTAAGAATAAGTGGAAGATCCAAGCTACATGTATTGATGTCCTAGCTCTTGCTCGTCTACTTGCTTTTAGTTTTAATGTATGTCACTATTCTCTGTCTTATGTCCGTATATGTTTTATTTATTATTATTGTTTATATTATTCTGGAAAAATTGTTTTGCCTTTTATCTGCCCTTGCTGTATGTGAATTTTGTGTAATTTTTAACTGTTTTGTTTGTCGCTAAATTCCCATTGTAAATGTCTATTTTGTAATCAGGGCTCCCCTGCAAAAGAGACCTCGGTCTCAGTGGGACTTCCGGCAATAGAGGTTCATAATAAAAATAATAATAGTAATTTCACTGAGGAGCCCAAATGTCCAGAAATTAACTTTAACAGGGATTGCAACAGAGGTTGATGATTTCAGCTGAAACCTAGCCGGAGGTCTGGGGGCCGTGGGCCCCGAGCCGGGTCCAGGGCAAAGCCTGGTAGGGAGTTCAGGGGGCTTTACCCCCTGAAGCCCCTGGGTTTTGAAAATTTGTGTATTAATTAGAAGTCATCTAAACTATCAATAACTAGATACACAGACATATTGCCATGCTAAAAAAAAACTGGGACTTACTTGTTATTCATGTCTTTTCACTCTCTGTGCATGTTCCATAATTGCAATACAACCACGAGAACCATAGTTTATCAAATGATTGCAGTATGTACAAAGCACATCGCACTTCTTCACAAAGTTCGCTAAACTTTCCGAGACTTCTTCAAATTTACTTCCGATTTTCACCTTGACGGCAGCAACTTTGTCAAACCATTCCCATCTGAACTTCTTCCGTCCTTGTCGATCTCTTTGATCAATAACTTGTGTTCGCGTGTGAGAATTTTTACCATTTCGCAAAAACACTCGAGAAACTCAACTTCGTTTCAAGAACTCGCCAATTTGCCACCACAGAAACATTACCAGGGGAAGTAAGGATTCTGTAACACCCCAAAATTAATTTATCTGAGATTGAATAAATTAAAGCACACGTTCGTTATTTCAATCTACCTGCCACCTTTAAAAAAGACAAAGGACTGAGGTCTAGTTAAATATTGAGACAGTGATAACACCAGCAAAGTGCAGTGTCTATAAATGCACATGTTCAAGGCTGTTCATGCTCGCTAACTGAAGCTCCATTATGCTTTAAGCTGAAATCAGATATCACACAGGCCATATAGCTTGTTCCAAATGAAACAAACATGTTTAACGTCAGCTGGCTGGCCACACAGCCAAGCTCATTCAGCATCCAGCAAATCAGTTTATATTTTTAGCAATCTATTGAAAATATTGGTCATGACGTTAGTAAGTTGCATGTGGAATAAGTTGAATCATCGGAGCGAGAAGAGCGACATTACGTGGCAAACAAAGGCATTCTCGTCGCGAATGATTACTGGCCAGTGCAGAGCTATATTAACTTCAGATCGGACTATTTCTGAAATATGCATTTTTTTTGTGGGATGATGGGTCTTAGCTGACCTAGGTAGTTAATATTGTGTGCTCATTCCTAATCATGCTACTGTTAAGACTTGAAAATCACAACAAAGAAAACCAGCAATGACAATTTAAACAAATTTATTCTTCACTGATTAAAAAAAAAAAAAAAAACTTCTACAAATAATCCACAGTTTAATCTTATAATAACACTCTAATGCCACTATGTAACTCTGTTGCCAAAACAAAAACTCTCCCCCTACTGACCAAAATCACAGAATTTATATAGACTAGCAACATTCTGGAAAGATCTACAGGATTCCTGGGTAATCCCGCCCCCTCCAGGCAGGAAGATGCCAGAATCTTCTAGAAAGCACTAGTCTATTTCATCACAAAGAAGTGGCATTGCATCAGATCAGGGTTCTCTGCAGACATACCACCAGAGGGTGCTAAACGATGAACAAAATAAACAAATAGCTGACCAGTAAGGCAGCACAAATAGTATGTAACAAATCTATTTACAAATGATATACAGTGCTTTACATAAAACACTCATACATAACACTACCCAACAGAGGGAATTTGATCAATTTCGGTATTACGTTTATTAGGTTTACTGACTCATTCAGCACACGGTGGCAAGCATAGCCAGGTTCAATAATAAATTACACTCCAAGGGATATTTCAATCAACCAGTTAAGCATGTGTATTTTCATATTATGGAAAAGTCTCAACAAAGAAGGACCGAAAATATTAAGCAGCAGCTTCCTGTGAACTGTTGCGATATATTGCCGTATACTGTTGCTATGGTGTTAAGCACCACGGAGAGCATACAAGCACTCCATTGTGAAGTCGCTCCAGCTGGTAGACCATATTTTATCATAGTTCTATTTGCACTGGTAACGTCATACCTGCCAGTACCCCCCAAAAAAATCGGATTTAGACAAATCTCGAGAACGATTTATTGTGATCTGAAATCCACGGATTTCCGTGGATCCGCGGAGAATTGCCATCCCTGCTTTAATATTGCAGCATTAGAACAAGATGGTAAACACTCATTTATTAATTTATTATCCGCATACTTTTATCGTTTTCCGTCCATGCCCATTTGGCTCTGGTATGTCTGGCTGTCCGTCCAGGCAGTGCCACCAGACTGCTGCTTGGTAATTGGCTCACTGTACATGCAGCTGTAAGCAGTCCCTGCAAGGGGGAGGTAGGCTGGACTCCACCCCTTTTTGTGCAGAACAGCAGGTAGCAAAGATCATTGACATCACATATGTTAGATGATGGTGCATACATCCTGCAGACAAATGATTCCATATCTCTGCATAATTCCACTGATACATCCCAGGATGTTCCCGGGGATTTGAAGAACTCTTGACATGTCCTATTTCCTTTGACAAGTTTTGGAGCACTGAGTCTTCCTCGTCCTGCAAAAGCACTTACGCTATCACAACCTGTAAAGGCATGAATACCTACAAGAGCGTCACATAGGTCATCTCCATGGAGATCAGCAAGGCTGCTCATGTTGATATATCTTGTTTGATTGTGAGTCCCACACTTCAGATACAGGGTGTAGTTGATCATCTCACAGTGCCCAAGACAAAGGATCATGACATTTGTATCCTCAGTCACGATCACTGTAGTTTTATAGCCATTCTGGCTGACATGATTGGCATGTAGGGGCATGCCTCCTCATGGGAAGACTTCAGCTCCTCCATAACTTTCCAATCTTCCAATCGTTACTTGCCATCACCCTCAGACATCTCAGACCCCTCGTCTCATGGTCAGTTTGGGTTGCTGTCCTGAATCTGTCACGTACAGGCTGTAACCAGACGTGGAACTCATGAGCTACTGTAGTCACTCGTGGCTGCCCTGAGTGCGGTGGGTCAGCGACAGTGCCTGTTTTCTATTCTCGGACAGACAGCCGACTGATTGTTACCCGGTGATCGTGAGGATGACGTGCAACTTCTCAGTGGCTGAGACCTGCTGGTAACATGCCAGTGGCTCTTTTTCCTCTCCTGTGTCGTAAGCTATTCCATTTTCTTGATGATGTAGCATATTTCATTTTTATTTGTTGGCTTTATGTAGGCTATTGACCACACCCAAAAGAACAAGTCAAGCGTCATTGTACACATCGCAAACAGCTCAATATTTGTTATTACTGAAGCGCTTGGTGCGTTTACGTGGTGCGCGCCAGCATTAGACTACCATGCGTTTTCTTTATTTCCACTCATATCTCACTGGAAAAACAATAAAAATGGATTGATTCTTGAGTTTGGGGCAAATGCAGTACATACCTCACGGCTGCGTTTTAAATGGTGCTAAGTATACAATCGTGCAAAAGAGCAGGCGTGAGCATGACAGGGAACCTTTAATTTTGTGGATATATACATCAGGATTGGCTGAACTGTGTAGGCATTACAGCACTTTTATATGAGCCCCCCCACCCTCCCCGTTTTAAGGGACCAAAACTATGTGAACCACTGGCCGTTCCATGGCTAGGTGTGTTTTATTCTCTAATAATTTCATTTATAAAGGTGAATATACAAAAGGCCTACAAGTGTTGCATTTGTATTTAGAATCTGTTGCTCCTAACTCTCAATATGAAATCAAAACCTATTATCAGGCTGTAAAATCAAAATAAGCCCTCCAGAGAAAACACAAAACCCATTAGGTGTGGCCAACTAAACAATGTGGTTCATTCTTTGAAAAAATTCAGTTCTGGTAAGCTCAGGAACACAAACAGGCTTGAAAGATCATGGATGACAACTGTGGTCAATGACAGAAGAATTCTTTCCCTGGTTAAAAAACAAAACCCCGTCACAACAGATCACCACTTCAACAACACTCTTCAGCAGATAGGCGTATCAGTGCCAATGCCAACAGTCATGAGAAGACTTGTTATTCGTGCCAGAATAAATATAGAGGGTTTATCTCAAGATGTAAACCATTGGTAAGGCTAGCAGGAAATTTTCCAAAGGCTTTATTGTTTTTGAACAATATCCTGTGGAAAGATGAAAATCTACTTGTACCAGAAAGAAGGGAAGAAAGGAATATGGAGAAGGGAAGTAACTGCTCGTGATCCGAAGCTTACCCTCTCATTTGTGAAGAATGGTCATGAGTGGGAATGAATAGTTTCCAGTTGAGATGTTTCTCTTGTATTTACTGGAGATTAGTCTGTTGAAAAAAACCTAGAGGATGAATTTTTAATTGTAAAGGACATATTATCTGCTCAGATTTAGCCAAATGCATCAGGATACACTGGAAAATACTTCAAGATGCAGATATATGATGACTTGGAAGCATACAGCAAAAACAACCCAAGATTTATAAGGCAAAGAGAAATAATCTACAATAGACCAATTAAATATATGACCTGAATACAATTTAGCATGCATTTCACTTGTCGCAGACAAAACTGAAAGAAAAATGCCCATACAACAAAGCAGAAATTGACGACAGTGAAGGCCTGGCGGGGCATCAGCGGGGGGAAGGATACCATCTGATGATGTTTGTGGATTCCATACTTCAGGCAGTCATTGCCTGCAAGGGAGTTACCACCGAGTGTTGAAAATGACAATTTAATTGATGAGTTTTAGCTTGTCCAATCACTTTTGAGCCCCTAAAATTGAGATGACCGTGCATGGATGTACAAACCCCAATTCCAATGAGGTTGGGACGTTGTGTAAAATGTGAATAAAAACAGAATACAATGATTTGACAATCTCATAAACACCCATTTTATTCACAATAGAGCACAGACAAGATATCGGATGTTAAAAGTGAGACATTTTACCATTTCATGAGAAATGTTAGCTCATTTTGAATTTGATGGCAGTAACACGTCTCAAAAAAGTTGGGACACGGGCAATAAAAGGCTGGAAAAGTAAGTTGTACTGATAAAAAAAAACAGCTGAAGAAGCATTTTGCAACTAATTAGATTAATTGGCAACAGGTATGTAACATGACTGGGTATAAAAAGAGCATTTTAGAGAGGCAGAGTCCCTCAGAAATAAAGAAGGGCAGATGTTCACCAATCTGTGAAAAACTGCGTCTAAAAATTGTGGAACAATTTCAGAAAAATGTTCCTCAACATAAAATTGCGAAGACTTTAAATGTCCCACCATCTACAGTGCATAAGTACATACATCATCAAAAGATTCAGAAAATCTGGATAAATCTCTGTGCACGAGGGACAAAGCCAAAGGTCAATATTGGATGCTTGTGATCTTCGGGCCCTCAGGCGGCACTGCATTAAAAACAGGCATGATTCTACACTGAAATACACTGCATGGGCTCAGGAACACTTCCAGAAATCATTGTCTGTGAACACAGTTTGCCGTGCGATCTACAAATGCAAGCTAAAGCTGCATCATGCAAAGAAGAAGCCATATGTGAACACGATCCAGAAATGCCGCCGTCCTCTCTGGGCCAAAGTTCATTGAAAATGTTCTGTGGTCAGATGAATCAAAATTTCAAATTATTTTTGGAAACCACAGGCACCGTGTTGTGCGGTCTAAAGAGGAGAGGGACCATCCAGCTTGTTATTAGCGCACAGTTCAAAAGCCTGCATCTCTGATGGTCTGTGGGTTGCATTAGTGCCATGGCGTGAGCAGCTTACAGATCAGGAAAAGCACTGTCAACGCTGAAAAGTATAAGGAGGTTTCACAACAACATATTATCCCATCCAGACACCATCTCTTTTAGGGAAGGTCTGGCATATTTCAGCAAGACAATGCTAAACCACGTACTGCATCCATCACAACAGCATGGCTTCACAGTAGAAGAGTCTGGGTGCTGAAATGGTCTGCTTGCAGTCCCGACTTTTCACCAATAGCAAACATTTAACGCATCATATAACGGAAAATCCAGAAAAGAAGACCCAGGACTGTTGAGCTGCTAGAATCCTACATTTTGACAAGAGCGGGACAACATTCCCCTCCAAAAACTCCAGCAACTGGTATCCTCACTTCCCAGACGTTTACAGACTGTTGTTAAAAGAAGAGGGATGCTACACAATGGTAAACACAGTCCTGTCCCAACTTTTTTGAGATGTGTTGCTGCTATCAAATGCAAAATGTGCTAATATTTTTCATGAAATGGTAAAATGTCTCACTTTCAATATCCGATGAGTTGTCAATGTTCCATTGTCAATAAAATATGGGTTCATGAGATTTGCACATCATTGTATTATATTTTTATTCACATTTTACACAATTTCCCAACTTCATTGGAATTGGGGTTTGTAATTCCTACATGTTTCAGACAATTATTTAGAGAAAAACCCTAAACTGAAGTCTGAGGTCTTCACTTTGAGTATATCTTGACTGTTCTAATTTTAATTGTGGTGGCGTGCACCGCTAAAATGATGAATATTGTGGCATTGCTCAATTATTGATATACCTAATTGTACATAAATGGCTTAAATGTGTTTTTTTTTTTTTTTTTTTTTTTGGGATCAAGTAATACTATTCTTTACACATGAATGTCACAGTGTGCACTCAAAGAAATGAAACCCTATGAAATGTTAAATTTACTTACATAATGTTATGTCAACTGGTTCCATGCAATAGCTTTGCATAACCTTTATTTGACTTCTAACATTTTTGGCCAGTTTAATTAATTGCATTGAGTGGAATGTACTTAACTCAGTTTTGTGGAACCAGTTGAAATAACATTATTAAGTAAATCTAACATTACATTGGGTTTCATTTTTTGAGTGTGGCCATCTGATCATGACTATTTCACAACCAACTAAATGGTCAATCAAATATTTTATAAAAAAATAAAGACCCATGAATTTGTATTTTTTGTAACAATACAATTACCAGTGTTTCCTGGATTGTAAGAGAGGGTCGGACTGAACCATTATTGGCAGTGGAAACAATGTCACCATCTGGCCATCCACATCATATTCATGTTATGATGTGGCCAGTCTTACAAGTAAATATAGTCAAAGGGTGGTATTTTAAAACTTCTCATTTATAACTGTATTTTAATCTTTTTATAGTTGGCTGTACGAGGACTTGGATCTGTAACAGTGATGACGATATTTTTAGCCACTTACTTGCACAGTTCTGCGAGAGTGACTTTGAAAGGTCATTGTGCTTTTTTGAACAAAACATTTTATTGCATCTTCTTCTGTTGGTGCTTTGCAGAAGTTTTTTTTTCCAACTGACTGAGCATCTTCTTATATTGCTGCTTTCCATGAGTTTTTTTGCCGACTAATTGGCACACTAATGCTCTTTCACTGTTCAGCCACACAAGCTTGCTTTATTTTACCTCCGCCAGGAAGGGTATGCTTTTAGAACAGTTTGTCTGTTTCTTATTTGCTGAAATTCTCAATTTTGACGCCAATATGAGTCATTTGAGCTTATTCACTTGTTTGTATGTTTATTTGTTTGCATGCTTGAATCAGTCTGACCTATAGCTTTCAGTATGATACCAACCCTCACTAAACTTCACACATAAGCAGGCCTTGGTCCAAATTAGAAACCTGTTGCTTTCTGTGAAAGTGGGTCATAGTTCAACAAAGGCTTACGTTCAAAATTTTGGCAAGCTCTCAGTTGATACAACATTCATTTTTTAGACTTAATATTTTGTATTTGAAAAAGTCCATCTCATCAGCCATTGCATTATTTTCTGTCATCATGCAGTAAAACTATTTTATAATCTAAAAACTGAGTTATTGGACACTTCATGACATTTCCTAAAATTTATGAAAGTTTAACTGCATGAAATTCCAAAATGCGATAAAGGGCCACTCAGAGCAAAATAATTTTTTCTGGGAGCCTTGTGGACAGGCGTTTGGTGACACAAAAATCAACCTGAACATTTAATAATAGAGTTTACTACTCTCGTTGGTCTCTAGCGTCAACTATTGGTCAGCTGGGGGACTGCAGCTGCAGAAGTGGGACATATGCAGGCTACATAATCCTCCAATGACAAAGGCTGTGCATGATTGGTTGTGAATCTCTTTTGTGCAAAGAAGCCTGAAACAGCTAGTCGTCACTTGAGTCAGAGCAGGTTGCATTGGTAGACTCAACAGTTTGGTTGAGTTAAGGGTTGGAAAAAAGAGTTTAATTCTAATGATATGAAAGTGACTTTACTGTTAAAAAAACTGTTAAAGGCTATCTGTATAAATGTTTAGTAATGAGGAGCCTTTCTGGAAAAACCTTTCCTGATACTATAATTTTAAACACCCTTTGGAACCAGGGATAGAAAAATCCATAAATGAGTGGGTTGCAAGTAGAATTAAAGTATGACAACCATATAAGAGCATCAAGTACAACAGCGGGAGTGGAAAACCCAACAAATGGGTCAACAATAAGCTGAGTGGAAACTGGCAGCCAGCAGAGCACAAAGACCCCCAGTACAATGGCAAGGGTTTTTGCTGCCTTTCTCTCTCTTTGTTCTGATAGACTATCTTTCTTTTCATTTTGAGCTCTTGTTCCCAAGCTGGCCTTGATCTTCCTGGCTTGTACTTTTGCAACGTGAAAAATCTTCATATAGAGGACTATCATCAGTGCACATGGCATGAAGAAGCCCAGGAAAGCAGCCATTAAAAATAATTCCTCCTCACCAACTGAATTAGTTTCGTAGAAAATCCCTCCAAACCCAAATACAAAGGAAAAAATCCATGTGATTCCAATTACAGCTGCGACCTTTTGCATGGTTACTGAGGTCCTGCACTGAAGAGGCTTAAAGATGGCTAAATATCTGTCAACAGAAATCAGACCTAGATGCAACAGTGAAGCAATAAACAACATGAGGTCAAGGCTGGAGTGTATCTTGCAAAATGTTTCTCCAAAATACCAACAGTTTTCCACAGATCTAATCATGCATATGGCATAACTAAAGCTCCCAAAAACCAGTCAGTGCAGGCTAAAGAGAGGATGAGGAGATTTGTTGGAGAATGTAGACATTTGAAATGAGAGATCGCGATGATCACAAGTACGTTTCCACAGAGAGTCATCAGAATCATGACAGCAAAAAGTACATATTTTGCTACTTTGATCGGGGTCAATGTTATCGTTCGTGGGCAAAATCCTTTCAGGTTAGGGAAACAAGATTGAAGTTCTGTGGAATCTCCTGTCAAGTTAGGACCAAGAAATTCCATCATCGGCAGGTGGACACCTTGGGTTAGGATCTAAAAGAAGCAAAAAATTTGTGTGATTATTTAATATTCCTCAAAAATACTTTTAAAGAAGTGTGCAATTTCACAGTAGCGTTAAATTTGTAATAATAAACTGTATCATACAACCCCAATTCCGAAATAGGTTGGGAAAAATTGTAAATTGTGAATAAAATCAAAACGCAATGACTTTAAAATCACACCAGCCAGTATTTCATTCACAAAAGAACGGAGATAACACAGCAAATGTTGAAACTGAGAAATTTTACAATTTTATCCATAAAATGAGCTCATTTCAAATTTAATGGCTGCTACAAGTCTCAAAAAAGTTGGGACAGGGGCCTGTTTACCATGGTGTAGCACCCCCTCTTCTTTTTAACACAGAGTGGAGGCGTCTGGGCATTGAGGAGACAAGTTTCTTGAGTTTAGCCATTGGAATTTGATCCCACTCTTGTTTAATACAGGTTTCCAACTGATGGAGAGTTTTGGGTCTCCTTTGACGGACTTTTCGTATAATTATGCGCCAAATGTTCTCAATCGGTGAAAAATCAGGACTGCAGGCAGGCCAGTTCAGCACACGGACTCTTCTACTACAAAGCCATGCTGTTGTAATAGCTGCAGTGTGTGGTTTTTCATTGTCCTGCTGAAATACTAAAGGCCTTCCCTGGAATAGATGTTGTCTGGAGGGGAGAATATGTTGCACTAAAACCTTTATATACCTTTCAGCATTCATGGTGCTTTTTAAAACACGCAAGTGCCCCACTCCATATGCACTAATGCATCCCCATACCATCAGAGACGCTGGCTTTTGAACTGAATGCTGAGAACAGGAGGGGTGGTCTTTCTCCTCTATTGCCCGGAGGACGCAACGCCCATGATTTCCAACAAGAATGTCAAATTGGGACTCGTCTGACCACAGGACATTTTGCCACTTTGCTATAAGTTTATTTTAAATGAGCCTTGGCCCACAGAAAATGCCGGCGCTTCTGGATCATGCTCAACAATGACTTCCTTTTTGCATGATAGAGTTTTAGGTGGCATCTGTGGATAGCACGGCAGACTGTGTTTACTGACAGTGGTTTCTTGAAGTATTCCTGGGCCCATTTAGTAATGTCAATGACAGAATCATGCCGCTGAGTGATGCAGTGGTGTCTGAGGGCCCGAAGATCACAGGCATCCAGTGAAGGTCTTCGGCCTTATCCCTTACGCACAGAGATTTTTCCATTTTTCGAATCTTTTGATGATGTTATGCACTGTCGCTGACAAGACCTTAAAAGCCTTTGCAATTTGACGTTGAGGAACAATGTTTTTAAAGTATTCCACAATTTTTTATGCAAACCTTCACAGGTTGGAGAGCCTCTGGCCATCTTTACTTCTGAGAGACTCAGCCTCTCTTAGCCAATCATGTTACAAACCTGATGCCAGTTAACTTAATTACGGGCTAAATGTTCTTTCAGCTGATTGTCTTATATATTAATTGCTTTTTCAGCCTTTTTTTGCCTGTGTCCCAACTTTTTTGAGACCTGTTGCAGCCAGAAAATTTGAAATAAGCTCATTTTGTGGATAAAAGTGTAACATGTCTCAGTTTCAATATTTGAAATGTTATCTGTGTTCTATTGTGAATAACATATTGGCTCATGTGATCTGAAAGTCAGTGCATTTTGTTCACAATGTACCCTTTGTCCCAACTATTTCGGAATTGGGGTTGTACAAACCCATTTCAAAAAGTTGGGACACTTTGTTAAATGAATATAAAATAGAATGCAATGATTTGGAAATCAATTAAAACCCTACATTTAATTGAAAACAGGACAAAGACAATGTAGCAAATGTTGAAACTGATAAATATATATATTTTTTTACAATGTAAATATCAGCTCATTTTGAATTTGATGATTGCAATATGTTTTTAAAAAGTTGGGATGGGACTATAAAAAACTGGAAAAGTTGCATGATGCTAGAAAGAAAGACAACTGGCAAAACATCTCACAGCTAATTAGATAATTTAGCAACAGGTCAGTAACAAGATTGGGGATAAACAAGTCTTTCATAAGTAAATGGGCTGAGGTCTCAACCACTCTATGAAATACTGCACAGGGAAATAGTTCAACAATTTAAGAATACCAGTTTCAACTTAAAATTGCAAAGAATTCGGAGATTTAATCTCTATGATGCATAATATCATTAAAATATTCAGAGAATTCGGTCACACTTTATATGAAGTGTTGCTCATAAAGGCTTTATACAGCATGTATAATGCCTTCATAAATGAGACACTGTCTTCATAAATTATACATGAGCAAATGTCATGCTTTGTAAAGGGTGAAATAATACATCCTTATTCAGCAGGTGATGCCAGATGTGATATAACTGACAATGTCACATAGCTAGTGGTGAAATGCTATAAAGGGTGACACTGTCAGCTAAGAGACAGTGTCATTGTCACATTTGGCATCACATGCTAAATAAGGATGTGTTATTTCACCCTTTACAAAGCATGACATTTGCTTATGTATGATTTATGAAGACATTGTACATGTTGTATAAAGCCTTTATGAGCAACATTTCACCTAAAGTGTGACCGTGAATCCAGTAAAATCTCTGTACGCATGGGACAAGGCCAAAATCCAATTTTAAATGGCTGTAATTTTCAGGTCCTCAGGCAGCAATCTATTAAAAACAGACAGGATTCTGCAGTGGAAATTACTGAGGTGAAATAGACTCAGGAACACTTCTGTAAACCATTGCCAGTAAACACAGTTTGTCACTGCATCCACAAGTGCAAGTAAAAACTCTGCCATGTAGAGATTAACCATATATGAACAAGATCCAGAGACACTGCCTTCTTCTCTGGGCCCAAGCTCATATAAAATGTATTGAGGCAAAGTGGAATGCTGCCCTGTGATTAAACTAATCAAAATGTGAAGTTCTTTTTGGAAATTATGGATGCCACATCCACTGGGTTTCAGAGGAGAGGGACCATCTGGCTTGTCATCAGCAAAAAATTCAAAAGCCAGCATCCATAGTACGGGAGTGCATCAGTACACATGGCATGGGTAACTTACGCATCAGTGAAGACGCCATTAATGGTGAACAATATACACAGGTTTTGGTGCTACATTTGCTGCCATCCAGATACTTTTTTAAGGGTAGGCCTTACTGATTTCAGCAACACCATGCCAAACACCACACCCTGAATGTATTACAACAACATGGCTCTGTAGGAGAAGAGTCTAGGTGCTAAAGACGTCTGCCTGCAGTCCAGACTTGTCACCCACTGACAACATTTGGCTGATTATGAAAAATATGACAAAGGGGGCTGCAAAGTATTTAGCTGCTGAAATCCTACATAGAGCAAGAATGGGAAAACATTTTGCTTTCAAAACTACATCAGTTGGTCACCTGAGTGACCAAATGCTGACAAAGTGTTGATTGAAGAAGACGTGATGCAACATGTAAACATGCCCCTGTGCCAACTTTTTTTGAAACGAGTTACTGGTATCAAATTCAAATGAGCACATATTTTTCAAACTAGAAGGGCACTCGGTCGAGCGCATACCTCGAGCCACACCACTTGTCTGACCAATTGCTGTCAAAATCAATAGGGTCCACGCCTGATGTAATAGCAACCCACCCACAAAATCTCAGAGATATCTGTGCATTACTTTTTTAGTTATCTTGTTCACTAACAGACAGACAGATAAACCTACGCCAGAAAAAACATAACCTTCTTGGCAGAGGTAAAAACAATAAAATATCTGTTTCGACATCTGATACATTGTCTTTTTACTATTTTCAAATAAATATAAAGTTCAAATGAATTGAAAATCATTGCATTCAGTCTTTATCTACATTTCACACAGTGTCCCAACTTATTTGGAAATGGGGTAGCACTTACATGATTTTGTTGTTCAATTTTTACTTTAAATGATGCACTGGAAAATTAAAGTGTATTATTTCCTGTTTCCAGAAGGAGAATGTTTCAACGTTGAATGCCATTCTAGATCAATTTTACTGAGTACTGACCTCATAGGTTTTCCCTATTGCTCAAAAGAACTAAACTCAATTGCAGGACAACAGATCAAGCAGATGTTTTCCCCTTAGCCATGATAGCATCCCTTGTAAAAATGTTTTGTTACCTTTGATCTGTTTGTGCATCCACCCATGATCTCTACTGATTTTCGCGAACAAATATATTGCAATGCGGCAAAAGGCAACACCCATCTGAATGACAAGAATGACGAATGAATGAAGCATTGGGACTTCAGTTTGCAACTGGGATACTCTGTATTACAAAACCCAAAACCAGTGAAGTTGGCACGTTGTGTAAATCGTAAATAAAAACAGAATACAATGATTTGCAAATCCTTTTCAACCTATATTCAATTGAATACACTGCAAAGACAAGTTACTTAATGTTCGAACAGGTAAACTTTGTAATTTTTGCAAATATTAGCTCATTTGGAATTTGATGCCTGCAACATGTTTCAAAAAAAGCTGGCACAAGTGGCAAAAAAGACTGAGAGAGTTGAGGAATGCTCATCAAACACTTATTTGGAACATCCCACAGGTGAATGGGCTAATTGGGAACAGGTGGGTGCCATGATTGGGTATAAAAGCAGCTTCCTGAAATGCTCAGTCATTCACAAACAAGGATGGGGCGAGGGTCACCACTTAGTGAACAAATGCGTGAGCTGATTGTCGAACAGTTTAAAAACAACATTCCTCAACGAGCTATTGCAAGAAATTTAGGGATTTCATCATCTACGGTCCGTAATATCGTCAAAAGGTTCAGAGAATCTGGAGAAATCACTGCACGTGGCGACAAGGCCGAAAACCAACATTGAATGCCCGTGACCTTCGATCCCTCAGGCGGTACTGCATCAAAACCGACATCAGTGTGTAAAGGACATCACCACATGGGCTCAGGAACACTTCAGAAAACCACTGTCAGTAACTACAGTTCGTCGCTACATCTGCAAGTGCAAGTTAAAACTCTACAATGCAAAGCGAAAAGCCATTTATCAACAGCACCCAGAAACGCCACCGGCTTCGCTGGGCCCAAGCTCATCTAAGATGGACTGATGCAAAGTGGAAAAGTGTTCTGTGGTCTGACGAGTCCACATTTCAAATTGTTTTTGGAAACTGTGGACGTCGTGTCCTCCGGACCAAAGAGGAAAAGAACCATCCGGACTGTTATAGGCGCAAAGTTCAAAAAGCCAGCATCTGTGATGGTATGGGGGTGTATTAGTGCCCAAGGCATGGGCAACTTACACATATGTGAAGGCACCATTAATGCTGAAAGGTACATACAGGTTTTGGAGCAACATATGTTGCCATCCAAGCAACGTCTTTTTCATGGACGCCCCTGCTTATTTCAGCAAGACAATGCCAAGCCACATTCTGCACGTGTTACAACAGCATGGCTCCGTAGTAAAAGAGTGCGGGTACTAGACTGGCCTGCCTGTAGTCCAGACCTGTCTCCCTATTGAAAATGAGTGGCGCATTATAAGCGTAAAATACGACAACGGAGACCCCGGACTGTTGAACAACTTAAGCTGTACATCAAGCAAGAATGGGAAAGAGTTCCACCTGAAAAGCTTCAAAAATTCGTCTCCTCAGTTCCCAAACGTTTACTGAGTGTCGTTAAAAGGAAAGGTGATGTAACACAGTGGTAAAAGGCCCCTGTGCCAACTTTTTTTGCAATGTGTTGCTGCCTTTAAATTCTAAGTTAATGATTATTTGCAAAAAAAAATAAAGTTTCTCAGTTTGAACATTAAACATCTTGTCTTTGCAGTGTATTCAATTGAATATAAGTTGAAAAGGATTTGTCAAATCATTTTCATTCTGTTTTTATCTACATGATTTTGTTGTTCAATTTTTACTTTAAATGATGCACTGGTTTTGGGTTTTCCTGTTTCCATAACTGATTTCACTGAATGCCATTCTAGAAAAATTTCAAATGTCCAAAAGAAATAAACATTGTGGACAACAGAAAAGCAGATTTTTATCCCCTTAGCCATGATAGCATCCCTAAAAATGTTTTGTTACCTTTGATCTGTTTGTGCATCCACCCATGATCTCTACTGATTTTTATGAACAAATATATTGCAATGCGGCAAAAAGCTTAATAACAATGACGTTATCATTGGGACTTCAGAACATTTTCATCTTTAACTGAAGCTGTAGGAAAAATTTGAAATTCCAAGAACATTGTGGAAGTGGAAAAGGGTGCATTTTAAATATTACATTCAATGCCATTTTATGTAACTTGAGTGCTTGGCTTAATAACATTATCAACTGTGAATTTTCATCCTTAGAAGGAGTAGAAGAATCCAAGTGTGCAATTTGGACATTCAATGCCATTTTAGTCCGTCAAGTAATTTCATCCTTGGTCTCCGCATTTAGTCCGTAGTATTTCGTCCGTGAAATTAAGAGATAAAAGTGCGGAAAGTGTTACAAGAGAAATGTCAGAAAGAGCTAGAATACTGTTCATGAATAATTCCAGTGAGATTTTGATATTCAGTGAACAATAGCATTCTCCAGCAAAATGTTCAGTAGGTGGCATGGTGTGCTTTGCAATGGGACTGCTCTGTGAATTTATTCTCAGTAGGGCGGTGACCTTTGCAAAGGATCCAGATGAGATATTTTGTGTAAGCACCTTTCTGAAATGTTGGATTAACTGACATTACTGAGAGGGATTAGACATGCTAGTGCCCTGGATGTTAAAACTCCACTAAAGACTAATAGTTTGTCAACGTCTCATGTTACATCATGTACAGAACTTGTGGGGGGCAAAAAAAGCCTGGCATGAATCCGAAAGACTAAATGAACAGGTAGCAAATAAATGTATAATCAAGGTGTTGCCAACATTAACAAATAATTTTGTTTCTTTCAAAGATTCTCATCCAATAAAAATAATTTTGAGACTACCAATGGGCTTGTTTTCTCTGTTCTGCCCATTGTTGTGCACAGCTAAACTTTACCATTAAATATAAACTAGGTAGCTAATCAAGTTTCACTTTCAACACCTTTTGCCATTTCTATTTGTGATATTGTAGGCCTTATCCACACCAATTCGGACATTTTTCTGAATGGATATTTTCTCTCTCTGTTTTTTTTATTTTGTCCACTCAACCTTGTTTCACAAAATACTGTACCTCTGGACACATTAGAATACAAAAACAAGTAAAAGCGCTGAAATCTACAAACCCCAATTCCAATGAAGTTGGGACATTGTGTAAAACTTGAATAAAAACAGAATACAATGATTTGCAAATCCTTTTCAACTTATATTCAATTGAGTACACTCTCAACTTCATTGGAATTGGGGTTTGTAAAAAGAGCATCCCAGAGAAGCTGCATCTTTCTGATGAAAAGATGGCAAAGGCTTCACCACACTATGAAAGACTGCAGTGGGCAAATACAACCTCCAGTCGAAAAAAGTTGGGATGGTGTGTAAAATGTAAATAAAAGCAGAATGCAAATCCCATAAACCTACATTTTATTCACAGTAGAGCATAGACAACATATCATATATTGAAAGTGAGACATTTTAACATTTCATGAAAAATATTAGCTCATTTTGAATTTGATTGCAGCAACGCGTCTCAAAAAAGTTGGGATAGGGGCAACAAAAGGCTGGAAAAGTAGGTGGTACAAATAAAAAACAGCTGGAGGAGCATTTTGCAACTAATTAGGTTCATTGGCAACAGGCCAGTAACATGCCTGGGTATAAAAAGAGCATTTCAGAGAGGCAGAGTCTCACAGAAGTAAAGATGGGCAGACCTTGCTTATCAATCAATTGAAGTTTATTTATATAGCACATTTAAAACAACCTCAGTTGACCGAAGTGCTATACATGAATTAAGGTACAAGATAATCACCACAGACATATAAAATAAATAAATAAAAACAGTAAAAAGGAAGAATAAGATTGTGGTAAAAGAATAAAATGAAGTAAAAAGTAAAAGAATAAAACAAAGAAAATAAAAAGCCAAGGTTACTTATCTAGCTGGGACTGAACGCCAATGAGAAGAGATGAGTTTTCGGCAGTGTTTTGAAGTGCTCAAGTGACTGTGCAGCTCTAACCTGATAGGGTAGGCTGTTCCACAGCATAGGGGCCACCACTGAAAAGGCTCTATCTCCTCGAGTACAGAGCCTAGACCGAGGTACTGTCAGAAGCAGCTGGTTTGATGACCTAAGAGCCCTGCCAGTAGTGTGAGGCTGTAAAAGCTCTGATAAATAAGATGACACCAAGCCATTTAAACATTTAAAAACAAATAATAAAACTTTAAACTGGATCCTACAATTAACAGGAAGCCAGTGCAGAGATGCAAGGACAGGAGTAATATGATCACGCCATTTCTTTCCCGTCAACAGGCGGGCAGGTACATTTTGAATTACTTGTAAACGGCGCAGAGATGACTGATCAAGACCAACAAACAAAGAGTTACAGTAGTCTAAGCGTGATGTAACAAAGGCATGTATAACTCTCTTGAAATCATTTCTCGGGAGATAAGCCTTAACCTTTGCAAGGAGTCTTAACTGAAAGAAACTTGTTTTGACTAAGGAGCTGATCTGCTTATCGAACCTAAAGTCCCTATCAAAAATTACAATAAGGGTCCTTGCAAAAGGATGACAGTAGGACTCAAGGGTGCCAGTGGCACTGTCATAGCCATCTAAAAGGTTATGTTGGCCATAAGATGATCTCTGTTTTATTTTTGTTCATAGAGAGAAAGTTCACTTCCATCCAAGACCGAATATCTGTAAGACAGTCTAGTAAAGCTTGAACTGAGGCTCGGTCATTTGTTTTCATGGGCAAATAAATTTGTATATCATCTGCAAAACAATGAAATGAGACATTGTGCTTTCTAAAAATGGACCCCAGAGGCAACATATATAGTGAAAAGAGGAAGGGGCCCAAAATGGAACCCTGAGGCACCCCACAGCTCAGGGAGGATGTGGCTGACGAATCCTGGCTAAGCTGGACAGAGAAGCTCCTGTCTGAGAGATAAGACTCAAACCACTTGAGGACAGTGCCCCTAATGCCCACACACTTATTTAAGTGCGACAGGAGAATATTATGATCCACTGTATCAAAGGCGGCTGTCAGGTCCAGGAGGACCAGGACAGCAGAGTTACCAGAATCAGCAGTTAAAAGTAGGTTGTTTAAAACTCTTAGGAGTGAAGTTTCTGTACTATGGCGTGATTTGAAACCAGACTGGAATTTCTCAGAAATGCCATTCAGATCAATATAAGACTGCAACTGTTCATATACTACCTTCTCCAAGACCTTAGAGAGAAAAGGAAGCTTGGAGATGGGCCTAAAATTAGACAAAACAGTAGGGTCAAGGTTATGTTTTTTGATGAGGGGCTGGACCACAGCATGTTTCAGGGCAGCTGGAACACAGCCAGACATCAAAGAAGAATTTATCAGATCCATAACACAGGGCCCGATGCTATGGAAAACTTCCTTAAAAAGACGAGGTGGAACGCTGTCAAGAGGACAGTAAGAAGGCCTAAGGTGTTGGACTATATCAGTTAAAGCTAAGAGAGACACTTGCTCAAAACTCTCAAAAACAACTCTGCAAATGGGGGAAACAGCAAGATCTGATGAAGATGACACAAGAGAAGACCTGATAGCAGAAATCTTGTCAATAAAAAACCTAAGAAAATCTTCACACAGTTTAGGTGAAGGTACAGCACCTGTGTGGTCACAAGGATTTAAAAGAGAATTCAAAGTACTAAAAAGAAACTGAGGTTTGTGGCTATTAACTGACACAAGATGAGATAAAAACTGAGTTTTCGCAGCCTTAACAGCTTTCTGATACTGCAATAGGCTATCTTTTAAAATGTCTAAAGAAACTTGAAGATTATCCTTCTTCCACTTTCTCTCAGCGCATCTACAAATGCATCTTAAAGCGCGAGTGGTATCATTAAGCCATGGTTCAGTTGCTGGCTTAGAGCGTTTACACCTAAAAGGAGCCACCAAATCTAATATATCAGTACAAGTAAGGTTAAAAAAGTCCAACAAGGGCACCCCGGTGGCTCATCGGTCTAAGTGCGCGTACCATAAAGGCTGAGTCCTTCCCGCAGTGACCTGCATTCGAATCCGGCTCGGGTCATTTGCTGCATGTCATCCCCCACTCTTCTCCCCAACTTTCCTGTCTCTCTACACTATAACTACCATATAAAAAAAGGAAAAATTCCCAAAAAAAAATCTTAAAAAAAAAAAAAACTTCCAACAACTCATCAGAATTAAAATTACAATAATGATCCAGTGTATGTAGCACAGAGTGATTAAACACTGCAGAAAACCTCGAGACAGTTGAAGGGTTAATATCATGCGCACACGACGGTCCGGGGCGCACGGTTTATCAAGGGAGTAAGGCAGCGTAACGTAAAACAAAATGGCAAAGTGATCAGAAATATGCATGTCACATATCTCACTGACATTTAATTTCAGACCAAAAGATAGCACAAGGTCCAGTGTGTGTCCCTTTTTATGTGTTGGACCAGATACTGACTGAGTGAGATTAAAGGAGTCAATGAGAATCAGAAACTCTTTGACCAAGGTGCGGGATTCACAACAGACATGAATATTAAAATCCCCAACAATTAAAAACCGATCATAGTTCACTATTAATCCAGCCACAATGTCCGTAAAGTCCTGTATAAAATCCTTGTTAAACTGCGGCGGACGATAGACCAGGGCGCACAGGATGGGAGTTAGGGTTTATAATAAATGTCTGTATTTCAAAGCTGGAAAAAGAAACTGACGGTAACAGTTTACATTGGAAGCTGGATTTGAAAACAGACGCTACCCCTCCACCTCGACCAGTAATTCGGGGAGAGTTGAAATACTGGCAATTCGGAGGAAGCAGCTCAGAGAACTGAGTGGACTCACCGACTTGAATCCACGTCTCCGTCAGAAACAGAAAATCCAGTTCACGTGAAGTGAAGAAGTCATTCAGGATAAAAGTCTTGTTTGCTAGTGATCTCGCATTCAGAAGCGCCAGGCGAAGAGTCTTATCCTCGCGGGCCTGAGTGGAGACGTGGCATAGGGGCCGAATATTCCTAAAATCCACACCGCAGTTGCGGACCTGGCGCCTCAGAGAGGGAACCTCTGCCGGCAGGTGAAGACAGCCAGCGGCCGGGCGAAAGGGAACAACCGGCTGGATCCAGCGAAGGCATGGAGGTCGCTGAGATGCATAACATCTTCTGAAAAGATGGTGAGGATCAATCCCACAAGTGGATCGCCTGAGGTTCTTGAGTTTCACTAAGACACCTGCCCTCTTTCCGCGTCTTTTGGAGTGCTTCCTCTGTGAAATGGCAGCCGGTGAGCGCAGCAGGTAGGCCGCTACAGACGCCAAGGGAGGGGGGAGACCCGAGGTTTGATCTCTCAAATCATGTTTTAACACTTTTCCTTGAGATGCTCTAATATAAAAAAGGGCTTGGCGATCATATACTAGCAAAGCAGAAGTATCTTGGCAGAGAAAACAAAGTAATGCAATAGCAAGCAAAAAACACAGTAGAGCTGGAAGACGGCAAGCCGAGCATACTGGCGCCAAGACAGTCCCAAACCACACTCTTCAAGTATTACAACAAAGTGGCTCCTTAGCAAAAGCGTCTGCATGCTAAACTGGCCTGTCTGCACTCCAGATCTGTCACCCAAGACATTTGGTTCATTATGAAGCGCAAAATATGACAAAAGGGGCCACAAACTGTTGAGCAGCTTAAATCCTAATTCAAGCAAGAATGGCAAAATGTAATTTTTAATTTCTTTTTTTTCTTAAATTTGGCATCTCCAATCCCACCCGAATCTGGAATGTCCAATTGGGGAACTATGTACAAGGATACCCTCACATGAACAAGCTTAAGAATCTTCCTGTCAAGCACCGCTTATACCATCTTGAATCGTCGCCAGAACGAGGGCAGAGGATAGAACAAGCTTAGAATCTTCCTGACAAGCGCCCATCTGGCCAACAGGAGGCGCCTAAGGAACGAACAATATAAATAACTCAATAACTCATAAAAAGAAATTAAAGCAAAAGTCTGAAAATGAGTCAAAGGTGACTCCTAGGTTTTTGACCTGTCGACGAGGTTTTAATGCCAGCGCTTGCAGTTTTTCATTGAGTCTCTCTCTCTGAGCTTCAATACCAATGTCCAAGATTTCCGTTTTGTCGTAGTTGAGCTGTAGAAAATTATTTGCCATCCATACCTTGTTATCTAAAATACAGTTTAAAAGATCGTCAATTGGCCCTGGTTCATCAGGAGACATGGAAATGTAAAGCTGGGTGTCATCAGCATAGCTATGAAAATTGATTCCGTGCCTCCTGATGACATTTCCAAGTGGCAGCATGTAAAGGTTAAAAAGTGTGGGCCCTAAATTGAACCTTGAGGAACTCCACCTTTCATTTTATAATTTTAGATGAACATTCGTCAATGCTTACAAAAAACTTTCTATCATTTAGATAAGATTTGAATCAATTAAAAACAGCACCTGAGAGACCAATTAGATTGTGGAGTTTGTCTCAAAGAATTGAGTGGTCAACCGTATCAAAAGCTGCACTTAAGTCAAGTAATACTAGTATAGATGCTTTTTCATACCCATATTAGACCTGAGGTCACCTAAAACTTTTACTAGTGCATTTCAATATCATGATTGGTTCGAAAACCAGACTGGTATTTTGCATAAATTTTATGTGAGTTAATCAAGATATTCAACTGATTAAAAACAAGCTTCTCGAAAATTTTCCTTAAAAATAGCATATTTGATACTGATCTGTAGTTATCAAGTATCAAAACATCCAAATTGTTTCTCTTCAGATGAGGTTTAACTACAGCAGTCTTAAAAGCAGCAGGGACTACACCCATCTGAAGAGAACAATGTTGAGTAAATCTTCATTTAAAAAGTTATAAAATGTTTTTAAAAAGGATGTGGGAATTGGGTGTAAAATACAAGTTGCTGGTTTTAATTGAGAAATAATTTCATCAACCGTCTCAGCATCAACCAGGAAAAACTTCTCCAGTGTTTCCTCATGCAAGATCAGTAGCTCTAAGGTGTTAAAATTCATCTGTCGATATTGAGATAAATTTAATCTAATAGTGTCTATTTTACTTCTGAAATGGACTGCAAAATCTTCACATTTTGTTTTAGTTGACAGATTGCTAGGCTTTTTGTAAATCTTATTAATTAGACGGTCAAAGATTGAGAAGAGGTTTTTGGGGTTATTCTGGTTGTCTGTTGTCAATTTCAAAAAGTGTACTATTCTTGCATGTTTAATTGCTTTATTAAAATTTGTTAGCTGATTCCTGAAAATTTGATAGTGGACTGTTAATTTATTTTTTATATAATTTATATTTTTTATATCTTCTCTCTGCTATTCGACAATTTCTTTTCAACTGTCTAATTGCCTCATTCCTCCAGGGAGGTGCAGGTTTAGCAGTGATCCTTTCACGTTTAGTGGGGCCAAAGAGTCAAGGGTGACCTCAGTTTGCTGTTAAACTATCCACAATAAAATCACAAGAGGAAGGTAAAATATCCACAGGAAACTCATGTAAAAGATCAATAAAATTTGCTCCCACTACAGAAGTAAGATAGCACTTCCTGACAGTTTGTTCTGGAATACCCCGTTGAATAAAATCATTGACAGTGAAAAAGACACAGAAGTGATCAGATAATGGGGCAACATAGGGTGTCAGGATGTCCCAGTAATACTGGCCAGTGACTCTTACCTGCAGGATATGGAGTGGGGTTCGGTTAGTCAAAGTGATCACCCCCCACACCATAACAGGACCACCACAAAATCTGTCATTCTGCCTCAGGTTAACATTGGCATGGCGTTTGTTACAACGTCGCCAGATGTGATTGCGCCTATCAAGGCAGTCTAAAGTGTAACAGGGCTCATCTGAGAACATTAATCGTGACCACCAAGGATTTCCCCAGTTCCTGTGTTGTGTACACCATTCCCGTCTATTGGCAATGTGGCGGTTGGTCAATGGCGGCACTATACGAGGCCGTCTAGCATGAAGATGTCACTGGACACCAGTAGCCTGGTTTAGATTTACACCAATGTAGTTTGCTGTTTGAGTGTGATTTCTCGGGCTGGGTACGAATCGACCTATCCTGGGCTCTTGTTGTTGACCCGTGGATGCCCTGAACGACATCGATCATCAACATTAGGGGTTTGCTGATAACTGCTCCATAATCTGATAATGACAGACTGGGAAACATTGAAGAAATTGGCAACCTCAAACTAATGGCTGCCAGTTTCAAGCATACCAATTGCTCTGAGACTTTCAGCACATTAGAGACGTCGCATTGTGAAAAAACAATCAAAGGATGTCTCAGATAAACAAAATCAACAATGGATTACAGGCAGATGCTATCAGAATGAAAAAAGTCTCGATCACAAGGGAATAGATGACCCTTTGCACACGTGTCAAAGGTGGAGTCCCATTAAAGGCGTTTTCTGGCCCAAACCACCGATTTCAAAGTCATTTTCAGCATTGAGAAACCACCCCATGGGGTTCATGAATCCACCAGAGAAACCTGCGATATCAATTTTCTTTATGACAAAAAATTATATTTTTAACATTTTTTTATTGTTCGGGAGGGGCCACCCATTCTGGGGCCCCACATAGTGTCGCCAATGATTATAATAATGTACTTATCAATGCACATTGTAGCTAATATATTTTCCTCATTAATGACAAAAGAATATGTTGAAATAGATGTTATACTGCCGAGATAGGAAGATATTTGTTCAAAAAATATGTTCTGAAATGGAGATTTCCAACGGCCATGTGTGTAAATGACGGTACATTTGACAAAGTTCCCTGCCATGACACGCTAAGGGAATTTTTTGAAATTTACCCTGGGGTATGGCCAACATTCAATAAAAAAACCAAAATGTGTTGACACCAGTAACATCTTCATCTGAACACTTGCATCAACCGACCGTTGTAAACCCTAAAATGGGGTGTGTTGATTCGAAATGCATTGCATGAGTATGGCTCTCACTTAATTCTTCTAGTTTAAGTTTTTTCAGTAATATAGTTATTAACTATGACCCTTATGATGTTTATGCTTAAAATTATTGCCTATTCTTCGACCTTCAAACCAGGCACGGCGCCAGGATTTCAGTTTGGGGTGGGCCAGACCAATTGTGGGTAGGCCTAAATTCCAAAGATTAGGTCACTTAATAACACTTAAGCCCAGTTCAGACCAAAGATTCGCGACGAGACAAGACTGTTTTAGAAGGTCGCAGGGAAGAGTTGCAGCAGTGTGAACTTGTGAAGCGGCGTGTGCCGCGTGTGAGCTTAAGACAGATGCCGAAGGAAACTAAAAGCGACTCGAAGTGATCAAGACGCCACTGGATCTCTAGTGAGACACTAATTAGGCAAGGGATAATAAAACCTAAAATAAGTCCTCCCAGGGTAGACCCACAAATTATAAATCTCCAACGGAGACAGAAACAAAAGCCTGGAGGACTAAATTCCACTAGCCACTCTGTGGATACGTGAAAATGAAAACAAAGAATCCTTTCGTCCCACAGAAACCGGACGAGAGAAATACCGAACTTCGGTGTAAATTCTAAAGAGAACTACTCTCACAGACTTGCCCTGAACTGAGCACAGGTGCAGTCTAAACGAAAGTAAGAAAACGAGACGGCTAAGTTAAACAGCCGAGAGAAGTACTACAGAACCCCGGCTAAAAACCCTGCGGGGATACTAAGACCAAGGAAACTCAAAAACTAGGTCTCGCTACCTCCTCCGTGTTGAGGAACAACACGAAGTACGTACTGGGAATCGAAAGTCACGAACGCTGCGTGTTCAGCTCCTTTCGTGACTCCAATTACCCAGCTACCAGAGAGACTTAAGAAAACCACCTGCGAAGCATAGGATCATGAACTGTCAAACAGTCTAAGAAAGAATGACGGTCAAGCGCTGATCAGCTGGAGACCCCTCCCTGAAATAGGTCTCCTGCAGGGCGGAGCCCAGTCAATGAGCCTGTGAGCGCACAGCAGAGCTGAGAGTTACACGAGGCAATTAAGAACGTGATCAGCGAAAGCTGGTCTGGCTGCAAGCCGCAGCCAACCATGACAGAACTGGCCTGTTGTAGCTCGACTCAAGCCGGCTGGTGGCGTCGCCAGAGATTCAGCATGTCAAATCGCAAGAGGCTGGTTTTAGAACTTAAAGCTCGTAACCCGTCTCAACAGCCAATCAGCTCGTAGCGAATTCAGCTGGTCACATCAGTTACAAACTGTCAGCTGGTTGGAAATGCGCCGGGAATAACCAGGAGAAATTTACAAAAGAGGGCAGGTCTACTGCTGCGAGCTCCTGGCACAGATTGGCAACAGCGCCTTCGTTAGCTCTTTGAAGCACCCATGGACCAGTGGCGCAGTCAGAACTTAAAATTGCGTGGGTAATAAACATCTCTTTAAAACAATTATTAGTTCTGACTCGATCGCAATCACTTTTTCTAATAACCTTCAATCCAAAAACACTCTGCACTATAAGGTGTTGTTTGTTCACCTCGTTATGGCAAAATGTCTATTGTTCATTTGGACGTGCAATTTTGTCAATTTCAAATCTCTGTCTTTGATTCAATTTAAACAATTAAATCAATCATGAAGCACAGGCTAGATCGCCTGATGAGACAGAAAGGTAGTGCAGAATTTCCAGAGCAGTTTACCTCTTGAAAAGTAGCCCATAGGCGAACTTATGAGTAACTTATTTTTCTGATCTGAATTACGCCTATTGATTAGTCGCCCTAGATCGCATCACCGTGTCTTTAATTGCCAATTGATTATTCTTAAAAGTGGAAAATTGTTTTAACAAAGGAAAATGACCGAGAACAAGTTAGGACTAATAATTGTAGTAAAGCGATGTTGTGTGACCGCTCATTTTTCAGTTCTGGCTACGCCACTGATTTGAAATGCACAAAATTGCGCCTCCAAATGAACGATTGTCGTTTTGCCTTAACAAAGTGAACAAGCAACACCTGATAGTGCAGAGTGTTTTCGGATTGAATGCATATGATTGCGATAGTCAGAACTAATAATTGTTTTAAAGAGATGTTTAGAGCCCACCCAATTTTAAGTTCTGGCTAAGCCACGGTCATGGACGGCTCCAAATTATCGCCCCTTTCTTTCTTTTTTGTTTGTCCTCGCTGTTTTCTTAATAGCTGAAATGCAACTGTTGCGCCTAACTCATCAACACGAGGAAAATAGGCCTAAAAAGCCGGCAGTTAAAATGGAAGCGCTGAGAGTTAGAGCTATGGAAACGATACATGCTCCGGTTTGTCTGACCAATTTCGCAATAACCGCTCATCAGATTGTTTTCAAATTGTAGTCATACATTTTATGCATGATGGAGAGGTGCAGTGCCAAGTTTCTGTAATGGCCGGTAGAATTAGGAGGCCAAGCGCAACAACCAGAGTGAATGTGAGCAGCACGGACACAGTACAAATACAGAGAATAATATAGCCCGAACGAAAGTACTCGCGCTTCTAAAGGACCTATAATAGTCCAAAAACCGGAAGCAAAGTGAGATAGCAAAAGGGAGAAGAAACTCCAAAAATCAGAAGATAGAAAGTCATACAAAACCTGACTACAGATATCTTCGGCTATAGTGCGAAGCTAAAAGCAGACACTCTAGCGAAGGAGGCGTGCCGGACTTCCTGCTTATATAGAGTCCGGGAAGGCGCCGCCCCAGCTCAATCAGCCAGCTGGGTAAAGAATCCGATTGCCAAGGAATTCAATATCGTGCCGGGACGAGAGCCGCAAAAAAAAGTCCAAACCACACGCACACCTCACAAACCATGACAGTTTCATGAAAATGTGATGATTCTTTCAAAAATTACTTTTGCTTTCCGTATTTTAAACTTAAAGAATTTACCACTGCAAATGTTGTCCGACTGATTTCTCGAAAACTGCAAATCAGATTGTTTTCAAATTTCAGTCATGCATTCTGTACTTCATGCAGAGGTGCAGCGCTAATTTATATGAAAATATACCATATCTGTCCTTCCGTCACCAGTTTGTCTGACCAATTTCTCAAAAACCACTCATCAGATTGTTTACAAATTGCAGTCATGCATTCTACATTTCATACAGAGGTGCAGTGCCAATTTATGTAAAAATATGCCATAATCTCTTCAGTGCACAATGGTCAGGGGTATTAGTGAGCTGTGCTCACCTTTTCACTTGTTAATGTATTGTTCTACTGTATGTTTGTCTTTTTTTGGGCACATATGTGTTCATGCTGAGACACAGCAGAAGGTTGTAGTCTAATTTGACTATATGTACATGTTGATGTCCTAAAATGGAATTGAAATGTTTTGTTTTGTCTTAAGATATAAAAAAGAAAAAGTGAAAAAATATGTTGGGTGCCTAAGACTTTTGCATGGGACTGTATTTATTAATAAATGTGGTTCAATGATATGGTTTTGTTGCATCACATGGTTTGAATTATGTAATACTGCATGGTTTTGTTTAGTCATTGCAGAAATGGTGTATTCACAAGGCACCAAAGTAATTAGAATTCCAGCGTCCTGTCCTCAATGATTTCATTTATCCACCCTTTTCATGACTTTGTGATGTTATCCATAAATCATAGCGGCTGCCAGTTCTTCTCTTCCGGTTGATGTGTTTGTTTATGGTTGCATAGCTGTATAAGCCAGCTTTTAGCTAATACAAATGGAAACAAAACGGAGGTGGATACACAGTACAGATGTTTTAAAAAGTCATGAGAACAATTCCGTTTACAGTGCCTCACCCGTCACTTCTCTCGGAGGGGGTACATGACAAGAAACAATGGCCTGATGTTAGCTACATCGACATAGTTGTGTGCTTGCTTCAGTGAATTAATTATTAACCTCCGCCAAACGAAGTTGGCAGGAGGTATATGCGATTGGTGCCGTTTGTCTGTTTGTTTGTGAACAAGATAACTCAAAAAGTAATAAATGGATTTCTCTGAAATTTTGTGGGTTGGTTGTTATTACATCAGGGATGGACTTCATTGATGTTGACGGCGATCGGTCAAACAATATGCCCACCACAGCAACCATTGCAAAATCCTATGTTGCAGATATTCTTCTTCGGCAGTCCATCGGTTTCGATTATGACTGTTATAGAGGGAGGTATTTATTTCCTGCATGCTCTCAGGTGAGCCGCAAGGCCTGCACGTGAGCGACAGAGCCGTCCACAAACATTACATGCATGTCCAGAAGATGTTGCAATTGCTTGTCGTCTTTCATGGGCTCGTTGGTATTCCTTGAGCCGTTTCTCCTCAATGCTTTTTATTGACCTCCTCACTGATGCTCTCCAGTTGTTCTTGACGTCAGCAGCTTGCTCCCATTTGTCAGGACTAATTCCTGTGTTCTTCATGTGTCTCTTCAGAACATCTTTGAAGCAAAGCTTTTGCCCTCCTTGCCTCCTCTTTCCATCACTAAGCTCTCCATAGAAGACCATTTTAGGGAGTCTGGAGTCAAACATGCATCAGACATGCCCAGCCCAGCGTAGCTGTGATGCTGTAATCAGTGCCTCTGCACTGGGGGTCTTGGCTCTACTCAACACTTCGACATCAGGTATTCTTTCTTGCCAGTGGATCCCTAGGATTTGGCGTAGATGTCGTAACTGGTTTCTGGTGAGGTTCTTTATGTGCCTTCGGTAGAGGATCATGCACTCGGTAGAGCAGAGAAGTGCGGGCAGGACGGCTGCATTGTAAACCTTAACCTTTATTGACCTCTTGATGTCATGTCTTGACCACAGTCTCTTGTGCAGGGACCCAAAACTTTTGGTGGCAGCTTGAATTCGCTGCTCTACTTCCAGATCAGATGAGTTGGTGGATGTGATTGTACTACTGAGATAGATGAAGTTCTCAGCTTTGACGAGTGTTGATCCATTCACCACAACATCAGGGCAGGGTAGCGAGTTTTCTGGAGGTGTTTGATTTAGGAGTTCAGTCTTGGTCACGTTGATCTTGAGACCAAACAAAGCGGAGGTAGTTGCAAACGATTTCTTGGATGTCTTCAGCATTTGTTGACACCAGGGCAGAGTCATCAGCATAGAGGAGCTCTCTCAAACATATTTCTCGTCTTTGTGGAAGATTTAAGCCTTGCAAGATTAAAAAGCTTACTGTCGGATCTTGTCCTCATGTAGACTCCTTTGCAGAGGTTGGTTCCCATTGTTTCCAGAACTGCTACTAGGTAAAGTGTGAAGAGTGTGGGGGCTAGCACACAACGTTGTTTGACTCCATGGGTGATCGCAAATGCGTCACTGATGTCACCACCAATTGAGACCTTCCCAGACATTCCTTCGTGAAAGCACTTGATGATCTTCACTATCTTCTCTGGGCAGCCATACAATTCTAAAATCTTCCAGAGTGTCTCTCTATCCACGGTATTGAAGGCCTTGGAGAAAACCACAAAGACTACATACAAATTTTGCTGTTGTTCGATGGCCTTTTCCTGGAGTTGACGCAGAGTGAAAATCATGTCTGTGGTTGATCGACCAGCTCTGAATCCACACTGGCTTACAGGTAGCACCTCCTCCGAAATCTTCTAAATGTGATTTAAGATGATTTTGGCCAGGATCTTGCCAGCAATAGACATTAAGGAGATACCACGGTGATTACCGCAATCACTACGTGGGCCCTTTTTCTTGTAGATGGTTACTATGACCGTGTCTTTGAAGTCTTGTGGGATACAGGCTTCCGTCCAGCATGCGTTGTATAGCCCGAGTAATTCGTTTTTAAGGCTTTGGCCTCCGTTCTTCCACAGATCAGCTGGGATACCATCTTGTCCTGGTGCTTTGCCGCATCTTGTGGTTTTCAGTGCATTTTCCAGTTCTAGGTGAGTGATGGGTGCTGAGAGCTCTTCTCTGGTTTCTCTTTGTCGAATCATGTTGCAAGCGTCTGGATCTGCTGTGCCTCGTTGGTTAAGGAGATTGCCTTCCATCTTGCTTTAATGTCGTCCAGGTTGGTGAGCAGTTGGCTGCCATCTGCATTCCATATTGGTGTCACGGTGTTGCTTCTGTGTCCATAGATGGCCTTTAGCCCACGTAATAGACCATGTGAGTCATTCTTGTCCGCCATCTCTTGCAGCTCTTCTGCTACCTTGTTCCACTACTTGTCCTTCATGGATCTAATCTCACTCTGCACGTTGGCCTTGATGCTCTTAAAAGCTGCCTCCGTGGTTGCTGTGTTCTCTTTCAGGTGTTATATGCTCTCTGCTTTTCCGCAAGTAAACACTGGATGTCTTTCTCGTTTTCTTGAAACCAGTCTGGTGATTTTCTCCTCGAATAACCAAGCATTTCTTCCGCTGTGGAGTAAGCAGTTTGTTTCAGCCTCTTCCAAAGTTCTTCAACGTCAACACTATCCACTTTGTTAGCATCCAAGGCAGTAGAAAGGGCGGAGGCCAGTCTTTCCTGATGTTCTGTGTGTCTGAGCTTGCTCATGTCTAGTTTCTTGGAAGGGGCATTTACTGGTTTCTTGTGTCTCGGAAGGACCAGCTTGAGTCTGAGCTGGGAGCACACCATTGTTAGAAAAAAAGAAAAGGAAGGGACAATTCCAATCTTCGAATGAAAAATTGTGTTTATTTCCAGTAAAAACGGCAGTGAACAGAAATACGGGTGACGTACTCTGGGTTCAGCGGAGTCAAAGTGAATCCTGAACAATCAAAAGGCTTTACCATTTATACCATACAACATGCATATGTATATCAAGTAAAGGGGATTGTTCTGGCCTTCAATGTATAATGGTGAGATGTATCATGATTAAGTTAAATGGTCAGAAGACCATTGTTTACTCAGCCGCGTGGGTGCTAATTACGTTTGGATGGTCTCAGATTGACTTAGGATGCTCACAGTATGTCTCCTCTGACAGTTGATGGCCGTCATTGGCTTTTCCTGTCTCCAGGTGTTACCATGAGGCCAGGGTGTGGGCCTTCTCTTTGTTATATTGACAAGATTACCATTTCAGAGCATGTGGCGGTTCCATGCTTGTTGATTGAACTAAATTATGAGTCTCCCGCTCTCCAGCAGAATGATTCACAATTCCTTAAGTCCCCCTATGCTATTATTACACCAACTGAATCACACTTGCCACAGAGGTGTCCAGTAGTGGTAATGTCCTGTCTTAGGTTGCCCCCATCTATGGCCATCAGAATGATGGGACTCATTACCATCAATCACACTGGATCTCTCTCCCTTCAATGGCATCTCGTCATTAGGACTGGAGGAGTAGCAACTGAGAACCACAATAGCCAACAGGACCGTTCCAGAGTTATTCTTGAGGAGTGTGCAATCTTTCAACACAACACATTCAGGATAACATGAAACTTGGGCAAACACTCATCTTTGCATCACAACACAAAATCCATACAGGACAAATTTTCACAATCTTATGTCTCTTTTCATGCATCCTTGCGTGTGTGTGCGTGTGTGCGCGTGTGTGCGCGCGCGTGTGTGTGTGCACGTACGCGTGCATGTGTGTGTGTGTGTGTGTGTACGTGTGCAAGATATGACTAAATAATTGTCTCTCAGTCTCTTTGCTCGCAGTCTTTTCCTGACGTTCTCCTCTTCCAGCCTCTCAAACTTGTGCACCCTGCCAGGAGTGCTCCAGTCAGACAAGCGTCTTGTCAGGCTGCTCGTTCTTTGTGCAGTCCACATCTTTGTTGGTCTGTGGTTTTTGAGTATCCATGTCCTTCGACTGTCTGTAGTTCTGGTCCCCAGAATTCTGCCATGCAGTTGATCACTTTGGCTTCCCTCATGGTCCAGTGCTCGCCCTGTGGGGTCCTTGTCCTCATCTTTCACCTCTACATCCCTCTTGTCTCGCAGGTGGACTCAGGCCCCACGGTTCCTTTGCCATTTGGTCGGTGTTGTAGTTTCTGAAATGATAACTCAAGAGAAAAAAAAAATGTTGCCCCCCATTTTCCCACACACATTTTCACATATCCATCATACATAACACAAACAAAACTGACACACTCTCTTACACACTCTGATCTTTTCGACAGTGTTAGTCTTAATTTTTTTAATGGCTTGTGACTGAGCTAAAATCTGTTTCCTATAGCAGTGATGGCCTCGCGTGAATGGCCTCCTCGTTTAGTCTTTTGTCTTGAGACAAAGCCAATTGCGTCTCTAAACTGTGAACTTTCTTAAGCAGGTCTTGATAGCTTTTCACTCTTAATGGTGAAGAGTAACACCTTCTGGCTTTGTGTCCCCTCTTACCACATGAAAAACAAATAAGTACCTGGTCTCTTGTTCTCCTCTCTGTGCAGTTCCTTGCGATGTGCCCCTCTTTTTCACATGCATAGCAAACCATGGTTCTGAAGTTTGGAGGTCTGTGATTCCCCCTCTGAAGAATGAGAGGATTCCGTCCCTCTTTTCCTCTGGTCCTGTAGGAAAGTCTTCTTCCTATTGCCGCAACTGGATCTGAGTTTCTTGACAGAGACTGCTTATTATAAAACTGGGTCATTTTTTGCCACAATGTCTGAATACGGTGTGTTTGAATCGACAAGCAGTGTAAGGGCATTCCGAGTATGTCGTCACTTTGAGAAAGGAGTGTGGATTTGAACATAGGATCTTGCTGAGTCAAGTTCGCAACACCACTGTAGGAACTAAATGCCTCCCATAACCTGGCCGCATATGCTGCTGGATGCTCCCCTGGCAACATCACGACTTCTCGTATTTTGTCCCAGTCAACCGAACGTGTTCCTAACACCCCCAACAAAGCAGATTTCCTCTCTTCTTTCCTTGCGTCCCTGTCATGAATACTCTGAGGGAGAGCACTAGCTAACGCATGGGGCAAACAAGCAGCCAAAATAATGCACGATCAGCATCGGTCAGGCGATGTAGGTCAACCGTCCTTTCCAAGTTAGATAAAAATTCCATGGGGTCTCGCTTGGCAGGCTCAAACTTGCCGATATTTTTAACCAGTGACTCGATTTCATTAGGTGATAATGGTTTGACTGTAGTAGTCGTCGTTATACAGTCTCTCCCCTCTCCGGGTACAATCGTCACTGTTTCATGCACTGGTGCAAGCGGGAATTTCACAGTACAGTTAGAATTGCTATCCCAGTCATTGCTTGTGTTCTGTCTCTCTGGTTTTATTCCAGAAATCATTGTCCTTGTTGTTTGTCTGGTCTATATGATGTTCTGTGATTTTATTGCGCTTCTCAAATAAGTAGTCACATGCAGTTTTAAAATGTCTCACTTTTGTGTGGGCATTGTCCAAATCGCACTGTAACTCCGAATTAAATTTCTTTAATTCGGCAACCTCCTTACGCAAATCCACCTGAATTTCAGCATTCAAATTGGCATTTATGTGATAACTTTTGATGTCTGCTTGTTTCTCCTCGATCAGTTTTTTTAAAATATCATTCTCCACTTCAAGAGCCTCTAATCTCTTTTTGCAGAGTTTATATGACTCCAGAACACCCATCATAGCTACCGCAACCTTTCCCTTTTCATTTAATTTGCTCATTTTTGGATGGCTGTCAAACTGACACAAAGCCCATGCATACGGCTCCGCCTGACTTTCAATGCCCTCTAAGATTTCCGATTTACCATGTTTGGCAATGAAACGCACAACGAAGTTTTCCATAACTATAATTGGCAACGTTCCCACGACCAAACAAACTGTCCAGCCAGTTACCTCTAGGGAATAACAGTTAGAATTTAAAACAAATAAAACGCCGTTTCTGTTCCAGTGCTTCGGACACAGACAACTTAACTATTCCAGTTACTTTAGGAATAAAAAAAACTCTACACGGTTTCTGTCCCAGTGCGTCGGGCACAGCAAACAACTGTTCCAGATCCCAATGACAATTCTCAACCACAGTACTTCGAGCCGACTCAGTTACTTTAGAATCGTTTTTTGAATTGTAAGGAACCACAACTCAGTCACACAGTTTCAGTTACGATAGAAACGAAGAGAAACAACTCTACTGCCACTGTACTGGGCATCATTAATTCAACCGACCAGTTGCTTTAGGCCAACAACAGTGCCACACTCCGTCGGGCACGAACCAGTTCAACCTCACACTGCCACAGTGCTTCGGGCGCAAACCGCACTACTTCGGGTTAACTTTATAGTGTAGGTTTAAACTTCAGAGCCCTTGTACCGGGCTCACCAATCTCTAGTTACGCAAGAAACTTAATTCAAGTCACAATTCTGCGTACGTACAGTCGCACTGAATCAGTCACTGTACAGCTTTGCGGAATTGTCAGGAATTAAGGTCCAACTCCTACTGCTAACTTTTACTAAAAAATAAAAAAAAAAAATTATCCCTATCCTTAAGCTCCTTTTCTAGGTTTTTAAAGTGGGGGTGTCCGTAAAACAGATGTCACAGCAAAATGAAGAAACCGCGTTTCTTACCTTATTCCCCGGTTTTTTTTTTTTTTTGGAATCCCGCGTTGGTGGCTCGCCAATGTAAGAAAAAAAAAAGAAAGGAAGGGACAATTCCAATCTTCGAATGAAAAATTGTGTTTATTTCCAGTAAAAACGGCAGTGAACAGAAATACGGGTGACGTACTCTGGGTTCAGCGGAGTCAAAGTGAACCCTGAACAATCAAAAGGCTTTACCATTTATACCATACAACATGCATATGTATATCAAGTAAAAGGGGATTGTTCTGGCCTTCAATGTATAATGGTGAGATGTATCATGATTAAGTTAAATGGTCAGAAGACCATTGTTTACTCAGCCGCGTGGGTGCTAATTACGTTTGGATGGTCTCAGATTGACTTAGGATGCTCACAGTATGTCTCCTCTGACAGTTGATGGCCGTCATTGGCTTTTCCTGTCTCCAGGTGTTACCATGAGGCCAGGGTGTGGGCCTTCTCTTTGTTATATTGACAAGATTACCATTTCAGAGCATGTGGCGGTTCCATGCTTGTTGATTGTCGGGGCTAACTAAATTATGAGTCTCCTGCTCTCCAGCAGAATGATTCACAATTCCTTACACCATGTAGTGGTCGGTTGAACATTCTGCACCTCTCATGGCTTTTGTGGAAAGGATTTCTGATATATTGGACTTGTGAGTGATAACATAGTCCAGCAAGTGAGGGTGTCTAGATCTTGGGTGTTTCCAAGTGAAGTAGTTCTTCTCTGGTTGATAGAAAAATGTGTTGGTAATGCAAAGATCATGTTGGGTACAAAAGTTCAGCAATAGTTCCCCATTTGAGTTCTTCTTTCCTTTCCCAAACTTCCCAACAGCACCTTCACAGGTAATATGATCGTTCCCCACTCTAGCATTGAAGTCCCCAAGGATGAGGAGCTATCTTCTTTGGGTACTTTGTCCACAACTACTGCCAGACACTGGTAGAAGGCTTCCTTATCCTCATTGGAATACATCATGGTTGGTGCGTAAACACACACCAGGGACAGGAAGCGCTGGTTGGCTACTGGTACACGCAGACTCATGATTCTTTCAGATATTCCAATTGGTAGTGATGGCAGTTTCTTGGCAAATCGATTGGAGATGGCAAAGGCGACACCTGCTTCTCTCCTCTCATCAACTCTCCCTTTCCAAAAGAAAGTGTATTTTTCCTCTTGGAGTTCACCTTGACCTTGTAGCATTGTTTCTTGTAGAGCAGCAGTATCGATGTTGTAGTGCTCCAGTTCTTTTGCAATGAGAGCTGTACGTCTCTCAGGTCTAGTGTCATTGTCAAGCATCATTTGGACATTCCAGGTAGCGACTGTTAGTTTCAACCTCTTGCTTTTCTTACCACTGTAGTGAAGACCCGCTGGCCGTGGTAAACCAGCCAGGTAGTTCTGGGCAAGCTTTCTTTACTCCACCTTTCCTAGGGGCATCCCGGTACCAGGGAAGGCTGTGCTATCCCTAAATAGGGCAACCTTGACGCTCACACTGCTGCCTCAGCCTACTGTCACCCAGATCTTCAGTTGAGCTGTGACCATAAAATGTGAGCCGCCTATGTGCAGGAATCTTGCTAGCAGCTTCCAGCTTCTCAGACCTGCTACCATCACATTCATCCCATCGCCGCAGGGCTTAAGTCCTCCTCTCACATAACGCCTTGCATGGTAATTAAGGCAAGCGGTGTTGTGCCCCCACTGCTTTGCCTCTCTGGACCTCCAGGTCCAGTGTCAAGTGGTGCACGGGTGTGCCACAGACTTGGCAGACATGGAGGTTGCCCCGCAGTGGCAGTAGTCCTGCCTGGTGATGGCATTCGTTGACGGACTATAGGGTTCTTCCGCAAGCCATCCGGTGATGTGCCATTGACCAAGAGGGTTCTTCTGCCACAGAGCACCAAGGACACCCTGCTGCCAGCGTCCTTGGAAGTAGTTTTGAGACATACCCTGGTCTTGTTGTTGATGGGTACACACCAGATTGGTGAGCATACACGCCGTAACCCTGGCCAAGAGAGGCTTAGGGTGTACTGACACTTGCCAAAGGTGCGCACCCAGGCTAGTGGAGGGAAGGAGACGCCCTACTTCTCCATTCTAGACCGGCTCCAAGCAAAGTCTAGCCACTGCCCATGTGTTGTTGCAGATATGTTGCAGATATACAGGATCTAACAAAAGTGGGTGTGTTATATGAAAGTTATCAAACAAATTGAGTAAATTTTGCATTTGTTGCAAGCTTTAATGAGCAACAAACCCAAAATTTACTCAACGACTATAATCATTTTCTCATTCCATGTATCACATAAATGAATTGCGTAATTTCATGAAAAGCAAATGTAATTTCCCTTAGCACCCAATGTATGTTAGCACTGCGCTAACTACATCGCTCTGCTTACCTAGTCTCTGAGTCACAGACATTCATGGCTGAACAAGCAACGCTTTGTAAATTCAGTCAACTGAGTGGCTAGCTAATATTAGCTTACTGAGTAACAAACTAATGATACATATTGGTTTTGAAAAAGTATTGCGTGCAAGCTACCTAGCCAAGTAACGTGAACTCAGTTATGTCAGTGGCGCTTAACTAGCCTCCTGCAGCGCGAGCCATACCGATTCAACCAACGTTACACTTGGTATTCAGTTTGGCTTAGTAGAAACAGCGAGAAGTAACGCCAAGCGATTTATTTCCCCCCATGCTCTCAGCCAATGCGATTTTCGCAAAAGTAAAATATAGGGTCATGTCAAAAATACGTCATGACCTGGGCTACGGGAAAAGTACTTCAGTTATGTGATGAACCTTAAATTTCTTAACAGCCATGTTCACTCAGCAAGATTACGACTCTGCTGCCTTGGCGGAGGTTTGCACTCAAGGAGTGCCTCTTGTTACCTTGTGTGGATTGTGTTGATGGTGAAGAATTGCAAAATTATATAAGCACAGAGGCATATCTCCTGTGATCTGGAAAAACCTAGTGAGTTTATCGTGGCAAGGGTCTCATAATTGAAAAAAAAACCTTTAGATTTCCGACTTTTCCTAAAAGAAAAAAATAATAGAAACTTGATTCTGACAGTTCAAATAACACAAATAGCAAGAGTTTTAAGATTTTCACTGCTCTAGATTACAGCAAATGAGGGTCAAACTCAGTTTCCGCCAAAAGTGACATACGTACTAGGTTTTTTCAGATCACAGGAGATATAATTACCTGCATAGTAACAAAATAGGTAAAGTACTGCTCAAGAAACACAGCGACTTCATATTTCTGAAGGCAGCTGTTGAGCCCATCCAGAGCGCCAGTCAAGCTAAACATACAGCGTGGGTAATGCTGAGGAAAGTGGAGTCCTGGAGATAGTCGACTGCTCATGTATTGCCAGATTAGGGAAATCATGTACAGTACTCGTGCAGCAGCTATTCTGTGGAAGGCAGCGTTATTCGTTAAACCAAAGCTCCCTTCAGTTATCCAAACATCGGAACAATTGAATATATTTACAAAGACGTTATTAGGCTGTTATTGCCGAAGGTATACAATTCCAAAATAGTTGGGACGAAGTATAAATTGTGAATAAAATCAAAATGCAATGACTTTCAGATCACACGAGCCAATATGTTATTAACAATAGAACATAGATAACATTTCAAATGTTGAAATTGAGACATTTTAATCGACAAAATGAGCTTATTTAAAATTTTCAACAGGTCTCAAAAAAGTTGGGACACAGGCATGAAAGGGCTGAAAAAGCAATTAATATATATCAGAGAATCAGCTGAAAAAACATTTAGCTAGTAATTAAAGATATGACTGAATTTAATTTGAGTCAACTAATTTTTCCAATTATGGTTTGTTTAATTATTGAAAAAGGTTAAACCTAAATATCAACTTGATTCAAACAGCAGATTGAGCATAATCATCTTGAGAAAGTTGATTTTCCGAGAGTTGACGAAAACGAAAATGACTTGCCGGCTTCACAGGAAGTGACGTCATCTCAGGAACCATGCATGTATTGCTTGTATTTTATCAATGGATGACTGCCATGATTCTTCAAGTTCAACTAGCGATTCTAGTAGTTCTGCATTGTCGGACATGGATTTCAATCTGCCGTCTGATTCAGATGATGATGAGGCATGTTAGTGATGCTAGTGAGGTCGTGGCCGTGGCTGGACCTATGCAGCTGCATTTGTTCGAGCCTCTGCCCGAACTTGATGAACATGGCAAAGGAGGCACCTCAGAAGCAGCAGCCCCAGCTGCGGAGCCTGCAAGGCTGGATAACCTGGACTGGTATGTTATATTGTACCTTCATGGCAAGAGTACCACACACAACCTCTAGTAAAATCGAATAAAATCATAACTTTTTCAGGTAACCTTAATGTTTAGATATTTATAAGTCTGAAGTCGGAACTTGACAAAAATTTATACAAGACGTGTTAGCAGAGGCGATCGATCGACTGTTTATCTTTAAGTGGAGCGGTCATCAGTTAGAATTGCAAATTACTTCACAAGTAGCCTAGCCACCAAATCACTTTCCGATCGCACGCGAAAGTATCATTTTAAAGGTTTGATATTAGCTTGTTCGCGGTAAACAGACCATTTAAGCACTAAAAAGACAGTTTTTATGACGTATTCATGAAAACGAAAATACTGTTAAAGACCAAGTGATTGGCGACTCCTGATTTATTACCTCGTTGTGTACTGTAATAGGAACTGTTTTGGCAATCTGCGTAGCCTGAATAGTTTCTTCATACGTGTTATGAAATGTTTACTATAGACACGGATGTAATCGGCCTTTCTGCCATCTAGCCCCTTTCAGTATGTATCGGTCTATCACCATCATTGACGATATTCACTCAGCCGGCAAACTTTCTCTCCTCTGTTTGTTTTACCCCCGGAGTTCAATGGAACATGAAAATACGCCTTTGTTTTCAGTACAGAATTACTACATCTCTTCACTGCACAAATATAAGCCTTGGCAATTCACGTAAAAACGCGAAGAAATGTAGTAAGCCGAGACTGAATTCCCCATGGCACTTTACTGTGAGTACACCAGCAACTTATGTTTATACCAGTGGTTCCCAATCTCGGTCCTGGGACACCCCAGTGTATGCTGGTTTTCATTCCACCAGGATAGCAATGCAGAATTTTAACAAGCAGTTAAATTTCCCTAATTAGGTGCATTTCATGTTTAAAGCAGTTATTTACTGTCTAAAGCCACATGTTGACAGAAAAAGCAATGATTGCCATAAAGAATAAAAGACCTTTGAACATATTGTGTTTATTTTACCATATTGCAAGCAATTTCAGGGGATAACATTTTTAAACAGATCAAATTAGACACTGCAAAAACCAGTCAACTCCACATTAGCTTGCTGAAGACAGGTGTTTTGCATTCTTTCTGAATAATTTGCTTGAACTTAAAGATATTAACTTAACACAAAGCAGGTTTGACTCTATCATTTGCTTGCCTAATAAGTTGTTAGTTTTCTTGACCATGTTTCCACAGTTTCACTCATTAGGACCCCACTGATTGTTCACTTTGATGGGCTCAATTTTTTCCTTCTTTTTATGCAGTTGTTTCCTCTTTATGGTATGCATGGATATTCATTCAAATGTGGCTTCATAGCATAAATAACTGCGCTAAACATAAATGCACCTGGTTAAGACAAACTGACAGCTTGTTAAAATCCAGTGATTGCAATTGCGGTAGAAACAAAAACCAGCACACACTGGGGTGCCCCAGGACCGAGATTGAGAACTGCTGATTTATATCACCGCCTTCCGGTTTCTTGTACTTGGGAAAAGCAATGTTAAATTGCTCTAGGCCATTTTTGAGTTTGGCCTGGTCCCTGCTACTGTTTTCAGTGAAGTGGAGTGCAGCTAACTGTAACCTGAAAATAGAAACACAAACTTATAAATATAAATGGCCAATTCACGTGTGCAGGTACAGATCCATTTGATAGCACGCATTCAGTATGACAATCTGTCCTCATTAGATTCTGCACAAAGAATTACAGTGACAAAAACATTCCACTTGCCTGCTTTTCATGGCAAAGTACCCAAAGTGATACATTTTGGGTGCAAAGTGTATCACTGTTGCATGGTAACCCTCAAGGGTAGAAGTTTGGCCATCTGGACTCAGATTCCTCACAGACTTCATCAACGTCTTTGAAAGCAGGATCTCTGTTAGCTTTTCATAAGCCTCAGTGCCTGAAAAAGAGAAATGTATTGATTACCTTACATGTCTAATGGTGCTGGCATGTGTCACACCTCAATATCGAGGGCTGACTGCAATAAACAGTTATGTCCAGATGTTATGTATTGGACATAACTGTTTATTGAAGTCAGCCCTCGATATATGTACTACTAGCAGATCATGAAGATTATGTTGCAGCTGCAAGCTAAACAAAGGACTACTAGCATTAGTCTATTACCTGGCTCAAACCAGGCTCTCTCTATTGGCTCATGTTCACACTTTGGAAAGTGAGTGTTTTCATGGCTGTGGATGTTGATCAAATGGTTGGCCATAGCAGACCATTTTTCCTCTAGCATGTTTGGATCCCCATCACTTGTGGCCGCACACCAGTACAAGTGGTAGAAGATGCTCTAGACCCACTTGGAGACCAAGGTGGACTTTTTCTTGTCAGCGAAAGCTGTCAGCTTCCTCTGAAGATCTGTTGGAGTGAAAAATTGATATCATGAAGTTTACGAAAAGAAAATGAATCATTTTAGAAGTACGCCTCCATAGGCTTTTCACTTTGACTGCCGGGTCTTCAATTACTGTCATAGACAGGAAGGCATGACCACCTGTACTAAAAAAAAAAAAAAAAAATATAGGGCACTGGCTGCCCCAGAAGTTCCCGCCATTTGCTCAGGTGAAATTGGTTAAAGGCAAAATGTTGAGGTTTTTGGTGATATTTTTAGTTCTATGACTACTTAGCTGCTGTGGCACATAGATAAAAAAACATCATCACATTCGGTCAAATTTAATATGGGTAGAAATGATAAGGCCAAATGTCAAAGTTTTTGGTGATTTTTTTCAGCCAGTGACCTTGGAAAAATAGACCAAGGTCACCATTAGGCATGTAATTTGTAGTCCTGAATAGGATGCATACATGGTAAGAAAATCACAAACCTCTCACCAAAACAGTTCAGAAGAGAAGGCAAAATGTTGAAGTTTTTGTTGATATTTTTCGACCAGTGACCTTGAAAAAATAGGCTAAGGTCACCTTTAGGCATGTTTTTTGTAGGCCTTTATGAGATGCATATCCCAGTGAAAATTAGGATAACTGAAATAGTAACTGAAATAGTTGATGAGATAAAGCAAAATGTCCAAGTTCTTGTTGACGGACGCACACGCGCATGCACGCACGGACGGAGCCTGATACCACAGCTCCCGCGCCCGCTCGGCAGCAGGAGCTAATAATAAGATACAGTGTTGTAAATTTTTTTAGAATTTCACTCACTTTTAGCAACATGCCATACATCCAGGTAATGTTTGATATGAGGCTTTGTGTCCTTCAGCCACTTATGAATTTGCTGGTGTCCATCAGTGGTGAACGAAGGCCTGAGGTCTGGATTGGCCTCTTCTACTGTAGCCAGGGACCTCTTTTAACCCTCCAGCTCCATATGGTAACTGGACTTTACCTCAGCACTCTGGAAAAGAAATCATCTGAGACACTGAATACTGGAGGAGTAACAATATCATGCCTTTGGCTTGCTCTCAGCACTCAACAGCAGTGTGGCATTGTATAGTTCCCCCAAAATTGCTAATCAAAGATTCCTTGAGATGATTCCTTACCTGAACAAGTTCTGTGCAAATCAGGACATTCCTCCTGGTGTAATGCAAACTGTATGACCCATACTTTGCACAATGCCCCATGGAGTCATTACGTCAATCTCCTGCAAAGGCTGAGTCGCTGGCCAGGGTAGCAAGGTTGTGTACCTGTTGCTTCCCCCATACATTCCGGATTGCCCCATGGAGGTATTTCTTCTGGTGGAGGAAGAACGTGTCTTTGGTGTATGTCTGGACACCCCAAAATCGCACGACACGAAGGGCCTTCTGTGGCAAAGCTCCACCAAACAAGATGGCAGCAGACAGCGAAATATTTCCATCAGCCAAACTCCCTTCCTTTGGTTGACTGGCCCAAGTATTTGTGCAATCACAAGAGAGGCAGCACTGCTCTATGCTGATGGCTGTCCCGTTCCTTGTGTGGACTTTGGATGTTGCCCCTCGAACACAACACACACAACAAATGGAGAACAGTTGCAGCAGCTCTTTTTCATACACAACATACTTCTTCATTACAACTGACTCCTCGAATCCATCATCATTCATTGTCCTGAAATATAGAAAATATACACGTTATGCAGACGAAATATGCGAGTTTGACAACACCTTTCTATCCTGAAAAAGTAGCCTACATCAGCCATTAAAAAGGAAACAGAAGCATGCAGTCTTTCCTGCCATCGAGATGTTATCACTGAACAGTTAGGGGTGTCTACTGAACAGTATTAATAGTATTTTTCACATCATGAGTGTTGTCCTCCTCCCCTGGTTCCCAACTGACGTCCATGGGATCATCACAGAAGCTGAACTCTGTTTGAGAATCGGATTCCTCTTCAGATAGGACGGAGGGAATGGATTTCACTGGTAACGGCAATTTATCCTGGACAGCAGTCTCCTCCTGTGCGTGTTCGGACTTTGGCGGGCGTAGCAGTGTCAGCGGTGGTAGCCCAGCTATATTGCACTGAGATGCTTTGGATCTCACAATTTTCTCTTTCTTGGGACATCCTGAAATAAATAGGAATACTTTCAACTAACAGCTGTCTTGTGGCTAGTGCTTTCTTGAAAACCAATACTACAAATCTATCTATCACCATGCAGTTGAGAACTGTAACTTGATTGCACAGTATCTTACCTCTTGATCTTGGCCATGACTTTGGAATGACAGGAGTGAATGGGCACACTGGTGTGGCCATTGGTATCACCTCTGTGGGTACATCCTCGTCAGGCCTGTCAAGGGTGGCTTCATCTGGTACCACTGGAGCCTCATTTTCCTGCTCATCACTTGCACAACTTTCTGTCACAGGGTCTGGCTTCTCCGACAACATTATCTGAAACAATAAAAACCATGGTGCAGTTGGCATGTCTGCTTCAGTTTTATGACATAGTCCTTCTGTATTGTTTAGGCATTTGTAGGTACTGATATCCCTTTACAGTATTGTAGTTCTTGTGCATTGTTCGTGCTCAGTGCCAAGATGAATGATGAACCTTACCCTCTTTACCTCTCTTTTCCTGTAGGCTCATCTTCCGATACTGACATCGCTGATGCTTGGTGTTGCTTCACGGTCTTCCATAGGCCGCTTGGGTACCAGCTTTTGGGAAGGGATGCTGGGCACTGCATCTTTCTTTGACCTTCGGCACCTTAAAAAATAACTGTAGGCTTTACAGAGTGTCCCAAAAAAAAAGGAAACGGAGAATAAATGGTTAATTCTATAGCAATTGCTTCATATTCTTTTATTAAAAATAGCATTCGGTATTACATAACCGTGTCTTCTGTCTAATGATGTCAAGTAAGTGGAGGTTGTGCCACACTCAAGTGAACAACAATGACACTTTTGTACTAAGTCAGTAAGCACTTTGCACCAGATTGCAGAAAATGATGACGAGCCTAAACACGGATGAACCTGGATGATCAGTTTCTGGAAAGTGCTCAACAAGGCCTGGGATACTTCCAGGCAAACTTCCAGTGCAAAATGACTGAGTCAACAAAAAAAACTCATTGTTCTGTTGTCAGCTGCATGATTTGTGCACATCTGTCATGCAGCTAGTACGGTTTAGATTTAAAGCAGTGCACATTATGTAACCTAAAGCACTAATAGCTCTGGCAATGAAAAGGTGAAACTGATCATCCAGGTTCATCTGCGTTCAGGCCGGTCATCATTTTATGCAATCTGGTGCAAAGTGGTTGCTGAATTACTCCAAAAGTGTAATTGTTGTTCAGTTTAGTGTGGCACAACCTCCACTTTTTTGACATCATTAGATAGAAGACATTGTTATGTAATTACCAATGCTATTTTCAATAAAAGAATATTTAGTATTTGTGATAGAATTAACTATTTACTCTTCGTTTCCTTTTTTTTTTTTTTGGATACACTATATAATGTACAGCTAGGCTTACCATGCCTTCCCATAGGCCCTAACCATCTCACTTCTGTAGCTATTCAACAAAACAATTTGCTTAGGCCTGCCAAAGTTAATCATGAAATATACTAACGTATTAAAATTGTGAGGGCTTACAAAAAGGTTTGAGAAGACAGCTAGTCTTTCCACTGCAGGATACACAGCAGTAACACAGAGGGACACAAAGAAGACAATACACAGCTGCCTACATATAGTAGGTATGTGAGAAAAAAATTCAGATCCAGGGGATTGCAGTGCATTTGATACTATTGGAAAGAGCTCGAAAAGACCTTTAAAGTGGCCTTTGAATTTTTAAAATAGGGTAAATATTAAGGGTGCTATGGCATTTTAAAGTCGGCCAATATAGGGTAGTTTTCGTCCACTGGTTTACCTTAAAACAGTAAGAACTCTTGTGACAATTTCCAAAAAAAAAAAAGTGCTTCATTTGATCATATATAAATTCAAAAAAATCGCCATTTAACAGATTAATTCCTACATTACTAATCAATTGGCGATCCAGTCATGTTCAGAAAAGTGTGCATAACTAAGTGTCTTCAATTTTTGGTAGATTATCTGAGATCTGTTGAGGAAACCGCCATTTAGCCGCTTGGAAACCAGATCCTGCTGGAGCTACAACTCTGTGGCTGTGTGTAGGATCCTCTTAAAAATCAGCACAAATGTGGGAAAGAACATATACTAAAAGTCTATATGGGTTTGAAAAGAGTCTTTACTTACTTTTTAGCAAATCAAAGGTAGTTTTGACAGGTGATCGACACCAAAAATGCAGAGATGCCAAGTCTCACACATTCAGCGTAGCTCTCACGCATTTTTAGGCTTATTCACCGTAGTCCGCAATTATTCAATGAACGATTATTAGTGAGATTCTCGAGCGGAATTAAAATCCTTGTGCATTGAAGTTTCAGTTTCACTAGTGTAAAGATGGACCTCACCACAAGTAACATGGAAAGCGATTAAGACTCCGGACTTCTTGTGGAAAAAATGCATGTGTTTCATGATCGTTTAAATTGTTTAAATGAAATAAGACCATTTGAAAGGTCTTAATGCAATTCCATTGCTTTCAATCCCTCAGTAAAGACAAGCGAGAATTCCCGAGTCATAATCGATTTCCATGTCGCTAGTGGGGAAATCCACCATAATGCATGTGAAACTGATTAACTTAATGCACAATGACTTAAATTCCGCGAGTGAATTTCTTCAGTGCGAATTGTTTGAATAATTGCTGACTATGGGACAGGAACGCGAATGCCACTAAGAAGCGACAGACTCAAGCCGAATGCGTGAGACTTGGCATCTCTGAAAATGTGACTAAAAATTGCGAAACTTCTATGAATCCGATTGTTAAAAATTCTAAAACGAGGCAAATGCGGGGAATGTGAACTATGTTATCAGTACAAGTGCACAATTTCAACCACGAATCCAGGACACCAAAACACGCTGAAAAAAGACCGCGATTTTCAGCAAGCCCGGCACTGCAATCAACCCAGAATTTTAGGCACCTGACGCAAACATACGCTCAGCCTGGCCCCGATTGTCACATACCTACATATAGCATGAGCACTGAGCAGTGGCTAGCGATCTCCCACTTGCGATAACAGCGCACGGCTAAATGCTACTAACCACGATGCAGTCATGGCAATACCACAGAAATATGCTTACCTCTTCTGAAAGCCGCTTTCAATCTGAGAAATCGAAGGAGGTACTTCAAAACAGTCATCTTTGAAGTGGTGGGAACATATCGCAGCCGATGTGCTGAAAGGTTTCGGGTACACGAAGTCGGCCCTCGTTGTCTGGACAAAATTCACCCACTGTCGCCTTATGCCACGGACCTTGGGGAACAAATGAGTTGACAACACCACTGGCTGCGTTCGCAGTGGCACTACAGCCAAACACAACACATCTATTCACCATTATCCACGATATTCGGCATGATATAAAAGCGTGCATTCACATGTAAATTTATTGTATTCGCCATTAATTGAGCTCGGGGTTCCTGAGATGACATCTCCACCAAAGCTTTCCAAAGATCTCCGAAGAATTTCATTCTGATGGAATGGGCCTGGTTGGGGATAGAAAATTTAAAATAACAAATAGTCCATTGCGTAAAGTCGATATTTTTCGATTTATTTTTTCATTTCAGACAATAACACACTTTCTCAACCCCAAAGTTGACAACGTTCAGTCATACCTATAAGTTAACTGGCATCAGGTGTGTAACATGATTGGCTATAAAAGGGATATCTTAGAGAGGCTGAGTCTCTCTGAAGTAAAGATGGCCAGAGGCTCTCCAACCTGTGAAGGCTTGCGTAAAATAATTGTGGATTACTTTAAAAACAATGTTCCTCAACGTCAAATTGCAAAGGCTTTGAAGGTCTCATCATCAACAGTGCATAACATCATCAAAAGATTCAGAGAAACTGGAAAAATCTCTGTGCGTAAGGGACAAGGCCGAAGACCTGCACTGGATGTTGGTGATCTCCGGGCCCTCAGACGCCACTGCATCACTCACCGGCATGATTCTGTCATTGACATTACTAAATGGACCCAGGAATACTTCAAGAAACCACTGTCTGTAAACACAGTCCGCCGTGCCATCCACAAATGCCACCTAAAACTCTATCATGCAAGAAGGAAGCCATTGTTGAGCATTATCCAGAAGCGCCGCTGTGTTCTGTGGGCCAAGGCTCATTTAAAATGGATTGTAGTAAAGTGGCAAAGTGTCCTGTGGTCAGACGAGTACGAATTCGACATTCGTGTTGGAAATCATGGGCGTCGTGTCCTCCGGGCTAAAGAGGAGAAAGACCACCCCTCCTGTTATCAGGGTTCAGTTCAAAAGCCAGCATCTCTGATGGTATGGGGATGCATTAGAGCATATGGTGTGGGACACTTGCATGTTTTGAAAAGCATGGTGAATTCTGAAAGGTATATAAAGGTTTTAGAGCAAGATATGCTGCCCTCCAGACGACATCTATTCTAGGGAAGGCCTTGTGTATTTCAGCAGGACAATGCAAAACCACATACTGCAGCTATTACAACAGTATGGCTTCATAGTAGAAGAGTTTGTGTGCTGAACTGGCCTGCCTGCAGTCCTGATCTTTCACCGATTGAGAACATTTGGCGCATAATTAAACGAAAAGTCCGTCAAAGGAGACCCAAAACTCTCCAGCAGCTGGAAGCCTGTATTAAACAAGAGTGGGATCAAATTCCAATGGCTGAACTCAAGAAACTTGTCTTCTCAATGCCCAGACACCTCCACTCTGTGTTAAAAAGAAGAGGGGATGCTATCCCATGGTAAACAGGCCCCTGTCCCAACTTTTTTGAGACGTGTAGCAGCCATCAAATTTGAAATGAGCTCATTTTGTTTATAAAATTTGTAAAATTTCTCAGTTTCAACATTTGCTATGTTATCTCTGTTGTATTGTGAATAAAATACCGGCTGGTGTGATTTGGAAGTCATTGTGTTTTGATTTTATTCACAATTTACACGTTGTCCCAACTATTTCGGAATTGGGGTTGTATATGCTTATGTTCACAAGTGAGTGGTTAAATAATGAACATCCTATTGATATCATTATTTCTGATGTTTTTGTTGTCTGGGCTAGCTGGCTCTCTTTGTTGCTGTCATTGGCATCAAGGCTACCGGAAACACAAAACCGGACAGCAGAAGTAGTCATTCTGTCATGGCAGCGCCCATGGGCTTCTGGTGAAATGGGTGGATATCATTGATTTCAGTGTGTTAATATCTACTGTCTTTTGTTTACCATTTAAAACTTTTGTTGATCATTTTAAACTTTATCTAAAAACATAATACAAAAGTGAACTCAATATAAAAGTGTACAGTTTTGAATGTATTAACATCTCTGACTGCAGGACAGTTAATGGTTCCCAGCGAGCAATCGAAAATACCAGCATTTTTCAAAGCGTAGTTCATGATTATGTCATTTCGTTGTAATTAAATCTGCAGAGAGATAGCACATTATTTTTTTTATTTTTTGCATAAATGGAGGAACCTTGGGACTTTGTTAGCAACTCTTGGAGAACCTTATAATGATCAATTAACTGTCTAATGCATCCTGGTCCTCAAAGGTGTTAGCGCATGCTGCCCTGTCTAATGATGCAATACTTTTCTCTCTTGTTAATGTCCTCTCTCCAAGGTACTGATAGGGAGTGTCGTTATAAGATTTTTATATGCATTTCAGCACGCATACCTTCTTTCTGGGTAAAGAAGATGAATGGATCAACAACCCCATTTTCAAAAAAGTTGGGATGGCTGTGTAAAATTTGAATAAAAATAAAATGCAATGATTTTAAAATCATTTAAACCCTGTATTTAATTGAAAATAGTCCAAAGACATCATATGAAATGTTAAAACATTTCTATTGTTTTCCTTTTTAATTATTCACTCATCTTGAATTTGATGCCAGCATCATTTCATGCCAAATTCAGAATGAGCAGATATTTTTCAAAAAAACAAATAAAGTTTCCCAGTTTCATCATTTGTCTTTGGAGTATTTTCTACTACATATGGTGTTTAAATGAGAAAGGGACCTAGCATCAGAAATTAAACAGATAATGAGGAGCTGGACAATGATTATGTGGCCAACAACATGCCCCCACCTCTGCATAAGTGTATTTAAGCAAACAGAGTCTCTCTGAACTCAGATTCAGGTGATGCTCTCTATTCTTTGTTATATTACTGCAATAATTAGTAAATTCTCAAAAAGATGTCCATTGTGTTTTCATGCTCTGTGAAAGTGTGCTAAGGATATCTCCTGTTTTCCTATCATTCCAGCCCACTTTCGTAAACTTGCCCAAAGTTCTTCCAATTTTGAGTTAGAATGAGCAATACATGTTGAAAGATCATACACTGCCTGGCCAAAAAAAAAAAGTTGCACACTCAAATATTTAGTTGGAACCCCTGTAGCTTTGATTACAGTGCATATTCATCTTGTCATTGTCTTGACAACTATATGCAATGCTAGAACATTTATTTTCGATCAGAAATGCCATAATTTTTGGCCGAGATCTTGTCTTCTCGACATAATGGTTGAACCACACGGTGGTCTTTCTTGAGCACATCCCAATAACTTTTAATGTGTATAAAGGGGACCTATTTTGCTATATTTCCAAGGTTATATTTTGATCTTGGACTCCCCTAGAGTACTCCTGATCGTTCAAAGTCCTAAACAGGGTCCTTATTTAGCTCATACTGCCATCCTCAAAAAACCCCATTTGTAGTCCATTGTAGTCTCTGCCTGATACGCCTCGTTGAGGTGGCTCTTCCGCTATGGCCCCCACTCCCCGTGTGCCCACTTTCTTCTGACTGGCCAGCTCTGTGGAGGGCGGATCTAGGCGGGACGAGGCAGCAGAACGCAGTTTTCCAGGTCTGCCTCCTCAGAGTGAAGCTGAGACGCGTCTCCCGAAGGAATCGACGGGCATATTCCGCAATCAAACGCAGTACATGTGTTTAGATCTTATGAAATTAACTTGTTCTAATAAACGCAATGGCGAAAGTGGAGGACGCAGTGCGAATGTCTGGCAGCTCAAGCTCGAATTTGCTGTCTACCTACGGCTACTATGGTGAGTACACCGGTGTTTCTACTCTATAGCTAGGATTGAGGGAAAGCTAGAATCCACCCCATGTAGACACATTTGTAGAATGGGTCAACAAACCCAAGTGTAGACTGGAGACTGTAGAAATCCGATGGGTCTGAGTTTAGAGGGAAACATGGACAGTGAGGAGCAGCTAAAAGTGGACCAACAGCTTATGGACTGCTTCGGTGTGTATTAGGACCTGCTGGTTCGTGTGCATAGCTGTGGTATGTCGTTAGCGTGGAGTAACGAACAGCTTCTGCGCTGGTGTATGATGAAGAGGCGAAAGCTCCAGGCTAAACAGCCTTTTCGGAAATTGCCCGTGGTAATGGTTACTTATTGCGTCAGAATGACCAGCATTTGCTCGCAGAAAATGGGCGCGATAAGCTGCTTTCACACCGGACGCGAAACGAATTTTTCGCGCGACAGATTACATTCAAAGTCAATGCATTGTCTTTTCATTTACTTTGAATGTAATCTCTCACGCGAAAAATTTGTTTCGCGTCGATGAAAGCTTAACTGCTTAAACGCCCTATAAATCTTTGCATTGACTTTGAATGTTAATCTGTTCTTGGAAAAATTCGTTTGGCGTCCGGTGTAAAGCGGCTTGACATGCCCATTACGCGTGTATTTAGTCTTTGCATTGACTTTGAATGTAGCTAATCTGTCCAGCGTAAAAAATTTGTTTGGCGTCCGGTGTGAAAGCGGCTTGACATGCCCATTACGCGTGTATTCGAGTCTTTGCATTGACTTTGAATGTAGCTAATCTGTCACGCGAAAAATTCGTTTCACGTCCGGTGTGAAAGTGGCTTGACATGCCCATAACGCGTGAATTCAAGTCTTTGCATTGACTTTGAATGTAATCTGTCCCACGAAAAATTAGTTTTGCGTCTGGTGTGAAAGCTGCTTAACGCGCCCATAACGCGTATATTCAAGTCTTTGCATTGACTTTGAAGGTAATGTGTCCTGCGAAAAATTTGTTTCGTGTCCGATGTGAAAGCAGCTTTATGGATAGTATGCGACAGCTAGAGAGAGCTCGGTTATGTTATGAACATAATACAGGTTTTGCAGACCCTAAGTTCCGTTAGCGTGGACAAGTTTCTTATGTGGAGCTAGCGAATTGATCACTTCTTCAGGAAAGAATTTCCTACTTAATCTCCACCTTTTTCGGCTTTTTATTAGCCACAACAATTTCTAATGGGGGATGAAATTAAGTCACGGTAGTGCAGAGACATCGTTTGTTATACCAGACACATTAGGCAATTGGGCAACGTTATGATGAAACTGCCACATTGATGCGTACCGAAGTAACAAGCGTACCGATCAGAATTACTGAATATAAGTTAACTAGGAGCATTTTTAATTAGCAGAGCACGCAAACTAACATGCAGTAGCTGGTGACCGAGCGGTCACAACCACAGAGGCAAACCCTTGCAATACAGGTTTTACAGACAGCAAGTTCTGTTACCATGGACAGTTGTACTAAGCATCCAACTTACAAACAACTATTAAAAGTTAGCTTCAGATGAGGTTTATGTTCACACACCTTCTGTAGAGTTTCCTGATATTACTCTTCCATATTTAGGACACAAACATTAGCAACAGTAACTTGGCTACGTTAGCCGCTGTGCTACGGCCACAATCAACTGGCTATCACGTCAGGTTGGCTTATGCAGTAAAAGCAACTTACAGCTTCTGTGTCTGTGAGTCATGGACAGTCGCGACCAATACAGGCTTTATCTTCAGATATTTTACAAAGCCTGCGTTTGAGGCCAGTTGTTAGTGCTAACTATCGCTAGCAGTCCTGCTAGCCACCCGTAACACGTTAGCTTCACTGACATTATTTGCTGTTATATCGTTACTTACTTGCTTGGCTCTCCGCGCTGATCGATGCAACTGCTTCAGGTTTGAGAAGCAGCTGAAACGCTTATCCTGTGTCAAATTATCCTTTATTGACAAAGCTGTCTTTGGTGAAATGCTGAGCACAAACAGCTAACGTTCCCTTTGGCCGTGGCTGTTTGCTGCCAGCAAACAAAAAAAGCTACCCACTGATTGCTGGTGGCATCGTCTTTTGGAAGAGAAAGAGGTGTTTTTCTTTGCGTCCAAAAGTAAACGGACAAGCAGCTTTGGGAGGGATAGCGAGAAAACTGCACCTCAAATGATCTGCGGTTCTTCTTTTGTATTTCCAAAAGTGTAGAAGCTACTAAGGCATAGTATGATCGGCCGTTGTTAGTGCCTGCTAGAATAGTTTCCGGTGTGGGCAGGTCCAGCGCCGTGATTGGCTCTGGCTAGGTCTGTACTAATTGGACGGCACAACCTGACGTCAGGTTTTGCCTAGATCTCTTGAAGATCTCGGGACAAGCTGTTCAGAGAGGAAATCACGTTCAGGAAATCACGTTCTCGGATTACGGCAAAACCCCTGTATCTTATGTTTAGAAACTCAACTGAGGTTGAGTATGGACATCCAAAATTATAACATTACTTATATGTTTTAAAAGAGGGATCAGCATAATAGGTTCCCTTTAATAAATTCATATGCCAAGGTAATAAATTAATAATGCTACAATATAAATACTGAAATAAATAAGAGGCAAAAATAAATTATGTGTTTATATGAATGAGATTTAGTTCAATAAATAAATCAATAGGTTCTTACATTCAAATAAATGGGGCTTTGGTTGTGCACAGATTCAGACCAAAGCAACAAAACCCCAATGTCAGTGGGCCTACAAACACTCGGAAACAGAAGAAAGAGAGAACGCTTCAGACCAAAGCAACTAAACTCAATGTTGGTGGGCAAACAAACACTCCTAAACAGAAGAGAGATGCTTTGTGTTTAATTCAGAATCTTACTTTTTTAAATAATTTAAATGTCTTCTAGATGACATGTAGTGGGCCATACCTCATCAGAATTTTCATGAAGACTTTTTATGTTTGCAGCCCTTTTCTCTACCAAAGTCATGAAAATAAACTGAAATACAATGTAATTCTAAATCCTACAAATGTCTTGACTCAGTTGAGCCATTCCCTTCCTCTCTGTGAAGCTGCAATCTTGAATTACATTTGTATAAAACCTTAAATAAAGTAACACATAAATAGGCAGATTTGGCATCTGCTCATAGGGGTTACTTTAGTTTGCAAGGTGTTTTCACTTTCGGGTTCACATTTATTCATTTGGTTTTGTCTAAAATAAAACATGCTGAGTGCAGGGGATTTGTATTGAGACCAACTATCCTTACGGCTTTAGAGTTTGGCAAATGTTGAATTGTATTTTCTGCCTGACATTGTCCTGATGCATTGGAATTGCAGTCACTATTTATATCCCAGAAACAAAGTGTTCAGGGATATTGTGGATTTGCCTTTACTGCCATTGCTGCAGATTTATTGTATTTGCAATGAAGTTTTAAACAGTTTTATTGGGAATCGTCCAAAAAAATTTTAGTGCATAGAAGACAAACACTTCTTTTCTGTGACCCTATGTCTTTCCCTGTAGCAACAACACCAGGTCAAACTTAATATTTCAAATGTAGTGACTCAAAATCTTTTGAAAGGAATTATGTCACATTTATTGGGATCGTTTCTATTGCGGAAAGAAGTCTTGTAATCGATGTTGATCACCCAATGACTTTTGCTGTAGCACCATCACCAAGCCAAACTTTTAATTTTTAGCTCAACTGGACTATTTCTGGTGTATAGAGTGAGACTTTTGCTGATATCAGTCACCCAATGACCTTCTCAGTGAAAGACTGTTATTTGAATGTCCAACCAAGACATCTCTTTATGGTTCAAATAATGACGTCTGGGAAATGACCGGACCGTCATCTGGATGTCCTTCCTGATTGTTTTTGCAGTGCCAAAATATGATGTTACCGCATACGGGCTTATTGAGCTATTCTGCAAAGGTTTATACACACAGTGCCCGACTTTACTGATCTAAGTGCAGTCTGAACTGCATGGTACAAGTGCACTTAATGCTTTAAGTCCCAAGAGTGCCGTATGGCACTCAAGCGTGACTGCATTAAAATCCCAACTGTGCCATATGGCACTCGACTTTGTGCGATTCACACCTTCCCAAAATCTTCGTTATATTCATCCTACTGCCTTCTACTATACTTTAGCCAATAGGAGAGGACTTAAGGTTTGTTTTGACTCTAAAATCACTCCTTTCGCCCATACAACTTTATTTAGCATTCAACGATTGAAATCACATATCACATTGGAGACCTTGTGTAAGTGGTGGACTGTCAATGGCGGTGCAAAATTTGAAATTGACACTGAATAGTTTGTATCATAATTTTGTCATTTTTAACTCAAGAATAACTACCATTAAAATATCTAAGATTATTTGAAAATAGTTTTTTTCATTACAAAGCTCATTTTTTCATACATAGAAAAAATTTCAACTTTTTTAGTTCAATGACGTGTTTCATTTTTTGCAAATGAGGAATTTTTTTTTAATGTCTAAGACTGAAAGGGCTGCAGTCCTTAAATATGTTATTAATCACTGTGATTTATCAGTCAAAAGGTTCCTTGTTATTAGGCAAACAACTTTTCTTTCTATTTCAAGACTTGGTATTGCCAAAATAAAGAGATATAGGGCTCTAAATTTGTAGGCCAGGCGCAGGCGCGGCGAATGGGGGGAGCGCCACGCCAACGGGGTGTGTCCAGGCGTATGTTGCAATTTCGTGCCCAGTGCAGCCTGGCGCAAGTACTCCCCTGTCCCGCCTCTGTCCCTCCTGCTGGCGCAAGTGGCAAAGAGGGAGGAGAGAAGCCTTGAGTGGGTTTAACACAGCCGAGTCAAATCTTTACCAATCAAATGAGCTCCTCTCCTCACCTTTAAAATTGGAATAAAGAAGCCTCTGTCCTATATCTGCATGATGCGTGAATGTTGCATTTTACTTTGCTGCTTCAGGCATGTTTTCTGTACTGCTTACGTCTATATTAAGCATTACGAATATGAGTTAGCTGGCTAGCTAGGGCATTCGCGAATTATTACCATTAGTGAACTTGAATGGAATTTCAAAACGAAACTACGTCAGATCATTCAAACTTATGAAGTTGGAATGAAATATGACGGTTACTCATTTATTTCTTCTGCCAGCATCATTGGGAAGAGAAACGATGGATAGCGTGTTCCTATTTATTACACCCCGTTGCTGCTTAAAATTTTGGGATTAACATGCATGGACGACAATGCAAGATACGTTACACATTTATTTTCAATACATGATCTTAACTCAGTACGAGATCACGGCAATCAGGCTGTATTGGGGGAGAGTTCAGGGATTTATGTATTTTAGGCAGAGTATAGATCAGTGGTGTAACAGGATAGTCAATTTTCATGAAGTCAAAGGTGCCTTTGTCAAATTCCCTGTTATCAAGGAATAGTTGCAAAGTGTCATGCACTTCTGCCTTGAAAGATGCAGTGGGATTACCCGACAACTTTTTATAGAAATTGTCATTACCCAATTGTCTAGTGATTTCGTGCACATAATCTCCCCCAGGTAGACCCATAGTGGCGTCAATAGGGTCTCTTACCGAGAACATCTCTACATACGTAGATTCCCTACTCAAGCCTCATGTCATTTCCCTCCCGTCATATGTTAGAGACTCCATGGACATGATAACCACTTTAAAAAATATGGATATGATCGATGGAGATTTATGCGTGGTCACTTTAGACGTTGAAAGCCTCTACACGTGTATCCCACATGAAGGTGGCCTTTAAGCGCTTACCCATTTTTTGAATAAGCGAGACTCGGCATGCACGCCCAGCACACAATGTATAAGGGAGCTCGCTTGAACTAGTTCTCACAAAAAACTATTTCATGTTCGAAAATGACTACTACCTCCAAATACGGGGCACTGCTATGGGAAGCCGTATGGCCCCAACTATGCTGGGCTATTCATGGGTTTGTTTGAAGAAAAGTCAGTCTTTAGTCTGAACAACCCTTCTATGACAAACATTAAATGATGGCGACGATACGTAGACGACATATTTCTATTGTGGCATGGCAGCGAATCTGACTTGAAGAGGTTTTTCCAGTGGATTAATACCAGCAACTAGTCCCTATCATTTACGATGTCATTCAATAAAAAAGAAATTTGTTTTCTTGACATCCTGATTACTAGGTGCGACTAAGGTTTTAAAACAAGCGTGTATAAAAAACCAACAGACAGGAATACGCTATTGAGAGCGGATAGTTTCCACCCGCTACCACTGAAACGCAGTCTACCCGTCAGTCAATACAGCCGCATACGAAGACTCTGCAGTGACGAAACTGACTATAAAAAACAAAGTGATGTCCTAGACACACATTTCAAAGATAGGGGCTATCCAAATGAATGGCTAAAAAGGGCACGGGATAAATTTGAGCACAAAACACAAGATGAGTGTTTACAATCCACGCAAAATAGGACCTCTGATAATAGCCCTTTATGCATTATGCGGTATTCACCTTTGGGACTGGAGTTTGAAAAAATAATTAAACAACACTGGTACCTCCTGAGCAGTGACTCAAAGCTGTCTACTACTTTCAAGGACACGCCAAAAATTATTTACAAACGTCCCCCCAACATTGGACAAATAGTGACCAAATCAGATCTCCTGCCCCAGAAACCTGAAACTTTTCTGGATCGCGTCCCTGAGGGCAATTATAGATGTGGACGCTGCGCACAGTGCTGTTTTACGTCTAAAAGCCACACGTTCACACACCCCATTTCAGGGAAACGCTTTGATATCAGGGGCATCATTACCTGTACTAAAACTAATGTAGTGTATTTGCTAAAATGTCCATGTGGCTTAGGATATGTAGACAAAACCAACCGAGCATTAAAAACACGCATCTCTGAGCATCGCTCCAGTATTCGGAACCAGGATCCTACAAGCCCGGTGGCCACGCATTTCATGTTGGCAAAACATAATGTGGCGTCTTTAAAATATTTGGGTATCGAACATGCAAAATGTCCTAGACGCGGAGGTGATACAAATAAATTGCTATTGCAGCGCGCGAATCTTTTTGGATTTATACTCTGGATACTATGTCTCCAAAGGGAGTGAATGAAGATTTCCCTATTAATCATTTTTTGTAATGGGTTCATACACTTGTGGTATTGTTACCTTTGTAGTCCTTATCTGTATGAAGAATTTATCTTGCTTTTTTGTTCTCTCTTTTGATAAGGTTTTTTGATGTTTGCAAAGAGATATAGAAATGTGAATGCTATCATTTCACTTGTAGGTCCACTCACCATCGATGACGCTATCCGTGGGTACCTATTTAGGTGCGCAGAAAACACCTTTGTAAAAGATGACCTGACGAAGAGCATTGGCTCGAAACGTTGTCTTCTATTAAATATTTGGAGCATTCGGGTGTGCGAGTTTCATTTTCTTTCTCAATTGGATTATGGCCTGGACTTTGAGCAGGCCAAGTCATAACTTTGATGTTACCAGATGCTTGTTTCCGACTGAGATCATTCTTGCACAACTCATAAGTTTGTTTATGGTCATTATCTTGTTGAAAATAAAATCCCCGAACAATCAGTCTCTTTCCATATGATAATGCGTGCCCCACGAGGATGCTGTTATACTTCTTTTGATCCGCGATTCTGTCAATTTTTATGAGATCACTGGCTCCTTTCTAGCACACTGAACCCCAAACCATGATATTACCACCTCCATGTTTTACTGAAAGGGTTAAACAGTCATTATTGAAACGTTCTCAAACTCTACGGTGGACATAAGTTCTGCACAAATTTTGATTCATCGGTCCAAAGGACTTGTTCCCTGTCCATTGGTGTCCAATCCTTGAATTTTTAGCAAACTCAAAAATTGATGATGATGATTGTGGGTGATTGTGGGCCTTAAAGTAGAACATGGGCCCAGGCGAGAATTTTCACTACTTGCTACCACCTAAGGTGGCAAATTCTAGTTTGGCATTTTCATTTTCATTTATTTTTAGATGATATATCTTAGTCACAGCTCACCTTCTAACACTCAAATATGGTTTCCAATTCATATTAATTAATCTTTACACCTCTATTCATCATCATCATCATCCATGGTCACGGCAACTTCTACATCCTCCTCCTCCTCCCTCTGATTGGTGCAGGTATGTAGCTTGCACATTTCTGTGCACTTTAGTTCGCAGGCAAGGCAGCACCAGTCTAGAAGCTTCCAGGTCTTGTAGGCCATAAGTTCCTGTAAGAATAAGTGGAAGATCCAAGCTACATGTATTGTTGTCCTAGCTCTTGCTCATCTACTTGCTTTTAGTTTAAATGCATGTCACTATTCTCTGTCCTATGTCCTTATATATTTTTATTTATTGTTATTATTTATATTATTCTGGAAAAATTGTTTTGCCTTTTATCTGCACTTGCTGTTTGTGAATTTTGTGTAATTTTTAACTGTTTTGTTTGTCGCTAAATTCCCATTGTAAATGTATATTTTGTAATCAGGGCTCCCCTGCAAAAGAGACCACGGTCTCAGTGGGACTTCCTACAATAGAGGTTAATAATAAAAAAAATAATAGTAATTTCACTGAGGAGCCCAAATGTCCAGAAATTAATTTTAACAGGGATGGCAACAGAGGTTGATGATTTCAGCTGAAACCTAGCCGGAGGTCTGGGGGCCGTGGGCCTGCGCCGGGTCCAGGGCAGAGCCCGGTAGGGAGTTCAGGGGCGCTTTACCCCCCTGAAGCCCCTGGGTTTTGATTATTTGTGTATTAATTAGAAGTCATCTAAACTATCAATAACTAGATACACAGACATATTGCCATGCTAAAAAAAACTGGGACTTACTTGTTATTCATGGCTTTTCAGTCTCTGTGCATGTTCCATAATTGCAATACAACCAAGAGAACCATAGTTTATCAAATGATTGCAGTATGTACAAAGCACTTTCCCTGGCACATTGCACTTCTTCACAAAGTTCACTAAACTTTCCGAGACTTCTTCAAATTTACTTCCGATTTTCACCTTGACGGCAGCAACTTTGTCAAACCATTCCCATCTGAACTTATTTCTTACGTCCTTGTCGATCTCTTTGATCAATAACTTGTGTTCGCGTGTGAGAATTTTCACCATTTCGCAAAAACACTCGAGAAACTCAACTATGTTTCAAGAACTTGCCAATTTGCCACCACAGAAACATTACTGCGGGAAGTAAGTGTGCTGCAACACCCCAAAATTAATTTATCTGAGATTGAATAAATTAAAGCGCACGTTTGTGATTTCAATCTACCTGCCACCTTTAAAAAAGACAAAGGACTGAGGTCTAGTTAAATATTGAGACATTGATAACACCAGCAAAGTGCAGTGTCTATAAATGCACATGTTCAAGGCTGTTCATGCTCGCTAACTGAAGCTCCATTATGTTTTAAGCTGAAATCAGATATCACACAGGCCATATAGCTTGTCCTAAATGAAACAAACATGTTTAACGTCAGCTGGCTGGCCACACAGCCAAGCTCATTCAGCATCTAACAAATCATAGTTTATATTTTTAGCAATTTTTTGAAAATATTGGTCATGACATTAGTAAGTTGAATGTGGAATAAGTTGAATCATCGGAGCGAGTGGAGCAACATTACGTGGCAAACAAAGGCATTCTCGTCGCCAACGATTACTGGCCAGTGCAGAGCTATATTAACTTCAGATCGGACTATTTCTGAAATATGCATTTTTTTGCAGGATGATGGGTCTTAGCTGACCTAGCTAGTGAAGATTGTGTGTTCATTCCTAATCATGCTAGCCAACAGAGGGAATTTGATCAATTTCGGTATTACGTTTACTAGGATTACTGAGTCATTCAGCACACGGTGGCAAGCATAGCCAGGTTCAATAATACCTTACACTCCAAACGATATTTAAATCAACCAGTTAAGCATGTATTTGTTCATATTATGAAAAAGTCTCAACAAAGAGGGACCGAAAATATTAAGCATGCAGCCTCCTGTGAACTGTAGTGATATATTGCCGTATACTGTTGCTATGGTGTTAAGCACCACGGAGAGCGTACAAGCACTCCATTGTGAAGTCGCTCCGGCTGGTAGACCATATTTTATCATAGTTTGCACTGGTAACATCATACCTGCCAGTACCCCCCAAAAAAAAAAAATCGGATTTAGACAAATCTCGAGAACGATTTATTGTGATCTGAAATCCACGGATTTCCGTGGATCCGCGGAGAATTGCCATCCCTGCTTTAATATTGCAGCATTAGAACAAGATGGTAAACACTTATTTATTAATTTATTATCCGCATACTTTTATCGTTTTCTGTTCATGCCCATTTGGCTCTGGTATGTCTGGCTGTCCGTCCAGGCAGTGCCTCCAGACTGCTGCTTGGTAATTGGCTCACTGTACATGCAGCTGTAAGCAGTCCCTGCAAGGGGGAGGTAGGCTGGACTCCACTTCACCCCTTTTTGTGCAGAACAGCAGGTAGCAAAGATCATTGACATCACATATGTTAGATGATGGTGCATACATCCTGCAGACAAATGATTCCATATCTCTGCATAATTCCTCTGATACATCCCAGGATGTTCCCAGGGATTTGAAGAACTCTTGACATGTCCTATTTCCTTTGACAAGTTTTGGAGCACTGAGTCTTCCTCGTCCTGCAAAAGCACTTACGCTATCACAACCTGTAATGGCATGTAGGGGCATGCCTCCTCATGAGAAGACTTCAGCTCCTCCACAACTTTCCAATCTTCCAATCGGTACTTGCGATCACCCTCAGACATCTCGGATCCCTCGTGTCATGGTCAGTTTGGGTTGCTGTCCTGAATCTGTCCCGTACAGGCTGTAACCAGATGTGGAACTCATGAGCTACTGTAGTCACTCGTGGCTGCCCTAAGTGCGGTCGGTCAGCGACAGTGCCTGTTTTCTATTCTCGGACAGACAGCCGACTGATTGTTGCCCGGTGATCGTGAGGATGACGTGCAACTTCTCAGTGGCTGAGACCTGCTGGTAACATGCCAGTGGCTCTTTTTCCTCTCCTGTGTCGTAAGCTATTCCATTTTCTTGATGATGTAGCATATTTCATTTTTATTTGTTGGCTTCATGTCGGCTATTGACCACACCCAAAAGAACAAGTCAAACGTCATTGTACACATCGCAAACAGCTCAATGTTTGTTATTACTGAAGCGCTCGGTGCGTTTACGTGGTGTGCGCCAGCATTAGACTACCATGCGTTTTCTTTATTTCCACTCATATCTCACTCGAAAACAATAAAAATGGATTGATTCTTTAGTTCGGGGCAAATGCAGTACATACCTCACGGCTGCGTTTTAAATGGTGCTAAGTATACAATCGTGCAAAAGAGCAGGTGTGAGCATGACAGGGAACCTTTAATTTTGTGGATATATACATCAGGATTGGCTGAACTGTGTAGGCATTACAGCACTTTTATATGAGCCCCCCCACCCTCCCCGTTTTAAGGGACCAAAACTTTGTGAACCATTGGCCGTTCCATGGCTAGGTTTGTTTTATTCTCTAATAATTTCATTTATAAAGGTGAATATACAAAAGGCCTACAAGTGTTGCATTTGTATTTAGAATCTTTTGCTCCTGACTCTCAATATGAAATCAAAACCTATTATCTGGCTGAAAAATCAAAACAAGCCCTCCAGAGAAAACACAAAACCCATTAGGTGTGGCCAACTAAACAATGTGGTTCATTCTTTGAAAAAATTCAGTTCTGGTAAGCTCAGGAACACAAACAGGCTTGAAAGATCATGGATGACAACTGTGGTCAATGACAGAAGAATTCTTTCCCTGGTTAAAAAACAAAACCCCGTCACAACAGTTCACCACTTCAACAACACTCTTCAGCAGATAGGCGTATCAGTGCCAATGTCAACAGTCTTGAGAAGACTTGTTATTCGTGCCAGAATAAATATAGAGGGTTTATCTCAAGATGTAAACCATTGGTAAGGCTCAAAAGCAGGAAATTTTCCAAAGGCTTTATTGTTTTTGAACAACATCCTGTGGACAGATGAAAATCTACTTGTACCAGAAAGAAGGGAAGAAAGGAATATGGAGAAGGGAAGTAACTGCTCGTGATCCGAAGCTTACCCTCTCATTTTTGAAGAATGTTCATGAGTGGGAATGAATAGTTTCCAATTAAGATGTTTCTCTTGTATTTACTGGAGATTAGTCTGTTGAAAAAAACCTAGAGGATGAATTTTTAATTGTAAAGGACTATATTATCTGCTCAGATTTAGCCAAATGCATCAGGATACACTGGAAAATACTTCAAGATGCAGATATATGATGACTTTGAAGCATACAGCAAAAACAACCCAAGATTTTTTAAAGCAAAGAGAAATAATGTACAATAGACCAATTAAATATATGACCTGAATACAATTTAGCATGCATTTCACTTGCCGCAGGCAAAACTGAAAGAAAAATGCCCATACAACAAAGCAGAAATTGACGACAGTGAAGGCCTGGCGGGGCATCAGCGGGGGGAAGGATACCATCTGATGATGTTTGTGGATTCCATACTTCAGGCAGTCATTGCCTGCAAGGGAGTTACCACCGAGTGTTGAAAATGACAATTTAATTGATGAGTTTTAGCTTGTCCAATCACTTTTGAGCCCCTAAAATTGAGATGACCGTGCATGGATGTACAAACCCCAATTCCAATGAGGTTGGGACGTTGTGTAAAATGTGAATAAAAACAGAATACGATGATTTGACAATCTCATAAACACACATTTTATTCACAATAGAGCATAGACAACATATCGGATGTTTAAGGAGGACTATCATGGCTGGGAAAGTTGGGTGTTATTATTTCAATATATCATGAAAAAAGCTCCTACGACTTTGTTTTCTTTATTTTGCGATTTCTTTCATTTTTATGAGCGATTTTACAAAACTAGTGGACCGCGCCATTTTCGCCACAGCAGACGAAAATTCACCCTTGATCCGCTTGGGGCGCCCCTAATCGTGACGTCAGTGCGGCTATCTGCGCCATGAATTTCCATTGTCCTGCGGTCCTGCATTGAAATTGTTGAATGACCGAGATATTCCCGCTTCCTCTTTGGGGCAGACAGGCGAGCTTGATCATTATCTTTTTCTATCCGACACAACTTTAATTTAGAGGTGAACTAACATCAGCGGCCATATGAAATGCTTCCAGAAAGAAAAGTGCGATTTGAAGTCTGCTAATTACCAGCGAGGCTGGACAGCTGCCGTTACCTTGGCATAATTAGCTCACCTTAAATCAATTACCGTGTACTTTTCCTAACTTGTAATCAAGCCATTTATTCAGCCAACTGACCAATCAAAACCAAAATCAAGCCAATAATGATTTAGAAGAGATAATGAGGAGCAGACAAACCGAACCAGGCTACCGTGCTAGATTGAAATAATGTCAGTAATCTGAATAAATAGCAGACCTCTGAATTGCACCTCTCGTCGGTAAACTTTCACGTATTATTAAAAAAGATTTCTTAAAAATAAAATCATGTTAAGATGGTACTGGGTTTTAAGTATTTAAAAATATCTGTAGTAGAAAAAATTATTGTGTGAAGCGCATCAAACGTGAATGTGAGAGAAATTATTTTTTAGCATTGCAAGCAATGGACAAATGCACCGAAGACTGGGCAAGCACATTCCGGCAAATCTGTGCTGCAAATTTTAAACATTTTTTATTTAATAATTGAACAAGATTCACACACAACGGCCAAATGTAATAATCAAGCAAACACATTCAGGCAAACTGCGTGCTGAACTAAGCAAAGTTATGGTCTTCAAAATCATCCTCCTCTACTCGACAATTGCTTTCACCCCCTTACCATTTACTTGGCTCAATTTGCAATCAAACAGTTGATTCGCTCAATGAACAATTTTAAATTGGTTGGTAGTCTAATTTATTTAGATATCCATGTATTCAGACATTTTGACATCGCATGCATCATGCACGAATGCATGTGGCAGCCACAGTGACGTTATGATTTCGCAACTTCTCATGCCACTTGTGGCGTTAATGGCGGCCTCCTGGAAACAGCAATTCCGGCTAATTAATGGTCATGTAACAGAACAGGGGGTATGTATGGACAAAAAAATCGACCGTGGATATTATGTTGGAGTTAATTACTATAAGATTAAGTCCAAACGTGTAGGTCAGTATAGTCCTCCTTTAAAAGTGAGACATTTTACCATTTCATGAGAAATGTTAGCTCATTTTGAATTTGATGGCAGCAACACGTCTCAAAAAAGTTGGGACACGGGCAACAAAAGGCTGGAGAAGTAAGTTGTACTGATAGAAAAACAGCTGAAGAGGCATTTTGCAACTAATTAGATTAATTGGCAACAGGTCAGTAACATGACTGGGTATAAAAAGAGCATTTTAGAGAGGCAGAGTACCTCAGAAATAAAGAAGGGCAGATGTTCACCAACCTGTGAAAAACTGCATCTAAAAATTGTGGAACAATTTCGTAAAAATGTTCCTCAGCATAAAATTGCGAAGACTTTAAATGTCCCACCATCTACACTACATAAGTACATACATCATCAAAAGATTCAGAAAATCTGGATAAATCTCTGTGCACGAGGGACAAAGCCGAAGGTCAATATTGGATGCTTGTGATCTTCGGGCCCTCAGGCGGCACTGCATTAAAAACAGGCATGATTCTACACTGAAATACACTGCATGGGCTCAGGAACACTTCCAGAAATCATTGTCTGTGAACACAGTTTGCCGTGCGATCTACAAATGCAAGCTAAAGCTGCATCATGCAAAGAAGAAGCCATATGTGAACACGATCCAGAAATGCCGCCGTCCTCTCTGGGCCAAAGTTCATTGAAAATGTTCTGTGGTCAGATGAATCAAAATTTCAAATTATTTTTGGAAACCACAGGCACCGTGTTGTGCGGTCTAAAGAGGAGAGGGACCATCCAGCTTGTTATTAGCGCACAGTTCGAAAGCCTGCATCTCTGATGGTCTGGGGTTGCATTAGTGCCATGGCGTGAGCAGCTTACAGATCAGGAAAAGCACTATCAATGCTGAAAAGTATATAGAGGTTACACAACAACATATTATCCCATCCAGACACCATCTCTTTTAGGGAAGGTCTGGCATATTTCAGCAAGACAATGCTAAACCACATACTGCATCCATCACAACAGCATGGCTTCACAGTAGAAGAGTCTGGGTGCTGAAATGGTCTGCTTGCAGTCCAGACTTTTCACCAATAGCAAACATTTGGCGCATCATATAACGGAGTAATATGTGTATAAGTATAAGTATAAGTGCGGGACAACATTCCTCTCCGAAAACTCCAGCAACTGGTCTCCTCACTTCCCAGACGTTTACAGACTGTTGTTAAAAGAAGAGGGGATGCTGCACAATGGTAAACACAGTCCTGTCCCAACTTTTGAGATGTGTTGCTGCTATCAAATGCAAAATGAGCTAATATTTTTCATGAAATGGTAAAATGTTTCACCTTCAATATCTGATATGTTGTCAATGTTCCATTGTGAATGAAATATGGGTTCATGATAATTACACATCATTGTATTCTGTTTTTATTCACATTTTACACTATGTCCCAACTTCATTGGAATTGGGGTTTGTAATTCCTACATGTTTCAGACAATTATTTAGAGAAAAACCCTACACTGAAGTCTGAGGTCTTCACTTTGAGTATATCTTGACTGTTTTAATTTTATTTGTGGTGGTGTACACCGCTAAAATGATGAAAATTGTGGCATTGCTCAATTATTTATATATCTAATTGTACATAAATGGCTTAAATGTGTTTTGTTTTGCTTTTTTTTTGTGGGATCAAGTAGTACTATTCTTTACACATGAATGTCACAGTGTGCACTCAAAGAAATGAAACCCTATGAAATGTTAAATTTACTTAATAATGTTATGTCAACTGGTTCCACGCAATAGCTTTGCATAACCTTTATTTGACTTCTAACATTTTTGGCCAGTTTAATTAATTGCATTGAGTGGAATGTACTTAACTCAGTTTTGTGGAACCGGTTGACAAAACATTATTAAGTACATCTAACATTTCATTGGGTTTCATTTTTTTGAGTGTGGCCGTCTGATCATGACTATTTCACAACCAACTAAATTGTCAATCAAATGTTTTATAAAAAAATAAAGACCCATGAATTTGTATTTTTTCGTAAAAGTACAATTACCAGTGTTTCCTGGATTGTAAGAGAGGGTCGGACTGAACCATTATTGGCAGTGGAAACAATGTCACCATCTGGCTGTCCACATCATATTCATGTTATGATGTGGCCAGTCTTGCAAGTAAATATAGTCAAAGGGTGGTATTTTAAAACTTCTCATTTATAACTGTATTTTAATCCTTTTATAGTGGGCTGTACGAGGACTTGGATCTGTAACAGTGATGACGATATTTTTAGCCACTTACTTGCACAGTTCTGCGAGAGTGACTTTGAAAGGTGATAGTGCTTTTTTGAACATTTTATTGCATCTTCTTCTATTGGTGCTTTGCAGAAGTTTTTTTTTTTTTTACCAACTGACTGAGCATCTTCTTCTATTGCTGCTTTCCATGAGTTTTTTACCGACTAATTGGCACACTAATTCTCTTTCACTGTTCAGCCACACAAGCTTGCTTTATTTTACCTCCGCCAGGAAGGGTATGCTTTCAGAACAGTTTGGAGAATTTCAGCAAATAAGAAACAGACATTTTGACGCCCATGTGAGCCATTTGAGCTTATTCACTTGTTTGTATGTGTGAAGTATCGTTCAGGAACCAGTCGCGAGAACCAAGCAGTGCGGTAAAACTGGATTTTATTATGGAAGGGAAAAAACCCCCGCAGAGCAGGAGGCAACAGTACAGAGTCCACAATCCAAAAATCAAAAATCCAGAGGACGAAATCCGAGTCGTCAACAGGGCAGCAATCACAGTACTCGTAGTCGGGCAAAAAGGGTTCGATACACAGATGCAGAAGGTAATCCAAAACAGAGCCAAAATTGTGATCAGGGACGGTCCAGTCAGAAGTGAATCACAAAGAATACGAGGCGAAAACAAGCGTAGCCAAGGGAAACGTTCTGACGGGGAACTGCTGTGAGAATAATGCTTAAATACATACAAGGGAAGTCACATGCTATGATTAGGAACAGGTGAATTGGATCAGACTAATTACGAAGGAGCAAACACGAGGGAGAACCTAACCACATGAAATTGGCAAAAGCCAAAACGCGGACAGGGATCACGAGGCAGCCTATTGACAAAACATTCAGCTCCGGTTTGGGAGTTCTAACGTGCACAGATAATAATAGGCAGAACAGAGTTAAGCAGGCGCGGAGGATCCGCTGAAACGCAGCAAAGTAGATTGAGGGAAGACAAGAGGCGGAGACTAGAACAGGGCGAATGCTGAGAGCTTGTTAATCAATTAGTAAGGTGCAGCTATACAATCCCTAATGCTCGTTAGTAAGTTAGTATTATATACAATGTTAGTTCTGGTTAGTAACTTTAACTAAAATAACAAACTGTTAGTTCTTGTTAGTAATATAGAAAAGCAAGGTGAAGGAAGCAAACGAGATTAGAAGGAACGATTGAAAACCCAGAAATGAAATCACCTGAAAGCGTGGCACACAATACTGGGGAAAATAAGCTGTCACATAACGCAAGACCAGACAGGGGAGACAAGGTGCAAGGCATGGCAAAATGCAAAACACTGACCGGAATCTAACTGGGGAAATGGACTATGGCAGGAAAATACAGAATAAGCAGAAACAAAACATGGCATGGAAACAAGGCATAGCAAAACATGAACAGAACATGAGCAGAACAGAACAGAATCATAACAGTATGTTAGTTTTTTTTAAGATTATTTTTATGGGAATTTTTCCTTTATTTGACAGTTATACAGTGTAGAGAGACAGGAAAGTTGGGGAGAAGAATGGGAGAAGACATGCAGCAAATGACCTGAGCTGGAATCGAACCCAGGTCGCTGCGGGAAGGGCACAGCCTTTATGGTACGCGCACTTAGACCGATGAGCCACCTGGGCGCAACAGTATGTTTGTTTGTTTGCATGCTTGAATCAGTCTGATCTATAGCTTAACTTCACACATAAGCAGGCCTTGGTCCAAATTAGAAACCTGTTGCTTTCTGTGAAAGTTCAACAAAGGCTTACGTTCAAATTTTGTCAAGCTCTCAGTCGATACAACATTAATTTTTTAGACTTAATATTTTGTATTTGAAAAAGTCCATCTCATCAGCCATTGTATTATTTCCTGTAATCATGCAATAAAACTATTTTATAATCTAAAAACTGAGTTATTGGATACTTCATGACATTTCCTAAAATTTATGAAAGTTTAACTGCATGAAATTCCAAAATGCGAGAAAGGGCCACTCAGAGCAAAAGAAGTTTGTCTGGGAGCCTTGTGGACAGGTGTTTGGTGACACAAAAATCAACCTGAACATTTAATAATAGAGTTTACTACTCTCATTGGTCTCTAGCGTCAACTATTGGTCAGCTGGGGGACTGCAGCTGCAGAAGTGGGACATATGCAGGCTACATAATCCTCCAATGACAAAGGCTGTGCATGATTGGTTGTGAATCTCTTTCGTGCAAAGAAGCCTGAAACAGCTAGTCGTCACTTGAGTCAGGGCAGGTTGCATTGGTAGACTCAACAGTTTTGTTGTGTTAAGGGTTGGAAAAAAAGAGTTTAATTCTAATGATATGAAAGTGACCTTACTGTTAAAAAAACTGTTAAAAGCTATCTGTATAAATGTTTAGTAATGAGGAGCCTTTCTGAAAAACCTTTCCTGATACTATAATTTTAAACACCCTTTGGAACCAGGGATAGAAAAATCCATAAATGAATGGGTTGCAAGTAGAATTAAAGTATGACAACCATATAAGAGCATCAAGTACAACAGCGGGAGTGGAAAACCCAACAAATGGGTCAACAATAAGCTGAGTGGAAACTGGCAGCCAGCAGAGCACAAAGACCCCCAGTACAATGGCAAGGGTCTTTGCTGCCTTTCTCTCTCTTTGTTCAGATAGACTATCTTTCTTTTCATTTTGAGCTCTTGTTCCCAAGCTGGCCTTGATCTTCCTGGCTTGTACTTTTGCAACGTGAAAAATCTTCATATAGAGGACTATCATCAGTGCACATGGCATGAAGAAGCCCAGAAAAGCAGCCATTAAAAATAATTCCTCCTCACCAGATGAATTAGTTTCGGAGAAAAGCCCTCCAAACCCAAATAAAAAGGAAAAAATCCATGTGATTCCAATTACAGCTGCTACCTTTTGCATGGTTACTGAGGTCCTGTACTGAAGAGGCTTACAGATGGCTAAATATCTGTCAACAGAAATCAGACCTAGATGCAACAGAGAAGCAATAAACAACATGAGGTCAAGGCTGGAGTGTATCTTGCAAAATGTTTCTCCAAAATACCAACAGTTTTCCGCAGATCTAATCATGTCATATGGCATAACTAAAGCTCCCAAAAACCAGTCAGTGCAGGCTAAAGAGAGGATGAGGAGATTTGTCGGAGAATGTAGACATTTGAAATGAGAGATCGCGATGATCACAAGTACATTTCCACAGAGAGTCATCAGAATCATGGCAGCAAAAAGTACATATTTTGCTACTTTGATGGGGGTCAATGTTATCGTTTGTGGGCAAAATCCTTTCAGGTTAGGGAAACAAGATTGAATTTCTGTGGAATCTCCTGTCAAGTTAGGACCAAGAAATTCCATCTTTGGCAGGTGGACACCTTGGGTTAGGATCTAAAAGAGGCAAAAGATTTGTGTGATTATTTAATATTCCTTAAAAATACTTTTAAAGAAGTGTGCAATTTCACAGTAGCATTAAATTTGTAAAAATAAACTGAATCATACAACCCCCTTTCCGAAATAGTTGGGACAACGTGTAAATTGTGAATAAAATCTAAACGCAATGACTTGAAAATCACACCAGCCAGTATTTTATTCACAATAGAATGGAGATAACACAGCAATTGTTGAAACTGAGAAATTTAACAATTTTATCCATAAAATGAGCTCATTTCAAATTTAATGGCTGATACAAGTCTCAAAAAAGTTGGGACAGAGGCCTGTTTACCATGGTGTAGCACCCCCCCTTCTTTTTAACACAGAGTGGAGGCGTCTGGGCATTGAGGAGACAAGTTTCTTGAGTTTATCAATTGGAATTTGATCCCACTCTTGTTTAATACAGGTTTCCAGCTGCTGGAGAGTTTTGGGTCTCCTTTGACGGACTATTCGTATAATTATGCGCCAAATGTTCTCAATCGGTGAAAAATCAGGACTGCAGGCAGGCCAGTTCAGCTAACGGACTCTTCTACTACAAAGCCATGCTGTTGTAATAGCTGCAGTATGTGGTTTTTCATTGTTCTGCTGAAATACTCAAGGCATTCCCTGGAATAGATGTTGTCTGGAGGGGAGCATATGTTGCACTAAAACCTTTATATACCTTTCAGCATTCATGGTGCTTTTTAAAACATGCAAGTATCCCACACCATATGCACTAATGCATCCCCATACCATCAGAGACGCTGGCTTTTGAACTGAACACTGAGAACAGGAGGGGTGGTCTTTCTCCTCTTTAGCCCGGAGGACACGACGCCCACGATTTCCAACAAGAATGTCAAATTGGGACTCGTCTGACCACAGGACATTTTGCCACTTTGCTACAGTCCATTTTAAATGAGCTTTGGCCCACAGAAAATGCCGGCGCTTCTGGATCATGCTCAACAATGGCTTCCTTTTTGCATGATAGAGTTTTAGGTGGCTTCAGTGGATGGCACGGCAGACTGTGTTTACTGACATTGGTTTCTTGAAGTATTCCTGGGCCCATTTAGTAATGTCAATGACAGAATCATTCCGCTGAGTGATGCAGTGGCATCTGAGGGCTCGAAGATCACAGGCATCCAGTAAAGGTCTTCGGTCTTATCCCTTACGCACAGAGATTTTTCCATTTTCTCTGAATCTTTTGATGATGTTATGCACTGTCGCTGACAAGACCTTAAAAGCCTTTGCAATTTGACATTGAGGAACATTGTTTTTAAAGTATTCCACAATTTTTTTATGCAAGCCTTCACAGGTTGGAGAGCCTCTGGCCATCTTTACTTCTGAGAGACTCAGCCTCTCTTAGACATCCCTTTTATAGCCAGTCATGTTACACATCTGATGCCAGTTAACTTAATTACGTGCTAAATGTTCTTTCAGCTGATTGTCTTATATATTAATTGCTTTTTCAGCCTTTTTTTGCCTGTGTCCCAACTTTTTTGAGACCTGTTGCACCAGAAAATTTGAAATAAGCTTATTTTGTGGATAAAAATGGAAAATGTCTCAGTTTCAGTATTTGAAATGTTATCTGTGTTCTATTGTAAATTACATATTGGCTCATGTGATCTGAAAGTCATTGCATTTTGTTCACAATGTACCCTTTGTCCCAACTATTTCGGAATTGGGGTTGTACAAACCCATTTCAAAAAGTTGGGACACTTTGTTAAATGAAAATAAAATAGGATGCAATGATTCGGAAATCAATTAAAACCCTACAACTAATTGAAAACAGGACAAAGACAATGTAGCAAATGTTGAAACTGATAAATATATATTTTTTTTACAACGTAAATATCAGCTCATTTTGAATTTGATGATTGCAATATGTTTTTAAAAAGTTGGGACGGGACTATAAAAAACTGAAAAAGCTGCATGATGCTAGAAAGAAAGACAACTGGCAAAACATCTCACAGCTAATTAGATAATTTAGCAACAGGTCAGCAACAAGATTGGGGATAAACAAGTCTTTCATAAGTAAATGGGCTGAGGTCTCAACCACTCTATGAAATACTGCATGGGGAAATAGTTCACCAATTTAAGAATACCAGTTTCAACTTAAAATTGCAAAGAATTTGGAGATTTAATCTCTATGGTGCATAATTTCATTAAAATATTCAGAGAATTCGGTCACACTTTATTTGAAGTGTTGCTCATAAAGGCTTTATACAGCATGTATAATGCCTTCATAAATGAGACACTGTCTTCATAAATTATACATTAGCATATGTAATGCTTGTAAAGGGTGAAATAATACATCCTTATTCAGCAGGTGATGCCAGATGTGATATAACTGACAATGTCACTTAGCGAGTGGCAAAATGCTATAAAGGGTGACACAGTCAGCTAAGAGACAGTGTCATTGTCACATCTGGCATCACGTGCTAAATAAGGATGTGTTAATTCACCCTTCACAAAGCATGACATTTGCTTATGTATGATTTATGAAGACATTGTGTCTCATTTATGAAGACATTATACATGCTGTATAAAGCCTTTATGAGCAACATTTCATCTAAAGTGTGACCGAGAATCCAGTAAAATCTCTGTACGCATGGAACAAGGCCAAAATCCAATTTCAAATGGCTGTAATTTTCAGGTCCTCAGGCTGCAATCTATTAAAAACAGACAGGATTCTGTGGTGGAAATCACTGAGGTGAAATGGACTCAGGAACACTTCTGTAAACCATTGCCAGTAAACACAGTTTGTCACTGCATCCACAAGTGCAAGTAAAAACTCTGCCATGTAGAGATTAACCATATATAAACAAGATCCAGAGACACTGCCTTCTTCTCTGGGCCCGAGCTCATTTAAAATAAATTGAGGCAAAGTGGAAAGCTGCCCTGTGATTAAACTAATGAAAATGTGAAATTCTTTTTGGAAATCATGGACGCCACATCCACTGGGTTCCAACAAAAAATTCAAAAGCCAGCATCCATAGTACGGGAGTGCATCAGTACACATGGCATGGGTAACTTGCGCATCAGTGAAGATGCCATTAATGGTGAACAATATACACAGGTTTTGGTGCTACATTTGCTGCCATCCAGATGCTTTTTTAAGGGTAGGCCTTGCTCATTTCAGCAACACCATGCCAAACACCACACCCTGAACGTATTACAACAACATGGCTCTGTTGGAGAAGAGTCTAGGTGCAAAGTATTTAGCTGCTGAAATCCTACATAGAGCAAGAATGGGAAAACATATTGCTTTCAAAACTCCATCAGTTGGTCACCTTAGTTACCAAACGCTTACAAAGTGTTGACTGAAGAAGACGTGATGCAACATGTAAACATGCCCCTGTGACAACTTTTTTTGAAACAAGTTACAGGTATCAAATTCAAATGAGCACATATTTTCCAAACTAGAAGGGCACTCGGTCGAGCGCATACCTCGAGCCACGCCACTTGTGTGACCAATTGCGGTCAAAATCAATAGGGTCCACGCCTGATGTAATAGCAACCCACCCACAAAATCTCAGAGATATCTGTGCATTACTTTTTTAGTTATCTTGTACACAAACAGACAGATAAACCTATGCCAGAAAAAAACATAACCTTCTTGGCAGAGGTAAAAACAATAAAATATCTGTTTCGACATCTGGTACATTGTCTTTTTACTATTTTCAAATAAATATAAAGTTCAAATGAATTGAAAATCATTGCATTCAGTCTTCATCTACATTTCACACAGTGTCCCAACTTATTTGGAAATGGGGTAGCACTTACATGATTTTGTTGTTCAATTTTTACTTTAAATGATGCACTGGAAAATTAAAGTGTATTATTTCCTGTTTCCAGAAGGAGAATGTTTCAACGTTGAATGCCATTCTAGATCAATTTTCAAGATTGAGTACTGACCTCATAGGTTTTCCCTATTGCTCAAAAGAATTAAACTCAATTGCAGGACAACAGATCAAGCAGATGCTTTCCCCTTAGCCATGATAGCATCCCTTGTAAAAATGTTTTGTTACCTTTGATCTGTTTGTGCATCCACCCATGATCTCTACTGATTTTCGCGAACAAATATATTGCAATGCGGCAAAAGGTAACACCCATCTGAATGACAAGAATGACGAATGAATGAAGCATTGGGACTTCAGTTTGCAACTGGGATACTCTGTATTATAACTGATCACTGCTGTAGGAAAAATTTGAAATGTCCAAGAACATTGTGGAAGTGGAAAAGGGTTGCATTCTTAAATATTATCAGCTTTAAATGCTATGAGAGCTCAATTTTATGTCACTTGAGTGCTTGGTTTAATAACAGTTATCAACTGTGAACATTTTCATCTTTAGAAGGAGTAGAAGAATTCAAGTGTGCAATTTGTGACATTCAATGCCATGTTGCGTCTCTATCAAGTGAATTCTCATCCTTGGTCTCCATGGCACATTTAGTCCATAGTATTTCGTCCGTGAAATTAAGAGATAAAAGTGCGGATGGTGTTACAAGAGAAATGTCAGAAAGAGCTAGAATACTGTTCATGAATAATTCCAGTGAGATTTTGATATTCAGTGAACAATAGCATTCTCCAGCAAAATGTTCAGTAGGTGGCATGGTGTGCTTTGCAATGGGACTGCTCTGTGAAATTATTCTCAGTAGGGCGGTGACCTTTGCAAAGGATCCAGATGAGGTATTTTGTGTAAGCACCTTTCTGAAATGGATTAACTGACATTACTGAGAGGGATTAGACATGCTAGTGCCCTGGATGTTAAAACTCCACTAAAGACCAATAGTTTGTCAACGTCACATGTTACATCATGTACAGAACTTGTGGGGGGGAAAAAAAGCCTGGCATGAATTGAAAGACTAAATGAAAAGGTAGCAAATAAATGCATAATCAAGGTGTTGCCAACATTAACAAATAATTTTGTTTCTTTCAAAGATTCTCATCCAATGAAAATAATTTTGAGACTACCAAAGGGCTTGTTTTCTCTGTTCTGCCCATTGTTGTGCACAGCTAAACTTAACCATTAAATATAAGCTAGGTAGCTAATCAAGTTTCACTTTCAAGACCTTTTGCCATTTCTATTTGTGGTATTTTAGGCCTTATCCACACCAATTCGGACATTTTTCTGAATGGATATTTTCACTCTCCATTTTTTTTATTTTGTCCACTCAACCTTGTTTCACAAAATACTGCACCTCTGGACACACTATAATACAAAAACGAGTAAAAGCGCTGAAATCTACAAATCCCAATTCCAATGAAGTTGAGACATTGTGTAAAACGTGAATAAAAACAGAATACAATGATTTGCAAATCCTTTTCGACTTATATTCAATTGAGTACACTCTCAACTTCATTGGAATTGGGTTTTGTTAGAAGAGCATCCCAGAGAAGCTGCATCTTTCTGATGAAAAAATGGCAAAGGCTTCACCACACTATGAAAGACTGCAGTGGGCAAATACAACCCCCAGTCCAAAAACGTTGGGATGGTGTTTAAAATGTAAATAAAAACAGAATGCAAATCCCATAAACCCACATTTTATTCGCAGTAGAGCATAGACAACATATCATATGTTGAAAGTGAGACATTTTAACATTTCATAAAAAATATTAGCTCATTTTGAATTTTATTGCAGCAACGCGTCTCAAAAAAGTTGGGATAGGAGCAACAAAAGGCTGGAAAAGTAGGTGGTACAAATAAAAAACAGCTGGAGGAGCATTTTGCAACAATTCGGTTAATTGGCAACAGGCCAGTAACACGCCTGGGTATAAAAAGAGCATTTTAGAGAGGCAGAGTCTCACAGAAATAAAGATGGGCGGACGTTCACCAATCTGTGAAACACTGTGTTTAAAAATTTTGGAACAATTTCAGAAAAATGTTCCTCAATGTAAAATTGCGAAGACTTTGAATGTCCCACCATCTGTTGGAATGAGATTTCTCAGAGGCTGGGTACGAATCGACCTATCCTGGGCTGTTGTTGTTGACCTTGGATGCCCTGAACGACATCGATCATCAACATTATGGGTTTGCTGATAACTGCTCCATAATCTGATAATGACAGACTGGGAAACATTGAAGAAATTGGCAACCTCAAACTAATGGCTGCCAGTTTCAAGCATACCAATTGCTCTGAGACTTTCAGCACGTTAGAGACGTCGTATTGTGAGAAAACAATCAAAGGATGTCTCAGATAAACAAAATCAACAATGGATTACAGGCAGATGCTATCAGAATGAAAAAAGTCTCGATCACAAGGGAATAGATGACCCTTCGCAAAAGTGTCAAAGGTGGAGTCCCATTAAAGGCGTTTTCTGGCCCAAACCACCGATTTCAAAATAATTTTCAGCATTGAGAAACCACCACATGGGGTTCATGAATCCACCAGAGAAACCTGGGATATCGATTTTCTTTATGACAAAAAATGATATTTTTAACATTTTTTTAATTGTTTGGGAGTGGCCACCCATTCTGGGGCCCCACATAGTGTCACCAATGATTATAATCATGCACTTATCAATGCACATTGTAGCTAATATATTTTCCTCATTAATGACATAAAAATATGTTGAAATAGATGTCATACTGCCGAGATAGGAAGATATTTGTTCAAAAAATATGTTCTGAAATGGAGATTTCCAACGGCCATGTGTGTAAATGACGGTACATTTGACAAAGTTCCCAGCCATGACATGCTAAGGGAATTTTGTGAAATTTGCCCTGGGGTATGGCCAACATTCAATAAAAAAACCAAGATGTGTTGACGCCAGTACCATCTTCATCTGAACACTTGCATCAACCGATCGTTGTAAACCCTAAAATGGGGTGTATTGATTCGAAATGGATTGCGTGAGTGTGGCTCTCACTTAATTCTTCTAGTTTAAGTTTTTTCAGTAATATATTAACTATGACCCTTATGATGTTTATGCTTAAAATTATTGCCTATTCTTAGACCTTCAAACCAGGCACGGCGCCAGGATTTCAGTTTGGGGTGGGCCAGACTAATTGTAGGTGGGCCTAAATTCCAAAGATTAGGTCACTTAATAACACTTAAACCCAGTTCAGACCAAAGATTCGCGACGAGACGAGACCATTTTAGAACATCACAGGGAAGAGTTGCAGCAGTGTGAACTGGCCCGTTGCAGCTCGACTCAAGCCGGCTGGTGGCGTTACCAGAGATTCAGCATGTCAAATCGCAAGAGGGTGGTTTTAGAACTTAAAGCACGTAACCCATCTCAACAGCCAATCAGCTCATAGCGAATTCAGCTGGTCTGACTGCGACTGCGCCGACTGCGCCGGGAATAACCAGGAGAAATTTACAAAAGAGGGCAGGTCTACCGCTGCGAGCTCCTGGCACAGATTGGCAACAGCGCTTTCGGTATCTCTTTGAAGCACCCATGGACCAGTGGCGCAGTCAGAACTTAAAATTGCGTGGGTTATTAACATCCCTTTAAAACAATTATTAGTTCTGACTCGATCGCAATCATTTTTTCTAATAACCTTCAATCCGAAAACACTCCGCACTATCAGGTGTTGTTTGTTCACCTCGTTATGGCAAAATGTCAATCGCTCATTTGGACGCGCAATTTTGTAAATTTCAAATCTCTGTCTTTGATTCAATTTCAACAATTAAATCGATCATGAAGCACAGGCTAGATCGCCCGATGAGACAGAAAGGTAGTGCAGAATTTCCAGAGCAGTATACCTCTCGAAAAGTAGCCCATAGGCAAACTTATGAGTAACTTATTTTTCTGATCTGAATTACGCCTATTGATTAGTCGCCCTAGATTGCATCACCGTGTCTTTAATTGCCAATTGATTATTCTTATAGGTGGAAAATTGTTTTAACAAAGGAAAATGACTGAGAACAAGTTAGGACTAATAATTGTAGTAAAGCGATGTTGTGTGACCGCTCATTTTTCAGTTCTGGCTACGCCACCGATTTGAAATGCACCAAATTGCGCGTCCAAATGAACGATTGTCGTTTTGCCTTAATGAAGTGAACAAGCAACACCTGATAGTGCGGAGTGTTTTCGGATTGAATGCATATGATTGCGATAGTCAGAACTTATAATTGTTTTAAAGAGATGTTTAGAGCCCACCCAATTTTAAGTTCTTGCTAAGCCACGGCCATGGACGGCTCCAAATTATCACCCCTTTCTTTCTTTTTTGTTTGTCCTCACTGTTTTCTTAATAGCTGAAATGCAACTGTTGCGCCTAACTCATCAACAGTAGGAAAATAGGCCTAAAAAGCCGGCAGTTAAAATGGAAGCACTGAGAGTTAGAGCTATGGAAACGATACATCCTCTCATCTCGTCGCATCGATGTGAACTGGCAGGTTTCAGAACATCACAGACCAGTGTGTCACAAGTAGTTAAAAGTTTCAACCCGTCTCATCGCGAATCTTTGGTCTGGGCTTTAATCTTCACTTAATAAAAACGTCTAGCTGATGTGCTACTATATTATCTCTTTTATATCGAATTTGGTTGCTAATGTTACTTAAATATTTTGTTGCATTTTTTAACGTTTCAGTGCATAGGCTACCTATCCGCGAGGGCTCTCCTTTGTCCTGACCAAAAAGGGGCGCTCTGGAATCTTTTACGCGCAGGCTGCGATGCAGCGCATCTCTTTAAAAGCGGCCACGTTGACCACGGTTAAAGCGTCAACATAACCAATCTTTTAAAAACGTTTTTAAAATTAACAAATTTGAATCATTAATGAATTGAATCATGAAATGTATTTAAAACAATATTTTTTTTTTTTTTTTAAAAGAAAAGTTTTGGGTGGGCCTGTAGATGAGTGGGTGGGCTTAGGTCCACCTAGGCCCACCCATAACGCCGTGCCTGTTTCAAACTGAAGGATGTTTGGGCCAGAAAACGCCCTAAATGGGACTCCACCTTTGAATATGCACCCTGGCCATGTGTTTGGGATTTCCAAGTGCTGCACATGCGCGCCATTGGCTGTGTTTTGGTGCTTTGTTTTAAAGCAGTTTGTGTTATCTTCATTGCATTCAGATATTGTATCCAAAACACAGTCATTATTTTGCTATTGACCTTGAAATTCCAGTATCCCTTACTTTTTTTGAAGAGTATAGTTTCAAAGGATACCACTACCTTTCCGCTACCTTAAAAAATAAACCTCATAAATGCTCCTCCGGATCTCTCAGGGTTAAATACCTGTATTATCACATTTGATACATGAATTTTCAACTCAATTTTACTTTGAAATAAGAAACAAAATGTTGTGTATTTATAAGTTGCTTCAATCCAGTAAATATCAATATTGAAGTATTAGTAACAAAATAAAAGTTATTCTCACTGTAACTTCTTAAAAATGAGCAAAGATTTCCATGGGAAAAAAACCCCGCAGGTTGGTGATTAGGGGCAGCCACCTTTGATTTTGTATTTTACGGACATCTACTGCCTGCAGTGTATGGATTGTCCACCAGGGGGCAGATGACATGTGTAAGACTGCATACAACAAGTTGTTGAGGAAAGTATTGATCATGTGGATGACACAGAGGTCACAGAAAGTCGTATATCAAATATGATACAAATGTAGGGGTGCTCCGATCAAGGATTTTGGGGCTGATCTCTGAAATCAGTATTGCCGATACTGATACCGATCACAGGGCATCTATTTGAAATTGGAGCTGGATTTTTATAGTGTAGCATTAATTATTCATTTATTTATTTAAGTTCTTCTTACCACTGTATATTCAGCATTATTAAATGCAGAGATTAGAGAGCATCATGAAGTGACAACTCTTATTTGCAATATGCAACAGACAACTGGCCAAATAAAGAGCAGGGCTAGAAACACAAACTATAACCTAACTATAACCTATAACTATAACATCTTGTAGTATCCATGGCCATTGACATCCATCTATCTGTAACTTTTTCTCAGCTGAGGTACGTAGTTTTATGGCCTTTTATAGGGGAGAGAGAAAGTGTGTGTGTGTGTGTGTGTGTGTGTGTGTGCGTGTGCGTGTGCGTGTGCGTGTGCGTGTGTGTGTGTGTGTGTGTGTGTGGTGGGGGGTGTACAGAGTTCAGACTTCAATTTTCTGTCCTATCCTTCACAAGTAGCAACACTGGCAGAATTACCTTCAGAAATATGAGTATCTGTGCATTTTAGCTGTTAGCTTGTTCCTTGTCATCTACATTTCCTGCTGCACTAAAAACTCGCTGTCTACTCTTGTGCACGGTGCAGAAAGGTAGGCTTGTGCTGCTTGTGCGAGAGATGGAAAGCGACTTTTATTGTCCTGCCAAAAAAGGATTTTCCCACGCCTCATTCTGTTTAAACCTGTTATTTTGTCTGCACAATTGGTGATGAAGATTTAACTGCATAGTAATCCTAATAATAGGCTACCAGTCTAATTGCATTAGTAGGCTATTATGATTTTAGTCCAAACTTTTAAGTTCCATTTCCTCCAGATCATTATAAAATCCAACAGTCAAAATTTTCAACAAAAAAAAAGGATGGATGTAATAACTTTCAGAATTTACAACATATTTTTATCTAACAAATTATTCTGCTTCAGTCTATATTTGTTAGCATTTGGCCTGTCAGAAACCACATTTTCACTGTATGCAGTGAAACGCTTTTTGCTCAATACACTGCTTTTGACACCTTAGCAAAGCAGTCTAGCTGCGACAGCCATATTTCATTTATACAACCACAGAAATTAAAATCATTTTCAGCTTCAACAGTATTATTGTTGCTAGCCGACTCAACTTAATAAAAAAGATAATTCACTGTATCTGCTTTCATTTGGTGCTGGCGGTCCGTCATCGATTAGGTAACCATCAAGTGCATCAAGGACTCCTAAAGGACTTACCAAGACAAAATGTCGAAGAAATTGGCGATTTGGGAGCATTTTAAGGTATATGATTAGACAAAAAAAGATTTAAAAAAAAAGTGCAGTGCCAGTTATGCAAGATAAAACTGGTGTATTATCCTCAAATGCAAGTTTTACCATTATCTCCAAATCAAAAGGTATTCGAGCTTTATTTCATGTCATAAAAGTGGAAAAAATTGAGTATTCTTGATAGTTTTATGATGAAAGCTGCAATAATCAATAATAAAGTGTTGAATTACATATATGTCTACTTGCTAAAAATGAAAAGACAACAAATAATATTTAACTAGTAGGGAAAAGGACTTCGGTTGTAATAGCTTTTTCAGTGCACTGAGTAAAATGCACTGGAAAAATGGAATATGCGGACTGGATTCAGATGCAAAGATGAAATAGGCTTTATCATGCCTTTTCTGAGGCAGAAAAGGCAGAAGCAAAATCAAATTGGAAACGAGGTTCCAAATCCTACAACAATCATGCGCTAAACTACATAACAGAAATTTCAGCGCTTTTGAGTCAGCAAAAACAAACAGGAATTGTTGTTCCTAATATACCTATTATACTGCGCTGTACATTAGCAAGAGGACAGCGATATAATTAAAGGGCTCTCAGAAATACGAAAATACACGGCTATAATGTCTACACAAGAGTAGCACAAGACAACAGGCTTACAAGGCTTATGAGACTTCACACCGAATGAGCGCGGAGCTTGTGCTCATATACACTATTAGCACAATGACAATTGAAAACAGATGCGGATGATTCCAGGAGAGCAAGGAATGCGGGCCGGGTCTTCACAGGCCGAAGATTGAGGGCGCTAGAGGCTTGGCGTTACATAGGTATTCACCTAGATGACCAGACTCAAAAGTTTATACAATGCCAAAAAAAAATTATTCGATTAAACAGATCACATGTAATACAATATAAGATAATAAGCTGCATGTGACTCCTGAAATACAAAGTAAATGTGATGACTTATGTTCTGGAACATGCCATAAATGCCAAAAACATCCAGACACTTATGTTCGCTTGATGTGGTTGTGTCCATTGATCACACCATTTTGGTCATCTGTTCAGATGGCAATTGAGAAATTTCTTGGCATTAAAACAATAATGGATCCAAAGCTACATGTTCTTGGTGTTAGCTCCTTCTTGGGTCAAAAAAGCAAAATTGCTAAATCTCATGTTGTATGCCGCACACCATTCCAATCCTGCATGTTTGGCTTGATGAATACCAATGTGTATGTTATCACTGTGGTTTGATAAACTACTATCAATTCTTCCCAACAAAAGATTATCCAATGTACATTGTATTGCAACAAACCTTAAATGAATTTATAAATAAGTGGTTGCTGCTCAAAATGTATTTTGGTTGTGAGTGCTGGACTGCAGTGAAATGAGCTTAATTTGCTCAATATGCATTTTCTGTTGTTGTTAAAGTCTCCCCCAGGTGTGTTTTTTTTATACCCCCTACCCATAAGGGGTGTGAGTATATAGTATATACCAAAGAGTTCTGTCCATCATTCCGTCCGTCTGCTCCAGTTAGTCTGACCAATTTCGCAATAACCACTCATCAGATTGTTTTCAAATTGCAGTCATACATTTTACGCATGATGGAGAGGTGCAGTGCCAAGTTTCTGTAATGGCCGGTAGAATTAGGAGGCCAAGCGCAACAACCAGAGAGAATGTGAGCAGCACAGACACAGTACAAACACAGAGAATAATATAGCCCAAACGAAAGTACTCGCGCTTCCAAAGGACCTATAATAGTCCAAAAACCGGAAGCAAAGCGAGGTAGCAAAAAGGGAGGGGAAACTCCAAAAATCAGAAGATAGAAAGTCATACAAAACCTGACTACAGATATCTTCGGCTATAGTGCGAAGCTAAAAACAGACACTCTAGCGAAGGAGGCGTGCCGGACTTCCTGCTTATGAGCCAGAGTCTGTAACTTTGGACCAGTTCATAGAAGGGGGTGATATATCACGTTCCAGTAGGCCACTGAAGTTTTTTGTGGGGGTAGATATTTTTTCCAAACTGACAAAAATTACTTTTTTTATCAGAAGATCCCTTCGGGGTGGATATTACAGCCCTTTTTAGGGTAGGGGTGAAAAGGGCCAAAATAGTGACATAGTCAAAATCTGGACTTTGACCTTCAAATATTTTGTTGCGCCCTCAATGACCCTCCTTGATCTTATGGTATATGAATGTATGGGTAGAGTTCTTTCATTTATCATTATAATTTTCAAGGCTTACTGAGGGCGCCGCCTATAGGTGGCGCTTCAAATCATGACTTTTTGCATTTTGGGCTACATTTGAGACCCTCCCAGGGCCTGCGCCCTCATTAAACCTTGCTTATTTATGTGTATTTGGATACATGGGGCCTATTTTTTCCAAATTTGTATAAATAGCTGTGGCTTAGTTGGGGTGCTTTTGCATAGGTGGCGCTTTTTATGGCAAGAACGCAATTTTAGGTGATTTTCATTTGGCCATATCTCAGTGCGCCCCCTATGGGTTTCAGTGAAACTTGTTTTATTGTGTTTCTCTATTTCTCTGCTATTCATGATGAAAATATGAAGAAGGCTTTTTGCCTCTTTGTGCTAAAACGTTCACACCAGATCACTCTCCACTTTAATCAAGAAAGACAAAAGGTTAGTTCTCCAGTGCTCCAATAGGCGGCTCATATGGCAGGTGGCAGCACTACTGCGGCCACATGTTTTGATGGCATGTTCAGAGAGTGAATAGAGCCGTGGAAATCCTGCTTTATCACGAACATCTTCTGATTTTAAGACCTGCGAGCAGTACATCGTTCCATCTTTACCTTGTGGGATATTGTGCTAACGATTAGTTTTGCTCCCAAGATATTAGATCATATATTTCGATTACATTGTTGAATGGGTGTGGCCTGTGTATATGCATAATGCATGCAGCAATGCAGAATGTAAAGACAGGGTCCTCAACCCCCTCTGAAAAGTACTATGGTTACCGCTATGGTTTGAAGTAATGCAGAATACTTTGCTGCATGACTCATTTGATGAATATGAATACCATAAGGACCCCCAAGGACAAAAAAAGCTAGCTTTGCCTCTGCTTTGGTGCATACAGAGTTTACTAATACTTCATGTCTCTTATTTTATTTCAGTTTTAACATTTTAAAAATTGTTGCTTTTTTGAATAAGTTCTCTTGCCTCAATGCTCTGAAAACACTCAAATAATTCTCCCCACTGGTTGGTGGGGACTAAAACAAAAAGGGGCATTTTTCGGTGGTGGTGCTTGATCGTGACATACATCAAACTTTGGCATGTAAAGGGTTAACGAGGCAAAAAGCCTTCTTGAAATTTTTATAACGAATAGCAGAGATATAGACAAACATAATAAAACAAGTTTCACCTAAATCCATAGGGGGCGCACTGACATATGGCCAAATGAAAATCGCCTAAAATCGCGTTCTTGCCAAAAAAAAAGCGCCACCTATGCAAAAGCGCCCTAACTCAGCCACAGCTATTTATGCAAATTTGGAAAGAACTAGTCCCAATGTATCCAAATACACATAAATAAGCAAGGTTTAATGAGGGCGCAGGCCCTGGGAGGGTCTCAAATGTTGCCCAAAATGCAGAAAGTCATGATTTGAAGGGCCACCTTTAGGCGGCGCCCTCAGTAAGCCTTGAAAATTATAATGCTAAATGAAAGAACTCTACCCATACATTCATATACCATAAGATCAAGGAGGTTTACAGAGGGCACACAAAGATATTAGAAGGACAATGTCCAGATTTTGACCATGTCACTATTTTGGCCCTTTTGACCCTTACCCTAAAAAGGGCTGTAATATCCACCCCGAAGGGATCTTCTGATAAAAAACATAATTTTTGTCAGTTTGGACGAGATATCTACGTCCACAAAAATCTTCAGTGGCCTACTGGAACATGATATATCACCCCCTGGTTCATACTTACAGACTCTGGCTCTTATATAGAGTCCGGGAAGGCGCCGCCCCAGCTCAATCAGCCAGCTGGGTGAAGAATCCGACAGCCAAGGAATTCGATATCGTCCCGGGACGAGAGCCGCAAAAAAAAAAAGTCCAAACCACATGCACACCTCACAAACCCTGACAGTTTCATGAAAATTTGATGATTCTTTCAAAAATCATTTTTGTTATCCGTATTTTAAACTTAAAGAATTTACCACTGCAAATGTTGTCCGACCGATTTCTCGAATACTGCAAATCAGATTGTTTAAAAATTTCAGTCATGCATTCTGTACTTCATGCAGAGGTGCAGCGCTAATTTATATGAAAATATACCATATCTGTCCTTCCGTCACCAGTTTGTCTGACCAATTTGTCAGAAACCGCTCATCAGGTTGTTTTCAAATTGCAGTCATGCATTCTACATTTCATACAGAGGTGCAGTGCCAATTTATGTAAAAATATGCCATAATCTCTTCAGTGCACAAGGGTCAGGGGTATTAGTGAGCTGTGCTCACCTTTTCACTTGTTAATGTATTGCTCTACTGTATGTTTGTCTTTTTTTGGGCACATATGTGTTCATGCTGAGACACAGCAGAAGGTTGTGGTCTAATTTGACTATATGTACATGTTGATGTCCTAAAATTGAATTGAAATGTTTTGTTTTGTCTTAAGATATGAAAAAGAAAAAGTGAAAAAATATGTTGGGTGCTTAAGACTTTTGCATGGGACCGTATTTATTAGTAAACGTGGCTCAATGATATGGTTTTGTTGCATCACATGGTTTGAATTATGTAATACTGCATGGTTTCGTTTAGTCATTGCAGAAATGGTGTATTCACAAGGCACCAAAGTAATTAGAATTCCAGCGTCTTGTCCTCAATGATTTAATTTATCCACCCTGTTCATGACTTTGTGATGTTATCCATAAATCATAGCGGCTGCCGGTTCTTCTCTTCCGGTTGATGTGTTTGTTTATGGTTGCACAGCTGTATAAGCCAGCTTTTAGCTAATACAAATGGAAACAAAACGGAGGTGGATACACAGTACGGATGTTTTAAAAAGTCATGAGAACAATTCCGTTTGCAGTGCCTCACCCGTCACTTCTCACGTAGGGGGTAGATGACAAGAAACAATGGCCTGATGTTAGCTACATCGACATAGTTGTGTGCTTGCTTCAGTGAATAAATTGTAAACCTCCGCCAAACGAAGTTGGCAGGAGGTATATGTGATTGGTGCCGTTTGTCTGTTTGTATGTTTGTTTGTGAACAAGATAACTCAAAAAGTAATAAATGGATTTCTCTGAAATTTTGTGGGTTGGTTGTTATTACATCAGGGATGGACTTCATTGATTTTGACGGCGATTGGTCAAACAATATGCCCACCACAGCAACCATTGCAAAATCCTATGTTGCAGATATACAGGATCTAACAAAAGTGGGCGTGTTATATGAAAGTTATGAAACGAATTGAGTAAATTTTGCATTTGTTGCAAGCTTTAATGAGCAACAAACCCAAAATTTACTCAACGACTTTAATAACTTTCTCATTCTGTGTATCACATAAATTAATTGCGTAATTTCATAGAAAGCAAATGTAATTTCCCTTAGCACCCAATGTATGTTAGCACTGCGCTAACTACATCGCTCTGCTTACCCAGTCTCTGAGTCACAGACATTCATGGCTGAACAAGCAACGCTTTGTAAATTCAGTCAACTGAGTAGCTAGCTAATGTTAGCTTACTGAGTAACAAACTAACGATTAATATTGGTTTTGAAAAAGTATTGCGTGCAAGCTACCTAGCTAAGTAGCATTACACTCGGTATTCAGTTTGGTTTAGTAGAAACAGCGAGAAGTAACGCCAAGCGATTTCTTTCCCCCCCACCTCAGCCAATGTGATTTTTGCAAAAGTAAAATATTGGGTCATGTCAAAAATACGTCATGACCTGGGCTATGGGTAAAGTACTTCAGTTATGTGATGAACCTTAAATTTCTTAAGAGACATGTTCACTCAGCAAGATTACGACTCTGCTGCCTTGGCGGAGGTTTGCACTCAAGGAGTGCCTCTTGTTACCTTGTGTTGATGGTGTTGATGGTGAAGAATTGCAAAATTATAAAAGCACAGAGGCATATCTCCTGTGATCTGGAAAAACCTAGTGAGTTTATCGTGGCAAGAGTCATATAAATTGAACAAAAACCTTTAGATTTTGAACTTTTCCTAAAAGAAAAAAAATAATATGAACTTGATTCTGACAGTTAAAATAACACAAATAGCAAGAGTTTTAAGATTTTCACTGCTCTAGATTACAGCAAATGAGGGTCAAACTCAGTTTCTGCCAAAAGTGACATACGTACTAGGTTTTTTCAGATCACAGGAGATATAATTACCTGCATAGTAACAAAATAGGTAAAGTACTGCTCAAGAAACACAGCGACTTCATATTTCTGAAGGCAGCTGTTGAGCCCATCCAGAGCGCCAGTCAAGCTAAACATACAGCGTGGGTAATGCTGAGGAAAGTGGAGTCCTGGAGATAGTCGACTGCTCGTGTATTGCCAGGTTAGGGAAATCATGTACAGTACTCGTGCAGCAGCTATTCTGTGGAAGGCAGCGTTATTCGTTAAACCAAAGCTCCCTTCAGTTATTCAAACATTGGAACAATTAAATATATTTACAAATACGGTATTAGGCTGTTATTGCCGAAGATGTACAATTCCAAAATAGTTGGGACAAAGTATAAATTGTGAATAAAATCAAAATGCAATGACTTTCAGATCAGACGAGCCAATATAATATTTACAATAGAACATAGATAACATTTCAAATGTTGAAACTGAGACATTTTAATCGACAAAATGAGCTTGGATAAAATTTTCAACAGGTCTCAAAAAAGTTGGAACAAAGGTATGAAAAGGGCTGAAAAAGCAATTAATATATATCAGAGAATCAGCTGAAAGAACATTTAGCAAGTAATTAAAGGTATGACTGAATTTAATTTGAGTCAACTAATTTTTCCAATCATGGTTTGTTTAATTATTGAAAAAGGTTAAACCTAAATATTAACTTGATTCAAACAGCAGATTGAGCATAATCATCTTGAGAAAGTTGATTTTCCGAGAGTTGACGAAAACGAAAATGACTTGCCGGCTTCACAGGAAGTGACATCATCTCAGGAACCATGCATGTATTGCTTGTATTTTATCAATGGATGACTGCTATGATTCTTCAAGTTCAACTAGCGATTCTAGTAGTTCTTCATTGTCGGACATGGATTTCAATGTGCCGTCTGATTCAGATGATGATGAGGCATGTTAGTGATGCTAGTGAGGTCGTGGCCGTGGCTGGGCCTATGCAGCCGCATTTGTTCGAGCCTCTGCCCGAACTTGATGAACATGGCGAAGGAGGCACCTCAGAAGCAGCAGCCCCAGCTGCGGAGCCTGCAAGGCTGGATAACCTGGACTGGTATGTTATATTGTACCTTCATGGCAAGATTACCACACACAACCTCTAATAAAATTGAATAAAATGACAACTTTTTCAGGTAACCTTAATGTTTAGATATTTATAAGTCTGAAGTCGGAACTTGACAAAAATTTATACAAGACGTGTTAGCAGAGGTGATCGATCGACTGATTAACTTTAAGCGGAGCGGTCATCAGTTAGAATTGCAAATTACTTTGCACTGCATCTTCACAAGTAGCCTAGCCATCAAATCACTTTCCGATCGCACGCAAAAGTATCATTTTAAAGGTTTGATATTAGCTTGTTCGTGGTAAACAGACCATTTATTTAAGCACTAAAAAGACAGTTTTAATGACGTATTCATGAAAACGAAAATACTGTTAAAGACCAAGTGATCGGCTACTCCTGATTCATTACCTCGTTGTGTACTGTAATAGGAACTGTTTTGGCCATCTGCGAAGCCCTGAATAGTTTCTTCAAACGTGTTATGAAATGTTTACTATAGACACGGGTGTAATTGGCCTTTCTGCCATCTAGCCCCTTTCAGAATGTATCGGTCTATCACCATCTTTGACAATATTCACTCAGCCGGCGAACTTTCTCTCCTCTGTTTGTTTTACCTCTGGAATTCGATGGAACATGAAAATATGCCTTTGTTTTCAGTACAGAATTACGACATCTCTTCACTGCACAAATATAAGCCATGACAATTAACGTAAAAACGCGAAAAAACGTAGTAAGCCGAGACTGAATTCCCCATGGCACTTTACTGTGAGTACACCAGCAACTTATGTTCATACCAGTGGTTCTCAATCTCGGTCCTGGGACACCCCAGTGTATGCTGGTTTTCATTCCACCAGGATAGCAATGCAGAATTTTAACAAGCTGTTAAATTGCCCTAATTAGGTGCATTTCATGTTTTAAAGCAGTTATTTACTGTCTAGCCACATGTTGACAGAAAAAGCCATGATTGCCATAAAGAATAAAAGATTTTTGAACATATTGTGTTTATTTTGCCATATTGCAAGCAATTTCAGGGGATAACATTTTTAAACAGATCAAATTAGACACTGCAAAAATCAGTCAACTCCACATTAGCTTGCTGAAGACAGGTGTTTTGCATTCTTTCTGAATAATTTGCTTGAACTTAAAGATATTAACTTGACACAAAGCAGGTTTGACTCTATCATTTACTTGCCTAATAAGTTGTTAGTTTTCTTGACCATGTTTCCACAGTTTCACTCATTAGGACCCCACTGATTGTTCACTTTGATGGGCTCAATTTTTGCCTTCTTTTTATGCAGTTGTATCCTCTTTATGATATGTATGTATGGATATGGGTCATTCCATGAAAAAGAGAGCCAAAGTGTGACATGACTGTTCAAATTTGAAACGAAGAATTTGCAAGAAGTACTGGTTCACTTTTGTTGGCGTTCCCATGAGTCAAAATGTGACACAAGTTAAATGGCAAGATCTACTGTGGGATGTAAGAGGCAAGATGTTGAACGTTCAGTGTTGCCGATGTAACAAGGACACAAAACTAACACAAAAGTATGCAATAAAATTTGCTTTTCAAAATATAACAAAGTCTCAACTTGCTCAATTAGTATAACAGAGAACAAACTTAAAACAAACCAGCAGTTTGGCAATGCCCAGTTGTGCTCTAATAAGGTCTGAACATATTAAGCAGGGCTTTGATAAGTCGCTCATTGGTCATGTTCATCTGAGGACGGAACAAATGCAATATTCTGGACAAAATATAAATGAGAAGGCAGCCCATGTAAGTACACATCAGCTCTGAAAATATTTTAGAGTAGACTAGTTGCTAAATGCAAAATTTGTCATCTGGATTGTACCACAAATGTTGCGAATGTAACATGGACACGACAAATGCTCGACTTAGCAAATGCATCACTTGTTTTCACCCTACGCCCTTTTTGATATTGGAAACCACTAGGGGTGGAATGGTTCACAAAATTCACGGTTCTGTATGTATCACGGTTTTGGTGTCACGCTTTTCGGTTTGGTTCGGTATGTTTTTTGTTCAGCAGGAGGGGAGGCATTGTCAATTTCAACATGCTTTTCATTTATATATACTACTCAAAATTTGATCGGGATCATAGGAATTTTTTTGTGAAATGACATGCAAATTTGGTAACTGCCACTGATGAACAATATATTGGATAAATGACATGCAGTCAGACACAAAACACATTTGCAAGTGCATTTAATGACATTAAATGAGCGTGCAGCCTCACACTTTTGGCTTTCACGAACACTTCATGGTTTCACCTCTGACATGTAAAGTGAAAACAGACAGTGTTCGTTTGATGTTTCATTACCACAGTTAATGTCAATATTTTATTTTATTTTATTAACCTTTATTTATACAGGTGAAAATCTCATTGAGACCCAGGGTCTCATTTACAAGAGAGACCTGTTCAGGGTAGGCAGCAGCAAAACACTGAGTTACAGACTAACTGAACATACAAGGACAAAACACAAAACAATAAAATAATTGATGCAAAAACTGCAAAAGTGTGACAAGAAGAATAAAACTAGTGAGTACATGTGCAGACCCCCACAGACTCTCTCACCAGCCTTCCTACAAGTAGTTTGAAGTCCCCTAGTGGAATAAAGCTTGACAGCTTCAGCTTCTGCTGAAGTATGTTCCAGGTTGCAGGGGCAGAGTAGGAGAACGCCTTTTTGCCAAGTTCGGTACGAACTGAGGGGATGGCAAAAGTGATGTAGTCCAGGGACCGGAGGCTACGATCAGACTGTTTTTGTGTCATATACATGGACAGATAGGAGGGGAGCAGACCAATGATAGATTTATAAATAAAAAGATACCAGTGGGTGATTCTGCGCATGGAAAGTGATGACCAGTTTGTGAGAGAGTACAAAGTACAGTGATGTGTGAGGGGTTTACAACCGGTAATGAATCTCAAAGCTCCGTGATATGCAGCATCCAACAGATGTAAGGAGTGAGCAGAGGCATTCATATACACAACATCACCGTAATCCAGGAGCGGCAAGAAAGTGGCCGCAACAATACGTTTTCTGGCTTTAAATGAAAAACAATAACAATAACGGGGGTATGGCCTCCCCTAGCTTGAATGACGGCTTGACAACGTCGGGTCATACTGTCAATCAGAACCCGGATGCTTGCAATTGGAATGTTGTTCCATTCTTCAACAAGGGCATTTCCGAGCTCTTCTAGAGTTGTGGGTTGTGCCCCACGACCGGAAATGGCGACCTGCAGCATGTTCCACACATGCTCGATAGGGTTTAGGTCCGGCGAACGCGCGGGCCAGTCCATGCGGACAATTGTCTCCTGCTCTAGGAATTGATTCACCACCCTAGCACGATGGGGACGGGCGTTATCATCCATCAAGATGAAATCAGGGCCAACAGCACCAGCGTATGGTCTTACGTACACATTGAGGATCTCATCCCTGTACCGTACCCCTGTCATCGTCCCTCTCCCCATGACATGCAGGTCCATTCTGCCGTTCCTGCTTATTCCTCCCCAGACCATAATTGATCCGCCACCATAAAAATCGTGTTCGTTGATGTAGGCATCATTAAATCGCTCACGTTGTCTTCGCCACACCCGTTGTCTCCTGTCAGCAAAGTCCAAGCAATATCGGGACTCATCAGCAAAGAGAACTGGAGCCCAATCGTTGTGTGTCCATGTGACATGATCGTGAGCCCAATCCAAACGGTCACGCCTATGACGCACGGTCAGTGGGATTCGAACACATGGCCTTCTTGAGTTGAGGCCGGCAGTATGAAGATGATTCCGTATCGTCTGAGTGGATACCCTGACCCCCGAGGTGTTATGAAGGTCATTTCGTAGGGTGGTGGCTGTCCAGAAAGGATGACGTCGTGCCTGAAGTGTGAGAAAGTGGTCATGTCGTTGTGTAGTCGATCTCTGACGACCACCCCATGACGGTGTGCTGCTGTACCAAACGTTTGATGCTGGTTCCATGCTCTGTTCACAACGCTTTGGCTGATGTTAAGTGCATTAGCAACGTGACGTTGTGAGAAGCCAGAGTCAAGCATTCCGATGCATCTTCCCAATTGCTCTGAAGTCAATCGGCGTCTAAGACGTTGAGGAGACATAGTTATTGCTAAATGTAATGCAAAAATTTGGGAACTTCAAATTTTCACCAACAAACAACACACACGTCTGAGTTGAAATGGTGAAGTGTTAGTCAAAGCCAAAATGTGAGGCTGCACGCTCATTTAATGTCATGAAATGCACGTGCAAATGTGTTTTGTGTCTGACTGCATGTCATTTGTCCAATATATTGTTCATCAGTGGCAGTTACCAAATTTGCATGTCATTTCACAAAAAAATTCCTATGATCCCTATCAAATTTTGAGTAGTATATATAACATATGGCAAAAAAGTTCACAACAAACAAAATTCTGGCTAAGAACAAAACACTTGACTCATGACACACATTGTCAAAAAAAAAAAATTGAAAGAATTGGTTAAAGTGTCACTTGAACAAAAATTCAGCGTTACTGCCACCTATTGGACATGTTGTGTATGTTCGGCACAAAAAGATGGAACTGAACTTGCAAATATTGCCTACTTGCAAATAGGCTATTGCCTACAAAACGCTGCACTCGGCACTCATCCGCGCCAACTGTTCAGTTTCACTTTTATTTTCGCGCATGCCTTGAAACAAACAATACATACACGCCCCGAACCGTGACTAGCGAACTGAATGGTTCGGATTTTTTTACTTGAACCGTTCCATCCCTAGAAACCACTAATTATTCCGCCAATCAAAAACGATCCTTAATCCTTAAAACACGTGAAACGGCAGGCCAAATTATGAATCCCAATAGAAAACATACTTGTGTTGAAAATTGGTGATTTACGAAAAGATTTTAGTGATTGAACGTCACTTCATTCGAACGTAACTTTCTGGGACGCAAAAATACTAACCTACCCAGCTTCCGCTTTGAAGACGACAGACTGGTCCCCGGATGTGAAGCAGGAGGTTCGGAAGGAAATCCGTATCTGTGACTACTGTGAGACTCCAAGGGGATACGGGAGATCGGGCAGCGAGCCCGGCGCGTGTTGAACGTAACTTGGTAAAATATGACGCGAAAAATTTTGCTCCACAGAAATAAGAATTTTATGAAAACCCATATATTTTCAGAGATAATATTTTAAACGGTTATGAAACGGATTAATCTCAACACATTGGCACAAAAATCGAGATAATATATTCTGTTTCCTGGGTTTTCTCAGCACTGTTTCAACGTAACTTTTCAGGACACCATGAGTTACGTTCACAACAATATTTTAAGCACTAATTGCAGTGTTATACATCTGGATTTCCCAGTTAATTGCCGTTGTGGGTTAATCACTTGGAATAGATGTTTAGAACAAAAGCCATTTCAGCCAGACTTTTATTTAAAAATTCTTAGAATTTTACATTCAAAGTCTGAAGGCAATGGATGTCACAAATTTGGACACTTTTTATCCACAAATTTTTCAAAGACATGCAGTTTTTTTATTTCTCTTCTTCAGAAGACCAGTTATATTGCCTGTTTTAGCTGTTTTATATACTCTGGCCTTCATGCATGGGATTTTCTATAGGTGGCATCAAATTTTGTGAATCATATAGTCCTGTAAAACATGCAGGGTCTCTGGCTCTCTATTTCATGGAATGACCCATATTCATTCAAATGTGGCTTCATAGCATAAATAACTGCGCTAAACATAAATGCGCCTGGTTAAGACAAACTGACAGCTTGTTAAAATCCAGTGATTGCAATTGTGGTAGGAACAAAAACCAGCGCACACTGGGGTGCCCCAGGACCGAGATTGAGAACCGCTGATTTATACCACCGCCTTCCGGTTTCTTGTACTTGGGAAAAGCAATGTTAAATTGCTCTAGGCCATTTTTGAGTTAGGCCTGGTCCCTGCCACTGTTTTCATTGAAGTGGAGTGCAGCTAACTGTAACTTGAAAATAGAAACACAAACTTATAAATATAAATGGCCAATTCACATGTGTGCAGGCACAGATCCATTTGATAGCACGCATTCAGTATGACAATCTGTCCTCATTAGATTCTGCACAAAGAATTTCAGTGACAAAAACATTCCACTTGCCTGCTTTTCCTGGCCAAGTACCCAAAGTGATACATTTTGGGTGCAAAGTGTATCACTGTTGCATGGTAACCCTCAAGGGTAGAAGTTTGGCCATCTGGACTTGGCTTCCTCACAGACTTCGTCAACGTCTTTGAAAGCAGGATCTCTGTTAGCTTTTCATAAGCCTCAGTGCCTGAAAAAAGAGAAATGTATTGAATCCTTTACATGTCTAATGGTGCTGGCATGTGTCACACCTTAATATCGAGGGCTGACTGCAATAAACAGTAATGTCCAGATGTTATGTATTGGACATAACTGTTTATTGCAGTCAGCCCTCGATATATGTACTACTAGCAGATCATGAAGATTATGTTGCAGCTGCAAGCTAAACAAAGGACTACTAGCATTAGTCTATGACCTGGCTCAAACCAGGCTCTCTCTATTGGCTCATGTTCACACTTTGGAAAGTGAGTGTTTTCATAGCTGTGGATGTTGATCAAATGGTTGGCCATAGCAGACCATTTTTCCTCTAGCATGTTTGGATCCCCATCACTTGTGGCCGCACACCAGTACAAGTGGTACAAGATGCTCCGTACCCACTTGGAGACCAAGGTGAACTTTTTCTTGTCAGCCATAGCTGTCAGCTTCTTCTGAAGATCTGTTGGAGTGAAAAATTGATATCATGAAGTTTACAAAGAGAAAATGAATCATTTTAGAAGTACGCCTCCGTAGGCTTTTCACCTTGACTGCCTGGTCTTCAATTACTGTAGTAGACAGGAAGGCACGACCACCTGTACACAAAAAAAAAAATATAGGGCACTGGCAGCCCCAGAAGTTCCCGCCGTTTGCTCAGGTGAAATTGGTTAAAGGCAAAATGTTGAGGTTTTTGGTGATATTTTTAGTTCTATGACCACTTGGCTGCTGTGGTACATAGATAAAAAACATCATCACATTCGGTCAAATTTAATATGGGTAGAAATGGTAAGGCCAAATGTCAAAGTTTTTGGTGATTTTTTTCAGCCAGTGACCTTGGAAAAATAGACTAAGGTCACCATTCGGCATGTAATTTGTAGTCCTGAATAAGATGCATACATGGTAAAAAAAATTACAAGCCTCTGACCAAAATAGTTCATAAGAGAAGGCAAAATGTTAAAGTCTTTGGTGATATTTTTAGCCCGTGACCTTGAAAAAATAGGCCAAGGTCACCTTTAGGCATGTTTTTTGTAGGCCTTTATGAGATGCAGAACTGAAATAGTTGATGAGATTAAGCAAAATGTCGAAGTTTTTGTTGACGCACGCACACGCACATGCACGCACGGACGGAGCCTGATACCACAGCTCCCGCGCCCGCTCGGCAGCGGGAGCTAATAATAAGATACAGTGTTGTAAATTTTTTAAGAATTTCACTCACTTTTAGCAACATGCCATACATCCAGGTAATGTTTGATATTTGGCTTTGTGTCCTTCAGCCATTTATGAATTTGCTGGTGCTCATCAGTGGTGAGCGAAGGCCTGAGGACTGGATTGGCCTCCTCTACTGTAGCCAGGGACCTCTTTAAACCCTCCAGCTCCATATGGTAACTGGACTTTACCTCTGTACTCTGGAAAAGAAATCATATGAGAATCATTGGAGGAATAACAATATCATGCCTTTGGCTTGCTCTTAGCACTCAACCGCAGTGTGGCATTGTATAGTTCCCCCAAAATTTCTAATCAAAGATTTCAAGGGATTGTAAGGGGTTTGAGGGTAAAATAAAAGATTCCTTGAGATGATTCCTTACCTGAACAAGTTCTGTTTAAATCAAGACATTTCTCCTGGTGTCGTGCAAACTGTATGACCCATACTTTGCACAATGCCCCATGGAGTCATTACATGCATCTCCTGCAAAGGCCGAGTCGCTGCCCAGGGCAGCAAGGTTGTGTTCCTGTTGCTTCCCCCTTGCATTCCGGATTGCCCCATGGAGGTATTTCTTCTGGTGGAGGAAGAACGTGTCTTTGGTGTATGTCTGGACACCCCAAAATCGCAGGACACGAAGGGCCTTCTGTGGCAAAGCTCCAGCAAACAAGATGGCAGCAGACAGCGAAATATTTCCATCAGCCAAACTCCCTTCCTTTGGTTGACTGGCCCAAGTATTTGTGCAATCACAAGAGAGGCAGCACTGCTCTATGCTGATGGCCGTCCCGTTCCTTGTGCGGACTTTGGCTGTTGCCCCTCGAACACAACACACACGACAAATGGAGAAAAGTTGCAGCAGCTGCTTTTCATACACAACATACTTCTTCATTACAACTGACTCCTCGAATCCATCATCATTCATTGTCCTGAAATAAGGAAAATATACACGCTATGCAGACGAAATATGCGAGTTTGACAACACCTTTCTATCCTGAAAAAGAAGCCTACATCAACCATTAAAAAGGAAACAGAAGCATGCAGTCTTTCCTGCCATCAAGATGTTATCACTGAACAGTTAGGGGTGTCTACTGAACAGTATTAATAGTATTTTACACATCATGAGTGTTGTCCTCCTCCCCTGGTTCCCAACTGACGTCCATGTGCGTGTTCGGACTTTGGTGGGCGTAGCAGTGTCAGTGGTGGTAGCCCAGCTATATTGCACTGAGATGCTTTGGATCTCACAATTTTCTCTTTTTTGGGACGTCCTGAAATAAACAGGAATACTTTCAACTAACAGCTGTCTTGTGGCTAGTGGTTTCTTGAAAACCAATACTACAAATCTATCTATCACCATGCAATTGAGAACTGTCACTTGATAGCACAGTATCTTACCTCTTGATCTTGGCCATGACTTTGGAATGACAGGGGTGAATGGGCACACTGGTGTGGCCATTGGTATCACCTCTGTGGGTACATCCTCATCAGGCCTGTCAGGGGTGGCTTCATCTGGTACCACTGGAGCCTCATTTTCCTGCTCATCACTTGCACAACTTTCTGTCACAGGGTCTGGCTTCTCCGACAACATTATCTGAAACAATAAAAACCATGGTGCAGTTGGCATGTCCGCTTCAGTTTTATGACATAGTCCTTCTGTATTGTTTAGGCATTTGTAGGTACTGATATCCCTTTACAGTACTGTAGGTCTCGTGTATTGTTCGTGCTCAGTGCCAAGATGAATAATGAACCTTACCCTCTTTACCTCTCTTTTCCTGTAGGCTAATCTTCCTATACTGACACCGCTGGTGCTTGGTGTTGCTTCACGGTCTTCCATAGGCCGCTTGGGTACCAGCTTTTGGGAAGTGATGCTGGGCACTGCATCTTTCTTTAACCTTCAGCACCTTAAAAAATAACTGTAGGCTATACAGAGTGTCCCAAAAAAAAAGGAAACGGAGAATAAATGGTTAATTCTATAACAATTGCTTAATATTCTTTTATTAAAAATAGCATTCGGTATTACATAACCATGTCCTCTGTCTAATGATGTCAAGTAAGTGGAGGTTGTGCCACACTAAACTGAACAACAATGACACTTTTGTAGTTAGTCAGAACCACTTTGCATCAGATTGCAGAAAATGATAACGGGCCTGAACGCGGATGAACCTGGATGATCAGTTTCTGGAAAGTGCTAAACAAAGGCCTGGGATACTTCCAGGCAAACTTCCAGTGCAAAATGACTGAGTCAACAAAAAAAACCTCATTGTTCTGTTGTCAGCTGCATGATTTGTGCACATCTGTCATGCAGCTAGTACGGTTTAGATTTAAAGCAGTACACATTATGTAACCTAAAGCACTAATAGCTCTGGCAATGAAAAGGTGAAACTGATCATCCAAGTTCATCTGCGTTCAGGCCAGTCATCATTTTATGCAATCTGGTGCAAAGTGGTTGCTGACGTACTCCAAAAGTGTCATTGTTGTTCAGTTTAGTGTGGCACAACCTCCACTTTTATGACATCATTAGATAGAAGACATAGTTATGCAATTACCAATGCTATTTTCAATAAAAGAATATTTAGTGATTGTGATAGAATTAACTATTTATTCTCCGTTTCCTTTTTACCCCTCGGCCGACTTCGGCCGGAGGTGTATTGTTGTCACCTGCGTGTCTGTCTGTCGTCCGTCGTCTGTCGTCTGTCCGTGACTTCGTCCGGGCCAGTACTCAGCAACTAATGATCGCAGCTTCACCAAATTTGGTATGGTAACTCACTATGACCCATAGATGTGCAACGACAGGTTTTTTGCTGGATTTGACCTTTGACCTTAGCGCTGTGACCTTCACCCTGGAAATCTTGTCTGGGTCAGTACTCAGCAACTAATTATCGCAGCTTCACCAAATTTGGTATGGTAATTCAATATGACCCATAGATGTGCAACGTCAGGTTTTTTTGCTGTATTTGACCTTTGACCTTAGCTCTGTGACCTTGACCCTGGAAATCTTGTCCAGGTCAGTACTCAGCAACTAATTCTCGCAGCTTCCCCAAATTTGGCATGGTAACTCACTATGACCCATAGATGTGCAACGTCAGGTTTTTTGCTGGATTTGACCTTTGACCTTAGCTCTGTGACCTTGACCCTGGAAATCTTGTCCAGGTCAGTACTCGGCAACTACTTAACGCAGCTTCACCAAATTTGGTATGGTAACTCACGGTGACACATATATGTGCGACGTCACATTTTTTGCTGGATTTCACCTTTGACCTTAGCGCTGTGACCTTGAGGCAGGAAATCTTGTACGGGTCAGTACTCAGCAACTACTGATCACAGCTTCACCAAATTTGATATGGTAACTCACTGTGACACATGGATGTGCAACGTCATGTTTTTTGCTGGACTTCACCTTTCACCTTAGTGCTGTGATCTTGAGGCAGGAAATCTTGTGCGGGTCAGTACTCCGCAACTACTGATCACAGCTTCACCAAATTTGGTATGTTAACTCACTGTGACACATGGATGTGCAGCGTCACATTTTTGCTGGATTTCACCTTTCACCTTAGCGCTGTGAACTTGAGGCAGGAGATCTTGTCCAGGCCGAGGGGTATTCAGCAACGCATCATGTTTTTTTTTTTTGGGATACACTGTATATTGTACTGCTAGGCTTACCATGCCTACCCATAGGCCCTAACCATCTCACTTCTGCAGCTATTCAACAAAACAATTTGCTTGGGCCTGCCAAAGTTAATCATGAAATAGACTAACGTATTCAAATTGCGAGGGCTTACAAAAAGGTTTGAGAAGACAGCTACCCTTTCCACTGCAGAATACACGGCAGTAACACAGACGGACGCAAAGAAGACAATACATGACCCACAGCCGCCTACATATAGTAGGTACGTGAGAAAAAAAATTCAGATCCAGGGGATTGCAGTGCATTTGATACTATTGGAAAGAGCTCGGAAAGACCTTTAAAGTGGCCTTTGAATTTTTAAAATAGGACAAATATTAAGGGTGCTATGGCATTTTAAAGTCAGCCAATATAGGGTAGTTTTCGTCCACTGTTTTACCTTAAAACAATAAGAACTCTTGTGACAATTTCCAAAAAAAAAAAAAAAGTGTTTCATTTGATCATATATAAAAAAAAAATCGCCAATTAACAGATTAATTCCTTAATTACTAATCAATTGGCGATCCAGTCATGTTCAGAAAAGTGTGCATAACTAAGTGTCTTCAATTTTTGGTGGATTATCTGAGATCTGTTGATGAAACCGCCATTTAGCCATTTGGAAACCAGATCCTGCTGGAGTTACAACTCCGTGGCTGTGTGTAGGATCCTCTTAAAAATCGGCACAAATGTGGGAAAGAACATATACTAAAAGTCTGTATGGGTTTGAAAAGAGTCTTTACTTACCTTTTAGCAAATCAAAGGCAGTTTTGACAGGTTATCGACACCAAAAATGCAGAGATGCCAAGTCTCACGCATTCGGCATAGGTCTCACGCATTTTTTAGGCTTATTCACCGTAGTCCGCAATTATTCAATGAACGATTATCCGTGAGATTCTCAAGCAGAATTAATTAGTTTCAGTTTCACTTGCGTAAAGGTGGACCTCACCACAAGTAACGTGGAAAGCGATTATGACTCCAGACTTCTCGTGCTTCTCTTTACTCAGGGATTGGAAACAATGCATGTGTTTCATGATCGTTTAAATTGTTTAAATGAAATAAGACCATTTGAAAGGTCTTAATGCAATTCCATTGCTTTCAATCCCTCAGTAAAGACAAGCGTGAGAATTCCCGAGTCATAATCGATTTCCATGTCACTAGTGGGGAAATCCACCATAATGCATGTGAAACTGATTAACTTAATGCACAATGACTTAAATTCTGCGAGTGAATTTCTTCAGTGCGAATTGTTTGAATAATTGCTGACTATGGGACAGGAACGCGAATGCCACTAAGAAGCGACAGACTCACGCCGAATGCGTGAGACTTGGCATCTCTGAAAATGTGACTGAAAATTGCGATACTTCAATGAATCCGATTGTTAAAAATTCTAAAACGAGGCAAATGCGGGGAATGTGAACTATGTTATCAGTACAAGTGCACAATTTCAACCGCGAATCCAGGACACCAAAACACGCTGAAAAAGACCGCGATTTTCAGCAAGCCCGGCACTGCAATCAACCCAGAATTTTAGGCACCTGACGCAAACATAAGCTCAGCCTGGCCCTGATTGTCACATACCTACATATAGCCTGAGCACTGAGCAGTGAATTCTGAAAGGTATATAAGGGTTTTAGAGCAACATATGCTCCCCTCCAGACGACATCTATTCCAGGGAAGGCCTTGTGTATTTCAGCAGGACAATGCAAAACCACATACTGCAGCTATTACAACAGCATGGCTTTGTTGTAGAAGAGTCCATGTGCTGAACTGGCCCGCCTGCAGTCCTGATCTTTCACCGATTGAGAACATTTGGCACATAATTAAATGAAAAGTCTGTCAAAGGAGACCCAAAACTCTCCAGCAGCTGGAAGCCTGTATTAAACAAGAGTGGGATCAAATTCCAATGGCTGAACTCAAGAAACTTGTCTTCTCAATGCCCAGACACCTCCACTCTGTGTTAAAAAGAAGAAGGGATGCTACCCCATGGTAAACAGGCCCCTGTCCCAACTTTTTTGAGACCTGTAGCAGCCATCAAATTTGAAATGAGCTCATTTTGTGGATAAAAGTGTAAAACTTTCAGTTTCAACATTTGCTATGTTATCTCTGTTGTATCGTGAATAAAATACTGGCTGGTGTGATTTGAAAGTCATTGCGTTCTGATTTTATTCATAATTTACACGTTGTCCCAACTATTTCGGAATTGGGGTTGTATATGCTTAAGTTCAGAAGTGAGTGGTTAAATGATGAACTTCCTGTTTATGTAATTATTTCTGATGTTTATATTGTTTGGGCTAGCTGGCTCTGTTTGTTGCTGTCATTGGCATCAAGGCTACTGGAAACACAAAACCGGACAGCAGAAGTAGTCATTCTGTCATGGCAGCGCCCATGGGCTTCTGGTGAAATGGGTGGATATCATTGATTTCAGTGTGTGAATATCTACTGTCTTTTGTTTACCATTTAAAACTTTTGTTTCTCATTTTAAACTTTATCTAAAAACATAATATAAAAGTTAACTCAATATAAAAGTGGACAGTTTTGAATGTATTAACATCTCTGACTGCAGGACAGTTAATGGTTCCCAGCAAACAATTGAAAGTACCAGCATTTTTTCAAAGCGTAGCTCACGACTATGTCATTTCGTTGTCATTAAGTCTGCAGAGAGAGAGAGAGAACATTATTTTTGTTTATTTTTTGCATAAATGGAGGAACCATGGGACTTTGTTAGCAACTCTTGGAGAACCTTATGATGATCAATTAACTGTCTAATGCATCCTGGTCCTCTAAGGTGTTAGCGCATGCTGCCCTGTCTAATGATGCAATACTTTTCTCTCTTGTTAATGTCCTCTCTCCAAGGTACTGATAGGGAGTGTTGTTATTAGATTTTTATATGCATTTCAGCACGCATCCCTTCTTTCTGGGTAAAGAGGAGATGAATGGATCAACAACCCCATTTTCAAAAAAGTTGGGATGGCTGTGTAAAATTTGAATAAAAATAAAATGCAATGATTTGAAAATCATTTAAACCCTGGATTTAATTGAAAATAGTCCAAAGACAACATATGAAATGTTGAAACGTTTTTATTTTTTTCGTTTTCAATTATTCACTCATCTTGAATTTGATGCCAGCATCATTTCATGCCAAATTCAGAATGAGCAGATATTTTTAAAAAAAAAACAATAAAGTTTCTCAGTTTCAACATTTGACATGTTGTCTTTGGAGTATTTTCAACTACATTTGGTGTTTAAATGAGAAAGGGACCTAGCATCAGAAATTAAACCGATTGTGAGGAGCTGGACAAGATTATGTGACCAACAACATGCCCCCACCTCTGCATAAGTGTATTTAAGCAAACAGAGAGAGTCTCTCTGAACTCAGATTCAGGTGATGCTCTCTATTCTTTGTTATATTGCTGCAATAATTAATAAATTCTTAAAAAGATATCCATTATGTTTTCATGCTCTTTGAAAGTGTGCTAAGGATATGTCCTGTTTTCCTATCATTCCAGCCCACTTTCATAAACTTGCCCAAAGTTCTTCCAATTTTGAGTTACAATGAGCAATACATGTTGAAAGATCGTACACTGCCCAGCCAAAAAAAAAGCCGCACACTCAAATATCTAGTTGGAACCCCTGTAGCTTTGATTACAGTGCATATTCGTCTTGTCATTGTTTTGACAACTATATGCAATGCCAGAACATTAATTTTTGATCAGAAATGCCATAATTTTTGGCCGAGATCTTGTCTTCTCGACATAATGGTTGAACCACTCAGTGGTCTTTCTTGAGCACATCCCAATAACTTTTAATGTGTTTAAGGTCAGGACTTTGTGGTGGCAAATTTGTTTGTGAAAATGATTCCTCATACTTGTTTTTGTCATTCATGGTTTCCTTTGCTAAATACAGGCCAATAACTTGCCATTCTGAAATACTGAAACATCTTTTCCACCATCAAGGGATGTGTCTTCCGACATGATTTTTTAAGGAATGAGTAGCGATGCGCTTCATCAGTCAGGGTAAAAATGATTATTGCCAGCTGAAACATATTAATAACCGCAATAATGATCCAATTATAGAATTTGTTCATTAATTTCCAAACGGTGACTTTTCTTTTGGCCGGGCAGTGTATTTTGACTTTTTTCGTCTCTTACAAAGTGTTGATAAAAAATGAGAGACAGTGAAAGACACCCCTTTTTCGCGGATCTCATGTCAGTCGAAACCCTCCGAAAAAACCTCATTAGAATTTTTTTACCTATTATTGCAATTATGCATCCAAAACTCATATGGCAATATCTACACACAATAAACAGTGAAAAATAGGCAAAAGTATCACATTTTATTACATGACTTTGACCTAGATATAGTTAACAGCAGCCTACAGAAGTCACCATGCACTTTCAAAGTTAAAAACATCAGCTTTGGCCTCTTCTAGGATTCTACTGCTTGAAATACATTTTAGATATGATAAGTATGTACAACATATATCAAAGATTAGAATCCTAGAAGAGGTTATTATTGCATTTTCCTAAAACCAATCACAAAAATAACACCATACACGTTTGACTCATCACAATATGCTTTGTCTTTTAAATCTTTATTACCTTATAAATAGTTCACAATTTCAACAATTAAAAGTTGTTGGGAGACAGGATTTTTGGGTATTGGCAATATGAGGTGAGCCAACCGGAGTTGAATGTGTATTAGGAGATGAAGAGAGGCCGTCGAGTCCGACAGGACATGTCACCTATTTGCTAATCCCAGCCGGGATCTCCGTTTGTCTTCAGTTCCGACAGGACACAATACGCACTAGCACCTTTTAGTCGGAGGTTCCGTATGCCCATATATGGAGCTCACTTCCGGGGGTAGGGAGCATGGAGGTAATATAATAGAACCGGAGAGAGTGAGGAAGTCCCACCCCTATTACTTTCAATGGGAGATGCTAGGCTAGCTACTTCAGCCCAGGAAGTACGGAATTTACCGACGCCATCTATAAAAATGGCATTCCATGGGTGCTTATTTCTGGCACCATTTCAGAAGATTGCCAATCTGATTAAACAGCAAAAATTGCCAAGAAAGTGTGTCGTCTTAGTGAATGCTTTTGAGGGAAAATGATGAGCAACACTGTTAATCCGGAACGCGCACGCACTTTTCACTCTTCTCGTTGAACTGTTGCAGTCAGAGCAACAGCTGGACAACCAAACTCGTGCATGATCTATCATTAAGCTCTAAGTATCAGTTCTTATTTTACAGGCCCTCTTGAAAACATCGAACAGTTGCATCAAAGAGCAAAATAATACCGAATATATTTGCTTTTGTTTTCGCCTTATTTGGCAAGAAAAAAATGCACACTTTTCAATTGGTGTCCATGGAGCTGCCGCTTCTTTGGCCACAAAATTGCCTCCAGTGGGAAACGAGAAAGCAGGAAGCTACCATGCTAACTGGCTGAAGCAAAGGTACTTCCTCGTTCTCTCTGGTTCTATTATATATCTCTATGGTAGGGAGTCTATTGAACCAATTAAGTTGAGAGGTTCAGGTGAGGCTCAATTGTAGAGTATCCCTTTTATTAATGTATAAACCCCAGGACCAATCAGCAGCAACTTCTGATAACATTAAAGAAAGTCATATGCAAATGTCTGTACTTTTACTGGTATAAAGTTTCTCATGAAATTAATGAATTCCGAACTCTGGATCATGCCGTTGTTCCCACAGCTGGCTGTGTAATAAAATTTTCCTGCTTTTGCAACAAACATCAGAATCTGCTTCTTCATCGGGACAACGTTCTTAGTTTTTTATTAATTGACCAACAAAGTCAAATGACTCTACAATTTCAAGAATCACAATTTTCCTTTCTTTTTATGCAATAAATTAATTTGTAATATAGTACAATTTAAATATGCAGCTTTCCAGCACTTTTTTCAGCAATAGCACAAATAGCTATTTCTGACACAATGTGGCTTAAAAGTGTAAATAATCCATGAGTGATTCCACAGATATGAATGATCCGTTGGGACAAGAGGCTCAAAATTCAAAATTCATTCAGGAACTCATTGTCTGCTTGGTTATATTTTTTAAGAGAGCTTAAGATTGGTTGACGACAGGGTACTGTGAAATTAATGTATTTGAGGTGGGCAGAAAAATTTGTGTAAATATGGGCATAAAGAGCCCTCAACCAAATTGAAATGAATGAAATATTTTTATTCACAAACTATGGTTTGCATTGGTCAATTACACGCAGTCACTATTCCCATCTTACGATGATGGTTGGAAGAACTGGAAAGGACTCATGTTCGTACATGTCTGCACCAAGATAAATTTAGTCTCTTGATTGGAAGGAGCATGGTCATCCAAATATTTTCATGAACTGACCGCCAGCTCAGTAACCAACACCAACACAGGCATATCTTATGAAATTTATTGTCAGACTTGAAAAATTAACATAAATTTTTTATGTGTGCAAGGACATAACGTGCATGACGTGGACAGACAAAAAGCTGTAAACTTCAAAATACCATAACACAAATCTGGAATGTTTTTTCAACCATGTCAGGACTAGAAGTACTTTATGACTATCAAATGCCATTCTAGTACCCAGTGACAAATTCTGACGCAACCTATGGTAAATAATTCAACGTGTGTGACATGGATGGAAAAACAAGTGCCAATTTAGTGAACAGACACACTTAGAAGTCATTGGGAATATTTCTAATATCATCCCTATGATTAAAATAATTATTTACAGTATAATTATATATTAAGTTACATCATTAAAATGAATTTTTAATTCTATAATTATAGTCTATTTATTACTAAAATAATTATTTATTTGGGGTGGAGGGCATACACTGCAAGAAATAATTTTTAAAGACCATTCAGTGAATAAATGCATGATTCAGGGCCCATAACACATGCAGTTAACCAAGGTAACATTGGGCAGAAAACATTGGGTCTCATTCATGAAACGTGAGCATAACGAATTTGTGTGTAAACTGTTCGCAGACGGAAATTTACGTGCATCTCCGTATTCATCAATATTTTAGTAGCTCCGATCTTTTCGTAGCTACTAACAAAATCTATTCATGCTGCTGACCACGCGTAGTGCTTGTGTAAATTTAAGAATGCACATAAATAATGCTTGTCACTATTGGAAATTACAATTTTAATTCATGTTGCGCTCTGTTATGTACACAATATGCAGATGCCTTTGAAACACGTGATATAGCCTAAACATGACAAACGATTAAAAATATAACACATTTAGTTAAATTAGTTGACAATTGGCAGGTTTAAGATCCAGATTAGGTTCATGATTGTGAATTATCTTTGTGAATCGACTCAATAGATCACATGTTCTTTCTACATGTTGAATGATGATAATAAAATGTAAGTGGAGGCATGTCGCTGTCTCCGTCAGGTATAATTCCTGACAGAGAGGTCTCCCCAGTTATGCCAGCGATGCGCTCGTCTGCAGTTGATAGTTGTGACTGTGAGCCGCCTACTCCTCCTGTGGCTGATGTTTTTTTTTTTTTTTGTGTGTGTGTGTACTTATGCGTTTCTTTGCCTCCAGTTTCATGTCAAACCATTTATGCTTCACCTCGGACATGGTTCTTTGGACTACAGAGACAACATTAACGGCATCGGTCACCTCCCTCCAGGCCTTCGCTTTGCCTGTCCCTGTCACACCTCTGCTTACAGATGAAAAAAAAATGTTTTTTCTTAACTCCACCCAAAATTATTTCTATCTCCACTTCGGAAAAATTCTTTTTTCTTTCTCTTTCTTTGTTTGCGCCAATGACTGACAGGTCGACTGGATGCATCTACACCTCCTTATATGGTGGTCATTGGCAATTCATGGGCGGGGATTAATGCTAATAGCTGATTACCGGGAGTGCGCTGTCACTTTACAATGGATTGGCATTCATGATCATACACATGTGTTTACGATCAGATCTGAGTTTCCCGCGGTGTTCATGAATCCGGAGTAGGTTTTTAGTAGCGTAGGCTTTTATGTGCAAATCTACGCACAAATGTACTAACGTTTCATGAATGAGACCCATTATGTCTCTGTTTCGAACGTTAATGATTTTCATCAATTTATAGTGCCATCGTGGACATCCAGGTGCAAAAAAACACCTTCACGATCTTCATTACTCCAGATATTGAAATCGCCCATGATAGGTTTTAAGTGTCTTCTCTGTAAAGTTTTCCAATTCAAAGTGTCGAAAAGCAAACGTACAAACTGAAGATGGAAGAATGCGTTATGATTTTTGGACAGAAATGTTGTAATGCACCTTCATTGTGGGTTTCAATCAGTTTGCACTTGGTCAACACAAAAGACACTTTACCCAATGATGGATAACCGTGGATCATTTCCCATTCAATCACTACTTCGGGAGAGAGATTATTTTGTTTCCTACAAATTCCAGTTTAATGTATGTAACAACTTTAAAAGAAGTAGTTATGTGCGTTAGTCACTTTTTTAACCAAATGGGCTGGGAAATGATATGGTTATTCCCAGTGAAAGCGAAGTCACTTGTAGGGTACATTTCAGACTAAATTTCCATAACATCCAAATTGAGATTTTATGAGAGGAATGTAAAGACATTAGCCACTAAGACATCCCAAATTTGGAGGGACAGAAATGAGAAAAGGCCTTGTAATTTATTACACAGATGAAATAGCTGATGAAATTACAACCCCAATTCCGAAATAGCTGGGACAAAGTGTAAAATTGTGAATAAAATCAAAACGCAATGACTTTCAAATCACACCAGCCAGTATTTTATTCACAATAGAACAGAGATAACACAGTAAAGGTAGAAACTGAGAAATTTTACAATTTTATCCACAAAATGAGCTCATTTCAAATTTGATGGCTGCTACAGGTCTCAAAAAAATTGGGACAGGGGCCTGTTTACCATAGTGTAGCATCCCCTCTTCTTTTTAACACAGAGTGGAGCTGTCTGGGCATTGAGGAGAAAAGTTTCTTGAGTTTAGCCATTGGAATTTGATCCCACTCTTGTTTAATACAGGCATCCAGCTGCTGGAGAGTTTTGGGTCTCCTTGTTTTTCAGGAGTTGCCTGAATTAAACTCCTCCTGATGTGCAAACTGCTCAATATACTTGCCCATAGTATCTATCCAGCAGTTCAAAAAAATTACCTCTTGCTACAGAAAAAAAAAAATCGTTGTCCTCTCTAGCAACCACTTCAACTACAGTGAGCCAATGGTATCCCAATTAGTAGTTGAGAAAAATCAGTTTTCTGAAGCAAAAATTCAACATGGTATTGATATCATCTAATTCTTTTAATTACAGTCTATTATTGTGGTTTTTAAATCCACCAGTAAACTCAAAGAAGAAGAAGAAATACATAAGGGAGAGACTGCCAGTTTGTTTTTTAAATACTGTATCTTTCATTCACCTGAAATTGATTAAAGAGCTCGAGGAGAGAACAATGCATGGTTGCTTTGCTTCTTTCTATGCGTACTATGAAAAATACTTCGTACTTGTACTTGCTCTTTTGATACTTAAGTATATTTTTTCACAAGATGCTTTTGGTACTTAAGTACATTTAATGTGAGCTATTTTAAGACTTTTACTCAAGTAATTTTCTTATGGGTGACTTATGGGTTACCAAAGTAACTTTCAGTAATGATACTTTTACTTAGTTATTTTTTTCCAGTACTGCAATCATTGAATCCTGAGACTTCGATGTGACAACATCATGAATGCTCAAGATGAAGAAGATTTTGTGTTTCCATGTTTGCTGGGTGCATACATCCAGTTTTTGTGTCAGCAAGAAGTAGGCCAGGAGCAGTTGCAGAGAGGGAAGGCCAGAGTGCAGTAACATAATACAGTAATATACAGTAATCTGCAGTAATCTATCAAAGATGTGTTGCGAATGCTCAGACTAGAATGAAGCTCTCCTGCCGGGCCCGGCTTCTACAACCCCAATTCCGAAACAGTTGGGACAAAGTGAAAATTGTGAATAAAATCAAAACGCAAATACTTTCAAATCACACCAGCCAGTATTTTATTCACAATAGAACAGAGATAACACAGTAAAGGTAGAAACTGAGAAATTTTACAATTTTATCCACAAAATGAGCTCATTTCAAATTTGATAGCTGCTACAGGTCTCAAAAAAAATTGGGACAGGGGCCTGTTTACCATAGTGTAGCATCCCTTCTTCTTTTTAACACAGAGTGGAGGCGTCTGGGCATTGAGGAGACAAGTTTCTTGAGTTTAGCCATTGGAATTTGATCCCACTCTTGTTTAATACAGGCTTGCAGCTGCTGGAGAGTTTTGGGTCTCCTTTGACGGACTTTTCGTTTAATTATGCACCAAATGTTCTCAATCGGTGAAAGATCAGGACTGCAGGCAGGCCAGTTCAGCACATGGACTCTTCTACAACAAAGCCATGCTGTTGTAATAGCTGCAGTATGTGGTTTTGCATTGTCCTGCTGAAATACACAAGGCCTTCCTTGGAATAGATGTCGTCTGGAGGGGAGCATATGTTGCTCTAAAACCTTTATATACCTTTCAGCATTCATGGTGCTTTTTAAAACATGCGAGTGTCCCACACCATATGCACTAATGCATTCCCATACCATCAGAGATGCTGGCTTTTGAACTGAACGCTGATACCAGGAGGGGTGGTCTTTCTCCTCTTTAGCCCGGAGGACACAATGCCCATGATTTCCCAAAAGAAAGTCAAATTTGGACTCGTCTGACCACAGGACACTTTGCCACTTTGCTACAGTCCATTTTGAAAGAGCCTTGGCCCACAGAACACGGCGGTGCTTCTGGATCATGCTCAACAATGGCTTCCTTTTTGCATGATAGAGTTTTAGGTGGCATCTGTGGATGGCACGGTGGACTGTGTTTAAAGACAGTGGTGTCTTGAAGTATTCCTGGGCCCATTTTGTAATGTCAATGACAGAATCATGCCGGTGAGTGATGCAGTGGCGTCTGAGGGCCCGAAGATCACGGGCATCCAGTTAAGGTCTTCACCCTTATCCCTTATGCACAGAGATTTTTCGTTTCTCTGAATCTTTTGATGATGTTATGCACTGTCGATGATGAGACCTTCAAAGCCTTTGCAATTAGACGTTGAGGAACATTGTTTTTAAAGTATTCCACAATTTTTTTACGCAAGCCTTTCACAGGTTGGAGAGCCTCTGGTCATCTTTACTTCTGAGAGACTCAGCCTCTCTAAGACATCCCTTTTATAGCCAATCATGTTACACACCTGATGCCAGTTAGCTTAATTACCTGCTAAATGTTCTGAAAGCTGGGCGGCACGGTGGCGCAGTGGTTAGCATTGCTGCCTCACAGCAAGAAGGTTGTGGGTTCGAATCCGTGTGGATTCTTTCTGTGTGGAGTTTGCATGTTCTCCCCGTGGTCGCGTGGGTTTTCTCCGGGTACTCCGGTTTCCTCCCACAGTCCAAAGACATGCATGTTAGGTTAATTGGGAACACTAAATTGCCCATAGGTATGAGTGTGAGGGTGAATGGTGTGTGCGCCCTGCGATGGATTGGCAAGCTGTCCAGGGTGGGTCTCTGCCTTTGCCCGTAGTCAGATGGGATAGGCTCCAGCTCGCCCCGCCACCCTAGTGAGGAATAAGCGGGTATAGAAAATGAATGAATGAATGTTCTTAAAGCTGATTCTCTCATATATTAATTGCTTTTTCGGCCTTCTTTGCCTGTATCCCAACTTTTTTGAGACCTGTTGCAGCCAGAAAATTTGAAATAAGCTCATTTTGTGGATAAAAATGTAGAATCTCTCAGTTTCAACATTTGAAATGTTATCTATGTTCTATTGTAAATAACATATTGGCGCATGTGATCTGAAAGTCATTGCATTTTGATTTTATTCACAATTTACACTTTGTCCCAACTATTTTGGAATTGGGGTTGTATATTTGCAATATATATCTTCAACAAGTTACTATACAAAGCATTTCCGAGACAACTTAGACTTTTTTTGGGTTTTTTTAATTTGCAAGATTTTGCTTGGTTTTCATACCGAAGCTGAGAGAAGATGGCAAGCCACCCGTAGGAGAAACCGCATGGATTAACGTCTGCTCTGCGAGACCCACCTGCACTCCAAGGATAAGGATGCTGATTCTTACTGCCGAACTGTGGTAAGATTAAACATTCTGTATTTCGCTGCAACACACCGTGGAACTTGTTCGGATTTCGTTACGGAGTGAACAAAAGGACTGATTATCCACCGAGTTAAGGAAATTGAGATTTGTTAATCGCATGCATTGAATTGTGGAATGCTGAATTTGTGCTAATTTACCAAATTGTGATTTGTTTTATTTTTTTTTCTTTTGTGCCAGACTGGTAACACCATCCGTGTGTGCTACTGTGAATATCTAAACTTTGTACTGGTTTAGGAAACTAATGAGAAAGTAGAACTGAATTCTTGAATAGGCCTATCCACAATAAAATTTAGAACCTAGAACAGAGTTAACTCAAATAGAAACAGAAACTGACATACCAAAGGAATTTTAGCTGAAAATATGAATTTATTGAACTCAAATAGTTCAAATAGTTAAGTCAAACCAAAGTGAGATAAAATAGGGAAAAATACTTTAATTTTCTTAGGTTCAATTGAATGGTTCCAAAGGATAAAAAAAGGGAAAAGCAGATTGTCTGCATGCATGAAAAAAATGTGATCTGGTACCAACGCATGTGCATTTCTATTACTTTCTGTATATATAAGTAAGCCGGCAGTTAAATTCTCTTCTTGGTCTGTGGTCTGTTATTTCTTGTTTCTAGCTGCAAACGGCTCCCCCGGACCTAGACTGGTCCTAGCGGTCGGTAAACAACTACAGTGCTTCACAGTCATCTGGCCATAGTACTTGTATTCTTGTTGTAGTTACTTTCTCCAGCATGCAACACCATGGTAAGGAGAACCAGGAGCTCACATACAATTCAAGGTCTGATCACAGATTTTGACATGCACTATTGTTATGAGATAATCAACATTATGTGCAATGTCTGTGAGTAATTGTATTTTGGCCCAGTGGTGTTCGCTTATTCACAGCTAAAAACATAACTACAAATAAAAATTATGATCTGTCTCATTAAACATTCACAGACCAGTTTTTTTGCATCTGTCTTCTCATTGCTGATCGAATGAAAATTTCATACAGCAGCAGGATCAAACTACTGTAATCAGGGAATATATGTGCGAGATATTGTACAAGACAAATTTAAATTTATGAGCTTATCTACATAAAATTCTAAATGTGTAAACTGCATTTGGGAAACTATCACTAGTTTGCTGTCAATTGCTCTCTGCATAAATATTCAATAATGAAGAGCCACTCTGAAAAACCTTTCCTGATATAATGATTTGAAATGCCCTCCGGAACCATGGATAGAAAAACCCATATATGAGAGGGTTGCAGGTGGAATTAACATATGCCAACCATACAAGAGCATCAAACACCACAGGGGGAGTTGAAAAATTAAAGAATGGATCAACAATAAGCATCATTACAAATGGCAGCCAGCACAACAGAAAGACCCCCAGTACAATGGCAAGAGTCTTTACAGCCTTGTTCTCTCTTTGTTCCGATGAAAAATTTGTTGTATCATGTTGCACTCTTGTTATTCCCAAGCTGCAGCTGATTTTTCTGGCTTGTATTTTTGCAACATAGAAAATCTTGATGTAGAGTGCTGTCATGACAGTGCATGGCAAAATAAATCCAAAAAAAGAAGCCATCATCCCTCCTTGCTTGTTGAAAAATAAAACACAGTATCCTGTGCAAGGATTTGTGAACAACTCATCCACACCAAGAACATTAATTTTTGACAGAATCACCCCAAACCCAAATGCAAAGGAAAACAACCAGGTGATTCCAATAAGAGCCGCTACCTTGTACATAGTTACTGAGGTTCTGTATTGAAGTGGCCTACAGATGGCCAAATACCTGTCAACGGAAATGAGACCGAGGTGCAAGAGTGATGCAATGGACATCATGATATCAGTACTAGAGTGTATCTTACAAAATGTTTCTCCAAAATACCAACAGTTCTCCACAGATCTAATCATGCTCCATGGCATGACAAAAGCCCCCAGGAACCAGTCTGTCAGTGCTAAAGAGAGGATGAGGAGGTTTGTTGGAGAATACAGCTGTTGGAAATGAGAGATGGAGACGATGACCAGCAGGTTCCCAAAGAAAGTCATCAGAATGATGAGAATCATAAATATATACATGGTTGCTTTGACAATCATCTGTGTTTGACTTCTCAGGCAGGATCCTATCAGGTGTGGAAAACAGTACAGTGATTCTGCAGAATCTCTTGTCAAGTTTATACTCTGGCTCACCATTTCTGGAGATATTTTCAGTCAGTCCCTGTAACAAAATATCCATTATTATTTTTTCCTCTCGTAAATTACATTGATAAACACTTTTTTTCTGATGTAGTAAAGGTACAAGAGCGTGCACTGATGATTATTCATGTAACAAAATGAAGATAAATCAGAAATCAAATGCTATTCAAGCATTTATTTCATATAATGTTGTATATGTTGTGTGTAATAAGTAAACAGATAACAATGCATGTAAAACCAAAATGTCTTCTGAGAGAAAAAGTCAATATCTAATGTGGCCACCCTTTGCTTTGATTATAGCATGTAATCTTTCTGGCATAGTTTTCACATATTTTTTATATCCTCACTTGCTCAACCATTCCATGTGGTTTGGAGTCCATTCCAAAGAGATTCTTTCGATGTTTAACAGATCTGCTCAATGGGATTGAGGTCAGGATATTGAGCAGGCCAAATCATAATTTTTTATGTTATCAGATGATTCTTTCGAACTGAGATAATTCCTGCACAACTTAGAAGTGAGTTTAGGGTCATTATCTTGTTGAAAAAAAAATCCCCAACCAATCAGTCTCTTTCCAGATGGCAATGCCTGCCTCACAAGGATGCTGTGATACTTCTTTTGATCCATGATTCGGTTGATTTTAATGAGATCATTGGCTCCTTTCGAGCACACTGAACCCTAAACCATAATATTACCGCCTCCATGTTTTCCTGAAGAGGTTAAACAGTCATTTTTGAAATGGGCGCACATAAGTTCGGCATTTGGAAGAGAACATTTTTTTATTTTGATTCATTGCTCCAAAGGACTTTGACCAAAGGACAAAGTTCCCAGTCCACTGATGTCCAAGGCTTGAATTTCTTGGCAAACTCACTACTTTTTTGATGCTGCCAGCTCTTGGCGGAAAAAAGACCAATCAGACCATTTTCATACAGGCATCTGGATATAATTGATCTCGATACGTTCGTTTCTTCACTTCTGGCGCTATTGATATCATCACAGAGTTTTCATGCTGTCAACCACTGATTTTCTTTAATTGTCATTCATAGATGGCGAATATCAGAGGCACTTAATTTCCGTATTGCACCTTTATTGCCCTTAGTTTTCAGTGAACCGATCTCTTGAAATGCTAGATGGTGTTTCTTACTGCACCATTGCAGAATTTAATGTCTGCAGCATCATGTAAGGCCACAATGTGGCCATGAACCAGCTCAGAGAGCTCTTTCCGTCATGCCATCGTGTTTAGCTCTGTGACACTGCTCAAAGTTCATGTCACCCAATACATTGGAACAGCTGACCATCAGAGGTGATATTGCGGAATAGTATTGCCTCAAACCAGTAAAAACAATTTTTTTTAGCATCAACAATTATGGAATGAGCATTTAAACCTGCATTCAGTCTATGGAAGAGTTAAAAAAATAAAATTCTATTTGTGTGAATGATTTTTTTGTTCTCATTCCCTACTATAGCATTTTCCAATACATTTCACCAAATAATTAAAGAGAAGTAATGTATTAGAACTGATTTTAGACTAAAATGGTGGTGTATAATCATCACTGCACACTACTGTGTGTCCTGATGCAATTGCATATATTTGTAATTTGATATAGATAGCATTTTTTCATTCATCAGAGTCTGGAGTCAAATGTGAGATGGTGTACACAATGTGTCCAATTTCCTGATTATTTTCTCACCTGAGTATGTTGTATATGTCATCCAACATTTGTGAATTCTGTGAAGCAAAACAGAAAATGCATATAGTCTCTATAATCACTCAAGCATTCTAACATTTTGCTCCCTTGAAAAGGCCGCCTTTTATTTGATAAATAAGAGCATAGATCTGTGATCATTCTAGAGTTCTAAACGCAGGTTAGTGAACCAGACCACGCCTAAACACGTCACTCCACTTCCTATTTATTCATTATTTATCCACATCCTAACCAAGCATATTTATACCGCTAACCAAGCATATTTATACCGCCATCATTCTACAATCCTTGTCTGTCTCGTTTTACATAACGGAACCAGCGTTCTATCAGACCAGCATTCTCACCGATCATCATTCTACCAGACCCACATTCTCCCCGACCAGCATTCCACCAGACCTGCATTCTCCCGGAGATGCTTCTTGCAAAGTTATTGTTTTTTCTTTCTTGCCGGATGAAGTTTCAACTTACCTAGCATCACAGATTCCAGAATCGGAGCTCCAGCTCAACCATCAAATGCCAATTTCAACTCTAAATAAAATGTCCAGCTGAATCTAAGTATTCCAACAAATTCTGGCACACTTTCAGTCCAGACGGCGTCCTCGTTCCAGATAAGACAGACCATCTTCCAAGATGGCGGATTATTACAAAAAAAAAAAAAAAAAATTTCCAGGTATTCCCCGCGTCTCACTGGACTTTTCCCCCCTGGCAAAGCTACACAGCTACAACTTCATCGGTTCCAGACAGCATTTACTGCTCTGTTGCAACTCCTTCCAAGACTTTATTTGCCAAGGTTTTACAAATTAACTCATTCCCCACAGAATACTTTTATATAAAATTGTCGTGTTTTTACTTTTACTTTTCCCGAAAATTACACAATATAAAGTCTTGAAGTACAGTAATGTGGCCCATGACCGCGATCGTCAACTGATTTCGTGTTTTCATCGGACTGCGAATGGTCATCCACGCCACTGGCACTGGCTTACTGTAGGAAATGGTAGAATTTGCCGCGCCTTTGGGAGCGGCTTGCCGTAGGGAATGAATTAAACTACTCTAGCCAGTCAGCTGTATGCAACACACTCTGTATTAAAGGATGTTTTATTTTCCGAGGTTTTAACGAATTAAAATACTCTTGCTAGTCAGCCACAAACAACACTCTTTGAATTTAAAATACTTTATTTGCCGAGGTTTTAACAAAGAAAACTAAGCTAGTTAGCTAGTTTTGCAGTGCCACACCTGAAGCAGTACCAAACAAGGCTTCCAGATTTGCAACATCCTCGCAAGTCTGACGTCATGTCGACTACCATGCCTATCAGCAATTCATTAAAGCAACAGTTCACTACTAGAATGGGCTATTCCCATCCCAGAGGATTTGCATCCAGCCACATGTTGAAAAAAAAAAATATTGCAACTAACATGTAATATGAGCTAAAAGGTTTAGCTAATTGAGGTTATTTGGTAATAGACGTCAGAAATCTACAAGAAAGCCAGGAGTAGATATGACCCTCATTACCCATTTCTGCCCTGGCCATCGCTTCCACTGAACTACTCTCAAGCGTTAGAACTTGGACTATGGCCTCCAGCCCACATCCTCTGCTATTCAGTGACTCAACCCAGCACGCCCTCCTGGTTCCTATTGATGGACCATTATTCCTCTCTAACACGCAAAGAAAGAACAAACCTTAATTTCAACTGCTATTTTAAGTCTGCTGATTCCAGTCCTGTTCCACATCAATTGGAAGTGAAGCAACCGTCCATTGGCCAGAACCATTCCAACTGCTATACAGCGGCTTCAGATCCTCATCATATTCCACAGCAAATGCTCACTGCTAATGGGTCAGTTTGTATTCCCCGTGCTTATACCCTCCATTTTCGATCTTTTAAGCCTCCTGTGTCCCCCTTTTGTCTTTGTCTCTACAGACTGCACTAAATCCCTGAGCACATGCGTCCTGTCGTCCCCTCATGCCCTTCCTCTCCTCTTCATTCGCCGTATTAAATAATCAAACATGGCTCCTTTGGCTCCTCCAGCCCTCAATGTATTCGTTGCATCAATTCAACTCATGGAGGAACAAATCTGGCAATTCTCTTTCCGACTACTCTATCCCTTACCCCCTCCCCTACCCCTACCCCATTCCCATCCCTCTTGGCTGAAATGTCAGTGTATTTTGCTGTATACATATTGCTAATACATTTCCATCTGCAAGAAAAATACTATAAATTCTAATAATGAAATTGCACACTCGTCCTCCTTTGTCCCCTTTCCTTGCACCTTTTCATACCTTCACCCCTACATGAGAAAATGCAACAAATTCTAATAATGAAATTGCACACCCCTCATTCCTCCTTGTCCCCCTCCCTCGTTCATGTTGTCCTCTCGTCCTCTATCTCTCTACATGACTATTGTGCCTTTTTCTTAGACTTGCGAAAATTCAACAATGAAATATTACACCCCTGCATCCCTGTGTTCCCTCATTCAACTTCCCTCACTCACATTATTCTACTGCATTTCAATATCAATGCATGACTCGCTCGATCAAATTCATGCCCTGATTTCTCACTCATTTACTCATCCCCTTGTTCCTCATTCTCTTGTCCTTTTGTCCCCTTTTTTCTTTTTCCTTTTATTCCCTTATGCTTACATGATTGTGCATTTTTATTGCAGATTCATAAAATTCAAATGATGAAATAGCGTGCCGTCTCATCCCCCTGATCCCTCATTCCTCGTCCCTCACACAAATTATTTCACTGCATTTTAATTTTCAGAAGCTTTACATATAAACGGATGTTATGTGCGCCCCCATTCCGGTTTTCTCCCTCTTCCCGTGTGTGCCCCTTTTTCTCTCTCCCTCTTGCTCTCTACTTTCAATGCTCACAGATGCAGCCGGTGAAGGTGTGGGTGGCGCCTGCAGCTTAAAAGTGACGGGGAGGAGGGGCTCGTTCTCCCTTCCTGAAGACACCAGCAGCGGCAGCTTTTTGTGGTTTTCACTTTTGTTTTGTTGTTGTTTCATTTTGAGTCTGGAGGTGACCAGTAGTCCTACACTACAGGCCAAAAGTTTGGGGCCACCCTCAGTTTTTGAATGGTGCGCCAAGTGCAATGTGACCCCTTGGTTTTGGAGAAGGCATTTATATGCATGCCTTCTTGTTACATAAAATTGTTCACATCCTAGTGATATAAAATCATGTAACACAAAAGCATTGGTATTCAATTATAGAACATTGTGGTCAGTGATCAATCAGTCAAGACAGCTTTAAAATGTGGGCTGAGGTCTGGAATTCACCCAAAACCCATTCCTACATTTTATGCACTGAAGTCATTTCATGTGTAAAAAATAAGGGAAGAACAGTTGATGTGTGATTTTTTTTTTTTTAATTTGAGGGTGGCCCCAAACTTTTGGCCTGTAGTGTATTTTCGTGGCTTTATTTCCTAGTTTAGATTTCATATTGTTTTGGTAGTTTAGGAGGACGCTCCGGGTCTGACAGCCCAATGCGTGGTTGGGTCGGGAGTCCTCATCCGTCTGTTTATTTTTGGCCAGCCCTCCAGTCTCCTATAGTTTGTCTCGCCCCCGGAGCTCCGGGGTTTGCGAGACTATTGTAATCACCTTGTGAGTCTGTCTGTCTGTATGTGTGTGTGTATGTGTGTTTCCGGGCAGATATCTCCAGAACCACTTGACCGATTTCCTTGTCTTTCACATGCGAACACCTTGGGCTGACCTCACGGCATGACATAAATTTCGGGCTGTTGGGCGAGACTATGAATTCTTTGAATGCTTGTTCAATAGTTATTTGACAGTTTGTTTATTTTTGGCTGTTTAATGAACTATTATTGTTTGGCCTTGGTTACTCGGGTTGGCGTCCTCTGCTATATGCTATTTGCCACTTGAGCCAATGTTTAAGGTGGTGACCGTAACAATGGGCGACCAATTTGAATTTTCACACCCTAATTTTTCCCTCACTTACTCATCCCCATGCACATCATTCCCATTGTCCCTTCGTCCCCTTCCCGTATTTCCCTTTCGTCCTTTCATCCCTACACGATTTTGTAGGTTTCTTACAGATTTACAATATACAAATAACGAAATTACACACCCCTTATTCCCCTGTCCCTCATTCTATATCCCTCACACAAATTATATAATCGCATATTAATTTTCAGAAGCTTTACCTTATAACAACACATGACAAAATCCATCTAATTTTCATATCGAATTGTCCCTCATTCCCATTGTTTCTCAGTCCCCCTTTATTTTCTTTTCATCCCTTCTTTCCGACATAATTTTGATGCATTTTTTCTTAACAGATTCACAAAAATTCAAATAATGAAATGTCATACCCCCTCGTTCACCTGATCCCTCATCCCTCACTAATTATTTCATAGCATCTCAATTTTCAGAAGCTTTACAGTACATTATAACAACACACAACAAATTCCATCAAATTTTCATGCCCTAATTTCTCCCCAATTTACTCATCTCCTTATCCCTCGTTCCCTCGTCTCCTATCTCTGCCCAATTTGTTTTATCAAAGCTTTGTTTCATAGGTAATGTACCATGATGACAATCTAGTAAATGCTACAATAAGGCCACTTCCCTACAATCATTTGCTCCAATGTCCCCATGTTTTCCCTCCCCCTCTAATGCACGTACTGTATAGTTTGTAACACACTTTCTTTAACACATCATCGACCGGTTACGAACATTTGGTACTTACTGTTAATGAAACGTCTCCTTCAAGAACTACCTAATTTTTTGGGGGGGATTGAAAGCACTCGTCTCTCCCAGACAAACTGGGCAAATTCAATACAGAATACAGGACAGGTCCATTCCCCAAAAGTCTCCTCTCAGAAAATCATCCTTCATTCCAACTCCACACCCAATAATGTGAAGAAATTTTATATAAAGAAATTAATGAGCTTGCCCTCGGAGGATGGACTCCCCACAAAAAGCCCAGTTCCTCCAGAGATTTCTTCCCACTGGGGAGTTTTTTTTGAAAACTCTGTTTGAGAATTTTGCTGCTTATTGGGAGTTTTTTGCCTCATTTGCTATCCTGGGGATTCGACTGGGCACTGCCCATTTATCACTCTGTTAATGATGTCTGCAACAGTCCTTCCATGAAAAGCATATACAAATAAAATCTAATCAAATTGAAATTTCACTCTTGCCAATCGGGTAGCCATTTTCCCTTAAATCCCTGATCTAGCAGAAGACTTGCTCTACGTAACTCAATACAGCTTTGCTCCTCTAACTCCTCTGACCTGGGCAGTTATATCAGTCTACTACTTTCCAGCCTAGCCACTCATCCTAGTGATGACAATGAGAGGCTTTCTGAAGCACTGAAGCCTTCCTGCCAGTCGGAATCATCTATTTATTTCTCGTGTCCGGTTATACACTAAACACAGTAGGGACACCTGATAGTCAAATAATTTACAGCTCATTCACGCCATCACAAGAATGCCTGTGCTTCTTTCATAATCACATCTGCGAAGCGCGCTATTGCATTTAATCTCTCCACCCTATTGGGGAATACAAGAGCCTTTATGACTCTGAGAAGAGACACAACCCCAAACCTGAGTCTCGTCGCCTGGGGCTTCTTGTTATCCTGCACTGGTCTCCTATTGGAGTCTATTCTGTCCTTCATCAATACATATTCCCATGTTTATTCGATTCAGTAAATGTCATTACATCAGAATTAATATCATAATTTAAATAATGAAATAAATAATAATTTTGAGCATGGATTTGAATACATACATATATATATATATATATATATATATATATATATATATATATATATATATTTATCAGTAGCGGCTGGTGAACTGGCGATAGGGGAGGCTGAAACCCATCCCTTAAAAATAATGATTGGTCATGACCTGTTTTCAATCATTCATTTAAATTACCATTACAAGAGCTCCGAAAACTCAACACAGCTGGGTCAGTTTTCATTAATAATGCACACCTTCAACTCCCACGCATTCCGCATGAGTTTAGTTGTATATTTACATTCCCCTGCTGTAGTCAGCAATTACTCAATCAGCGCATAGATGTAAGAGATTCTCGCACGGAATTGAAGTCCTTGTGCATGGAGGTTTATCAGTTTCACCTGCGTTATGACTCCGGACTTCTCACGCTTTTCTTTACTCAGGGGTTGGAAGCAATGCATGTGTTTCATTATCATTTAAATAGTTTAAATGAAATAAGATCATTTGAAACGTTTCTATGCAATTCCATTGCTTCCAATGATCTTATTTCACTTAAACAGTTTAAACGATCACGAAACACACGCATTTCTTCATAAAAAATAATTTCTTTTTATACTGGAATATATTTGCACATTGTTTTAGGCTGTCACTTAATCTGTTCCACAATTTGACACCACATATGGATATACAAAAACTTTTCAATGTTTTACGATTTCTTTGGATCTTTAACAATCCTGTTAAACTGTAACCCCCCTCTCTTTCCGTGAACATTTTAAAAATATATCCTGGCATTGATTACTTGCTTTAAACATTATTTGTGCTGTCTGAAATTCCACTAAATCAAAAAAAAATTAAGGATTTGGATTGTAGGAAAAGTAAATTGGTGTGGTAAAGGAATCCTACATTATGAACTGTCCTCATGGCTCTTTTTTGTAACAGGATCAGGGGCTGCAAAGAGCTCTTGTATGTGTTCCCCCAAACCTCTACACAGTTACTTTAATATGGCAAAATAAGTGAGCAATACAGAATATGTAGTAATTTCTGATTCAAGTCATGCTTTGCTTATGCAAGGACTGAAATACTTCTATACAGTTTTGTTTTTATGTGCTTAATTTGAGGTTTCCAGCACAAATTTTATGATCTATTGTCACACCCAGAAATGTTTGCTCGTATACTTGCTCAATATTGACGCCCACTATTTGAACCTGCGCTTGTTTATTTGCTGTACTATTTCCAAATATCATGACTTTTGTCTTACTCAAATTTAAAGAAAATTTGTTTATGTCAAACCATTTTTTTAATTTGCTCATTTCTGAGGTGATAATATTCAGAATTTGCTGTAAATTCTCACCAGAACCCAAAATGGTTGTGTCATCAGCAAATAATCTAAATTTCAATAACTCAGATACCTCACATAGATACATACATAGATATACATATGTCACACATAGATACCTATGTCATTGATGTATAATATAAATAATTTTGGTCTCAACACTGACCCCTGGGGGACACCACACACAATTTCCAAGCATTCAGAATTATATTCACCCATCCTCACAAATTATTGCCTGCTCCGTAAATAAATTCTGATCCACTGCAACGCAATCCCTCTGATCCCATACCGTTCCAACTTAGTGATTAATATGTCATGATTTATTGAGTTGAAGGCTTTTTTTTAGGTCTATGAATACCCCTACTGCCAATTTCTTGTTGTCTATAGAGTCAGTGATTTCTTCAATAAGTTCAGTTACGGCTAGTGAAATTGACCGGTTAGATTTGAATCCATGCTGACTGTCATTAATTAATTTCTGTACATCAATAAATTTGTCAATCTGTCACTACATTATTTTTCAAGAATTTTTGAGAATTTTAGGAGATGAGAGACAGGTCTGTAATTTTTGAAGAGGTGTTTATCTCCAGTTTTATTCAGTGGTACAACCTTTGCTACTTTCATTTTGTTGGCAAATTATCCAGTTACAAATGATATGTTGAAAATGTGAGAGAGTGGTTGAGAAATCCCTGCAATTACTCTTTTTACTATTTTCATATCTATTTCATTACAATCAATTGATGTTTTGCTTTTACTTCTCTTAACAATATCTATAATTTCATTTTCATCTGTTGCTCCAAGCAACATTGAGCCAGGATTCCTTTTTATAAAATTGTAATTTTTAAAATTATTTTTATAATTCTTTTAAAATCATTTTCAATAAAATACTGAAAGTATATAATCTGTCTAGAAGTGTTTCTGATCAAACTGTTTAATATGTTCCACACAGCTTTTATATCATTTAATTATTTTCTAACAACTTACCATAATACTCTTTCTTACGTATCCTCACAATGCCCCTAAGGTCCACTCACAAAAACCAGGCCTACACAGAGAATGGTGAGTCTAATAAAAATAACTAATGACAATAAATAAACTATGTGGACTGTGCACAAGCCCATCGGAAGTCTCTTTTGATAATTTAATAATCTTAATAGACTTAATATCTCTTTCAATATTGAGTCATCTGAAATTGTGAAAAAGGAAATGATGGCAATGATAGGCCCAGGTTAGGTCTATTAGGCTACTAGTAATATTAGTCTATCTTGGGCTACATTTATTTTGAAATACTTGGTTGACCGCCTCCATATAATAATACAACGAACTGACTATTCGCACTTATACGTGTGGTCAATGCTTAATTTTTTTTTCTTGGCCACACTTCGCGCTTATACGTATGGCCTATGCTGAATTTTTTTCTTGGCCACAGCTTAAAATAAGTTTGGCTACGAAAAAAATTTTGCTTTGGCCACACTTAAAATAAGTGAGGGCAATGGAGCATGTGCATTATGGCCACACTTATAAGTACGTCTAACGCGAATTTCGTCAATTTTTGTGCTTGGACGCACTTAAATAAGTGCGAATAACATCGGCCATAATACAATGTTTGCTGTTTTGGTGGAAATAGCGTGCAGAGAGGAGTAAGCTGAATTAAAAAGATGTCTGTCAAAAAGTCTAAAGAGGAGAGTTGACAGCGAAAACAGAGCCTATAAAGAGGAATGGAGAGACAAATTCGCGTTCATCTTACCCAGTTGTAGTAATGGAAAGCCCATGTGCCTCATATGCAAGGAAGTTATCGCGGTTTGCAAAAGTATAATGTATAATGTCAAGCGGCATCACGAAAACGAAGCATGGCTCCTACAACGTTGCTTTTCGCTCGGTCTGCGACGCAGCAAACGCAATATTGAAGCGCTGACAGATGGTTATACAAAGAGCAGCAGCATCCTAGTCGAAGTCTAACATCCCAAGAAAAAGCCACAAATGCGTCCTTAAAGCATCTCGGTTGCTTTTTTTTTCTCTCATGCCTTTCGTTTCAGGAACATCCGTGCCCACAACCTCTGCCATTGCGTGACTGCCTGATCATCATTTTATTTTATTTTACTTTGCGTGAAAGCCTTCTGGATCACGCCACAGTTACTCTCTTGTTAAATAAAATATAAACCTAGTTTCCTGTTTCGCTCTGATGCAAATATTTTGTTGCAGCACGACTGTCGTTCAGTTAAAGACAGCGCATCTTTTCATAGGCCGCCCCATTATGTCAAAAACGCAACTTTTCCTTTTTAGTTGAAGAAAGTGAAATAAAGACAACTAAGATTAAGAATGCAAATCCTGGCTCTGGTATTCTCTCGTTTCTGCTTAACATCAGGTGCCTGGTAGGCTAGAGGCAGGAATCGCAGGAATAGCCTGCGTTTGAAAAAAAAAAAAAACGCTCAAAGAGAGAAAAAAAAACTGTGATTGGAATCATCTGGCGGGCCAATGAAAATCGTTCACGGGCCAAAATTGGCCCGCGGGCCTGCTGTTTCCGACCTATGTCTTAGGTCATGAACTTTAGTTCATCACCTGATTTGGTATCAAACATGACCTATGTAGCCAGGTTTAAAATTTAGCATAGACCTACAACATAGTGTGACACAGACCTTTAGCATGGCTTCCACTAGTTTAGAACCTTGTAATGTTGGACTGGCATTAAAGGAGAATGGCCACAAGAATACGTACTGCCCTAAAGTTGGGTTAACAGCAGTATCTGATCTGTCAGATGAAAATCCTGAACTTCTAAGGTGGCGTTGTGCGTTTTCATTTTCTTATGAAACTAAAATATGGTACCACCATGAAATGGTCCACATCATTTGCTACAAAAGTCTACAACGGCAATGTTGCGACCCTTTCAAATGGCATAAGAAAGCAATCAAAGGTAGGTATGGAAGCCCATAGTGGACAATATTCAAATGAAAATGTAATCCCACTATTGCATTATAATTTTCCACTTATGAACGAGTTATTTGAGACAATATTAAATTGAAAATGCATTAATCCAATTATCACTTTCATTTTCACATACACATATGGGAAATCTATGACTATATTCAAATGATAATGAAATGCTGATTGACATTTAATTTTCAAAGTCATGCTCTGCAATACAGTGGACAATATTCAAATGCAATAAGCAAAACAGCACCCCCAGCCTATTGCATTTACATTTACATGTCATCACGCTCTTTTAGGGTCAACATGATAATGAAAATGCTGTTTTCTAATCACTTGGAAATAATAATGATATAATAATGATGACGACATTTGACATTTCATTTTCAAAGACTTATCCTGCAATACATGGGACAATATTCAAACGCAGTGAGAGAAACAGCGCCTCTCAGTTCATTGCATTTTCAAATACATGTCACCACGCTCTTTTTGGGACACAATGAAAATTAAAATGCAATCTGTCAGCGTCTCATCAAAAAGCGGGTCTTCCGCTAGGGCGTCACTCATTAGGGGCGCGAGCGGAAACCATGTTCCTTATTTGCATACCAACCAATCAGCTTCTGGGTAGCGCTTGTACGCACGGAGGCTTACTGATAATGTCATGATGGCTAGGCTGCTATGTATTATGTGCCATCGCGCTTTGGCAATGTTTGCCATTGATTAGCAGCTTCTTTTACCAAAAGAACAAACTGACAGTTCAGCCTGAGACATGTTATTTCATAGCTAGTTCAAGCAGCATTATCCTTCCATGCGTACCATAGCGTATTACATTACTCCAGATAAAACGCTATTCATCTTCCCACCCTGCTGACGCTAGTTAGGGGAAATGTTTGTCATCATTTTTATACTTAATCGCTGTGATTCGGTTTTTGCCCTAGCTTCACGAGCTAGCTAGCCGACAGCGATTGCTCTTGTGCTTGCAGATTGTTCTTGAGCTAGCCAGGTAATGAGCTATCCATTTAAATCTCTCAGAAAACTGATAGTACTCTTGGGACGTACAAAAGTGCTGCCAAACATATCAAAGAAGTTCATATTTCAGCAGGTTAAGTTAGCAAGTGAGGAACATTGTTCTCAGCCAGTCATCAAAACTTCTCCCATCGCTACGTGGCTTGGGAATCGCGATTAAACTAGGAACAGCGGCAGCCTGACTGCTGACCGTTTATCGGACCGTTCTGCATGATGCATACATTGTGCATGTTTCAGGAGTGGCGAACTCGCAACTCGGCAAGCACAAGAGCAATCGTCAGCTAGCAAAAACCGAATCACAGCGATTAAGTATAAAAATGATGACAAACATTTCCCCTAACTAGCGTCAGCAGGGTCGGAAGACGGATAGAGTTTTATCTGGAGTAATGTAATTCGCTATAGCACGCATGGAAGGATAATGCTGCTTTAACTAGCTATGACATAACATGTCTCAGGCTGAACCGTCAGTTTGTTCTTTAGGTAAAAGAAGCTGCTAATCAATGGTGAAAGAGGTCGTGTGTGCGAGATGGCGTTTAAAGTGACAAATCAGGGCTATAAGAGCTTCTCCAGTAGGCATCATAGCTAGCTAGCTGTACCTAAGCGATTGCTTTTAGACTCACTAGCAAGCTAGCTAACGTCTCTGAAATCTGCAAGCACACTTGGGTTGCAGTTGCACAACACTGCCGCGAAGCCTCGGATAAGTTCATGCATATTACAGCTAGCTCAGTTAATAGAGTTGGGGCAAAAAATCAAATCATATCGCTTTTAATGTGATGATCATTTACAAATATTTTCCTTAGTTAACCTTAGCTAGCATACTAGCTGCCAAGATGGCTACATCCATACATAGCCTAAAGATGGCACATAATACAACATAGCGCAACATAGCCCTAGCCAAAATGACATGGCACATAATACATACATAGCAGCCTAGCCATCATGACATTATCAGTAAGCCTCCGTGCGTACAAGCGCTACCCAGAAGCTGATTGGTTGGTATGCAAATAAGGAACATGGTTTCGGGATACTCGTGCCCCTAATAAGTCTGACGTCCTAGCGGAAGACCCGCCTTGATGAGACGCTGACAGATTGCATTTTAATTTTCATTGTGTCCCAAAAAGAGCGTGGTGACATGTATTTGAAAATGCAATGGACTGGGAGGCGCTGTTTCCCTTTTTCTAAAATGACTGCGTTTGAATATTGTCCCATGTATTGCAGGATAAGTCTTTGAAAATGAAATGTCAAATGTCGTCATCATTATTATATCATTATTATTTCCAAGTGATTAGAAAACAGCATTTTCATTATCATGTTGACCCTAAAAGAGCGTGATGACATGTAAATGTAACTGCAATAGGCTGGGGGTGCTGTTTTGCTTATTGCATTTGAATATTGTCCACTGTATTGCAGAGCATGACTTTGAAAATTAAATGTCAATCAGCATTTCATTATCATTTGAATATAGTCATAGATTTCCCATATGTGTATGTGAAAATGAAAGTGATAATTGGATTAATGCATTTTCAATTTTATATTGTCTCAAATAACTCATAAGTGGAAAATTATAATGCAATAGTGGGATTACATTTTCATTTGAATATTGTCCACTATGGGCTTCCACAGGTAGGTTCCACATTTTGAAAAGTAAGTTTAGTTGAAAGAAAGCCATATACTTGTATGTAACAGTACATATACATTGGGCTATATATATTTGTGTTTGAGATCGCAAGAGCCTCAGCTATCATGAATGCATGTGACTTGCCATCATATGCTTAGCATAGCTTCTGTTTAAGAAAGAGAAATAATACATTGGAGAACAAGGTAAATGCAGTTTTGGAACTTGGTAGGGGCAGGGAGAGGGCCAGGGTCTCATCCTGAGTACACTATTGAAACCAAACTAGTGATTTGCAATATACAGTATTTACTTGTACAAGAAAGAGAAATATACTTTGCCTTGAAGTTCTATCATTTCAAAATATGACTTTGTATGATTCATACACGCTTTGTTTATATTTTTACATGTACATTGGGCTATACCGTTTACCCCCCAGAACAGCAGACATTGACCTAGAAAAAAGAAGGGAAGGTGGAGAGAACCAAGCGTGTAAACTTGACATAACGTAGCTTATAAACAGATGAAACGGGTAAAAAGTTGGTTAGTCTGAGTACAGTCCCACATGGGTTTTCGGCCCTCCTTAGAGGGGCCATTTTTGGCAATTTTGAACTGTGGACCCTTTTTAGACCCCCACAAATCCATGAACACACTATCAGAGGTGGTTCATAAGCCTTTCACTCATAGATCTCTACCCATATTTGTCATGCCTGCAAAGAAATTGATGTTATTTCACAATATATGCCCTCGGGGTCCCCCTAAATCCCCCAAGGCCCTAAGGTCCATCTTGCAAAAGTTCCTTTGTTGGGAGCCCGCAACTGCTAAATGGTGCAAGATAAATTCTAGGACTCTCCATTGTGGAGATATTGACCTCCCAAAACCACTTCAGGCATTCGTGTTCTAAGAAGTGGCCGCAGCACGCAAAATTTGAAGAATCATAAAATCCAAACTGGTGGGAGTTGGACCCTGAAATTTTTCATGTGCTCATTATACACCGTAAGGTTCATTTTGACAGACTTTAAGCAAAATCTGAGATGGTCACCGGGGAAGTTTTCAAAAAATGTGATCACTTGGTATGGAGTGACCCACTTGTAATTTTGTAATGTTATTGCTTTTATTCTGCAATCGCTTTTTAAGCTGGAAAAGCCCTCTATGACTTCTTTTTTGGACCCTGCATTTCTATTGTCTCTGCTTTACGATTGTGACATCAAAAACATATTCTTGAATGTTACTGTGCTAACAAGTTATAATGTTTGAGTGAAACTAGACTTCGGGAAATGCTCATTTTTTGTTAAACTTGAATTTATAGCAGTTTTCCCAGCTCTTTTCAGGTAGAATTATGGACCAGCAATATTTTGCAATGCTTCCAATTTCTTTAATTACTAGGTTCTGTTAGACAAAAAATACTTTCACATTTGCAGGGCACATTCAATTTACAGTTTACATATGATGAATATAATTTAATTTCATATATCATGAATATATATAATTTCATGTCATGAAATCCACCTCAGAGGTGGGACACAAATGATCCCAAATTTTGGCATGAAATTGATCCAGATTTCTGTTTTATCTTTGGAATTTTATGAACAGATCAGAATTGATCCCAATCCAAGCAGTATAATCCCAATTTATATTTTTGAGATACCAGCCCCTGGAAACACCCCTGCATCCATCCTGTCCACAACAGTTACCCCCAAGAAACACATACTCAACCAACTTAAATCACCCTAGCAACTACCCTTGACACCATAGCAACCACCCAGAAATACCATATTAAGCACATTATACACCCTAGCAACTACCCAAAAACACAATCACAACCCTTCTGCTCACCCTAGAATCATCTAAAACACTCAATCAACCACCCATTCAACTGCCAGCTTCTTAGGCCTTTTGCCCAGAGGTGCAGAACCATGGATACTGATGTCTTAATACCGTACTTGTAATTGCTCCTGAAGCACGTAACTTAAGATTGAGTGCTCAGGAGGAGGTGGTGCCCTGGCTAAAAGTATTTCAAAGAATGGAGTGCTTATGTCTAAAATGGTAAAATAAATGTTGTATGAATGAAATCTCCCCGTAAAGGCTGATTTGCTACCAGCCTGGAATATGTAGCCACAGAAGCTACTCGGTATTATTTCATTATACATAATGATTCTGAAAAATTTGTCCAACCTCCTAGCAACAGCATAAAACCATACATATTCAAATGAATGTGAATGCAGCAGTGAAACACTGTTTAGGGAATAAAAAAAATATGCAGTAAATTCCAGTGTTGTCAGCTAACTATCAAAACCTCCTATTTAATATTAATACAAATACAAAATGTTACATTTTTCAATGTGTTGAGAGATCCCTTTAAAAATTCATCATTATTTTTTCTTTCATTCTTGAATCCCCCGGGAAAAAAAATAATAAAATAAAAAATAATTAGACAAGAGCCATGTCTGAAAATGGTGTCTCTCGGCACATCTTTGGTAAAATCTTGGTCAGACTCTGGTTATTTTAATCTGATAGGGGAAAATGTTTGCTTTTTAAAAGTGAAACCCTTTCATCATAATCTCGTTCCTGAGGGGTTGTAAACTACCACGTAAAGAGACCTTACTTTTTGTGTTTTATTCCAACTCATTAGTGCACGCAAAATGATGGTATTCAAAAGACATAGTTGAGGCAAAATAACATTTTTCATTGTCCATTCCCCACTTACCAAATGAGTTGGAAGTTAAATTTCTTGTTATCATTGAGTATTAACACTTACATCATAAGCAATCATGAAGCCTGGACAAGCTGCATACGACTGACTAAATAGCAAGTTGTTCTGCTCGCTAGATTTGAATGACTTCCACAATGTCATATGTTTCATACACTGCCTGTCCAAAATAAGTCGCCATTTAGATTCAAATAAATAAATACTCAAGAGCATATGACTGAATCATTATTGTAGTGATGAATAAGTTTCAGCTAGCAATAACTGTTTTAATCCTGACTGATTCAGTACATAAGCTTACATTTCTTCAAAAACCACGAAGGAAGACAAATCTCATGGTCGTTGAAAAGATGTTACTGTATGTCAGGAGGGGCCAGCATCAAGCAAAGGAAATAGCTGAGGAGATACCTGTAATCACTGGAATTGGGTCAGGAACTGCACAACGATTTATAAAAACCTGGAAGAATAGTGGTAAACTGTCTACTTTGTGGAAGAAATGGGTTGGAGAAAAATCATAATTTATTCTGATCAGAGATCATTAAAATGCATGGTGAAGTCTCGTCTGCAAAAAAAAATCAATAGTGCATTTCTACATGCACAATTCAACAAGAATTTGGAGGATTGGGACTAAGCTGCTTAGCCCCAAGAAAGCCACATGTTAGTGAGGCTAATTGGGAAAAACGACTTGAGTTTGCAAGGGAGCATAAAGATTGGACTGAGAAGCAATGTAACAAGGTCACATGGCCTAAAGAGTCCAGATTTACCTTATTCCAGAGTGATGGGCATGCTAGGGTAAGAATAGAAGCCCATGAGGCGATGCAACGATCAAGCATAGTGCCCACTGTCCAAGGTTCTGGAGGCACTGTGATGATCTGGGGTTGCTTCAGTTGCTCAGGTCTCAGCTCAGCACTGTTCTGCAGCAATAAAATTACTTCAGCAGACTACCTCAATATACTGAATGACCAGTAACCCATCATTGGACTTTATAATTCCTGATGGCACAGGCATACTCCAGGATGACAATGCCAAGATTCATCAGGCTCAAACTGTTAAAGAGTGGTTCATCGGGCATGCGGTATAATTTTCACACATGAATTGGCCACCTCAGAGTCTGGACTTGAACCAACTGAAAGTGATTGGGATGTGCTGGAGAAGGCTTAATGGAGTGGTTTGACCCACCCATTGTCAATGCAATATCTCGGCCAAAAATGAATGCAAATCTGGTCCAAAATAAATGTGGTAACATTGCATTAGATTGTCTCAACTATACCGCAATGAATGTGTGCCGTGATCAAAGCTGAAGGTGGCAGGTAGCTACAATGGGCTTACCGATTTGCCACCCTTGCCCACCTAAATTTTGTTACCTTAGCCCTGAGGATCTCGGCGAGGTATTGTTTTCAGTTCCATGTTTGTAACTTGGTACCTACAATATTGCAGAAATCATTTTACAAACCAGTTGAACCATGATCCAGAATGCAAGCCATTTAATTTTGGAGAAAGTAGGCCAAAGTTCTGTTGTAATGGTCAGATTGTAATGGTTCAAACCAAGCTCAAAATATACGGCTTTCAATCGTCCATCTGACATATAACAGTATTTTATGTCGGCATCCCTGTCTCACCGGTGGGCCTGGGAGGTTAAATGTCAGGGGGATTCAGGAAAAAAATTTAAATGCCAGTTAAATTTGATTAAATTTATATGTGGCATCTTATTAGGGATATGTTATAGCTCCTCACATATGAATAGAATAAGTCAATTATTTTAGCCAAATAAATCAACTCAAAAGCACTGAAACTCTTGCTGGGGCAAGGTATGTTGTGCTTGGCATTGCCAGTTGAATCTAAAATTAAACTTTGTAACATTAACCTTAAACACTAAATGCTGAACAAACTCGCCAATTTCAATTTACGCAGCCAATCTATAAAATAATATATTCAATGCAACCAGCGGAAAAGCTGCAAACAAATGGTATTGTAGCCTAGTTTAAAAAAAAAAGTAAATAGTAACAGCAAAACACAGACTTCACTATGTTTTACAATTTCTTCAAACAATCTTGAACAAAAGTCTTACAATTCTGAATCTGAAACCAATAAGCACTGCTCCACAACTTCATGAGAAAAGCAAGGATTAATTAAAATTTTCAAAATATCAGAATCCAACAGCTCTGGCAATCAGTGACGTGTCAAAATGTGCAACACCCCAAATATCAAACATGAATGGCTTGCAATGACACCTCGCTTAACCTAAATATAAAATATATTTCATGCGATCTAATTCAACATTTATAACTGACTTGATAATTCTCAGTTAAATCACAGAAATCTTTATCGATCAGTCTATATTAATCAGGTGAAATCAACCAACAAATTTAAATAAAGTCAAAATCAGGTTTGAAGATGAATCGGTTTAATTAAATGAGAATCAATTACTAATTAACTAGAATTATGACAAAATACATTCTGAATGACTCATGCCTTCTACTTTGCAAAAGACAAAAGACATAAAATTCATATTACCTGATAAGAGCAAGATTGAATCAATCCTTGCCTGAGAATCATCCACATACAGCGCAACAGGAAACACATATAAAGCACACAACCGTGGAACCACCACCAGAATGTAAAGGGGCAATTCTACTCCAAGGTTCCAAATCCAAGTTCAACATACTCACTGTCTTAAATACCCAGCAGAGCTTCTGGATGTTTGCCCTGATTGGGCAATGTCAGCTTCAACGTCAAAAGACAACAGACAGCACTACAGTCAAGTCCACAAGTTTTTGGACAGTGACAAAATTTTCATAATTTTAGCTCTGTTGGTCACCACAATGGATTTGAAAAAAATTTATCAAAGTGTGTTTGAAGGGTAGACTTCTGCAATTTGCAGGAATTACAACCATTTGTATGCATTAATTTTAAGGGCACAAAAGTAATTGAACAAACTAGCATTTTTTATCAAACTTTGTAGGTTTCCATTTCCATTTTATTGCCTTCAAAAAAGTGTTGAGTGGCCTTTTCAGTATGCTTCAGGTAATACCCTATCCACATGCTTTTTTAGATGTTTTGGGCAAATATTGGAGGGTGTTCTTGTATCCAACTATTGTGAAGCAGTTTTCTACAATGAGGAAAGAGTTATTCTGTCATCCCTCACAGTTTTTACTCATTGTCACCAAGGTGTTTTGGTGATCCTGTGCTCACCAGACTGTTCTTTGTTTTTAAACCATAGCGGACAGATGTGATGTAATAATTAAATTTCCCTTTAAAGCTGCATTTGGAAACTTGTAGAAATCACTTTTTTCATTTACAGTGGGGAAAATAAGTATTGAACGCATCAACATTTTCTCAGTAAATATATTTCTAATTGGGCTATTGACATGAAATTTTCACCGGATGTCGGTTACAACCCGATTATCCACACATACAAAGAAATCAAATTAATAAGTCCATAAATTAAGTTATGTGTGATAAAGTGGAATGAAACAGGGAATAAGTATTGAGCACGATGAAAAGGAGGTGCAAAATGCATGGAAAGCCAAGAAACCAGCTGAAATCTGTCAGTATTTAGAAAGCAGTCCTGCCCCGTATCAGTGCAAATTAATATCAGCTAGTTTAGTCCCAATTGATGGCCTATAGAAAGGTTTCTCATTACCAAGGTGTCACACAAGAAACATCTAATGATGGGTAAAAGCAAACAGCTCTCTCAAGACCTTCATAACCTTATTGTTGCAAAACATACTGATGGCATTGGTTACAGACTTATTTCTAAACTTCTGAATATTCCAGTGAGCACCATTGGGGCCATAATCTGGAAGTAAAAAGAACATAATTTCTCCATAAACCGGCCACGACCAGGTGCTCCTTGCAAGATTTCTGACAGAGGAGTCAAAAGAATAATCAGAAGAGTTGTCCAAGAGCCAAGGACCACTCGCAGAGAGCTTCAGAAAGACTGGGAATTAGCAGGTACAGTTGTTTCAAAGAAAACAATAAGTAATGCACTCAACCACCATGGCCTTTATGCACACTCACCACGCAAGACTCCATTTCTGAAGAAAAAAGCATGTTGAAGCTTGTTTAAAGTTTGCTGCACAACATTTGGATAAGCCTATGAAATACTGGGAGAATATAGTCTGGTCAGATGAGACCATAATTGAACTCTTTGGATGTCATAGCACACACCATGTTTGGAGACTGATAAATTTCGATTTTAAAAAATGCACGCTTTTATTTATTTTTTTCCTTTATTACAGGGAAGTTCCACTGAGACCAAGGTCTCTTTTTCAGGGGAGCCCTGAATATAATAACAATTACAAAGTGGGTTAACACACAGAGCATAGTAAAATTCACACAATTTCATACAACAACTTCAGAATAAAGGAAAACAAACTTTAAAATACAGTTAAAAATAAAAGAAAATTTAAAAATAAGTAAAACATTCAAGTGCAAAGGACAGAACAAGTCCAAAGTTAAAACTAAAGGCAAATACATCTGGCCTCCTCAAGTAACATCTCCCACAGTCGATTCTTGAAGGATTCATATGGAATGAGACAATCAAGCTTCAGAGAGTCTTGGCATCTATTCCAGACGTAAGGTGCAAATGAGCTTACAGCCGAACAGCCCAAATTTGTCCTAGTCCTGGGTGACTCTAACAAAATCCACCCTTGCGATCTGACATGCTGGCTTCGGATTTTGAAGGACAAAAGCCTAGTAAGATATGAAGGAAGTTTGCCAAGCAATGCTTTATAAATAAATAAAATACAATGGAGCTTCCTTATGAAATAAAGGGAAAACCACCCAAAAGTACTATCTAACACACAGTGATGAGTGCAGAAACAATCTCCAGTGATAAAACGCAGAGTGCTGTGATAAATAGCGTCCAGAGGTCTTACAGTACTATCAGAGGCATGCATGTAAAGGATATCCCCATAGTCAAATAAAGGTAAGATTGTTGCCTGGACAATCCTCTTCCTACTGTCTAAAGAAAAACAAGACCTGTTTCTGTAAATAAACCCAATTTTTGTACTGATTTTCTTGGACAAGTTAGACACATAAGTTTCAAAGGAAAAGTCATGATCCAGCCAGACACCCAAATACTTGTAAGACTGAACTTGCTCAAGTTTAGCACCAGTCACCGAGAAAATTGAGTCATTTGGCATAATTGCATTCCGAGCAGAAAAAAACATGAACTTAGTTTTATCCGTATTTAAAACAAGTTTCAGATCTGCCAGAGCGTGTTGAATAAGATTAAAAGCCGATTGCAGGTAGATAAGGGCCTGGGCACACGTTGGTGAAGAGGAGTACAACACAGTGTCATCTGCATAAAAATGAACCTTGCAATTTGCAATATTACGAGAAATATTATTAATATAAATTGTGAATAAAATCGGTCCAAGTATGGATCCATGGGGTACGCCTTTCGTCACTTTTAAAAATTGAGACTTCGCATCCCCAAACATAATAGCTCGTGTTCTATTAGAGAGATAGTCCTGGAACCACAAGCAGGCATCACAATCAAGACCAATGGAGGACAACTTTTTTTAATAAAATAAAATGGTCTACTGTATCAAAAGCTTTTTCTAAATCAATAAATAGGGCTGCACATTTTTATTTATTATCCACAACTCCACAACTGATATCAAATCATTTATAACACTGAGGCTGCTCACTGTGAGCACAGACTGCCCACAAGGGTGTGTTTTTTCCCCTTTTTACTAATGATTTTAATAAATAACAAATGATTTTAAATTGGTTAAGTATGCGGACAACATGGCCTTAGTAGGGCTTCTACAAAAAACAGACTCTTTCGGTGAAGCTGTATACTTGGCTAATGTAAAAGCCTTGGAAACCTGGTGCCAGTCCAGCCAGCTTTTAATTAATGTGGAAAAAACAAAGAGCAGATATTCTCAACAAAACACGATGTGACCTTTCAACCAGTACTCACTCACTGGTCAGTGTGTTGAAACTGATGAATATTCAAATTTCTTGGTACAGTTCTGGACTCACAGATCAAATTTTCTTTAAACACAGAGCCTATTTTTTTTTTAAATGTTCACATCGACTGTATCTTCTGAGAAGGCTCCACAACCTTGATGTCAGTCAAAAAAATTCTAGAAGTTGTGTACAAGAGCCTTGTTGAGAATGTTTTGTCTTTTCATCTTCCAGCTTGGCATGGTCATCTAAACTATAGTTCTAAATGCAAACTCTCTAAGATCATAACCATGGCCAGTGAAGTTGTAGGTAGACCACAAATGTCCTAGATCCAACTCTTTATTGATTCTGGGAGGCGCTATAGAGTTCCTCTGACAACAAGAAATATTTACAAGAAATCATTAGTTCCAAGTGCGATCGGCATCCTGAACTCTTCTGGGTGACTGATTTTGACTAAGACATGGATATGGACTGCCTTTTCCGATTTTTGTTTCTTGTTTGTTGTAGCCAGTTCTTATCTTAATCCTACTGTCTGGTTTGCTATCGTGTCCTTGCTTATGGTGAGCCACAGACAGTTTTCCACCACGGTGGACAATGAAATTCTACTTTTTCTCTTTTGCGTCACTAAGAGATGCAGGTAGAAGGCTGGTGCCAATCCAGGTAAGATTGACAAGGCTCGCAGGTTTGTGAACAATGTGTTGGTGACTTATTTGCTTACAAGGTGTGACACTCCTGAGTGATTTATCAATGATGGAGTTAAACTCAAAACTGCTGCATCAAATGCTGTAATTTACATATGGAGTATAATTTCTATATTGTACTAATCTCTACCAAAACTACTGTAATTTACACTTCTTACTACAAATTATTGCGCAAAAGATTAAACTACCTCTTTTCACTTTGCAAACCTGTCCTGTAATACTTAAGTTTACCTTTACCTGAATCTGTGGCTGTAGTTTTGAAGTACCTTATGCTTGATTGTAAATTGTGCACTACATTATTTAAATCATCCATTTATTACTTTCTTTCACACATATGTCTGGAGTTATTGATGGAGAGTAAAAATGTTATACTCAATTCAGTTTTGCAATAAAAACATTTATGAACTCTTGTCTCAAGGTTTTATGATGCATATCTGATATAAATTTTGACAATTGTACCATGTTCCATATTTGTAATCATACAAGAAGAAATTGCATGAGGTTTCACCAAAATGTGTAAATAATGACAAGGCTGTTTCTGTGTTAGCATTAATCAGCAACATAAATTGAAAAGTTTATCAAAAATTGCCACCCTTTAACATTGACAATGAGGGACCAAAAGAATGGCTTCATCCTAATACCTACACTTGCAGTCTTTAGCTGCGTTTGATTTGGTTCAGAAGTTTGAGGTCGAAACTGAGAATGACATCATACCTGAGCTGACTGCGTTCCATTAAGTATGGTGGAAAAGTGGGTTAGGCTAACTCTGGCCATGATTTTGTCATTGTCAGCTATTTTTAGCAATACTAGTTGATAACAACGCATTACACTGTATTTTGCGCATATAAACACCATAACAAGTTCACTGATAAAATGTGACACAAATAAGACAGAAGGGCTAATTAACGGTATATTACTGGGTCTTTGATTTTGTTGATACAGGGAGCAGCCATCTTAAACTTGGAACTGGGGGTCGGTGAAGTTTTTCCAACTTTCCAAGTTAGAAATCTGACTTCAGGGGGCATTCCAATTGAAATTTCTGACTGGGAGCTTGGAAATCCCGACCTCCCAGGACAAATGGCACGCAGAATTAGCACCAAGTTGTCACTTGAATGACGTTTTTCCAGGATCTGGCCACAGTGTATAAGAAGGTGTAAAAACTGCAAGTGCTAAGACATTTTGTTATCTCGCATGAAGATGCTGTATGTCCAATTGAGGTTGCAGTTAGACGAGTTAATAAGCCGAGACTGACAAAGAGAAAAAATGCCTTGAATAAATTTGTGAATAAAGCCCCATTTAGCAATCCAAACATTAAAACAAAAACACTGAAACATCATCTCATGTCATAATACAGTAATAATTGGGCAATGCATCAATACACAAGGAATCAAGACAATCGGTAGCTTAATCTACACCAAGAATATTGCTCAATAATAGAAGCTTTAGTAACCTGATAACTTCATTGACCAAGTAATATTTTCTTGGCTGTCATCCTTACATTGTCCATGCCAACTGTTGTACATGCCTTTGAATTATTACAATCTGCATTCGATGTTGTTCAGTTTCGCTAACAGAAACTAAAATTGGTTTTAAACGCAGACAAAACAAAACTTATGTATTCAAACTCTGCTGAATTACCGCCAAATCTCCTAAACATTCTGACCGCTCAAGGAGAAGTAATTGAACTGGTATCCAGTTATAAGTACTTGGGCTTTGTCACTGATTGGCAGTTATCTTTTAAGTGTCACATTGCCAATCTGGTTTCTAAGCTAAAGGTGAAATTAGGCTTCTATTTTCGAAACAAATCCTGCTTTTCATTTAGAGTCAGAAAATATCTTGTATCATCAACCTTCTTACCTTTGATAGATTACGGTGATGTGTTATACTTGGATGCTTCAGCCCAATCTTTGCGATCACTGGATTCTGTGTATCATTGCGCTTTAAGATTTGTCATTGGATGTAAACGTCTCACCCATCACTGTATCTTGTACGCAGAATCTGATTGGCCTTCTTTGTATGTACGCAGACATATGCAATTGGTTGGGTTTTATTTATAAAACTCTCCTTGGGCTGGTCCCTTCGTATTTACGTATGTACATATATCCTGAGAAGCCAAAGCCAATATGGCCTTCGCTCAAAGGATACCGTGCAATTGACTGTACCGCGTGTCCGCACAGAGTTGGAAAAAAGAGCATTCAAATATGCTGCCCCTTTTACATGGAACACCCTTCAAAAAGATTTAAAACTGCCAGAATTAATTACTTAAGATGCCTTCGCTATGATTTTAAAGGACCTTGAATGTAAATCCATTGGACAGTGTTGCTGTACTTAAATATCATCAGTGTCATCCAAAATTTGCATTTTATATGATCACTATTTATTATTTGTATATTTGCTCTGTACTTATCTATATCTGCTCCATTTTTGCTTTCTTAATGTTGTGTGTAGTGTTTTTAATTTTGTGTTACAGGCGTGTGTTGCTGCCTTTCTTGGCCAGGTCTCCTTTGTGAAAGGGGTCCTAGATCTCCATGGGCTAATTACCTGGTTAAATAAAGGTTAATAAATAATAAATAATATCCAATCTTTCCTCTCTGGGGAAAAAATCTGGATGCTTTATGGGATACACATAGCCATGAATACCACTCCAAAGCGGTATTAGGATATGGGCTTTTAAAATAGATATTAATGACACCTGAGCTTGGGCATTTTCAGAATTGAGACCTCCTTAGTTACTTGCTCTGTGGCACGTGAGCCTGCACTCAAGAGTGCAAGTATGGGCACTGGGGTGAAGCCATGGATATTAGAATTTTTTTCTCTCCTTGTATCATTTGTTCTTACCAATTTTACTGATATTGATAACACCAATTCAAAATATCCAGTTAGGTTCCTTACAAGGCATATGGTAAATTGGGGAAACCAAGCAAGAGTTGATAAGTTTATTTAAAATTCCATAAAAATTCCATAAATTTTGAAAGTAAACATTTTAAATTAATAAAACCAATGAAAATGAGCTGTACAACACTGACATTTTAGAAGTCTCCATCAAATGAAAAACTATGCAAGGACATGTAATATCAATTTCTGTTCTGTAAAGCCAGAAAAGGATGTGTGGTGTCCAAACCATCTGCTGTCAGTGCCCGTGAACTAGGCTTACAACTAACATTCTGTTTCGTGTTTTCCATGATGTAACTGAAGGCTGCCTTAAACAGAGGTCATCAAAATTTGGGAGGTATTCGGGCAAAAGCAGTTCCTCAAGCTCCACATCCATCCTGGGCGCAATAAGTTACAAGTTGTCAAACAATCAATATGACTACTCATCAAAAGTAATGCACCACAATGAACCCTTAAAATCACAATGACAATCACTAAGTGAGATCATATTTGATATCACAATAGTTGGGTCAATTAAAGAGGACACATTTAAAAAGCTAAAGTTACAGCCTACTGTCTGTCTGCAAGTGCCGCTTGTAAACTGAGGATCTGTACAGCAAATGTTTGATGTCTTTAGTAGCCAGCTAGCTAGCTAACACAGCTGCATGAAAAACAAGCCATTTAAGTGTATGAGTATTATAGGTTAGCTTGCTCGCCACAATCTTTCAACCGCTAGGCTTCAGAGATAAAACAACAACTTGTTAACTGTTTGAGTAAATTGGCTAGCTAACTTGGACGTTAACTCTCCTGCTGTCACCAAAACGTTACGGTAACCTGAACTATCACAATGTCCTCATGTGCAGTTATGTGAAGTGACCATATTGGTGCAGCAATTTAAGGAAAAGCTATGTCAGAAATGTTCATGCCGCATACTTTAACTGAGCGAGAATCTTAAACTTCATCAGCGGAACTATTGTTTAAATCGAGTCTTTATCAGGCTTTGATTGAATTCCATATCATTTTATTAATGAGCTGGCTAGCTTGGTAAAAAAATGCATCAGTAATTCATGTTAGCTAACAGATACAAATAAAATGCCAATATTGGCGAGTGAAACAAATTCTTAATACAATTTGTCGGTACTTACCAGCAAAAAATGAAAAGCTGAAACCTATTAGCGTCTCTCTGTATCTCCAAAGTCTGTACTTGACAGTTGATGTCACACACTGAGGAACCATCTTTTCACCTACTCAATGGCGTACAAAAAACCTCGGTAACCTTTTGTTTAAAACCTCTGACAGTTCACCACTTAACTTTGTACCATTTCGAGCAATTCGTTGGACTGGAACTGCATAATTTTCAAGAAAAAAACTGGAAAAATTGGGGTGTCCTAAAACTTTTGACTGGTAGTGTACCTGGATTTATCCTTCATTCTAGTCTAGATGGGACCATAATTTATGAAAATGAACATCATGATATATTGAAGAAGGCTTGAAACTTGCAATAGACAGAATAAAATAAAATGGAAAATCATTAATTAAAGCAATGTTCCCAACCCAGTCCTTGAGGCACACCAGTCAGATCCATGTATTTGTTGTATTCCACCTTAAGCACCCCAACGGTTTGGGCCGTTGCAGCGGGTATGTGTTGACATGGATATGCAGCGTTTTACTTTTGAATTTGCTTTCGCGGTTTGCGTGTTTTTGAATTTGCTTCGTTTTTGTTTTTGCAGCGTGTTGCTCCGATTGGAGATGTTTTTGGCCGATGCAGCATGTTGGCCCCTGTCGGCCACCATAGTAATAGGCATGAACGTATTTGGTATGTTTTCCAGCGTGTTCATGCCTCCCAACATTTTTAACATTGTGTAAGCACTTAATACTTCTGAATACAAGCCTTTACCCTGCCAACCCCTTTTAGGTTTCAACTTTTTACTTGTATTCAGAAGTATTAAGTGACTGCACAATATTAATTGTTACCGCTACTGGTGTCTAGAATTGACTGATTTTTTTTACAGATAGGCTACCACAACCAACAAACTCAACTCCCATGAATTTCTCTGTCGTAGTTATTCTTCCAATATACTAGAAAGAGCCATATCCGAGTTTGGTATGGATTTCTAATTTAGGAAATACAGCGTGGGCGGCTGATTTCAGCGGTAGCACAAAACTAGCGTGGGTGGCTAGATGTGAACTGTATCAAAGCGGGGAGCCAGATACAGAAATAAAGTTAGCAAGCAACGGTAGCAGTGCTAACTAGAAGGGTCGCTTTTAGCTCTGACCAACTCGTTAAAAACCTTTCACGCCCAGCAAAGGTGGATCCGAGGATATGTCCTCCTGAGGGCAGTTAAGTGAAAAGGTTTTGAAGAATAAGGTCGAAGCAGTGTGAGGATAACCGCAGTCGCGAGAAGCGAATGTCAACTGCCGCTAGAGACGTGCACTCCCTCTGCGTAATCTGTCTGGGTTTAAAACATGCCCAGGAGGCCATGAGCATGTCAGAGAGCTGCAGCCATTGCCTGGCGCTTCCCAGAAAACTGCAGTGGCGAAGGCTGAGAGTGGCAGCTACCCACGGCAGCGACCTCAGTCCGGAGGATTCGGATAAGGAGGACGGTACGGCCTAAGCCTCTCTGACCATGCTAGGCCCCCCTACTATGAGCTTTGCTGACCAGTGCGACCCAGACGTAGTGGGCCTCGGTATCTCCCTCTTCGGTACACCACTACTGGAAGGAGATACTTTTGATTCTGAAAATGACGACATTCCTGTTGCGTCGAATGAATCGGGCGAGGAGGATTCCATTCCCCTTTCTCAGGCAACACCTGCTACGGGAACGGCTAACGCCAAACCCCATGCTGTGTTGCTAGAGGTTTGTGAGTGAGCTGCTGCTCGTTTAAATATAATGGCCTGCTCTACAGAACCCTGCCGATGAATAAAGGGATGTATATGATGGAAATTCCTGGGCCCTCCTCCAGGCCCTAGAAAGCAGCTACTCCCGGTTCTTCCTGCCCGCGCTAAACATCTGCGGCACAACTCTTGACTCAAAACATGGCTTCTCTGGCCTAGAAGTCAAAGATATAGCCGCCCATGCCATGGGAGATTCCCCAGCTGTTGAACCATCTGTGGCCCGGCACCTTAACCCCTCTCAAGGGGGATTACTGGCGCCACCCAAGCCCTATTCGCCTAACAAAATGAACCGCTTCACAGCCTCCATTCACCAGGCCCCTCAGCCCTAGCTGCCAGGGCTTTAAACGTCTCCTCTCTCCTCTCAGTTTACCAGTCTGAGCTGATAGAGGAGATGGGCAAACAGCTCGAGAAAGGTAGTCCTTCCCCTGTGCCGTGGCAGGAAATCGTCACAGTAAATGACTTGGTCGTGCACAATTCCCGCCAGTCCGTACAAGCCTGTGGCCACTCAATGGCCCTGGCTGTAGAAGGTGAGCATGCCCTTTCGCTTAACCTCTCTGGTCTTCCCGACAATGAGAAAAGGCGCATTGCGGGAGCCCCTATCGAGCCTGGCTAGGCTCTGTTTGGACCCGCACTGACCCCAATGCAGCAGCGGTGTGACGATAAAAAAAAAAGAGGATGAGGCCTTCAAACTTTGCCTCCCCTGCAGGGTCATTCCTCAACCAGCAGCAGGTGCACAGCCCCCGCATCCCCCGGTCAATCGCCGTGCCCAGCCAGGACAGGGAAGAGGCAAGGCTCAGGGAAGAACCCCAGGCCAGCAGAGTAGCCTTGGGGACACATGTCTTGTGCTGCAGCTGCAGCAAAGAAACCTCCCCCACCGCGATTGACACCAAATGCAAGCAGCCTGCCTGACAGCCTGTTGGTTGGGGGGCAAAATCTGTGTGTTGGGAGGGCCAGCCCCAAGAACACACGCTCTTATCTCCTCTCTCCACCCATAAAGAGGAGACTCTTTGTTCTGGGAAAACCTCCCTCCAGAGTTTGCCACCCTGTGTTCGCTGCCGATGCAGTGCAAGCTCTGCTTCCTGTTCCCCCCAGCAACTTGCAAAAAGATGGTTTGAGTGCAATAAACATGCCCCCCTCTGTTCAGCATGCCCAGACCATTTTTAATAAAGGCTTCTGCCCTCAAAAAGAAAATTGTGTTGAGAAGAAATCATTCACAACACACATGGCCTCCCCTGGGTTATCCACTAGGTGGAGTGCCAGCCCCATTTATTGAGCAGGCTTCTCCCGGCCATTCTCTACCAAGGTCCCCCACGCCAGCGGGGGCGCTCACGAATTACGTCGACACCTGGCAAACTATGTCTGTGCCCAAGTGGGTCTTACGTACGATTGCCAAAGGTTACAGACTTCAGTTCAGAGTGAGACCTCTTCACTTCAACAGAGTTATTTACTCTCAAACCAAAGAGAGTCAAACCTATGTTTTAGAGGAGGAAATCACTTCTCTGTTAATCAAAGGGGTGATTCGTGTTGTGCCGAGAGATCAAGCACAACAGGGCTTTTACTCTCGGTATTTCCTGGTTCCAAAGAAGGATGGCTCCCCACATCCCATCTTCGACCTCAGAGCGTTAAACAAACGTTTGAGGAAGTACAACTTCAAAATGTTAACACACGGTGCTCTTTCATGCGCAGTACGTCAGAACGATTGGTTTACATAAATTGATCAGAAAGATGCCATTTTTCATGTAGGCATCTATCCTCCACACACAAAATTTATCCGCCTCGCCTACAGCGGCATTTGCTACGAATACACAGTTCTACCCTTCGGTCTTTCCCTGAGCCCACGGGTGTTCTGCCTTTGTGTGGAAGTGGGTCTGGCCCCGTTAAGATTAACAGGGATCAGAATTCTGACTCATATAGACGATTGGCTCATAATCGCCAATTCGAAAGACAGAGTTGTGCGGGACACTCAGTTTGCTCTGACACACCTAGCTTCTCTTAGTTTTCAAGTAAGCCATGCTAAGAGAAACATCTCTCCGTCCCAAAATGAAACATTTCTGGGACTGGAATTAAACTCGGTGTCAATGCAAGCTTGCCTATCAGCGGAACGCATAACATCAATCAGAAACTGTCTCTCTTAGTTCAAGCTGGGCTCGAGAGTACAGTATCGTGCATGCCTCAGACTGCAAGGTCTGATGGCGTCAGCCTCGCAGGCTTTGCCTCTCGGCCTGTTGAGGATGAGGGGGTTTATGAGATGGATTTCATCCCTCCAACTCGTTTTCTCAGTGTCACGGGATTGCACCGCAACTCTGCGTCATTGGGAAAACACAAGATTTTATGCTCAGGGAACCCCTCTTGGGATCCTTCTAATGAGAAAGGTCGTTACGACAGATGCTTCCCTCACTGGGTGGGGGGCGACCCAGGAGGGACGAATAGTGAACAGGACATGGTCAAACCAGCTGCGCTCATTTCACATAAACTATCTGAAGTTACTAGCTGTATGGATAGCACTCAGATACTTCCTTCCTCGATTGAGGGGACACCATGTGCTAATACGCTGCAACGACATGACAGCGATAGCACATATCAATCGCCAAGGTGGCATGCGCTCCCTCCCCCTTCACAGTCTTGCCCACAGATTGTTGGTTTGGAGCAACCGTCACTTTCTGTTGTTACGTGCGACCCATGTTCTAGGCATTCTGAGAACAGGCGCGGATCTGCTGCCAAGGGGAAATCCACTGTACGGGGAATGGTGCCTTCATCCCCAAGTAGTGGAAATGCTATGGCAGAGATTCTGCCGCGCAGCTGTAGATCTCTTCACCTCGCAAGCAAACGCCCATTGTCCTATGTTCTACTCGCTACGGGACGAGAACGTGACTCTGGGCGTGGAAGTGCTGGCCCATCCGTGGCCAAAAGTGCTCCTTTATGCGTTTCCCCCCCTTGCTCTAATACCCCCCACTCTAGCCAGAGTACGGGAACAGAGTTTATCTGTGATCCTAATAGCACCCAGGTGGCTGAAATCACCGTGGCTGGCGGAGATAATCCAACTTCTTTACGCACAGCCATGCGAGCTCCTGCTTTGCACGGAACTATTTTTGCAGGCGAACGGGGAAATATACCACCCTTGCCCGGAGCATCTGGCTCTTTAGGCTTGGCCCGTAAAAGGCACAACCTGAATGCATTAGGGCTGCCCCCTCATGTGGCTGCTACCATTCAAAGCGCGAGGGCGCCCTCCACCAGGTTCTCTGAAACATTGAGTGGAGAGATCCACCAAGACTGCCCTGCTTGCTGCGCACGAGAAGCGAATATGTTCACTGAGGAGGAGCAGCGCTGCAGCATCTTATATGCTCTCTTGGGAGGGCGGGCAGCCTCCCAAAGCATTGGGCACGCTACTGTCTGTCAAAGCCAGACTTGGTGCAGTTGATTGCTTCTGCGGAAGTCATGATTGGATGTCATTCCCATAGGTGGATCTCGCCACTCAGTGTTTCAGAGAACTGGGGTTACGACAGTAACCTAAAGTTACGGTGGGGCGCCACCTATTGCCATTACTAGTTAAACCAACATAGTGCCAAAAAAAAAAAAATCTGTGTTTTCACAATGTACATAAGACACATATTCCATTTTAAGAAACTTTTCCATGGCACATGTCTGGTTTTGTCAGATTTGACATATTGATAACAGCACCCCCATACCGAAATATTTCTGAATATTTGTCCCCTTATATCCAGACATTGGCAAAGAGTGCCATAAAACTTCCTTTAGCATGTTAAAATATCCTGAAAGGGCTGGAGAATCAGCTAATTTCAAGGCTCTATCTTCTTTGTTAACATTTTTATGGGCCCCTGAACATCACTGCAAATAGGCGAATTGGAGATTTTGAAAAAAATGTCTGTAGCCCCTGCTCAAAGATGGAGCATATTGCCAAAGATGTTTCTGGTGTCCTTTCTTTCGCCCAAAGGAAGGTTCAAATTAATGGTCTACCCATCCCCACAGGTGTCTGGTTATTAATGTTAATCGACTGTAAAATCAGGACAAAATTAGCCCGCACCCAACTTTGGGAGCAAATATCTTGAAAAACCAAAAAAGTACCACACTAAATACCTCAAAATTTTATCACGATTCATGTCTGAAAAGGAAACAGGAAAGCTGAATTTGGCACAGGTCTGGTTTAAAAATTAAAATAAGCCTGAATTTGTAAAAAATATTTTTTCCCCGTTGTACACAGATTTCTTGTCATTACGTGTATACTTAGCGCCATTAAAAATGCAACAGTGAGGTATGTACTGTATTTGCAGCAAATTGAAGAATCGATTGATTTTTATTGCTTCTCCAGTGAGGCACGAGTGGAAATAAAGAAAAGCGCGTGGTATTGTAATCCTGACACGCGCCACGTGAACGCGCTAAGCACTTCAGTAATAACAAACATTGAGCTGTTTGTGATGTGTACAGTGACACTTGACTTGTTCTTTTGGGTGTGGTCAATAGCCTACATAAAGCCAACAAAAAAAATGAAAAATGCTACTGCATCAAGAAAATGGAAAGGCTTGTGACACAGGAGAGAGAAAAAGAGCCATTGGCATGTTACGGGCAGGTCTCAGCCGCCAAGAGGTGGTGCATCATTTGTACTGTCAACTTGAAATGTCCATTATACTGGTTAAAACATTTGAAATGAACGTGGAACCTACCACAGCATTTTATCCACCATCATGCATTCAACTTGGTATAAAACAGCTTTAACCCTGTAAAGCCTGAACCATGAAATAATGACAAGAAAATTCAAAATTTTTGAAATTGAATTATTCATTGGCCTTTAAACAAACTGTAAAAAATTGAAAAAATAATTTGTATATTTTAAATTGATTTTGTATCATATTTGACACAAATATAGGTAATGACATGTATGCTACCAATGGATGCCTTAGGTCTTTAAGCAAATTTAAAAAAATGAACCTCTTACAGTAATGTTGGTGGAGATCACTGGCGCTCCTCCGGATCTCTTAGGTTTAAATACCTGTGGACACTGAGGAAGGAAATGTTGTCCTTTTTGGCTCGGTGTCGCTGACTAGTTTGTCAGAACCTTATTTTGTATATTGTATTATATTGTATGATTTTTCTTTTTTTATAATTTTTTTTTTCTTATTTGTTCGAAATAAAGTCTTAATCACTCCAGCACAGGTGATTGAAATGATCAGCTTGTTATCAACCCCCTGAAGCTGCTGGATAATGAGTAGATCATTTGAATCACCTGTGCTGGAGCAGGGAGAGATCTAAAACATGCAGGACAGGTGGTCCTCCAGGAGAGGTTTGAGAAGCACTTGATTAGACCATCATTACTGATCTCCTTAAATATTGACATTATGACTGATCCTGGTTTTTTAGCGTACCGGCCCTATGGGCCGATAGCCTATTGTCGTGGTGTGGCATCCGTCGTCCGTCGTCTGGAACATTTTTTTAATCTTTTTTTTGGCCTGATTAATTTTCCTGTAAATTTGCAATAACAAACTACTAGACCATATCTCCAGGCCTTTTTTCGGATTTTTGATTGAGTCATTTTTGTCCGTTTTATGGGCCCTTGAAATTTTGGCCCCAATGTTAAAGATAGGACTGAGAAATTTTAAAAAATCATTTCTGAAAAGCTGCATGATAAATTTTTTTCTAAATCAGGCAATCAACTTACCTTGGTCCCCTCAATGTACAGTGCGAGCGCCATTTTGATTGAATCGACGGAAGTCGGTCTAGTGGGGGCGCTGTACTTTATGAATATGCAAGATGGCCTGTGGAGGCCAAATGGATGCAGATAGAGATTAAGTTTGTATTATCGACATATAGGAGGTCATATATGACCTATATTTTGGCAATATTAAATTTGACCATAGATGACTTTGAAAGGTCAAACTTCAGGTCAGGGAAAATATTAACCATGTTAAAAGATAGGACCTTAAATTTCAATCAACTCACCTTGATACACTTTATGTGCAGTGCAAGTGTCATTTTGATTGAATTGACGGAAGTGGGTCTACTGGGGGCGCTGCACTCTAACATTGGGTCTTATGGAGAATGGGCAAAATTGCCTGTGGAAGCTGAATGGTTGCAGACAGAGATTAAGTTTGTATTATCAACATATAGGAAGTCATATATGACCTACATTTTAGATGTGTTAAAGTTGACCTCAAATTTTTCATTTCATTTCATTTCATTTCAACCTTTATTTTAACTTGGAAATACATTGAGGTAGAAACCTAATTTACAATGTAGCCGAGTAAAAACTAAAACAAAATAAAAATAAAAACACTTAGGCACAGAAAAGCCAAAGAGAAACTTGCATCAAAGTGGCAATGAGAAGTAAAAACAATTAAAGCCATAAGTAAAAACATAAAAATAAATAAAAGCATCAATAAAATAAAATAACAACAGAGAATGTAAAACCATTAATCAGGTAAAACAGGAACATCTAGTAGTAAAATGTGATACAGTTAAAGATTTAAATTGCCCTAAGGATAAAAATGAGGAAAGCTTTAAATGGTTCTGCATGTTGTTCCACGTTGCAGGTGCACAATACGAGAAACTGGATTTTCCAAGTTCTGTAAAAACAGCTGGCACCTGCAGCGTGATCCAATCTCTGGACCAAGTTTGATAAGAACCCACATTAAAAGAAAGCATTGAGCTAATGTAAGAAGGTAAAAGACCAGTAAGAGCTTTATAAATAAATAAAACCCAGTGTCTTTCCCCATCTTACATTGAGAGAGGGCCACCCAACTTTAGAATACAAGTCACAGTGATGGGTGTCATAACTATCTCCAGTGATGAATCGTAAAGCAGAGTGATGAACAGAGTCCAAAGGCTTCAGAGTGGCAGCAGAGGCATGCATGTATAAAATATCTCCATTGTCTAAAACTGATGAAAAAAAGTTGCTTCAACAAGCATCTTTCTGCAATGCAGAGGAAAGGAAAGTCTATTTCTGTAAAAGAAACCAATTTTCATTCTCAAAGAAGAAACCAGTTTGGAAACATGATATTTAAAGGTTAATTTATCATCAATCCAAATACCAAGATATTTATTCTCTGTCACCCTTTCAATACTTGTACCATTGCTGGTAGAGATGACGAGGCTGTCAAGGTTAATATTTTTTGATCTGGTGAACAACGTGAATTTCATTTTGTCTGCATTGAGAACCAGTTTATGATTATTGAGTGCAACTTGGACATCAGAAAAGCATCGCTGAAGGGAATTTAAGGCAGATTGTGCATCCTTCGCAATACAGTACAAGATTGTGTCATCTGCATAAAAACGAATATTACACCCAGTGGCAGCTGAGGTAATATCATTAATATAAAGTGTAAAAAGGACAGGCCCCAGGATTGAGCCTTGCGGGACACCTTTTGCTATTTGCACAAATTTAGATTTAATGTCACCAATACATACACACTGCTGCCTATTGCTGAGATAACTCTGAAACAATTTAAAAGCCATATCATCAAATCCAAGACGATGAAGTCTTTTTAAAAGCAAAGTATTATCCACTGTATCAAATGCTCTTGAGAGATCAATAAAAAGAGCTGCACAGTGTTTTTTCTTGTCTAAGGCTGTAGTGATGTCATTTAAAACAAAAGTGGCAGCAGTATCAGTACTATGTCTTTCCCTAAATCCTGATTGATGCATGCTGAGAATACAATATGTTGAAATGAATGATTTTAGCTGAATATTAATAAGAGATTCCAATAATTTTTCCAAGCATGATAATTTTGAAATAGGTCTATAGTTATTTAAGATAGCTGTCCCACCACCTTTATGTAAAGGTGTGACATAAGCAACTTTCCAAACCTTAGGGACTGTGCCGTTTAAAACTGAAAGGTTAAAAATATGTGTAATGTGTAGCTGACCACAATTGGAGCAGCAAGTTTTAAGAAGAAGGGGTCAAGTTTATCCTCTCCCACAGAAATTTTAGAATCCATTGACAGGAGTGTGTTGGCCACTTCATCAATAGAGAAAGGGTGTAGTGAAAAACAAGGAGTTGGCATTATCTGCGTAACTGGATCAATAGCAGACAGATGTGGTCCTGTATATGTTTCATTAAACAGGTTACCAGCGGATGCAAAATGTTCATTAAAAGCCACGCAAATCTCCTTATGGTCTAATAAAGAACATCCATTTGCTGTGGTGAGAGGTGGAACTGAGATGGAGGACTTACGGTTTATAGAATTTACTGCCTTCCAGAAATTTGCTGGATTAGAATATGATTTTGGGATTAGAATTAAATAATAATCAGACTAAGCCTTTCCTATTGCAGATGTGCATTTGTTTCTAAGCTGTCTGAAAGAAATTAAGTGACAGGGTCCCCATTATGTCTGGCCAGAGACCAGGCTTTGTTTCTCTTTTTAATCAAAGTAGAAATTTCTAATGAAAACCAGGGGCTTGACCTATTCTGTATTCTATATTTTTTAAAGGGTGCATGCTTATTAACAACTGAATTGAATGATTTACAGAAGTGGTTAAGAGCTAGCTCAACATCTGAGATGTTAGCAGTGTCATGAAAATCACTTGTCTGAAGATCATTCAAGAAAATTTGTTCATCAAAATGTTTGAAGTTTCTTCTGGATACCATACAGGGACATTGTTTTCTTACGCAACTTCTTCTATGTACTTGATGATGTACTTCTAATGCAAGCTATTGGACAATGGTCACTAAAACCAAGTTCAAAAACTCCTGAGTCAGTAATTTTTTCATTTCTGTTTGTTAAAATTAAGTCAAGAAGAGATGACTTAGATGGATCCTTTAAGGTTTGGCCTGGTAGGGTCAGTAATTATCTGTGAAAGATTGAGATTACCACAGACTTCTTTTAAATACTCAGAGGCAGAGCTCAACCAATTTAAGTTAAAATCACCTAATATAATCAGCTCTGAATCTCTAAAAGGAGCTAAAAGATCAGCTATCTCATTAGTAGCAGAGAAGGGAGCAGCAGGCAGTCTGTATATACCAACCACAATAATAGAATTATTTTGTGCTATAGACACTTTCAGTGCCAAAAACTCAAAAGATTTGTCCACCGAGACTGCTTTCAGAATAGTACAAGAAAGACAGGCTCTTGAATAACCTCCTCCTCTAGTTTTTCTGTCTATTCTGAACAGGTTGTAATCATCCAAGGCCACCTCAGAATCACCTACAGTGTGTCTTAACCAAGTTTCTGATAAAACCACAATATCAGGATCTGTATGTGGGTCAATGACAAATAAGCCTTTTGAAATTTTTTTTTAAATTAATCTTTAAAAATATACAGAATACATTTATATGAAGTTGGAAGAGTGTGTTTAAACAAATCCTAATGGCAGCACAACATTTACTGGGTTTTAGTACAGTTTAGACTGAACTTGCAATTTCACCAGTCAAAAAATGTCAGGTGGTGCAACCAAAAGTTTCTTGAAAAAAAAAATGTACTTCCCTCTTTTTTTTCTAAGTGATTTTTTTTAGTAAGTATACCTGAGTGTGTCTACTCTGCCTAAAACATTACTATTTTGTAATTGAGCTGGGTATTAAAAGCAACTTATAGATTCTTTATTGTAGGGGGCGGGTATTTTGGTTTTCCAAACAATTTAAGAACAATTAAACTATTAAACTTTGTTTATTTGAAAGGTTTTCAATATTATTAAGCCCCCATATTAATTAATTAATTAATTATTAATTAATTATTAGTCAACTCAATGCGCCCTCTGTATGTCATCAACCGACTGGCTGCTCTGCTCGAAATTGCCAGCAGAGGGTGCATTGAGCTTACCAATGGCCTGACCAGGAAGGGGCGAGCATAACATGCTCTGCATGCTACTAGTATTATATTAATTAATATTTTAAATCACATATTTAATACATTTCACAGTGTTAACTTGCTCGGACGGTTGCACCACCAGACATTTTGAGGGTTTGAGATGGCAAAACATAAAATATATATCATTTTTATGATAAACTGGAAATATGTTCAAATTAAACAGGTTTTATAGAATAAAATGATGATTATTATGAATCATTTAAAATTATTTTAAACCAAAGTAGTGCACTCGGACAATGTCACGTCATTGATCCATGTGCCATTAAAAATTTTAACTGATCCAGCTTTTCATGCTGAGTAATGCTCCTATTGTTTAAATGAGTTAAATCAAGCCCTCTCCTATTCTGAAGGAGTAAGGGTTGGGTGTGGAACAGATTCAGATTTTAGAGAAGCACTAAGGACAGACTTTAAAGCCTGTGAAGCTGAGGAAGGCTTTGATGTACATACCAGTGGTGGAGAGTGTATTGGTCTTGAAACCGCCTGAGCACAAGGGGTAGCTGATGAGCCAATACCTGACTGGGACGACGACAGTATTTGGTGACCGGAAATGACCTGTGATGAGCACACCTGGTCATCTAAGCATGTAGCAGACAATAGTCATACTACAGGATCATTTAAAACTGAGTAAAATGAGTAAAATATGTTGTCCGTTAAAATTCGTGCACCCAGACTGCTGGGATGGATACCATCCCTCAAATAAAAGGAAGAACGCTTCCAGAAGAAGTTAAAATTGTCAATAAAAACCATCCTGTGTGCTGCACTGGCAGACTGGCGCCATGTATGGAGGCTGAGGATCTGGCTAAAACGGCCCACGCTGTGGCTCAGCGGAGGCAGGGGCCCGGAAATGAAGATACGCTTTCCACAGTCTTTCAACGAGTGAAGGAGCTCACTAAAATCCTGCTTTAAAATTTCAGAAGTCTGCCTGGAAACGTCATTGCATCCAGCATGGATAACAACGTTCCTAGCGCTGGGATACTGAGCCAGGAGACCGGGAATTTTCGCTTGAATGTTAGCGACTTTAGCACTAGGAAAGAAAAAATGTCTCCGCCGAACGTCTCCTGACGTGCCTCATAATTGAATCAACGATGATCAGGGTGGCAGGAGACGCAGCTTGTGGTGGAGGATGAGACCGCACACTCGGTACGGGAGCGGATGATGGAGGACGGGCAGAAGAAGAGCCCCGCGGAGCCGGGGTGAAATTCCCTGTGCACGGCGAGGTGCGGGGCGAGTGGTTCGTCCAGGTATGTTCATCGAGAGGACCGGGAGCGGTGGAAATCCACTGGACTTATTTAAAATCATGGGAGGTGAGGGAGAAGGCCGCAGGCTCCCAGCCAATGGAGGAAATTCGCGTAAATCCAAGATGTCATAGCGGTTACTTAGCTGGATATCACAGATTGTTGGAGTACGAAAAGACAACCTCCCTCTCCTTTTGCGTTCGCCGACAACCTCCCAAGTCTCCGGGTGTGAGGGAGTGGAGCTGACTGGGACTTTGGGTTTAGCCCCGAGCCGAAGGTCGGGGGGGAGCCAAATGACCTTGGAAGGTCATACTTGAGGTCAAGCAAAATGTTACAATTTTCAAAGGGTTCTAGGCTTGAGAATATTGAAGATTGGGAACATGTGTATTGAACACTTATGGGAAGTCATATATGAACTTTCATTTGGTGGCCTTGACCTTGACCTTCGGTGACCTTCGAAGGTCAAACTTCACATGGTGAAATTCCAATGACCTCCATCACCAAAACTATTACAGATAGAGCGAAGGTTTGCATTGTGGGCATCTAGGAAACCATGTATGAAGTTTCGTTTGGTGACATTGAACTTGACCTTCAGTGACCTTCAACAACCAAACTATACAGTGAAATTTCAATGACTCATATCAGCAAAATCAGTACAGATAGAGTGTAGGTTTGTATTGTGGGCATCTAAGAAACCATGTATGAAGTTTTGTTTGGTGACATTGAACTTGACCTTCAGTGACCTTCAATGGCCAAACTTTACAGTGAAATTTCAATGACTTAAATCAGCAAAATTGTGACAAATAAAGTGTAGGTTTGTATTGGAGACATATCGGAAGTCATATATGAACTTCCATTTGGTGGCCTTGAACTTGACCTTCGGTGACCTTCAAAGGTCAAACTTCACATGGTAAAATTTCAATGACTTCAATCACCAAAACTATTACAGATAGAGGTTAGGTTTGTATTGTGGGTATATAGGAAGTCATGTATAAAGTTTCACTGGGTGACCTTGAACTTGACCTTCAGTGACCTTCAACGACCAAACTATACAGTGAAATTTCAATGACTCATATCAGCAAAATCAGTACAGATAGAGCGTAGGTTTGTTTTGGAGACGTATAGGAAGTCATATATGAACTTTCATTTGGTGACCTTCATATTGACCTTCGAAGGTCAAACTTGACCTAGTGAAAATTCAATGACTTCTATCTTTAAAAAGGTCACAGATGGAGCCTAGGTTCGTGTTATTGACATCTAGGAAGTCACATATGAACTGTCATTTGGTGACATTCAACTTGACTGTTGGTGACCTTGGAAGGTCAAACTTGACATAATACAATTACAGACTTGTGTTGCCAAAACGGTCACAGATGGAGCTTAGGTTTGTATTAGGGACATATAGGAAGTCATATATGAACTTTCATTTGGTGACCTTCATATTGATCTTCAAAGGTCAAATGTGACCTAGTCAAAATTCAATGACTTGTATCACTAAAATGGTCATAGATGGAGCCTAAGTTTGTGTTATTGACATCTAGGAAGCCACATATGAACTTTCATTTGGTGACATTCAACTTGGCTTTCAGTGACCAGAGGGTCAAACTCGACAGTGAAAGTACAATGACTTGTATCACCAAAATGGTCACAGATTGAGCTAGGGTTTGGATAGAGACATTTAGAAAGTCATATATGAAGTCCATTTGCTGACCTCAACTTGACCTTGTGTGACCTTTAAAGTTTACAATTGACATATTGAATTTTCAATGACTTTTATCATCAAAACTGCTTCAGAGCTTAGGATTGTGTTTGTATTACAGGAGGTCTAATAAATGTATGTGGACTTTTATTTAGTGACCTTGACATTGATTTTCATTAATTCAAATGTCAAACTTCACATGAAATTATCATAACTTGTATCATCACTATAAGACAGCTTGCCGGTAAGCTGCAGGACCCTTGGTCCTATTTTCTTAATTTGTTTTGTTTCATATGTACATGGTTTATTCATTGGGCTTCAGTTTTCCTACCTTTCTGTTATACAACCAATATGAGACTATGACACAAGAACAAAATATAAAAAATGGTCACAGATACAGAAAATATTGTGGTGTGCAAAAACTTTTGACTGGTAGTGTATTTCTATCATTATACCATGCATGTTGAATCCCGATCATTCTAACTTTTTTTTTCATTTAGATCAGGGGTGTCAAACTGGTCCGTAAAAGGGACGACGAGCTGTAGATTTTCAATCCAACCAAGCAGAGGCACACCTGATACAACTAATCTAATCAACTGATCTCTCTGCAGAGTTGATTAGTTGTAACAGGCAGCGGTGCCTGCAGCCATACGGCCGTACGCACTGTGAGTACCAAAAATTCTAGAGCGCACCGCTCGAATCATGGTGCCGGTGCAGTGAGTACATTCAAGCTGCGGGGAGAAAGAGAGAGACAGAGAGAGAGTGTGCGTGCTTGTGCTGAGGGACAGGGAGGGGCAGAATCGAGACTGGGGCTGGGTATGCAGGACTAAGAAAACTCATTGGTTAGGGGAGTGACAAAGAATTAAAATGTATCTTTTTTCCCCACTCTTCTCATAACATCTGCGTGGGTTCCCTCCAGATTGTTGAACAGCGAGAGCAGTCAGCAAGCAGTTTTACTCGTGTGTGAAAAATCTATCTGTCTATCCATAAGCTTAAAATGAAGCGAAGCTTCAAACAACTGAATTTATTTCAGACGCTCCCCAAAAAGCCTGAAAGCAATGACGCTCAGTCATCATCTGCTTGCCAGCCTCCTCGTATTGTGGCAATGCAGACAAAGCGGTCAAACACACCTGAATCAAGCCCCGCAGAGTACTTGGGACTGAATCTGTTCCTTCCCTCTATTGACCATCGCACAATAGAAGTGCGGGATCGTGTCTGTGTAGCACTGCCGCGTCTGAGGGCCAACATTTGCTGCCAGATAAAATATCAGCCTTGTCTGACAATTTATGGCAGGAAATAAAAGCCAAATATGCACATCTGATGCCTGATGCTGATGCTGCAGATGTCAAAGGGTGTGGTGTTAACGTGCTATTTGTTGCGTTTGTTTATGCACCTATTTTGATGTGATGTTTGAAGCGCCTTGATTGTTTACATTGTGCACTGTTGGTTACGGTCATTGTAGATCCGTAGGGGTTAATTATTGCTTGCTGTGTTTCACGTGCAATGAAATTGCACATAAACGTACACACCTGATGCTTCCCTCCACCAATGATCCTATTAGCCAGCCATTGGCTAAAGTATTAATCTTCCTTCCCATAAAACAGCTAGAGACAAACTCACAGCGCTCTCCCCGGCGATCGAACGGCTAGTCCGTCACTGCTCCCCGCCGGTACTGGATTCAGGACGCCTCCCTCTACGTCACCCCACTTCCATGAAACGCCGCCTGCTGCCATCGCCCTCCTCAGTGAACCTGCTGCCGCTGGTCTCCCATTGTTCCTGAGTTTGCAGTTCCTGATGCTGCTGTGACGTATCCTTAATGAGCGCAACTTCCCTTGCTTGAAGGGCCGTAAGACACTTACTTGTGTGAATGGGTGAAGTTGAATGTTCCCGCTGTGTCTAGCTATTGATTGTTGCTGTTTTTGTCAGCTTCCGAGAGGATAACACGGGCGTGTTGGATACACCGGAAGTTCTGGATTGGATCGGAGGTCTTGGAGGTGGACTTGGGTCACGAACTGGACTGTAGACGGAGCGTCCCCTAGTGGCACCAGAGGGATATTTCCCCTAATTTCAGCTTCTCGGACTGGTGGTTGTCAGCCTATTGCAAGGCTTGTTATTTTAGCCCCATTGCTGTTTCATTCCATTTTATCCATGAGTGTTTAAGATTTTATATTTGTATTAATAAATTAAATACTTTTGTTAAATTCGCTGCAGTATTTTGTGTCGTTGTGGCCCGGGGTCTCGAACACACTCATATTTGGCTGGCTGGTGACATATTTGGGTCTTGAACACATGTATATTTGGCTGACTGGTGATACAGACATGGAGCTGGAGCTGTGGAAACAGTTGAATGAACTCCAGCCAAAATGTAATGACATTTGTCAAGCCCTCGATAGCTAAGCAAATTTCTACCCAAATATCCACTGCGTTCTGAAAGTCTTGTTGACCATGCCTGCATCCACCGCGACTGCTGAGCGATCATTCAGCATGATGAGGCGTCTCAAAACTTATTTGTGCAGCACGATGACTAACAAAAGACTAACTGGACATACCCTCATGAACATACACACAGATAGGGAGATTGACAGCGAGGAAATATTGAAGCAATTTGACGCAACTGGCAAGAGGAGAATTGACTTTTATTATGCGACTGCGTCCTTGCGCTCCATTGAAAAAAAAACTAAAACAGCGCTGATAGGCCTAGTTTATGTGCGTGTTTTTTTTTTTGGGGGGCGGCAGCGCATACCGCAAGATTTTTTTCTGCAGGCGCCCCCTGAACTTCTGCTCAGTTGAAATGAAAACCTGCGGCCTCTTGGCCCTTTTATGGACCAGTTTTACACCCCTGATTAAGGTGATGATGCATATAAGTTCCCTCAGTGCTCATAGGTTGTCTTCTTTGGAAATCTTGTAGAAACAGTTGCAAATACTGCTTTATTTTCGCTGGTATGACGCCACACGGTCACATGTTCACATTGCTCGTTAACTTTCGAAACTTGCACTGCGTGTTTTTGCATGGCTTATTTGAAATGCCCATAAATTTTTTTTTGAAGATTAAAAGAGCAACCTTTGTTTTTATGTTATCAGTGTCATATATGCGATGCTCAATCAGCACCAAGAGCATTGATTTACATTTTATTTGTCAAATCCTTTAAAGGTTCTCTGCATAAATGTTTAGTAACGAGGAGCCTTTGTTAAAAACCTTTCCTGATACTATAATTTTAAACACCCTCTGAAACCAGGGATAGAAAAATCCATAAATGAGTGGGTTGCATGTAGAATTGAAGTATGCCAACCACATAAGAGCATCAAGTACAGCAGCAGGAGTGGAAAAACCAACAAATGGATCAACAATGAGCTGAGTGGAAACTGGCAGCCAGCAGAACAGAAAGACCCCCAGTACAATGGCAAGGGTTTTCGCTGCCTTTCTCTCTCTCATTTCTGATGCACAATCATTTTTTTCAATTTGAGCTCTTGTTCCCAAGCTGGCCTTGATTTTCCTGGCTTGCACTTTTGCGACATAGAAGATCTTCATATAGAGGATTATCATCAGTGCACATGGCATGAAGAAGCCCAGAAAAGAGGCTATTAAAAATAAAACATCCTCACCGACTAAATTTATCTCATAAAAAACTACCCCAAACCCAAATGCAAAGGAAAACAACCATGTGATTCCAATAAGAGCTGCAACCGTTTGCATGGTCACTGAAGTCCTGTACCTAAGAGGCTTACAGATGGCTAAATATCTGTCAACAGAAATCAGACCCACATGAAACAGGGAGGCAACACACAACATGAGGTCAAAACTGGAGTGTATCTTACAAAATATTTCTCCAAAATACCAACAATTTTCCACAGATTTAATCACGCCATATGGCATCACAAAAGCTCCCAAAAACCAGTCGGTGCAGGCTAAAGAGAGGATGAGGAGATTTGTCGGGGAATGCAGACATTTGAAATGAGAGACTGCGATGATCACAAGTACATTCCCACAGAGAGTCATCAGAATAAGAAACGCAAAGAATACGTATTTTGCTACTTTAATAGGGGTCAGTGTTTTACTCCGTGGGCAGGATCCTTTCACAGGGAAACAGAAAGATTCTGCCGTCACGTTCAGGCCAGGAAATTCCATCTTTGGCAAATGGATGGTTGGGGTTAGGATCTAAACAAAGAAATAATTTGCATGATTATTTTAAAATTTTTTAATCAAATAGTAATTACAACTTGCACAATCTCACAGTAGTATTGCATTTTTAAAAAGTTGTATATTTTAATGATTGTTTTGTCAATAATGTATTAATTTACTAATCTTTTCAGGGAATCCTTGCCCTGGAAAATTAAAGTACATTATTCCCTGGGTCCAGACAATAATTTCATTTTTCAGATTTTCTGCTTACCTCATAGGTATGGACATCTGCTCCGCAGTATTAAACTTGTGCAGTAAAACATATCAAGCAGACGTTTTTCATTCAGTCATTTTAGCATTCCAAGTAAAATAGTTTGTTATCTTTGTTGTAGTCTGTAAATTTATCCACCTGTGATCTCTACTGATTTTCCTAAGCAAATATATACCAATGCAGCAAAAAGGTGACTCCCATCTGAATGACAAGAATGACGCATGGATGAACAATTGGGACTGCTCACTGTTACTGGGATATTCTACATAATAAGTACGACAATTATAGGAAAACCTTAAAGGAGGAGACTGCACTTCGGCAAAGTATATTTCAGCAGAAAGTAGAATTCTTGAAGTGTCTAAAACGCATATTTTAATTTGATAATAATCCAGTGCAATGCATTTTTAAACCCTTTGAGTCTTCAAATTGGCTTCAGTGTTAGGGGGCAGACATTTTTACTTGGGAAATCTCTGATTTTGAATTTATCCTTCGGAAACCTCACCTTTAAATGCTTAATAAACTAATCCTCCCACAGTTTACATCTCCCGATTAGCCACAGTTGCTCAGACTAATTGGTAAAAACTGACGACAGTCTCATTTACTTTTTTTTTTTTTTTAATAAAAAATGTGGCATCTCCAATCCCACCCGAATCTGGAATGCCCAATTGGTGAACCATGTACAAGGCTTGCTCGTTTTTGCGACCCCTTGTTGCCAATTCAGGAGAGTGAAGACAGTTCACGGCTCTCCTCCGAAGCACGTGCCTGTCAGCCACTGCTTCTCATATACTCATTGGTTGAATCTTCGCAAGTTCAGAACGAGGGCGGAGGATACCCGGACATGAACAGGCTAAGAATCTTCCTGACGAGCGCCCGTCTGGCCAACAGGAGGCGCTTGAGCAACGAACAAAGCTATTTTTATTTATTTTCCCTTCCTGGCAGTCCCTTCTCAATTTGAAACCCTGTAGCGCAATAGCCAATTGTGCGCTACCCTGAAAAAGCTGCCGACCACTGCCGGTTGGTACGACTGGGGCTCGAACCCGCGACGTGATAGTAACTTCTGCACTGCAACGCAGTGCCTTAACCAAGTGAACTATCTGGCAGCTAGTCTCATTTACTTCCGATAGCATTGTTATGCATTGCACCACAAAATTATGAGGCGTCTTCTTCTGCGCATAAATGACGACGTAAAATACCAATATGTCTTTATAATTTCAGCGCTTGTGTTGCTCGTTAAGGAGCACAGATTGGTGTAAATTAGTTTGCAAGTCTGCAAGAATGCGTTCTATATTATGAATTTTGTCACGGCTAAAGGGTGCTGTAAGGCAAGTTGCACGACTGTGTGACAATCCTAAGGACGGGGAAAACAAATGCTGCAAAGTCAGCAAAAGTTTTGGATTTACAATAGCATATCAATTATATAAATGTAGGCAATAGGAATTCACCTTTTCATTATAATTTCTAATTATAGGTCATGTATTGGTTTTGGTCACTTTGGCGATAAATTGTTTAATTGTTAATCAGGCCAACTTAAATAAAAAAAGCTTGCGGGCTGTCAAGCCGTAAAGGGTGAGCTTACTGAAGGCCCTCTGAACAACTCCATGGCCCAAATGAAAGGAAAGAGAACAACTGACATCACGAAAGAGAATAACTGACGGCACAAGCACCGCGGCACTGGCGTTTGATTGGACAATGCGTTCGACATGTACACTCACCCACTATAGGGCACTATATAGTGAATGTTCTACATTGAAAACAATATAGAGAGTGAGTGAGCGAGTGGACAAGTGTGCATTCTGAACGCAGCCTTAGTAAAAATATCTGCCCCCTGATATTGACGCCGATTTGAAGACTCACTGGTTTTAAAATGCGTCGCACTGGATCATTACCAAATTAAAATTTATAAAACTATGCGTTTTAGACACTTCAAGATTTGTACTTTCCACTGAAATATACTTTGTTGAGGTGCGGTCTCCTCCTTTAATATGTCCAAGAATGTTGCACGAGTGGTAAAAGGGCGCCCTCTCAACTTTTATTGGCTTTCAAGTACTGCAATGGATTAACATTATGGAGAATGATTGTTTAATTTCATGACAATTATCAATGAGGGACATTCTTATCTTTAAAATGTGTCAAAGCATTCAAGCATGCACTTTATGATAGTAAATGCCAGTTTGTGTTGCAATCAAGTAACCTTCCACCCCATGTCTCCATGTCATACCTTGTCCAAATGGTTATCCATCCATTAAATTAAGAGATAAATATGAGGATGTTATCACAAGAGAAATGTCAGAAAGAACACGGATAATGTTCATTAAATATCCCTTTTGGGTATTTCAATCCAATATGCAATAATTTCTCCAGCATGTTGAGAAAATGTTAAGTGGGTAGCAATGGTGAGCTTTCCAATAAGAAAGTCCTGCGAATTTATTATTGTTAGAGTGCTGACCTCTGCCAAGGATGCATATGAGGTACACTTTGGTCTGTAAAAATTTGGGCATGAACAGCGATATTACCATTGTGCTTACTATTGTGCTTCAACCTCACCAGAATAAATGCAGAGGGTTGATTTTAACCCTTTCCTAAGCATCTGCCCGAGGGCGGGCCGCTAGGCATAATTGCGTATTTACACCATCAAATATTGTGCAACGTTGCAGAATTATATATCATTTGAAAGTTTCAGGACTCAGCATTATAACTGTATAAGCCACTTTATGATGCAATATGACTGCGAAAATAGCATATAAAATAGTGTCATCACTACTCTCAGCCTGACAATGTAATCCCATAGGTTCAATTTTATAACATGGGCTACCTCACAGCAAGAAGGTCACCAGTTCGAATCCGGCCTGCGGCCTTTCTATGGGGAGTTTGCATGTTCTCCTCGTGTTCGCATGGGTTTCCTCCAGGTACTCTGGTTTCCCCCACCCAGAAAAACATGCATTATAGGAACACTCCTCCCAGTACCCAAGACCAAGGAACTGGCTTTAGAACTGGAGCTGGTCCCGGGGCGCTGCTCTGTGGGTGCTCACTGCTCGTCACTATAGGATGGGTCAAATGCAGAGGACAAATTACCCCACGGGGTTCAAAAAAGTGTATAATTATCTTTAGCATTGTTCAGATTTGTCATAATATGTTGAAATTCATTTTCGTATCTTGGTAGCGGTCCAGAGATAAAAAAAAGTGTTAGTTTCTAATCCGCAAAACCAGCAAGCTTGGAAAACCGTCACAAAATCAATTTTTATAAGAGTAGTAATAGTAGTAGCTGTGCAAGCTAATTATAGTGAAATTCACAAAGATGCACAGCTAATACTATTACTACTTCTGTAGAAATTGTTTGTAGAATGAACCTAATCCTTGGCAGAGGTCAGTGCTCTAACAATAATAAATTCACACAGCTTTCTCATTGGAAAGCTCACCATTGGTACCCTCTGATCATTTTCCCAACATGCTGAAGAAATTATTGCATATTGGATTGAAATGTCTAAAGGGATATTTCATTAACATTATCTTTGCTCTTTCTGACATTTCTCGTGATAGCATCCTCATATTTACAGTGCTGTGAAAAAGTATTTGCCCTCTTCCTGATTTTTTATTTTTTTGCATATTTTTCACATTTAAGTGTTTCAGAACATCAAACAAATTTCAATATTAGATGAAGATAACCCAACTAAATACAAAATGCAGTTTAAATGATGATTTCATTTATTGAGTGAAAAAGCTATCCAAACTGACCTGGCCCGATGTGAAAAAGTGATTGCCCCCTAAACGTAATAACTGGTTGTGCCACCCTCAGCGACAACGACTGCAATCAAGCATTTGCGATAACTGGCAATGAGTCTGTCACATCGCTGTGGAGGAATTTTGGCCCTCTCCTCTTTGCAGAATTGTTTTAATTCAGTCACAATGGAGGGTTTTCGAGCATGAACGGCCTGTTTAAGGTCATGCCAGAGCATCTCAATCGGATTTAAGTCTTAACTTTGACTAGCCACTCCAAAACTTTAATTTTGTTTTTTTTAAGCCATGCAAAGGCAAAACTTTAATTTTGTTTTTTTTAAGCCATGCAAAGGTGGACTCGATGGTGTGTTTCGGATCATTGTCCTGCTGCATAACTCAAGTGCGCTTGAGCTGGAGGTCACAAACTGATGGTCGGACATTCTCCTTTAGGATTTTCTGGTAGAGAGCAGAATTCATGGTTCCATTAATAACGGCAAGTCGTCCAGGTCCTGAAGCAGCAAAGCAGCCCCAAACTATCACACTACCACCACCATGTTTGACTGTTGGCGTGATGTTCTTTTTATGAAATACTGTGTTAATTTTACGCCAAATGTAACGGGACACACACCTTCCAAAAAGTTCAACTTTTGTCTCCTCAGTCCACAGAATATTTTCCCAAAAGTCTTGGGGATCATCAAGATGTTTTTTGACAATTGTGAGACGAGTCTTTGTATTCTTTTTTGTCAGCAGTGGTTTTCGCCTTGGATCTCTTCCATGGATGCCATTTTTGCCCAGTCTCTTTCATATTGTTGAATCATGAATACTGACTTAAACTGAAGCAAGTGAGGCCTGCAGTTCTTAAGATGTTGTTCTGGGTTCTTCTGTGACCACCTGGATGAGTCGTTGATGCGCTCTTGGAGTAATTTTGGTAGGCCGACCTCTCCTGGGAAGGTTCACCACTGTTCCAAGTTTTCTCCATTTGTGGGTAATGGCTCTCACCATGGTTTGCTGGAGTCCTTTCCAGACTGATAGATGTCAATGACTTTGTTTCTCATCTGTTCTTGAATTTCTTTAGATCGCGGCATGATGTGTTGCTTTTTGAGATCTTGTAACCTACTTCAATTTGTCAGACAGGTTCTATTTAACTGATTTCTCGATTCAACAGGTCGAGCAGTAATCAGGCCTGGGTGTGGCCAGTGAAATTGAACCTAAAAAATGTGGTTAATCACAGTTAATTCATGATTTAACAAAGTGGAGCAATTACTTTTTATCACTGATCCAGATAGGTCTGGATAGCTTTTTCCCTCAATAAATGAAACCATCAACCATCAAGAACTGCATTTTGTATTTACTCGGGTTATCTTTGTCTAATATTAAAAATTGTTTGATGATCCGAAACATTTAAGTGTGACAAATATGCAAAAAAAAAAAAAAAATCAGGAAGGGGGTAAATACTTTTTCACAGCACTGTATCTCTTAATTTCATGGATGGATAACCATTTGGACTAGGTATGCCACGGAGACATGGAGTGGAGTTACTTGATTGCAACACAAACTGGCATTGACTATCATAAAGTGCATGCTTGAATGCCTTGAGATATTTTAAAGATAAGGATGTCCATCATTGATTACTGTCATGAAATAAAACAATCATGTTACATAATGTTAATACATTGCAGTACTTGAAAGCCAATAGAAGTTGAGAGGGTACCCCTTTACCACTCATGCAATTAATGGAGCAGCTAAGGCAGGATTTCTACCAGAATCGTTCAGTTTTTGCAGAAAGCCAGAAACTTTACACAGGGGTAGCTCTACCCATGGGGTTCCAGAAAAAAAAATAGCCCCACAAAATTTGCGCCCCCTGGTGGCCGCCATCTTGAATTTCAATATTGCTGCCATTCTGCATCTCTTATCACCCATAACTTCAAAACTAACACAGACAGAAATGTTCTGTTTGCTGCTAGCCCCACATTTTCAGGGTCAGGGTATCTCCTAAGACCAATCTGAAGTCCGACAGTTGTCCGCCATATTGGATTTCAAGATGGCGGCCATGCTTTTCAGCATTCATTATGAAGCAGATAGTCACAAATGGGAATGGCATGAGGACTCTATATCGAATATGCAGACTACATTTTCCGTGGCTGAGCAGGCACTGGTTTGAATGTACATGTAAGTAGGCCTAAAAAAATGATTGACCCTGACACGAACACCAGGGGCGCCATATAAAACCCCTGCGTAGAGGGACAACAAATGCTTGTATGAGTCTGATTTGCCAAATTCCAATAAGTAAACTGAAACATCATACATGACACTTGAATACTCTGACCATCTAGAAAGGTTCATTTTAGCTAAATTATGTCATTGTTGGCACTCCATATCAATTTCAAGGCAGTGCTGCCATCTATGATTCAAGTTGAACACAAGTCATGACCATGTCATTCATTCATTACCTTTATCATGTCATAAAGCAACAAAATTGAATTAGTCACTCCTTTTAGTAGGTGTTTTGATGTTGAAGCAATCATGAAAATTTAAGAAGATAAAGAGATAAGATACATGTACAGCCCAGATCAGCCAGATCAAAAAACAAATACAAATGGAACATGTGGTGACATGTCAAATGTGAAACTGAAAGTGATTGAAAGTAGTAAACATTGCACAAATCCAGCATGGCTTGAGCACTTTTAATTGTTCTTCAGTTGGTGTTGATTAAAATGTTGAAAGAAAACCAAAAAGTGGCATGCATGATTAACTAAACAGAGTACTTAGCAAGTAAGCTTCAGGGCCTCAATCTGAAATATGGGGCGCCAATTGTGTAAAAAGTTTGTCAGTGGGAATGAATGAGGAATAATATGAATCCTGCTCCACGCACTCCAGTTCTCCATGCCCTTCACATTGTTAAAGGTGCACTATGCAAGTTTGTTTGTTTAACCTGAGGCTTTAGCAGACATTGACTATTAAAGTGGACTTGCCAAAGTTGTCCCATGGAATGGCTTATATTGGTCTTTGAGTGACTTTTCAACTGCAGCTGGTGTAACAGAGATATTAAAAATATTTAGATTTTACTGCTGCCATCTTGGATTTTAAAAAGGCTGACAATGGATTTGGACAGAAATGGTATGACTAGGTTCCTTGCCCCCAAAATGTAGGTTTTAGAGTTTGAAATGACTGTTTTATGTTGCTTACGTTAGAAGTTAATTCAAAAAGTCTGAAAAATGGCGGCTATCTTGAAATTCAATATGGCGGATGTCTGTCAGACTTCTGATTGGTCTTATGAGATTCCCTGTGTGACGATGCGTTCAGGAACCACACGCGAGAGCAGGAAATCCAAAAATCGTATGCCTTTATTGATAGCAGGGTCAGGACCAGAAGACACAAGAATTGCCAAGCCAAAAACGAAATCCAAAAAACAAAGTCGACTAGACAGGCCAGGGTCAGAACCAGAAAAGCAGAGGTGTGACGGTACATAGACAGTAGGCAAAAATCGTAGTCGAAATCCAGAGCAGAGGGTCATACACAGGGCATCCAAAGACAGTAGAAGTGGTCGTACAGAAACGGGTCAAAATCCAAAAAGACAAAAACGAGAACAGAAGAGCTATGGCAAAATCAAGGTCGGACGAAACAGTCGAGGAGAAACAGTAATCGTTTGGCATACAAGAGGCTCTGCACAAAGCAATATTGATCAACGTTCTGACAAGGGCTGAACAGCAGTGAGGACTCTAAATAGACACAAGGGAAGTCACATGCTATGCGGGGAAGAGGTGGATTGGATAAGAACTAATTAGAGAGGAAGGCACACATGGGGAAGCCCTAAACCACAACAATTGGCAAAAGCCAAGACATGGACGGGATTCACGCAGACAACCTATGACAGATAAACGGCTCCGGTCAAGGAGTTCTAAGTGCACAGACATTGGGTCTCATTCATGAAACGTGAGCAGAGCGAATTTGTGTGTAAACTGTTCGTAGACGTAAATTTACGTGAATCTCGCATTCATCAACATTTTAGTAGCTCAGATCTGTTCGTAGCTACTAACAAAATCTACACATGCTTTCGACCGTGTGTAGCGCTTGTGTAAATTTACGAACACATATAAATAATGCTTGTCACTATTGTAAATAACAATTTTAATTCATATTGCGCTCTGTTATGTAAATAATAGGCAGATGCCTTTGAAACACGTGATATAGCCTCAACATGACAAACGATTAAAAATATAACACATTTAGTTAAATTAGTTGGCAATTGGCAGGTTTAAGATCCAGATTAGGTTCATGTTTGTGAATGATCTATGTGAATCGCCTCAATAGATAACACGTTCTTTCTAAATGTTGAATGATGATAATAAAAAAAAAAAAAAAAACTAAACGAAGAGGCTATTAAGCCCCTTGGCGTTTCAGCGAAAAAGATCAGAGAGCGGGCGGATTATAAAATGAAATCTCTTACTGGCCCAACTGCGGGAAAATAGCAGAAGTGCTTCTCTGATCCGTCCCACCGTGGTGCGAATAGCAGAACTGCTTCTCTTGTCGGCCCCTTTGTGGGGCAGATAGCCGATCTCTTTCCCCCCAATTCAGCGGCGCTGGGCGAATAGCCACTTCCAAAAATAAAAGTGGAGGCATTTTTGCTGTCTCCGTCAGGTATAATTCCTGACAGAGAGGTCTCCCCAATTATGCCAGCGATGCGCTCGTCTGCAGTTGATAGTTGTGACTGTGAGCCCCCTCAACCTGTGGCTGATGTGCGCTTATGCGTTTCTTTGCCTCTAGTTTCATGTCAAACCATTTACGCTTCACTTCGAACATAGTTCTTTGGACTACAGAGACAACATTAATGGCATCTGTCACCTCCCTCCAAGCCTTCGTTTTGCCTGTCCCTGTCATACCACTGCTAACAGATGAAAATAAAATGTTTTTTGTAAACTCCACTTAACCCAAAATAATTTCTATCTCCACTTCAGAAAAATTCCTTTTACTTTCTCTTTCTTTGTTTGTGCCTTGACTGACAGGTCGACTGGATGCATCTACACCTCCTTATATGGCGGTCACTGGCAATTCATGGGCGGAGATTTATGCAAATAGCTCATTGCCGAGAGCGCGCTGTCAATTTACGATCGTTTGGCATTCAGGATCTACACGTGTTTACGATCAGATCTGAGTTTTCCGAACACAGTTTCACGTGTTCCAGAATCCGGAGTAGGTTTTTAGTAGAGTAGGCTTTTATGTGTAAATCTGTTTGCAGATTTACAAACGTTTCATGAATGAGACCCAATGAGCGCAGGAAAGCAATTAAGCACGTGTGAGAGATCTCGCAGAAAAGTAGGGAGAGGCAGGGAAAGCAAAGCAAGGGGCGGAGACTAGAACAGGGCGATTGCTGAGATTGAATTAGTAATAATTAGTAGAGGTGCAGCTTTACAAATTAACCAAAGTGCTCATTAGTAAGTTAGTAATATATACATGGATTAGTTGGGTTAGTAGACTATGATACAAAATATAAATGTTAGTATTATTAGTAATCTAGGAAAGCGAGGCGAAAGAAGTACATGAGAATTGAAGTAATAATATGAAACACCAGAAATCATTGAAATCACCCGAAGCAGGTAAGCACACAGACTGGGAAGACGGACTGAACCAACTGATCACAACACAGGGGAGACAAGTGCAATGAAACTTAAAATGGCAGGAACTGAAAACCGGAATGTATAATAACCAAAAATAAAAAAGAAAAGACATAACCACGAACATAAAGCATGACATAAAACACAGAACCATGATACCCTGACCCTGAAAATGGGGGGCTAGCAGCAAATAGAACATTTTTATCTGTCTTAGTTTTGAAGTTATGGGTGATGATAGATGCAGAATGGCAGCCCTATTGAAATTCAAGATGGCAGCCATCAGGGGGCACAAATTTCATGGGGCCATTTTTTTTTTTAGGCCCCCATGAGTAAACTACCCCTGTGCAAAGTTTCATACTTTCTGCAAAAACTGAACGATTCTGGTGCTTAGCCGCTACACTAAATGTTCTTGGACATTTAAAGTTTCCTGTAGTTGTAATATTTATTATACAGAATGAGGCCTTTTTATGAAAGGCGCACAATTGCGCGTACGCGCCTTTGCGTGCCTAAAATTGCATTTTAGGTGCGCAAATAAATGTGCGCCTATCCATCAAAAACGTTCAATTTCTGCGCGCCTAGCTATCCAAACTGCAGCGCCATTTAGACAGCATTTCCAAACTCTTTCGCATAACGCGCGAAGGCCCACGAGAAACTGTGTGTGGACACGCGAGACTTCAGCCAATGGAACTGCGCGCTGCATCAACCACTTAAGATAAAAAAAAAAACCACCAAAGATTGCGAAGCGGGTTGGACATATCATCCAGCTTTCCACTCATAGAACGTGGGATGTCGAAACCAAGGGCATAAAACCCGTTAAAACTGTCAGAAAGGACGGGAAGGAGTGGGTAATGGAAGTAAGCTTACTCTTTTCATTGCCGAATATTGGTTGTTTTGACGGTGAAACTTGGTGTGATCAATTGGTCATTCCTGCTAATAAATGGAGCCCTGGGTTCGTTTCCCAGAAGCATAGTTGCTAACGTTGGCAACTAACGTAATTCGTCCATTCAAAATAAATGGTTCCAACCATGGAAGTTAGCATCAGTGATTTCGGGAAACGCAAACCAGATTAGCTCCATTCACATCTCGACTGCAGTTTTTGCCGTGATTTAATTAATGAATTACTAAGGCTGTCCCCTACTAAAACAGATCTTGGTTGACCAATTGTTGGCCTTTTTTCCCAATCGTTCTAAATGAGAAAACTCTTTGGAGCCCCCTATTTTCGCTACCCTTGGTGATTCTGCTGTTGCACTTGAGAAGTTGAAGGATGACTGCACAATAGACTGATGCCTGTATTTGACCCCACCATAAAACTTCGTAGGTTGTTTTATTGAATAGACCTGGTTCAACTTATTTCTGCTAATGAGAATTTAAGTCCCAGTATCGTTTTATTGTTAGCTGTAACAATCATGAAGTCGAAAATTCTCATGGACTCCAATGTCTCTCAAATGGACACAAAATGGAAATGACATTAAATAACGAATTGGGCTGAATAAGAGCTATTTTGTTCTAATTTCTGCTATTAATTTTTTGCGAGTTAATTTGTTGGGTTTTTAATTAGAGCTTGCGGAGAACAGCTGCGTTACAGACCATTCCAGCAGACTACCGCAAGGGATAGGCCTACCTTGTTTTTCCTCATTCATTGAAACCGCAATAGTAAATTAACCAGTAGAAGTTCACTTAGAGTCAAACAGTCCTAAGTATGTATTATTAATAACTAAATGACTAATCTAAGAAATTACTGAAAAATTAAATTGGATAAAGCAAATTCACATAATGACTCAAATCGCAACTTGCAAAATGTAATGCTGAGTGAACGGGAACGGCGTTCAGTAAAAAACATGTTTTTTTACTGTCATACATGGCTGGTCAATGATCCGCGACATGAAGGTTGTTATGGTGTAATACATTCCGCTAAGTAACAAAATAAGCTAAAAAGAAGTTTTATTGGGTTCGTTTTCATACGGTTTCGGCTTGTCAGACTGGCTTCGGCGACATCAGTTATCGCGCTTTCTTTTTCAGAGATATTAGCAGGCTGTGTTTGCGTTAAACCTGCAAGTTGCAATATTAGGCCTACTGCTCGCGATGCAGTGGAGATGCACCTCTTCATTCAGTTTCAATTTAAGTAGCCTGACTAACTAGCGGTTCAAATTACCATATAACATATAACAACTTAATACTAATGTTCACCTATAAAGCACATTTAACAGGTTTATGCGCGTAGAGAATACTAAGTAAGCTGATTTACCATTCTCAAGTGGTAGCCCCGTTCGTAGTTGAGCTGGGTAAGCGAAATGTTGCTTGCAAATTCATTCCATTTTTTTCAATAATCTGCGACTTACAGGAAATTCTGCCAAACTCCTGATTTTTTTCTTTCACATTATGTTCCAAGACTATATCGAAGTGAGCGACTAATGCCTATATCGCTTATCTTAACTGTAATTAGGTCGGATCTTAGGACACAATTGAAACGCACACTTGCAGAAGGATATAATGTAGGAAAAGAAAGGTGGTGTTGCACATGGTAGATTTACATATTTTAAAGATCGCCATAATATATTGCTTTTATTTGTTTAGATTAACTATGTACAACATTCATATCACCTTAACTTTTCATGCAGGGCGGTTTGCGCGACTAAAATAGCATTTGAGCTGCATTAAAAAAAATGTGCACCTAAGGCTGAAAAATTAAGTTTACGCGCGCAAATTTTTGCGCACCTGAAGATTTTTCAAGAAAAGGCCTGCAGAATATCCCAGTTATAGTGAGCAGTCCCAATGGTTCATCCATGCGTCATTCTTGTCATTCAGATGGGTTTCACCTTTTTGCTGCATTGGTATATATTTGCTCCGCAAAATCAGTAGAGATCATAGGTGGATAAAATTACAGACTACGACAAAGATTAAAAAAATTTTTTACTTGGAATGCTAAAATGACTGAGTGAAAAACGTCTGCTTGATATGTTTTACTGCGCAAGTTTAATGCTGCAGATCAAGAGGACATAGCTATGAGGTAAGCAGTAACTCTTGAAAATTGAATTTGAATCTGGATCCGGAGAATAATGTACTTTAATTTTCCAGGGCTAGGATTCACTGAAAAGATTAATAAATTATTGACAAAGCAATAATAAAAATAGACAACTTTTAAAAAATGCAATACAACAGTGAGATTGTGCAAGTTGAAATTACTATTTGATTAAAGTATTTTTAAATAATGATGCAAATTACTTGTTTGTTTTGATCCTAACCCCAACCATCCATTTGCCAAAGATGGAATTTCCTGGCCTGAACATGACAGGAGATTCAGTGGAAACTCACTACTGTTTCCCCGTGAAAGGATCCTGTCCACGAAATCAAACACTGACCCCTATTAAAGTCGCAAAATACGTATTCTTTGCCTTCCTCATTCTGATGACTCTATGTGGGAATGTACTTGTGATCATCGCAGTCTCTCATTTCAAATGTCTGCATTCCCCAACGAATCTCTTCATCCTGTCTTTAGCCTGCACTGACTGGTTTTTGGGAGCTTTTGTGATGCCATATGGCATGATTAAATCTGTGGAAAACTGTTGGTATTTTGGAGAAATATTTTGTAAGATACACTCCAGTTTTGACCTCATGTTGTGTGTTGCCTCCCTATTACATCTGGGTCTTATTTCTGTTGACAGATATTTAGCCATCTGTAAGCCTCTTAAGTACAGGACTTCAGTGACCATGCAAAAGGTTGCAGTTCTTATTGGAATCGCATGGTTGTTTTCCTTTGCATTTGGGTTTGGGGTAGTTTTCTATGAGATAAATTTAGTAGGTGAGGATGTTTTATTTTTAATAGCCTCTTTTCTGGGCTTCTTCATGCCATGTGCACTGATGATAGTCCTCTATATGAAGATTTTTTATGTTGCAAAAGTGCAAGCCAGGAAAATCAAGGCCAGCTTGGGAACAAGAGCTCAAAATGAAAAAAATGATTGTACATCAGAAATGAGAGAGAGAAAGGCAGCGAAAACCCTTGCCATTGTATTGGGGGTCTTTCTGTTCTGCTGGCTGCCAGTTTCCACTCAGCTTATTGTTGATCCATTTGTTGGTTTTTCCACTCCTGCTGCTGTACTTGATGCTCTTATATGGTTGTCATACTTCAATTCTACATGCAACCCACTCATTTATGGATTTTTCTATCCCTGGTTTCAGAGGGTGTTTAAAATTATAGTATCAGGAAAGGTTTTAACAAAGGATCCTCGTTACTAAACATTTATGCAGAGAACCTTCAAAGGATTTGACAAATAAAATGTAAATCTCTTGGTGCTGACTGAGCATCGCATATATGACACTGATAACATAAAAACATTTTGCTCTTTAAATCTGCAAAAAAAATTTTATGGGCATTTCACATAAGCCATGCAAAAATGCGCAGTGCCAGTTCCGAGTTAATGAGCAATGCAAACATATGATCGTGTGGCGTCATGCCTTCGAAAATAAAGCAGGATATGCAACTGTTTCTCCAAGATCTGCCGTAGTTTTGAGTGCTATCATATGTCGTCAAATGGTTATTGCTGCACTATGGAAGAAGACAACCTATGAGCACTGAGGGAACTCATATCTGTCATTATCTAAAAAAAAAAAAAAAATTAAGAAATAATCTGGATTGGACATGCATGGTATGATATTATAAATACCAGCCATAAACAATCGAAGATAGGACAGTCAGTGGCAACACCAGAACTGGATATTTCCGGGCGACCAAACATCTCTTTATAACAACAATTAGTCCTGGCTTGTGCTCAGTCATTTTCACAATTAATAACAGATTCACTCCTAGACCACTCCACACTATTAGGTGCTGCTAATTCTCCCCCTTTAGGTATGACGTCGACAATCATTCATTTGGATGTGTAATTTGGTGCATTTAATCATCTTTATTTACAATTGCATACCCGTCAACCCTCACGCGTATAGCATGAGTCTAATGCTTTTTAGCGGCATATAACATTCTCATGCCGTAGTCTGCAATCTAACCTTTAATAACTATAATGAAGATTGAAGACAAACAACATTATATTTAATTCCCGCTTTTTAATCAACCCACGCTGTACTGAGAATGATAGGCGATATTTCATTGGAATGCGGATCAGTCATTATTCAGTCAACGCGTATTTAAGAAATTCTCAAGCGGTATTGAAGTCTTCTCTCGCTTTTTTTTTCTCAGGGGTTAGAAGCTAAGAAATGGCATAAAGAGGTTTCAAATGGCCTTTTATTTCATTTAAGCAATTTAAACGATCATGAACCTGTCAGGCCTCATCTTCTGTGGTTCAGCACACTGGCCAATTAAAACCTGGATTGCAGCCCCACTTACCTAACTACCGGAATTAACTGTTTCTCATTAGCAGCATGTATAAATGCCATAGCCTTGGACTTTTTTCTTTGCAATGTCTTGTAAACCATTTGCTGTACTAGCGCTGTTCGCTGTAATTCGCGTATATATGTATTTATATAACTAAACCTTATCCTCAAGTGCTGTGTTGTTCAAGCAAGAGCTGCTTTAAAAAGGAACCTCGTTTCCTTATTTTGTTTACTATTTAGTAATAAAGTGCTGCTCTTTTGTAGCTTCCTGTTTGTATTACTTGCAGTTTGTTTGGAACCTCGCTTCCTAATTTTATTTGAATCTTTTCGTGCATTCCGTCTGCTGTCGTAGAAGGCTTAAAAAAAGCTACAACCAAGTCCACCCTTGCACCTGACTCCAGTCCACTATTTCCTGTCCTCCGTGCCCGTCCCATGGGAACATGACTCAGACGTTACAGAACCTCAAGTTAAATTCCCTAATGTGCGGAAAAGGTTCCGCGGAAGTTTCAGAGCGGTTTGTGTTTCGTAAAGCACAGGCCTGTTTTTTTTATACTTTAATTTTTATCAAGTTTTCATGTTGCCAGAACTCGATACTGTCACATCACTCAACAAATGTTCACTGGAGTGCGAACCGCTTGCTCATAAATAAATAAATAAAATTAAAGAAACCAAACTCAGAAAAACAAATGAGCACAGCTTGTGGGAGAATCTGAAGATTAAAAAAAAAAGCACATTTACGGTACTTGCCTTACAGGTAATTGTGAACATAGGATGAGAGCCAGCATCCTTATATTTTCTGAGATAATGAGTCCATTTCTGCCACCTTGCCACTAACAAATCCTCTTTCAGACGTAGCACAGATGTCAGTCTTTCCATTGTGCTTTATTTCCTGTATTTCATCAAACCATTATCTGCATGGAGAAGATTCAGGTTTCTGCCAACTTCAAGTTATGACTTTCCTTGCTGCTGTAAGCAGTATCTTTACCAGGTAATGATCCCTCTTCAGTATTACTAATGAAACAACGCCCAAGTACAGGAAAATGCATGAGAATGGGATCTCATATCCGAGAACCTTAATCAAAACAGAATGTATGTCTTCCCAAAATAACTTCCAATTTCTCACAACTCAAAAGATGTGTGTGGTGTGCATCTAAGCCACCATATTAACACATCAACCGTGTTGGAGACAAAAATGTTTTACTACAAATTCTAGGTGTAATGAAAAATCGTACCAAAATTTTTCCAATTACACACTCTAAATTGTTGTGTACTTGGGTGAAATTTCCAATTATCGCACAATTACCCCTAGGGACAGACAAATCATGAAAGTCAATATTGATTAAAAAAAAAACTTTATTACAGTGGAAGACCAACATATTGGCTCCATGAAAAACCTGATTCGCACCCTGTGCTCCTAACATATCAGTTTTAGCCCTGCAACAATAACCATCCATTTTCGTGTAACGTCAGACACTTTTATTGCTATAATGTTACAAATCTTAAGTTAAAATGCTCATATCAGCTCCAAATTTCGTTTCCAAACAGGAACAATTGATAAGAGTTTGCATACCAGAAAGCAAAGTCCTAAGTTATAAAGTTTTGAAAATATGGCAAAATGAAAAGTTTGGGATTGTCGATATTTTAGATTTTTTTGCGAACACCATATTAACTTTGGTGTAGCACACGAGATCTGCATCATACATTCATTATTATCCCTGTGGATAGGAATAATACTCATTTCATCACCAAACATGTCCAGAATGTCTCCAAACTCAGTACACATGTACAAAACATGTTGCACGTCTCTTTTAAAGTCAAATTATACCACAAAATTTCTTTGAAAAAAAAAGGTATGTGGTATTGAGTAATTGGCTGTTGCATTTGATAGTAGTACAGTAGGGGCATCTTATGTTAAAATATGCAGAGGCTACTCCAAGGCTAAGTGGTATTTCTTATAGAAAAACTGATTATGTAACGTCAGACACTTTTATAATTTTAACCAAAATACAGCCCAGGGGATAGGACATGATGCCTATATAGCTCAGGATGTTTAAAGGGGACCTATTATGCTGATCCTTCTTTTAATACATATTAGTAATGTTATAATGTTGGTTGTCCATGCTCAACCTCTGAAAAGTTTCTAAACATAAGATACAGGGGTTTTGCCGTAATCCAAGAACGTGATTTTGTGAGCGTGATTTCCTCTCTGAACAGCTCCTCCCGAGATCTTCACGAGATCTGGGTAAAACCTGACCTCAGGTTGTGCCATCCAATTAGTACAGACCTAGCCAGAGCCAATCATGGCGCTGGACCTGCCCACACCGGAAACTATTCTAGCAGGCACTAACAACGACAGATCATACTATGCCTTAGTAGCATCTTCACTTTTGGAAATACAAAAGAAGAACCGCAGATCATTTGAGGTGCAATTTTGTCAGTATCTCTCCCAAAGCTGCTTGTCCGTTTACTTTTGGACGCGAAGAAAAAACAACGATTTTTCTTCCAAAAAGACGATGCCACCAGAAATCAGTGGGTAGCTTTTTTTTTGTTTGCTGGCAGCAAAAAGCCACGGCCAAAGGGAACGTTAGCTGATTGTGCTCAGCATTTCACCAAAGACAGCTTTGCCAATAAAGGGTAATTCCACACAGGATAAGCGTTTCAGCTGCTTCTCAAACCTGAAGCAGTTGCATCGATCAAGCGCTTGGAGCCACACGCTGTAAGTAACGATATAACAGCAAATAATGTAAGTGAAGCTAACGGGTGGCTAGCAGGACCGCTAGCGATAGTTAGCACTAACAACTGGCCTCAAACGCAGGCTTGGTAAAATATCTGAAGATAAAGCCTGTATCGGTCGCGACTGTCCGTGACTCACAGACACAGAAGCTGTAAGTTGCTTTTACTGCATAAGCCAACCTGAGATGATAGCCAGTTGATTGTGGCTGTAGCACAGCGGCTAACGTAGCCATGTTACTGTTGCTAATGTTTGTGTCCTCAATATGCAAGAGTGATATCAGGGGAAATTCTACAGAAGGTGTGTGAACATAAACCTCATTTGAAGCTAACTTTTAATACTTGTTTGTAATTTGGATGCTTAGTACAACTGTTCACAGTAACAGAACTTGCTGTCTGTAAAACCTGTATTGCAAGGGTTTGTCTCTGTGGTTATGACCGCTCGGTTACCAGCTACTGCATGTTAGTTTGCGTGCTCTGCTAATTAAAAATGCTCCTGGTTAACTTATATGCAGTAATTCTGATCGGTATGCTTGTGTTACTTCGGTAAGCATCAATGTGGCAGTTTCATCATAACGTTGCCCGATTGTAGCCTCTACAGTTAGTGATCGCTTCACTTATCCATGACCGGGATGCTTCACAAATGTCTGAGCAAGCTCTCTGGTGCTACCATGAAAGCAATGCGAAACGCAGAAGCTCTACCGGTTTACAAATGATTTCTCTGCACTACCTTGACATAATTTCATCCCCCTTTAGAAATTGTTGTGGCTAAAAAAAAAAAAAAAAAGGCGGAGATTAAATAGGTAATTCTTTCCTGTAGAAGTGATCGATTTGCTAGCTCCACATAAGCAACTTGTCCGCGCTAACGGAACGTACGGTTTGCAAAACCTGTATTATGTTCATAACATAACCGAGCTCGACTGTATTAACATAATCGAGCTCTCTCTAGCTGTCGCGTACTATCCATAAAGCTGCTTTCACATCGGACACGAAACGAATTTTTTGCGCGACAGATTACATTCAAAGTCAATGCAAAGACGCGAATACGGGCATGTCAAGCCGCTTTCACCGGACGCCAAACGAATTTTTTCGCGCGACAGATTACATTCAAAGTCATGACCACTTATCAGCTACTGCATGTTACTTCCCCTGCTCTGCTAATTAAAAATGCTCCTGGTTAACTTATATGCAATAATTATGATCGGTATGCTTGTGTTACTTCAGTAAGCATCAATGTGACAGTTTCATCATAACGTTGCCTGATTGTAGCCACTACAGTTGAAGCTAACCGGAGAGGCTGCTATGTGTCTGCCGAGTTGGGCTGCAGTTAGACCAGACGTAGGTTTTTGCAAAGCTTAGGGTGAGTTTTTGGTGCTTGTGAAACGATCGCTTTGCTTATACATGACCGGGGTCAGCCTGATACATCCCCAATGTCTGAGCAAGCTCTCTGATGCTACCGGTAAAAGTGATAGGGAAAAGCACAGGCTATAACGTGAATGGCATCAGAAACGATTTCTCTGCATTGCTGTCGATTGAATATTAAATCGGCGACTGAATATTAAATTCTTTCCTGTAAAAGTGATCGATTCGCTAGCTCCACATAAGCAACGGTTCACGCAGACGGAACTTAGGGTCTGTAAAACCTGTATTATGCTCATAACAATACCGGAGCTCTAGCTTGCTCTCGCGCACAATCCATAACGCGCCCATTCTCCGCGAGGAAAAGCTGGTCATTCCGATGCAGTAAGTAAACCATTATCACGGGCAATTTCCGAAAAGGCCGTTAAGCCTGGAGCTTTCGCCCCTCCGTCATATACCAGCGCAGAAGCTGTTCGTTGCTCCACGCTAACAACACACCACAGCTATGCACACGACCCAGCAGGTCCTAATACACACCGAAGCAGTCCATAAGCTGTTGGTTCACTTTTAGCTGCTCCTCACTGTCCATGTTTCCTTCTAAACTCAGACCCACCGGATTTCTACGGTCTCCGGTCTACACTTGGGCATGTCGACCCGTTCTACAAATGTGTCTATATGGGGTGGATTCTAGCTTCCCCTGCATCCTAGCTAAAGTAAAAGAACCGCTGTAACTCACCAACTGTTGCCGTAGCAAACTGTAGCCGATAGCAAATTTGAGCTTGCGCTGACAGATATTCGCACTGCGTCCTCCACTTTCGCCGCTGCGTTTGTTAGAACAAGATCATGTCATTAGATCTATATTCAAGCATAACGTTAGACTGCGGAATTTGCCCACCGCTTCCTTATCAGATTGCAGACGTGTCTCAGTTTCACTCTGGGGAGCCGGACACGGAAAACTGCGTTCTGCAGCCTCGTCACGCCCAACTCCGCCCTCCACAGAGCTGGCCAGTCAGAAGAAAGTGGGTACACGGGGAGTGGGGGCCATAGCGGAAGAGCCACCCCAGTGAGGCGTTTCAGGCAGAGACTACAATGTACTACAAATGCAGTTTTTTGAGGATGGCAGTATGAGCGAAATAAATACCCTTTTTTTACTTTGCGCGATCAGGAGTACTCTAGGGGAGTCAAAGACCAAAATATAAACTTGGAAAAATAGCAAAATAGGTCCCCTTTAATAATGTGTATCTTTACCCGAAAAACACAACAGCAGTGATATATATTGGATATGTACAGTTATATGAGCAGAAATCTAAATAAAATAGATACGATGTAACGTCACTTTTATAACCTATGCCTCTGTGATCGACTACAGGGGGTATACAACTTGTCTAAAACATAAACAAGGTGCCTCTGACGACTGCGCATGCGCAAGGGATCGAGACCACTACCGCCAGTTAATCTATGGCGTCTCAAAGTTTCGCGCCTCGATAGAGCGAATAAAAGTGTCTGACGTTACATCGAGCGAAGTACATGCACAGGGACCTAATGGAAGCAAGTATCGATACAACAACTGGTCAGGATTGTTGAAAATATCATAAATACAAGCCAGGGTGCAAAAAACACATAAAAACTGTAAAGAATACACAGGAGGAGGCCAAACGTTGATGTAACGTCAGACATTTTTATCCAGTTTAAAATTGTGTTTTGATGTGTAGCATGTAGGTGAATGACAGTAGACCCAAAATCTTTACCCCAACATACTAGCCCTTGACACTGTTCAAAGTGAGGAGTTATAATCTGCCTGCATTGGTTGTACAGTACATGGTGGGTTAAAATAAAAGTGTCTGACGCTACAACGCGTACTTATTTCTGATTCAAGCCATGGCACACCAGAAGGAAGACTCAACCAATGGTTCAACCTAATGAATCTTGGAGCCAACACCCCAGGGCACATGAGAAATAAGTTTGGGGTGTACTAAAAGTGCCCCTGTGGTAATTACACGCACCCAAATATTTAAAAACATCCCAAAAACAGGTTTTTGAAGCATTTTTCAACTTTGAAGGCCCATATCTCAGGGAATCCCAATGGGATTCACACAAACTTACACTTTTCTGAAAACCTTAACTGTCTTGCATTGAATGAAACTACGATAGGCCAGATTGGTGGATTCATTTTTATTCCATAGAAGGTGAAAAGGCTGGAAAAAGGCCAAACGGACACTAATTGAAAACCTGACCCAATTGAATTTCACATCACCCGTACCATACCTCAGAAAAAATATCTACATTTAATTCATTTTCCCATTTTGATTTTAGATATAGGGTTGAATTACCTTTGCATTCCATGATACTTTCATAAAATGTGGAAATTACTTTAGAAAATTTACTATTTGGCTATTTGGCTATGCATTCGTCATAACGTTTATCACTGGATTTAAACCCAAAACCAGTGAAGTTGGCACGTTATGTAAATCGTAGATAAAAACAGAATACAATGATTTGCAAATCCTTTTCAACTTATATTCAATTGAATACACTGCAAAGACAAGATGTTTAATGTTCAAACTGAGAAACTTTTTTTTTTTTTTTGCAAATAATCATTAACTTAGAATTTAAAGGCAGCAACACATTGCAAAAAAGTTGGCACAGGGGCCTTTTTACCACTGTGTTACATCACCTTTCCTTTTAACGACACTCAGTAAACGTTTGGGAACTGAGGAGACCAATTTTTGAAGCTTTTCAGGTGGAACTCTTTCCCATTCTTGCTTGATGTACAGCTTAAGTTGTTCAACAGTCCGGGGTCTCCGTTGTCGTATTTTTACGCTTCATAATGCGCCACACATTTTCAATGGGAGACAGGTCTGGACTACAGGCAGGCCAGTCTAGTACCCGCACTCTTTTACTACGGAGCCATGCTGTTGTAACACGTGCAGAATGTGGCTTGGCATTGTCTTGCTGAAATAAGCAGGGGCATCCATGAAAAAAGACGTTGCTTGGATGGCAACATATGTTGCTCCAAAACCTGTATGTACCTTTCAGCATTAATGGTGCCTTCACATATGTGTAAGTTGCCCATGCCTTGGGCACTAATACACCCCTATACCATCACAGATGCTGGCTTTTGAACTTTGCGCCTATAACAGTCCGGATGGTTCTTTTCCTCTTTGGTCCGGAGGACCACGGCGTCCACAGTTTCCAAAAACAATTTGAAATGTGGACTCGTCAGACCACAGAACACTTTTCCACTTTGCATCAGTCCATCTTAGATGAGCTTGGGCCCAGCGGCCGGCGGCGTTTCTGGGTGCTGTTGATAAATGGCTTTCGCTTTGCATTGTAGAGTTTTAACTTGCACTTGCAGATGTAGCGACGAACTGTAGTTACTGACAGTGGTTTTCTGAAGTGTTCCTGAGCCCATGTGGTGATGTCCTTTACACACTGATGTCGGTTTTTGATGCAGTACCGCCTGAGGGATCGAAGGTCACGGGCATTCAATGTTGGTTTTCGCCTTGTCGCTACGTGCAGTGATTTCTCCAGATTCTCTGAACCTTTTGACGATATTACGGACCGTAGATGATGAAATCCCTAAATTTCTTGCAATAGCTCGTTGAGGAATGTTGTTTTTAAACTGTTCGACAATCAGCTCACGCATTTGTTCACTAAGTGGTGACCCTCGCCCCATCCTTGTTTGTGAATGACTGAGCATTTCAGGAAGCTGCTTTTATACCCAATCATGGCACCCACCTGTTCCCAATTAGCCCGTTCACCTGTGGGATGTTCCAAATAAGTGTTTGATGAGCATTCCTCAACTCTCTCAGTCTTTTTTTGCCACTTGTGCCAGCTTTTTTGAAACATGTTGCAGGCATCAAATTCCAAATGAGCTAATATTTGCAAAAAATTACAAAGTTTACCTATTCGAACATTAAGTAACTTGTCTTTGCAGTGTATTCAATTGAATATAGGTTGAAAAGGATTTGCAAATCATTGTATTCTGTTTTTATTTACGATTTACACAACGTGCCAACTTCACTGGTTTTGGGTTTTGTATTTCTTGTAACATCTCCATCTTGACTTCTCCGTTGTAATGGTCTCTAAATTGATTGTACCAAAACAGATCCTGATTATGAAGAGAAAATTTTTCTTTTGATGTTTGGAAAGTCTGTAATTCTTTGTTTTCAACTTTTATACATATGGGTCAGTCCATGATTTGGGGTTACTCAAATGTGACATGGAGGTCATCACTGATAACTCATCAAGATGGAAAAAATTGTTTACAGCCATGTAGGACAGACTAACACTGAAACCATGGCATGGTTTCCAAGATAATTCAGCAAGTACAAATTGAAATTGTAATACAAAATAGAAATTTGATAGAGGTAAAAATTTATGGGTCAACACTCTAACATTTCATTTTAAACACTATCACAAGTATTGCAAATTTTGAACATTAATAAACATTTTATAAACTTCCATGAGAAAAGGTGAAAATTATCAGCAACAAGTGGAATTGATTGTCCAGCACAATAGTTGACTTATTTTAAATGAACCAAACACTTCCCCAAGCACATGTTTTGTTAATTAACCCAATCCCCACCCCATCCTCAAAGGTTACGCGTGTAACATGGACACCAAAATTTCAGAACTTTTATAATATCATGGCAATAATACTCCAACACTGCACTTACTCCTTGAAAAAGGTTTCTGGACCAGGTGTGTGAATACACAGCTAGTCTTTACAGTATTGGAGTTGTGGAATAATTATTTCAGGGCTTGGTTCAGAGGAGAATAATATTGAGATTAACGCTTTCACGGATGTGGGATCAAGCAATGAGAGAAACTAAACTCGACCTGGATACACACAATCGATGATGTCATCTTAGGCGTGACAAATATATATTTCCAGTATCACACAAACTTTCGCCTGATGAAGAGTGGTGGATATTACTTGAAACATCGTGAACTGAATTTATTAATCCAATGAACTGTTTTATTTTTTATCACTTATATAAAGGATTACACTGTAAATGCACATTTACTTGATAACTTCAATAAATTTTTAGTGAAGGTTCTTTTTCAATATCTTGCACTCATTCAGCTGAATAAGGCCCATAGAACACACGTTCAGCTGTGTCCACATCAGGTCTTTTTGGCCAATCAAATACTGAAAATCCAGACTGATGAAGGAATGTGAACTTGGATCCATCTTCCCCCTTGGATTGTACTCTACCGACATAGAAGCAACGAGAAAAGTATACTGCATAGTAGCCACATTCTTCTATTTTGATATCCTGAAAACAGAAAAAGAACTCATACAAATTGCTTGGCCATGCTTCTACTTGAATTCATTATTTGAAATTATCTTAATGCTCATGATTTCTTCAATGCAATATTGTACAAGATGTAGTCCTACCTGTGGTCCTGTACTTTCAGCAACCAAAGTATTACAGTCTTGATCTTACTTGGCTTACTTGTGGAATTGGAGAGGTCACCTTCATTGAGAGCCAAAGCCATGCAAGCATCTTGTTTGTGAATTAAGGCAAACAAAGATTGGCTATCTAAATCAAACAAGGATTGATCATATCTACTTTAATTGATATTCTACAACCCAAATTCCAAAGTAGTTGGGACAAAGTGTAAATTGTGAATAAAATCAAAACGCGATGACTTTCAAATCACACCAGCCAGTATTTTATTCACAATAGAACAGAGATAACATAGCAAATGTTGAAACTGAGAAATTTTTAAATTTTATCCACAAAATGAGTTCATTTCAAATTTAATGGCTGCTACAGGTCTCAAAAAAGTTGGGACAGGGGCCTGTTTTCCATGGTGTAGCATCCCCTCTTCTTTTTAACACAGAGTGGAGGCGTCTGGGCATTGAGGAGACAAGTTTCATGAGTTTAGCCATTGGAATTTGATCCCACTCTTGTTTAATACAGACTCCCAGCTGCTGGAGAGTTTTGGGTCTCCTTTGACAGACTTTCGTTTAATTATGCACCAAATGTTCTCAATCGGTGACTGCAGGCAGGCCATTTCAGCCCATGGACTCTTCTACTACGAAGCTATACTGTTGCAATAGCTGCAGTATGTGGTTTTGCATTGTCCTGCTGAAATACACAAGGCCTTCCCTGGAATAGATGTCATCTGGAGGGGAGCATATGTTGCTCTAAAACCTTTATATACCTTTCAGCATTCATGGTGCTTTTTAAAACATGCAAGTGTCCCACATCATATGCACTAATGCAACCACATACCATCAGAGATGCTGGCTTTTGAACTGAACGCTGATAATAGGAGGGGTGGTCTTTCTCCTCTTTAGCCCGGAGGACACAATGCCCATGATTTCCAAGAAGAATGCCAAATTTGGACTCGTCTGACCACAGGACAGTTTGCCACTTTGCTACAGTCCATTTTAAATGAGCCTTGGCCCACAGAACACGGCGGCGCTTCTGGATCATGCTCAACAATGGCTTCCTTTTTGCATGATAGAGTTTTAGATGGCATCTGTGGATGGCACGGCAGACTGTGTTTCCAGACAGTGGTTTGTTGAAGTGTTCCTGGGCCCATTTAGTAATGTCAATGACAAAATCATTCCAGTGAGTGATGCAGCGGCGTCTGAGGGCTCGAAGATCTCAGGCATCCAGTAAAGGTCTTCGGCTTTGTCCCTTACCCCAGCGCCGCCGTCAGCCTAGCCAATGCCCGGGGATAAAATGTTCTCACAATGCCCCCCACCCCCCCCAAGTAGGCTACAGAGTTAATTAATAGGCTACAATAACAGAATGAAAAATATAATGATGAAAAAACACGCTGACAGGACACTTGTTTAGTGTTGTTTAGATAAATCATATCATGTTTCAAGGATCGCGTGCAAAAATAAATAATGTAGGCTACTTTTCTCAAACAGATGCATGAATTCACAGATAAATGCAGTGGCGGGCGGTGGACGGAAAACCGAGGAGGCGGAAAACATCCCTTGAAACAGATGAGATTTGAGACCCGATTTCAATCATTGTTCTTGGTCAACATGTTAGTTTCCCTTATAATGAAATGTTTAGGCAAGTGAATAATAAATTCTATAAAATTTTTAATTCACATGCCTTAATAGGCAACTGTTCACGAAAAAACCACTGTGGATTTTCTGCGTTAAATTTTGTCACATCCCAAGCAAGTCGTCAAACCTGTGCGTAATGATTGTTTAATTGAAAAAGATTGAAATGCGCTCTTTTTTGCGTTCAACTGGTGCGTTTGATTTCTCGTCTTGACGAAGACAATTAGCTACACCTGAGAGGGGAGAGTTCAAGTGTCTTTTACCAGGGAAATTGACTGAAAACAGATCAAGACTAATAAGCAGTTTAAAGACATGTTTATCACCCTTCTTGTTCTCTGTCCACTGCCTGCCACTGGATAAATGTCTCAGAAGCCTATTCAAAAGTATGTATTCTCAAGGATCACAACAGATAAAATCATGAATATTGTTACATACATACTTAGGTAAATGTTTTGACAGGCAAATTAAAACAAAAACAAAAAAACATAAAGTAGGCTACACATAGCCTATTCATTTGACAAATGAAAGGCGCCGCACTTTTCTCGTTGCAAAGTCATGTATAACATCATCAAAATCAATTCTCTTGGCCAGTTCATGTTCTATCGACATCATCGCTGAACCATTTAGTCTCTCTTGTGACATGGTGGAGCGCAAGTGATTTTTATTAATTTAAGTTGACTGAAAGTGCACCCGCCTCCAGCCACTGTTGCGGGCAAAGTCAGAAAGATACGCAACAAGGGATCTCAGGCGAGTGAGCGTGTGGTAGCTCACGTCATCAGTCCTGTGTTTCGGCGCTACGCCCCCCGTGCCTGCTCCTTCCGTTTACAACCTCTTCTGTCTCTTTTCATCACCCTTTTTCGTCCCTGTGTTCGCAGGCTGCACTTTTGCCCCGTGCACATGCGTCCCCCCCCCCCCCCCCCCACTTCCACAGGACGAAGGCTCCAGGAGTTCCGGTGTTAACCCACCTACACCCAAAGAAGCATCCGCTGTTGACTCATCGATCGTCTCTGCCCTATCGCACCATCTTTCCCCGGCCCGCTCCCCTCTCCCCAAGTCACTAATTCTGTGCTTCCTCCTACAGGTCTACCTACAGGTCCACTTCGGCCACTCGCAGTTTCCCCTCACCTCCGTTTCAGCACACACTAGCCACCTCCCTATCTCACATGTGCCCCTCGTAGCTGAGAAGCTCACGCGAACCAAGTTCGCTCTTTACCATCTCACCCTACCGAAACACAGTCCGCCAGTACTTTCCTCATTGGAGGGGAGAACTTGACAATTTCGATACACTTGTTCTCCATCACGCTGTACGCTATGACGGTACGAGCTTTTACCATACCACTTACTTGTCACCCCTACTTCCGCACTCACATTTTAGTAAAAAAAAAAAAAAACTAAACTATCATCGACCCCGTACAGCCCAAACAGTTCTCTAGCGCTTCAGTTATCAATGCACTTTGCCTCGTCGACAAACATCCTCAGATACTGCACGCGTATCCACCTTAAGTCTTGCGCGCACCCCAACAGAGCGCGGAGGCATTTATACTTGGCGCATTCTCCGTTGCAGTATTCGCCGCAAAGACAGGGGGCGGTAGAAGGAAAAAAATACTGAGGGAAGTAGTTGAAGCAGGCAAAACCAGTAGAAGCAAAGGCAAGCGGAAAACATTTTGAACCGGGGGACGATAGCACAGTTTGCGAGAAGTTTTAAAAGTGTTTAACCCTTTACTGACTATCCTTCGCCTCACCACAAAGCCGATATAACAAACGCTTTTAAGGTCGTCCCACTCAACCCACCTTTTTTGGGGATTTTTTTTTTTGACGTTTCCTAGAAGGGGCGCTACTACCTCGCCGTTCGTCTCACTTTCGGATGCAAAAGCAGCCCCAAGATTTCGATTCCCTCGACGTAGTTCCTATCACGAGCTTCAATTCGTACATCCACTCCGTACACCACGTTCGACCGGCCTCAATACAAGTCTATCAGCATCAATCTCTTCATCAAACCAGCCACTGGTTATCCGTGCCCGTCAATTTCCCGCATTCACGTGCAGTCACTACTAAAGGTTTATATAAACAAGAACCTCTCACTCCGACCAAATGTTTATCCCTAACGGCAGACCTCCTCTCTCGCTGCATCCAGATGCTGCGCTCAGGGTACCACTCTCCTCCCACAGATTCCACTCTAGAAGCCATGTTCCTACTAGCCGCCTTCAGTTTTTGAGATGCTCTGAGTTCGCTCCGCTCTCCACTAATTATAATCCCCATCGCCACGCCAGCCTGAACAACGTCTCATCCTACTCCACCGACTGTCTCACGTTCAAGATAAAGAGTAGTTAAACTGATCAGTTCGGCATTTCTCTGCCCATATTCTTATTCTGCCTAGACTCTGCTCTCAGTCCATCCGAGCCAATATCAAACTACGTCATCCCAAGATACAATAACCACGCTTGTCCCCAAGACGTGTTATTCACGACCAACACGCCATGTTCGAATTAGATTTGCACCATCTTCGACATTCCACTTCCTGGAGCTACAAACGTCCCTGTTTAAATGGGCTTTAATTGAACTCTATTGCCATTCATTATATTATTACTTTATTTTACTATTAATTAGCTAGCCCGTGGAGGATGGGCTGCCCCACCTTAGCCGGGTTCCTCCTGAGATTTCTTCCCACCGGGGAGTTTTTTCTCACCACCGTTTGAGGATTTTTCTCCCTACTGGGAGTTTTGCCTCATTTGCTTTGTGGGGAATAGGCTGGGCACTGCCCTTTCATTTATTTGATCTCTCAACGTAAAGCGTCTTCGAGACGATCTACTGTATCCGCGAAAAGCGCTATGCAAATAAACGTTATTGAATCGAATCGAATTATATCCAATATTTCGCCCAAATACTTCCCCGGGCATCCATTCGCATCGGTGCCGCCGCCACAGCATCCAAGCGAGGAGGGCCGGACCACCTGATTAAAATTCTCGGCCGCCGGACGCCAAACTCTAATGCAAGCTATGTTCACAATTATATCGACGACGCACGTAGAGTCCATCTATTGTCGATTCATTAACACCTTTTGGGGGCTTGGGAGCCTACACGGACTCCGACGAGAGACGCGAGCCCCACCCTGAGTCTCGCCACCTGGGGCTCCCAATGTTCACACAATCACTGACCAAGTCCATACAACATCGCCTTCGCCCCGATCCCCTATCCATCGTTACACCGAATACCCTCCTCCAATTTGGGAGTGGTTCAGAGTTCTTTCAAAGGTGTTCCCGATAAGAAAGGTTAATGAACAAGACCACTCCCAATGCGCCTTCCTATTCGTCTGCACGCCTATATATACCACCTTCATTCCCACAATCCCCGCTCGTCTCGATTCTAGGTCCCTCCCTCCCTTCCCCGCTCCAAGAAGGAAGCAAGAAACAGCCACCATCTGGGACCCCAGGGGGCTTAGGAGCCTACACGGACTCCGACGAGAGACGCGAGCCCCACCCTGAGTCTCGCCACCTGGGGCTCCCAATGTTCACACAATCACTGACTAAGTCCATACAACATCGCCTTCACCCCGATCCCCTATCCATCGTTCCACCGAATACCCTCCTCCACTTTGGGAGTGGTTCATAGTTCATTCACCTTAGTATAGAGGACTTCATTGAAAGAGGACAACTAAGATGGTATGGCCACCTAAAAAGGATGAACAAGAACAGGCTCCCACGGAGATTCTTTGAATATATGCCCAAAAGTCTCAGGCCGGTGGGCAGGCCCCGGGTTAGATGGCTAGACAATATTAAGAGAACCCTGGAAAAAAGAGGAACAACTTTGGAGAAAGTAGAGGAAAAGAACATGTTCATGGACCGTCAGGAATGAAGAAGTCTAGTGAGGAAGGTCAACTGACAAGCACTAAGTGCTTACCTGGCGCAGGGTGAGAAAGGTTAGATACGTCTCAATTTCCTTCCATCTAGCAAAGTTAACAGTCATTACACCAGAGAAACAAGGGATGGAATTGAGCTGCATTAAAGTAGTCTTTGAGGTTAGGAAGTGCTAATCCTTTATGCTTAGCTAACTGGAGTGTTATGTATCTTTTTCTAGGCCACTTTCAACCCCAAATAAATCTAGAAATAAGTTTGTCCAAAGTTCTTAACTGCTGTTGAGGGACCTCTACTGGCAAAGCTTGGAATAGATACAGCAATCTTGGCAAAATGTTAATCTAAATGACATTTATCTTATTACCAAAATCCAATGGGTAGGTGGACCATCTTTCAATATCCTCCTTAATATTTTGATTAATGGGATTATAGTTCACCTCATATAATTTATTAATTTTTTTTGGAACATTCACACCTAAATATTTTATTGAATCCATATCCCATTTCAGATCGTATCGACACTTTATTTCTTCTGTTGGGTTATAATTAAATGTCAAAAGTTGAGTCTTATTAACATTTTGTTTATAACCAGCATAATTATTAAAGTCTTCCAGAATTCCCATTAAAAGGGGAGAGACGCTTCCGGGTCCACTAAGTGAACTAAAATATCATCAGCAAATAGACTAACTAAATGTTCTTTTTGCATGATTCTAATGCCTTGTATTTTTTCATGCTGATGGATTGCCTGGGCCATATGAAGGTATTTTTGTGTCTTTATCATGCAAGCAAAAAAAAAAAAAAACTGTTTTGAGACCAAATTTCAAATTTGTAAGTAAAAATAAGCGAATTATCAGTTACAGTTTAAGTGGATTTGGTTACAGATGAGAGAATTTTGCTTTTGAAGCAGACTTCATTTTTCCGTCACAAAAAGTTTTGCATGCGAATCAGTCCTCTTTGCTTGCGAGTACAAAAGTTTTGGTTACGGATCAGGCCTCTTTGCTTACAAGTTTAAAAGTTTTGGTTACGAAACAGTGCTCTGCTTTCAAAATCAATTGCTTGTAATGGGCGGGATCTACGCAGACAAATGAGAGGAGAGCGGCTATTGGTGGGTTTGGTTTGGACTGACAGCATGGCTGTACACACACACACACACAGAGGCACTCGCGTGCATACACAAATGCGTGTCCTTCCTCACTCCCACTGAAGGCGCTTTACGACGGATGAGCGGATGAAAATGAGCATTGAACTAATGTTATATCATGCATATCAATCCCTATGGTCTGTCCGTATTTAGTTCGGATTTTGAGCTTTTGAAATGAGAAAGAGTATACTAGTAAAATGGTGCAGAAATTGCGGCTCTCATCAATATATTTTTTTTAATGCGAAAACATCGTACAAGCATTGCAAGAAGCATATATGTCAACTAATACGGATTGCTCATAAATTATTAGAATTTCCCTCCAGTTGCGCAGATTATGGATTTAGAGAGATAAAATTATATGGATTTTTAATCCCAGGCATGAAGCAAATCAATCGTGAGGCGTAGCTGGTGTAGGAATCATACGTTGTCTATCCCTGTTAACACAATAACATCGGGACTGTTTTTGATTCAACCTTAAGACATTGCATCTAGCTGGTATAAAAATGAAACTAAATTCGAAGATGGGTATATTTAGCATCATTATACATGTTTTAATCCAGCCCTACGTCATGCAAGCACCCTGCTGTCATCGCGGCTGGTTCAATTCCAGATGGTCTCTAGTTAGAAAAACAACTTATTATTGAAAATTTTTAATTATTGGAAGCTGTTCATTTCGACAACAATGAAAGAGCACATGAACACACACCACGGTAAACAAACAACAACCAGATGCTTCCTCTCGTGACACAACACAAATTGCCGTTGACCATAGTGGACCACATTTCGGAGCTTCTGCTTATTATGCGTACGGCGGGCTTCACTGCATTTGCTATTACGATACGTCAGCCTTCTCCCTCATGTTATACGATTGGAATGACAAGAATAGGCTATGGATAAGAGATAAGCGATTTTGGTATAAATTTCCACGAGGTGGAGCACAAAGCATCCCTGACATGCCCGTGTATAATATCAGCACGACCGATATCACTGTCCTGGATGAGGCTTTGAGGTTTTTCATTGTCACGCTTCAATAGAAAGCTTATTTAGCATTTAAAATATTAGAATGAAAATTTCACACTCCATTTTTAATTTCATGCAAGAAATATATGTAAAAAAAAAAATACTTTTAAAAAAATCTTACTGATTTTTAAATGATTTAACAGATGGTTTAACTGGTGGTAATTCAGGCGCGAACCCAAAGAGGTTGACATGTATGGTTTCATGGAGGCAAGTTGACATTAATGTCCCTTTTTTAATTGAACTGCCTTTAAACTCAGCATGGCACGATTTCACTTCAGATGCCGGCCTGTTGTCTAAATGCCGTGAAATCTGTCGTGGCCGACATCTCCTTAAAACTCAGCTTATGTTAGACATGAACTGCAGCAACCAACTAGGCTAGCTAGCTACATTTTTGCCGCTCGCTAGCCTTTGCGCCAAGGCTTGAGTGCATCGCTGAAGAGGCCAATATATAATTAAGTCACAAGGCCTATCTCACAATATGGCGCTTAAAGCTGGATGTGGGCTATTTTTTTTTTCCGGTTAGCTTCCGTAGCTCTTGCAATAGTTCGCCCCTCATTAAAATGGGGTCGATACACTAGCTACTCGGCATCCCTTCTATCGCTCCCTAAATTTCGCATCAGTGATGTGGTTCGAATCGTTCAAAACAATTCAAATATTAAAAGTTCGGTGGACAACTGGTACAAGTTCTTCTTCGAGCATTTTATTTATGAGTACGAAGGTTAGTGATGGTAAAACGCAGATAGTGACGCGGAGGCAAAGCTTACAGGTGGCAGCTACATAGCTACAAGCTGTGATGATAATTAATTTATCAGAACAAGGTAACCTTCACAAATGTTCATCATTTCGTATTTTGTTTCGGTAGTATGTAGAAACTTACTGAGAGTTGTTTGTTTGCTGTGTCTTGTAATTCTGTGATATTTCCGTTGCTGGCTGTCCTTTAAACTTGCATTTGTGAACAATGGCGTTAGCTACCTGCCAGAATGTCTGTTTTGTAGATATCAGAGACCTTGATAGGTGTGTGCCTGCGGTGCATTTCCAACTTACATAGTTTGTCCATTCAGTCAGTGGGGCCAACTATACAAGTAAGCATCCGTTATTTCGGGAAACGCAGTCCTGGTTTGTTGCATGCGACAGAGTTCTCCGGCTTGGCTAAGCTCACAGTAAGCCAGCTAAAACAGCGCGGATAACCAGCATATCGTAGCAAACTATAAGTATGCATATTTTTGTTGTTCAGGTCACACTGACCGTTTCATCTCCAGTTGTAAAACCTAGCAGTTGCTTCTCACTGCTAATAAAACTTACATTTTCTTTCAAATGTTTTCGTGTGTTTCTGTGTTTGTCATCGTATGCCTGCCTAGTCTCTAACATTGTAGCAGGCAAGGTGTTTGTAAGAGCCAGGTGCTACAGATCTCTGAGGAAGAGCGAGGACCACATAAACTCGAGGTCAATTAAGTCCGCGATGTGACACGTACTGCTGACATAGCCTACAAGTCTTGAATTTGCTGAATGTAATGCTTCACTTTTCCCATGATAAATAGCCAAATTTTACCTCTCTAATAAGATGTTTAGTCTGATTTGTTTGATAGTCTGCTTCGCTCACATGCTCCAGCATCAAAGTTGCGTGTCATTCTAGCGTCATTGCATCTGACTCTCTGCGAGATGGCAAATTTATCCTGCTTTTTTATTTCACTCAAAAATCAGTGGGGAATATGCGCAAATCAAGCTATGAATAACTATTAAAGTAGGGATTCAAACAAAATAAGTACCCATAAAATTGGTCCATTATGGCAATTTCATGATATATGAGTGAATACCTTCAACCTAACAAGAGAAAAAAAGTTTCATGCGACTTGATATTCGCTTTCCAAATGTTACTCCTTTTCCTCCGTAACCAGTCCGCCGACAGTCTTATTTTCCGTGACGTCACATACGGGTTGTTTACTCTGAAAGTACCCAGGTGTTCCATAGTTGTAATACAGTGAACACTGTGAAAACTGTTTTCAATTTTGTTTTTAAAGCCTGACGAGTCAGAACTCTTTATAGATTTCTTCCAAATCTTCCAGTAGTTCATAGTTTTAAATCCCATGTTTAAATCTCTTTTTTTTTTTTTTTGAGCTACTGTTGCATAATGGTGATTTCTTTCATCGATGCATATTAGTTTTCCTGCTTATTTTGGTACGTTCCGTGCCTGCAAAAAGTCCGGTCGCCGCGCTGGCTATATGCTGTACACGTACACGTTGTCTAGTTTACAAAGAAAATTATGTTTTTACTGGAGTCATGCTACCAGTCCAAGGAAGGTTAGATAAGCCAAAGCTGGGCTACAAAAAAATGTATTTTATGAACACAATCAAGTGGACTCACATAACAGTGATTGACTGACAGAAATATGGAGTGACGAGGTCAATGCCATTTAGAACACAATCGCACCCCTCAAGTATCTCCACCCAATACCTCAAAAGCAGCCTGAATCGTCCACCTGAACTTCTCATGCACTCAAGCTCAATTTCAGGTCTTAATTGCTTTTTTATAGTTGTTATATCTCTTCCCATGGCTCTTTCTTCAACTTCTGGTCCTTCCTCTTCCATGATGGCCAAAATGAAACAAAACCTCAAATCTAATAATGTTAGATAGTTTCAGTATACGCAATAGAAAGATATGACGACAGGCAGCTGCAAGTGCATGAACAATATGTATTCCTGCGTGAGTTAAGAGAGAGAATACATTCTAAAAATCTTCCTTTCTTGTTTTGTCGTTGCTCTTATCAAGTCTACTCATCGAAAAAATATCATAATAAATTAAGGGATCAGTCCTTCCCCTAGGGTTTCCGCTACATGTAATTGATCGTGGTGCACAGCCACGGCAGAATAAAAGCCGCCACGCCTGTGTAAAATGACCACATAAACTCCAAAAATCCTAAGGACAATCAGGTGACACCAGTTCTCATTGTTAAGTTAAAATGAGCGCTAATAATTGTTGACCTGTTGTCAATCATTTTGCTTGATGAACACGTTTTCCAATGAATAAAAATTAGCCATCGGCAGTAAAACGCGCTGCTTTCTTCTAAATGCAATGTGTGCAAGGATTAGAGAAAAATATTTTGTTCACTTTGCAAAACGATAGAACTACGATGTTAACTTCTGTGTTTGCTGTGAGCACATCCTGCTCTACCTAATTGTATCTAGCGTCATGATTATTTAATTCTGATTCCGGAGTCCGGAGTCATAATCGGTTTTCATATTATATGTGAAATCCACCGTGACGCATGTGAAACTGATAAACCTCCGTGCACATAGACTTCAATTATTACATCGCCTACGTGCTGATTAGTAAAAACTGGCCACACCTGATAATGCTGAGTTTTGACCCGACGCTGAAGCCCTCCGCCACAGTTTCAAAAATCCTGGAGGAAACCCTGCCTTCCCCATAATTACACGATTTCCGTCAGATCGCTTATATGTCCATGTTCATCTTCAATGTACTAGGCCTATATAGGAAAATATGAGTTTAAATTTAAAAAAAGACAGATAAATGTTTCTCCATTATAATTTATCCATCTCAAGTAAAGTACGACTCAATTTTAACCTTTAACAAAATATAAAGCTTAGAGAGAGACATAGTATGTCTATTACATGTAACAGAGCAGAGCTTGCAAAACCCGTATGTGACGTCACCCAAAACGGGCCTCTTTCCTAGCACCACGAAAGTATTCAAGACTCGATAAAGTACTGTAGTTTCGTGCGTGTTTCCATTTTCTTGAATCGATAATGAGACAGAATGACATTACATTACATTCTTTGCGGTCTAAGCTTTCCATTGATGTCGAAATTGCCATATTTCAGTTTTTCCTTTGAATCCCTACTTTAAGACTTTTATTGCCAGATCAGTGATAGGTGTCACATGAAGCGTGTTGGCAGAATGTAACTGGACAAATCTACTTCAATTACCACAAATAATAATTGTATAACGAATACATGAAATTTATTCACTCACTTCTTCTTGAGTTACATCCTAAAAAAAAAATTACTCCTCTATCGAACTGTAGATATACATATTGAGGTAGAATTGATCACAGAATTTGGTTTCACGTTGAAGTGTTTGTTCAAAACATGGCAATAACTGCTTGCAAAATGATGGAGCAGTTTGGGATATGACTGCTGTGTCCAGCATAAATCCTTACCTGTTTCAACTATAATTTACTGTCCAAGCTTTATGTTCTGCTTTGCTACTAACTTACCAGTTGTTCCTGCTTCACTCCAGAGTCAATCTCCGGGTTGACTGAACAAGTACTAATTTTATTTTCACAAATAATGCTTTGAACATGTCCTGTAGCAATTATGATCCATTATTAAGTAATGTACACAACTCACATCATGTCCCACAGTACAGTGGATTTGACGACAGTGTTCGGCTTTCAGTTCACATCTTTTGAGTAATATGAGGAAGAACCATGACTGCTGTATGGTGGGAAAGTTGCAACTTTTGGGATATGATTGGGCAATTTCATTGTATTACAGCTGAAATCCTTTCCTCTTTGAACAAAAACAAGTTAATATACACTGGGGCATGGATCATGTTCAAGTTTTCTTCCACTAAAATTTATGTTTTCCAGTATTTGCTCAATATTTGATGTACACTGTCTTTAGATCACAATGGAATCAACTCAACCCCCAAAAATGACCGCATATTCGTGCTCCTGTGCTGCTGGAAAAAGTCTGTGCAACCACTTGGTTGCCTTACTTTTCCAGACTGCTCACTTCAGCACAATGGGAATGAAGACTGTGCCATCTGCTGTAGCATGCACCAGCAAACCACAAACGTGGCATAGGCCTCGCACACAGGTACACATTCAAGAAAGAGAGTGACTGTTGTCCTAAAACCACTGTTAATGTCCTTTTGATATAGAAATTCTTCATCTGAAAGGGAAAACCAATTACAAATTTTCACTCATACGCAGCAATGACATTTAATTAATACAAAAGCGACACTAGGTGGTACAGAAGTTTATGACAGTTTGGTTTGTTAGGGCATCAACCCAGAGGCAGTGGATGACGTCCTTGTGCGAAAGCCAAAGACCTCCAGCAGAAGTGGCACAAAATCTACATTGTGCAGAGCAGATGCAGGTGATAAAATTTATTGAAATTACATTTTAACCAAATTTTGAACATTAACTCATGTATGAATAAAAATATTAGACGAACATTACAATAGAAACCTTTTTTAGGGCCACTCCCAGACAATGAAGTTCTAGCAGGTGCAGCATCACTCATCAGCCATAGACCTCAACCACTCATAGCAAAAACTGTAGATGGATTTTCTGAAATTGCACTGGTGCCATCAAGATTTGGGGATGTTCCCAAGGGCTCCATTCGCACATATCAGTGCCCCCCAGAGGTGTCGATGGACATTAAAATGAGGGCCTGGTGTTATTGGCAGGCTGGAGGAAAGGGCCTGGTGTTATTGTCCGGCTGAAGAAGAGGGCCTGGTGTTGTTGGCCGGCTGGAGAAGAGGGCCTGGTGTTATTTGCCGGCTGGAGAAGAGGGCCTGGTGTTATTGGCCGGCTGGAGAAGAGGGCCTGGTGTTATTGGCCGGCTGGAGAAGAGGGTCTGGTGTTATTGGCCAGCTGGAGAAGAGGGCCTGGTGTTATTGGCCGGCTGGAGAAGAGGGCCTGGTGTTATTGGCCGGCTGGAGAAGAGGGCCTGGTGTTGTTGGCGGGCTGGAGGAGAGTGCCTGGTGTTGTTGGCGGGCTGCAGGAGAGGCCCTGGTGTTATTGGCCGGCTGGAGAAGAGGGCCTGGTGTTAATGGCCGGCTGGAGAAGAGGGCCTAGTGTTATCGCCTGGCTGGAGAAGAGGGCCTGGTGTTATTGGCCGGCTGGAGAAGAGGGCCTAGTGTTATTGGCCGGCTGTAGAAAAGGGTCTGGTGTTATTGGCCAGCGGGAGAAGAGGGCCTGGTGTTATTGGCCGGCTGGAGAAGAGGGCCTGGGGTTGTTGACGGGCTGGAGGAGAGGGCCTGGTGTTGTTGGCGGGCTGGAGGAGAGGGCCTGGTGTTGTTGGTAGGCTGGAGAAGAGGGCCTGGTGTTGTTGGTGGGCTGGAGGAGAGGGCCTGGTGTTGTTGGCGAGCTGGAGAAGAGGGCCTGGTGTCACTGGCCGGCCGGTGGAGCAGGCCTGGTGTTATTGGCCGGCTGGAGGAGAGGGCCTAGTGTTATTGGCTGGCCAGAGGAGTGGGCCTGGTGTTATTGGCCGGCTGGAGGAGAGGGCCTGGTGCTATTGGCCGGCTGGAGGAGAGGGCCTGGTGCTATTGGCCGGCTGGAGGAGAGGGCCTGGTGTTGTTGATGGGTTGGAGAGGAGGGCCTGGTGTTGTTGGCGGGCTGGAGGAGAAGGACTGGTGTTGTTGGCGGGCTGGAGAAGAGGGACTGGTGTTGTTGGCGGGCTGGAGGAGAGGGCCTGGTGCTGTTGGCGGGCTGGAGGAGAGGGCCTGGTGTTATTGGCCAGCCAGAGGAGTGGGCCTAGTGTTATTGGCTGGCTGGAGGAGAGGGCCTGGTGTTATTGGCTGGCTGGAGGAGAGGGCCTGGTGCTATTGGCCGGCTGGAGGAGAGGGCCTGGTGTTGTTGGTGGGTTGGAGGAGAAGGACTGGTGTTGTTGGCGGGCTGGAGAAGAGGGACTGGTGTTGTTGGCGGGCTGGAGGAGAGGGCCTGGTGTTGTTGGCTGGCTGGAGGAGAGGGCCTAGTGTTATTTGCCGGCTGGAGGAGAGGGCCTGGTGCTATTAGCAGGCTGGAGGAGAGGGCCTGGTGTTATTGGTCAGCTGGAGGAGAGGACCTGGTGTTATTGGCCGGCTGGAGAAGAGGGCCTGGTGTTGTTGGCTGGCTGGAGGAGAGGGCCTGGTGTTAGACGAATACTGCACCTCACCTTTTGTACATCCAACAGCCCCTGGTAATTCACCATCACACAACAGTTTGACCAGATCTGTTTGCCCACAATGGTAAGAGGAATTGGTAAATCCCAAATATGGTATTCCTTGACTCTCCGTATTGCTCTCTCAAACAGTGTGCGGAGTCGAGCAATCGCTTGGGTCTGTTCACTTTCCTCTTTTGTGAACTGGACTCTTCTTTTGAATGGTGGAAGAATGAGCTTGGCACCAACATCCTCCAGCAATTCCTGAATAAGAAAACCTTTATCAGCCATAACCTCATCCCCTGGCTCCAGTAGGCTCAAAATACCAGACTGCCTGGTTATTTGCTAGTCAGAGATTGATCCTGTGAACAATTTGGATACAAACGTGATTGCTCCGCAGGGTGCAACTCCAATTAGTGCCTTGAATGTTGTGTGGCTCTTGTAAGTGGAGTATGTCCTTGAGTGCAAAGTGATGGCTTCTGGGCTCTCACAATAGAATTCTGTGGAATCCAGGATCGCTTTGACATTTGGGCAGTATACTTTGAACTTATCTGACATTGTTCTCCTGACCTCCTCCCGTGGCATCCAGAATGGCATTGACCCCAAGACAAGGTACAGATAATTAGCCCAGGTGATGATGATGTGGCTTACTGTTGAAGTGCTCACTTCAAAGACTTCAGCAAACACCTTCTCTCTTAAACCAGTGGCTACATGAAGACAATACAGGAAAAACTCATCAATCAGCTTGAGTTTCCGCATTGGCTCGGTTTGGCATTATCTTCTACTGCCTCCATGCCAACTCTGCACACCTTTGACCAGTACACCAGCATGGATGCTGAGGGCTCACTGGAGCTCCAAAACACCATGAAGACTCGCTCAGAGGGAAACCTTGTGTAGTATCTGAAATCCTCATCAGATACACACCACCAGTTGGTTAGGGGCCTGACAATGGAAAGTCTTCGCACCTGCTCCTCCACCTCTTTAATCTTCTCTAGTGCATCGTCCAAGGCACCTGGTGAGAAATGAAACACAAAATCAGCATTGAATGTCATCATGCACAGTACATTTGAGGTGCACGTTTTCCATGATCATACTCATTGATGAGCTGCTGGAGGCAATAAGGCCTGCAGCAATGCATCCTTCTCCATCAATTACTTCTGTTTCTGCTCACCTGATTGATAATCAATTATATGTTGAATAATTTAATTCAGTGGTTCTCAAACTCAGTCCTGGAGGACCACTGTGTATGCTAGTTTTCATTATTTCAATCCCAGAATTCCTTTAAGCTGTTGATTTGTCTGAATTAGTCCTTTTTTTTTTTATCTAACTTCACATAATGAGAGAAATGCAATGCCTGCCATGGGAAATTAAAGCCCCATGTCCATATTATGTTTATGCTGCAATACAAGTAATTACACAAGGTCTAATATATTTACTGATCCAAGTCAAACAAAAGTTCATTATTGAGCTCCTATTAGGTTGCTGCACAGTGCACACAAGTCTAGAGTTTGTAATTTTTTAATACAGTTAAACAGGAGTGAGTCATGTACATTTGCTTTGCCTTCTAACTCCCCATTATGAAATAAATGGTTCAATTTAGTGATCATGCATCAATAATTATACTAATTAAGAGTCAACTGATATTTTGAAAGTTATTGGTATATCTGTTAACATTTCTGTTTAATTATTCTGCTCTTTTCCATACAGCATGATGTGAATATGAAACTTTAATTGTGCATAGCATGCATTGACAATACTGCTTAACCCTTTCGCAGGCAAATTTTGGCCCAGATGCATACCCCCACGGACGGATTAATTTTGGGTTTTTACCAAAATATGATTGTTATTCAAAATAACAATAAAATAACACCAAATCTCATAATAAGTTTCCCATAACTGATGTTTTTATGTTTTAATCCTCTCCAGAATCGCTAAAATCGTTTGGATCCAAGTCACTCCCGCTCTCTGGATATTCAAACTCATCGTCAGAGTCATTCAATAAAGCAATAACTTCATCCACGTTGTATTTACGTTTAGAAACACGGCTAGAATGCCGGCTATTTGTACTCGTCGATGCCATGTTCACATGTCCCACAATTTGACCGGGAAGTAGTCTCGTATTTAGCGTTTTTAGGAAATCCCATGCCTCGTTCACGGCTAAAAATACAGTGCTGGGTGACCTGAGAGACAGCCAATGGTAATGAGTGTAACTAACAAGGGAATTCCCGCAATCGGGGAATTTAAAGAAGACTTTATAAAACACGTTGGTTAAAACAACAAAAATGTCGCTGTGCCTGCGAAAGGGTTAAAAGGGTAATGAAGGAAAATTAATTACTCATTAAATTCGGGGGTTGCATTTGTGGTTGGAATGAAAACCTGCATACACAGTGGTCCTCCAGGACCGAGTTTGAGAGCCACTGATGTAAACCAATATGGAGCCTATAACAATTAAGAAATTACAATGTAAAGTGACAACATTTAAATCACGGGAGCGATATTGCTCTATAAGGCAATAGTCCAGCTAAATGCAAAAAATCCAAAACTTGCAGACTTCAATCTCTCGATTCGACAGCACATGAAATCATAAAATGACGCCCACTTCCCTGTAAATGTTATAAGCCTTCAAAAGAACACAACTGAAGAGGAGTAAAGTTTGGCAATATGGAACCAAGCCTGACAGTCAGCCTAAACTTTGACTCTGATCAACCGCGTAAAATAATTTAGCTCAGCAAATTTGCGCCCTACCATGAGGTAACGATACCTGAGTGCAGAATCTTTCCAAGACATGTTGACGTTTACCCACATCGTATTTTCGCATATTTAACTCGAAATTTAATTTCATCTTTGCAAAATGCAAAACGTCAGCTATATGAAGACATCTAACACATTTGCAAATAAAAGCATTCAATAACGACAATGTCCATGACACAAGTTAGTTTTACTTAAGTATAATGTCAGTCCTAATTAATCAACTTAACATACATGATCCAATACCAGATACCTAGCTAGCAAACACTGTCAAGCCAGCATGCAAGATGACGCGAAATGATAGCTGGCTACTTAGCATAAGCGCTAAGGGCAGTGGGGAGGATGACGCTTACTAGCCAGTTAAATAGCTGGAGGTGGAAAGAATTCCTTGTGCAACCTACACGGTTTTTCATTTGCTGGTGTGTCACTAACATGGCTTGGTGCCATTTTATGCTCTTGCCACATCTAGCTGCACTTAGGGCTGAGCGATATGGACTAAAAGTCATATCTTGATATTTTTTAGCTGAATGGCAATACGCGATATATATCGATATTTTTTTTGCCCGTGAACCAGGTTTACAGTTCTAAGGCTATTTGACCATGACTTCCAGTACGCATGCGCAGTTATATCATTTTCGGACTTGGTTATATGTGTAGGAGTAGGAAAAGGGGTCACTTGGGATTTTTTTCCATTCTGATATTAATGGGGTATCTCAGTGATATCTCATTGATAGTGATATCCCAGCACTACTGTACTGTCAATTTACAACGCTTTGCTGTGACAAATTTACCCAATTTTGTTCTCAAATTTTTCTCAAAATGAAAAACTTGGATCACTCTTTGATTTTGTTGGAGAATCTCAATTTTCATAAAATGACCCAAGTGACCCCTTTTCCTAGTCCTGCACAGACATATCTGTAGGCTTGTTACTCTCATTTCTAGGTGAACGTTGTTATTTGGCTAACTAGCACCATTTGGTTAAGGAGAGGTACTGAATGAATATTTGTGAATATAGTTCGTTTGCATACAAGCCATCGGTAGTCAACTACTTGGTTTTCTGTGGATTTAAAATCAGCAAAAGTTTGTTCAAATGCGAATGAGTGGCGAAGTCACTGCATAAGCTTTAAGCAATAAGACCGCTGGCTATTTGCGCTTGAGCTTATCAACTATAAACTATATGCTTCTCAAGCTCAGGCTAGGGCGCACGCCAGTTGCAGAATAGACACTTGCTAGGAGGAGATGCGCGGTTCTCAACAGCTTTGTTTACTACCAAACAAATTTAATTTCCATTTGCACCTTAGTGGTTGCAGATTCCCATCTGCGATATCAGAGCATTGCGCTAATTCCATGACTGTCTCTCATTCGCGTTTGAACGAACGTTTACGGATTTTAAATCCACAGAAAACCGAGTAGTTAATTAACGGTAGCTCGTTTGAAAACAAATTATATATATATATATTTACTGACCAACCACTCTTCTGCTGTGCACTCCGTCTCCATGTTGTCGCTGAGTGTAGGTGAGAGTGGAGGGGGGAGGGGGGAGGGCTTATGGTCACAGAACGAGGGAGGCGGAGGTTGTGCGTGTGAGACAGGGACACGGAGAGGGAGAGGAGAAATAGGTGTGAACTTGAGGCCCATGTATTGTCATTTTAACGCAAAATGAACCATATCAATACAAGCGATATTGTCCCTTGTTATATTTTGTTTAGAAATGTATCGATATATATTAAAATACCGAGATATCGCCCAGCCCTAGCTGCACTAGAAATTAAACTCTACATTTTCTTAACTGGATGTACACCTGATGTTTTTACACAACCGAATGTATCTCTGGATACCCAAACATCAGTGTAAGTCAAAAAAGGACCAATTTCGTTCGATATTAGTGAAGATTGAATACGGAATTCTTTCCGCTAGCGCATGAGCTAGCAGGCATTAAGTGTGTTTGATGCCTGAGTAGCCACCACACCAAAACATTACTCACCTGGAGGTGGCCGGCTGGCACAGTCGTGGTCGTTCGCCGCAGTGCCCTCCTCCACCCATGCTGTCTTGCTTCTCCGCCTGCAGTCCAGCGTCCATGCCCTCTCCTCTACCAAGACGTGCCCTGGCTCTCTCGTATAAGGACTCCTGTGTGTCACTCTGCCCCCAGTTGTTCCACAGAAACTTAGACAGAACAGCATGCTCCCGAAGATACTTGCGACTAGACTCGTGTGTAAGGATGTCAGCATCCTCGAAGTGAAGCGAACAAATGAAAGTGTTGTTCCGCCTGACGAGGAAATCTGGCCCCTCATCCCTCCTGATCAAATGAATCCACTTTCTTTTAATCTCTTCTCTAGTTGGAAAACCGTGGAAAGAAAGGTAAGGCTGTTTTTTCGTTAATTACTGCACAGAGGCACGCAGCAACGCTGACTACCATGGGATTACGCCATGGCTATGATCACCGGAAGAAAGAGAAGCGCACATCTGTTTTACAGACCCGGAAATGTGAGATAGGATAGGCCTATTCACCTCTTCTGCGATACATTTCAGCCTTGACGGCACAGGTCAGCAAGCAGCAGAAACGTAGCCAGTTAGCTAGCCAAGTTCGTTCCTGCAGTTGCTGCCTGGCATATCCATGACCAAAGCGCAAAACCTGCTATCTGCAGAATTTTTCTGATTGGCGGATTTCACTTTGGATGAACGGCCTTCCTTGTTCTCATCATCCAAAGTGAAGTCTGCCAATCAGAAAAATTCTGCAGATAGGAGGTTTTGTGTTTTGGTCATCAATATATACTGATTTTTAAAGAGATGTCAATTGCGACAGATTCCATGACATTTACAAGCCGGTACACATAGTGAAATTGTGTCACGCAACATTCAAAGGCGATTCAATTAAAAAGAAATTAATGTTAACTTCCCTTTATCAGACGTCAGTTCAACACTCAGTTTTCCGTCGTAGAGCGCTTACAGTGGGAGAGAGGGACTTGTGCGTGTGTACATGCTGTCAGTCCAAGTCAAACCCACCAATAGCTGCTCTCCTCTCATTTGTCAGCGTAGACCCGCCCATTATGTCCACTTCAACTTGAAAGCAAAGATCTCTGTTTCGTAGCCAAAACTTTTCAACTCGCATGCAAAGAGGACTATTTCGTCACCAAAACTTTTCAACTCGTAGGCAAAGAGAGCGGATTCATAACCAAAACTTTTTGACTCGAAACAAAGAGGACTGATTCGTAACCAAAACGTTTTGTGTTTGCAAAAAAGTCTGCTTCAAAAGCAAAATTCTCACATCTGTAACCAAATTCACTTAAACTGTAACCGATAATTTGCCTTTTTTTACTTACATATTCCAAATTTGGTCTCAAAACTGGTTTTTTTTGCTTGCATGATAAAGACACAAAAATACCCTCATAGGGCCAGGGGTTCAATATAAAAGGCAAATAAAGTGGGACTGACTGAGACCACAACCCAAGAAAACCAAACTCAGCACACCCTGTGGCTCTCCAGGACCAGGGTTAGCTATACTCCTACACTAAGGGAATAATAAGCCAATCAATCAATTACCAGGAGCCACCCGCAAGACTCCCAGAGCCAATTAAGCAGACTTGCAGGTTGTGACAGCAGTCTACGTGGAAACCAAGATTTGTCAATGTGGTTGGATATTTAGGATAGTTCTATTGCAGACAAAGTAGAAGTACAAAGTAAAGATAAAAGTTTATAGGGCACGGGTAGCAAGCCCTGGTCCTGGAGAGCCACAGGGTGTGCTGAGTTTGGTTTTCTCCACCCTATATAAACCTAAGACACCAGGGCCCCATTTCAGACAGCGGGGTTAGGGGTAACTCTGAGTTTGTTAGCTCAGAGTTGCAGGAAACTCTGAGTTTTCCAGTTCACAATGCGAGTTCAGTCCAACTTTAAGCCAGTTTCCACAGCAAAATACTCCATGAAGCTAACCTGCTCGCTGGCAGTTTTCTTCAAGTTACCCAGAGTTTCTACTCCTCAGACTGCAGAGAGAGGAGATGTTAGACATGGTGTGTCCGTTCTTTGAAGAGACAGAGGACATTGAAGTGCAAATACTGAGAATAATTCTACGTTAGAAGAGAGTTATCCGACCATGTTTGGAAGTTTTATCGTTTCCAGATGAATATTTGTTTGAGCGTTCCGTGTCTCGTGGAATCTATAATTTATTTCTACATAATTTTCAGCCCGCATATTGCTTGTGCAAGGACATTCTCTCAGTTCAGAACAAATTGAGTAGCTCTTCTTTTTTTTTTTTGAAAATGGCAGTTTTCATGATCATTTTGTTTTATTACGGAAAGAAACAACCACGACTTCATTCATTAAAGGCACAGTCAGTTTCTACCACGAGTCAGCTCTTCAAAGTACAAAAGGGAGTTCCCAATAACGTAGGTTAATGAAAAGGGCCACTCCCAAAGCGCCTTGCCGCCTTCCTAGTCGTCCTTACGCCTATATATACCTCCTGCATTGCCACAATCCCCACTCGTCTCAATTCTACGCTGTTCACTCGCTAACCAGACAGCTAGCGCACAGCAAGAGTTCGCTTACCCGAAGCACGAAATCCGAAATCCTACTGAGTCCCTCAGACGCAGAATAAATCATAACCACGCTTCTCCCCAAGACCCATTATTTACGACCGACACCAGGGCCGTAGCCACTCGTCTCTGGTTCCTGTACCATTTCCGTCACATTTCGAAGTGGGCAAATATTCCATTTAATTACATATTTGACTGCTCTTCTCGCCTAAGGTTGGCCAGCACAGTATCCAAGTGTGGAGTGCCGGCCCATATGATTGATATCGTCAGCCGCTCGACATCACACTTATATGCACACTGTATTTGCAATAATGTTGATGACGTATTTTCGCCATCCGGGGACGCCCAATGTTTGCACAATCACAGACCAAGTCCAACATCACATTTGCCCCGATCTCCTATCCGCAGTTCCACCCAATACTCTCCTCCACTTTGGGAGTGGTCCAGAATTCATTAAATAATGAATAACTCTCTGGAGAGTTTTTAATTCTTCACAACACATGTTGGAAAGTCTGGTAATTTGCTGTAATGAATGATCAGCAGTTCATATGTTCAATTAATTCTAAGTCAAAAGACCTCAAGACAGAACAACTAATGTTTTAAAATGTGAAAATTAAAGTCTCTGGAATTATCATGTTATTTGCATCAGCTTGGAATGAGAAAAGAGATTCCACTTGTATAATCTTAAATAAAACAAGGACAACTTAACTTGCATTTTTAAAATTTCTTTGCTTCCTGCAAGAACAAATGCAGTAGCCTAGTTAATATTTTGTATGTTGTTCAAACAAGTAAAATCATCCACCTGTTATCCCCTCATCCACCTGTAACTGATGCTCCAGCATTTGGATTTCTAATTTAGTTTTCTGCATTCGTAATTCAACCTTCATTTGGTTGTTTTTTTTAATACTCTCGCATTGACTCGGTCAGCGATTTTCTGCCGCACAAACTCACGCTCTATTGCAGCGGCAACTGTACTTTTTTTTAAAATAAGAGTTCGTACTCAGCATATGCCTTTATTAATTTGTCCAACTCTGCTGGAGAAAAATCAGACGTGCGACTTTTTTTCTCCACCGTTGCCATGGTGAATCGTTTATCTACATTCCATTGATGAGGGCTTTTAATATCCTCGTGCACATGCCTGACTCTGGCGTAAGTTAACTCGAAGTTGATTGAACGAAGTATTATCACCTGTTCTTAACCTGAAAACTCAGCGGTCAGCAACTCAGAGTACGTCAACTCACAGTTACAGAACAAACTCAGAGTTTGTTTACCCTGCTTTCTGAAACTGGGCCCTGGTGAGATGAGTTAAGCGTGTTATCAACTGCTTTAATTCAACAATGAAGTGCTGAGTAACATCAAAAACCAGCAGACACTGTGGCTCTCCAGGACCAGGGTTGACCGCCACTGCTTTAACCATTAAAGGGGACCTATCATGCTGATCCTTCTTTTAATACATATAAGTAATTTCATAATGTTGGATGTCCATACTCAACCTCTGAAAAGTTTCTAAACATAAGATACAGGGGTTTTGCCGTAATCCAAGAACGTGATTTTGTGAACGTGATTTCCTCTCTGAACAGCTCCTCCCGAGATCTTCAAGAGATCTGGGCAAAACCCGACGTCAGGTTGTGCCGTCGAATGAATACAGACCTAGCCAGAGCCAATCACGGCGCTGGACCTGCCCACACCGGAAACTATTCTAGCAGGCACAAACAACCGCGGATCATACTATGCCTTAGTAGCATCTACACTTCCAGAAATACAAAAGAAGAACCGCAGATCATTTGAGGTGCAGTTTTGTCAGTATCTCTCCCAAAGCTGCTTGTCCGTTTACTTTTGGACGTGAAGAAAAGCACCCATTTCTCTTTCAAAAGACGATGCCTCCAGAAATCAGCGGGTAGCTTTTTTGTTTGCTAGCAGCAAACAGCCACGGCCAAAGGGAACGTTGGCAGTTTGTGCTCAGCATTTCACCAAAGACAGCTTTGTCAATAAAGGATAATTCGATGCTGGATAAGCGTTTCAGCTGTTTCTCAAACCTGAAGCAGTTGCATCGATCAAGCGCTCGGAGCCACAAGCTGTAAGTAACGATATAACAGCAAATAATGTAAGTGAAGCTAATGTGTTACGGGTGGCTAGCAGGACCGCTAACGATAGTTAGCACTAACAACTGGCCTCAAACGCAGGCTTTGTAAAATATCTGAAGATAAAGCCTGGAACAGTCGCGACTGTCCGTGACTCACAGATGCAGAAGCTGTAAGTTGCTTTACGGCATAAGCCTCCCTGACGTGATAGCCAGTTGATTGTGGCTGTAGCACTGCGGCTAACGCAGCCAAGTTACTGTGGCTAATGTTTGTGTCCTAAATATGCAAGAGTAATATCAGGGGAAATTCAACAGAAAGTGTGTGAACATAAACCTCATTTGAAGCTAACTTTTTATACTTGTTTGTAATTTGGATGCTTGGTACAACTGTCCACGGTAACGGAACTTGCTGTCTGTCAAACCTGTACTGGTTTGTAAGGGTTTGTCTCTGTGGTTGTTATGACCGCTCGGTTACCAGCTATTGCATGTTAGTTTGCGTGCAGTGCTAATTAAAAATGCTCCTGGTTAACTTATTTGCAGTAATTGTGATTGGTATGCTTGTGTTACTTCGGTAAGCATCAATGTTGCAGTTTCATCATAACATTGCCCGATTGTAGCCACTACAGTTGGTGCTAACCCAACTGGTGCGGTATGTGTACGCAGAGTTGGGCTGAATAGGCTGCAGTTAGACCAGATGTAGGTTTGCTGCTTGTGATCGCTTCACTTATCCATGACCAAGGTCAGCTGGATACTTCGTCAATATCTGGGCTAGCTCTCTGATACCACCACGGACAAACGATTTCTCTTATGGCATAATTTCATCCCCCTTTAGAAATTGTTCTGGCAAATAAAAACCCGAAAAAGGCAGAGATTGAATAGGAAATTCTTTCCTGTAGAAGTGATTGATTCGCTAGCTCCACATAAGCAACTGTCCAAGCTAACGGAACTTACGGTCTGTAAAACCTGTTTTATGTTCATAACATAACCGAGCTCTCTATAGCTGCCGTGCACTATCCATAAAGCTGCTTTCACATCGGCCGGGAAACGAATTTTTCGCGCGACAGATTACATTCAAAGTCAATGCAAAGACACGAATACACGCGTTGTGGGCGCGTTAAGCCACTTTCACACTGGATGCAAAACGTATTTTTCGCGCGACAGATTACATTTAAAGTCAATGCAAAGATGCGAGTACACGCGTTATGGGCGCGTTAAGCAGCTTTCACACCAGACGGGAAACTAATTTTCCGCCCGACAGATTACATTCAAAGTCAATGCAAAGACGCGAATACACGCGATATGGGCGTATCAAGCAGCTTTCACACCAGATGCGAAACAAATTTGTTTGCAAAAAAGTCAATGCAAAGACAATGTATTGACTTTGAATGTAATCTGTCACGCGAAAAATTTGTTTCGCGTCCGTTGTGAAAGCGGCTTTTTGAGCCAATTTCCTGCGAGCAAACGCTGGTCATTTTGACGCAATAAGAAAACCATTACCATGGGCAATTTCCGGAAAGGCTGTTTAGCCTGGAGCTTTCGCTCCTCCGTCATATACCAGCGCAGAAGTCGTTCGTTACTCCACGCTAACGACACACCACAGTTATGCACACGAACCAGCAGGTCATAATACACACCGAAGCAGTCGATAAGTTATTGGTCCACTTTTTGCTGCTCCTCACTGTCCATGTTTCCCTCTAAACTCAAACCCACCGGATTTCTACGGTCTCCGATCTACACCTGGGTATGTCGACCCCTTCTATAAATGTGTCTGCATGGGGTGCATTCTAGCTTTCCCTGCATCCTAGCTATAGAGTAGAAAAACCGCTGTACTCACCATAGTTGCCGTAGGTAGATAGCAAATTAGAGCTTGAGCTGCCAGACTTTTGCACTGCGTCCTCCACTTTCGCTGTTGCGTTTATTAGAACAAGTTCATTTCATTAGATCTATACACACTTACTGCGTTTGATTGCGTTATTTGCAATTCGATTCCTTATCAGATGGCAGACATGTCTCAGTTTCACTCTGGGGAGGCAGACCCGGAAAAATGCGTTCTGCTGCCTCGTCCGGCCCAGATCCGCCCTCCACAGAGCTGGCCACTTAGAAGAAAATGGGCACACGGGGAGTGGGGGCCATAGCGGAAGAGCCGCCTCAACAAGGCGTTTCAGGCAGAGACTACAATGGACTACAAATGGGTTTTTTTGAGGATAGCAGTATGAGCCAAATAAGGACTTTTTTTGGACTTTGAAGAATGGAGTACTTTAGGGGAGTCAAAGATCAAAATGTAAATTTGGAAATATAGCATAATAGGTCTCCTTTAACTCAAAAGGCTCAGAGCGACTCGGCGAAATTGTGGCATAGCGGTATTGTGGTTCAATTCTGCCCGCTGCTGGACTTTTTCCTGGCCTCAGTATTATCATTGTGGGGATTAAGATTATTACCACTGCCTCCACACTCCACATTTCCGTGTGGTCGATCTGGGCCGCCATGTCCTTGACTTTTTCTTTCTTCTCCGGAATGGCTTGTTTATTTGTCGCAAGCTGCTGATTACCATCTAGTTTGAACTCGATAAATTCTTTTCTCATGTCACGTTTGATTTCTTCTTTGAAGGTTTTAAGGTCCTGCTTAAGTTCTGACTTGAGTCAGCTAATCTGTTTACTTATAGTTTCTAGTCCCATGTGCACCGTTTCCGTTGTAAAGTCGTCGCAATGTTGGTCTTCTCCCCGCATGTCGTCCTCAGTTTGTTCTGCCTGATTTAAGTTTTTTCCCGGTTTGTCTGACGTCTCCCTTCCTTTGCCTTTGTGTGCCTCCTTCATAATCTTAGCACCATAGACTCTGTTATCCTTGAATCCAGTTTTGGAGGGTCTTAAATACGTTAACTCACGGAAGCAAAGTGCTCAGCCCACCATCACATTCTGTAGCAAACGGGGAAGTACGAACATAGGCCTATTTATAAGTTAATTATTTTTTCTGTCCTGAATTTACCCATTATTTCATCGCTGTTGGATCGCATGGGGAGAGAAGGCATGTCTTCAATTGCCAATGGATCATCTATCTATAAAGCAAGAAGCGTCTGTTTGTTTATCTGTCTGTGTGTCTGTGTGTCTGTCCGTGTGTCTGTCTGTGGCTCGCATATCTCTCTGACTGTTCGTCAGATCGGCCTAAGCTTTTGGATATGGCTTACGCATGGCACGATGGTGTGCATCCTTCATTTTGCAGGTCTTTGCATAAATTTTCACTCCCCCTATGGGCACTTGCACTACTTGGATGAAAAAGCCAACTGACCCTTGACTTGACGAGTTCATGTGTTGACCAAAACATGTCGCCATTGCGCTTTCCAACGAAGCATGTTACCTGTCACCAGAGCGGTAGATAACTCAGAGTGGTGCCACTTCGTTGCTAGACTGCTCACGTGGTTCGTGGGGAAGCGCTATAGTTCCAAAAAAGTGCACGCTGTCATGATCTCCTATGGGACATGGTGTGCATCCTTCATTTTGCAGGTTTTTGCATAAATTTTCACTCCCCCTACGGGCACTTGCACTAGTTACTATAATTGGAGAGCATGTCAATAAAGGAAAATGATTGAGAACTAGTCAGGACTAATTGTTATAAAGAAATGTTCTGAAGCCTCCAGATTTCCAGTTCTAGCGCCGCCACTGCCACTCAGGAAACAGCTCCGTTAACTGCGGCCTGGAGTTCAAGTATCCACAATATGCCTTTATTTCGGGATAAGAAGCATATTGTGCTTTGGAGAAAGGGCAAGAGCACAATCTGCTGTGAGCTGAAGGGGAGAAATGTTTCTGATAAGAAAAGTGAAATCAGGCATTTCTTCTTTCTTTTCCTGTTGTGAAGGCATGGAAATACAATCCCGTGTCTTTTGCTGAGTTGAAATTGAAGCCAACAGCGGCAAAGTACAGCATATTCTCAATACAGGTTGTCGATTATTCGACAGTGATAATAATGACTTATACAAATTATAAAAATGTATATGTATGTATACATATACATGCATATACAAATTTCCCACGCAAAACACTGGGGATTTGCTGACGTGACATCACTAATGGCAAATGCCGAGCAGTGCTGGGAAAATATGCCTACGGTTACCAACGATCGGAAAAAAGCAGATTTTGATTATTTAAGTCAATGTGTGGAGTCTTTAATGTATTATTTTACCAAAATCTAGATTTCTAAACTAAAAATACCTCCAAAATGTTTATATCTGCAGTTATTTATCCAATAATTTAACAGCTGCTCAGATCACCTTCTATTTATTAGGTCCTTCTCCCTTTTTCCCCCACCCTGAACTCAGCCGAACTGTTAAGTTAACAGCAAACTGCATCCATGGATTCAGGTGGAACAAGCAATGACACGAGATTCCTCTGACTCATGTGATGAGTGACCCTCACTTCTTCATACAGTGAAGATGCACTACCAATCACAGAATGGTTGTATAATTGGAGGATTACGGAGTCAGTGTATCTTTGAGTTGTGCAGCTGCAGATGTCTGGCAAGCCGCTCGCGAGCAATGCGACTAACAAACTTTACACAGGTCTAAAAAGTAGTTTCACTCAGGTGAGCTCCAACTCCCGACCACTGGGCTCCCAAGATGAACTTCAAGTTCTGTGAGCTCGCTTAGAGGCCCTATGTCATAAATTCAGTCGATGCCATCTGCCGTGGAATATTTCTGTTTTTTTTAAATCATAATCCAGTTTGCACACATGATTAAAATATTACAACGGCCATTTAGAATGACCTTTACAAATGCTAACGTACATATACAGTAAAAAAGCTGGCCGCGAGGCCCACGGTCTCCTGTCTCTAAAATAAATATGTACCCTGTGACCTTAAAGGAGGTCAATTCTGTTCAACGTGAAAGTGGATATTTTGTAAAAGATGGTGAGGAACTGGATCCATAAAATTTGACCATCAGGTTAAAGAGAATGCCGCAAAATACCACTGTGAACAATTTTGAGCTTTGAAAATCAAGTTTGAAAAAAATTGGTCAAGTACCAGTGTTTGACCTGGTAATTGCAAGGTCAAATAATAGGTCAAAGGTCACTGATATTAAATAGGAAACTGGTTCATAATGTAATCTTCTTATATGCACAACATGGGGTCTTTAATCAATTTTCTTCTCGAGTTATCGTGTTAACGCCACTTTTCGGACGGACAGATGGACACACGCAAGCATGCATGGATGGATGGGGTGCATTCCTATGTCTCCCTTTTGCCAGAGGCGACGGGAGACAAAAAGAAAGTAAAAATGTGAATGATAAATGTGACAGTGGGCTGCAACATTCGTAGTTGTAGTTATGAGAGCTAATGTGGTCCCTAAAGCATACATTTAGGTCCACAAGTATTTGGACTGAGACACAATCTTTTTTTACACAATTTAATTTTGGCTCTGTATACCACTACAGTGCATCAGAAATGAAGATGTACTTAAAGGGCAGATTTTCAGGTTTAGTTTAAGGATTTTTCAAACAATTTTATTTTATGTATCTGTGAAGGAATTACAACCATTCTCATATAGAACCCCCAGTTTTAGGGGTGCAAAAGTATTTGGACTAACTACCATTATCATGAATTTAGTTCCCATTTTTCCTACATGGTGGCAAAGCCTTTGCCGTCAATGACTGCCATAAGGCTGGAGCTCATGGACAACAGCAGGTGCTGGGTTTTCATCCCAAAAGTCCCTCTGCCAAACCTTCCGTGCAACTTTCTCCAGTTCATGCTTGTTCACGGAGCATAGTGCCATCAGTTTTGCAACCAGCAAGTGAAACGCATGCCCCTTTGGATTCAGGAAAGGCAACTGACTTGGCTACAGAACATTTTATTTATTTTTTTTTGTTGGGTCAACAGTGTGCTTTGAATCGTTGCTCATTTGCTCTGTGAAGCACCATGGAATTAGGTTTGAAGCATTTAATTGAATCTGAGCAGATAACATGGCTCAGTAGAATTCGGAATTTATCTGGCTGCTTTTGTCAGCATTCACATCATCGATAAATACGAGAGAACTGATTCTACTGGCAGGCATAAACACTTGCACAAGACCATGCATCACAGATGAGGTGGTATGCTTTGAATTTTGAGTGCTTGAGTGCTTATCTTTCTTTGTCTTATCTGGCTATAGGATATTATTCCAGAATGGTATGGGTTTTTCTTTTTAGATGTTTTTGAAAAACATTCTAATTTTGAGTCTTAGCAGTGCATTGCTTGTAAACCGTCTGTATTTACTCTGGTGAAGCCTTCTCTAAATTTTTGATACAATCTCAGATATAATCACTTGGAGAGTGTTCTTAATCTGGGCCCGTATTCACAAAGCATCTTATCTTACCGCTAGGAGTACTCCTAAGTCGCACTAAAACATTTTATGTAGGAGTAAAATCTTAAAAGTAATTCACAAAGCCGCTGAGAGCAACTTTTAGTTTTAACTGGTAACTCCTAGACTAGGAGTAGCTCTGAGATAGGTGGGAGTAAATCTCCGTCGCTATGTATGACGTCAATTCTCATGCATGAGTCTTGGGACAATGAGCACGGTAATTGGTTGTTTTGTGACAGGGCGGCCCATTGAAAAAAATATCCCACATACAACCCATGGAGGAAAAAATGAGGAAATAGTCTAAGCGGCTGGTTTGTCCCATAAAATAAAATGTGGAACACTCCTGAAAATGCACTATTAGCAGTCCCCACGTATCACGCTCAAGGCAAATAAACATACATTGGAAAGACATAGTTGTAAAAACACCAATAGCATAAAACAAGTCAATAATAAAATGCGTCATTTGCCCCAATAATTAGAAAATTATTACCCAATGAGAATATGTTGCGATCATTTAAAAGTCAGCCGTTCAAGTTTGTTTGCCCTAAACTGTCATGGATGAAAGTTAAAAAAGGACGCGAAAGCCCAACTGGAGCCAAGACCAGTTATTGCTGCTGGCCCAGTTGGTGCTGGAGCGAAAGCATGTAATCAAAGGGAAATTTGGCTCGGGGTTGAAAAGCAAATCCAAGCGGGATGCGTAGGATAATATCAGCATACAGATCAATGCTGCATTCCCCTTGGAGTCTCGGACGGCAGACGACTGCGAGAAGCGGCGGTATGGGCTGCAATCGCAGGGGAGGTCCGAGATTGCAGCCTATAAACGGGCTATCGTTCAAACAGGAAGGCATACTAAGCTTGTTTGTAATTTATAGCCTACAATTTAAATATGTATAAAAAATATGACAAAGGCTGGTATTATTATGATGATCTATTAAATGTAACCCTCGCTCATTAGCCTAATAAAATAATTCATGCATAGCAGGAGGAGGTACAGCACCAAAGCCACTGTCCCCTAGCAAGTGGCATCCCGCAGGCACATAATGCCTGTCAAATAATTGGCATAAGCTGCTTTCCATTAAAATGCAAGAGTCGTGCGTGCATGGATCCTGGCTATTTCGCAACCATGTCCAAAATATTGTATTCGGCATCAAATACTATCTGGGTGTTGATGGAATGAAACTCTTTTCTGTTTAGAAATACCTCTTCATCTTGGGTTGGAGAAATAATTAGAAAATGGGTCCCGTCAACAGCACCGATGATACCGGGCATACCTGAGATGGGCATGAATTCAGGTTCGATTCTGTGTTGTTGGCGAATGTCCATTGGAAACCGGATAAACTGTCGGATGATATGAGGTTCACAGAGTGCATTCATTGATTGTTGAATTGAGTGACTGACAGATGATTGTAAAATCCCTAAATTGTCCGCGTTGGAAAGTTGCATTTTTCTGGTGGCCAAGTAACGAAGTGTTGTCAAACATTTTATTTCGGGGCTTATTGGGTTGTTTTTCATGGTTGGAGACGTCACGTAATTCTCTCCCTCACCAAGTCAACAACAAATAAAATCCCTTCACGGTTGATCCGATATCTTTTCAACAACTGCGCATTATTCAGAATTTCCAAGTCATTCCGTCTTTCAACAGCAGCAGCCATTTTCCGATTCTTTGTGAATAGGTTTTAGCCAGCTAGGAGTCCTCTTGAGTACTTTTAAGCTCTCCCAGACTTAGGAGCTACTTTTAGGCCTAAAATGCTTTGTGAATAACACTTAGTTAAAATAATTTGGAGTCCTAAATTTACGACTGACATGCCCATTCTTTTTAGGAGTTTATCCTAAGTGCGGCAGTTAGGACCTACTTTTAGCGCTAAGATGCTTTGTGAATACGGGCCCAGGCCTACTGTTGCCAAGGAAATTTCCACCAGGGCAATAATTACTCTGTCGTCCACCACAGTTGTTATCTGTTGTGTTCCGGACCTTTTGGTGTTCCTGAGCTTACAGGAACATTCTTAATCTTTAAGAATTAACCAAGTAGTTGCTTGGACCACACCTTTATTTAACCTTTATTTAACCCTCTATTAACCACCGTAGCATATCTGCTACATAAAGTGAAAGGGTTAACAGCCTGGACACCCTGCTGGTTTTGTTTCTTATTTCCAAATAAACATTTGAGAATAACTTGAATGGTCCGTCAAGTTAAAATTTTAAAATTAAAAAAAAAATTTTAAATTTAAATTTAAACATTTTTTTTTTTAAACTATTTTTCCAAATATTGGCCCATAATCAATATATTTGCCTAGGAAAATGATTTTTACACAATTGGAAATGGGTTTGGTTAATAGAGGGTTAACCAGGAAAATCACCTGATGTTTCTGCGAGTCTGATGAGGCCTTGATTCACTGGCAGGAGCAGCCCTTTGGAATTTATTTTGAGAGTTACAGCTATACAATGCAAATTCACATGCAAATTTTAAATCGACTGAATACATTTTATCTGCTTAATTCAAAATAAAATAATTGGAGAATAAAATATACCCGGACTTTCAACATGACTAATTACTTTTGGTCTTTTAAAAAGAGTGAGGGGGGACCAAGGATAAAAAGTGCTATGATTTCTGTATAATTCAATAATTTTGGACGAAAATACCACCAAGCTGAAAGTCAACATTATTTAGTTTGATCTCAAATATGGTGCGGTGGACAGAAAAAGGGGGAAAAAAACTGAATTTAGTTATGACTAAGCCCACTCACAACCAATATTCCTCTGGAGTTTTTTTTTTAAATAACAGGAGGCGTACTCTGAAAAAACCGACAAGCATCTGAGGGGCTTCATCAACAGGTCCATCTGCTATTGGATCTGAAATTTAAATTTGTTAAAGTCTCAAAAAATTGCTTTGTGATACAACTTTATTTCCAGACCCAGGAGGGGTCACCTTACACTTACTTGTTGACTGATATACCTTTTACAAACATGCTTGCATGGTACAATTATCTGCATGCACCACCATGGACCAAGAACACAGGAATTACCGTAGTAAATCCCTTCTTTGCATTAAGAAGCACCCTGTTCTTGATCTCTTTATCATCCATCTGCACGGATGACAAATGGCATGATAATGCCTCTCCTTAGCTCCCACAAGCCCTGGAAGGCACATTGCACTCAATTCAAGGCAAAAATTGATAAAATTCAGTCTTTTTTGTATGTCGTTTCAATGACTTCAGAATCTGAGGTCACCATTTTAGAAACCTTAACTTTTTAATTTACATGACAACATCGGTAAGCATTTATTATTCATTGTTATTGTAATTCAGAACAAACTCATGGCGAATATTTTGTCTCAGGGTACTGTCGTTACTGAGGGTTCTCGCAGTGTGAACAGATGAATGTTCACCTTCACCTCACCTCACCTTCAGCTGAGCCCGTCCAAGCCCTGCCCTCATACCGGTAAAGTATAACCTGGAATTATTTTTACTAAGCATTTCACAGCAGGTAAAGACCACTGGAATTTTTGCTGACATAGGAGGGCCCGGTATGAGAAAGTTAACTAAAACAAAATAACAAATACAAATGGGACTGAAATAGCTGAGATGCTGCAGTAAATATTACATTCCCCCCATGGAATATGATGATATTCCATTTATTTTGTTGATCCAAATGGGAATTTGGCACACCAGGCCAGGAAACAACACAGGAATCTGGACAGGATGCCAAGCAGCAGCTCCAAGCAATTATTGCAAAGCTCGTCTTCTTCAACGAACATTAATTAGTTGTTTTAAATTTGGCGGCCTTTATGTTGGGCTGCCAGGGCCTTGTAGAATAAAATATGAATAAAATAGCTAGTTTTTCTCATATGAAGCAGTTTAACTCCTCATCTCATGCAAGTCGAAATAATAAATTGAGCGCTGTTCGTTGGTGTTCATTCTGCTTGAGTTGAGACAGAGGAAGACGCTGTGGGATCTAAGCTGAAGATTTACTCTTGTCTAAACGGAGTTTTCTGAAAATAATTCGTCTGTTAAGGCTCAAACAGTATTAGAGATTAGACAATTTGCTCCCGAGGTATAACCTTTGTCGCATTAGGGGCAGGGAGAATCTTCCTCCTTCTTTTTCCTCTTTTTCCCCCTGTAACAACTCGGTGAGCAAACAGCCAAATTAAGTCACTAATCTGGTCAAACAAAGGCGACGGGGGTTTTTTGGGGTTTTTTTGGGAGGTTTCAGTCTCCCGGGAGCAAAGTAAGGTAAAGTAAAATAAATTTAAACGCTAAATTTAAAGAATAAATTAAACGCTAAATAATTGTCTAACTAAGTGAATTGTGTGCTATACAAAGTAAAACAGAGTTGTTTTCAAGGACTGAGGTACACTGTCGCCTGCTTTTTCTGTAGCTGATTTAGCTAACGAATTATAGTAAGCTCTCAACGCCAAGAATATATCAAATTACCGGGATATCTAACTACAACCCGGTTTGGTTTCATACTTGGTCGCTTGCCTTTCATACAGTCTTCTAGCCAATAAATATTGACGTTCACTGGGGTTTTTTAGTCCCCTTCGTTGTCTATCCTGACCGCATAAACGCATTGCCAAGCTTGAATATTAACGCAAACCGGGGTTTTTGTCTTTTTCGCATTTTATTATCATCGAAGGGCTCTTCTGATTAAACACATTGCAAATTACGTTATCTTTGTATTTTCCTCCGGTTGCGGTGCCTTGATCAGCTGATTAAAGTTTAACTGCTTGTTTGAGTGCTCAGCGACAGCTTGTTGGGGGAGGTACCGTGTATATTTCGCTCACTAAGTAAACGACTTGTTTATTCGGTCCGTTTTAATTAAAGGGAACCGAGGCTTTACTCTTATCTCGGTTACCCTTGGTTGTATTTGTGGCCAGCTAGCTCGATAGTTACTGTTTGCATTTTTGGCTGGGGATCTGAGATTTAGTATTTAGTTAGTAGGGCAGCAGTCACTTTAGTCGTCCATTCGGTTTGGTTGGAATTTAAACGAAGGCTTTTACCGAGTGCTCCGCCTCCTCCCTCCTCCAGTTTCTCCTGGGCGTAGTAGCCAGTCTTTTTCATCTTGGTTCTCAGCTAAGCCCTGTGATATTTTTAGGTTAAAATATAAATAGTACCGGGACTAGATAAATTCAAGTTTGCTTATTAGGAGTGCTTATTATCCATAGCGTTTCTCAATTTGGTATTTCATTTCTGTTAACTGAAACTAAGCCCCTGTTAAAAGAGGCTTATTATCCATTCACATAGTTTCCCCACGGTTTCTATTGTGACTGCTGCTTAGGGCTTCTCAGGTTAATAAATAAATAAATTGTGGTCCTGAGCTTCTGTCTCGGCATTAGTAAGTTTCTTTGTTATCCAGGGTGAGCGAGGTCATTAGGTAGGGGGTTCAAAATGTGGCCAAAACTATGTGACGGTTGCAGAGTGATCGCACTTTTGGAAAGAGATTTCCAGGGTGGGTTTGTCTGTCACCGGTGCCAGCTAATTGAGCATCTGGAGAGCAAGATCCTTGATCTTCAGGGCCAGTTGGCGGCACGACATAGTTCTCAATCAGTAGAGTTCCTAGAGGAACTAAGTAGTATGTCGTTTAGAGAAATGGTTTGTACGCCAAAGCAGGGTGGTGTGGGGACCCTAGAGCAGGCAGGGCGAGAAAGTTGGGTGACGGTAGGACGTCAGCGCAGGAAAGGGCGTGCACACCGTACAGCCACAGCTCCTCCAGTGGTTGAGGTGTCCAACCGATTCCGGCCCTTGCAGGAACTCGAATTGGCCCCTGACCCTGAGAGTGAGGGGACTGATGAGCAGCAGGGCACCCTGTTGGCCTCTACCCCTCAGAAAAGAGAGTTATTGATAGTGGGGACTCAATACTTAGAGGAATAGACAGTTTAGTCTGTTCGCATGACAAGGAGTCTCAGACGGTGTGTTGCCTGCCTGGTGCCCAGGTAGGAGACCTCCTGAGCGTCAGGGACAAGCTCCTGGCCAGAGCGGGAGGGATCCATTTGTCATGGTCCATGTTGGGACTAATGACATAGGTAAGGGTAGGTTTGAGGTTCTGCAAAGCAAATTTGTTGAATTAGCTGAAAAAGCTTAGGAGCAGATCCTCCACGGTAGTGTTCTCCGGGATTCTACCGGTATCACGTGCAAGCAGAGGGAAGCAGAATTTTATCTGGAGGTTTAACACGTGGCTACTGAACCTGGTGTAGGAAAGAGGGGTATAGGTTCATGGGGCACTGAACTACTTCTGGGACAGGGGTGACCTGTTCAAGCCGGATGGGCTGCACCTGAACCAGAGGGGTACCTTTGCACTGGGTCAGCGTATGTTGAGGGTAGCAGAGAGTTATTTAAACTAGGGACTTGGGGGGCAGGGAGGTTAGAGAGTGTTACACAGAGGGAAATGCAGACTGCCCTGATGGAAGCTGACAGCGTTACATGCACTATTGATGATATATTTTTAAAGCAAAAAAGCGTGGTGAGGGGCTTTGAGCAGCGGGCACATGGGAAATCGAAGGGAAGAGCTGCTCGTGATAACCTGAAATGTTTTTATCTAAATGCAAGAAGCATTAAAAATAAATTTCGAGAACTTGAGGCGTTATGATTAGTGAGGGCTATGACATAGTTGGGATTACAGAGACATGGCTTAGTGAAGAGGATGGAGATGAATATAATGTAGAAGGCTATAAGCTCTTTAGGAAGGATAGATGCAATAGGCGAGGAGGGGGTGTAGCACTCTATGTGAACGAACACATAAATGTGCAGGAAATTCCTGAAATTGAACATTCCTTGCCCTGCGAAGATATCTGGGTCAGGCTCACTGGCAAACACGAGACTGGTTTAAACATAGGTGTATGCTATCGACCACCAGCTTTGGACAGTACAGTCAATGAAATGCTCTTTAAGAGGATTACGCAAGCTTGTAGAGGAGGAGGGACTATTATTATGGGAGACTTAAATTATCCTGGTATTGATTGGGAAAAGGTGAAAGGACAGGGGAGGGGGGAGGAAGAATTTCTAGATGTCATAAATGATAATTTTTTGGTGCAGTATGTTAATAAACCTACAAGAGAGAAGGCAATTTTAGACTTAGTGCTCTGTAATGACCCAGATAGAATTAGCAATGTTGAGGTACGGGAGCCACTTGGGACAAGTGATCACTCTACTATTAATTTTGAGGTTTCATGGGAAGTTAAAAAGGTGTATTCAAAAACAAAAATTTTCAATTTTAGGCGAGCAAACTTTGACAGGATGCGCTCATATCGAAGTGAAATAAAATGGGAGACACTCCTGGACTGTGAGTCTGTAACTGAGATGTGGGAAAGATTTAAGGGGGTTTTACTTGATTCACAATGCAAATTCATTCCAAAGGTGTCCAAAAGTAAGCTGAAAAAGCAGAATCCTCAGTGGATGACCGCAGCTATTCGTAGGAGTTTGAGGGAAAAGAGGAATCTTTATAAGATGTACATAGAGGATAACAATGAGATTACTAAGGCCGAATACTGTAAAATGCGGGCTGTGGTCAAAAAAGAGTTGAGGAATGCTAGAAGACTGTATGAAAGACAAATTGCAGAGGGGGCAAAAACTAACCCTAAGCGCTTCTTTCAGTACTGTAGTAGAAAAAGGAAAGTCAAAGAGCAGGTTAAGTGCATAAAGAATAAAAATGGATCGCTGCTATATAATAACAAGGATATTATGACACCTTAAACGGTTACTTTGTTGAGAATTTTACCTTAGAGCGGGTCTTTATTCGCCAGAGGGCATGTCCAATGCTCAAGATTATTTAGCGGAAATTGAGGTTAGGGATAACGTAGTATTAGACAAGTTGCATAAACTAAAGGCAGATAAGGCGGAGGGTCCTGATGGCTTATATCCTAGAGTGCTCAGGGAAGTTAGTGAGATCATCTTTAAGCCGCTATCCGCCATCTTTAGACAGTCTTTAGAAACTGGAGAAATACCAAATGATTGGAAACAGGGTAATATAATACCAATATATAAGAAAGGGGACCGTGATTGAGCCAGGTAATTACACGCCAGTCAGTTTAACTTGCATTGCGTGCAAAATATTGGAATCTATCATAAAAGATGAGCTGGACTTATTTCTTGAACGTAACAATATCTTGAGGGATAGCCAACATGGTTTCCGTAAAGGAAGGTCATGCCTAACAAACCTTCTGGAATTTTTTGAAGAGGCCACCAAGACTTATGACCAGAGCAGGGCTTATGGCATCATATATTTGGATTTTCAGAAAGCATTTGACACAGTACCGCATAAGAGACTAATTTTTAAAATGAGCTCCATTGGAGTTACAGGAGGTATTCTGAAGTGGATTCAAAACTGGTTGCAGGACAGAACACAAAGAGTGGTGGTCAGTGGTATCTCATCTGAGCTAGGTATGGTGGGGAGTGGCGCCCCCAGGGATCGGTGTTGGGACCCCTGCTGTTCCTCATCTACATTAATGACCTTGATAGGAATATTGAGAGCAGATTAGTGAAATTTGCAGATGATACTAAATTGGGAGGTTTGGCAAATAGTTTGGAGTCCACTAAAGTGATTCAGGATGATTTGGATAGAATCCAGAATTGGGCAGAAATGTGGCAAATGAAATTTAATGTAGCTTAAATGTAAAGTAGTACATGTAGGTAATAAAAACATTAGACGGGATTACTTCATGGGAGGTTTTAAACTGGAATGTGCTCCACAAGAGAAAGATCTAGGAGTGATTGTTGACCAAACCCTCACAGGCTCTAGCCATTGTGCTGTAGCAGTTAAAAAAGCCAATCGGATGCTGGGATACATTGCCAAAAGTATTGAGTTCAAATCCAAGGAGGTGATGCTTCTTTTGTACAACACATTCGTCAGACCACATCTAGAGTATTGTGTACAGTTCTGGGGACCATACTTTAAGAAAGACATAGAGGCTTTAGAGAAAGTTCAGAGAGGAGCCACGAAGCTAATTCCGGGTATTAAAGATGAAAGCTATGAGAAGAGGCTGAAGATCCTTAATCTCTTTAGTCTTAGGAAAAGGAGACTAAGGGGTGATCTGATTGAGGTCTTTAAATATGTTAAAGGGATTAACAAAGTGAATTATGTAGGATTCCTTCAACCAAGTGTTGTTAGTAGAACTCGGGGTCACAAATGGAAGCTGACCAAAGGTAAATTTAGCACTGATATTCGGAAATATTGCTTCACCCAAAGAGTAATTTCGGTGTGGAACAGCTTGCCTGACCATATAGTTGAGGCAGAGACCTTGGGAGTTTTCAAGGGCAGGCTTGACTTAAAGTTAGATACCATTGAGTCACTTGAATATCTGAAGTGATATATTCACAATAGTACAAAGAAACTGGCGAGCCTAGTTGGGCTGAACGGCCTGTTCTCGCCATTCATGTTATGTTATGTTATGTTAATTTTAAACATATTAACCCTTAAATGCCCATCTATTGTAAAAGTTGAAAGAAAAATCGATGTATTCTGTTAATACTGTTTGTCCTGGGGAGGGGCTAATAACAACCCAATAGCAATGTTTAATTTTTGGCGACCTTTGACCTCATTTTAGTTTGACATATATGTCACTCTAAGTTTCTAGGATATAAAGAGAACTTTTGTCCATCATTGTTTTGGTAGTTAACATATAGCTGAAGTATTAGGCATGGCTTATTTTTCATTAGCTTACTTGTTAGTCTACTTTATCCAGTGATGAATGGGTACTGATCTATCGTGTGGATTCCACCATGGGGGCGGCCATATTGGAAAGGTTAGCTGGTGCAGCCAGTGTAGTGTCAGTTCCACTTTTATGCATCAGATGGCAGCACTGATGGTCTAAATATGTCACTATGGGCTTTAGGTTGCAAAATTTATGTGGGGTCAGTGGTTTTGACAACCCCTAAAATCGTGTGACAAATTTGTCACAGGGGGCATTTAAGGGTTAATTTGGGTAATTATTCAATTTGCATTATTTTTGGGGGGGTGTCTTAGTCTAAAAATGGCTGAATAGGGCTTTAAAAGTGCAATCTTTGTCACCACAATGTGTTTATTAACAGTAAACAAAACAATATGTAAACATTTGCTTGTCCACGTGCGATACATAGTCCTGCCATAATTTCAGTTGGAAAAAAAGAGCTGAATGCCTGCTGGTGGACATTTGATTTTGTAAAGTACAACATTTGTATCATATTTGATACACGAATTTCTGTGACCTTGGTGTCATCCCCATGATCAGTACTTCCCTCAAAAACCTGTTGTATGGAATCTGATTCATGTTCTCTGCCCCCTGGTGAACTATCCATGCGCTGCAGGAAGTAGAGGTCTGCAGAATACAAAATCAAAGATGGCTGCTCCCATTCACCAACCTGCTGGTTATTTTTTTCAGGAAAATCTTTGAAAATTTTGAAAAAGTTATGGTGAGAATAAATTTTATTTTGTAACTAATACTTCAATTTCAATATTTACTGGATTGAAGCAACTAATAAATACACAACAATTTGTTGCTTGTTTTATGGTAAAATTGAGTTGAAAATTGATGCATCATACTGTAAGAGGTTCATTTTTTTAAATTAGCACAAAGGTAGTGGTATCTTGTGAAACTGGAAGACCTAAGGCATACATTGGTGGCATCAATGTCAGTGCCCATATTTGTGTCAAATATAATACAAAATGAATTTCATATCTGCAAATTATTTTTTCAATTTTTTTTATAGTTACTGTTACGTCCCCCAGTCCTGGTGGCCATAGCTACATGCTGTTTTGGCGGTCCCTGGTGGTTGCCGGTTCTTTTGTTGTTTTCCGTCTGTCCTAATTACAGGTGAGCCACACCTGAGCAGCGTTTCCAGCCCTATAAAGAGGATTGGGGGTGAACACCAGGAGAGGTGCACACGTCCTGGAAGAGAAACCTTGAGAAGCTGTCCACACCACTTCATTCCCACTGGCCTACTGCTTAATAACTCGATTATCTCAAAAAACCCGTTGGCATATCTTATTTCGTTTATTAAACATTCCCCTATTTTGTCTAAAACAAGTCAAGAGTGTGTGTCTCCCTTTATGTTGCGGCTCCTGTCCGACGGGTCGTAACAGTTACTTTAAAGGCCAATAAATATTTCAATTTCAAAAATTTAGATATTTCTGGTCATTATTTCATGGTTCAGGCTTTACAGGGTTAAAGCTTTTGTATGCCAAGTAGAATGCATGATGGTGATTAAAATGGTGTGGTAGGTTCCATGTCCATTTCAAATTTTTTGAAATAACCACTATTATGGACATTTACGTTGACATACTACTCATAATGAATACATAATTTTAAAGGAAAAGTAATGGCATAGTAAACCTACATTTCCTGATAAAGTGCATAATCTCTGCTGTCCAAAACGATAAGCCATTATTTAAAAAAATTTTTTTTACACCAAGTAATCTGCATGTAAATGTCTGGTATAAGACCGCTCAAGCAAGCCGCCATGTTCGTTCGGCTAGAAGAGAATGCCTATGTCACTTGGGCTGGTAGCTCACATCAGTCAGGTTTGGATCACCTGTTTGGTTGGAACACCCAACAGCCACGCAACCTGTTTCCACATACTTTTCCTGATTGACAATCCATCAATTTTAACTTTATTACTGAATAATTAAGACCTAGCCTAGGTTATATGTAGCCTGTAATGATTAAGAGGTGATAGTGACAAAAAGATTAATTTATGTTTATGCTTTGATTCGTGACTGCAAGGATGGAAATCTTAATAATTAGGCTAATTATGTTGCAGAAAAAACTCAACTCTCTCAGCAATTCCGTGTATCGTTTTGGCCTTTTATTTATCAGATTATGAAAGGGGACTGAAAATAAACTCCCTATATATTTTCTTTGAATGGCATGAAAAAGTACTTATTTAAGGGGGGAAACATTATCATAAACATATTGACCACGCATTGAACACGGAATAAGAAAGGTTTTAATATTTGTTGGCATTGCGTTAGCTTCCTCTAAGCAAATATGAACAAATTTGCTGTCTCGAAGGCAATTTAAGTTTGATGCACTGAGCAATAATGTCATGGATGAAATTGGCACGCCATTCTGCAGTTTAGTCTTGTAAATTAGTTAATCAGTTCTCTGATTGATAATCAAGCAAAGTAATAGAGAGTTATCGTTTGTTTAATGGTAAGGATTCTGCCTCACCTGAGCTCCGATGGCATGTCACTGCTCTTAATCATCGTCTCAACTTTCAATACTTATGAATAAAAGACATGACTAGAGCACTAGAGTCACTTGCATCAATTTATTTAGGTGCCACTCTTCGCACCCAAATAAATTGATGCAAGTGATTTAAGTGCTTCAGTCTCGTCTGACATTTGTACGTACAGTCCTTCCTGAGAGCACCTCCAGTTTTCCAGTTCCCGCCAATATTTGGATTCATCGCTGTGAGTGATGGGTCCCACCACTGCTGTGTCATTAGCAAACTTCACAATATGATTGCTCGGATGCTTTGCTGAGCAGTAATACGTAAACAGTGTGTACAGTGGGCGGTTCAAGTCACATCCCTGAGGGGCACCAGTATTGAGGATGATGGGGGAAGATGCGATGTTCTGGATTTTCACAGTTTTAGGCCGATTTATTAGAAAGTCCAGGATCCAACTCTATAGAGATGAGTTCAGTTTGACAGACTCTTGGGGTTGGGGATAATGGTGGCTGTCTTAAGGCATGGCAGGAAAATTGCCTGGGAAACAGGTGAGAAAGATGTCTGTCAGTGCCTCTGACAGCTGGTGTACACAGTTTCTCTGGATCCGGCCTTGGATGTTGTCCAGATAAGCAGCCTTGCAGGGATTGACTTTCTGCAAGGACCTCGTCACATCAACTAGGGTCACCTGAGGGGCAGCTCACCTGGTGGTGGGATGAGCCTAGAGCCAAGAAACCTCGAACTGGGCATGAAAGCAGTTGAGGGCATCAGGAAGAGATTGTTCCCCAGGCATTCCGTGTTTCTCCATCTGGCTGGACCAGCTCATACAAGAGAGACAGCGAAGCCAGCCCAGAGACCCCATCCAGCTACCAAAGCCTGAAGCGGAGCCCATGGAGCTGGGGTTCTCCAGATCTCTCAACCTTCACAAGTGGAGAAAACCTGGTCCTTGTGCCCACTGAAGGGAGAAACGTTCTACGCCTGTCAAGATAACACTGTCACCCTCCGCCATCACTAGTCAGAGATTCAAGATCCCTGTGCGAGTGGCGTATAATTACCTGCTCCTCTGTAAAGACTCCCTAATCGACTCTGGCGCGGCGAGGAACTTCATCTGCTCACAACTGGCGCGACAACTTGAAGTCCTGGTCCGCCGGCTCAACACACTCCTCACTCTGGTAGGTTTGGATGGGAAACATCTGGACAGCGGAAGCTCAATCCAGTCGGCCTCAATCGCCCTCTGTGTACGAGAGCACCAGGAGGAGCTCCCGCTCCTGATTCTACCATACTCCAGCCATCCAGTGATTCTCAGCCTCCCGTGGCTACTTCAACACAACCCAACAATTTCCTGGCACACCAGACGTCTCACATTCCAGTCTCTAGCTTGCCAGCGGCACTGTAACCCCCTCCGCGTTGCCTCCACTACCGTTGAGAGCCCTAACCAACAGACCAGACCAGATATCCCCAGGGACTACTGGCAGCTCCAAGAGGTGTTCAGCAGAACAGAGCCACTGAGTTATTGCCTCATCGCCTGTGGGACTGTGCCATCAAGCTCCTGTCCGATGCTTCACCTCCCAGGAGCCACGTTTACCCGTGGCTGAAACCCAAGCAATGGAGCAGAGTGTCCAAAGAACTCTCCAGCAAGGCTTCATCCGTCCCTCTATCTCCCCAGCCTCATTAAGCTTCTTCTTTATCCAGAAGAAGGATGGGGGTCTCAGCCCCTGTATTGACCACAGGGGGCTGAATGAAGTCACGGTGAGGTACCGGTACTGGTCCTGAGTGTTGTGGAGCAGTTGAGAAGCGTGAAGATCTTCAACAAGCTTGACCTCCGCAGCGCCTACAACCTCACCAGTATTCGGAAGGGAGATGAGTGGAAGATGGCTTTTAGCACCGCCTCTGGCATTACGAGTACTGCATGATGCCTTATAGCCTGCATCAGTCCTTCATCAACAATGTGCTAAGAGAGATGCTGGGGAGGTTTGTCATTGCCTATTTCAACGATATCCTCATCTACTCCTCCAGTTATGAAGAACCTGTGGAACACATAAGGAGAGTACTCATTCGCCTCTTGGCTCACCAGCTCTGTGTAAAGGCCAAAGAGTGCGTCTTTCACCAGTCCACCATCTTCTTTCTGGGGTACGTGATTGGACCAGAGGGGGTGGCAATGGAAGAGAAGAAGGTGGAAGCAGTAGCCGCATGGCCAGTCCCACTGACCCTGAAGGAGCTCAGGCGCTTTCTGGGGTTTGCCAACTTCTACTGCTGCTTCATCAAGAACTTCAGCACAGTTGCCCAACCTCTAACAAACCTCTTTCAAAGTCCCCTATTATGCCACCAGGTGCACAGCTAATTAGCCATTATGAGCCAGTTCAAAGTCTCTCCTACTTGACATCACAAGGGGGAGTGACCACCCTGAATATTGAAATCTGATTGACTGCTTGGCTGAAGGTGATCAGTTCCTCTTGCCTCTGGTTGGTTACTTCCCCATGTGATGTCAAGAGGGAAAAGATTTTGTAATGGCGTGTAATAACTAATTAGCTGTGCACCTGGTGACACAATAGTGGACCTTTAAAGGAAAGCCCAAGGTGTTGGGGTGGAACCCTCAAGCAAAGCACACCTTCAAAATTTTGAAGAGATTGTTTGCAACGACTCCAATCCTGAACTTACCAGACTCAGAAAAGCCCTTTGTTGTGGAAGTGGACGCCTCCAGTGGTGGAGTGGTGGCGATCCTGTCCCAAAGACATGGAGCACCTGAAAAGCGTTTCCCTTATGCTTTTTTCTCCTGCAGACTGACACCTGTGGAGGCAAACTATGATGTGGGCAACCGGGAGCTGTTGGCAGTGAAGTTGATTCTGAAGGAGTGGAGGCATTGGCTTGAGGGGGCTCGCCATCCATTTACAGTGCTAACTGATCACTGCAACCTTGAGTACCTCAGAAAGGCAAAATGACTCAATCCGCGTCAGGTCAGATGGGCATTATTTTTAACTTGCTTAAGCTTTACCATAACCAATTACTCAGGCTCTAAGAACATCAAGGTGGACCCCCTATCCTGAGGCTATGAGGTGGAAGCTGATCCGGAGGCGCATGAACCCATTCTACGACCCTCGTGTCGTCGCCCCGATCAGATGGCAGCTGGACTAAGAAATAGCGGAAGAAGCCAAGAAGGGGCCTCCTCCCGCCTCAGTGCCAGCGGGTACCTCTACTTTTTGATATCGGGTTATTCTGTGGGTGCACACTTCCCTGTCCTCTGGTCACCCCGGAGCCAGAAGAACAACTCAAATGATCGCCTGCAAGTGGAAAAGATTTTGTAATGGCGTGTAATAACTAATTAGCTGTGCACCTGGTGACACAATAGGGGACCTTTAAAGGAAAGCCCAAGGTGTTGGGGTGGAACCCTCAAGCAAAGCACACCTTCAAAATTTTGAAGAGATTGTTTGCTACGGCTCCAATCCTGAACTTACCAGACTCAGAAAAGCCCTTTGTTGTGGAAGTGGACGCCTCCAGTGGTGGAGTGGTGGCGATCCTGTCCCAAAGACATGGAGCGCCTGAAAAGCGTTTCCCTTATGCTTTTTTCTCCTGCAGACTGACACCTGTGGAGGCAAACTATGATGTGGGCAACCGGGAGCTGTTGGCAGTGAAGTTGATTCTGAAGGAGTGGAGGCATTGGCTTGAGGGGGCTCGCCATCCATTTACAGTGCTAACTGATCACCGCAACCTTGAGTACCTCAGAAAGGCAAAATGACTCAATCTGCGTCAGGTCAGATGGGCATTATTTTTAACTCGCTTAAGCTTTACCATAACCAATTACTCAGGCTCTAAGAACATCAAGGTGGACCCCCTATCCTGAGGCTATGAGGTGGAAGCTGATCCGGAGGCGCATGAACCCATTCTACGACCCTCGTGTCGTCGCCCCGATCAGATGGCAGCTGGACTAAGAAATAGCAGAAGAAGCCAAGAAGGGGCCTCCTCCCGCCTCGGTGCCAGCGGGTACCTCTACTTTTTGATATCGGGTTATTCTGTGGGTGCACACTTCCCTGTCCTCTGGTCACCCCGGAGCCAGAAGAACAACTCAAATGATCGCCTGCAAGTATTGGTGGCCCCACCTGGCCTCCAACGTGGAGACAGCAGTCTGGTCATGCACAACATGTGCCATCATCAAAACCCTGCGATAGTTACCAGCTGGCAACCTGAATCCATTACTTTTCCCACACCGTCCATGGTCCCACATAGCTGTGGACTTCGTGATAGATCTTCCCATTTCAGAAGGTAACACTACCATTTTGGTGATTTTAGACCAGTTCTCAAAATTCTGTTCATTCCTGCCTTTCCCAGCATTCCCTCTGCCCTCCAAGTGGCAGTGGTGCTGTTTCAATAGGTATTTAGGAACTTCGGCCGACCGGAAGACATCTTATCGGACTGTGGGCCACAGTTCACATCCCGAGTGTGGAGGGCGTTTTTCAAGACGCAGGGAGTTTCAGTAAGCCTCACCTCGGGATACCATCTGGAGTACAATGGGCAGGTGGGGAGAGCCATCCAGGACCTGGGGAGGTTCCTCCAAGCGTATTACCACCAGCGATACACAGTTTGGTCCAAGTACCTGCCCTGGGCGGAATATACCCAGAATTCACTGAAGAGCACATCCACAGGGTTATCGCCATTCCAGTGTCTGCTCGATCGGCAACCTCCCCTGTGCCCGTGGGACCTGAGCCAGACCGAAGTCCCAGCAGTGGATGCCTGGTTCAGAGAGGCAGAGAAGGTGTGGACAGCTACCAATGTCCAGATCCGAAGAGCCCTCTGCCGCCAGAAGACCTAGGCAGACCAGAGATATTAGGACACCCCCAACTACCAACCTGGGGATCGAGTCTGGTTCTCCACCAGGGACCTGCGCCTCCGCCTGCCCTGTCAGAAGCCGAGCCTATGGTTCATTGTCCTCTGGAGGGTCAATGACACTGCATATTCACTCCAGTTGCTGTCCAATTACTATATCAATAATGCATTCCATGTCTCCCTGCTCAGGCCGGTGATTGCTGTACCACGGCGGAGACTACCCCTCCCCCCAATGACCCACCACCTGTCCAGGAGGTTGATGCTCAAGCCTATCGGGAACGCAGCGCTCTGAATTCCAGACATTGCAGGAGCAAGCTGCAGTATCTGGTGAACTGGGAGGGCTACGGTCCGGAGGAGAGGAGCTGGGTGGACCACCAGGACATCCTGTATCTCCAGCTCCTGACCGAGAACCATCCGGACCGGCCTGCTCATCGCCCCAGGAGATACCTTCCTGGAAAACAGCCAGGCATGCTGGGAGTTGTACCTCAGGGGGGGGTACTGTAACACCATGCCTCCAGCACCCTCAATCACCGGTCTATTCAGACCCAGCCCACATTCCACGCTTCACCCGGATTGCCTGCATCTGTCTTCAATTGTGTCATTGTCATTACTCGCTCTATATAACTGAGCATGTTGCACTCTTACGGTGCTAAGTCTCGTAAGCCTGTTGTTAAGCTCTAGTCTTGTGTAGACTTTGTAACTGTGTATTTGCATGTGTTTAAAATTCATTCTTAAGTGCTGCTACTTTTGTTTAAGTTCAATACTTTACTCTAATTATATTTGGGACCTCGATTCCAGTTTCATTTGTATTCTGCCTTCTCTGCCTTTGCTGTTTTGCAGATAAGGCATAATAAAAGTCCCTGATTCATCTTCGCATCTGAATCCAGTTCCACATTTTTTGTTTTTCAGTGCTGTCTATTCAGTGCACAGAAAAAGTCCTTACAAATTCACTCATACTGTGTGGGTTTAAAGTGTAATTGGCACAATCCTGTGGAATAGGGAAAACCAAACATGTGGGGAGGGTGGAGAGAGAAACAGACAACAGGTTTACCGTCAGGTGACCCTGAACAAGTTAGCTGTGTCAAATTCAATTACTTTTTAGTTGTGTACCTTAAGAAAAAATGAAAAAATGTAATATGTACATCGTGAGATAAAGTTTTAGCACAGACCACTCATCTGAGGTGTTTGTATTTCAGATGACAGATTTTTTCAAAGTTGTTTATGTATGACTGGGCAATTTATTTGTTTTTAAATGTTCACTGTTGACATTAATTGGTCCCAAATGTGCATTTCATTTTTTGTTGGCTGAGCTTTAAGTTAAATTACATGAAACCTGAGGAATGGCTTTTCATGTGTTCGGCCAGGTCACTTATATTTTTGTTCCCTCTTTGTAGTCCAAAGCACAATTACAGAAAAATATTTTTGATCTGCTTTATCATTCACATTTCACTTACTCTCATATACCTGTTTTTTTTAAGATCTTGCTCATTGCCCATTTATTCCAGTTGCTATTTTTCATTCCTTTCACTCTTAAATTGTTTGAACAATCAGAAACTTTGTGTACAAGATTTATTTAAACTTACAAGAGCTTAACGGCATGAAATTCAAAATATGCTAACTACATTTGCGAAACTATTTCAAGCTTTTGTCACTTGCACTCGGCATAAATGTTTAATAATGAAGATCCATTTTGAAAAACCTTTCCTGATATAATAATTTTCAAAACCCTCTGGAACCATGGATAGAAAAATCCATAAATGAGAGGGTTGCAGGTTGAATTAAAGTACTGCAACCACATAAGACCATCAAATACCACACCAGGTGTTGAAAAATCAAAGAATGGATCAACAATAAGTTGTGTGGCAATTGGTAGCCAGCACAACAGAAAGACCCCTAGAACAATGGCAAGGGTTTTTGCTGCCTTTCTTTCTCTTTGTTCAGTAGTGTCACTCATTTTATCATTTTGCAGTCTTCTCATTCCTAAGCTGTCCTTGATCTTCCTGGCTTGAATTTTTGCAACATAGAAAACCTTCATATAGAGCACTATCATAACTGTGCATGGCATGAAGATGCCCAGGAAAGAAATAATCATCCCTCCTTGTGTGTTGAAAAATAAAACACAGTGTCCTGTGCAAGGATTTATGATGGACTCCTCCACACCAACTATATTAATTTCAGACAGAATCACCCCAAACCCAAATGCAAATGAAAACAACCAAGTGATCCCAAGAAGGGCTGCTACTTTGTACAGGGTTACTGAGGTCCTGTATTGAAGAGGCTTACAAATGGCCAAATATCTGTCAACAGAAATTAGACCCAGGTGCAAGATGGATGCAATGGACATCATAATGTCAATGCTAGAGTGTATCTTACAAAATGTTTCCCCAAAATACCAACAGTTTTCCACAGATCTGATCATGCTAAATGGCAAGACAAAAGCCCCTAAAAACCAGTCAGTGAATGCTAATGAGAGGATGAGGAGGTTTGTTGGTGAATGAAGCTGTCGGAAATGAGAGATGGAGATTATGACAAGCAGGTTCCCACTGACAGTCATCAGAATGATGAGAACCAAGACCGTATACATTGCAAATTTAACAATCATCAGTGTTTGACTTCTTGGGCAGGATTCTCTCAGGTGTGGAAAGCAGAACAGTGATTCAGCAGAATCTCCAGTCATGTTGATACCCAGGCTATCCATCTCTGGAGATAATCCTAGTTTTTACCTATTACAAAATGTATCTGTTATTATTTTTCTCTTTTTCAAACACTGATAAACATGTTATTCTGATATATTTTAACAATGTTGTCACGAGAGTACACTTTAAATTTTTTATATATATATATGTAAACTGTTATCTCAATATATCAATAGTTAATTGTTATTTGACTTTTATCCATGAATTTTCATAATGAAATACTTTACATTACATGATCAGTCTCTTGATTTTATCCTTACCTGAGTATATCATCCAACAGTAGTGGAAAGAGACGTGATACAGATAACCAAATAATTTTCTTCAATCATTCAAGCGTTCTACCATCATTTGTCCTCAAAAAGGTTACCTTTCATTCGATAAATCAGTTTGTATATCTCTGATCAGTTGAAAATTCTTTGACTGACTATATATCCAAGCAATAAAAAGCCACACCCATGTGAGTGACAAGAATGATGCATGAGCCATGCACTGACACTGTAGTGATGATATGAGTCACTGCAGTCATTGAAGAAGTCAATACTCAAGATCAGACATTTCCTTCTGCAGGAAAATATCTTGAAATTATTTAATAATAGACTACAGTAAAGGATAAATGCAGTTTTGTCCTGTTTTACCATGAACTTGTCATCAGGTCAGGGTTAAAATGTGTGCAAATGAAACCATTGGCGGCTGGCCACTAGAGGGTGCTAGGGCGCCGCCCCCCTAGTGAACAAAAAAAACCTAACATTGGCGATGATTTCTTCTTTAAGCATGTATGTGTTTTAAATTCACAACAATTATATTGTATAAAATATAAATAAATATGTTCAGTGGAATTGTGGGAAACTAGCATTCAGGGGTGCTGGAAACAGTGCCCTTAAAGCAGAGATGAGTAGTCAATAAAGGACTGTGGCTGGGGTAAGATAGGAGCATAGCAATGTAAATCTGGCCAATCAGTGTTGTCAAAAATAATGTCAGAGGGCCGATTCTGATAGCGCCCTAGCCCAGTCACAAGCACTGATCTGTACACAGTCATTGTTTTCAAGTTCAGTTTCAAATGGAAAGCTTTAGTTTGAGCAGTATGCAGTATATTGTTAGCTGTCTATTTTTGTGTATAAATTACTCAGATTTTTATGACTGGAATTAAAAGATTGCCGACTATTCCACAAAGCACTGGTATCCTGACGTTTGTGTTGAATCCTACTGGGATGGTTATACAGCCGCCACACAGGAATATTTCCCAATATTGATGCTTTATCGATAATTTATGTTGCTCAACCTATCACAATATGTGGAATGCTTCTTCTCTGCTATAATTAGCATTTTAATTATGACGAGGGCATAAGTTGTAAAGTATTTGGCTGAGTCTGTGCCAGTAACACTGTAAAAGCAGGAATTCATCCGACTACTTTTGTATGCCATCAAAGCATCATTAAATACAGGGGAGCTAGCTATATACAGTAAATCCATACATGGCCATGTTTCACAGATGAGGTGGTATTAGCAGTTCCTTATGTTTGTCATACTTTTTTATTGTGGTGGGATAAGAGTAAAATGTGGTTCATCTGCCCGTACTATGTTGTTCCAGAATTATAGGGGGTTCTTAAATTTTTTTTTTTTTTTTTTTTTTTTTTTTGGCAAACTTCCTGATTGTGAGGCTTACCAGTGATTTACTAGTTGTGGCAAACTCAGTGTGTATTTCCTCTGGTGACATGTCCTCTAGATTTATGACATTGGCACACACAATCGTGCCTCCTGGTGAGTGTTCTTGACCCAGCCAACAGTTGAAAAGGAGTCTTATTAACCAGAAAGAATTATTCGGTCATTCAAGACAGCTATCATCCATTGTTCTCCAGGCTTCACACTCGCGGGCTCACCAGTGCATTTTTTCTGTTTAACACCAGAGCTAACAGGAGAATCATTTCTGCCTCACTCAAACTTTCAAATGCAACCCTGTTAAACTAAAACCACTACATTTCTCAGATCCCAACTCTTCCTCAAATTTGGTTATACATTATCAACTGAATTGTGGAGGTTGTGGGATAAAAAGAAAAAAAAAATTTTTTTTTTTTTTTTTTTACCTCTAACCGCCACATGGAACCGCCACATGGAGTCATTTTAACCCCCACAGAAACAGTAGCGGACCGCCACTGACAGCTGTCCTCGACGGGAACAGCTGTCTTTGTGCCAACAGCTGTTTGTTCCACCAGACCAGTTCCTTTGCAGTGCCCATTGATAAGACATTTGATAAGCAGCTGTCATATCATGAGCTAGCCTGGCCTTAAATGAGAGATTATGGGTATGGATTTGAAATCATGTACCAGGGCAAAACAAGGATGAGTATGGAAAAATCTCTGGCAGTGCTTCAGACCTCGAGTGATGGACAATGGGAAAGGGCAAGAAACAATGCCAGAGATCAGTGACCTATAACAGGGGTTCTCAAACTTATTTCTTAAAGGTCCATATTTTATGATCGTTTAAGGTCAGAGGTCCGGAACATTATAAGATTTACTTTTTCATTCAACTTTTTTCCAACTTATTTTTCACGTTTAAGCAACACACAAACATACACATGTCTAAGGAACATACAAAATAAATGTTTATTGTCAAACTGCTGTGGTATGAGCTCTTCAACATATTAATTGTGGAAAATGCAGAACTGAACATGGAGACCTGTACATGGTCAGCACAACACTTTCTGGCCACTAACTTTTTTACTCAGATTTAACTTTTTTCATCTCACTTATTACTTTTAAGCAACATACAAATGTCACAACAATCAACACAGTCAAAAAATCAACAGTTTTTTTTTTTTTTTTTACAATGTAATGTGGACCCCTTTGAAAATCAGCTGTGCTGAAAGGGCCATCCACCCCATGAGCGGAAATAAATAAATAAATAAATAAATAAAAAAATACTTCCAAGCCTAGTGGGAGAAATGGCACTGTTTGCCTGCAATCAATTGCTTGAACCTTGGCACAAAAGGTGTGATTGCCAGCCGGAGACATTGATCCAAATGTTCATTGGTCAAGCTGCTGCGGTATGCGCTCTTCACCACATTCATTGTGGAAAATGCAGACTCACACCGATATGTCGAACCAAACATGGTCAACACAAAGACGGCCACCTTCTGAAGGTTGGGAAAATTTCCTGCTGCAACCATCTTAGTCCAAAAGGTCACAAGATCACAGTCCGCTTCTCTCAAAGCCACATTCTCCTGCAGGTCAATCAGTTCTGTTTGCAGAGATGCAGCACTTGCCCATTGAAAGATGCTCTTGGCCTCTCTTGAAAACTCCTCAACATTTTTCACCAGAAATGGGGATCCAGTGCAGAGCAGCACTTGCCTACCTACACTGAAGCTGTCAAAGCGACTTCTGAAATTTTCAGCCAACCTCTCTCGGAAGGCAACATGGTGGTGATTGTGGTTGCCATTAGTCTGCTGCAGAAGAGTGGGAAAGTGAAGATGTGCTTCTGTGATGTCACTCTTGAAGATCTCCAGCCGCCTTTCAAAGGCGCGATACTGCTGCCATTAAGTCACACACTGTGTTGCCTTGGCCTTGGAGCTTGAGATTTAGCTCATTTAGATGAGATGTTATGTCTACCAAAAAAGCTACAAGCTCCATGTTGTCGTCTTTTTGCAGAAAATCCAAGTACTGCTTGGCTTTGGCATTCTTTTGTTCTGACAAAAACATCTCCAGGTCTTTTCTGACAGCCCAAAATCTGTCCAGGACCCTCCCCTTACTCAGCCACCTTACATTATTGTGCAGGAGTAAGTCATCATAAGCCGCACTGACCTGTAAGAGAGAGCGAAAAAAAATTTAAGAGACACAGTCTCTCTCTCTCTCTCTTTTCTGAGCATTGCTGCACTGCTGTCCAAAGTAAAACTGCAGTCACTACATTTCAGCTGAAACTGAGAAAAAGGGCTTAAAAGTTCATTTTTACTAAGCCTGTAAATGTGACTTGCCTTTGTGCAAAGCAGGTAATATTAAATACCTCCTCCAGTCAGTATCTCTCTGCTTATTAAACTACAAGTTGCTCAGGGCATGGATTTGTGACATCACAAATAATTTATAAGTTGAATACTGTACTAATCCTGATCCAATATTCAACTTCTACAAGTGCAATGTGAGCCTTAAGGTTTAATTTCAGTTAGACCATTTTTTAAAATATTCTTCTTAATTTATTTCTTCTGCATAGTCATTCCTAAAGTTTGACCAACAGTGTCACCACTGCAGTTTCACTGTGGATAGGAATACACTTTATTGAAAAAAAAAAAACAATTCATTCTCACAATAAAATACAAAAATCAATAAAAATGAACAGTTCCCTCACCTCCATGAATGTTCACAGGAGTCTGTGCTGAAGGGCAGAGGAGGCTCCCAGGTAGTTCACAAGCTTCATAATAATTTCCATGACATCCGAGTATTCTTTTCCAAGAGTGGCACAAAGCACTGACTGGTGTATTATGCAGTGGTGTGCCAGCAGGCCTGGATGGTGCTCTTTCAGTCGGTCAACAGCTCCCTTTGCCTTCCCAATCATGGCTGGAGCACCATCAGTTGCAATGGACACAGTCTTAATGTCAATACCCCTTTCATTAAGCATCTGCATTATGGCTTTATAAATGTCCTCTCCTCTAGTGTGGCCATGGAGTGGGGTCAGGCCCAGTAAGTCTTCACAGAATTCCCCTTTTACGTTGCTGAAATATCTTACAAAGACACGTAGCTGGGATTTGTCAGTGTAATCTGTTGATTCATCAACAGCAAGTGAAATGCACTGTGCGTTCTTAATGTCATCAGTTAACTGCTTTACTAGGTCATCAGCAAGTGACTCTGTTCTCCTGGTTGAAGTGGAGTTGGATAAGGGTAGTTGTTTGAGTTTCTTTGATATCACTTGTTTCTCCTTTCCCTCAAACATGGCCTTAACCATCTCATCCAAACACTCCTTAACTATCTCTGCATCAGAGAAGGGCTTTTTGTTTTTGCCCAGCACCCAGGCTACTCGTAAAGAGGCTTCAGTTGCTTTCTCTTGTTGTGTCATTTATCTCAGAAACAATTTGTCCGTAGCTTCATAAGAGGACCTCAACTGTTTTGTTGTCCTCAACTGTGTGTTCAGTGGATACTGCTGCTCAAAGAGGGTGTGTTTTGTGTCATAGTGTCTCTTTACATTGCCACTCTTCACAATTGCTACTGTTTCTGTACAAAATAAACACATTGGCTTTGTGCTGCATTTTGGCAAAATGAAGGCATATTTTTCTGTCCATTTTTCTTTAAGTTCTCTGTTTTCTTGGTCAACTTTTCTCCTCTTTACAAATTTTGACAGTGACATCCTCACCTCACCGAAAGTCGTATCACAGGTGCTGTTCGTCTGTAGCAAGAAGATTTCGAAGGCAGCGTTTTGTTACCTAGCTGAGGCTGTCCTCAATCACCGAGTCGCAATTTCGCGATTAAAAAAAACACTTTTCAACCAATAATTCGCTAAGTCCAATTTTAAACAACCGTCTTTCAGACAGTGCAAACTCAAGCTCCGATCCTGGCTGCCGGAATCTCGCGCCGTGTTTTGCGTGTGTCGCTGCCTCCGATTCTCGCTCTGGATAGTGTTGCTAGGGACAACGCAGAACGGCCCATTCTACCTCGGCCGTCGATGACGTCGCTTGTAGTTCAGGGCCCGATTCTAAGGTCGCGTTCACACCAGCCTTGTTTAGTCCGGTTGAACCGAACCCTGGAGCGTTTACCCCCTTGGCGCGGTTCGTTTGGGCCGGTGTGAACGCAGTCCGAGACCTCTGGTGCGGACCAAACAAGCGAACTCTGGTCCGCTCGCTGGAGGCGGTCTCGGGCCGCTTGCAAATGAACTCTGGAGCGGTTCATTTCTGGTGTGAACCCTATCCACACCAATCATAGGAAGCGTACCATTTGAAGCGCCGTTTCCTGTTTTGGGGACTGGCAAAATTAGCAAGCTGTGGCTAAAAAATGAGCAGCAGGGGACAAACCTGGAGTCCCGAAGAGCAAAGATGCCTTCTGAATATATGGGCAGAAGAGAACATTTCTCAACTTCTGGAAAAAGCGCACAAGAACACTGAGGTGTTCAAAATATTCAGCGAAAGAATGAAACAGAATGGGTTCAACCAAACTGTTGAGCAGTGTCGTGTAAAAATAAAGAAGCTCCGTCAACAGTACATAAAAATACGCGACGCATTTCAGAAAAGCGGTAGCTCTTCCGATATTAAAGATAAATTTATTTGGTATGACGATCTCGATAATATCTTGAACACAAAGACCCATGGTGAACCCCATAGCCGTAGTTGAGTCCTACGAGGACGAGTCGCCTGCCACGGAGAGCTGCAGTTACACCGCCCCTTCTGTTTACTGTACGGCAACCGTCACTGACAAAATCAAATGTAAAATTAGCGTATGACATTCGCGAGTGAAACGTAATTGTTGTGTAATGAAATTGTACGAATACTGCCCACATCAGCGGTATACCCACACTAACACTGAATTACTGATCATATCTCACTGTCAATAGGTGACACAGCTGTGGACTGCCACAAAGACAGTGGACAGCCTTCCGATCAAACCCCAGACCAGGCTCAGCTGCCAGTAAAGAGAACTGCAATTCCTGGGGCTGCATCCAGGAATAAAAAAGCAAAGACTGGTCTGGACGGCGGAATCAAAGAACATTTGGCTGAGCAGACTAAACAACTGAATGCCCTGATGGAAGCTGAGCAGTACCATATGCAACAGGAGTTGGCTAACTTTGAGTGTTTTCTACGAGCACAGCAAGAAGCTGAAGAGCGACAATTCAAGGCCTTACAGGAGCAAATTCAAGAAAATAATCGAAGGTTTATGCAGCTAATTGGAACTGTTATGAATAACATGTCAAGTCAAACTTCATGCCCACCTCTGCCCAATTGGATGTCAGGGCAGCCTCAGATGTCATACTCCATGCCCCTAATCCAACACAGCATGCTGCGCCGCCACAACCCATGCCCCACCAGTCAGCCATGTTCACTGCACCCTTCATACCTACCACAGTATTCAGGCCCACTCCACCAGCTATACCTACTCCTTCAGCCATGCCCGCTCCTACTCCAGTGAGGCCGCCTCCCTCTGTGAGCCAAGAGCTTGAGTGCCAACAGCCCATGCCTCTGACTATAACCCTTGAAGAAGAAAATGATGGTCCAAGTATTTCCTTTTGTAAGTGACTTAGGTCTAAGGCAAAACATCCAAGTTTGTACTAATTGTTTAATGGCTTAATGGTCTGCCAACTTGAAATGCTGTTGCTGGAAAAATTTGAATTGCTTCATTTTCAGGTACAAATGTAAGCACCTGTATGTATATGTGTGTGTGTGTATATATATATAATATATATATAAAATGTTCTGCTTTATTGAACTTTGTTACGTCTGAACATTGAAGCTGCCAGAGTACTCCTTTATAGGTTTTAAAGGTTTGCCATTGTATTGAAATGGATAAGTTTTTTGATGTTAATGCACTATTTCTGAATAAAAATGATGTAGCCTTTTTATTTTTCTTGTCTGAAAGATTTGCTACATATATTGCTACCTTTTTTGTTTTTTTTTCTGATGTAGCAGTTGTTTTCATATTGTAGCAATGACTGCACATGAAAAACATTTTTTGCACTGATTTTATTGTGAAGCAGTAGTTTTGATATTGTAGCGATCAATAATATTTTTGCGCTTGAAAAAATATTTTTGCACTTAAACATTTGTTTATAGCAATGTGCATAGTGCAGTATGTTGACAAAACTGACAGTCAATTTCAAAAGTACTTTCTTTTATTGTGATAAAGTCAGTGGTAATCGAAACATGATGTCAATGAGCTCAGTCGAGATTCATCATTTGAGAACATTCAGTATATTGAACATTGTACAATACACAGTATACTATCGTACATCATTTGTATAGACTAACAAACAACCAAAATTAAGCTGAAAGTGCAATCTGGACCCGAGTAAAGCAAATCCCTCCTCCTCCTCTCCTAGACTCTGGCAAAATAGGCACACAGTGCATTTCTAATGTCACGGCCAGCATTAGCCTGATTCCCCTGTGCAGCTGCAGTATCCTCACCTCCACCCTGACCTGCCTCTCCAACCCTTCCAAAAACTGCCTCTTCCTCATCAATGGATTCATTATGTACTTCACAAAAATTATGAAGCACACAACAGGCCATTATTGTTCTGCTGACAAAAGTGATGTGGGTGTCATTTCTCTTGAGTAGGCACCTCCACCTACCCTTGAGCGTACCAAATGCTCTCTCCACGGTCATCCACGCCTGACTGAGTCGGTGATTGAACTGGACTTGTTCTGGTGTAATGCCTCTTCCCTCAGGAAACGGCTTCATAAGCCATGGGAGAAGGGGGTAAGCGGAGTCCCCAAGGATGACTAGAGGAACATCCACCCCCTCGAATGTCTCAGTCCATCCAGGCACCAGGGTTCCAGCTTGGCCGCGGTGGTAGATTGAGGAATTGGTAAATACCCTTGCATCGTGGACTTTACCCGCATAGCCTATGTTAATGTCCCAGAACATCATGCGATGATCCACCACTCCTTGCAGCAGCACAGAAAAGAACCCTTTGCGATTGAAGTAGTCGGCAGGTGTATTACTCGGAGCCAGGATCCCAATATGAGTACCATCAATGGCTCCAGCAACTTGTGGGAAGTGCCATTTGCCCCGGAAGGCTTGCATGATGGCTCTAAGCTCAGCTACAGTTGGAGGTCTGATGAAGTTCGGTCTCATGGTGTTATTAATGGCTGTGATCACCTCTTGGCTGATCATGCAGGCTGTTGACCTTCCTACCCCAAACAGGTGGGAGACAGACCTGAACTCCAGATTGGTGGCTAGCCGCCACAAACATATGGCAACCCGCAGCTTAACGGGGACAGGTTGGCGGTAGTGGGTGTTGCTCCTGGTGAGACTTGCCCACAGAAGGTCACATAATTGCATGAAGGTGCCCCTTCTCATGCGAAAGTTTTGCTGCCATTGCCTGTCAGTCCAGGTCTCACTCACGTCCTGCCACCACTGAGAGGTTTGGGGTTGAACCCACATACGCCTGCAGCATAGGAGAAACTATTTTTAGTCAATAATAAACTTTATTTGTATTGCGCCTTTCCTACAAGAGAAGCAGGTCTAAGTGCTTTATAACAAAGAAATGACACACAGCTTCACATATGTAAAAGACATTAAAATGTTAAAAATGTCAATGTTGCAATGTTTATAGAAAAACTGTTTAAATGATAATGTCATATTGTCATATATAACATACATTTTTTATGAAAAGCGTGCTAATATTTACTCTTGATGAAAGAGTAGCAACTTTCTATGCATGATTTTCTTTTTTTCATGGAGGCAATGTAACCAATACTATAGAGCCTCGCATTCATTCATTTAAGAAGATGCATGGATTCTATAAACATAAGCTAGGCTATATGCTTACCTCCTTGGTACCCTTAGCACGGCAAACAAGTCGTAGTATGATCTCAGCAGAGCCAACCGTCTTCAGTGGTAACGTCTTCGGATTGAAGAACGTCTTCCGTTAAAGACGTGTATAATTAAATTGTTTAATGTGCACAGTCTGAGCAGATGTTCACATGCGCGATCTGTTAAAGTCTGCTGATATGCAGTCCACGTCAACACCAACAGGTATAAAATAACCTGGCGATTCTCCATTATGTACAGCAGAAAATGCGCGGGCTGTTGTCTTTTTCCCCGCCTGTCTGACCAAAAACTGAGCGGCATTTTTGCGCACATGACCTTTGTTTATAATTTATAGTCCGTTTGAGTTTTCCCTTTTTGAACGCGAACCGAACCAGCTGAAAAAGTAAACATTGTATCATTGTCGCATTTGGTGTGGAGCCAGGAAGCGGACTATTGGGTGTGAACACGACCTAAGATTCTAAGAATTCTGTTAAGAATTTATAGGCCTACTTTTGGAGGGAATTAATTTTTAGTTAAAAAAATTCTTAAATACATATTCATAAACATTCTTTACAGAATTCTAATCAAAAAATTTTCTTTGATTGTAAAACATTTCTTAACCCTTGACAACGGGAGTGCTCTCTAAAAATGAATATAGCTTTACTACCGAAATTAGGTTGCATAATCACTTGCTCGAAACGTGCTGACGACACATCTGAGTTTACAGATGACACAGATAATGGAAGTCAGAAGAAGCGAAAGCCAAACTGGGCAAGTTACTAGTGTTTGGCACTCGGTAATTATGTGGTTGAATATAACCACGTTCTGTGAGGGAAGCCGAGTCTGATCTTGACTTCAGAAAGGAAAAAGGCGAGGTGGAGGTGATAACGGAAAGTCTATGATTCATTCACCGCTGTGAAGCGAAGCCCGGAGGAGGCGGAGAATAGATGTCACAACATCTTTTCCTGAGTCCCGACCATAAGCTGCAATTGCAGCTCTTTAGAGAAAGCTAATTACAATGGATAAATTCAAATTGTTACCACTCTCCGAGCCCAGACGTCTTTCACCGTGAAAAAGGCAAGTAGGTCTCCAAATTGACGGCACTGTGTATAGAGCATTTTACACGAATGGTCGTCGCATATGACTGTCCCCAGTTCAGTGGCTAAATTTGGCATTTGTGGCGAGTTTCAGTGAGCAACAAACCCACGATTTACTCAGCGCATTTCACAAGGAGATCAAGATTATAATATTCTGTTTATCACGACTGAATTGTGTAATGTTATGGGGGAAAAAAAACACAATTTCCGTTAGAGCTTTTACTGTTACTGTGATGGCTGGTGTTTCGAGACGCCAAAAGCAGCAGCTGAAACGAAAGGAAGTCCAGCAAAATAAGAGAGACAAACCAACAAAAGGAGAGAGAGAGACTCGCGCTTCCAACGGACAAAGATCTAGTCTGGGAACAAAAGGAAGCAAAGCGGGCTCGACAGAACGAAATAAAAAGGAAAAATCTTGGGAACCGAGATAAAAAGATATAGCTCCAGACGGTGCCCAGAAAGAGGAAGAAAAGAGAGAAAGATTCCCTTGCTAACAAGCACTTTCCTCTTTGCAGCTAATTCCTCAAACAATTCTCTAGCTAGAGACCTTACCGGCTATAGTGCATAGTAACACTGACACTCTAGCAAAAGTGGCGAGGCGGAACTTGGGTTTAAATAGAGTCCGGGTGCCGCCCACAATTAATGCCAGCTGGCCAAAGAATCCGATTGTAAGCAAAACGATATTGTCCCGGACGAGAGAAACAAAGAAAGCTCACCAGCCTCCAAAAACCATGACAGGACCCCCCCCTCTAAGGGACAGCTCCAGAAGTCCCTAAGGAACCCTCTGCGCGGAACTCAGAAATAAGCATGGGATCCAGAATATCCCGAGAGGGGACCCAGCAGCACTCCTCAGGGCCATATCCCTCCCAGTCCACAAGAAACTGGACCCCACGACCGATACGCCTCTCGGCAAGAATGCGGCGCACGGTGTAAACTGGCCCCCCCTCAACCATTCGCGGTGGCGGCGGGAGTGTGTCGGCAGGTGCCAGGACGCTAGTGCTAACCGGCTTAATCCGGGAGACATGGAATGATGGATGGATGCGTAAAGATCTCGGGAGCTTTAACTGGACCGTGACCGGATTGATCTTCCGCACTATCTTAAACGGGCCAATATAGCTGGGCGCCAGTTTTCGGGATTCTACCTTCAAGGGGAGGTCCCGGGTAGACAGCCAAACTCTCTGACCGACCCGATAAGATGGGACCAAACGACGCCTTCAATCAGCGGCGGATTTTTGTTTGAGCCCCGAGCGCAACAGAGAAGAACGGACCCTGGTCCAAACTGACCGACAGCGACGAATGAAGTGGTTGACCGAGGGAACCTCGGAATCATTCTCAGTTTCAGGAAACAGTGGGGGTTGGTAACCCACCTGAGCTTCAAACGGGGAAAGACCCGTGGAGGAATTACTCAGTGAGTTATGAGAATACTCGGCCTATGCTAAAAATCGACTCCATGGGGATGGATTATCTGCCGCTAAACATCGAAGAGTGTTTTCCAAAGACTGATTAGTATGCTCAGTCTGCCCGTTAGTCTCTGGGTGGAACCCAGAAGAGAGAGACAGTGGCCCCCAACTGCTTGCAAAACGCCCGCCAGAATCTGGCCGTAAACTGAGGGCCTGGGTCTGAGACAACATCTTGCAGAAGCCCATGCAGCCGGAACACATGATTAACCACAAGAAGGGCCGTCTCCCGCGCTGAAGGCATCTTAGGTAGCGCGACAAAATGAGCAGCCTTAGAAAAACAGTCAACCACGACCAGGATGACCGTGTTGCCGTCAGATACAGGCAGCCCAGTGACGAAATCCAGCGCAATATGCGTCCAAGGGCGCCTGGGAACGGGTAATGGTTTAAGCAGACCAGAGGGAGGAAGGTGGGAAGTTTTGTTCCTGGAGCAGATGCCACAGGCAGCAACAAATTCCCGAATATCCCTCATCATACCCACCCACCAAAAACGTCGGGCCAGGAACTGCTTAGTCCGATGGGCCCCCGGGTGCCCAGCTGGGCAGGAAGAGTGTCCCCACTGGAGGACCTGTGGCCTAACTCTAGGCGGGACAAACAAACAGCCAGGAGGCTCCCCCCCAGGACCGGGATCGGTTTTCAAAGCCTCCTGAACCACCGCCTCAATCTCCTATTGAATGGGCGCCACAATCTGGGCAGCCGGAATAACTGGCTCCGGGGTAGGATCGCAATCAGAGCGATCGTAGATCCGCGACAAGGCGTCAGGCTTAATGTTTTTAGAGCCAGGGTGGTAGGTCAGCGTAAAATCAAAGCGGTTAAAGAACAATGACCACCGCGCCTGCCGGGAATTACGTCGCTTAGTCTGCTGAATATACTGGAGATTTTTATTGTCTGTCCATACCACAAAAGGGTGTTCAGCTCCCTTTAACCAGTGGCGCCACTCTTCAAGCGCCAACTTGACCGCCAATAACTCCCGGTCACCAATGCTGTAATTCCGTTCCTCGGCGGACAAAGACCGGGAGAACTATGCGCATGGGTGTAGCTTATTATCCCAACGAGGGCGCTGGGACAAAATAGCACCCACGCCAACCTCCGAAGCATCCACCTCCACCACAGATGGGAGGGAGGGATCGGGCAAAACCAGAATGGGCTCTGAACTAAAACGTTTCTTTAATTCCTGAAAGGTAGCATCAGCTGCCGGAGACCAAAAAAACGCTGAGAAGGTATACTTTCTGGTGACCGCAATAATTGGGGCAGCAACCAAGCTAAAATTACGGATAAACCTCCTATAAAAATTAGCAAAGCCCAAGAAGTGTTGGACCTCCTTAACACTTTGAGGGGCAGGCCAATTCCTGACCGCAGCCACCTTGTCCGGGTCCATGCGAACCGACCCCTTGGAAACAATAAAGCCAAGGAACGAGATAGTTTTGGCGTGGAAAACACATTTCTCAGCCTTGACAAAAAGCTTGGCATTAAGGAGGGCCTCAAGCACACGTCTGATGTGTTGTTTATGCTCTGAGAGTGTTGAAGAAAAAAAATCAAAATGTTGTCAAGATAAACAAAGACGAATTTCTCCAACATCTCTCGGAGGACATTAACCAATCCGAACGGCAAGACCAAATATTCGTAGTGCCTGTCATGAGTGTTAAATGCCGTTTTCCATTCCTCCCCCTCCCGAATGCGAACCAAGTTATTAGCATTACGGAGATCTAACTTCGTAAAAAATGACGCCTTATGCAGACGTTCAAACGAGGAATTCATTAACGGAAGGGGTTTTGGTTTTTAATGGTGATCTTCTTCAAACCCCTATAATCAATACAGGGTCTCAGACCGCCATCCTTCTTTCCCACAAAAAAAAATCCCCGCTCCGGCAGGAGATGTGGACGGCCAGATAAAACCATTAGCGAGAGCTTCCTGAATATATTCTCGCATGGCCTTACGCTCAGGCCCTGACAGCGAGTATAGCGAACCCCTAGGAGGAGTAGTACCAGGGTAGAGATTGATCTCGCAATCGTACGGACGATGGGGAGGTAATGTCGATGCTCGTTGTTTACTAAAAACTTCAGCGAGATCAGCATAATCATTAGGAACATTAGATGGCAAACTAAAGTTCAGGGTGGCCCCAAATTCCTCACCCTGCTCAGAATCTAATGTCTCGGTGACTGATTCAGAATCGAAAAAATCCTCTAAAGGTAATCGTCCTCTGGCTGTCGCCAATCAAATTGAGGATCCCATTCCAACCCCTCCTCTGCCCCTTTTTCTAGTTTAGGAGGGTATGGTGAGACAACCTCCTCACACTCGCTTCAGGCATCAGCCTGCCCCACAGCTTGATGTCTGGGAAAACAAGTTTCATTCTCTCTACAATGAGAACTACAATAGGTGCCCCAGTGGACGATAGGATTATTCTGTTCCTCCCAAATGATGCAAGGTCTATGTTCCCGTAACCAAGAATGCCCTAAAACAATGGGAAAAGCAGGGGAACTGATAATAAAAAACCGAACCTCCTTCAGAATGGCCACCAAAGGAAATGAACATATTTAGCAGTTCATAAACTTCGGTTATAACTCCCGTGCCAAGCGGGCGACCATCCAAAGTTCTGACAGAGCGTGGCTGTGAAAGAGGAACGGTGGGAACGGAGTGCCTCCTAGCCCACTCAACATCCATGAAACAATTTACAGCGCCCGAATCCACGAACGCTTCGATAATAACTCTCTTGCTCCCCACAGTCAGTTCAACAGGGATTAGTGTTCGGAAGGGAAATTGGGTCTGCCCCTCTAGCGCCCCCCAAACCGCTAGAGGGGTTTCCCGTTTCCCTGAAGCTTTGGGCAACGTGGACGGGTATGACTCGGCTTATTACAATTAAAGCACATTATTCTTCTGCGAGTAGGTTTATGAGTCCGACTCTCAAACAAACTATCAACTTGCATGGGCTCAACCGGAGTAGAATTTTCAGTGGGTGGAATAGGAGCCGCACACTCGCCACTAGCAACTTTGGCCCCATTGTCAGCAAGCAGCAATCTGTTGAGCTTCTCCCTGTTACGTTCGCGGATGCGATTGTCAATTCGCACGGCAGTGCGAACCAAAGAATCTAAAGTCGAACAGGGCTCCAATGTTGCCAACGCGTCTTTTATCTCCTCAGTGAGAGCATGACTGAACACAATCATTAGAGGAGCCTCCGGCCAGCCTGTCTCTGTAGCCAGAGAGCGAAATAAGATAGAGAACTCTGCAGCACTTTCTTTGCCCTGTTTAAGGTGCATCAAACGCGTAGCTGCGTCCTGACCACAAACATCTTGATCAAATACTGACACCATCTCCCTAACAAGAGCCTCCACAGAATTTACGACCGGTGAATTAGATCTGATAAGTGGGCCGACCCAAGTGAGTGCTGTGCCAGCCAACAGGGATAATATAAATGCCACCTGAGAATCCTCAACAAATCGTGACGGCTGAGCCTTAAAAAATATCTCACATTAGGCGATGAAATCCTTACATTTTCCGGCCTCGCCACTATATCTTTGGGGCAATTGTAGCTTCGGTTCTCGGGGAAGGTGTATGGATGATGCTTGTGCAACTTTTTGTGAAACTTGTGTAGACAGGGATCTAATACTCTCAGTCAAGCTTAACAGAACGCTCTCCTGTTTCTGAAGCGAATTCTCCTGAAGGCGGAGCCTCTCAGCTAAAGCAGCCTGCTGATTGCCCAGGCTGGAGAGCCTTTGCCAAAACCAGACAGCTTGCTGGCTGGTAACAGCCCTTTTAATCTCAGCCACCGCTGATGTCTTCATGTTGGCTAGAGTGTACTGTGATGGCTGGTGTTTCGAGACGCCAAAAGCAGCAGCCGAAAAGAAAGGAAGTCCAGCAAAATAAGAGAGACAAACCAACAAAAGGAGAGGGAGAGACTTGCGCTTCCAACGGACAAAGATCTAGTCCGGGAACAAAAGGAAGCAAAGCGAGCTCGACAGAACGAAATAAAAAGGAAAAATCCGGGAACCGAGATAAAAAGATATAGCTCCAGACAGTGCCCAGAAAGAGGAAGAAAAGAGAGAAAGATTCCCTTGCTAACTAGCACTTTCCTCTTTGCAGCTAATTCCTCAAACAATTCTCTAGATAGAGACCTTACTGGCTATTGTGCATAGTAACACTGACACTCTAGCAAAGGCAGCGAGGCGGAACTTGGGTTTAAATAGAGTTCGGGCGCCGCCCACAATTAATGCCAGCTGGCCAAAGAATCCGATTGTGGGCAAAACGATAGCGTCCCAGACAAGAGAAACAAAGAAAGATCGCCAACCTCCAAAAACCATAACAGTTACTCCCATTCGCTATATTTTAGGTACTCAGTCAGTCAGCTAGTCGCAGATATGCGACAAGAGGAGAGGAGAGACAACGAGCCTCGTAAAGTTAATTTGAGTTATCTTCGCTGGATCAACATGCATGATCCCCAGTCACAATGCATTCAACATTACTAACAATTTATTGAGCAGTTAAAAAAAATAAAAATAAATTTTAAAAAAACGTCGTCGCGTTTTGCATTCATAACACAAGATACAGTCTGGGTCCGCACTGACTTGCCGTTCGGTCCGGATGCAGGCCGAGTCCGGACTTTGAGAAGCCCTGACCTATAATTTTCACCTAATAAGGAATCTGACAAGAAGGAGCTGACATCCCAAAAATGGCTTGGTGTTCTGATGACAGGGAGACACATCCAGCTTGCAAAATATAGGGGGTCTCACCCCACGATTGACACTGCAGACCCAAAAGCTTCAATAGCAAAATTTTTCAGGGGTCTCTGGAAAAATCTTTACAAACTACAACATATTTGTACAGCCCAGACATGACAAATAATTTTCTTAGCTTTGAAGCTTCATACATCATATTGACATTCAAATTTTCAATCAGCAGTCTGAATGCTGAAGAGCCTTTTTTGCATGCCAGTTCATTCCATTTGAAGCCAATATATCCAAAATGGTTCGCAGATAAAGATTAGGCTGGACTAATATTATTAGTACTTTACTGTTTGCAGAGTTAGATTCCATTGGTGGCGGCAAGGGATTGTTTCATATTCGTGTGACCCAAACATTTCCAATAACTCCAGTACATCCTAAAGTGGACCAAAGGTTCAAAAACAAAAAATTCTGCTTCAGTCCATGTATTTTGGCATTCAGCTGGTCAAATGCAATATTTTTACGATGGTCATAAATTGCATTATACTACCATAAATGACACTATATCAAATTTCATTACATATAAATTACCACAAAAACAAAAAAATTCTCTTACAGCTCTGATGATATTATTGTCAATTACGTACATAAATAACTAAAATAAAAGATCACATTATGTATCTCCATTAGCTTGGCTACATCATTCAAAATTATTACTGTGTTTGAAATGGTCGACTCATTCATCAGTATTATTCATACAGTGAACTACATAGGAAACAAGCACAGGACAAACAACAGAGGTTTAGGGCACTTACTTGTTGTTTCATTGAGGTGTGCCATATTTGTCCCAGTTTCTCTCACGAAAACAAACAATAGTAAATCAGTTATTATTCTTCCTGCTAAGATGTCAACACATTAAATTACAAATATGTAAACTGCTCCAATTGTATTCATGTGTCTGGTTTTGTGAACAATAGTGCTATCCTCCACAATATAAGTTTAGTTTGGCTTGTGTCATCCCAGATATATCCCAGTAAGACGCTTGGGTGGTTTTGGCCTAGTTTTCTTCTTAGAAGCTTTCCACATAGACATGTACCAGTTAGACGCATGGGTATTTTAGGCCGACAATTTGCACAACATTGAATCAGGCCTATGGGAAAGTTAATAATCTAAGCCATGGGACCTCTAGATTGCGTCTAACTGAGATGCAACTATGTAGGAGATATCTCAGAGATGATGAGGAACAGGGTTGGGTTCAATTACTTTTTTCAATTACAATAACAGTAATTGTAATTTAAGTATAATTGATTTTGTTATCGAAAAGTAATTGTAATTGAAAAAAGTAATTGCACCCAACCCTGATGAGAAAATAACTTCATTACCTAAGTTAATTCTGTCATCAGCTCTGGAAAAAAGGCTGTTAAACAACCTTTACCGTCTTCTAGATGCGGTTTGATGAGGAATACAACTCTGTTAGAACCGCTGCCCTAGTATTCATTCTGCCTAGCTCATTCTGCCTAGCTTTTTAAGGCAGCCGCTTGCAATTGCCAGTTGGAGACTAGCTCTTTGACTTCGCATCCAGCATTCCTGTACTGTGAGTATTTTGTTGCCTTCTGTGTTGAATTGGTTTGCCTTTGACTTATGATTCTCGCCTTGGTTTTCCACAATTCGGCTCAAATTCTAGCCTTTGCCCTTTGTCTGGTTGCTCGAAGAATTCCCAGTGTTTGACCTCGGTTTCCAAATCTGACTACCCCTCTCTTGCCCCTTTGCACGCTGTTTGGTTACTGTGGTTAGATAGGATGCTCCCAGCTGGATCCCACGATCCTTCTATCGGGACAATGGGAACGGGAACATCCAGACAGTGTTCAAATTCTTAACAAACTAGAGGCACATGTAGAATGCAAACCTCCGCCAAGGCAGCACAATCCAAATGTGCATGAGTGGAGCAAAGTTGAGTTATTGCGTGTGATAGGATTTCACGATGGCTGCCGTGGCGGCCATACTGTTTCACTGATCGTGGTCAAAATCAATCAGGTCCATCCTTGATGTAATAGCAATCCACCCACAAAATTTCAGAGAAATCCATGCATTACTTTTTGAGTTATCGCGTGTGATAAGATTTCAACATGGCTGCCGTGGCGGCCATATTGTTTCAGTGATCGCTGTCAAAATCAATAGCGTCCATCCTTGATGTAATAGCAATCCACCCACAAAATTTGAGACAAATCCATGCATTAATTTTTGAGTTATGTTGTTCACAAACAGACAAACAAACAAACAAACAGGGCAAAAACATAACCTTCGCCCCAACTTCGTTGGCGGAGGTAATAAGATTTTGAATTAGACACATAGCATTCTTTCTCCTCCATTTCTGAGGCGTTGTCACTGACTTTCCTTGCATTTTTCCCCCAATAGATTATGAACCAATGGAAGCATGTAATTTTTAAATAATATTCTCAGTAGGTGGTGGCAATACACCAAAATGGTTGTGAACTGCCATTAAACTCGATAGCAGAAGTCGCAAGCCCAAAACTGCGAGGGTGAATTTCTTGCTAAAATACATCTGCAAAATTTTTAAGTTAATATCTGACCTTTCAGCACTTAAGTTTCAACATTTCAGCACCTTTTGCTAATATATTGTAAGGCCACGCCTCCAACCGTCTAGCTCACCGGTCTGGGTATTTCAGGCAGACGATTCGTACTACATTGAATCATGCCTATGGGAGAGGTTATAATCTACGCCATGGGACCTATATGTTGTGTCTAACTGAGATGCATCTATCTGGGATACATCTAACTGGGATGAAACCGTTTGGCTTGCTAAATATGTAAGTTTATTTTATAGACCAGATAACGCAAAGGTAGGGAGCATATCTTCTGGCATATAGTACAGCACCCGGTCGGTCAGATCTGGCTGTCTCTCCAGCATGAGCAATTCTCAGAGATGATGAGGAAGCAAGTTCATTACCTAAGTTACTTATATCATCAGCTCCGGAAAAAAGGCTGTGTTTAACAAGCTTTACCGTCTTCCAGATGCTGTTTGATGAGGAATACAACTCTATTAGAGTCGCTGCCATAGTACTCATTCTGCTAGCTCTAAATTGAATATTTCCATTTTCGGGTGGGGGGGTGATTTTTTTTTCTATTAATTTGGCATCTCCAATCCCACCCGAATCTGGAATGTCCAACTGGGGAACTATGTACAAGGCATTTCGCATATGTGGCCCCCTATTGCCAACTCAGGAGAGTGAAACAGCTCGCGGCTCTCCTCCACAGCATGCGCCTGTCGCCACCACTTCTTATACACTCATTGGTTGAAACTTTGCAAGCTCAGAACGAGGGCGGAGGATACCCGAACATGAACGAGCTTAGAATCTTCCTAACGAGCGCCCGTCTGGCCAACAGGAGGCGCCTGAGAACTTGTTATTTACAATGCCCTTTCCTGGCAGACCCTTCCCAATAGACCTTTCGCGAGTAGAGAACCGTAGCACCCTCTAGTTGTGGTTGCTAGCCAGGCTTGTTGCTAGGTCTGCCAAGCCAGTGCGTCTGCCATCTAGACTTTAGAGGAGGGGTCACCAACTACATTTGTCCAAGGACCAATTTTTTTCCAAGTAGACACTGTGGGGGCCGGATTTTCATTAATTCATATTCATATATATATATATATATACTCAGTCAAAAAAGAAACTTCACACTCATAAATTTCTAAATATTTTCTTGAAACTTAATACTAGAGATATTATTATTATTATTATTACGGGTAAATCGTTGTCAAAGACATCATTCCGAGGACAAGCATGCAGCACGTGCGAGCATTTGTAAAAGCATGTTTCCTCATGTTCCTAGTCACGTGACCTTATGAGACACGTGCAATTGAGCCCACGTTAGCACAGTAGAGTGACATCTCGGAAAAACAAGTTCTTACAGTCAATTATCCATTGATTTGCAATGTCACGACTGTCAAACATTCAATGTGAACGTGCCATTGGCATGCTGAATACGGGAACGTCGGTCACTGACGTTGCCAGGATTATGGGATTCACTCGACGGACTATCCATGATCTTCGGACACGTCTCCAACAAACTGGCACCACAGCAGACCGACCTCGTTCGGGTAGACCACGGTGACGACACAAGCAGAAGACCGACAAATCGTCTTCGTCATTTGCGTAATCGATTTCTCACTGCAACGTCCACTAAGAATGAATTGTTTAGAGGTCGTGTGACTGCCCAAACCATACGTAATCACCTGCGCACTGCTCGTCTCCATGCACGTCGGCCATATCGTGGACCAATTTTAACCCAGTTACACCGACGTCAACGGCTTCTCTGGGCACAACGACATCTGAGATGGACTCAGCGTGATTGGAATAGGGTCGTTTTTAGTGACGAATCCAGATTCACTTTGCACTTTGCTGATGGGAGAGTTTGAGTTTGGAGGAGACGCGTGAACGCAACGCCCAGTGTTGTGTGCAGGAAGTGGACCGTTTTGGGGGCGGTAGTGTTATGGTTTGGGGTGCCTTTAATGGTCCTGCCTGTTCCCGACTGATGGTCGTTCAAGGAAACTGCTGCAGGATACAGAGATCAAGTGCTCATTCCAGAGCTTTTGCCATTCATGGCAGCTCATGGCCCAGGTCTGACATTCCAACACGATAATGCCAGACCTCATACGGCCAATTTAACGCGGAATTTTCTTAGGAATGCTGGCATCAATGTCATGGAGTGGCCCTCAAGGTCTCCCGACCTTAATCCCATAGAACATGTATGGGATGTGTTGGGCAGAAGACTCCCTCAAGTAAGGAACCCTCCACAGAATTTGCAGGAACTTGGTGCCATGTTGGTTCAATTATGGCGACGCATCCCCCAAGCTGTGTTCAGACGCATTATTCAATCCATGAGGAGACGTTGCGTCGCAGTTGTGAACGCTCTTGGAGGGCATACGCGCTATTGACATGCTTTCATCAAGTTGTAACTTACCATTTTTACTCTCTTACATTTCCGTAGCATTTCCGGTGGAACTGGTTACATTATGAACATGATTTTTATGGTACACCGTCCTTAATGGGTACAGAATGGAATTAAATCATTATTTAAAACCACTTTTCTTGCATGTTCAACTTATCGACCTCCAAACCGAGTGTGAAGTTTCTTTTTTGACTGAGTATATATATAGCTTAACAAATGTATTAGACCAGCACCCAATGTAAGGTTTATGCCGCAGCTGCCCTAAATTAACAGTGTTGGTAATTACCAATATAATTTTTATGTTTCTGTAATGGTTAATCCACCAGTATGCGCAAGATCTTTAACTGAAATTATATTTTTAATGCTAAAATATAATATTTGTTGTTATCCATATATTTTTGAATTTACCATTTTACAAAAAAGCTGAAAAAAATAGTTAAGCACATTATTATTTTTTGATTAAGATGCCAAATAACAGTTATTTTCTTGCATTCCAGAACATAAAAATTAGTTTTAGTGGTTGAATGCAAGAATACAAGCTGTTATCAAGACCAAAGGAGGGCATACAAAATATAGTTTTTTGTTTGTATGTTTTTATGTGTAAATAAAGAGTATTTAGTGGTTTCAGTTCGTTATTTGCTGATGAATAAATAACAAAATAATTTATAGTTTTAAACAAATTTATTATTTGTTCATTATTGTTTTTATTATTATAGTTTTTGACAAATTTATTAAATATTCGTGTTTTCTCGTGTTTATGACTAATAAATTTGTTAAGCACTGTGTGTGTGTGTGGATACTGTATATATATATATATATATATATATATATAATCTCAATCTAAATCTCATTTTAGCATTTTCAGCAGCATGGTTAATTGTGAAATGGCTCTTGATTTAATTATAGGCTGTTGTTTTTAGCATTGAAACAAATACGTCCCATGAGGAAGAAATCATACGTTTATCAAACCATACTGACAGGTAGAATGCTTTAATGGCAATAAGCCGTGAGAAAATGCAAATCTATGCCGTTTTGTGAGCTACATGCGTTCAGAAGGACAAGCCGCCATTTCTGTGCATAGGAATAGGCCTAACTTTGTGATGCAATTTACAGTAATGCTATCAAAAATGAACTAGTTAATCATTTGACCGACTTGTCTCAGAAACTGAGCAAACTGATGGTGGATGTGCGAAGTTTTTCCTCCGTAATGATCTACTGTTGAACTTTGTACTGGCATTCATTTTCCACGCCGAAGAATGGCTGCGCCAACAGTTTTATTAGTTTGATTCATTGTAAACTGACATGGTCTAGTTTTATTTTTAATAGCACTTTATTTGATAGAGCCATAGATGCTGTGAATGGCTCCATTTGGACCCGTCTATATTATGTATCATTCACATCTGTTGTCGCACAAAGACGGTATTTGTCATTGTTGCTAAATTAAATTAACCGATTATATTCCTTCTGTTTTTGACTGCGATAGGCTATTTTGCCTGCGCTGAGCATCATTATTGTGCATATGAAAAAAGTAAAAACAAAATATTGGGCAGGGTTTTATTCGTGGGATTCTTTGGAAACTGACATAGTCTAGTTCTGTTTTTTATTGCGTTTTATTTATATAGGCTAGCCGCAGATGCTGTGAACGGGGTTGTACCCGTCTATTTTATTTTTTCACATCTGTTGTCACACAATCCCGGCATTGGTTCTTCAAGAAAATAAGCCGACACATTTCATGATGAGACCATGCAGGCTATGAGCACCGTTATTATACGTGCGAAAAAAAAAAGTAAAAACAAAATGTTAAATAAGAGTGTGGAAAAGAGAATATTTAAATGTTAAATAAATGCGTGAAAATTAAAGGAGAGCTTTGAGTTTGCCCCCGTCTTGCATTAAAGGTATAGTTAGTGATCATAATCCACGCGCTTTTTGTCAAAATCACCATATTTCTCCTCACTATCTGCAAGCTGTCACTTCTGAGAGCATGCTGGAAAAAAAATCCGGTTTCAGAACACAGCCTGGGCTCTGAATTTAAGCAGGTAAATTTGTGGCTCGGACCGAGCCACCAGAACATGGGTCCACCCCTCCACGCCCAGGGCCGGGTTCATACTCCTGCACAGGTCAGACACAGTGGGAATAGCAGGTCGCATAGCGTGCGCAGTTAGAGTAGAGAGAGAGACACGGCATTGCAGCATTTGCGATGGCTGGAAAAACAGCCCAAGAGAAAACGGTCGGAGGAACATAAATAAAAAAAGAAGGGGAACGACCATCTAAGGGTGAAGACCCGGGTCAACATTGGTGTGGCTTTCCAACGGTGGAGGGAACTCCGCGAATTGAAGGGTCTGAAACAGACGCGGAGGTTGCCGTCTTTCTGCTGGACAGGTGAGCAACATTAGCTTTGCGGTGTTTCACACAACAGTAACAGCCGTCAGGCATTTATCATATTGTCTAATCTGCCAAAATGTACCGTTGTTGTGATGTTATCTATTTATAATAGCAGTCGAGTTGTGGGTACAGTTGTCTGACGGGTCAGCTAACCTTAGCTTCGCAAATTGAACCGGTGGCTACGAGTTCTTGTGAATGTCTGACATCTTATGTAAGGAATCAACCGGGAATTGCGCAATCAAATGCTGTATATATGTATATATGTATATATGTGCGACTAGATAGAATGAAATGAACCGCCTTCGTCTCAGCTTATTGTTTTGCTTGTACTGTCTGGCTTTGCATGAATGCAGTTGTAGCTGTACTGTTATATACCCACTGTTCAGGAAGAAATTTTGCTATAAGTTCCTGATAACCATTTCTTCCAAAACAAAACAATTCCGACAGCAAGCTACTAAATGAGCTCATAGCAGAAGCGTTGCTAAGCGGTCTAAGCGTTGCTTGTGTGGAGCTCGCGAATCGATAACTTGTACCGGGAAAAATTCCGAATCCATTTTCCACTTTTTCAGCTTGTAATTAGCCAGAACGATTTTTAAATGCATTCCTGACCGTAGTCTGTTCGTGGACACAGACTCCTATTTGAGGCATTGCGCTGACAGCCATGCTTTAGCAGTTCTTTATATGACAGGCTTATTATCACCTTTGCTACAATACTACTAAAACTCATCACATCTACTTTCAAAGCAATAAATCCGGCTTCCCTTGCCAACTTACCCTCGAGCATTGGAGAGTCCGGCCTCCGCCATATTGGTCAGCTACGCAGTTTCTACTGCCCTTTACATGACAGTGCGCGTCCATGAACTTTGGGGGTGGACCCCGGGGTGGAGTATGAAGGGAGGGGTGGGTCTGTATTCGTTTACACTTCAAATATCAACAACCTCTCTACTCGTTTTCTCCCACATCGCTGACTTCACCTTTAAGTGACAGCCCTGCTGACTCGCTGCGCCAGCTGACTTTCTGCCCCATGGGAGGAAAGCACATGCAACACACAAATCAGTAAATCATTCCAAACAAAATTATTTTAATGTGCTGTTGCTTTTGGGGTTGTTTCAATCAATATTAGAGGGAGAAATGCAACTGTGGATATCTACAAATACTGAGAAACACTTCTTTTATGTTCACATTTTCTGAATTAATTAAATGTTCCTTGGGCCAGATGGAAAGCCTTGGCGGGCCGGATGTGGCCCGTGGGCCGCCAGTTGATGATCCAGGCTTTAGAGGGAATGAACGAGAGCATCCTGTTTTCTGGCCGTTCATTGCGTTAAAATATGGCCACCTTTAACACTTGGACTGTTCCAAAGTTGAATAAATATCTTCAGGACCATGGAGTGACCGTTTCTGGTCACAAGAAGGATGTTTTAGTGACAACGTGCAGGTCAGTTTCGAACAAGGACTGCCAGTAGACCATGACTATTCTAAGAAAGGGTTGGAAAAACTGAACATCCATTCTGATATTTTTTCTCTCGGAGTTGCTTTGGAACACACATAATGTCAAACATTTTGACTTAGTGCGTCGTTTTGACATTATGCATTGTTTTTACATTACTGGTTGTAACGCGGCCTGTCTTGACTGAAGAAAGAGTAGACTACAATTTTAACTTAAAGAATAGGAGCGATGCATTTCGATTTATAAGACACACGATGAATGATATTTTATTTTACAACTTTGGTACTTTTCCCATTGCCCAGTTCATGACATATTTTTGATATTCTAGGCTAATATCACTTCTGCGAAAATTTAATTGTCTGAGATTGTGGGGTTAAAATTGCTCTGCTTTACGTTCCGCTCTTAATACTTTGCCAGACTGAATGCCGAGTGTAAAGCCGTTCGCGTATATTCGCGTCTTCGCGTTGACTTTGAATGTAATCTGTCGTGCGAAAAATTCATTTCGCGTCCAGTGTGAAAGCAGCTTAACGCTGGTCAATTCCGTACGGCTTAGTGCTGTTGCGAGCCAGATAAGTACCACTCTAACAACTAAGTGATCCTTGCAGAGATAGCTAGCTAGCCAGTACTGATTATGTAAAATTGGTTTATTAGCTAGCTAGCTCCTCAGTTGACTGTGAATATGAAACCATGGCTGCTTCAACCATGAGTGTCTTTGATTCAGTGACTTACGGAATATAAGAGTAATGGTGTTGACGAGAATGCATTCGAGCGGACACACTTCCGTGTTTACGCCGGTGTTCCTTGAACAATGGAGCGTTTGATTTACATGTATTAGTATAGGTTAGTATTACAGTAGGGGTTAGAGACTTTTTTCCATTTGGAGTACACTACTCGTGCTCTCAGTCCTCACTTGTGGACTGAGCTTTCGGGAGTTAAGTGTATGAAAGCAGCCCCGTGCCTGGCAAGCCTTTGAAGACTAGCAATAGGATTAGTTTAGTTCTGGTTAGGCAGTATAGGGACCTGAGTTACTATTCAGTGTGCAATTCGTGCCTATTACAGTTTTCCCCGCCCACTCTTCCCTAATTAATCAACCTGTTGTTGCCTGACCTAGACCAAGTCGTAACAACACAACATCCATACAATGTTCGAATTCTTAACAAATAAGATTTTGAATTAGACACATAGCATTCTTTCTCCTCCCTTTCTGAGGCATTGTCACTGACTTTCCTTGCATTTTTCCCCAAATAGATTATGAACAAGTAAGTAAAGAGACACAACAGTGCGTGAGGTCATGACCTTGTTTGTGTCTGTGGAGCAGGAGGAATTTGAGGAATTAGTGAAGTAGCCTTGACCAGCTTCACTGATCACAATTGCAATGCTGTCAAATGCCTTAAAACAATCCTTGAGGTCATTAAGGCCAGAACCCAAGAGCATTTGTTCAAAGACACTACGTGCGCCATGCCTCGCCTTTCCAGACCCCAACATGATCAAGCCATTGGGCTGTGGATGGCTGGAACATCCCAAAATCACATTGCCCAGCGTTTTGGAGTAAGCCAACCCACAATCTCTAACCTTGTGGCTCGTTACCAGGAGACTGGAAGCACCAATGATCAACCTTGACCTGGTCAGCCTAGGGTCACGACCCCAGCCCAGGACAATCAGATCCGCCTCGTTCACCTGAGAGATTGGTTTCGAACCTGCACCAGGACGGCTCAGGAGACCCTAGGAATCCACAGACCAAGGATCAGCAGAAGAACAGTGAGTCACTGACTTGCAGAGCCTGGGATCAGAGCCCACAGGGCATGTGTTGGAATGCAGCTTGATGCACGGTGCAGGGCTACCAGGCTTCGCTGGGCTGAAGAATATGGTCAGAGACGAGTCCCCAACCAATTCTGGAGGAATGTTGTCTTCAGTGATGAGTCCAGATTTTGTCTGTACCGACATGATGGAAGACGGAGGGTCTACAGACGATGTGGTGAGAGATACGCAGCGCCCTGCATTGCTGAGACAGATCGCTTTGGAGGAGGCTCGGTGATGGTCTGGGGTGCCATTTGGTGCGGCTGGAGGTCCGACCTGGTCATAATCAATGGAAATCTTAATGCAGCCCGCTACTGTGACCCTGTCATCAGACCATACATCGTGCCTTACATCACAGACCACCCTGAGGTCACGTTCATGCAAGACAACGCACGACCTCACTCAGCACATGTGATCCAGCAGCTCCAGGCCCAGAACGGTGTGCGAGTCATGGAATGGCCACCTTACAGCTCTGACATGAAGTGCATTGAGCATATGTGGGACCTGTTGGATTGACGGGTTCAGCAACGCACCCCAGCGCCTAGGACAAGGGCGGAGCTCCAAGAAGCCCTTCTCCAGGAGTGGCAGGCCATTCCATAGCAACAGCTCAACAGAATGGTGCTGTTCATGCCAAAACAAGTCATGGCTTTGTTGCAGGCATGTGGCGGTCACACTTGGTACTGAGATGGGAGTTGATCTTTGTTGTTGACTTTGTTGTTAAACTTGTCACTGTTGATTCTTTTGTCGTTGTTTTTTGTTGATGTTATCTGACATTTTGTCAAAGTTGTTGTTGTTATGGGTAAAGCCAATAAAATGGTTACAAATTTGAATTCGAGTTTAGCTACAATTCTGGTTATAAGTTTTTAAAGTCCATCAGTGTAGTAGTCTTGTATAGGGTTATTCTTTGTATTTGAGAATTTGTACTAAAATCTAGAACCTCATGCTGTTTATTGTTTAACCAGTGTGTTATTCCTTAAGGAACCATGTTTCCATTTTTTTCCCTATTTGTAATACAATGTTACTGCAGCATAGCCCAGACTTTGTATTACTCATAATGCTAATTTTAAGGAACCTCTGTTCCTTGTTGCTTTGTATTTCTACGTTTGTGCCTTCAGCCGTGTAGCTGGCTTATTAAATACAACCAAGTCCATCCTTGCACCTGAGTCCAGTCCTCAACTTCCTGTCTTCCATGCATCTGCACTTTGCACAAAGCGCGAAACATTACATATATGCACACCAGTTTTCTGATCATCATTTACAATATTCCAAACAGGAAAACAAGCTAAATGCACCAGGAGAACAGTCCCAGATTTGAAAATCTGAAAATCTGTTGGTGAAACATTGTAAAAAGAGTGCAGCAGTTGTGAGGAAAGAAAATTCAAATACAAACTAACTTTTGTGATGATTAAATTTTTTTTTTCAGTCAGACAAATCAACATGCAAGCTTTCAAAAAAACATGTCATTTTGACGCAAAATTACATTTCAATCAACATTATTCATTTGTGGATATTTGTCGAAACTTTTACTTTCTTTGTTGTAATTAAACAATCAAGAACCCAAGATTTGAGAGAGTGTGACGTTTTTAAATCAAGCATGGAAGTTAACATGGTAGTTCATTTTTTTATAAAGTGAGTGAAACATTTCCTCTTTAATTGTTGCAACATTGCACTAAGAAGGAGGCTGGGTGTTACACTGCCGATTGCTTATGCTTGCCATCAAAATACTTGTTAATCAAGAAAAATGACTGGAAAAAGATCAAGGCTTATTAGTGCTTGTCTTATCTCAAAAAGCAGAACTGGCTACCCCTGATGGTACCGACTATTTCTGGGGTTCATGTAAAGTCAGTTTAATTAAACAATTGAAACAGGTCAAGACTGTTTTTAGTTAACAAATTTTTAGTTTACCAGGTGCCACTGCTGTATGCACCCCCATATTATGGCGAAAAACTTCCAAATTGTTTGTACAGATGCATGCTCCATATGATGGAAATTTCAATATGTGCATTCATTAATATGAAATAAATAGCAGGACTTCCATACATTGACAGCATCTTGAGAAGATTAATTTTTTTATTCTTGCCTAAAAAAATGCAATCAAGCTCTACCATTTGTAATATATTAAATAAAAACAACAACAGCAGCAGTCCCAAGTTTGAGTATCGCTGAGGAAGGCCCAAGCAATCCTTTTGGTTTGATTTCACATTACTTGGACTTGCAAAGATTTTTCAGAGGAAACGTTCAAATAATTTGGAAAAAAGCAAAATATAAATTATTTCTCTCTTGGCTACGACATACACTTCACTTGTTGAGACATTATTGTGAGTATACTCATGTCTAACAAGAAATGCATATCATCTTGACTTTCTTTACAAGAATTTCAATGGCTGGCTATGTGGACAAGTACCGTTCCAGTATGGGATTGGAGATGCCAAATTTAAAAAATAGAAAATGATCACAATGATGCCAGCCTTACAGTACATCCAACGATCCTCAATTCAAAACTGAAAATAGACTGAAGCGCAAAAACTGATGAGAGAAAATGTTAGCTGTGGCTAACGAATATAGCTTGCTAACGTTAGTCTGCTCAATGAAGACTACTGAGAAAATCTTTACAAACTAGTTAGCAAGGATGATGCCTTCTCTGGTCACTAGTCATTGGACATCAGCTCCCCACAGCACGTTAGCAGAAATGTTAGCATGCTAACTTTAATTTGCAGTAATTAAAGGCAGCTGGGCTTCATCCAGCACAGATCAAAACACAGCACTGACGGTTCCGAGGCAATCCTGAGCGACTGAGAAGCTAATGACAAGGAGAAGAGGTGTTGTCTCAGATGACATAACATTAACAGATGTTTATTCTTCCGGAAACTGTGACTGTGACTGGTTTGGCACTGGGTTTGGGCAGGCAGCTTCCCTCCTCTCTCTCCGGTACTTGTACCGCCACTGAATTTTTATGTGGTATGCAGTACCGAATCATACCAGCCTATTGTCCTCCCTGCTTTTAACCATGAGGGTCCAAAGATTCTACGTGTAAGGTTTCATGCAAATCGGACTTACGGCCTAAAAGGAATTCGATAAAGTAGGTTTAGAGCATTTCACAATTTTATGGAATAAAATTATGGGCCCAAATGGGCAGGGCCGATATCACAATAGTCAACTTAATAAAGGGAACATATGCTTGTAAGTTTTTTTGAATGTGCGATGTAGTGTATGGGACTTAAAAGCCAAAATGCATTAACCTTGATAATAACACCACCTTCTGGTGGTGGACCTCAAGCTAGACCTGCAGACAGGTATGTACGGGCCCCAAGCAAATTGCACCTTGCTGCCTGGAGTCTACGTAAGTTTGACCTGCAGGCCCTCAAGCCTGATGTGAGCTTCAAGTTGACAGCAGCACAGAGGGGGGCTTCATCTTGTTCTGAAAATGCTGTGTACCAAATTTTGCGCAAATTTTTTGCACCTTCTACAACCCCAATTCCAAAAAAGTTGGGATACTGTGTAAATTGTAAATACACTGAACAAAAATGTAAATGCCCCATGTAAATTATTTATGTAACATGAAATGTGTTACCCTAAATTAGCTGATAATGTCTTAATTGTGCAAAATGGTTATTTGTCTTGATTTGTATACAACATTTGTGATCATCTCTGCCAGTGAGCACTTGCTCAATGATGCATTGATTCCACCCACGACACAGGTGTGGCATCTGCAGACGCTGCTCAAACAGCGTGAACAGAACTCAGACACTCCCTAAAACTGGGGACAATTAAAGGCCACCCCAAAATGTCAAATTTCATCAAAAGTCACCATGCCGCAAATGTCGCAAATCATGCAGGAACGCGCCATAGGAATGCTGGATGCAGGAATGTCCACCAGAGCGGTTGCTACACAGCTGGATGTTCACTATCGGACAATTGGGCGTTTAAGAGTTCGTTTTAGACAGACTGGCAGTACAGAAAATCGACCTCACCCTCGTCGTCCACGTGTGACCACACGAGCACAAGATCGTCACATCCAGCTCCTCCACTTGCGTGATCGCCTCAGACCAGCAACACGCACAGCAGATGAAACAGTTGGTTTGCACAACAGACGTATCACACCTCAAACTGTCCGGAACCGCCTGAGAGAAACGAACCTACACGCTCGTCGTCCTCATCGTGATCCCAACCGTGTCTACGAGTATCCCTGATTGCCATACGCCACTATCTTGCTTTAAAGAACAGTAATCTGTTGCATATTGAACAATAAAATTAATTGTGTATGACTTAATGTTTTGTAAAACCCTTAATGCTAATTAAAGTTTAAAAGTGTCAAATGGGGCGTTTATATTTTTGTTAAGTGTAAAAACAGAATGCAATGATATGCAAATCTCATAAACCCACATTTTATTCACAATTGAACATAGATAAAATATCAGATGTTGAAAGTGAGACATTTTACCATTTCATGAAAAATATTAGCTCATTTTGAATTTGATGGCAGCAACACATCTCAAAAAAGTTGACAGAGGGGCAACAAAAGGCTGGAAAAGTAAGTGGTACTAATACAAAAACAGCTGGAAGAGCATTTTGCAACTAATTAGGTTAACTGGCAACAGGTCAGTAACATGACTGGGTATAAAAAGAGCTTTTTAGAGTGACAGAGTCTCAAAAGTAAAGATGGACAGAGATTCACCAATCTGCAAATAACTGTTTCTAGAAATTGCAGAACAATTTCAGAAAAATGTGAAGACTTTGAATCTCCAGGACATAATATCATCAAGGGTTCAGAGAATCTGGAGAAATCTCTGTGCGCAAGGGACAAGTCCGAAGGTCAATATTGGATGCTGGTGATCTTCGAGCCCTCAGGCAGCAATGAAAACGGGCATGATTCTGCACTGGAATACACTGCATGGGCTCAGGAACACTTCCAGAAATCTTTGTGAACACAGTTCACCGTGCAATCTACAAATGCAAGCTAAAGCTGTATCATGCAAAGAAGAAGCCATAAGTGAACACGATCCAGAAAGGCCGCCATCTTCTCTGGGCCAAAGTTAATTTAAAATCGACTGAGGCAGAAAACTGTTCTGTGGTCAGGAGAATCAAAATTTGAAATTCTTTTTGGAAACCACGGACACTGTGTTGCATGGTCTAAAAGAGGAGAGGGACCATCCAGCTTGTTATCAGCGCACAATTCAAAAGCCATCTTTGATGGTATCGGGTTGCAGTAGTGCCTATGGCATGGGGAGCTTACACATCTGGAAAGGCATTACCAATGCTGAAAAGCACATAGAGGTTTTACAACAACAGTTCCCATCCAGATAGGGAAGGCCTTCATGGTCATAGGTGACAGGGTTACTGAAATTTGATTGGCTAATGTTGGCCATCTTGTTTCAGCAATCACCTTGTTCTTGCGGGTATCTGCGGCAAACTTAACTGCTATGAAGGACGCACATTTCAGGTTGATTGGACAATTGGCTTAAGAGTTATGAGCACTTGCTTGCTATAGTGCCACCCATGGGAGCATTTGTACCAAATTCGCCAGGCTTGAGTCTCATGGCCAGTGGAAGACGGATGGGTGGGGCCTATATCACTAGATTCGACTCAATTCAGGGAACTCGTGCATCTAAGTTCTTTGAATGTGCGATGTAGTATGTTGGACTAAAAGGCCAAAATGCGTCTCCCATGATAACAGAAGATTACAACAGAGTTCCAAACCCTGTAGGCTTAGACCCCTGAATACATCAGGAGTGACTTAAAAGGTGTTTTTTCAGTGAACTTTTAATTTACTCAAACAACTACGGTCATGCCACTGCATCTAAATCGGATTTGTTGTCCTGCACTTGAGCTTTAGGTCACGAACTGAGGATTCAGGATTCTCTAGGAGAGAGCAGAATTCATGGTTCCATCAAGTATGGCTAGTTGCCCAGATCTTGTGAAGCAGCCTAGCAGCCCCAAACCATAATGCCACCTACACCCTGTTTGACTGTTGTTATGGTTCTCATATTGTGGAATGCTGTGTTACATCTCACAAGAAGTAAAGAAGGCTGTCTTATTCATCTGCTACTTCTAGAACACCTGCACGGTCGAAATGTGAAGCAAAGTAACTTTATTAAAACTATTAGCCTCTTTGGGTATGTCAGCAAAGATTAATAATAATTAAAAAATTAATTAATTAATTTAAAAAAAAAACTCACTGATACTGAACAGGTTGGATAATGCAGCATTCGAGTTCAGTGTAAGCCTTGTTTCATGTCAGGTTCATTTTCATGGGTTTAGGTATAATGCGCTCTATTCCTCAGAGTACTGTAACTCATACTTTTTGGGTTTAAAGTGTAATTGACATAATCCTGCAGGTCAGATGAAACCAGACCCCCATGTATCTCTGCATATTTGAAAAAGGAGAGGCTTGTATTTGTGGAAGGAAGACAGAGAAATAATCAACAGTTTCATGGCCTGGTCATTTAAAGCAGGCAACTCTAAAGCATTATAATCCTGCATGGACTCTGAAGCATTTAGCATTATCAAGTTATACAGTGCTGTGAAAAAATATTTGGTCCTTTTCCAATTTCTCTTATTTTTGCATATTTGTTACACAAATGTTTCAGATCATCAAAGTAGTTTTAATGTTGGACAAAAATGACCCGACTTAGCACAAAATGCGGCTTTCAAATGATAATTTCAATCACTGAAGAAAAAAAATCAAACCCTACCCAGCCCTATTTGAATAACTAATTGCCTTTCTTTATTACTACATCAACAAAGTAAGCAAATTTAATTGATAATTAGGTTCAATTTTTCTGTGGCTTCGCTTTTGTCTTCTAATTCTTTTAACAAGTTTTCCAAGTTGTGTATGTGCTAATGAGTCATTGCGTGACTTTTAACTGTACAATGTGGACATTTTGACAAGGCCCCAAATGTGAATTTAATTTTATTTAGGCTGGGCCTCTGGTTAAATCACATGAAACCTGAGGAATGGCAGTATGTGGGCTTGGCGAGGTAACAACAGAATATACTTCTGTTCAGAAATTAACAGTGTGAAGCAAAAGTACAAGTAATGAATATCTGTGGTTGCATTTGTCATTTAAATTTTATTTAGTTATATGAACCTATTTTTTAGGAATCTTTTTCATTTGCTGTCATTCCTATTTGATTCTTGTCAGTCTTTCTATGCTGTTAATATTTTAGCAACCAAAAACAATGGTTATGAGACTTATTTTAACTTATGTGAGCTCAAATTCATGCATTTCAAATATGCTGATTGTAACTGAAATGCACACAACAGGTTGAGATGCAGCCTATAACAGGTCTTTTGTCAGTTGCACTCTGCATAAACATTTAATAATGAAGAGCCATTTTGAAAAACCTTTCCTGATATTATAATTTTAAACACTTGCTGGAACCATGGATAGAAAAATCCATATATGAGAGGGTTGCAGGTTGAATTACAGAACTGCAACCACATGAGAGCATCAAATACTGCAGCAGGTGTTGAAAAATCAAAGAATGGATCAACAACAAGCTTTGTGGCAATTGGCAGCCAGGTCAACAGAAAGACTCCCAGGACAATGGCAAGGGTCTTCGCGGCCTTTCTTTCTCTTTGTTCAGATGAGGTATTTGTTTTATCATTTTGTGCTATAGTCGTTCCTAGGCTGGCTTTGATTTTCCTGGCTTGTACTTTTGCAACATAGAAAATCTTCATGTAGAGCACAACCATCAATATACACGGCATGAAGATACCTAGAAAAGAGGTCATCATCCCTCCTTGTTGGTTGAAAAATAAAATACAATGTCCTATGCAAGGATTTATGAGGGACTCCTCCGCACCAACTAAATTAATTTCTGACAGAATCACTCCAAACCCAAATGTGAATGAGAACAACCAGGTGATTCCAATAAGAATTGCTACCTTATGCATGGTTACTGCGGTCTTATACTGAAGAGGCTTACAAATAGCCAAATATCTGTCAATAGAAATAAGACCCAAATGCAAGATAGATGCAATTGAAACCATTATGTCAATGCTTGAGTGTATTTTACAGAATGTTTCTCCAAAGTACCAACAGTTTTCCACACATCTAATCATACTACATGGCATGACCAAAGCCCCCAAGAACCAGTCTGTAAATGCTAAAGAGAGGATGAGGAGGTTTGTTGGTGAATGAAGCTGTCGGAAGTGAGAGATGGAGATGATGACCAGCAGGTTACCACTGACAGTCATCAGAATAATGAGAGCCATAAAGATATATATGGTAACTTTAATAAACAACCGTCTTTGACTTCTTTGGCAGGATCCTATCAGGTGTGGAAAACAGAACTGTGATTCAGCAGAATCTCCTGTCAAGTTGATACCCAGGTTCTCCATCTCTTTAGACAATCCTATTGTCGCTCCCTGGAATGGAATATCTGCATTATTATTTTCTTCATTTTATATATATATATATATATATATATTTTTTTTTTTTTTTTCAGTCAAGCACGACTCCACATTAAACTACATTATGTCTTCTATTTAATGAGTAATTGCTTACCTGAATATGTCCAAAGGTACAGTAAGGTAAAAAAAAATTTAATTCCTGAGCAAATTAGAGCAAATTGGATAAAGCAGATATTTTCTATAATCATTGAAGCATTTTACCTCCTGTTGAAGTGAACATATCATGCAATTCATTGGTTTACAGGTCTGATCATTCGTAGTGTACCGACAAACTATATACACCTACACCGTAAAAGGCCACTCCCCTGACAAAATTATCCATGAGACAAGCAAAGGCACTGTAGCTATGAGACACTATAGCCATCGAAGCGGAACACACTCAAGATGAATTCTTTCCTTTTGCAAAATAATATCCCTTCAATATCTGCAATTCAACAATGGATAACAGCAAATAATAAATGTATTTTTCCAGCTGTACCTTTTCTATAAAATTGTCATCATCAGATAATTTTTTCCCGATCAAGATCCCATTAGCTTTGCAATGCTTGTCTGCAATACCCTGGGGCAGTGCTGAGTTGAGCACTGCTATGCTGCCCAATGAAATACTGTATCTTTCTAAGTGAGTGGAAAATTGTGGTCGGCATTACGGAGCAGTCACAAAGTTCATAAAATGCTGCTTGTACAGTGCTGTGAAGAAGTATTGGCACTCTTCCTGATTTCTTCCTTTTTTATCTCACCTGGTCCGAAAGACCAAGGGTGAGCTCTTGCCATGGCGCAATGTCCATCGTCCATCTGTGGAATTTTTCTTTGAAGCAACTTTTTTTCAAGTTCTACTGGGCAGATTTGGATCACACTTGGTACAAATGTCTAAATCATGAGCCTGACCAAATGTTATTTTTCGAATCAGCTTAGAATCCAATATGGCCGCTCTGGCCTCTGATTGGCTGATATAATTTCGACTCCTTCTTCACTTTCACTGGTCACATTTGGATTAGACCTGGAGTATTTTCTGCTACATTTCCATTACCCGATAATTGCTGTTTTTTTTTTTTTTTTGAAGTCCAACATATTTTCATCTGTGTGGTCATAATGTCTAGTGAAATCCCTCTTAGCAGGATTTGAATTATTGTAAAATGTGCTAAAATATAATTTCCACATATCCATTAGGGCCTATAAAAAAATAAATCTTATTTCTTTTATGAATGCATTGGCCAATACTATCCTGTGTAATGAGCAATGAGCAGAAAAAAACTGTTTCATTTGTTTCACTTCATTGGGAATAGCGATTATTGTTGTCGCAGCTTCAAAGCTATTCAAGTTCATTTCAGTCCTACTCAGGGCAGCATGGCGGTTGTAAGTTAGCTATCCGAGTTAGAATAATAGTCGATATGGTAAATCACTGCAATGTCACAGACGCTTAGGTTATGCCTGCGAATTACTTTGTATTTTACAGGGAGATGATGTATTGGTCTGCATTGTAAACTTGTTGCCATGACTGACAGTTCATCAAAATTGTTGATGAAAACTCTCCTTCTTGTTTTCAGCCTCACCCAGTTGTCTGGCTCCTCCCACCTCACGGAGTGATTGGCATCACCTGCTTGTAGCCTTTAAAAGCTGGGTGTTATCAAGATGGCTTCCTCTTGCTTTCTTTCCTTCCTGGGAGGCCTGTGCCTTTCAGACACACAACGTGGTTTTGTTTTGCTTGGTTTGTGTGTGTTTGGTTTAGCTTTGGTTTATGTTACAAGTAGTTTACCTTTGTTATATTATCTTTAATAAATAATTCACTCGAGCAGCTCTGTGTGGACTTCCTTTCTTTGTTATGCTCCAGAAATAAGCCAGGCATAACAAGTGGGGGCTCGTCCAATTCTGAATCTGAAAAATGTCCATTTTGGGTAAACTTGAATAATCAATTCAGTTTGGAAGCCCACAGTGACAGTGATGTTCTGAGGAAGCGGGGGGGGTTGGGACAGTTTAATTCTCTAGTTGCATATAACAGGTCTATTCAAAGAGAAGAGTAAATGTGAGTAATGCCATATATGGCCGTGGGCATGATTGTAGCTGTATAACTGTGCTATTTTGCTGTCTGGCTGGAGCAGTCATTGTAGCCCCTTAATAGGCTGTAGCAACAGTCATCTCATAAGGAGAAGTTGCTGAGCTTTTTGTTTTCAGGGCCATTTTTGATTTTTGTGTGTTGTCTCCCTTATGAAAATATTATATAGTTATTTCTTCATAATATGGTCATCTTGGCATGACCATAGTTTTACTATAGTTTGCATAGTGCAACTAGACTAGTACTGTAGAGTACTAAAGTGATGACGTCACGGCTACTTAGCTTCTGGTGTCAGAAGTAAAATACCTACGGGAATTTATAATGGGGTTTGGACACTTTCTGGCATTGCTCGAACTCGGATTAATTTTATGAGCCGCCTCGCTCCGAGATTAGACTATGGGGTATATAGATACAAATGATATCATCAAATTTGTTGTTTATTGCCAAAAATCATATGCTTTTGCACTTGTAGTCCAGTTTGTAGTCCATTTCTGCAAACTACATATCCATTGCATAAGCGGGCGAGGACCCCGTGATTTGTTCCCAGCCAATGGGGTACCTCAGTTTCAGCAAATGTTTACAATGTACAACGATGGTAGCCGATGAGTGCCCTAAATTACCGTTGTCTATGTCCGTGCATCCGTTGCCACATAGGGGTCCACCATTAGCTAGCTACATGCCTAGAAATGAATGGATCATGAGTTATTTTGCCATTTAGCTAGCTAGCTACTCAGAAATATGACGTAAAATCTCGAAATCGATGGAGGCTGGAAAACAACGGAAAGTGCTTCAAAAGTGAACTGAAAAAACATCTATGGGTAAAATGAATGGGAAATTTTACTTCCGACACCAGCATGACATCATCACTTTAGTACTCTATAGCCATCACATTATAACTATAGTATTATCACAGTCAAAAGGACCATGATATTACCACAGTCCACACAACTATATTGCTGTAGTTTGAATATGTAATGGCCGGAAGAAGTAGGAGGCCAAGTGCAGTGACCAGAGGGGAACGAGCAGCACGGACACACAACAAACACAGAGAATAATACAGACCACTGGAAAGTGCTCACACTTTTAACGGACGTATAATAGTCCATAACACGGAAGCAAAGCGAGATAGGAAAAAGGGAGAAGAAACTCCAAAAATAACGAGAAGATAGAAAGTCAAAACAAATCCTGACTACAGATATCTTTGGCTATAGTGTGTAGCTACAAACAGACACTCTAGCAAAGAGGCGTGGGGAACATCCGGCTTATATAGAGTCCGGGGAAGCGCCGCCCCAGTTCAATCAGCCAGCTGGGTAAAGAATCCGATAGAAAGGCATTCGATAATGTCCCGGGACGAGAGCCACAAAGAAAAGTCCAAAACACATGCACAAACATCCAGAACCTTGACAGGACCCCCCCCAAGGGACGGCCCCAGACGTTCCCAAAGAACCCCGAGCACGGAACTCCAAAATAAGGGTGAGACCCAAGATATCCCGAGAGGGGACCCAGCACCGCTCCTCAAGACACCAAACCCTCTGGCCAACCTGATAAGCCGGTGCAAAACGGCACCTCCTATCAGCGGCAGCCTTCTGTTTATGCACCGCCATGGGGACAAACAGCCAGAAGACTCCCCACCAGAACCAGGGTCGGGCCGCAAGGCCTCCCGCACAACAGATTCAGTATCCCACTGCACGGGAGCCACAATCCGAGCCGCCAGAATAACCGGCTCAGAAATGGGATCACGGCCCGAGTGGTCATAAATCCGTGACAAGGCACCAGGCTTGATGTTTTTGGAGCCGGGGCGATAAGTTAATGTAAAGTCAAAGGGATTGAAAAACAATGCCCACCGCACCTGCTGGGAATCATGTTGCCTAGTCTGCTGGACACACTGGAGATTCCTGTGATCCATCCAAACCACAAACGGATGTTCAGCCCCCTCCAACCAATGGTGCCACTAATCTAACGCAAATTTAACAGCTAAGAACTCCCGGTCACCAATACTGTAATTCCGTTCAACCGGTGACAACGACCGGGAGAAGTAGGCGCATGGGTGCAACTTATTGTCCTGAATATTGTCCTGGCGCTAGGACAAAATGGCACCCACCCCGACCTCCAAAGCATCAACCTCCACCACAAATGGGAGGGAGGGGTTAGGCAAAACGACAATAGGTTCAGAACTAAGTCGTTTCTTCAACTCCTGAAAAGCAGTCTCTGCTGCTGGAGACCAAGCAAATGATGAGGAGGAATTCCTCTTAGAAAGCGCAATGATGGGGGCAGCCACAGCGCTAAAATTGTGAATAAACCTCCTATAAAAATTAGCAAAGCCCAAAAATCGTTGAACCTCCTTAACATCCTGAGGGGCAGGCCAATTCCTAACCGCTGCCACCTTGTCAGGGAATAGTTTGATCTCACAATTGTAATCACGATGCGGAGGCAAAGACGAAGCTTGTTGTTTGCCAAAATCCTCTGCGAGATCAACACAATCATCTGGAACGTTGGGAGGTAAACCAAGGTTCAGTGCGGCTCCTACACACCAGTCTTATTCAGAACCCGACGCCCCATGGGTTGAAATTCGGGGTGACTTGCCAGAATCTCACTACAGTGAGACCTACAGTCAAAGCCCCACCGGATGATTGGGTTATTTTATTTTTTTTATTATTTTTTTTTTTTTTTTTTTTATAAATTTGCCATCTCCAATCCCACCCGAATCTGGAATGTCCAATTGGGGAACTATGTACAAGGCTTTTGCATATGCGACCCCCTGTTGCCAATTTAGGAGAGTGAAGACAGTTCACGGCTCTCCTCCGAAGCGCGCGCCTGTCAGCCACTGCTTCTTATACACTCATTGGTTGAATCCTCGCAAGTTCAGAACAAGGGCGGAGGATACCCTAACATGAACAAGCTTAGAATCTTCCTGACGAGCGCCTGTCTGGCCAACAGGAGGCACCTAAGCAACGAACAAAGCAACTTATATTACCCTTCCCGGAAGACCCTTCCCAATTTGCATCCCTGTAGCGCAATGGCCAATTGTGCGCTACTCTGAAAAAGCTGCCGACCACTGCCGGTTGGTATGACCGGGGCTCGAACCCGGGCCGTGATAGTCACTTCTGCTTCGCAATGCGATGCTTTAACCAAGTGAGCTATCCGGCAGCTCTGATTGAGTTATTTTGACTGCCCCAAAAGATCTGTGGCCTATGCTTAAGCAACCACGAATGACCTAAAACCACAGGACAAACCGGTGAATTGATTAAGAAAAAACAAATTTTCTCTGAATGACCACCAAAAGCGACAAACATAGTCAAAAAATCAGAGACCTTGGTTATATGCCCATCTCCCAACGGTCGACCATCCAAAGCTTTGATCGAGTGCGAATGTGAGAGAGAGCGGATGGGAATGGAATGTTTTCTAGCCCACTCCGTATCCGTAAAACAATCAACAGTTAACCCATATTCTCTTTTTCCCCATAGTTAACTTTATTGAAATATGAGTTCGAACGGGAGTTTGGGTCTGTCCCTCTAGCACCCCCTCTACTGCCAGAGGGGCTTCCCGTCTCCCTTTAAGCTCCGGGCAACTTGGATGGATATGTCCCAGTTCGCTACAATGATGACAAATTAGTTGTCTGTGAACAGGCTTACGAGCCCGGCTCTCATATGAGCCATCAACCTGCATGGGCTCACTAGAACTGGACATTTCAGTGGGTGTAGTTGGGGCTGTATGTGTGTTGTAAGGAACATTAACCCCATTGCTATCAAGAGCTAATGCAGTACGTTTCTCCTTGTTTTGTTTGCGGATGCGATTATCAACTCGCACCGCAGTACGAACCAACGAATCTAAAGAAACGCAAGGCTCTAATGTAGCCAGAGCGTCCTCCTCAGCCAAAGCGTGAATAAAAACTGTCATAAGAGGTGCTTCTGGCCACCCTGTCTCTGTAGCTAAGCAGCGAAATGAGATAGAAAAGCAGCGACGCTATCAGAGCCCTGCTTCAACTGCATTAGACGCGTAGCTGCGTCCTGACCATAAACATCCTGATCAAAAACATTAATTATTTCTCTCACGAGAGTTTCCACTGAATTTACTCCTGGCGATCTAGCTCAAATGAGTGGCCCCACCCAAGTGAGGGCTGTGCCGGTCAACAGTGATAAAATAAACGAAACCCTTGATTCTTCATTTGAGAACCGTGAGGGTTGCGCTAAAAAATATTTCACATTGAGCAATGAAATCTTTACATTTTCCTGCTTCGCCTCCATATCTTGGGGGTAACTGGAGTTTAGGCTCTCGGGGAAGGTGTTCTGATTGTGCTTGTGAAACTCTTTGTGTAATCTGAGCAGACAATGCTCTAATACTGTCGGAGAGACTTTTTAAAAGGCTTTTTTTTTTTTTTTAATATCCCGCCACTACCCCCCTGCTTTGGAGGACAACTTTATTAATTCAGTCAGTTATATAATTGTGTACGAGTCCTCCTACATCACCCAACAAAACAAAACACACAAAAAAATTAAATACATGAATGAATGAATGAAAATAGAAATATAATACAATGAAAATTACATTCACAATGCTTTACTACCTTTTGCATTAGTCGTTATTAGCTCACCTATTCCATCCCTCATTATTCCCAAACTTCACTCTCCCTTACTTTATCCCATCTTTTGGCATAAATTTAAAGTCCTGTCTCATGGGCCATCACACACTCAATTCTACTGTAATAGTTGACAAAATTTTTGAATTTCTCAATTTTTAATGCCTCCACAGATGTCAACCCGAAAATAAATATTTTTGCTAAATATATAATTATATTACAGATTAGATGTATTCCTTTTGTTACATCACCCAGTAACACTTTCAATAAATCTAATTGTATACTATTGTACTGAGATATCCAGCCTTGTACCTTTATCCAAAATATGGCTATTATAGGACAGTACCAAAATAAATGGTCTACTGACTCCACTTCTTCCAGACAGAATCGACAAAGGGGTGATGACTCTATTCCCCATATATTTAGCATCTTTTTAGTTGCTAAAAACTTATATATTAACTTATATTGAAAATATCTAATCTTTGGATCAAGTGATGCACTAGACTTTTTAAAAGGCTTTTCTGTCTCTCCATAGCATTCTCCTGAAGGCGAATTCTCTCTGTCAGCTCCGCCTGCCGACTGTCCAAGCTAGAAAGACCCTGGCCATTCGCAGTAAGGACAGAGTGCTGGTCAGCAACAGTGCTCTCTAGCGTAGCCGCTGCTGGCGACTCCATGTCTGGATAGAGTGTTCGGTAATGGCCGGAAGAAGTAGGAGGCCAAGGCCTTCTTGAACGATCAGTAACTATAAACAGAGGGAAGTTTAGAGGAAATAACAATTGAACGTCACTTACACAAACGTGGACAAGTGTTTCTAATGTTGTGGCTAATTGAATTGCTTTGAGTAAAAAGTGAGGATCGGGGAAAAATGATTAATGTACGAGAAAGAAATACATTGCCGAGTCCTTCAAAATAAAGTGATTACATGTATTGAGAGCTTCACATAAAAACAACATAGAATGGACATAAGTAAGTTTAAAATATAAGATTGAGAATTAAACAAAAATGCACCATTTGATGCAGGACAAAGCCCAATATTTAAATGCTCCGATATTTAGCGGTAGTAATGCATTACAGAGAAAACCACTAGTAATATTTTTAAATCTTTTTTTCTAAAATTTTTTAAATTGGAATTGAAGACCTGGGTGCAAGAAGTACTTTAGTCACAAAATAACACTTTTGAGATATTAAGGGTCAAAGTTTTGATAACATGCTGCAGATACTTTTTTTAAAAGATAACATTCAGTGGCGCCTGCTGCTAGTCCCAGGGGTTATACAAAGTAGACAGACACGTTTTTGTGGAAAAATAATGCTTTATTACGAAAAAAACAAGAAAATCAGTTTTGGACTTTGGTACTTCTTACCATAAAATGCCTGGACTTCGATACTTATTGCCATAAAATACATGGACTTCAGTACTTTTACCACAAAAATGCTGTTTCAATCATTTTCTGATTGCCAAACAGTCATTTTTGCTACGCTTGTCACATGACACATACTAGCAGCTGATTGGACTGTCATGGACTTAGGCACTTGTTCCTGATGACGTCAAGGAATTGAGTACTTCTGCAAAGACTTGAGTATTTCTTGCACAAAAATTCAGTAGATTCAGGGAAGGCCATATATCAGTATTGAGGACTTGAGTATTTATATTTGGAATTTTTTGGCTTTAAATGATGCACATGACGCTCTACTTTATGGTAGTAGTGTCAGCTCATTTTTTGGAAAATGTGACTTAAGTACTTCTTGCACCCAGGTCTTCAATTTCAACTCGTTGAAACGCAAATTAATTAAACTTTTAGACCATCAACCAGCACACTAAAAAGGTATTCCCACTGTTCATATTACATCCAGCCAAGAAGGTCCCTATAAGGGTTATGTTCATAGAAATATTTTTTACATACATTGACCTGAGCCTGTGCCAGCTTGAAAAAACTATTTTTCAACACCGGCCTCGTCACTCACGTTTCACTGACATTTACCCATATATAGAGCAAACTACTGCTAATTTCTTTACTTCCTACCATGCGAACAAAGTTATAGGGTATACATAGCAACCCTAAACGTAAAATAATAAAGGAAATTGATTCAGGTTGGCTCTATGGGGCGTTGCTCGGTGAGTGAAACGCAAGTGATCATTCGGCGCCAAAAATGTCGCAAGAAGAGGAAAGCGACATCCTGTTAACCGGCGAAAGTAAACTACATCCGGGGTCCTTCATAAACAACTCAGGGGATCTCAAGCTTTGATTGAGGCAAGTTTACGGCAGATTTTACTGCAAAATACAAGAGAAATTTTTCAGAAAGGTAAGGAATTTGGATGAAATTCTTAGAAAATATTGTTGAGGGGGTGTCTGGGTGTACGCAGATGTCTCAATTTGAACCGAAACGATGTATTTTGGATTCTATGGGTTAAAACAGATCGGCGAGTGAAATTTCCAAGCCGGTACGGCCATTGGTTTGCATGTATGGAGCCATTTGCCGTGCCTGGCGTGGGTTTGGGGAAAAGTGATACATGAGTGACACACTGTAATAAGTAACCTATAGAATTTACGCAATAAATCTGAGGTAACAATTTGCATCGACTTTTTTTGGGTAGATTTAATTCCATATATTGAGTTGAGTTATTTTATACTCATTATCTGGAATTAAATCTACCCAAAAAAAGTCGATGCAAATTGTTACCTCAGATTTATTGGGTAAATTCTATAGGTTACTTATTACAGTGCAGGCCAGCCACCTTGCCGAAAATGGCCTCTGTGGCTTGAATTCCTGTATAATTGGCTGAAGATCGATGTTAGTTCTGTAGACTGAGGTTCCCCACGTGTGTAGCTTCCTTTTTAGGCCATGTTTGGGCATTCTGAGTCGACCCCTCACCCCAAAGAAGGACAGAATGGCAAAATTTTGTCAGAATTTTCACTTTTTGGCCCCCCAAACGGCCTAATTTTGCTAGATTACATGCTTTTTCCATGTTATATTCCTTACCACACCTACTCTTAATCGTTTTAGTTTGTTCAACCTATCCTGGGTAGTATTTTTTATTTTATGTTTTTTTATTTAACCTTTACTTAACCAGATAAAGACCCATTGAGATCAAGACCTCTTCCACAAGGGCGACCTGGCCAAGAAAGGCAGCAGCACATGTCACCGTGAACAGGACAGACAGAAAACAATAAATAAGAACAAATAATAAAAGACTTAGTGCAAAGCAATAAAGTGCAGGAGTTTACAGCAAGAATTTAAGAACACAGGCACTGATCAAAGGATTTCCATTGTCTTTCCCGTAAGATGCAGCGGAAAGCTTCCAATGAAAGTTCTGACAATTTCAGTTCTGATTGGAGGGCATTCCAAGCTGAAGGGGCAGCAAAACTAAATTCTTTTTTTTCCTGTTTCAGTTCTAACACAAGGAACAGAGAGATAAAAAATGTCATTTGATCACAAGGCATAGTGGCTTTCAGTTCTCTGCAGAAAAGTGCATAGAAAAGCGGGAACCAGGCCTAGAAGGGCCTTATAGATCAAAGTCATCCAGTGTGTATGACGTCTTACATTCAAGGAGGGTATGCCAGCATTAGCATACAGTTCACAGTGGTGGGTGAGGCGGCTACAACCTGTGATGAACCTCAGGGCACAGTGATAGACCAGAGTCAAAGACTGTAGGCAGCTGGTTGAGGCACACAGATGCACAACATCGCCATAATCAAGAACAGGCAAGAAAGTAGCTGAAATCAGGAGCTTCCGAGCTCTAAGGGAGAAACATGACTTGTTTTGATAATAAAAACCAAGCCTCACCCTTAATTTGGAGATCAAATTTTTGATATGGGCCTTGAATGAAAGGTTCTCATCAATAGTTAGTCCCAGGTACTTGTAACTGGAGACCAGCTCTAGAGTTTTACCCTGGATAGTTCTGATTGAAGGAATATTCTCCAAGGGAACCGAAGAATTTGAAAAAAGCATTAGCTTGGACTTTTCAGCATTTAAAACCAGTTTCAATTTCTCCTGACGAGTTTGTACAACATCAAAGGCAGATTGCAAGAGTTCGAACGCATGTACTATCAAACGTGAACAGCAACAAATCACAGTATCGTCCGCATAAAGAGGGTACGAAGCATTTGGCAAATGTGCACACAGATCATTAACATAGATGGGTCCTAAGACTGAGCCTTGAGGAACACCTTTTGTGACCTCAAGAAAGGTAGAACGAGCTCCTGCCAGTTGAACACATTGTGCCCTACCTGCCAAATATTCAGCAAACCAAGAGGCAGCTTGACTGGAGATGCCAATCTTGGAGAGGATATTTAAAAGAAGACTGTGATCCACCATGTCAAATGCTTTGAATAGATCAATGAACAGACCAACACAAAACTTTTTCAAGTCCAAAGCCTCAAACACATCATTTAAAACTTTTAAGGCAGCTGTAGCAGTGCTGTGCTGCTTCCTAAAACCTGATTGAAAAGGGTTTAGAATGTTATTTACCTCTAAGAAATCCTTCAGTTGATCACGGACCAGTTTTTCAAGAATTTTCGCCAGAATACATAATTTAGAGATGGGCCTGTAGTTGTTCACAATTGAGGGATCTCCTCCTTTTAACAGTGGGAGGACAAAAGCAGATTTCCAAACTTCTGGAATTTTGTTTACCCTGAGGCGTAGATTAAAAATACAGGTTAGAGGCTCAGCAATGAAGTCGGCAGCCAGCTTTAGAAAAAATGGATCCAAACTATCAGGACCAGCTGATTTTTTGGAATCCAGTTTTTTCAACGCACTATGGACCTCAGAAGTAGACACAGGTACAAGATGAAAGGTGCAATCAACAGGGGGACTGTTTATAACAGCAGGTTCACGGTTTAAAGTAGTGTTTTTAAAATTATCATTTAAAGAATCAAACAAGTGCCCTGCTGTGGCAAAATGCTCATTAAAATAATTTAAAATGGCACATTTTTAAGTTTACAGAATTTTTGACCAGAAAATTTGGCAGATCACTGGAGGGCATAACACCAGAAGCAGATCTCACAACATTCCAAAATTTCTTGGAATCATTTAGATTTTTGGTGGTTTCAGATAAGTAAAATTCAGATTTAGCCTTTTTAATAAAGGAGGTACATTTGTTGCAAAGCTGACGGAAAATGATCAGATCAGCCTCGAATTTAGATTTTTGTGCTCTGTCCCAGGCATGATCTCTTTCTTTGAGGAGATTTCCAATTTCGGTGGAAAACCAAGGATTATTTCGACCCTTTATCCTAAATTTACGTAAAGGGGCATGTTCATTATCAACTTCAAGAATTCAGAATGAAAGAAATTCCAGGCCAACTCCACGTCATCAATGAGGGAGATTCGTTCCCACTCAAAAGTAGACAGGTCATGCAAAAAAGCCTGCTCGTTAAAATGTTTAAAATCTCTTTTAACTAGAATTCGTGGTTTAGTTTTAGGGAGTTTGGAATTTCTGACCACTGCAATGGCACAGTGGTCACTCAAGTCATTCCCAAACACAGCAACATCGGTATATTTGTGGGGGGGCGTTTCTTAATAACAGATCAAGGAGTGAGGATCTTGAGGGATATTTAATTTTAGGCCGAGTTGGACTATCTATTAGCTGACTTAGGTTTAAAGAGTCACAGATAGATTTCAGGCCATCTGAGACTGAAGACAACCAGTCAAGGTTGAGATCTCCCACTAAGACAACCTCACCAGAGTTTAACCCTGAAACTCAGTTATTTAAGGAGGTAAGAGCCTCGCTGCAGGCTGAGGGCGGCCTGTAACAGCCTATGTAAGGGACTGACTCTGACGAAATTCAAGTTTCAATGGCAAAAATTCAAACTGTTTGCTAATAGATACAGAAGAGAGAAGAGTAGCATGAAAATTTTTTTTTAAAGATTTTTTTTGGGGGGGATTTTTTCCTTTATTTGACAGTTATATAGTGGAGATAGACAGGAAGGTTGGGGAGAAGAATGGGGAAGACATGTGGCAAATGACCCGAGCCGGAATCGAACCCGGGTTGCCGCGAGAAGGACACAGCCGTTATGGTGCGCGCGCTTAGACTGATGAGCCACCAGGGCGCCCTGAGTAGCATGAAATTTACTTTTTATATAAATAGCTACACCACCACCTTTCCAGGGACGATCACAGCCGAAAACATTGTAACCATTGATAAAAATGTCCTGATCTGAGACTGATTTATTCAGCCAAGTTTCAGACAACACAAGAACATCAATTTCAGTTGTCTGCACCCAAATCCTAACAGAATCAATTTTAGGAAGCAGACTCCGGACATTTAAGTGTAAAATACCAAGGCCTGATCTGGGTTTGAACTTATCAGGGGTACTGATATTATTCAGAGGAGGGCCTGGGTTAGGCTGAACATTGCCAGATAATAAAAGAAGAAGAAGGATAAAACATTTCCGTTTTACATTGAAAGTTGACTCCTTGACATTTGAATTGGGATATACCTGGTCAATAAATGAAAATTCTGTGTGTATGAAACTATCATGCAAGACAGATAAACACATCAAAGGAGGGGAGTTACATGAATTAACACTGGCAAGCTGCTGGACAGCAGTGGATATAGGGCTAATTTATCATCAGCTAATGACCAGGTGCAAGTCACTGACCTGGAAGGACCCCAATGTAGATGGGAGGCATGTCTGTGCATCCCACTACCACGGCTAAACGACACCGACCCACAAAAAACGAATGAAAATGCAAGAATCAGTGTAAAAAAGAGCTTCATTGTTACAGTCCCTGGATCTATTGATAAGAAGCAAACACCAACAAGACGCCAGAAGCACAACCAACGATCTCGTCCGTGCCCTACCCCTCGGCAGCCAGCGGCAGACAGCGGCCAGCGGGCTCTTGCTGCAGGTGGCTAGCGGCTAGCAGGCTCTGGTGGTTAGCGGCTTGCAGGCTCATGCTGCAGGCGGCTAGTGGGGCTCCGGCAGCTAGCAGGCTCCGAAGGTTGGCGGGCTCCAGAGGCTACCAGGCTCCGATGTGTGGCAGGCTCCAGAGGCTGGCAGGCTCTGGCTAGCAGGCTTCGATGGATGGCAGGCTCTGGCGGCTTGCAGGCTCCGATGGTTTACGGGCTTTGGCAGCCAGTAGGCTCCGATGGTGACACAAGGGAATCCACAGATGGGATTTGTTATGTTGAGGCGTTCAGAAGTCGGTCGATGCAGGTAGGTGGCTCCTTAACTCGCAGTGTAGTGTGAATCATAAAAGTTGTTTAAAGGTATTTAAAATAAACAATAAAAACGTACTGATTAAACAATAAAAAATAAAAATAAAATAGTTTAAAAAGCCCCCCCAAAAAAAACCCTCTTAAAACAACCATGACATGAAGTAAGACAAACAGAACAGACATTGACGTGCACTTGCGACCATGTTGGGTTGGGTTGAACTGAAATGTTCAAACCCAATAATATTTCCACAGCGCAGGCCTAAAGGTATTTGGCTACGCCACGTCATTTACGTTTCACGTACTACGATTATGGCTGCCACACACCTCTATATGCACAGCCCGGGAATTTTCACTTGCTAGTATTTTAGATGGGCCTCTTCTCTAATATTCTGACCAGAAGTAATGAACATTGTGCAATACCTTCACTGCTTTTAGGTACATTTTCCCATCGTCACTCGCGTTTCAATTTCTATTTTTTCATCAGAAAGGGCACCTCCACCCCATCCAGCCTATTCATATTTCACCAGAAGATGGCCCTATGGTACCCCTAACTTACACAATAGCCAATATGTAGATACTGCATACTTTTTTTATCAAAGATTTCTGGGGGCTGTATTTTGGACATCACATGGAGCGCAACACACTGATGAAGGGTGGATGGGACCCAATGGTAAGCCTATATTGCCGAAATCCCTCTTCCATATTGCTGCAGATTTGGTACATGGGCAGTGCCATGTACCAAGAGAAGGGATGAGAGGGTTAATAGATCAAAGTTACTATACCATTGGACTCAACACCTATCTTAAAACTTTTTCTAAGAAATGCCCAACATATCAAAGTTCTAACACATGGGGATGGGTGGTAGCACAGAAAGGGGCAATCCCTACACCCCCTGAGCCATTCCATACATGGATGATGGATTTTATACACATTTTACACCGTGCGAAGGGAAGAGATATGTGTTGGTATTGGTATGACTCTTCTCTAAATAGGTAGAAGCCTTTCCAGGCGCATCTATAGATGCAATCACAGTAGCAAAAATTCTGAGTAGAGATATTATTCCTAGGTGGGGAATTCCAAAGACATTGTATAGTGAAAATGGGCCAGAATTTAGTAATGAAGTGTTGGCCCACCTAGGAGCAAAATTGGGAATAGGGCTGATAAAGCATTGCGCGTATCATCCGCAATCAACAGGATTAGTAGAGAGAACTAATGGAACTTTGAAAGCAACATTGCGCAAAGCCATGGCAGAAACCAAATAGAATTGGGTAGCATGTTTGCCATTGGCACTAATGAGCATGAGAACAACACCATAACGGGGATTGGGGTTGTCACCTTATGAAATAGTACATGGGAAACCTTTTGAATTACCACATTTATTGCAGAGAACACAAAATAGAAGAAGCAACCCAGGCAGAATATATGAATAGAATGCTGACAAACAAGAATGAGATTCGAAATGTGCTTCCTCCTAGATCAGTAGCGGGGCTGTCACCAGGACAGATTAAGCCTGGAGACTGGATCCTGGTGCGGAGCGTCGGTAAACAGCAGAAGTGAAGTGAACTGATGTGGAAGGTCCATATCAAGTGCTCCTGACCACACCAACCGCATGTGAGGATACAGGAGAGGAATGTGGATACATCAGCCACACTGCAAGGTAGTATCTCCTCCAGCTGATGTGTAGGTGCATCTGAATAAGTCAGGATAGACTTGGAGGGAGTCCGACTACAAAGGGAGGCGTGGCATATAGAGCTTGTCCGTCTCAAACCTGGTGAAGAACTTATTTACGCTCCAAGTCAGTAGAGACTCCAGACTGGTTCATAAAATGGCTCCCTTCTCCCTGTGTCTGTTGATATTAGGAACATGCATGGTAAGCGCAGGCTGGATGACGACCTCACCTAGAGCAAGAAGGTATGTGGGGGCGGATAACCACCTGCCTGAACCAGGAAATCCTATACACATAGTACATATGCTACTAATTTTTGGTGGAGATATGCAAATAGAACGGCACATTCTACAAACCGCACTGAATTTTATGCGTGCACACACCTACGAGCCTCTATATTTACACCCAGGGTAGAGGTGTTACAATTCACAGCGCCTACGCTAAGTCTGAATAGTACGGTTAAGTGCACCATTGCCGTATCTACTGTTCATAGTTCATTAACATCAATGGATCCCAGCACATCCCCGCTCGACCTAATGATGAACTTTGGGTTAAAATATTGCACCGACAAAGATGGATATCTGAAATTGGGAAATATGAGTCCTAATATCCCGCTCATGGTAGTCCATTATAGTCCGGGGCAGAAGTTTTGGCGATGTATCAAAGGAAATGGCACAGAATTTGTGGGAGTAACCCAGGGGTGTCAGGGGAAACCAATGATTTTCTTTGGATATCCGAACATAACCGATGAGATCTTTTTCGCTGGTCAAGGAGACAGGCCAAATGGCACAATATCTAACCCATGGGCACCACACTGGAAAGGGACGAGAGCTGTGGACGGTTGGTATTGGTTGAGTGGACATCAGATATATGTAACATTACCACCAGATTGGGGAGGGGTATGTGCTTATGTACAATGAAATGATCACACGTACATTGTGAGTGCAGAAAGAAACACCACACGACTGAGATGAGATGCAGCAGCGCCACATGATCTGATCTGGGGAACCAATGTTCCAGCAGATGCAAAGCTGTGGTCAGTAGGGGGCAAGAGCGCTCTCTCCCTGTTCCCACAGTTTGGAGTTGGACGGGTAATGTTGCAAATGGACACTGTGAACTAACGCCTAAGTGTCCTTATAAATGGAAACCCGTAGCATCACTAGGAGTATCCAGCAAGAATTAACAGCCATACCATGACAGCCATGACATTGCAAAATCAAATGGTACTAGATCTGTTGACGGCGGCACAGGGGGGAGTGTGTCAGATAATCGGAACCTCACGTTGCTCCTACATACCAGCAAATGATAAGCAGGGAAGAGTAATAGATCAAGCCTTGTATCGCTTAAAAGAACTGACAGATGCACAACAGAATAACTATGTACTTAATAGTACCTGGTGGTAGTGGCTCATTTCTGGAAGGCGGAAAGCAGCAATAACATCAATATTGAGCCTCATAGCAACAGGATTTGCAGTACTGCTCTTTTGCAGTTGCTGTGGGGTTTCCATAATTAGAAGATTGATATCAAAATTTTTGAATGCTAACCCACAATATGAGATGTTTATGTTAACAGAACATCGACAAAGGACATGCTCTGCCTGAGGAGCTGGAGGAGTCATACGGTGATGTGATTGAAATAAGTGACCTGTTTAAACAAGAGAGCATCTCCCGTGAATTAAGCACATGCTGGAAATCGAGAGAAGTGGCATGTTGGCGGATAATCAATTATAAAGACAAGGGAAATGTGAAAGAAATGTAGTCATAAATTGCTTATTTTGTTATTATTTGCTTATCCTTGAGTGACCTAGGTCATGCGTTATTGTTTATCATTGTAATCTAGCTTGTGCGTAATGAGATGTGCCTTGCTGAACGGTGTATTCCTGAGGAGATTGTTGGGACCAGAGACATGTGGGATGCATGCACTCAGCTGTGGAATGCTGAGAGAACATACATTTACATAAATTAGTTCCTTAAAGAAGAGTTATGAATAAATTGTACCTGTAATAAGGAGGAGAGTAGTGAATTGTTGGGAATATTCATGGAAGGGGCGTGCATTTAGGGCATCGTGCTCATACAAATATCCAAGCAAAGGAGGAATTCCTTTGTCCTTGTTCTGCATGTAACTTGGATCCTATATGCATATAGTAAAACACTGGATTATATTTACTATCTCTGTCTCTGAGTGGTGTCTTACAGGAATAATATCAAAATTTCCACCACAATTATACTCTCTGCAAACCGCGTTAACTTCCTTGCATGTGAGGTACATGGGCTTTCCATTACTACAACTGGGTAAGATGAACGCGAATTTGTCTCTCCATTCCTCTTTATAGGCAATGTTTTCGCTGTCAACTCTTGTCTTTAGACCTTTTGACAGAAACATCTTTTTAATTCAGCTAACTCCTCTCTGTACGCTATTTCCAACAAAACAGCAAACATTGTATCATTGTAAGGAGGCAGTCAACCAAGTATTTCAAAATAAAAGTAGCCCAAGATAGACCAATACTTGTAGTAGCCTAATAGATCTAACCTGGGCCTATCATTGCCATCATTGCCTTTTTCACAATTGCAGATGACTCAATATTGATAGAGATGCTAAGTCCATTTAGAGAATTAAAGTATCAAAAGAGGCTGCCGATGGGCTTGTGTACAGTCCACATGGTTTATTTATTGTCATTAGTTATTTTTATTAGACTCACCATTCTCCGTGTAGGCCTGGTTTTTGGGAGTGGACCTTAGGGGCACCTATTGCAGTGTCTAAATAGGCAGTAGCCCAGCCTCTGGCCCACCACCTAGTGGCGAGGAGAAATCTTGGCTCGCTGCCCAAGTTATGTGCCAACCCCTGCTTTAATGAGTATGAGTGCTGGCTTGTGGGACTCTGAAGAAAAATGGAGAAAACTCTAAACTTTATCATCAAGAAAAGGCATGTTTTGTGTTTGGAGAGGTTACTGGTGACCATGGATGTCTAACTGCACCTATATTGATAAACTCATGCTAAATTCAACCAGAAAATCATTCATTCATATTGAATTTCATGCATCAGTAGTTGATTTGTGTTAAATATATGATTATTTTATGATTTGACATTGCGCCATTTTGAGAGATCTGAGAGTTTGGGGAGCCACGTTTTATTTGGCTCCTAGAGAGTAGGTCATTTAAAATTTAATGCACAGGTGAGTGCATTAAGTCAAGTCAAGGAGTTTATGATCCCAGAAATGTATTGTTTTAACCCCCAGTCATTTTTCAATTCTCAGTATTATTTTTTTAATTGTAAAACAAATTATTAGAATTCTTACAATAGGCACTCCTTCTCCCCATTTTTGCCTCACTTTTTTTGTACCCCCTAGCAGTACTGTAATGCAAACACGTGGGGCCCCCCTGCAGCTTACCCTTAGTGGGGCCCCCCTGCTGCAGCACGGGGCTGACGAATTTTAATGTTTCAAATGCACAGAAAGACCACTTTAAAACACTGGGCGAAGCTTGTAGTGTTGATTGTTTTATGTCACTTAAATTTTAAATGATTGGGGCTTTTTAAGATAACAAACAAAGTGTTATATTGTCAAAGTGCTGATCCTGCAGCCCCATAATTGCGGGAGTTGCCCAACGTAGCCCAACTCCTCCTCATACTACCCATTATCACAGTGCCAGATTTCATTGTCAAAGTGATTGCATAAAGTTCACCTGCCTACTCAACTCAGATTGTTACACAACTGCACCTTTACGACAGACAGAACAAGCAGTTCCTTAAGGCACAATTATTATCTTTTTTTTCTCATACAGAGCAACAAAACTCAAAAACATGACGCACATCGTGCACATCGTTTGTATACACAAACACAAATCTTTTTGCGCATCTTTGAGAAAAGGAAGTGGCTATTCGCTCAGCAGCCGGGTACCCCCAGATAGCTAATAGATATTCGCCCAGCAGGGAAGGCAAGGGGGCCTGTCGCAAGAGGAGGAGGCATATTTTACACACACATGACATTTTGATGGAGAAATAACTGAAATGGTGGTAATTAGAGGTAGACAAGCTTTCGACAACTACGGCAATTTATTTAAAGTTATTAATCAATTACACTACGAGAACAAAGTGCAATGGGTTAAAGACGATCGCAGAACCATACAGATCGCAAATAAGAAGATCGCTGACAGCAACAAACACTTTGACGCGAAGTTTGTTTACAAATTAAATATGTGAAGTTTGACTGCTGGGTGAATAATCAAACAGTTTTTCAGTGCCTGGCTGCCGGGTGAATAGCCTGAGCCAAGAGAAAAATCTCACACCACTCTCTTGAAGTCCTGACTGCAAGCTTGTTTAATTTCAACGCTGAGGATGGTCACGGACAGCTCTGAGAGTCTCTCCTGTACCATGATACCTGACCACCTGTTTTAACTTTTGACACCACGTTGCATGCGTTACTTTCGGTTATTGATGAAGTACGCTGATGGCAAAGCATTTACAATGCAACAGTAAACATAAATTTGGTATTTGGCGGAAAACCGATGTTCCTCATCGGGATACCAGGCAGATACTGGCTATTCTGTTCAGACTTTGATTATGCTGTGGTGTGCAATCGCATTTTAATTACGTTACTCATTTGATAATATAGCCATCTAACTAGCAAATGTTACTTGCAGGAATTTGTAAGCAATATGATTTGGTTTTCTGATCCTAACTTAGCCAACTTAGCTAGCTGTAAAAGGCATGAACATATTTGACATATTTTTTGGTGCTTTCGCTTGTCCGAACGGTGTTTTCGCATTTTTTAATTCTAGTTTGAGCTAATTTGCTAGCCGGTTAGAGCTGAAGAGCTATCACTGTTGCAGCGAGCTAGCTTGTGAAGGTAGGGCAAATACCAAATAAAATCGCTTAAATATGACGATTATTAACAAAGACTTTCCTTAAATACCATTAGGTAGATAGCAGGATGGCCATATAATCTGAAGAGTAATGTAACACGCGATCGCTATACATCCGTGTTGCGCTTCTCAGCTCAAACTGTCTGCTTGCTCTTCACTTTTTTGAAGGAGGTTGTGTGGGTGTGATCGCGTTGAAAGTGATCAATCAGAGTTGTCAAAATGGTTTAGGAATCGCATGAGCAATGTAATTGGCTGGATGCTAATGAGGAACTTCGTCTGTGTGGAACTCAGTTGCAAAAATAACAAGAGGCCCATGGGCCTTAACGGTCACCTGAGTTGTATACAAACTGATCTTATTGATGTGAATGAACCAAATATACCCATCATTTTCCTATATAAAGTATAGTAAACCTCACCCCCTCCCCAGGGGCAAACATGGAGCCTGAGGGCCATGAAATGAACAATTTTGATAAAGCACCTGAAGACCCATGTATGAAGAGTATTGTTTTCCAGCATATCTGGGTCTGGAGAAGAAGAGTTTGAAAATTTCAGCCAATTTGACAACTTTTGGCCCCGCCCCACAGAGCCCCTGGGTGTGGGCACCATATAATTCACAATTTTGGTGCTTATTTGACCAAGAAAGGCTCCTGCAAAATTAAATTGAAATCGGATCAGCGGTTTCTGAGAAAAAGTGGAAAATGTATTGACCACTTATAGCCCCGCCCCTCAGAGTCCCTGGGGGTGGGCACCATATAATTTACACTTTGGGTGCATAATTGACCAAGGAAGGTTCCTGCAAAATTTTATTGAAATCGGATCAGCGGTTTCTGAGAAGAAGTCGAAAATGTTAATTGTTTACGGACGCATGATGGAAGACAATGGACCAAAGGCGATTAGAATAGGTCACTTTGAGACTTCGTCTCAGGTGACCTAAAAATTTCACGGAAGGGGCCCATTCGACCGTTTCGGATGGCGGAGCCCCCCCGCCTCACGGGGGCTGCGGGGGTATACTTTACGGCCCAGCCCACTAGTGGAATCAACAATATGCATTCTGCCATGTTTGTTGGTACCCAGTGGTGGAATCGCATAATACATTTTTATGTTTTGCTTCTGTTGAGTTTCAGATGTAGTCAATTACCTTCATACATATTTGTGTCTGAAATACAGGGAAATTATCTTCTACAATTATTCAAGCTATATCTAATACAGCTGCTGCTTCTTCCTATTTTTTCATGATAGGAAATACTAAATATTCAAAAATTTAAGAACACAGAATTGACTGTATCTCTAATTACAATTGTTCCCATAGTGCTTTATTAAATAAACACTGTTTTTCAGTTCAGACTTTCCTGATGTGTCTACACGGCATGTTGATTAATCTACTGAGAGAGCCTCGCTGATTCCCAGATCAAGGTGTATTGTCTGTAAAGTATGTTGAAGAGCCCAGGACATGTGGGCCTTGTTAGCACTTCTGTATAAGGATTGCCTTTAATGATCAACTCTCAGAGGTATCTTAGTAATCAGGCAAATGATGCAATAACCTTTTCTCCTTGAGTTCTCTCTCCTTTGGGGGAAAAGTGATAGTTAGAGTTGACAATCATTGTGATACTGCCAAGCAAATGCAGCCTGAGCAGATTTGACTCAATCAATATTTGCATAGAATTCTGAGGTTTTGGCCAAAGTTCTTCATCGAAAGTTCTTTTTTTCTGTACCCACAGGGCTACATGGCTCGTCATGCACATCACCCATCCCCCTTGTATTTCGTTTTTACACAGCACAGACCATGCAGTAAAGGAGGCAGCCCAGTAAGCACACCAATAGTATGGCAAAGAACTGCAGCTGTTCAGAAGGGGTGACCCAACTCTTTATGCAAATTAATAAATTGAGCTCCCATACCCCATCTGGCCCCTAAAGTACCACACTCTGAACTTGTGTTGAGGCCCCTATTTGGTCATGACGAAGGGGGCAAACAAATTGCTCCTACACGAAAACAAAAAAAATGCGGAGCCTCAGAATATAATTAAAATATAACCAGGGTTACGGCATTAGTGCCAAACTACAGAGCAGCATAGATTTTTCATTATGCCCCAAATAAAATATCCACTGCTTGACATTCAGTGTGCACAGGGCTAGATCTCCTCCTCTGAGCTGGGTGCTCTTTGCACTACACCAAAGAAACCTTAAATACCTGGGTCAATCTGAGCAGTCAGCAAATCCAAGCGAAGATGTTCTCAACACAAGATATAACTCAGACTCTCTCACATACAACCACAATTCCGAAATAGTTGGGACAAAGTGTAAATTGTGAATAAAATCAAAATGCAATGACTTTCAGATCACATGAGCCAATATGTTATTTACAATAGAACATAGATAACATTTCAAATGTAAAAACTTATATCCACAAAATGAGCTATTTCAAATTTTCTGGCGGCGGCAGGTCTCATAAAAGTTCTAAATGTTCTTTTAGCTGATTCTCTTATTTATTAATGCTTTTTCAGCCCTTTTTTGCCTGTGTCCCAACTTTTTTGAGACCTATTGCAGCCAAAAAATTTGAAATAAGCTCATTTTGCGGATAAAAATGTAAAATCTCTCATTTTCAAACTATGAAATGTTATCTATGTTCTACTGTAAATAACATAATGGCTCATGTGATCTAAAAGTCATTGCATTTTGATTTTATTCACAATTTACACTTTGTCCCAACTATTTCGGAATTGGGGTTGTAGTATTTTCAAAAAAATTTAAGGTTTATGTGATTTGCAAATAATTGCATTCTGTTTTTATTTACATTTGACACAACGTCCCAACTTTTCAGCAAATCAGAGCACAATTCAATTCAAAAGAACATGATTCAATTTTACCCCTCTTAATATGACAGAGGTTCATAAAGCTCTAAAACAGTTGGATCCTAATAAATCTGCAGGCCCTGATATGCTGAGTCCTCATTTTCTTTAATTAGCAGCTGACTTTATTGCACTCCCTCTAACCCATATTTTTAATCAAACACTTGGAAAGTTATTGCTAAAATTTGGAAATCCGCCTTTGTTCTCCTGTCACTTAAAGTTGGGGACCCCTCTCTTGTAAATAATTACAGGCCAATATCAAGGCTTTGTGCCTTAGCTGAAGTGCTGGAAAAAATGGTTAGCGCTCAGCTTAAAATTTCATTTTTATCAAGAAAATTTTTATCACAATACCAATCTGGTTTCAGAAAAAATAATCACAGTACAACAACTTGTTATGGTTCTGCCTCATGTGTGTTGTCTTTGTGCTTATTTGTGCTTGTGCTTACTTTCGTTTTATTTTTCAGCTTTCATTCTGCCGTCTGATGATCGATTCCCTCTCTGCCAATCTCCAGTGATGTCGCGTGACAGCCTTCAGCATGCCTGCGTCTCGTTGTCCAATCACGTTTCCTCTTTCAGTTTCGGCTGTTGTATTTCATTCATTGTTTCCACCTGTGCTTGATTCTGGGTCTCGCTAAACTGAGTGAATGCGTTCTCTGATAGGATAATTACTAACCGTACTAACCAGCACTTATTTGAGGGTGATTGTAAATATTTCGTCACGTAGTATTAACCTTTATTAACTCATTAGCGAAAAGCAGTGTTTCTAGCCTCAGTAATTCCTGCCTAAGCTTTCCCTGATTAACTGCGTTTAAAGCTGTGCTTTCCTTTGCTTCTCTCGTGGTGCTTTTTACTCGTCACGTTTAGATTACCTTAATCTAAACTGTCTAGTTTGATTGATGGTCTCAGCGTCTTGTCTCGAGTCATTATGGTTTACCCGGTCCTCGTTAATTTGTTTATTAATCCCATGTGTTTCTGTTTCCTTTCGAGATTGCGTTCGAGTCCCCGCCTCCTCTCGTGACTATAAATGTGGCAGAGATGGGAGGAGACATCAGACGGAACTTTGCTAGACTTGCTCTGCATGGTGAAATCTCAGCTCCTTGTGCCTTCCGAGTTTTTCCTGTGTATGATTCCGGAGTCTTGCTTTTTGCTGCGCCCACGTCTTGTCTGCCCCTTGTTTAAGTCTCTCAGTGTGTCCGTCAGTCTAGTTAGGTTCAGTTTTTGTTTTTCTAGTTTAGCCACTCTTGGAGTGTGTACTTCTGTTTCCCCCTGCCTTGGGCAGTGTACTTTAGTTTTCCCATTTGTTCAGTGCATGTGCACGGTGTTTTGTTTCTGGCCTGTGTGCCCATTTTCTCCCAGTGTTTTGTGTTTTAATAAACACTTTGGATCCTGCAACTGGTGTCCTCCTGACCTCTTCCTAACACAACTGCCACAATCAAAGTAGTCAATGACATAATTGAGGCACAGGATTATAAAAATATTCTGCTCTTCATAGATTTGCCAAAGCATTTGATACAATAGACCATGCTAATGAATGTACTATTTGAAACTGGCTTATCTGAGCATGCTGTAAGCTGGTTCTCTAATTACTTGTCGGAAAGAACTCAATGTGCCCAATTTGCTTCCTCCTCTTTAAGGGTGCCCCAGGGCTCTATATTAGGGCCACTGCTGTTCTCCATTTATATAAATGATTTTAATGATAACCTATCAAATGTTGCATCCCATTTCTATGTAGATGATATGGTCTTCTACTGCTCCTCTCCAACAGTGATACACTCCCTTGAACTGCTATAGTCTTGCTTTGATGTGGTTCAGTCCCACTTAATTCAGTTGAAATTGGTGTTAAATGCAGACAAATCCAAATTCATGGTCTTCACAAATGGTAAAAAGTTACCATCTGACCCTAAGATTTTAACTACTCAAGGGGCGGAAATTGAAACTGGTTACTGCTTTCAAGTATTTAGGAATCATTAATGACTAACAGCTGTCATTCCAGCCGCACATGGAAAAGCTTGTCTCAAAGCTGAAACTTATAATAGGTTTCTTCTTTGGTAAAAAATCTTGTTTCTCCCCCCAGGTGCTGAACCATTTGATCTCTGTCAGTGCTTTAAGTAGAATAAAATAAGTGCTGGTGTGGCTGAAGAACCTTTACGCATGCCAGTCATCAGTTGTCACCTCTATATGAGGACCTTTCTTGTGTGCTGACATGGGAGGAAGTTGTTGGAGACATCCTGCATTCCATATTTTCTGCCATGCTGCAAAAGAACTGTCCACCATTAATCTTCACTATATTCTGATTATCATGCATATCACATTCTCGCAAGTCCTCTCTGCTTCAGCTTGAAGAACTGTTTTTGTATGAGGCCCGGTGATGAAACTATGGACTCAATGACTCAAATCTGTTGAGCAAGTCATGTCTCTCTTTTGGAGCATCCTTGACAGATCACTGACTTCTGTTACGGCATCATACATGACTCTTAACAACAAAGGGTACAGAGGTGAGAAGATAATGAAGTCACTTGTATTTTGCTCTCTTACTTGAATCCCTGGTAACATCATTGGCAGCACGAGAAAAGTGCATCTGAAGCACTTTGTAGCTCTTCCAAAGAACTTTCACAGTTCTCTCACTGGAAGACACCTAGCAGACTGTCAGAACACGTCCTATGACAAGAAAACGCTGCCCAACACTCTGCACACTGAACTAATTCTCTCTGGTTTTTGGGTTAGGCATGAAAGAGGGTGTACAGCTAGTCAAAGAATGTCTTGAAATGATTATGTCCTTTGACATCCTTGAGAACATCCCCAACTGCCAACTCCAGACGATGGTTTGAGCAGTGCCATGCAAACAGGTTTGGGAATCTTGGACAAAGCTTTGTAGCAACTCCTGCTCTTCTGACAAGCATTACTGATGCTCCATCTCAGGCAAAGGCCACAAAACAATTGCTCAAAAACTGGTCATCAATCCTATGTTTGCACTGTCCAGCCTACGTACATCCTCCATTGGTGCACCTCAAGGCTGTGTTTTGTCTGCCCTCTTATACATTTTATATACTAATGACTGTTTTAGCCACCACATTAACAGATCCATCATAAAGTACACGGATGACTCTGTTTTTGTAAGCCTGCTGAGTGATGATGAAACTGGTCACCGCCAGGTTCTTGATGATTTTATATCTTGGTGCAAGGAGGCCTTCCTCCAAATCAATGTCTCTAAAACAAAGGAGTCATAACAAATTGGAGATTCCACTGAGATAATCCATTCATTGGCTCAACGATTGGATTCACCAAAGATTAAAGCTGAATTATTATTTTAAATCTTGTGACTATTTGAAAAACCAGCAATCATGACTTTTGATGTTGAAAATTTTTTGAAAACTCCAACACACGAATCAATTGTGCTAGCAAAGAAGAAGGACTTGCTGCAAATAGCCTCAACCCTTAGATTATCTGATGTGAAATCATCAATGAAGAAACGAGAAATATTGAACTTTTTGGTTCAACATTTCATCAATGAAGAGATCTTTGGGGAAGAAGCAGCAGAATTGATTAAAAATGTGCAACAGAGCTGCAATGACTTGAGGTGCAGCTACGCCTGAAACAACTGGATCCGGAAGAAAGAAGGTTGGAGAAGGAGAGAACTAGAAGAAAGAAGACTGGAAGAAAGAAGGCTGGAGAAGGAGAGAGAACTGGAAGAAAGAAGGATGCACTTGCAGTATGAATTGGAAATGAAGAAAATAGAAGCAGGTACTGTTACAAAATCTTTTAGACTTTCTGATCATTTTGATGAGGTTAAACACATTAGACTTGTTCCTCCCTTCCTAGAAAATGATGTAGACCAATACTTTACCCATATTGAAAAAACTGCTGAAAATTTGAAATGGCCAAAAGAGCATTGGACAATGATGTTAGAAAGTGTTCTTACTGGTAAAGCTAGGAAAATCTATAACCAGTTATCTGTCAAACAGTGTTCTGATTATGATTTTGTTAAATCTGCCATTCTGAAGGGTTATGAATTGGTCCCCAAGGCTTACAGGCAAAAATTTAGGAATTCTCGCAAGGAAGCCAGTCAAACTCATATTGAATTTGGCAGGTTGAAGGAACACCAGTGGTGTAATTCCAGGAAAGTTGAGAAAGATTTTGACAGAATGAGGCAACTTATTCTGGTTGAGGAATTCAAAAGGTGTATCCAGCCTGATATCAAGACTTTCCTTGAGGAGAAACAAGCCAATACTTTGCAAGATGTTTCCACCCTGGCTGATTGTTATGCATTGACTCATAAGTTTCCTTTTGTCCAAAAATCCACTTTTTCAAAATTTCAAGCCATTCTCAGTCCAAGACCGCTTCTAATAACACTTCTAATGATTCCAAGGCCACTTCTGAGAGGAAACCTTCCAGTGAGAAGCAGTCTTCTGATTCTTCACCTTCTGTGTCTTGCCAATACTGCAAAAAGCAAGGTCACCTTATTTCTGAGTGTTATGCTCTCAAGAAAAAAAAAACAACAACGAGAAGAAACCAAGCCAACTGCTTTCACTAGGAGAGAATCTCTTATATCAAAGGTCAGTTCGCCTGATCTTCTACCTTCTGTGTCTGATTCTGTTATGGAGGGTTCTGAGCCATTCATCACCGATGGTTTTGTCTCACTTTCACGTGATTTTTTCTCATCTGCTTTTGTTCAAATTCTAAGGGATATTGGGTCTTTCCAATCTCTTATTCTTGCAGATATTCTGCCTTTTTTGGACAAAACGTCTACTCAGGCTAATGTCCTTATTCAAGGAGTAGAATGTGGTTTTACAAGTGTACCTCTCCATAATGTTCATCTCAAATCAGACTTGGTCTCCGGGCCTGTTACTGTTGGTGTTAGGTCTTCTCTTCCTTTCAAAGGTGTTCATTTGCTTCTTGGTAGTGATCTTGCTAGGGATAAGGTTGTGCCCTACCCTGTTGTAACTGACACTCCTTTGGTTGATCAAGAATCTGACTCTATAGAGGAAGAAATTCCAGACCTCTATCCTTCATGTGCAGTTACTCGTTGTATGGCCAAAAGGGCTATTTAAGATGATGCTGACCTGGACTTCAACCTGGCTGACACCTTCATTGGGCAGTCTTTTCATCAGGAACCTCCCAGTCCTGAGATGTCTGGGAAATCTTCAGACTTGTCCTTGTCAGGTCATTCTAATGACATTCTGTCTCGGAAACAACTTATTCAGGAGCAACAACAAGCTCGTGATCTAGCACATCTTCTACCACAGGCTGCAAGTGAACAAGAGGCTACTCAAGTTCCTGTCTGTTTTTACCACAAAAATGGTGTGCTTATGAGAAAGTGGCGTCCACCTGATGTATCTGTAGATGAAGAGGGGATGATCACCCATCAAATTGTTCTTCCAAAGTCTTATCTTCAAGAAACTCTTAGTCTGGCCCATGACAATCCTATGTCAGGTCAGGTCATTTGACCCTTCATCGTGTCAGGAATCATTTCTTCTGGCCTTCCATGAGGTCCGATGTACAGGAGTACTGCAAATCCTGTCATACTTGTCAAATGGTTGGGAAGCCGAACCAGAATATTCCAAGGGCTCGACTTAAGCCCATTCCCGCTTTTGAAGAACCTTTCAGTCGGATCATCATTGACTGTGTTGGACCATTGCCTAAGACTAGGTCCGGTTGTGAGTACCAACTGACTATCATGTGTGCTTCCACCCGGTTTCCTGAGGCCATTCCACTTCGTAATATCAAGGCAAAGACTATCATCAAGGCTCTTACCAAGTTTTTCTGCTTTGTTGGTCTTCCTAAGTCTGTTCAGTCTGATCAAGGGTCAAATTTCATGTCTGGCATATTTCAACAAGTTATGCATGAGCTTGGTATTAAACAATACAGGTCATCAGCTTCCCATCCGAAGAGTCAAGGTGCTTTGGGGAGGTTCCATCAAACTCTGAAGAACATGATAAGGACCTACTGCCTTGACACAGAGAAAGACTGGGATGAAGGTGTCCATCTTCTGTTTGCTGCCCATGAAGCTGTTCAGGAGTCTCTTGGGTTCAGTCCTTTTGAGCTTGTTTTTGGGCATACAGTCCGTGGACCTCTGAAGCTTCTGAAGGAAAAGTTGTTTGCCAAAGACGATGTCCCAATGAACTTGCTTCAGTATGTCTCTCACTTCCGTAATCATCTCTCTAAGGCTTGTGACTTTGCTAAGTCTAATCTCGAAGAGGCTCAGGGCAAAACCAGATATGACCTTCATTCCCAAGATAGAAGTTTTAAAGCTGGTGACAAAGTCCTTGCACTTTTGCCAGTTCCTGGAAGCCCTCTAAGAGCCCGATATTTCTGCCCTTACACTGTCCTCAAAAAGGTCTGTGATCTAAATTACGTCATTCTAACCCCTGGAAGGAGGAAACAAAAACAAATGTGTCACATCAACATGCTGAAAGAATACATTTACAGAGACACTCAGCAAAAGCCAGTCAATGTGGTAAATACAACTGAACTGGAAAATTCTGAAGAGGATTGTGACTGCCCCTCAGAAAATGAACCTGGTCCAGCCAAACTTGAAAATTCAGACATTCTTCAAAATATTGACAGCAAGTTGTCCCACCTGGACCCTTCTCAACAACAACAGCTAAAGCAGCTCATATTTGAATATAGTCACATATTCCCTGACGTTCCGAAACCCAATGGAACATATAGAATGGTGACGGACTACAGGAAAGCGAACGCTCTGTCAAAAACGGACTCATATCCTATTCCCAGGATTGATGACTGGATTGACAAAGTTGGACAGTCAAATTATGTCACCAAATTTGATTTCCTCAAGGGCTTCTGGCAGATCCCTCTAACAGACAGAGCAAAGGAGATCTCTGCCTTCATCACAACAGGTGGAACATACCAATACAAGGTCATGCCCTTTGGAATGAAAAATTCTCCGGCCACCTTCCAACATCTGGTAAACAGAGTGATTGCTGGACTACCAGGATGTGAGGCCTATATTGATGACATTATCATCACCAGCGACAGCTTCCAAGAGCACCTCACCTACATCAGAGACTTCTTTCAGAGAGTGAGTGATGCCAAGCTGACTATCAACCATGTTAAAAGTGACTTTTGTAAAGCTACAGTTGTGTACTTAGGTCATATTGTAGGACAGGGTCAAGTCAAACCAATTGATGCAAAAGTAAAAGTTATCACTGAATTTCCTAAGCCTACAACTAAAAGACAACTAATGAGATTTCTAGAGATGGCTGGCAACTACAGAAAATTCTGTAAAAATTTCTCCATCATTTCTGAGCCTTTGACAAATTTACTGAAGAAAAATGCAAAATTTTTTTGGGATGAAAAATGTCAAAATTCATTTGACCAACTGAAAGCTATCCTCAAAAATGCACCAGTTCTCTTATCTCCTAATTTCAAAAAGGAGTTCAAGTTGGCTGTCGATGCCAGTGATATTGGTGCAGGCGCAGTTTTACTGCAAGAAGACACTGATTGAGTTGATCATCCTGTTTGTTACTTTTCCAAAAAGTTTGATAAACATCAGAAAAACTATTCAACAATTGATAACGAATGTTTGGCACTTGTTTTGGGTTTACAACATTTTGAAGTCTATTTGACTTGTTCAGCTACTTCCATCAAGGTCTTCAGTGATCACAATCCCCTCACATTCTTGCATAAGATCAAAAACAAGAATCAAAGATTACTGAGATGGAGTTTACTTTTGCAAGAGTATGATTTGGATATTTCTCACATCAGGGGAAAAGATAGTGTATCTGGAATAACATTTTCTCGTATGTAATTTTACCTTTCTATTTGATTGTGAAAATTGCGCTGGTTGTTATGTATGATTGTTATAATGATCAATGATACTCTTGCGTAAAGTTCAAGATTATACTGATTATAAAACTGTGTTAACTTTTAGCAAACCTTTCTTTTCTTAAAGAGGGGAGGTGTTATGTATGAGTATTTTGTGTACAGCAGTCTATATCATTTGTAAATGGAGATATGTTAGACACTATTGAAATGCCCATTATGACTGGTCAGCGATTTGTTTATTTTGGTTATCATTTAGCACCCTCTGGTGGTGTGTCTGTAGAAAAACATGATCTAATGCAATACCACTTCTTTGTGATGAAATAGACTAGTGCTTTCTAGAAGCTTCTGGCATCTCCCTGCCTGGAGGGGGCCGGATCACCTAGGAATCCTGTAGATCTTTCCTGAATGTTACCAATCTATATAAATGCTGTGATTTTGGTCAGTAGAGGCAGAATGTTTGTTTTGGCAACAGAGTTACATAGTGGCATAAGAGTGTTATTATAAGATTAATCAGTGGATGATTTGTAGAAGTTTTTTTTTAATTAGTGAAGAATAAATTTGTTGAAGTTGTCATTGCTGGTTTTCTTTGTTGTGATTTTTAAGTCACAACATTCTATCTTCTTATTTTTGGAGTTTCTTCTCCCTTTTTCTGTCTCGCTTTGCTTCCGTGGTTTGGACTATTATACGTCTTTTGGAAGCGTGAGTACTTGCGTTTGGTCTTTATTGTTCTCTGTGTTTGTGCTGGGTCCGTGCTACTTTCTTTCTCTCTGTCGTTGCGCTTGGCCTCCGTATACTACCGGCCATTACATCAACCTACGGCATGTCTTGGTTTCTTTTCAGTATTTCATCACATGATGCTACCTGTTCAATCTCTGCTGCTTTTAAGTAGGATTTAGAATCTCTGTGTTCTTTGAATTTCTTACGCAGTGAATTTTGTTGTTTAGCCTTGTCAGCACCACAGGAGGTGATTAAACACCCACTCCACTTGCTTGACATGTTCAGTCCTCGCTGTGTTTGAATAACAAATGAACTAAATTTGCTAAATATCGTGCATCCAAGCTTTTTGTTTTTAACACTACTTGATCCTTTGATTTATTCAGCTTGAATTAGGTTGTTGTTTACATCGTAATTGGCTGCAGTATTGGAGGGGGAGGGGACAGGTGTTGATGCTACAGAAACTGGCTCTTTCCTGTCAGCAGAGGCACTGATGTTAGCTTCCTGCTCTTTACCTGTGAGTTCAGGCAATGTAGTATTTATCTGTTGAGAAATTGTGTCACCCTCCAACTCCGCTTGTCATGGTTATGGTTTTGGTTCATGTTTATGTTCATGTTTATGTTCAAGTTCATGGTTTACGATTTTGTCTTTTATTTATTCCTTTTGGTTATTGTTATTCTCTGGTTTTAGTTCAGTCCATTCTTCAGTTCCATTGCACTTGGCTCCCGTCTTGTGATCTAGTTGGTTCAGTCCGTCTTCCCGGTCTGTGTGCTCACATGCTTCGGGTGATTTCAATGATTTCTGGTGTTTAATAATATTCCTAAAATCCTCGTTTACTTCCTTCGCCTTACTGTTCTGATTACTAACAAGACTAACATTTGTATTTTGTATCATAGTCTACTAACCCAACTAATCCATGTATATATATTACTAACTGTGAGAAGCTGAACAATTCCCCTCCTCACTGTCAAAAACTTTATAAACCTTTTGGGCACTTTACCGCGATTGCGGGAGAGGGAGACAGAAAGGAAGCCCTCCGTTCTCACACGCACACTCGTATACACGCATCTCCGCACTTACACAGTCTCGCTTCCTAATTAATAAATATGACCCAAAATATAGTGTATAAATAATGTGTTGTGCTTGTGCCACAAGTGTTGATCTGTTTGTATGATGTTGGTGATTTTAGGACTGGGAACTTGCCGCGGGTTTGGCATTTACATGCGTCAGCCCGATTGTTTGGTCTGTCACGGTTTAGTTTAATTTTATTACATCCCGATGTGAGTTTCTTTCTGTTTGATTTAGTAGATGGTAATGTATAGTGTGGTACCCGCTATCTCAATCCTCCATTTTGCATTTGTATTTTGTAGAGTTTGCCCATAAGCCGGTAACAAACATCAACTCACCCCAACACTTCCTGCTATTCTGTCTGCCTGCAGCCGTCCCATTCTGAAGCGCTCTCTCGCTCCGCTTAGGACAGACCTTTACATCATTCCCACTAGGGGGAGGAGGAGGCATTTAGAGGAAAAGGGGTGTTTGTTTCCTTCATTTCATACCTATTTTGTCTTTCTGTACTCTTTAGTTATTTTGGGGGTTGTATTGTGAACATGTGTGAAGAATTCTAAGTATTTATGTTATGTTGTCTATATATCCTATTCTTTTTGTTTGGTATTAAGTCATTCTGTGTTGTGAGTTTCCCTTTTTGTTGGTTTTGTCCTATTACCCAATTTGGGCCAATAGGCTACTTAGGTGGGGCAGCTCAGTTCTCACTCAGACTTTTGATAGAGATGGATGCCTCTAAGTCTCTGTGTCTCTCCTGCTGTGAGGTAGAGCTCTTTGATGTATAACTAATGCTTTTGGCAACATTTTGAAATTAGTTTTTTTTTCTCTCTTTCTTTATCAATTGTGTTATTTTTATTATTGATAATCAATCGCAAAACCAAAGCTGGCACAATAAATGTGGCTGTTTTTTGAACCGGCAACCACCTCTCCTGCACGTTCCTTCTGTCTCTGTCTCCAAGTCCACATCCCAACTAGTGGGCGGGCCGCTGGGCTATTCCACACTTGGTGTCAGAAGTGGGATGAGTGACGCCCCTTAGGAAGCTGGAGAAACGAGGTGGAAAATGAGGACGAGGAGTTACCAAGCGTGGACGAGGTCGAGGACGAGGCCGCAAACAAAGTCAGAGAGAGTCCATGAGAATGGATGACGTTGCCGAGACGGGCTCTTTCCGGTGGCCCGTCCGAGATGAGGAGGACAAGGTCACCGGGCTGGAGGATGTGCCACAGGGAGCCGATGGAGGAGTGCCGGGCCCTGGCGGGGCACAACCTGGTGAGGACATGCCAAGTGGGACAGACATTGCTGGTCTGTACTCTCTGCTGCAGCAAACCTTTAAGTCCCAGGATCAGGAGTTCTTTAAGCAGGAACAGCGCTGGAGAAGTGTGCAGATCCAACTTAACCAGCTCCAAGAGGATTTCGAAGACAGTTGCCAACAGCCAGCAGCACCACCGCCGCCGCAGCCGCCTGCACCACCAGCACCACCAGCAGCACCACGACCGCCAGAGCCAGCACCGCAGCCAGCAGCACCGCTGCCGCAGCCACCACAGCCAGCAGGATCGCCGTTGCGGCCAGCAGCACCACCGTGGCTGCAACCAGCACCATTGCCATCGCCAGTCCCGCCGTATGCGCCGCGACTGCCAGCCCCACCAGCCAGTCCAAGTCCATCGGGAGATGGAGCTGCTCCTGTTGCCTGGTCACGGGCTCCCATTCCCAGGTATGAAGAAGGGGAGGACATTGAACAGTATTTAACCACATTTAAGAGGCTTGCCACAGCCTATCGCTGGCCAAGAGAAGACTGGGCCGTATACCTGGTGCCGTATCTCAGTGGCAAGGCCCGCAGTGCCTATGTGGCTATGGACATACATGAGAGTATGGATTATGCAAAAGTGAAAGAGGCAATCCTGTACAAATATGAAATCAATGAAGAGGTCTACCGAAGGAGGTTCAGGGAGCCAGACGTCCGGCCAGGGGAAACCCCCAGAGAGCTCTACCAGCGCCTGAAGGATCTGTTCTGTAAATGGATTAGACCGGAAGAGAAGATGATCGAAGAGGTAGCAGAAATCCTCATCCTGGAACAATTCATCCCGCCCTGTTGCCAGAGGTCAGAGTGTGGGTTAAGGAACACAACCCGCAGACTGGCCAGCAGGCTGCTGGGCTGGTGGAGAACTTTGTTGCTGCTCGTCGTGGCCCGAAGACCTTCCGCGGTGATCCTGGACACAGAACCATAGCTCGGGGTAAGTCAGATGGGTCTGGTGGTGGGGGTGGTCCTAAGCCTAGTGACCAAAACAGCGTAGGTGAGAAAGGCTCCCATATGCCCCATAGACAGTTTACTGCCCCCAAAGATCGCTCTGCTGACCGCCGAGTATGTTACCTCTGCGGCCAGGAGGGGCACATTAAGCCAAACTGCCCTACTAAAGAGCCCAAAGGAAGCGGCCATTGTTGTCTCCCTGGTTCCGAGGGGCAGGCTAGGGGTAGGTTGCAGCCTGTGTCAGTGTCAATAAGTGGCAAGGAGATCAGTGCCCTTATAGATATCGGAAGCTCTCAAACCTTAGTCCAGCCCCATCTAGTGGACAGAGAAGATTATTTAGCTGGCAAAAGCCTCACAGTTGTATGTGTAAATATGCCTCACAGTTGTATGTGTATCCTGTGGCTCAGGTGTACATTGAGGTGCAAGGACAGGCTTACCGTCTTACTGTTGGTGTTGTTGAGCGCCTTAGTTACCCAGTAGTCCTTCGACAGGATATTCTGATCTTACCTGAGTTGGTGCAGGCCCATAAGCCCGTCAATATGGTCATCACTAGGTCCCAGGCGAAAGCCCAGACAGAAGACCCCAGTGTTCTCCTAAAGGAGTTTGCCTTTGCAGACTGTGATGCGTTTCCCCCTTCTCCTGTTAAAGAAAAGAAGAGCCGTGGGCAGAAGCATAGAGAGAAGTTAGTGGGGACTCTCCAGAAAGTGCAGCTTGGGGAGGGCACCCAGACAGGGGGTGGTGCTTGGGAAGATATGACTCAGGATATCAAGCAGTTACAGTCTCAAGATGCTAGCTTACAAGAAGCCCATAGCAAACTCAGTAGTGTTGATGGTGTGCCTACTGGGGTCTCAGCTACGTTATTTGGTGAAACCTATTTGTTGAGAGAGGGACTGTTGTATCACCAGCCAGAGGGGAAATCAGCAGAACAGCTAGTGGTTCCCAGTGCCCTGAAAGGGCGTGTGCTCTCCCTTGGCCATAGCATCCCCTGGGCAGGGCATCTCAGTACCACCAAGACTTTTGAGAGAATTGCTGCCAGGTTTTATTGGCCAGGAGTGTATAAAGATGTCCAAGAGTACTGCAGGTCCTGCAGTATCTGTCAGCTCACTACCAAGCATAAGTCTAGCCCCTTTCCTCTTCAACCTCTCCCGATCATTGATGTTCCATTTACCCGGATAGGGATGGATATAGTTTGGCTGCTAGAAAGAACGCAGAGGGGACACCGCTACATCCTAGTTGTCTGTGATTATGCTACTCGCTATCCTGAAGCTTTCCCTCTCCGTAAGGTAACTGCCACCACTGTCTCACAGGCCATCCTTCAGCTGTTCTCTAGAGTAGGAATACCTCAAGAAATTCTAACAGATCAGGAAACAGCCTTCCTGTCCAAAAAATTAAAGCAGGTATATAGCTTATTGGGGATTAAGGGGATCAGGACCACACCCTATCACCCCCAAACTGACGGCCTGGTTGAATGCTACAACCAAACTCTCAAGGGTATGCTGCGGAAGTATGTGTCAGCAAATGGGAAAGATTGGGACCGTTGGCTGCCATACTTGCTGTTTGCATACCGTGAGGTGCCGCAAGCCTCCACTGGTTTCTCCCCATTTGAACTGCTGTATGGGAGAGCGGTGCGAGGGCCCCTGGACCTGCTGAGAGAAGCCAGGGAAGGGCCAAAAGCACCAGAGACCCAGAACGTTCTCTCCCATGTCCTGCAAATGCGGGAGAAGATGGAGGAGATGACTGAGCTGGTTCGGGGCAATTTGGAGCAAGCGCAACACCGCCAGAAGGTCTAGTACGACAAGTCTGCCAGGCAACGCACTCTTCAGCCAGGGCAGAAAGTGCTCTTGCTCTTACCTACCTCAGAGGACAAGCTGCTCGCCCGGTGGCAAGGGCCCTTCATCGTCACTCGCAAGGGCAGGCCTGCCACATATGAGATTGACATGCCAAGCCGGAAGAAGACTAAGCAGGTGTTCCACGTCAATCTCCTGAAAGAGTGGCGAGAGCGGGGGCCCCAGAGCAGCGTCCAGCTCCTGGTGCAAGCCGTGGGAGAAGAGGAAGACTATCCCGAGCAGTTCTTCCCCTCTGCAGAACTGCCTGCACCTCTTGACCTGGCCCATCTGACTCCACAGCAGCAGGGGGAGCTACAGGCTGTTACCCCTGAGGGTCTGTGCCAAGAGAGACCTGGCTTCACCACTTTGGTGGAACACTCCATCCCACTGAAGGACACAACACCAGTCCGGCAGAGGATGTATAGAATCCCCGAACGGCTTCTTCCTCTGCTCAAGGAGGAGGTGGAGGAAATGCTTTCCCTCGGCGTCATTGAACGCTCCCATAGCGAATGGAGTAATCCAGTCGTCCTGGTCCCGAAAAAGGACAGGAAGATATGCTTTTGTATAGACTTTCGCAAGGTCAATGCACAGTCGCACTTTGATGCCTACCCTATGCCCAGGCTGGGAGACCTCATTGAGCGCTTGGGTAAGGCCTGCTACATCACCACGCTCGATCTGTGCAAGGGCTACTGGCAGGTCCCCCTATCAAAGCAAGACCGGCCCTACACAGCCTTCAGAACTCCTCAAGGGTTATTCCAGTTTGTGGAGATGCCATTCGGCCTGCAGGGGGCGCCTGCCAGTTTTCAAAGACTCATGGACTGTGTTCTGGAGGGCACAGAGGCCTATGCTGCCGCCTATCTGGATGACATAGTGATCTATAGCGCCACATGGAGTGACCACTTGCGTCATCTTGCCGATGTCCTGCTGCATATCCAGAAGGCTGGGCTCACTGTGCATCCCAGGAAGTGTGACTTTGCCAAGCCAGAGGTCCGGTAACTAGGCCATGTGCTGGGCAAGGGGCTGATTAGGCCCCAGAAGGACAAAGTGCAGGCCATCTGGGACTGTCCACAGCCCCAAACCAAGAAGAATGTCCGGTCTTTCCTGGGTCTGGTGGGCTGGTACCGGAGGTTTGTGCCAGACTTCGCCACCCGAGCTGCACCCTTTTCGGACCTGACTCGGAAGTCGGGGTCTAACCGCGTGCAGTGGGGGCCTGAGCAGGAGCGGGCTTTCAATGACCTGAAGGGGGCGCTGTGTTGAGATGCTGTGTTTCAGAGCCCCGACTTCGATAAGCCCTTCACAGTGCAGACTGATGCGTCTGGTGTTGGTCTGGGCGCTGTGTTGCTCCAGGGGGAAGGGACTGAGCAGAGGCCTGTGGCGTATATTAGCCGCAAGCTATACCCCCGGGAGACCAGGTATGCAGCTGTTGAACTGGAATTCCTAGCTGTTAAGTGGGCTCTGGACACCTTTAAGTATTACTTGTTAGGCAGAGACTTTGAGCTGGAAACGGACCACCGAGCTCTTCAGTGGCTTGGACGTATGAAGGACTCTAATGCCCGAATAACCCGGTGGTTTCTGGCTCTGCAGCCCTACAGGTTTCAAGTCCAGTATCGTGCTGGAAAGCAGAACATTGTTGCTGACTTTTTGTCTCGCCACCCTGGTGGTGAGACTTTAGAAGGGGAGGGAAATGTGAGAAGCTGAACAATTCCCCTTCTCACTGTCAAAAACTTTTTAAACCTTTCGGGCGCTGTACCGCGATTGCGGGAGAGGGAGACAGAAAGGGAGCCCTCCGTTCTCACACGCACACTTGCATACATGCATCTCCACACTTACACAGTCTCGCTTCCTAATTAATAAATATGACCCAAAATATAGTGTATAAATAATGTGTTGTGCTTGTGCCACAGGTGTTGATCTGTTTGTATGATGTTGGTGATTTCATGACTGGGAATTTGCCGCGGGTTTGGCATTTACATGCGTCAGCCCGATTGTTTAGTCTGTCACGGTTTAGTTTAATTTTATTACATCGCGATGTGAGTTTCTTTCTGTTTGATTTAGTAGATGGTAATGTATAGTATGGTACCCGCTATCTCAATCCTCCATTTTGCATTTGTATTTTGTAGAGTTTGCCCATAAGCCGGTAACAAACATCAACTCACCCCAACACTTCCTGCTATACTGTCTGCCTGCAGTCATCCCATTGCGGAAGTGTGCTCCGCGTTGGGACAGACCTTTTACATCATTCCCACAAGGGGGAGGAGTGAGGCATTTAGAGGAAAAGGGGTGTTTGTTTCCTTCATTTCATACCTATTTTGTCTTTCTGTACTCTTTAGTTATTTTGGGGGTTGTATTGTGAACATGTGTGAATAATTCTAAGTATTTATGTTATGTTGCCTATATATCCTATTCTTTTTGTTTGGTATTAAGTCATTCTATGTTGTGAGTTTCCCTTTTTGTTGGTTTTGCCCTATTACCCAATTTGGGCCAATAGGCTACTTAGGTGGGGCAGCTCAGTTCTCACTCTGACTTTTGATAGAGATGGATGCTTCTAAGTCTCTGTGTCTCTCCTGCTGTGAGGTAGAGCTCTTTGATGAATAACTAATGCTTTTGGCAACATTTTGAGATTAGTTTTTTTTTCTCTCTTTCTTTATCAATTGTGTTATTTTATTTATTGATATTCAATCGTAAAAACAAAGCTGGCACAATAAATGTGGCTGTTTTTTGAAACGGCAACCACCTCTCCTGCACGTTCCTTCTGTCTCTGTCTCCAAGTCCACATCCCAACTAGTGGGCGGGCCGCTGGGCTATTCCACTCTAACTTACTAACGAGCACTCTAGTTTAATCTGTAAAGTTGCACCGCTACTAATTAGTACTAATTCCCTCTCAGCAATCGCCCTGTTCTAGTCTCCGCCTCTTGCTCAGCTGTACCTATCTCCCTCTGCGTTTCTGCGAGATCTCTCACACGTGCCTAATTACTTTCCTGCACTCATTATCTGTGCACTTAGAACTCCTTGACCAGAGCTGTTTAAATGTCATAGGCTGTTTGCGTGATTCCCGTCCGTGTCTTGGCTTTCGCCAATTTTCATGGTCAGGATTTCCCTCATGTGTTCCTCCCATTGTAATTAGTCTGATCAAGCTCACCTGTTCCCTGCATAGCATGTGACTTCCCTCCTGTCTATTTAAGAGTCCTCACTGCTGTTCTGACTTTGTCACAACGTTGATCAATATTTCTTTGTGCAGAGCCTTTCGTATGCCATTGATTATTGTTTCTCTTCGACTGTTTCGTCTGACCAAGATTCTTGCCATAGCCCTTTTTTGTATTGTTTTGACTTCCTGGATTTCGACCTATTTTTGTATGAACACGATTCTTGTGTTTGGATGCCCTGTGTATGACCCCCTGCTTTGTTCATCGACTACGACTTTTTGCCTACCGTCTATGTACCTTTGCTCATCTGTTTTTCTGGTACTGACCCCTGCCTGTCTAGTCGACTCTGTTTTTGGATTTCGTTTTGTGGCTTGGCAATTCTTGTGTTTTTTGGCATTGACCCGGATCTCATTAAAGGCATATGTTTTTTGGATTTCCATCTCTTGCGTGTGGTTCCTGAACGCACCATCACACTGCTTCAGTTTACGCTCTCTTTGAGCCCTTATGGCGCCAGGCCAACAATACTGTCTTGCTCTTTTTCTTCTTTTTTCCAGTTTATTACATGTTGAGGAAGTTCAGCAAAAAATGGGCTTGAAGTCCTGCGAGAACAAACGTCTCATGAAAACAGGTGCAGGTGAATGTCCATGGTGCCCACTGGTTTATGTAGTTTAAATTTCATTCTGACTTGCCCGGGTTGAGAATCTGTGAAAGAGTGGAGAGGACAAAGAAGGGTACTGTACCGGCAGCAGCAGAGAAGGAGTTGAAATGGTGAGAGCTGGTTACCTTGGGAAGATTCACGTCTACCTTAAAGGCACAGGAATCTGACAGTCCTGGTCAATGTGATTTTGCCTACACTCTTAGAAATAAGGCTTCCAAAAAGGTTCTTCCTGAAGGGCTGAGGTTCTCCCCAGAACATTTGCTTCTGAAAAACCCTTTTTTTTGAAGTAAGGGTTCTTCAAGGGTTCTTTCTAACACTAAAGGTTCCGGGAAGAAACGTTTTGATCCGGAGAACCCATTTTCGAAGAAAGAGTTCTTCAAGGATTGTTGAAAGCATGGGTATAAGATCCTCACCATACATCCAACATTAATGTAATTAAACTTGCTCAATAAAGATGCAAATAAAGAAATATAATCATCCCAGGGAGAATTTTCCTGTTGAAAAGACAGCTAAACAGGGTACCAGCACTGAGTCTTGAGCCCTGCTCTCCCTTGTAAAAGAAAAATGTGATGCCAACCATCCACCACTGCTATGTAATTAAACAATACATGTTGAATAGACCTCTATCTGTCACACAGACCTGCATATATACATCTGTGATGCAAAGAAAAATCGCTAACCACAATTGAACCCTTTACTCCCTGATACCGCCTACAGTTGTGATAATTTAGGTCGCTGTGCAGGCGAGTCCCGACTACAGGCATGATAAACACATCGCTTCTGCCGGCGAATCCCGACTACAGTCGTGGTATTTTAGTAGCCACATCGTCTTAGGGCACAGGTCTTAGGGGTCAGTGGCTGCTAGGGCAGCAGTCTAAGATAGCTACTAGGGAGTAAAGAGTTAATTGGTTGAAAAAAGGTCTTAAATGTTGAAACCAAATTTCAGTCGGTTTTCAGGTAGAAATCAATGTTGAAATCCTGTCTATCAGTGCATTTGGATGAATTTAAGGCCCTCTTTGTGTGGAAGGCTTGTTCACTGTGATTGGATGAACACGTCTTGACCTGACTAATCAGAAGCAAAGGAGGCATGTCCCATGATCTCTTTTTTTTGTGAGGTGATTTTTGCCAGTTCCAGTGAGAGAGACACAGGAAATGGGGGAAGAGAGCAGCGGAGTGATCTGCAGTAAATAGTCCGGGCAGCCGGGAATTGAACCAGTGACCTGCTGCTGAAGGCATGTGTGCTTATGTGGTGTGTGTCCTAACCATTTGACTACCAGGCCAGCCAACCCTGTAAATTTTTTTTTTGCAACTAAACAAAGGGATTTGAAAAGAGAGAATTCAAAACAAAAGAACACAACTTTGTAAACACAAAAAAATCCCACCGAGAACACACACATTGATCACATTCAATTGCAGCCAAAAACATTTTTGGTTTCCTCAAAACTTATAAAGCCATTAAAAAACATAGTTATCTTTATTTGGAATCATATCTTTTTGATTTTGCGTATCTGTTTGCAATACTTGTTATGACTTCATAAAACTTGTTTTTGTCTATAATGCTTCTTTGTGCTCTTGACAAAAAGACACAAAAATTAAAGGTAAAGTTGCTTTTTTGTCACGTATACAGCTGTATAGTGAAATTCATTCTCTGCATTTGACCCATCCCTGAGGAGCAGTGTGCAGCTACTGTGCAGCACCAGGGGACCAGATTCCAGATTCTATACCAGTGCCTTGGTCAGGAGCACTGAAAATTAACCTCATATGTTTTGATGGTACGTGGTTTCGTCCTTTTATATTCTCCAATCTGACAGCTGTCTACTTTTTTACAGCAAGTTGCGTGACCGTGCTGCAAAAACAGGTGTACATACTTGTCGCCGAAATTACCTTAATTCGCTGAAGATTTCTGAAATGCCGTCGCCGAGTGCCGGTGCATCGACCTAAAAATAATTAAATTATTTTTCTGTACTGAATGTAGCCCATTATTTTGTCGCTTTTCGATCGCATGGGGGAGAGAAGCCGTGTCTTCAATTGCCACTTGATTATTCTTGAATTGGAAAACATGTTATTAAAGGAAAACCATCTAGAATTAGCCAGGACTAATTGTTGTCAATAAAGGGATGGATATTAGCTCCCCAATTTTCAGGTGTAATGCCGCCCTGGTCTTACCAATGGGCAAAGTATCTCCATGCAACTTTGGGCCTACATTGCTGCATCCATCGTGCCTACATTGGTGCTACATAGCTGTGCTGTCTGGGTTAATTTCATGGCGAAAAGCCTTATCATGCTAGACTGCAAATTATCCATCCCATTGACTTTAAAAGACGAGATGCTTACGCTTTTTTCATTCTCCAATTGCAGCTTCTGGTCTCTTTCTGGCTTTGCTATCATGACCGAAGTTTCGTTTTTACTCAAGGTCTTGGGGTGGAAGATGAATTTAGTTTCGGTAAGTGTCTTTTTTCGTATAAAATATTTTCTGCACTCATTTTAGGATGAGCTTACTAGCCAGCTTTTCTGAGTGCAGAATAGATTGGGGACCAGAGCATTTTGAGCTCGAATTATTACTCGATGGCTCATTAAGTGGAGATTTCTGTAATTATTAACCCAGTGATATCCAGACTTCTCCTGTTATTCGGAATCTGGCTGATAAAAGCAGTCACTGCCGAGTATTTAGAGAAGATCATCGATCCGGATCCAAGGTTTGTGAAATCCCCCCTTTTCTCTTCGCAAAATCCACCCATGCCTTTCTAATTGTGGGGTTTTTTGGAAATTTATGGACCCTGATGACTCTGCTTGCAACGACCGTACTGTTACAGCCATTAACAAGGCAGACATTTGGCATTTTACCAAGGGAATAGTCTATAATTATGAATCACTCAGTACAATGTCATTGAAAAAGTGTTCTCTGCTGCTGGCTAGGTTCCTCCCGTAATGTCATCGCCGAAGATAGCCAAAGAGAAATTCTTTCTGAGACGATCGTGATTTGCAGTAATTAAAATGCAAATAAATTTGTAAGAGCTGATTAGAATTTGAAATGAAAGCACTGAAGGTACTGATGCTGCGGTGCTTACAGCAGTGACAAGTATGTCCCTTAATGAAGCTATAAAATTCTGTGTGGACATATCGGAGTGCCCTAGCTGTGCATCTATGCTTGACATAAGCTATGTTTCCATCCACTTGTTAATCAAATTATCTGAAGTTTGCCAAAAATATTCATGCGAATAAAGGCGGTGAAAATGCATTTCCACCTAACAGCATTAAAGCGAATAAAAACTTGTGCGTAATGACGTCACTTGCTGCTATGTGATCAAATCGGTGTATCGAATAGATTTCTGACATTTTACATTTCTGAACTTTCGAGTGAACAGAAGTTGTGTGGTAGGCAACAAAATTAACTAGTTAGCAATAATGGATCGCGTCTCCCAACAAATGATGATAATTGCACAAGTTGTAATAGTGCTTATGTGGCAGCTATTAGCAACATGCAAACCATTATCAGAAGGCAATGACGGCATCGAAATACCGCCACGATGCAGTCGCAGATTTATTCGGCAAATAATGTTTCCATCAGCAGTTATCGTATAAACCTTTTACCAATCATAAAGAAAATCCAGTGAGATCAACCGTATAAACTTAATGTCGATATCCTGAAAATCAAATTTCACCGTTTCCATAAGGCATTTTTTATTCGATATGACTTAATTCGCATAAGAACGTGTGGATGGAAACATGGCTATTCTCAAGTATTTACCCACCAATGGCCGGTTGACATAACAAGTTGATAAGCAGCTTCGTAGGACCGCTTAGTGAGACTGCGGTTTTTAGGCTTAGTGAAGCCCAGCAATAACTGAAAGCATTGTTCATTTGAGCACTGTTACTGTGTGGGAGGAGAAATCATTTATGATGTTTTATAAAGTTCATACAGCAGTAAGTTTGAAAATCCACGCAGTGCTGTATTTAACACAGTGTGCAATGTGTGTCTACATGAATCACTGTCGGCATTATGCTCCGTTTGTCAAGTTTTGCCATCAGCAGTAACTATTGCTGCGATATAAATCGAACTCACAAGTTGTAAAGCGATCCACTGTGAAGAGCTTTTTCTTCGTTAAAGTCTTGATCGCTCGCAGCAGCCATTGTGGTAATCAAATAGGTGCTATAACTCGAAAACAAAGCTCTATCTCAAACATCTGGCAAATTTAAATCCAAGAGATCATGGCATTTAACCCATAGAGCCATATTCTAGGACTTAATTTTGACCGGCGTAGCGGCTATCCCGGTAAAAGACAGAATGACTGACACACAAACGAACTAACGTATGCCCCGCTTGCGCGCGTGCGCTCCGAGGCATAATGACCAGTGCACAAGGGATGTGTTTACATTAAAGATTCTGTGGTTCGAATCTTATTTTTTGAACAAGCACTTTAAAGGCGACATTTATAATGCAAAACGTATTTCATTGGAAAAATTTTGGTATTTATGTGAGTCTCCCATGAAGCATAGTCAGGCGAAGGTTGTGGTTTGAGTCGGAAAAGAACAATCAGGAAAATTGATGGCTGCTGCAGGGAATAGGGACTGAGCTTTGTGGGACGGAGCAAACTATATATAACAGAAACATCTTCAAATAATCCTAAACACTGCAAAAGAATCTGACTACCTTGGTATATTGACTGGACATATGTTTATATTTATCAACATTTAAATATAAATATAATATAAATTTTTATTTCATTTTCACGCAAATCACTAGTGAGGTGAGAACTGTTCCAAAATAAATTTCAGGCAATGGTAAGTGTGATATATACTGTATATAGTATATATTTCTTCTCTGACGGCTTGGAATAGTAAAATAGTTTTCTTTTGCTTCTTTTCTCATCTAACAGGTGAATGAGGTCTGAACCATTCCACCTGACATTGTACGATGAATTTCACACAACTTGGAATGATTGTACATTCAGAGTTTTGTTATGGGTCTGTGAATATATCCTGCCCAAAGAGCACCTACCCAACAGCAATACGAATTCTGCTTTATGTTTTCTTCATGAAGATAATTTTTATAACCATTTGTGGAAATCTTCTCGTCATTATTTCAATTGCTCACTTCAAACAGCTGCATACTCCAACCAACTACCTCATTCTCTCTTTGGCAGTGACTGACTTTCTTCTGGCAGTTGTCGTCATGCCACCTAGCATGGTGCGCACAGTTGAAACATGCTGGTACTTAGGAGACGTCATCTGTAAAATCCATTCAAGTACAGACATTATGCTGTGCAACGTATCCATTTTAAATCTTGCCTTCATTTCCATTGATCGATATTATGCCGTTTGCCAGCCTCTTCACTACCACAGCAAGATCACCACATGCACTATAGTGATCATGATACTGTTCAGTTGGAATCTTTCATTTGTGATTGGATTTGGAATTATTTTTGCAAAACTAAATATTTGGGGTGTTGAAGATTTTTACTTCAACAATTTTTATTGTGTTGGAAGCTGTTTCATTTTCTTAAGCAAGAAAGTTGCTATTATATCTACAGTTTTGTCTTTCTATGTCCCTGCGTTCATTATGCTGGTCATATATCATAAAATATTTCATATTGCACGGAAGCAGGCTCATTCGATTCAAAGCTTTCCCTGTGGTAATGTGAACTCTGAAAACAACAAAATGGAGAGAAAGGCTACCAAGACCCTGGCAATTGTTTTGGGGGTGTACCTGTCTTGCTGGACCCCTTTTTTTCTGTGTTACATAATCGATCCACTCATTAATTACGCCATGCCAGCAGCTTTATTTGAGGCGCTTATGTGGATTTGCTATTTAAATTCAACCTGTAATCCTTTTGTGTACTCCTTCTTTTACAGTTGGTTTCGGAAAGCCTTTAAAATGATCATAGTTGGGGAAATATTTCAAGCGCATTCCTCAAGGACAAAATTGTCCACAGACTGAAAAGCTCCTGAATTGACTCATTTATTAATTTCCACAAAGTATCTAGAATTAACAGCATCATGGAAAGTATATAATTTTCAATTTTGTAAAATGTGCCTCTGCAATTGAAAATAGCCTCACTGAGTTCATATAAGCTGGGGTCATATCCTGTTTTGAGATATGTGATGTAACATACATTTTCCAGCAAATTTTCTCTTCAGGGTTTCGCTTCAACATCGCAATTTTTTTCTAGACCATAACAGGCTTATAACAGGCATTATTGACCTGGCTGTAATTCATCTCTTTATGCTATCACTCTTGAAAAAAGATTCTCATTTAATCTGAGTCCAAGACATTAGTGTCTGAAAAATACAAACTAACAGGTAGACCTGCAGGAAGGATGATCCCATAAGTTCGCAACCAGCCTGAAGACCTTCTCCTGTGATCTGGAGAAACCTAGTGAATTTATCAGTGGCAAGGGTCTCATAATTGAACAAAAACCTTTAAATTTTGGACTTTTCCTAAAAGAAAAAAAATAATAGAAACTTGATTTTGACAGTTCAAAATACACAAATAGCAAGTGTTTTAAGATTTTCACTGCTCTAGATAACAGGAAATGAGGGTCAAACTCAGTTTCCACCAAAAGTGACATACGTACTAGGTTTTTCTAGATCACAGGAGCCTTGTCCCATGACAACCTTGTAACAGATGACAAACATATAAACCTGTTTTAGTCTTCCACAACACCCGAGTGGAGGAAATATACTAATGAAAGTATTAGATGACAACTCTGATTCAGTGAAATACAACCCCATTTCCCAAAAAGTTGAGGCGCTCTGTAAATTAAAAATTAAAACAGAATGCAATGATATCCAAATCATATAAATCGTACATTTAATTGAAAATTGTGCAAAGACAACATCAAGTGTTGAAACTGAGAAATGTTATTGTTTTTTGAAAAATATCTGCTATTTTGAATTTGAATCCAGCGACCATGTTTCAAAAAAGCTGGGACAGGGGCAACAAAAGAATGGAAAGCTCGTATGATGCAAAAAAAAAAAAAAATACACCTGGGGGAACATCACACAGCAAATTAGGTCAACTGGCAACAGTATCAGCAACATAATTGGGTATAAAAAGAGCATCCCAGAGAGGCTGAGTATTTCAGAAATGAGGATGGTAAGGGCACCACAACTCTGTGAAAGACTGCATGGGCATATCGTTCATCATTTTAAGAAAAATGTTTCTCAACTTAAAATTTTAAAGAGTTTGAGGGTTTCATGATCTACAATGCATGATATCATAAAAAGATTGAGAATCCAGAGAAATTTCTGTACGCAAGGGACAAGGCTAAAAATCTATATTGAATGGCCGTGATCTTCAGGCCCTCAGACAGCCTCAGATAAACCTCTGGCATTGTAAGAAAACGCGGTTTATCACTTCATCCACAAAATGCAAACTAAAACTACAATGTGATGATAACATACATAAACAAGATACAAAAACGCTGCCATGATCAACCTAGATTGGTGCAAACAGAGCAGAAAAATCAAGAAGAGCACTTTAAACCCAGAGTGTGGTGCACTCAAATGCAAGAGGTCATGTCCTTTATTGAGCCCATGCCTCTCAGCTAGCAAGTCAACCAGGCCTCTCTAGGCAAGTTTCCACGGAATACGAAATTAAATTTCCTCTAGCTTTATTCGCAGGAGTTTGACTGGGGGATCATTTTTGTTTTTTCACTTTGGAGATATTCTGCCCTGTTTGCGCCAAGATGACATTCAGTTCTATGGGAGAACAACTTAGTTGAGGATTGACACACAAATTCTCAACGCCGACCAATAGAAATGCCAGTTGAGCCTTCTTTACACTCAAGGGGCTGACGGTACTTCCGGCAATCTCCAAAAATCATCAACAAGCTAATGTTGCTCTGCTAATTTCACAAACATTTTACTTTTTGACCATTGTGCCTGCTTGAGAATAAAAATTTTCACAAAACTGATGATGTCGTCATATCCAGTGCTGAGCTTAGACCACTATTTTTTGTGAAACTGTGATCCATCGGTTATTTGACACAGCTAGCTCACTAGCCAGCAAGCTAGGTAGCAAGCATTCCCATTATCTCAGGCAATGCAGCAAACAACGGTTTGAATTAGTGATGGGTCGTTTGTGAACGATTTGTTCCTTTTGCACAAATTGTTTTGGTGAACAAGAGGAACTGACTCACCTTCACATAAAGATTTGATCCTTTCGTTCAGCCAGCTCATAGAACTTATACGAGTTTGAGCAATGCCGGAAAGTGTCAATATAAATTTCCATGGAAATTTTGCTTCTGACACCAGAAGCTAAGTCGCTGTGACATCATCAGTTCACTACTCCACATCTGGCTTTACAGGACTGCCTGCTCAACACATCCTAGGGACCTTCCAGAGAAGTGTTAGGTGTAAATCTTACTATATGAACTTTGTAGAAAAATTTTTTGCTAAATCTACTTTTCAGTTATTTCAGCAAAAGGTGGCCACTTTGATTTAGATTAAGATAGCTGTTTGAAAAGCAAGAAGTGTATAAATTACATTTTTCCATCTCAGGCTCCTCAAAATTCTTGTTGCAATTAAAATTTTGAGTGGTCGTGTTTACTGAAAGCTTCAAGCCCAAAATGGCTAAACATTAAACTTTCAATAATCTTCACAAAAAATTGTTGATCAAAAAATTCTTGAGAAGTATTCTGTGCCACCATGAGCTTGTTAGCTTTAGCTGCAGTGAACTTTTTGAGACAAAGCTGAAACAGGTAAAATCATGATTGAATGTTTGATAAAGAAATCAAAAAACACTATTGGATGGACAGAATGTTCCAAAAATGTTCTCTGGGATGTTTTTTTCTTTGAAGATCAGTCATTATTTGTTAATCCTCCACACCGTATGCAGTCCATCAAAGGCCACTGCCCACGAATGGAACCAGAAGTGACAGAAAAAGGAGAGGGCAACAATATGCGGTGTCATAAATCTCAAGGTCACGAAGCCAGAGAGGCCAAATCTCAATGTTCTGAAATTTACAAGACCTTAAAAGCAGAAAAAAATCTCTATTTCCCAATCACTTATAACAAGAACGGGACAAAGCTTCAAAACAACAGGCAATGTTACCAGGAAAAAAAACATCTGGAAGGCCAAAAACCTCTCCATCCAGATCTGACCATGCTTGCTCTTGAAAACGTGAGTTGAACAGGATTTGATCAAGCTAATTTGAACTCGGTCCCAATCCTGGACCCTGATTAGGACTGGAAGCTTGTTTGAATTTGTTAATGACAAAGAGACTTTGGCTGCCATTAAAGTACTAGTCAAATTTGGCAAAGATAAAAGTTTTATTTACATACAGTACATATGACTAGGATTACAGTATGAATGCAACTTTACAATCCAACGACAAGCACATGAACTGGAAGGTTTAACTACCCGTCGCTTGCTCATTTTGAGACTTGGATGAAACGGACATTTACGGACATCTAAAAGTTACATACTATAGCTTTAACTACCGGCCACTTGCTCATTTTGAGACGAATGAGTAATGAGATTCAGCCGAGAGGGGAGAAACGCACAAGACGTTAACTAATCACAGCACAACTAACAGACATGCAAGCTGCTGAATTGCGAAGAGACACAATAGAAATTCACATAAGGGTTGTGACAGTGGACCGCGGTTTGAGACCACCTTCTGAGGTACATAATGAAAGCGGACATGTTGCAGGAGCAGGTTTGCAGTCTCCTTTGCAGTGGGCAGCTTTGGCAATGGCAAGAAATGAGCAAACTTAGAGAATTAGCTAATGACGGTAAGGATGACCGTATTCCCATCTGAGGGTGGTAAGCCCAGGGGTTAAAGTGGGCCGGATTGGTCCGGAACTGCGTTCCGCCACCTTAGTTTGAATTGAAATATTTATTTGACTAAAGCTGCTTTCACACGGACCTTGAAACGAATTTTTACAGGACAGATTACATTCAAAGTCAACGCAAAGACGCGAATACACGCGAAACGCGTATATTCGCGTCTTTGCGTTCACTTTGAAAGTAATCTGTTCTGCAAAAAATTTGTTTCGCGTCCAGTGTGAAAGCGCCTTAACGGTAGCGCCGCGGACTCCAGATCATTTTCGCATGCTGCTTTCAATGCAGCCTGCCTGCCACTCTCTCAAAAGCGCGAAGATGCTCAACAAATCAGAGTACAACATCAGTCTCTGCTAGCCCCGCCTTCACTAAAACGCAGCTGTATCCTATGCTGTATTTCATTTCAATGAGTGCATCGGTCAGGTACCAGCCTGCGAGGAATTGTCAATGTTTGAAACGGCATTTATTGCTAAAGTAAGTAGATTAACTTAAGTTAAAGTCGATGGTGAAGTTTTGTAATATTCAACAATTCAAACCGGTCAACTGAAAGAATTTAAAAGGGTTAACGTTAGCTGCTTTAGGCTATGTGCAAAACGCTAACCAGGCTGCTTACCAGCTAGCTAGTGCATTAATAAAATTATTAGCTTTTCAGTCAAAGGCTCAATTGCACAGATAGTTATGCGAGCAATGTTGGTTTGTGTTTCTGGCTCAACAGGAACGTTACTTGTGCATATCTTTCTTTGACAACTACAGTCGCCAGCTAGTTACTGGCAGAGCTACTTGAAAATCATTGTGCTGAGCAACACGTTTTTTATGTAGCTGGCAAGCAAGCTATATTATGCTGGCAGCATGGCAGCGTCCTGTACTATCCAGGGATGCGTTTCCCAAAAGCATAGTTCCTAACTGCACTAGAGCATAAAATTATTAGAGATCCATCTTGATACATCTAGCCATAATTTTGCATTGGAAATCAGAACATTTTGGAAGTAGAATATGGTTTATGTGTGCACTGTAAGGACAGTGTCTTGAAATCACAAAAAGATTCATAGATTTCTGTTACTTGTTCATTTGGGTAATTATGTAATAGTTTTGATTGACTGTTTTAGGAAATGAAAAATTCTGTAACAGTAGAATAGCTTCACTGTCATACTTCCCATTATTCTGCAAGTTTTCAGCCTAATCCATCACTGCTTTTCTCTTGTTATGCCCACTTCCTGATTATGTGAATACGAAAATTCAATATCATAGTCCCAATGGGCCAAAAATAAAGCGAATACAGTTATTTGCAATCATTTGTGTCATTTTCCCCACTGCGCCGCGACACTGAATTTTAGGGTTCCCCCACCTGTCAAATCCCTCTTTAACCACTGGGTAAGCCCATCACGAAATCCATGGCTATACATGCCCATAGTTGATGGGGAATTTCAAAGGGTTGTAGCAGCCCTCCTGGATGCTGAGTGCTTGACTTGGAGTGGGCACACACAGTACAGGCTGCGACGAAGGACTGGGTATCACTGGCGGGGGAAAGGTCACCGAAAGTGCCAATGCACCAAGGTGAGAGTGTGAGAGAGGTCTGGGTGACATGCTAGCTGAGAGGTATGGACCAAATTAAGGACATGACCTCTCGCTCTCTCGGGAATGAAGAGCCGGTTGGGAGGAGTGTCTGTTGGTGAGGAACAGGACCACAATGCCTTTTCGGCCACACTCTCGTCTTGTAACTTAGTGACAACCAGGAGACAGTTACCTGGGAGAATGGTATTAGGAGGGTCTTCAGGCATGGAAGTATACAGTCATGACAGGGAGTCAGGCTTAGTATTTTTTTTGTACCAGGATAGTACAATAGGATAAAATTAAATCTTGAGAAAAAGTGGGGCCAACACGCCTGTCTGGGAGTTACATATATCCTGTTCGCCATGGTGAGGTAATCCAGGTGGGGGCAGTTTGTCCAGGTGAGGCCAGCTTCACCACCAACAGTTCTGGTCACCGATGGCATTGTACCTCTCCACAGGAGACTAGCAACAACAAAAATATGCCCAAGGATGCAATTTACCATTGTCTACTCACTGTGAGAGGACAGCTCCAGCCCCCACGTCAGAGGCGTCGACTTCTACGACAAACTGGAGCTTGTGATCTGGGAGCTTGAGGATGAGAGCAGAGGTAAATAGGTAAATGTAGTATTTATCTGTTGAGAAATTGTATCATCCTCCAACTCCGCTTCAGTTTACGCTCTCTTTGAGCCCTTATGGCGCCAGGCCAACATTATTGTCTTGCTCTTCTTCTTCTTTTTCCAGTTTATTACATGTTGAGGAAGTTCAGCAAAAAATGGGCTAGAAGTCCCACGAGAACAAACGTCTCATGAAAACAGGTGCGTGTGAATGTCCATGGTGCCCACTGGTTTATGTAGTTTAAATTTCATTCTGACTTGCCGGGTTGAGAATCTGTGATAGAGTGGAGAAGACAAAGAAGGGTACTGTACCGCTTTGAAATGGTGAGAGCTGGTTACCTTGGGAAGATTCACATCTACCTTAAAGGCACAGGAATCTGACAGTCCTGGTCAATGTGATTGTGCCTACACTCTTAGAAATAAGGGTTCCAAAAAGGTTCTTCCTGAAGGGCTGAGGTTCTCCCCAGAACATTTGCTTCTGAAAAACCCTTTTTTTAAGTAAGGGTTTTTCAAGGGTTCCTTCTAACACTAAAGGTTCCGGGAAGAACAGTTTTGATCCGGAGAACCCATTTTCAAAGAAAGAGTTCTTCAAGGATTGTTGAAAGCATGGGTAAAAGATCCTCACCATACATCCAACATTAATGTAATTAAACTTGCTCAATAAAGAGGCAAATAAACAAATATAATCATCCCAGGGAGAATTTTCCTGTTGAAAAGACAGTTAAACAGGGTACCAGCACTGAGTCTTGAGCCCTGCTCTCCCTTGTAAAAGATAAATGTGATGCCAACCTTCCACCACTGCTATGTAATTAAACAATACATGTTGAATAGACCTCTATCTGTCACACAGACCTGCATCTATACATCTGTGATGCTAAGAAAAACCGCTAACCACAATTTAGTTAGTTGAAAAAAGGTCTTAAATGTTGAAACCAAATGTCAGTTGGTTTTCAGGTAGAAATAAATGTTGAAATCCTGTCTATCAGTGCATTTGGATAAATTTGAGGTCTTCTTTGTGTGGAAGGCTTGTTCGATGTGATTGGATGAACACATCTTGACCTGACTAATCAGAAGCAAAGGAGGCATGTCCCATGATCTCTTTGTTTTGTGTGGTGATTTTTGCCAGTTCCAGTGAGAGAGACACAGGAAATGGGGGAAGAGAGTAGCAGAGTGATCTGCAGTAAATAGTCCGGGCAGCCGGGAATTGAACCAGTGACCTGCTGCTGAAGGCATGTGTGCTTATGTGGTGTGTGTCCTAACCATTTGACTACCAGGCCAGCCAACCCCTTAATTTTTTTTTTTTTTTTTGCAAATAAACAAAGGGATTTGAAAAGAAAGAATTCAAAACAAAAGAACACAACTTTGTAAACACAAAAAAAATCCCACTGAGAACAAACACATTGATCACATTCAATTGCAGCCAAAAACATTTTTGGTTTCCTCAAAACTTATAAAGCCATTAAAAAACATAGTTATCTTTATTTGGAATCATATCTTTTTGTTTTCGCTTATCTGTTTGCAATACTTGTTATAACTTCATAAAATTTGTTTTTGTCTATCATGCTTTTTTGTGCTCTTGACAAAAAGACACAAAAATTAAAGGTAAAGTTGCTTTTTTGTCACATATACAGCTGTATGGTGAAATTCATTCTCTGCATCTAACCCATCCCTGAGGAGCAGTGGGCAGCTACTGTGCAGCTCCAGGGGACCAGATTCCAGATTCTATACCAGTGCCTTGGTCAGGAGCACTGAAAATTAACCTTATATGTTTTGATGGACGTGGTTTCGTCCGTTTACATTTTTCAATCTGACAGCTGTCTACTTTTTTACAGCAAGTTGCGTGACCGTGCTGCAAAAACAGGTGTACATACTTGTCGCCGAAATTACCTTAATTCGCTGAAGAGTTCTGAAATGACGTCGCAGAGTGCCGTGCATAGACCTAATTATAATTAAATTATTTTTCTGTACTGAATGTAGCCCATTATTTTGTCGCTTTTCGATCACATGGGGGAGAGAAGCCGTGTCTTCAATTGCCACTTGATTATTCTTGAATTTGAAAACATGTTATTAAAGGAAAACCATCTAGAATTAGCCAGGACTAATTGTAGTCAATAAAGGGATGGATATTAGCTCCCCAATTTTCAGGTGTAATGCCGCACCTGGTCTTACCAATGGGCAAAGTAACTCCATGCAACTTTGGGCCAACATTGCTGCATCCATCGTGCCTACATTGGTGCTACATAGCTGTGCTGTTTGGGTTAATTTCATGGTGAAAAGCCTTATCATGCTAGACTGCAAATTATCCATCTCATTGACTTGAATAGACGAGATGCTCACGCTTTTTTCATTCTCCAATTGCAGCTCCTGGTCTCTTTCTGGCTTTGCTATCATGACCGAAGTTTCGTTTTTACTCAAGGTCTCGGGGTGGAAGATGAATTTAGTTTTGGTAAGTGTCCTTTTTCGTATAAAATATTTTCTGCACTCATTTTAGGATGAGCTTACTAGCCAGCTTTTCTGAGTGCGGAATAGATTGGGGACCAGAGCATTTTGGGCTCGAATTATTACTCGATGGCTCATTAAGCGGAGATTTCTGTAATTCCTAACCCACAGTGATATCCAGACTTTTCCTGTTATTCGGAATCTGGCTGATAAAAGCAGTCATCTGCCGAGTATTTAGAGAAGATCATCGATCCGGATCCAAGGTTTGTGAAATCCCCCATTTTCTCTTCGCAAAATCCACCCATGCCTTTCAAATTGTGGGGTTTTTTGGAAATTTATGGACCCTGATGACTCTGCTTGCAATGACCTACTGTTACAGCCATTAACAAGGCAGACATTTGGCAGTTTACCAAGGGAATAGTCTACAATTATGAATCACTCAGTACAATGTCATTGAAAAAGTGTTCTCTGTTGCTGGCTAGGTTCCTCCCGTAACGTCATCGCCGAAGATAGCCAAAGAAAAATTCTTTCTGAGATGATCGTGATTTGCAGTAATTAAAATGCAAATAAATTTGTAAGAGCTGAGTACAATTTGAAATGAAAGCACTGAAGGTGCTGATGCCTCGGTGCTTACAGCAGTGACAAGTATGTCCCTTAATGAAGCTATAAAATTCTGTGTGGACATGTCAGAGTGCCCTAGCTGTGCATCTATGCTTGACATAAGCTATGTTTCCATCCACTTGTTAATCAAATTATCTGAAGTTCGCCAAACATATTCATGCGAATAAAGGCGGTGAAAATGCATTTCCACCTAACAGCATTAAAGCGAATAAAAACTTATGCGTAATGACGTCACTTGCTGCTATGTGATCAAACATGCAGACCATTATCAGAAGGCAACGACGGCATCGAAACACCATCATGATGCAGTCGCAGATTTATTCGGCAAATAATGTTTCCATCAGCAGTTATCGCATAAACCTTTTACCAATCATAAAGAAAATCCAATGAGATCAACCGTATAAACTTAATGTCGATATCTTGAAAATCAAATTTCACCGTTTCTATAAAGCATTTTTTATTCGATATGACTTAATTCGCATGAGAACGTGTGGATGGAAACATGACTATTCTCAAGTATTTACCCACCAATGGCCGGTTGACATAACGAGTTGATAAGAAGCCAGAGGACCGCTTTTAGCGAGACTGCGGTTTTAGGCTTAGTGAAGCCCAGCAATAACTGAAAGCATTGTTCATTTGCACACTGTTACTGTGTGGGGGGAGAAATCATTTGTGATGTTTTATAAAGGTCATACAGCAGTATGTTCGAAAATCCACGCAGTGTTGTATTTAACACAGTGTGCAATGTGTGTCTACATGAATCACTGTCGGCATTATGCTCCGTTTGTCAAGTTTTGTCATCAGCAGTAACTATTGCTGCGATATAAATCGAACTCGCAAGTTGTAAAGCGATCTATCAGAAGAGCTTTTTCTTCGTTAAAGTCTTGATCGCCGCAGCAGCCATTGTGGTAATCAAATAGTGCTATAACTCGAAAACAAAGCTCTATCTCAAAATCTGGCAAATTTAAATCCAAGAGATCATGGCATTTAACCCCACAGAGCCATATTCTAGGACTTAATTTTTGACCGCAGCAACTATCCCGGTAAAAGACAGAATGACAGACACACAAACGAACTAACGTATGCCCTGTTATAAAATGCACTGAGGCATAATGACCAGTGCACAAGGGATGTGTTTACATTAAAGATTCTGTGGTTCGAATCTTATTTTTTGAACAAGCACTTTAAAAGACGACATTTATAATGCAAAATGCATTTCATTGGAAAAATTTTTGGTATTTATGTGAGTCTCCCATGAAGCATAGTCAGGCGAAGGTTGTGGTTTGAGTCGGAAAAAGAACAATCAGGAAAAATTGATGGCTGCTGCAGGGAATAGGACTGAGCTTTGTGGGACGGAGCAAACTATATATAACAGAAACATCTTCAAATAATCCTAAACACTGCAAAAGAATCTGACTACCTTGGTATATTGACTGGACATATGTTTATATTTATCAACATTTAAATATAAATATAATATAAATTTTTATTTCATTTTCACACAAATCACTAGTGAGGTGAGAACTGTTCCAAAATAAATTTCAGGCAATGGTAAGTGTGATATATACTGTATATAGTATATATTTCTTCTCTGACGGCTTGGAATAGTAAAATAGTTTTCTTTTGCTTCTTTTCTCATCTAACAGGTGAATGAGGCCTGAACCATTCCACCTGACATTGTACGATGAATTTCACACAACTTGGAATGATTGTACATTCAGAGTTTTGTTATGGGTCTGTGAATATATCCTGCCCAAAGAGCACCTACCCAACAGCAATACGAATTCTGCTTTATGTTTTCTTCATGAAGATAAGTTTTATAACCATTTGTGGAAATCTTCTCGTCATTATTTCAATTGCTCACTTCAAACAGCTGCATACTCCAACCAACTACCTCATTCTCTCTTTGGCAGTGACTGACTTTCTTCTGGCAGTTGTCGTCATGCCACCTAGCATGGTGTGCACAGTTGAAACATGCTGGTACTTAGGAGACGTCGTCTGTAAAATCCATTCAAGTACAGACATTATGCTGTGCAACGTGTCCATTTTAAATCTTGCCTTCATTTCCATTGATCGATATTATGCCGTTTGCCAGCCTCTTCACTACCACAGCAAGATCACCACATGCACTATAGTGATCATGATACTGTTCAGTTGGAATCTTTCATTTGTGATTGGATTTGGAATTATTTTTGCAAAACTAAATATTTGGGGTGTTGAAGATTTTTACTTCAACAATTTTTATTGTGTTGGAAGCTGTTTCATTTTCTTAAGCAAGAAAGTTGCTATCATATCTACAGTTTTGTCTTTCTATGTCCCTGCATTCATTATGCTGGCCATATATCATAAAATATTTCATATTGCACGGAAGCAGGCTCATTCGATTCAAAGCATTCCCTGTGGTAATGTGAACTCTGAAAACAACAAAATGGAGAGAAAGGCTACCAAGACCCTGGCAATTGTTTTGGGGGTGTACCTGTCTTGCTGGACCCCTTCTTTTCTGTGTTACATAATCGATCCACTCATTAATTACGCCATGCCAGCAGCTTTCTTTGAGGCGCTTACGTGGATTTGCTATTTAAATTCAACCTGTAATCCTTTTGTGTACTCCTTCTTTTACAGTTGGTTTCGGAAAGCCTTTAAAATGATAATAGTTGGGGAAATATTTCAAGCGCATTCTTCAAGGACAAAATTGTCCACAGACTGAAAAGCTCCTGAATTGACTCATTTATTAATTTCCACAAAGTATCTAGAATTAACAGCATCATGGAAAGTATATAATTTTCAATTTTGTAAAATGTGCCTCTGCAAATGAAAATAGCCTCACTGAGTTCATATAAGCTGGGGTCCTATCCTGTTTTGAGATATGTGATGTAACATGCATTTTCCAGCAAACTTTCTCTTCAGGGTTTCGCTTCAACATCGCAATTTTTTTCTAGACCATAACAGGCTTATAACAGGCATTATTGACCTGGCTGTCATTCTTCTCTCTATGCTGTCACTCTTGAAAAAAGATTCTCATTTAATCTGAGTCCAAGACATCAGTGTCTGAAAAATACAAACTAAAGGGTAGACCTGCAGGAAGGATGATCCCATAAGTTCGCAACCAGCCTGAAGACCTTCTCCTGTGATCTGGAGAAACCTAGTGAATTTATCAGTGGCAAGGGTCTCATAATTGAACAAAAACCTTTAGATTTTGGACTTTTCCTTAAAGAAAAAAAACAATAGAAACTTGATTTTGACCGTTCACATAACACAAATAGCAAGTGTTTTACGATTTTCACTGCTCTAGATTACAGCAAATGAGGGTCAAACTCAGTTTCCACCAAAAGTGACATACGTACTAGGTTTTTCTAGATCACAGGAGCCTTGTCCCATGACAACCTTGTAACAGATGACAAACATATAAACCTGTTTTAGTCTTCCACAACACCCAGATGGAGGAAATATACTAATGAAAGTATTAGATGACAACTCTGATTCAGTGAAATACAACCCCGTTTCCCAAAAAGTTGAGGCGCTCTGTAAAATATAAATTAAAACAGAATGCAATGATTTCCAAATCATATAAATCGTACATTTAATTGAAAATTGTGCAAAGACAACATCAAGTGTTGAAACTGAGAAATGTTATTGTTTTTTGAAAAATATCTGCTCATTTTGAATTTGAATCCAGCAACCATGTTTCAAAAAAGCTGGGACAGGGGCAACAAAAGAATGGAAAGCTCGTATGATGCAAAAAAAAAAATACACCTGGGGGAACATCACACAGCAAATTAGGTCAACTGGCAACAGTGTCAGCAACGTAATTGGGTATAAAAAGAGCATCCCAGAGAGGCTGAGTATTTCAGAAATGAGGATGGTAGGGGCACCACAACTCTGTGAAAGACTGCATGGGCATATCGTTCATCATTTTAAGAAAAATGTTTCTCAACTTAAAATTTTAAAGAGTTTGAGGGTTTCATGATCTACAATGCATGATATCATAAAAAGATTGAGAATCCAGAGAAATTTCTGTACGCAAGGGACAAGGCTAAAAATCTATATTGAATGGCCGTGATCTTCAGGCCCTCAGACAGCCTCAGATAAACCTCTGGCATTGTAAGAAAACGCAGTTTATCACTTCATCCACAAAATGCAAACTAAAACTACAATGTGATGACAACATACATAAACAAGATACAAAAACGCTGCCATGATCAACCTAGATTGGTGCAAATAGAGCAGAAAAATCAAGAAGAGCACTTTAAACCCAGAGTGTGGTGCACTCAAATGGAAGAGGTCATGTCCTTTATTGAGCCCATGCCTCTCAGCTAGCAAGTCAACCAGGCCTCTCTAGCCAAGTTTCCACGGAATACGAAATTAAATTTCCTCTAGCTTTATTCGCGGGAGTTTGACTGTGGGATCATTTTTGTTTTTTCACTTTGGAGATATTCTGCCCTGTTTGCGCCAAGATGACATTCAGTTCTATGGGAGAACAACTTAGTTGAGGATTGACACGCAAATTCACAACGCCGACCAACAGAAATGCCAGTTGAGCCTTCTTTACACTCAAGGGGCTGACGGTACTTCCGGCAATCTCCAAAAATCATCAACAAGCTAATGTTGCTATGCCAATTTTACAAACATTTTACTTTTTGACCATATTGCCTGCTTGAGAATAAAAATTTTCACAAAACTGATGATGTCGTCATATCCAGTGCTGAGCTTAGACCACTATTTTTTGTGAAACTGTGATCCATCGGTTATTTGACACAGTTAGCTCACTAGCCAGCAAGCTAGGTAGCAAGCATTCCCATTATCTCAGGCAATGCAGCAAACAACGGTTTGAATTAGTGATGAGTCGTTCGTGAACGATTTGTTCCTTTTGCACAAATCGTTTTGGTGAACGAGAGGATCTGACTCATCTTCACGTAAAGATTTGTTCCTTTTGTTCAGCCAGCTCATAGAACTTATACGAGTTTGAGCAATGCCGGAAAGTGTCATTATAAATTTCCATGGGAATTTTGCTTCTGACATCAGAAGCTAAGTCGCTGTGACGTCATCAGTTCACTACTCTACATCTGGCTTTACAGGACTGTCTGCTCAACACATCGTAGGGACCTTTCAGAGAAGTGTTAGGTGTAAATATTACCATATGAACCTTGTCGAAAATTTTTTTGCTAAATCTACTTTTCAGTTATTTCAGCAAAAGGTGGCCACTTTGATTTAGATTAAGATAGCTGTTTGAAAAGCAAGAAGTGTATAAATTACATTTTTCCATCTCAGGCTCCTCAAAATTCTTGTTGCAATTAAAATTTTGAGTGGTCGTGTATACTGAAAGCTCTAAGCCCAAAATGGCTAAACATTAAACTTTCAATAATCTTCACAGAAAATTGTTGATCAAAAAATTCTTGAGAAGTATTCTGTGCTACCGTGAGCTTGTTAGCTTTAGCTGCAGTGAACTTTTTGAGACAAAGCTGAAACAGGTAAAATCATGATTGAATGTTTGATAAAGAAATCAAACAAACACTATTGGATGGACAGAATGTTCCAAAAATGCTCTCTGGGATGTATTTTCTTTGAAGATCAGTCATTATTTGTTAATCCTCCACACCTATGCAGTCCATCAAAGGCCACTGCCCACGAATGGAACCAGAAGTGAGAGGGCAACAATATGCGGTGTCATAAATCTCAAGGTCACAAAGCCAGAGAGGCCAAATCTCAATGTTCTGAAATTTACAAGACCTTAAAAGCAGAAAAAAATCTCTATTTCCAATCACTTATAACGAGAACTGGACAAAGCTTCAAAACAACAGGCAATGTTACCAGGAAAAAAAAAACATCTGGAAGGCCAAAAACATCTCCATCCAGATCTGACCATGCTTGCTCTTGAAAACGTGAGTTGAACAGGATTTGATCAAGCTAACTTGAACTCGGTCCCAATCCTGGAACCCTGATTAGGACTGGAAGCTTGTTCGAATTCGCTAATGACAAAGAGACTTTGGCTGCCATTAAAGTACTAGTCACATTTGACAAAGATAAAAGTTTTATTTACATACTGTACATATGACTATGATTACAGTATGAATGCAACTTTACAATCCAATGACAAGCACATGAACTGGAAGGTTTAAAGCTATAGTCCGTAACTTTTGCCGCCCCCTAGAGAAATATTTGCGGTAGGCTATTGGAACAGTACATCCGGCACTTCCAAATGACGAATGCCGCAGTTTCTTTGGTTTGTCATGGCACTGTTCTATTGTTCTGTGGTAACTACGCAAATGCAAGTAGTCATGAATTATTCCATAAATCTCCGAGTCCGTAATATTTAACCGATTTAGTTTTTCGACATAAAGTCCAATGTCGCTCGAATTAAAGTGAGTTGTGAACTCAGAAGGCTTGAAATCTGCGGCGCTGGTCTAAACAAAACAAGTCACGTGGGGTCCAGAGCTCTCTTGATAGGAGACTCTCCGCTCTTACTCCTCCTCCCTTCTTGTTTTGAAATAAAATGTGTCATTTCCTGTGTGCCAGCGCGGGAATGTCGCCGGTCGACACGCAATACAAAACAACAAATACTGAAAAATACAGTGAGATGTTAGAGGAGCCGATCGGCTTAATCAGCATTGTGTCACCTCCTCTAGTAGTGGCTTGGATGAAACGGACATTTACGGACATGTAAAAGTTACATACTATAGCTTTAACTACCGGCCACTTGCTCATTTTGAGACGAATGAGTAATGAGATTCAGCCGAGAGAGGAGACACGCACAAGACGTAAACTAATCACAGCACAACTAATAGACATGCAAGCTGCTGAATTGCGAAGAGACACAATAGAAATTCACATGAGGGTTGTGACAGTGGACCGTGGTTTGAGACTACCTTCTGAGGTACATAATGAAAGCAGACATGTTGCAGGAGCAGGTTTGCAGTCTCCTTTGCAGTGGGCAGCTTTGGCAATGGCAAGAAATGAGCAAACTTAGAGAATTAGCAAATGACGGTAAGGATGACCGTATTCCCATCTGAGGGTGGTAAGCCCAGGGGTTAAAGTGGGCCGGAATGGTCCGGAACTGCGTTCCGCCACCTTAGTTTGAATTGAAATATTTATTTGACTAAAGCTGCTTTCACACCGGACGCGAAACGAATTTTTCACAGGACAGATTACATTCAAAGTCAAGGCAAAGACACGAATACACGCGAAACGCGTATATTCACGTCTTTGCGTTCACTTTGAATGTAATCTGCCCTGCAAAAAATTTGTTTCGCGTCCAGTGTGAAAGCGCCTTAACAGTAGCGCCGCAGACTACAGATCATTTTCGCATGCTGCTTTCAATACAGCCTGCCTGCCACTCTCTCAAAAGCGCGAAGATGCTCAACAAATCAGAGTACAACATCAGTCTCTGCTAGCGCCGCCTTCACTAAAACGCAGCTGTATCCTATGCTGTATTTCATTTGAATGAGTGCATCGGTCAGGTACCAGCCTGCGAGGAATTGTCAATGTTTGAAACGGCGCTTATTGCTAAAGTAAGTGGATTAACTCAAGTTAAAGTCGATGGTGAAGTTTTGTAATATTCAACAATTCAAACCGGCCAACTGAAAGAATTTAAATTTAAAAAGGGTTAACGTTAGCTGTTTTAGGCTATGTGCAAAACGCGAACCAGGCTGCTTACCAGCTAGCTAGTGCATTAATAAAATTATTAGCGATTCAGTCAAAGGCTCAATTGCACAGATAGTTATGCGAGCAATGTTGGTTTGTGTTTCTGGCTCAACAGTAACGTTACTTGTGCATATCTTTCTTTGACAACTACAGTCGCCAGCTAGTTACTGGCAGAGCTACTTGAAAATCGTTGCGCTGAGCAACACGTTTTTTATGTTGCCGGCAAGCAAGCTATATTATGCTGGCAGCATGGCAGCGTCCTGTACTATCCAGGGATGCGTTTCCCAAAAGCATAGTTGCTAACTGCACTAGAGCATAAAATTATTAGAGATCCATCTTGATACATCAAGCCATAATTTTGCATTGGAAATCAGAGCATTTTGGAAGTAGAATATGGTTTATGTGTGCACTGTAAGGACAGTGTCTTGAAATCACAAAAAGATTCATAGATTTCTGTTACTTGTTCATTTGGGTAATTATGTAATAGTTTTGATTGACTGTTTTAGGAAATGAAAAATTCTGTAACAGTAGAATAGCTTCACTGTCATACTTCCCATTATTCTGCAAGTTTTCAGCCAAATCCATCACTGCTTTTCTCTTGTTATGCCCACTTCCTGATTATGTGCATACGAAAATTCAATATCATAGTCCCAATGGGCCAAAAATAAAGCGAATACAGTTATTTGCAATCATTTGTGTCATTCTCCCCCACTGCGCCGTGACACTGAATTTTAGGGTTCCCCCACCAGTCAAATCCCGCTTTAGCCACTGGGTAAGCCCATCACAAAATCCATGGCTATACATGGCTATACATGCCCATAGTTGATGGGGAATTTCAAAGGGTTGTAGCAGCCCTCCTGGATGCTGAGTGCTTGACTTGGAGTGGGCACACACAGTACAGGCTGCGACGAAGGACTGGGTATCACTGGCGAGGGAAGGTCACCGAAAGTGCCAATGCGCTAAGGTGAGAGTGTGAGAGAGGTCTGGGTGACATGCTAGCTGAGAGGTATGGACCTAATTAAGGACATGACCTCTCGCTCTCTCGGGAAGGAAGAGCCGGTTGGGAGGAGTGTCTGTTGGTGAGGAACAGGACCACAATGCCTTTTCGGCCACACTCTCGTCCTGTAACTTAGTGACAACCAGGAGACAGTTACCTGGGAGAATGGTATTAGGAGGGTCTTCAGGCATGGAAGTATACAGTCATGACAGGGAGTCAGACTTAGTATTTTTTTTGTACCAGGATAGTACAATAGGATAAAATTAAATCTTGAGAAAAAGTGGGGCCAACACGCCTGTCTGGGAGTTACATATATCCTGCTCGCCATGGTGAGGTAATCCAGGTGGGGGCAGTTTGTCCAGAGTGGCAGCCCAGTCCCTGGCATGTCCAGAGAAATGAGTGATGACAAATACCACTCGTGATTGCTCATTTGGGAAATAGGAGAGCTGAAGCGCAAACACCATTCCACACTGGACCAGGAAACTGCGGCAGGTGGTGGGGTGACCGCTGTAGGGAATGTGGAACATCAAATTTAGCTCCCGCAGGGCTTGCATTTGAGGGAAAATTTGCTGCAGAACGGCACTGGCTGCTTGGGCGTTGGAGGCAGGGTCCCGTGAAATTTCTGTTACAGCCTCTAGTTGACTAGGGAAGGCCCGCAGGCTCTGGTGCAGCTGGCAAAGTGTCTCTTCATGCTGACCAAGGAGCACTCCATGGTACCTCCAGAAATCAACCTGGTTTGACATCTCTGCTGATTCCTTCAGTGGCTGTATTGTACTGTTATAGCCCAAACCAGGAATCAAGTTCGGAGACAGACTTGCAAAAGAAATGTGTGGGTGCTATTAATGGGTGCCACATCAGAATAAAGGCACCTGCAGGTCCTACCTCCAGTATCTCAAAAGAAAGCTATTTTATTCCCTCCAGTTCTAAGCTGCTTGTGACAGAGGAGGCAAGTTTTTGGACACCTTTACTGGCTACCCAAAATCAGTACATGACTCCAGCGTGCTCAAAAACAGTCCTCTAGTCAGGAATCACCTGTACCCTCCCACAGGTTATTTCATTGCAGGAGATGGCAGGCATCCCTGCATTGAGCAACCCATCTCAATCTTGAAACCCTACTGGAAGCCACTTCAGTGCTGGATCCAGGAGCGCTACAATATTCCTGATGGCAAAGCTTGCTTCATCATTGTGAGAGGGCTTCTGGTATGATGAAAACAAAGTGTCCCAGCATCTATTTCAAAGCACTGGAGGCTGAATCAACATTTGTCTCTGCCATTATTACGTGCTGCGCTGCACTCCACAACATCTGCTTGGGAATTGGGGACAGTAATGAGGAGCCTGTACAGGAGCCATTGACCACCAATGATGACCAACCCCCCTTCTGGCTGCTGAAGTTATTAGGGCAGCGCTGATAAATAGGCTGACAGGTCGTATCTCTTCACCTATTCATCAGCTACTGGACCATGACTATCTATAAGTCACATTCAAAAGAGCAGTTCACAAAAACTTAAATACCACACAAATGCTTTTCACACAATTTTTTAGAAGTTGCATTTATTTTCTCAGAACTTTTTCTTGGAAAAGAAAATGGAGAAAATTACGTAGGTTTTGCAGAGCTTGGGATACGTGTTTGGGTTTGTTTACGGCTGCTTGTGATCGCTTCACTTATCCATGACCAGGATCAGCCGGATACTTCACCAATATCTGGGCTAGCTCTAAGATGCTACCGTGAAAGCAATCGCGAAACACAGAAGCTGTAACGTGTCTGGTATAACAAACAATTTCTCTGCACTGCCGTGGCATGATTTCATCCCCTTAAAAAATTGTTCTGGCTAATAAAAAGCCGAAAAAGGCGGAGATTAAATAGGAAATTCTTTCCTGTAGAAGTGATCGATTCGCTAGCTCCACATAAGCAACTGTTCACGCTAACGGAACTTACGGTCTGTAAAACCTGTACTATGTTCATAATATAACCGGAGCTCTCTCTAGCTGTCGCGTACTATCCATAAAGCTGCTTTCACATCGGACGCGAAACAAATTTTTCCCGCAACAGATTACATTCAAGACAATGCATTGACTTTGAATGTAATCTGTCGCGCGAAAAATTCATTTTGCGTCCGGTGTGAAAGGGGCTTATCGCGCCCATTTTCTGCAAGCAAACGCTGGTCATTCCGACGCAATGAGTAAACCATTACCAAGGGCAATTACCGAAAAGGCTGCTCAGCCTGGAGCTTTCGCCCCTCCGTCATATACCAGCGCAGAAGCTGTTCGTTACTCCACACCACAGTTGTGCACACAAACCAGCAGGTCCTTATAATACACACCTAAGCAGTCCATAAGTTGTTGGTCCACTTTTTGCTGCTCCTCACTGTCCATGTTTCCCTCTAAACTCAGACCCACCGGATTTCTGCGGTCTCTGGTCTACACTTAGGTATGTCGACCCGTTCTACAAATGTGTCTGTATGGGGTGGATTCTAGCTTTCCCTCAATCCTAGCGATTAAGTAGAAACAGCGGTGTACTCACCATAGAAGCCGTAGGTAGATAGCAAATTCGAGCTTGAGCTGCCAGACTTTCGCACTGCGTCCTCCACTTTTGCCGCTGCGTTTATTAAAACAAGTTCATTTCATTAGATCTATACACATGTACAGTGTTTGATTGCAGAATTCCTTAGCTCAGATGGCAGACGCCTCTCATGTTTCACACTAGGGAGGCGGACCCAGAAAACTGCGTTCTGCCGAGTCCCGCCCAGCTCCGCCCTCTACAGAGCTGGCCGATCAGAAGAAAGTGGGCACACGATGAGGGGGGGGCCATAGCGGAAGAGCTGCCCAAATGAGGCGTTTCAGGCAGAGACTGCAATGGACTACAAATGGGGTTTTTCGAGGATGGCAGTATGAGCTAAATAAGGACCCTTTTTTGGACTTTGAACGATCAGGAGTACTCCAGGGGAGTCCAAGATCAAAATATAAACTTGGAAATGTAGCATAATAGGTCCCCTTTCAATGAAATAAGTTTTTCCAATTTCAGTGTCTGTTGAAACCTATTCCATTTCTGTGGGGCATAGAACATAAAAGTTCAGAATGAACCCTCGGGATGTCTAAAATCATATAATCAAGAGCACGAAGATGGTCCTCCCCCCTTCTAAAATTAAGCAGACTGGCAATATATCCAGGCAGCTTACCTAACAATGCCGTATAAATAAAAAGACAACAATGTTGCTCCCTTCTCATGGCCAGTGAAGACCAACCCACCTTGAAATAAAGACTACAGAGATGCGTTCTGAAGCCATCTCCTGTTATAAACCTTAAAGCTAATATCTCACTGAGCGGCGAGTGCTTACGAATGTAGCGAATTTTGGATTTTTGGAAAATCTGGATAGACCTAGGTGTCATTAGCAACATTTAGCAATGTTTAGCGTCAGTTATCAACATTCGTGCAACTGTTTGCCAAAGAATAGGAAATGGCTTTCTAGAATATGAAAATGAACTCTTTGCGACCCTAAAAGCTGTTTGCAAACTCTTTTGCAATCTTGACGAAACCTTCATGGTATCCTAACGAAACCCAATATTCGTCTACATTCATCAGCATTCATAGCTCTGTTGTATAGTGGTCACTACTTTGCGAACCAAAAAGAACTTTAGTGACACGTGTTACAACCATTTGCAAACGCTTACAACTCTTTTACAAACGTCTGCAACTTCTGTTTGTGAGAAAATAAATTTGCTAAGAAATTTTGAACATGCTCAAAATTTCTTTGCGACAAGAAGAACTGTTTGCGATCCTAAAAACTTTTAGCAAACTGCTTTGCGCCCTTTTATGAACTCTGACGAAACTCAAAATTTGCTACATTCGTCAGCATTCGCCGCTCAGTGAGATATTAGCTTTAGGCAGCATGGCATACTGCATCAAGCAGCATCTGTGAGGAGAGAGCAGAGTGCATATAAATTGTATCACCATTCTAGAAAAAATAGTTGCCTGCACAATCTGCCTTCTGCAACTCCTCGGCAAGCAGGCTTTATTTCTATAAAGCATAGCCAATTTAACTTTTAAATTCTGGGTTAGCTTAACAATGTGCTTCCTAAATTTAGCTTCTCATCCACCCAAATGCCCAGATATTTGTAGCAAGGAACTCTTTCAACTTGTATTCCACTTGTTGTAGAAATGCTACCATTATAAAACCTAGCAGCAGGTTTCTGAGAGAATAGCATATATTTAGTCTTCTCAGAATTTAATAAAAGTTTAAGGTCTAAAAGAGCCTGTTGGAAGATTTGAAAATCAGACTGTAAATTTTGAAGAGCAAGCTCAGCAGAAGGAGCAGCTGAGTAGATGAATATATATAGATGGATAGTACTATTGGTAAAATTAGCACCAAAATCATTTATAAAAAGGGCAAATAGCAAGGGCCCCAAGATAGAACCTTGTGGAACCCCCTTGCTAAGATAGATAAAGTTTGACTGATAGCCATCAGCCACAACCGCTTGACACCTACCTGTCAAATAATTATTAAACAAATTCAGAGATTTAATATCAAACCCAATGGCTCCTAGCCGCTTTATGAGTATAGAATGATCAACTGTGTCAAATGCCTTTGATAAGTCAATAAAAAGCCAGCACAATCCTGCTTATTGTCCAAGGCAGAAACAATATCATTTAATACCCTCGCTGCAGCTGACACAGTGCTATGACCCACTCTGAAGCCTGACTGAAACACATTCAAGACAGCATGATCAGATAGAAATGATCTAATTTGATTATTGACCAGCCTCTCTAAGAACTTAGCTAAACATGGCAGTTTTGAAATTGGCCGATAGTTATTCTGGTCATCTGAAGAGCCACCCTTATGCAAGGGAAGAACAAAGGCTGTCTTCCACAAGACAGCAATTGAACCAGTCAGCAGGGTTAAATTAAAAATGTGAGTCAAGACATTAACAATCCAGGGTGAAGCCAGCAATAAAAGACCTGGGTTTAATTTATCTGCCCCAGTGGATTGCTTAGGGTTAATGCCCTTCAAGAAAAGGACGGAAGGAAAAACCATAGGAGTCATGAGGCACAGGCACAGAAGGAGTGTTATCACACAGGCACAGAATATCACAAAGCTTCCCCTTATCAGAAATAATAACTGAGTCCTTGGTAATTTTACTAGGTTAGGCTGAGGAGGGGGACCGGGACAAGGACTTAACCCTTTTCGGGCAAATTTTGGCCCATGCATACCCCCCACGGACAATTAATTTTGGGTTTTTACCCAAAATAACAATAAAATAACACCAAATTCAAATAAGTTTCCCATAACTGATGTTTTATGTTTTAATCCTCTCCAGAATCGCTAAAATCGTTTTGGATCCAAGTCACTCCCGCTCTCTGGATATTCAAACTCATCGTCAATATTCAATAAAAGCAAAACTTCATCCACGTTGTATTTCAGAAACACGGGCTAGAATGCCGGCTATTTGTACTGAGCCATGTTCACATGTCCCACAATTTGACCGGGAAGTTCTTATTTAGGTTTTTAGGCCCATGCCTCGTTCACGGCTAAAAATACAGTGCTGGGTGACCTGAGAGACAGCCAATGGTAATGAGCAAGGGAATTCCCGACTTTATAAAACACGGGTTAAAACGACAAAAATCTGGGGTGAAATTGACTTGGGGTATATTGAAACATGATAATGAGTACTAACTTTTTTTCGAATACCCCACCTCCGTACGCACCCAACATTTCGAAATACAGGGCTTTTTAGCAGAAGCTCCCAACAGGCTTACAATGGTAGTGAATGGGGCATAGCGTTGCCATGCAAAGAAATCGCTTTTTTTTACATCATTAACAAGGCTAATAGTGGCTCCACACTTCATTGGTGAATTCTGAGGGCCCTGACATTTAAAACGAGGCACCTGAGCACAGGTAGTTTATTAAAAAAGACTGTTTATGCAGACAGTACCTTGAGCTAGTTTCCCGTCGCCGCCATCTCGAAAGTCACGATAAGTCAATTGACAAGCACGAACGAATAGGTAGGATAGGGGGAAAGATTGCAACCTATTTGTTCGCGCTCGTCAATCCACTTATCATAACTTTCAAGGGAAACTACCTCAAGGTACTGTCTGCATAAAGTCTTTTTTAATAAACTACCTGTGCATTTTCAAAGTTCTCAGTGCCTCGTTTTTAACAGAAAAGGTTTTAACAGAGGGGGGATAATCCAAATCAAAAAACATTTGATCAAACAAAACCTTGTAACAAACTAACTGCTAGATGATTTGGAAGGGGGGAAAAAATGAAATAAAGACATCAAACAACAAATGAAACAAAAACAAAGACAGAAGGAGAGAGAAAAAAAAACAACTTAGCCTAAGAAAAGAAACAACGACAAAAAAGTGGTCAAGATAAAGTAAGAAGGAATGTTAACTATAAAAATTAAAAAATTAACAGTATTCACAATAATTACTGAAGCAAAGTGGAGAAGGAAGACAGGAAATAGAAAAGAAAAAAACTGAAAAATGTGATAAGTAGACTTATTTTAAAAAATAAATAAGTCAAGGGAATTGTGGAGTATGAGGTTAAGTAAGTGTGGGGAGGATGAGAATAATTCTTTATGGACAGTAAGAACTGTTCTATCCGTATGATTTTTTATTTTTTTTTTGGTAGTGTGCGTAGGCATTAGTTGACCGGTAGCGAGATAATATCATGAAACCATGAAAATTTTTTATTAAATTGTTGCATTTGTTTTTTTTTTTTTTTTGTAGGGCTGAGTAGTGTTCAATTGACAATTGTTTTGCTAATAAGTCTAACCACTGAGATATTTTCAGCTGTTTTTTGTTTTTCCAATTTAGCAGAATTGTTTTCTTGGCGACAGTTAGGGCTACTAGTAGAGGTGTTGTGATTTGAGTCGGAATTGTGTTAATTTCACCTAACATGCAGATGGGTGGGGTTAATGGGATTCTGCATTTAAATAGTGCAGACAGTTTGGTGATTACCTCTTCCCAAAAGTGCTGTACAGGTTGGCAGAGCCAAACAGCATGGAAGTAGTTATCTGTAGTGTTAAGTGTACATTGAGTGCATATATCAGTTTCTGATAGTCCCATTTTGTACATTGTTTGTTGTGTAATGTGTGTTCTGTGCATTACCTTATGCTGGATTAGTCTAATATTAGTATTTTGTGAAATGTTGTAGATGTTCATGCAGATTTCATTCCAGAAGTTAGTGTTAGTTTTGATGTTGAGGTCTTCTTCCCATTTGTGTATTGGAATGCATAGTGTGTTGTCAGAACCAAGGGAGGATATGAGTTTATACAGTTTAGCGAAAGGTTTGTTTGATTTTGCAGTTTTGCTTAGATCATTCAGTAGAGGTGATTCTTTGAGGTCAATGTTGGTGAAATCAATTTTTTCCTTAATTGATTGTTTTAGTTGGATATATTGGAAGTACTGATTTTTCTTAATGTCGTATTTTTCAATTTACTGCGGGAAGGAAAGCAGGGTGTTATTTTCAAAAATATGGTGCATAGGTGAGATCCCTTTTTCTTTCCATTTATTGTCTATCATAGGTGATTTATTTATAGTGAAGTCAGGGTTGTGCCAAATTGGTGTGTGCATGCTGGGACTTACTGTGAGGTTTATCATTTTATTGATTTTCCTCCCAGCTGTCAGAGTTGTGGAGATTGCAGGATTCTTGAAACAACTGTGTTTTTTAATAGTTCCGCTAATGAAGGGTAAGTCTGCCAATGATATGTTCTTTGAGTCTGTCTGTTCTATGTCAATTTAGGGGTGGATGGGATCATGGTTTGCACGTATCCATTTGATGAGGTATTGTATTCGACTTGCCAGGTAGTAGTTCTGGAAGTGGGGTGCTTCCAGGCCTCCATGATCTTTCGGTTTTTGTAGTGTTGATAGTTTTACTCTGGGTTTTTGATTTTTCCAGTGGAATTTTGTTACCAATGAGTCTAATTTTTTAAACCATTTTGCTGTCGGTTGTACGGGGATCATGGTGAACAGGTAAGTGATTTTTGGTAGTATCATCATTTTTATTGTAGAAATTCTGCCTATGATGGATAGTGGTAGTGACATCCATCGATCCAACTCATCTTCTGTTGATTTCAGTAGTGGGGTGAAGTTAAGCTGGAACAATTCTGACAGCTTGGGGGATACATTTATGCCCAAATATGTGATATTACGAGTAGTGAATGGAAAGTGCAATAATTGAGATGCAGCATTCCCACTATCCCCATAAAGAGGTAGGATGGTTGATTTATTCCAGTTGATGGAATAGTCAGATAGTTCTGTAAATTTTTTAATGGTTTTTATCAATTCATTTAAAGATTGGGTTGGATTTTGTATGAATAGTAGTGCATCATCTGCATATAGGCTAATCTTGTGCGTTATTTGCTTAGTTGTGATACCTGTGATTGCGTTATTTTGTCTGATTGCTGCTGCTAGTGGTTCAATGAAGAGGGCGAAGAGTAGTGATGAGAGTGGACATCCTTGTCTGGTACCCCTGTGAAGTGTAAAACTTTGTGATGTTAGTACGTTAGTTATGATTGCTGCCCTAGGAGTGCTGTATAGTGTTTTCATCCACTGGATGAATGACTCTCCAAAGCCAAATTTTTCCAAAGTCTTGAAAAGAAATGTCCAGTTAACATTATCAAAGGCCTTTTCTGCATTGAGTGAAAGGATAATGGCTTTAATTTTTTGTTCATAAGCTGTGTGAATAATATTGAATAATCTGCATGTGTTGTTTGATGAATGTCTGCCTTTTATGAATCCTGTTTGGTTTGGGTGTATGAGAGATTGAATGACTGGTTCTGCCCGGATCGCTAGTGCTTTACTTATGATTTTTATGTCAGTGTTGATGAGGGAGATTGGTCTATAACTTGAACAAAGAGTGGAATCTTTGTTTGGCTTAAGCAGTACTGAGATGTTAGCGGCGTTCATATGTGAGGGGATGGTTTGTGATATATTTATTTCATCTGCCATTCTAATAAATAGTGGAGAGATCGTCTTCCAGAAATGTTTGTAAAACTCGGCCGGGAATCCATCTGGGCCTGGTGCTTTATTATTTGCCTTTTTTTCCAGTGTCTTTTCATATTCTGTAATTGATAGTGGTTTTTCCAAGTTGTTGATTTGATTGAAGGAGAGATGCGGGAGCGTAATATTATTCAGGAAATTATCAATTTCTTCTATGTTTTTTCCCCTTTCATTACTGTATAAATCTGTGTAAAATTTTTTGAAAATGTTATTTATGGTTTGTTGGTCATTGATGTTATTCCCGGCCGAGTCTTTAATAGTTGTGATGTATGTTTTTTCCCAGGGGTGAGAGTAAGATTAGATTCTTGCAGGAACTGTGCTACTCAAAAATTTTTTTGCTTACGCGCTTTGACGTGCTGGCATCATATTAAAGATATTAAAGACCGCTCTTTTCTGACTTTGAGATTCTTAAATTCTGTGCACGTCCTTGAGTGCATGATGTATGATGTTAGACACGGAACGTAATTTATGACAAAACATTTATTTTCAGGTAAAGTGCAAACATCATTTTTTGGGAAATAACATCAGAACAACAACAACAGAACAACTTCAACATCATTAAACAATGCAACAATCTGTTCTTTTTTTCTGAAAGTAACAGAGAAAGGGAAAATGCACTGCCACCTGCTGGTGGCGCAGAGTAATGCTAGTGCAGGCTTTTTGATTGCTTCTTGGGTCCTGCTGATGCTTTTTATTTGAACACACAAACAGAGAAAACACTATAAAGTACTATGCCTCATTAGTAATAAGGTAAAACACTTGTACTATGCATAAACAAGGATGATAATCATCCAGTATGTTTCTCAAATCCTCAATATTAAATATCTAACTTCTTTTTAACCATCAGCCTTCAGACCATTCTACTTACTACAACTCTGTCAGAAGACTGACAGATTGAGAGGGATGACAGAGAAACAAAGGCTTGTTTGAATGGTCAGGGCCTCCTTGCTGGGGTAACAACAATCTGTTTTTAATCTGACACTGTGAGAACAAAATGTCATGCTGGCCATGTTCATGTCCCTTTCTGGGTGTTAGGAAAACTATAGATTATCAACTAGAACCAGCAGGCCTTGATGTAGGCAAGGGAGATTCGTGGAAAATGGAATCACACAAATTTCTACACTTTCCACAGAGGGCTGTAGTACTTGTCCTCCCCTTCTGTGTAGTGGCGAGCCATGCCTTTTGTTGAGGTGGCTGCTTTTCTTCCTTTGCCCAGCTATGTCTTCACATAAGGCAGTGGATCCCACTGGTGGTCCCACACAGCTGATGAGGAGGAGATTGGCTGCATTCTTGGTTGTGAGTTTGCTTCTGTACTGTGTAATGATCATGTTCATTGAGCTAAATCCTCTCTCACAATCTGCATTGCTCAGAGACAGTGTGTCTACAGCCATAAGCAGCTTCTTCATCAGGTTAGGGATACTTCTGCCTCCACTTGTCTTGTACTCCACGAAACCAAGGTGGGCCTCTTTTTCATTCACATGACCTGACTCAAAGCCTTCACCTCCTCTTCTCCGAAGCCAGGATTGTCGTGGTCCCAGTTGTCAGGGTCGAGGACTGCCATTTGACTAATGAGTGTGTTGTAGGTCTCTTTTCGGCTGACTGTGACACTCGCTCTGTTTGCTGTGGTTGTGAAAAGCCTTTCTTTCATGTTGTCAGACACTGCTCGGATGAACTGGCCAAAGTTGATGATGGGAGACTTGCCCACACTTAGCTTCTCTCCCTTGAACTCCATCGCTTCTTCTGCTTGGTTGGCAGCGACTTTGTATTTTCCTGGGTGGGTACTGAGGCTTTTGATGCGTTTGACATACATTGTCATGGTGTTGTGGGACTTTAGGAGTGTGATCTTCCTGTTCTGGAGCATTTCAGACAAGTCCTTGAGTTCACTGAGAACATCTGCCATTACAGCAAGGTTCTTTAGGAAGTTGATGGAGGTCAACTTGGAGAGCAGACCTCTGAACTTTGCCCTCTCCCTGCCATCCCTGGCCTCATCTTCTGATGCCTCCCGAAAGTGTTGGGCCAGGGCTGGAAATGACTGCCAAACTGCAGAGACTGCTCTGTATGATGACACTACCCAGCGGACACTGAACGCTTTGCGGATCCTCTTGAGGGTGATGTGGAGGTTGTGAGCACATTCACTCAGCTCCCTGACGTTCTTTGGTGACTGGCTGTATAAGGAGTAGAGACTGTCGAGGAAGGCCTGTCACATCCAGTACCTGGTCCGCAGCAAGTTCCAGCCTGTGGTTAAGGCATTGCCATAGCACTATCCCAGGGAAGTCATCCTGGAGCAGCTTCCCGACACCTGAATGAATGAATGAATGAATGAATGATTGGTGCATTATTATTATTGTTGTTGTTGTTGTTGTTATAATAATTATTACTACTACTACTATTATTATTATTATTATTCACATACAATCATGAAATTATTACATTACATGTACAGTACTCTTAACTTACCTGACTTTGCTCCCAGCATCACACTGGCCCCATCACTGCAAAAGCCAATGAGGACCTCCCGTAGTAGCTCAATGGAAAAGCCATTCTTCAGCAAGCAGCCCATGAGCTTATCCTTGATGTGAGCTGCAGAGAGACTATCTAGCTCCACCAGATCCAATGGAAAGGCAATGGGCTCCATCTTCCCATCAACACTAGCCCTCAGGTACACTATCAGAGTTGATTTGTGCCCAACGCTGGTTGACTCATCAGCCATGACTGTGATCTTACTCTTGTTCTCAATCGTCTTCTTGAGAAGTTCCCGTTTCATCTGTGATGAGATGTGCTCAATAATATCGACGCAGATAGTCTTGCTGTGCAAAACACGGCCCAAGTCGACAGAATTGGCTACCTGCAGGTCAACCAAACTCTCAAAATCAGTGAACGGCTTGCCATTCTTGGCCACATAATATGCCGTTCTGAATACTTTGGCAGTAGACTCAAATGTAGCCGCCTGACTCCTGGCATTCATGTTGATCAGGGCGTCCTTCTTTGCTGTCTCCAGGATCTTGGTTACTTCATTGTGTGCTTTAGAGTTTACATGCTCATGGATTTTTTTGTGCAGTGACGTAAGCTGGGTCCCTGGAACTACCATATGGGGCTATCTTTCCCTCAGCCCACTGAATAGCAATATTAACACCACGGGATGCCATGACACCCAGGTTCTTCACATCACGGGATGAGGTGCAGTCAAGCTTTCCATCATGAGCATACAGCCATTCATTTTTACGCGTGAACTCTTCATACTGTTCTGCTTTCCATATAGAGGGGTATGCTGGCCTAACATCACCTGAGGTTCCTTCCATTTCGTCCCCCTCTGTGCCTGCTCCTGCCTCCACTCTCTCACCCTCAACTGTTGAGAATAAGAAGAAATTACATAATTATTAGCCTGCTAAAATTAGACTTCTAACCTACTTAATTCAGTGTAACAATAAAAATGTAGGCTATCTCATGCTGCTGCAGTGTTCAGTGAGCTGCACAGAAGCTAGCTTACAGCCTACAGTAAATTTACACAAATAAAAAATTCTTCATAATAACGGCCTACTGTGTACTGTTGTGTTCTGATATAGTAACATTGTCAGCCATTTTCGACAGAAGGATAGACTTCATGGCCCATCTCTGGTCTGTCTGCATAGTCTACCTGCTCCATGTTGTTCTTCTGCATCTTCCTCCAACTGCCACCATTTTATCATCTCTCTTTCTTTTAAACATATAATCAATTTTTCTTTGCATTTTGAACAAGTTGTGTTTTACCGTTCCCTGTCAAAAGGATGCACGCGACCCCCAGCACCCAGCCTTGCATCACCCAGGCAACCAGCATCCAATCAGAAGAACGCATTGAGTGTTCCCACTTTCGCATGTGTTTGTTTGCAGAAGTGAGTGGTGGACTGCTCGCTCGCATGACAGAGCATCATTCATGATTTAGATTGTTAATCGTGAAACCTCACAATTTATTACTTGGGGATTGTTCTTTTGTTTTTTTGCAAAAACGACTGCTCACTGCTGTCTGCAAAAATCCACAGCACTCGAGTCACTACCATTGGATTAACATTACAATGCAGAGTGTAGATTGCCTACAAGTTGCAACATATCACGATAGCAAGCCTACTACAAATGATAACGTTTGTCCAGCGCACTAAAATCTACTTCAATACATCAGGGGCGGCACATTCTGTTGATGATTTTCATGTATTCATCAAATTTACATTTATTTGGGAGAAATTCGCTTGAAAATTGAAAGGGCTCGCGTTGTGTGCAGGGGTGAAAGTTGCTCTTCCGAGGCGTACCCCTGCGTACCGGCTGTAGAGGACTGTATATCTCTTCCTGGTATGGCGTACCGCTGCGTTCCGGCTTACTTTCACCCCTGTTTTTTCCTTATTGCGTTTAAGTTGATTTGCTAAATATATCCCAGATTTATCGCCATGTTCATAGTGGTTATACCGTAATTTTTGTAGTGAGAATTGGGTCTTTTTGTTGATAATATTATCTAGCTGAAATGTGGTTTCTCTGATTTCCTGTAGTGTTTGTTCTGTGGGATTAATTGCATGTGAAGTATGTAGTAACTTGATTTTTTCTTCTAATTTGGTTTCTGATTCTTGTTCTGTCTTTTTTTTGTGGGTGGAAAATGAAATTATTTTCCCTCTCAGCACTGCTTTTGCCGTTTCCCAAAGGAGTGTTGATGACACTTAGAGAATCATTCATTTCCAGAAAGAATGCCCACTCTTTCTTGAAGTATGCATCAAAATTATTATCTTTGGGTAAAGATGTGTTAAAGCGCCAGTTTGGGAAGTTTTTTGTTCCTTGTTTTGTGATGAGGGTTAAACTGATAGGGGCATGGTCAGAAATAACAAGTGGATGTATTGTAGTGTGCACAGTGTCTTTTATCATTGAGTTGCTTGTAAGGAAATAATCAATTCATGAGAAAGATTGGTGAATGTCAGGGCCCTCGGAATTTTACCAATGAAGTGCGGAGCTACTTTGAGCCTTGTTAATGATGTAAAAATAGTGATTTCTTTGCATGGCAACGCTATGCCCCATTCACTACCATTGTAAGCCTGTTGGGAGCTTCAGCTAAAAAGCCCTGTATTTCGAAATGTTGGGTGCGTACGGAGGTGGGGTATTCAACAAAAGTTAGTACTCGTTATCATGTTTCAATACACCCCAAGTCAATTTCACCCCAAGTCAAAGAGTTCCCCTTTAAAGGTCTTCCAAAATTTCACAGGATTGCTGCTGGAGTCTGAGAAATAATACGACAATTTGGCTTTGCAAATAGCCGTGAGGCATCTATTACGAAAGTAACGAAAATGCTGCCAGTCAGAACGCAACCCAGAAGCACGCACTTTTTTCCATGCAAAATCCCTAGCCCTTAACAATTCAGAAATATCTGGGGAAAACCAAGGAATTACTCTGTTCTTAATTTTCAACTTTTTAAAGGGGGCGTACCTATCAGCCACAGCATTAAATGACTTGATAATATCAGGGTCAGGGATAGTAGCAGAGTAATGCATGTCACTCAGATACAAGTCGTGCAAAAAGGCTTGTTCTGAGAAATGTTTGAAATTCCTTTTTACGATGACCCAAGATTCTGATTTTTTGTTACTATTATTCCAGACACAAGCAACAGGACAGTGGTCACCAAAATCCACAGGGAAAACGCCGTTAGCTTTAAAATTATGTGGCCTGTTAGTTAAAATAAGGTCTAAAAGAGTAGTTCTACCAGGATCCTTAGGGTCAGGCCTTGTAGGACACGAGAATAGCTGAGACAAATTCAAATTGACGCACACATCTTTCAAGCCATTCAAACATCCGAGAGCCAGTCAGTATTCAAATCTCCAAGTAAAATTATTTCAGAGTTTTCATGAGCAGACACCAAGTTCGCTAAATTTTCAATTGCGTTTGACTGAGCAGATGGTGGATGATAAACCCCAATTACAGTCAGTCTACTACATTTTACATTATTTCCTAAACAGACACTCAACGCTAAAAATTCAAAGCACCTGTACAATGACAAAGAGTTGAAAATAGAAACCGTAAAACATTCCTAAACATAAATGGCCACCTCCTCCCCTTGAAGGCCTAACTCTATCTGAACGAAAGACATTGTATCCCTCAAGCGAAATCACATCATCTTTGAGCTTGCTGGACAGCCCAGACTCGGTGAACACAAAAATATCACCTTTCGTTTGTTGAGCCCAAAGCTTGATGAAGTCAAGTTTTGAGAGGAGGCTACCTACATTTATATGAATAATTTCCAAGCCTTTTAGTTTGACAAAATCATCCTGCGACTCCAAGCACAAACAAGACGGCTTTGCAGTATCTGAATTATTTTGGAAGTGACTCGAATCCTTAACCATTAACTCATTAACAGCTGTGATGTGCAAAGGAACAGACAAATTAAAATTACAAGGAACAGGAGTAAAATAATTAAGCTGTGTTTATCATAACTCCGCACCGGACTCACCTGAAGTCACTTATTTTGAGTGAGAAGTGATTGTGTAGCTAACTCAATGTTGCTAGATAAAAGACAAGAGCCGGCTTTGTTCAGATAACGGCCATCGCGTCCGAAGAGGTATTTCCACTTCCAAAGACTTGCGAAGTTATCCGCAAAAGGGATACTCAGCATGTTACAATATCCTTTTAGCCAGATATGCAGTTGTCGGATCCGGCTAAAGTCAACGTCTCCAAAACAAACTGACGGTATGGGACAGGAGACTACACACTGTTTGCCAGTTTATAGAAGTGTGTTGATAAGGTCTTTAAAGTCTGGCTCCAAATCGATGGAGCTTTCTCAGGAGATGTTATTAGATCCAACGTGGACAACAATAGCGTTAGCTAAATTGCTTTGCACGATGGAAGGCAACATTGCCCGAATAACCGAAATCCGAGCTCCGGAATAGCAGGAAGTCTCAGCCCCAGGAAGGCGAAGGTGTCTGATCATTGAAAAGCCAATCACCAGCAAAGACGGAACAGCCTGACTTGAGGATGTAGCGAATAATCCAAGGCAGTGCGCCAGCACCGGGAGACCCAGGTAATGGCTGGCTCCGGGAGGAGGTAAGCCGTGGCCCACCACGAGAAGACGGGGAAGCTTTATATGGGGTGTCGCGCCTGGAGAACATGGCAGTTGGCGAGACAACCGGGGAATCCTGGCCCGGCATCAGCCAAGCAATCCGAGGTGGAGAGCAGACCGCGTCAGGCCCCGCCACTGGGACAGTGATCCTTCCATTAGGAGACGCCAGCGTTTAAATCCCAGAGTGCGCTGCCGTGGCATCCATTGCCACTGGAGTAGAAATTTCCTCTAGGACGCTGTATTTGTTATCCAGCCTCAGTGCGGGCTCTCGCCCTGGGTGACGGGAAGAACGATGTCCCCTATGCCCGGTTACAGTAGTCCAAGGCTCTGTCACAACAGAAGTGGAACAAGTCATGGACCTGGGCCTGGCTTCCAACTCGCTGCACGGAAGGCCCGTTTGGGAGCTCTTAGCCGCAACACCAGCGCATTGGGAGACCATGAGAGAGTCCAGCAAGTCTTCGTCTTCCTTAATCTGATGAAGTGTTTTAATTCTTCCTTGCAATTTGGCGATTTTCTGGCTGAGAGCTACAAAGCGAGAGCACTCGGCAATAGCGGTTGAAACCGCCAGTTTTGCCGATTAAATTAAAATAAATAAATAAATAAATAATGACGTAAAAAGATGATAAAATGTAAAATGAAATAAAATTCAACCCAATCAGAAATGAACTTCTGAAATATATACTACTCAAAATTTGATCATAGGAATTTTTTTGTGAAATGACATGCAAATTTGGTAACTGCCACTGATGAACAATATATTGGATAAATGACATGCAGTCAGACACAAAACACATTTCCACGTGCATTTCATGACATTAAATGAGCGTGCAGCCTCACATTTTGGCTTTGACTAACACTTCACCATTTCAACTCAGATGTGTGTGTTGCTTGTTGGTGAAAATTTGGAAGTTCCCAAATTTTTTGCATTACATTTAGCAATAACAATGTCTCCTCAACGTCTTAGACGTCGATTGACTTCAGAGCAATTGGGAAGATGCATCGGAATGCTTGACTCTGGCTTCTCACAACGTCATGTTGCTAATGCACTTAACGTCAGCCAAAGCGTTGTGAACAGAGCGTGGAACCGGCATCAAATGTTTGGTACAGCAGCACACCGTCATGGGGGTAGTCGTCAGAGATCGACTACACAATGACAAGACCACTTTCTCACACTTCAGGCACGAAGTCATCCTTTCTGGACAGCCACCACCCTACGAAATGACCTTCATAACGCCTCGGGGGTCAGGGTATCCACTCAGACGATACAGAATCGTCTTCATACTGCCGGCCTCAACTCAAGAAGGCCATGTGTTCGAATCCCACTGACTGTGCGTCATAGGCGTGACCGTTTGATTGGGCTCACGATCATGTCACATGGACACACAACAATTGGGCTCCAGTTCTCTTTGCTGATGAGTCCCAATATTGCTTGGACTTTACTGACAGGAGGCAACGGGTGTGGCGAAGACAACGTGAGCGATTTACTGATGCCTACATCAACGAACATGACCGTTATGGTGGCGGATCAATTATGGTCCGGGGAGAAATAAGCAGGAACGGCAGAATGGACCTGCATGTCATGGGGAGAGGGACGATGACAGGGGTACGGTACAGGGATGAGATCCTCAATGTGTACGTAAGACCATACGCTGGTGCTGTTGGCCCTGATTTCATCTTGATGGATGATAACGCCCGTCCCCATGGTGCTAGGGTGGTGAATCAATTCCTAGAGCAGGAGACAATTGTCCGCATGGACTGGCCCGTGCGTTCGCCGGACCTAAACCCTATCGAGCATGTGTGGAACATGCTGCAGGTCGTCATTTCCGGTCGTAGGGCACAACCCACAACTCTAGAAGAGCTCCGAAATGCCCTTGTTGAAGAATGGAACAACATTCCAATTGCAAGCATCCGGGTTCTGATTGACAGTAAGACCCGACGTTGTCAAGCTATCATTCAAGCTAGGGGAGGCCATACCTGTTATTGACATTTACTGTGGTAATGAAACATCAAACGAACACTGTCTGTTTTCACTTTACATGTCAGAGGTGAAACCATTAAGTGTTCGTGAAAGCCAAAAGTGTGAGGCTGCACGCTCATTTAATGTCATTAAATGCACTTGCAAATGTGTTTTGTGTCTGACTGCATGTCATTTATCCAATATATTGTTCATCAGTGGCAGTGACCAAATTTGCATGTCATTTCACAAAAAAATTCCTATGATTCCTATCAAATTTTGAGTAGTATATATGAATTAAATAAGGAGTTAAGGATAAGAGCAGGTCCTTCAGCGTGTGAAGGGTACCCGAGTTACGAGTCACGAGACTTCCATACGTTCCGATATATCATACCATGTGGTAGTGATGGAGGTGGGATTTCTGCCTCTTGAAGGATTTCAGGGGGCCCTGGCAGACAAGTGGCTGAGCTGGTGGACGGCTGATCCTCCCCTGAGCGTGAGGCAATCAAGGCCGGAGGCAAAATCGATGGCCGTGACCCAATTGCCTCATGCATCAGGGGAAGCCAGCTCCAGCTGTCTGCCGTTCTCTCTCCTTCATCAGTCCCTGGTTTTGTAGGGGGGGTCCTGTCCTGTAGGGGTAAAATACAGCTGTAACACAATAGCTCAGTGACTTCCAAGTGTTTTTTTTCCTTTTTAAAATGTGGGGTTATATGTTCTTCAACTTTTTGTTACATGTAGCCTTCAGCTTTTAAATCTGATTCAGATTTTTGGCTCAGCAAGTAATATTATGGAAGTTTGGAAGGGAGTGATGTATACAAACGGCTTATAATTCTCACTATGTGAAAACAATATTTTTAACAAAACCCTTATATTAAAGCTATAAGTCTATGCTTCATGCACATCTTGATTAATTTCCAATTCACTGTGGTGCCAAGCATACAATACTTTATTGCGCCTTTTTGTGTTTTTTCAGTTTACACTTCCTTTTCCTTTTCTCATTTTCGTCAAGGCGTGAGTCATTGATTCCAGCTTTTCCAAGAGACAAAGCAAAACAAACTGACGTGCTGGAATACAATAGGAGCATGCGACCAGAAATGATTATCTTTTACTCGCAGATGAACAAAAGTCAACAAAAATATATTTCTTTTATGTAATCCATCATCACACAACTTGTATGATGTCCGTCTTTAAATATCTGCTTTATGGATACAATATTTTTTCTATGGATACATTATTCTTTCCTGCAGGGTCTCTCTTTCATATACATGTAAGATTGAAATTTTTGAAAGGTAAACACATATTTAGACAAGGACAATACTGCAATTAGAGTTCACCGTGGAGAGATGGAAATCAGCAGGCTACTTGAAAAACAAACTTTATTTTTCCAATGTAAATATTTATTCTGTGATGGTGCACATAAGTGAAGCTTGAGTATCATTCCTTTATTATTGCCAAATGTGCAACACGATCAGTGGATGAGGGGTAAGCTGATACTTTTCCCATTTGCAGTATATTTTATACTTGATATTATTATTATTATTATTATCGTGGTATTTTCATGTTAGGCATCTGTATGTTATAATCCTTGATCAACCCTTGATAAATACAGATAAATTTAGTTTTAGATTCATTAAAACAAAGTCAACAGTGCTTGGTGTTTGATGGAAGTTTTATTATTTTATTAATCTGATCACAGACTCAGGGGTAGGTGGTGAGGACTCTGACATTTATTGGTTTGGAAATAAGAGGTCGTGTAGAGAACAGTTTTCGTAAAGGATAAGAACATGGCCAGCATCGAATCTTGGTAATACTGTACTTATTGTCTGTTGCTCTACGCAAGGCCCTGCCAGTTAGGTGGGGGGTAATGGGGGCTTAATCAAAATGACTGTTCTTTGCTGTGACTTTGTTGTGAGACATGTCTATTTTATATTGTCAAAAAACATACGTTTGTTGAATATATATGGCCCTGTTTTCAAAAATGTTCGATTTATAAACTGAAGACTTGGAAAGTGCAAGTAAAAACTGAAAGCATTGATTTGTAAATTTGAAAACAGTGCAAAGACAAGATTTTTAATGTTTTTCCTTGTCTAATTTATTGTTTTTGGAAATAAATGGTCACTCCGAATGTGATGCCTACAACATGTTCCATAAAAACTGGGACAATATAAGACTCGCCAAGTCTTGCAAATAACGGAAACATAAGTGATAAACTGGTGACACCATCATCTTAGCATACACTACCGCTCAAAAGTTTGGGATCACTTGCAAATTTTTTTTTTTTTTTGTTTTCCAAAAAAAAAAAACATTTTCATGCATTTCACAAACATTTTTTCCATTTCACAAACATTTTTATCCATTTCACAAACAATTAAAATTAATCAGATGATTTTCAAAGAATTATCTACATTTTTGCATACAGGCCTATTATCAGCAACTGTCAGTCCTCTGCATCAATCTCCTGGTATGGCTGCTAATCCAAGTTAAGCATTTTATAAGGCTAATTGATTATTAGAAAACCCTTCTGCAAATATGTTGCACAGCTGAAAACCGTTGAACAAATAAGGGAGCGCAAAAGGGAGCATGGTATTCTTGAGGTTGATTTAGTACCTGAAGCATCAGCAGTTGTTTGTTTGTTTACGGGCTCAAAATGGCCAGAAAGAAAGAACTTCCTTAAGAGACCAGTCAGTCTATTGTTGTGCTTAGAGAAGAAGGCTATTCAATGCGAGAAATTGAAAACTTAAAATCTCTTACCATGCTGTCAACTACTCCCTTCAGAGAGCAGCACAAACTGGCACTAACAAGGACAGAAAAAAGGAGTGGGAGGCCCCGATGCACAACTGTGCAAGAAGACAAATATCTGAGAGTGTGTAGTTTAAGACAAAGAGGCCTCACAGGTTTTCAACTAGCAGCTGCGCTAAATAGTTCCTGTCAAACACCAGTTTCAGTATCATCAGTGAAGGTGGTTTTTTTTTTGATGAAGGCAAAGTTTGAAGTACATGTTCATCATTTTCCATTAAAATCATTATTTCTAACTCAGACAATGTCAGCATGTTCTGTTCATTTGCTATATTTCCTATTCAGACTAATTTCATGTGTGTTTCCATGGAAAACAAGAAAATTTCCAAGTGATCCCAAACTTTTGAGCGGTAGTGTATAAGTAAAAGGGACATTCACAAAAGGCCCAATTGTTTATAAGCCACAAATGGTCAATGTTTGCCAACCTGCAGAAAGATTGATTGTCAAACAGTTTTAAAACCACATAAAACAGCAAAGCAACACCCCCATCAGAGCATAATATTATCAAGATTCAGGGAATGTATAAAGGATGAGGTTGAGAATCTACACAGAATTTCCCTAATCTTCCACACCTCCGTCGGCACTCCATTTATTAACCTCTCAACGTTCCGTCCTTTTTGGGGCAACAATGGCAGCGCCAGAGTTTTTTTTTTTTTTTTTGGTGGTTATAGTTGGGCTGAATCATTCGGTGATAGGGCTGATGGATGTACCATATAGTAGCCTTTGCACTAAAGCCAGACGCGCGTTATTCAATAGTAAGTTTCAGATATGTTTTTACCAATGCCTCTATTGATTCACTAAACAACAGTGATTTTTATATTTTATATACTAATGAACGGCGTCAGCCAGAGTGCACATCAGCAATCACACACCAAGCCAGCAATCAGCATTAAATGCAAGCCTTTCAACTAAAAAACAATGTCTACTACTATTCATATTACGTTGACAGCCAACACTAAAAGATTACATTAAAGTCGAATAAGGACAACAGCAGATGCAAGGCTTTGCAGGAGTTGCAGGCATACATATATGCATTTAGACTACTAGATAGGCGATGACATCATATTTGCATCGCCCAAAGTGAAGCACTTGGCATCCATATTGATACACCTGGCTTCTTCATTAAAATGAATGGTTTCCTATGAGGCCAATTTCAAATAAGTTAATATAATCTTTAAAATGCCGAGATCTGCGGCTACTTTTTGCAGCAATATTCATTCGAAGGGCTAATAAAACATTGCCTGTGTAAGTCATCATAGAAACGCAGACTTATTTATTTAATAAAGAAAATCCGTTTCTGTGCTAGCAAGCTAAGTAGCCATCCCATTGACTTGAATAGACTGCTGCCTAAAAGCAAATGCTAGCGATTGTTAACGGTCACCAGATAGCTACCTTAGTAACCTTATCTCATGCCTTACCCTTGCGGAGACTACGTTGACCTGGCAGTTGATAAAATTAACAAGGTGGCTAACAAGCTAGCTATTTGTAATTGACATTCAACGGCAGTACTTCATACCTGCAAAATATTTAAAACAGTGTATAAGTTGCTTTGTCTGTTTATATTGATTTCCCAAGGACAAGGAGGAGACAAAGGCTTGGCTGTTAAAAGTCAGAAGAGAAAAATATTTTGCCTTCCCCTCATTCAGTGACGTGAAACTTGTTAACAGAGTTACAATGAAACAATGATTAAACAATGAGAATCTATGAAAAATGAAACTGAAACTAAAAAGGACAGCTGAATTGCAGGGAAAAACAATGAACAGAAACATTTCGGATGTAACAAATGTGCAGACTGAACGGTGTCATGATAAAAAGTAGAGCATTTACATGTAATTACTATGAACCACACCTACTCCAAAAAAGTTGGAATATTATTGTAAATACTGATAAGATGAAAAAGGAACAATCCTGATGCTTGAACTTGTGAAATACCTTTATGAAAATATTAAATGGCATGGAAGGATAATTTAGCCACGTCAGTCTTTACTACCCTTTGTGAGATGCCAATTCAGGCAGGACACAGGAAACATCAGATTTAACCATTCATTACAGAACAACATGCATTTGAATTTGGCGGAGAATGCTCGAGTGATGCTCTGGAGCAATCTGGGCAATCATGACACAGACAGTTCGAGATCACAGACTGCCAAACTTGCGCTCCCAAAGGGAACAGATGAGCAAAGTGACCTCCTAATAAAATTGGAATATGAATGGAATAGAATGGAATTATTGGTAGCTGTCAAGAGGACATGGCAGCACGTTAAAACAAAGCATAAGAACATTCTTCAAAGAAGAACAGCTTCTCTTTGTTACATTCCCAACATATGGCTACAGTAGAATCTGAAGCATTCTTAGAAAATATCGTCAGAAAAAGCCAGCGGGTTCTGGCAATTTGTGCTGCCTTGTGAAAAAAAATTCTAGCATAATGCAAAGCGATCATAAAGTCTTGGTTTTCGCCTTGATATTGCAATATGAATCAGTCTACAATACTTTGGTATGTGATAGCATATTATCACATAAGCAGATGTTATAATGAGTTGGATGTTTGTTTAAAGATACATGCCGCATGCCATTATAATCATATTTCAATATTTTCAGGAAAACCCAGCATGTACATGCAAATATACGTAGATATGCTTACAGGTTGAAAAAAAAAGTATTTTCATGCTTTTAGGGGATACTTAAGATGTGAGCGAAGAAACAGAGCCCAAGATTTTAGGTCTGCACAAACGCAGAACCGCAAAGTAGCATATTTTGACAGGTAGCAAAAATTAACTGAACACCGGTCTCTAAAAACTCTCTCCCTCTGTAGAGAACCGCGCACGATTCGCACACCAAGGCCCTCAGGATCATCTATGAAAGGTGATGCCATCTCCAAAGGAGGTGCTTACTGACAAGGCAGCTCATTTATAGCCGATTTAAGCCGAAACTCGGCACATAACCTGCTCCCGACCAGGTTAAGTTTGCAGCGTAAGTTACCATGGTGATATAGCCACGTTAAAAGAGAGCCACCTTCGTGACATTTAAAAGCCTGGCTTTAGACTCGACATACCTCGCTAACCACTAATCTTGCTTCGTAGTTTACCCCCGGGTTGGATGGAATTTAGCGGCGTATTTTATCTTCTTTACCTTCCTCTTCTTGGGCGGAGTATCAGGTGTCTCCTCCATTGTTGATGCACGTCACGCACGTCATCTGCATTGTTTACCCAATACACGCGCAGGCACGCATCTGGGTCGCCAGATACAACAACAAATACCCCCCACATGATTCTTTATCTGTCCCCCTTCTTATATCACTGTAAAATCAGGAGATTTGCGTGAGAAATTAACAATTGGAAGCACAGCAGAGAAAGGGTCAAAAAGTGGGAGTCTCCCGCGTAAATCTGGAGTGTTGACAGGTATGCCGACATAGCAGGTGGGCCTGATTAGGTTCAAATAGGTGAGAAAGCGGAGAAAACTCCTCCTCATAATGGTGACAAAGGTTTTCCTTGGGAGCATTAGTCCTCACAAAAACATAGAAAATTATCACACTACGCATAGATAAGATGCTGATTTTTTGTGGGCCAGAGTTGGAGTGGTTTAGAGGGCAGTGGACAAACAATGGAGCGCCAACAGTGAAATTGGATTGTGTCCCAAGTTTAATTCAGTTTATTGTGTAAAAAACCACTGGCACATAATGCCTAATCCAGGCACTCAAGTGGTTCTAAATGATAAAAAGGCCTTCATTTAACAGGGCTGAGAGATTAAAAAAAAAAAAAAACATCAGCATTTTGGCTTGTGCCGTCAGAGTGTGAAAAACAAATGAACACAAGGTGCTAAACAGTATAAGCACACCAATACAGCTGTGAATGGAAACACAAAGCATTATATAGATAATTCAATGTTAGTGTGCACAGGTGAGGCCTGTAAGAATAAAGATGGTGCTGTTACATTGTGCAACCTCAGGGCTGCTCCATCCATCCGTCCATTTTCTTCCGCTTATCCGGGGCTGGGTTGCGGGGGTAGCAGACTAAGCAAAGTGGCCCAGGCATTCCCCTCCCCAGCTGCTTCCTCAAACTCTTCTTGGGGGACCTCAAGACGTTCCCTAGCCAGCTGAGAGATAATGCCTCCAGCATGTTCTGGGTCTGCCTCAGAACCTCCTCCCAGTTGCACATTCCCTGAACACCTCTAAAGGGAGGTGTCTAAGACGCCGAATCAGATACCCGAACCACCTCAACTGACTCCTTTCAACACGGAGGCACAGCAGTTCTACTCTGGGCCTCTCCCGGATGTCTGAGCTCCTCACCTTATCCTTAAGGGTCAGCCCAGCCACCCTGTGAAGAAAGCTTATTTTGATCGCTTGTATTCGCGATCTCGTCTTTTCGGTTACAAAGCACATGACCATAGATGAGGGTTGTAACGTAGATCAACCAGTAATTTGAAAGCTATGCTTTTAAGCTCTGCGACTGCTTCGCCATGAAAGACTGGTACAACGCCCGCATCTGGAAGGCAGTTCTTAAATTCTTCCAAAAGAATGAGATCTCACAATTTTTCATAAGAATCAACCTGTTGAGACAGCAACCATCGATCAAATAAGGATTCTTATACAGTAAGTGTTGGTCCGAACACATTGTACAGCTTCGAGAGCTTTTTAGTAATGCCCATCTCACAATTAATTTGGCCAAAAGCGGGTTTGGTAAGGCCACGGTCACGTACTTGGGACGAGTTATTGGAAAGGGCCAAGTCTTGCCAGTGTTGGCAAAATTGACAGCTATTCTAGAATATCCCATGCCTTCTAATTGACATGCACTACACAGATTTCTCGGCATGGTGGGCTACTATCGCTGTTTTTGTAAAAACTTTTTGACAGTAGTAAGCCCATTAACAGAAGTCCCAAAGTTAAATTCGAATGGACCTAAGCATTTGAGAACATCAAAGCAATCTTGCAAGCAGCCCCAGTGCTGGCTGCACCAAATTTCGAGAAGCCGTTCTATCTTGCTGTGGATGCTAGTGACGTTGCAGCTGGCGCTGTGCTTTTGCAATGTCATGACGAAATCGAACATCCCGTTTGTTATTTTTCTCGGAAATTCAATAAAGCCTAACAGAAATATTCTATCGTAGAAAAGGAGACATTAGCACTAGAATTAGCCATTCAACACCTTGAAGTTTATCTTAGCTCTACCTCTTATGCTATTAAAGTGTACACCAACCATGACCCTTTGAAATTCCTCAATCGCATATACAATGCCAACAACCGATTGATGCGTTGGAGCTTAATTTTGCAATCGTTCAACCTCCTAATGTACATATTAAAGGAAAAGAAAATGTACAACGTACTTACAGATGCTTTGTCCAGAGCTTCTCAGTAAATTGAGACTCTAATTCTTTAGTATCTTTAAAGTGAAATTAATGTAAGAATTCCTGTAAGGCTAAGATGCCAATTTTTTTAATGCATTTTGGTTGCGTCACATGACACTAGGTGTCATCTCTTAGTTTAACCTATTGATGACATATGCTGAAAGATTATTGTTAGCCTTACGGATTAATTGCTAAAATGATTACTTAAATTAAGACTGAATATCATTGGTTAACTTGTTCCTGAATATTTTCCACTTGCTGTAGCTAAAAAAAGATTATCAAATGTTATGGCGACGAGACACCATTTTGGGGTGGGGTGTTACGTCCCCCAGTCCTGGAGGCCATGGCCACATGCTGTTTTGGCGGCCCCTGCTGGTTGCCGGTTCTTTTTTTCTATTTTTTTGTCTATCCTAATTACAGGTGAGCCACACCTGAGCAGCGTTGCCAACCCTATAAAGAGGATTAGGGTGTGCACCAAAGGAGGCACACATATTCCGGAAGAGATACCTTGAGAAGCTGTCCACGCCACTTGGTTCCCGCTGGTCTGCTCCTATATAACTCAATTATCTCAAAAAACCCATCGGCATATTTGTTGTTTCGTCAATTAAATATACCCCTATTTTGTCTAAAACGAGTCAAGTGTGTGCGTCTCCCTTTAAGTTGCGGCTCCAGTCCGAGGGGTCGTAACACGCCTCAACAGAGGGCATATCTGCCAGATTTGGGAGTTCCTCAAAGTGCTCCTTCCACCACCAAACACTATACCCATTCAAGGTCAGCAGTTCCCCACCCCTTTTGAAGACAGCCAGGGCAAAACCCTGCCTTCCCCTCCAGAGTCGACAGCTTGCCAGAACCTCTTTGAAGCCACCCAAAAGTCCCTCTCCAACTCCTCCCTGCAGCTCTATTTGCCTGCCAGTACCTGTCGGCTGAGACATGAGTACTCTGAGCCAGCCAAGCCTGAAAGGCCACCTTCTACAGCTTGACAGCCTCCCTCACCACTGATGTCCAGTAATAGGTCCTTGGGTTGCAGCCACGACTGGCACTGACAACCTTCAGGCCACAGCTCAAGGCAGCCGCTTCCACTGTGCTGACCGTGAACAGGGTCTACTCTGACTCTGTGTCTCAAGCCTCCTCCAGGATATGGGAAAAGCTCTTCCAAAGGTGCGAGTTGAAAATTGTCTGGACAGGGTCCTCATCCATGCGTTCCCAGTCAACCCTCATAACAAATTTAGCTTTACCAGGTCTGACCAGCAGTCTTCTCGGCTATCTGATTCAACACCCCACCAGGTGGTGATCAGATGACAGCTCTGCCCCTCTCTTCACCCGAGTATCCAAGACATACTGCCGCAGATCTGATGATATGATCACTAAATCGATCATCAACCTCTGGCTAAGGTTTTCTGTTACGAAATACACTTATGAACACTTATGCTCGAATATAGTGTTTGTTATGGCTAATGTTAGGCCACGTGAGCATTGAAGTCCCCCAGTAAAATTACGAAATCCCGGGGTGCAGCCTTTTCCAGGACCCCACCCAGGGACTCCAAGGGGGCTGTTAGATGCATACACACAAACAACAGTCAGCACATTCCCCTTTGCAACCTGCAAGCACATTGTGGAGACCCTCTCATTCACTGGATTGAACTCCAACACTGGCACTCATCCGGGGGGACATAAGTATCCCCACACCTGCCCGCTGCCTCTCACCTTGGGCAACTCCAGAAAAGGAGAGAGTCCAACCCCTATCAAGGAGTTTAGTGCCAGAGCTGCACATAGAGGTGAGTCCGACTATATTTAGCTGGTACTGCTCAACCTCACACACAAGCTCCGCCTCCTTCCCCATCAAAGCGGTGACATTCCAAGTCCCAAGTGCCAGTTTCCATAATCGGGGCCCAGAATGCCAGGGCCTCTGCCCCCATCTGCCACCCAGTTCACAATGCACTCGATTCCTACTCCTCTCCTTGTAGGTGATGGGTCCACAAAGAGACGGCTTCCTGTAGCTTTTTTGGGCTAAGCCTGGCCAAGTCCTGGGAAAACCTCGCCTCTGAGCTTCCCTCTCAGGTCTAGCTCCAGGAGGGGGCCCCTGTGTCCCTATTCCAGGCAAGGTTCTCTTGTTCTTGGAGGGCCATGACGTAGAAGATTAATTAATGGCATTTTGTCTGGCCCCTCATCTGGGACCAATTTGCTCTGTGAAACCCTATCAGGCAACATACCTCCCAAGATCTGAGAGGCAAACTCCTCCACCACGTAAAGTTAGTGATTCTCTGAGTACCCTCAATGGTACTGCAAAGAGCAAAATTTGTGGAAATATTTTGAAATGTTTATATATGGCCTCAAGCGGCCGCATGTGTCATGCAAAAAAAAAAAAAAACAATTGTGTATACTCACTAGAGAATACACAAAGGATGTCACAAAATATGTAATAAAAAATACAACAAATGATCAATTTAAAGAATTAATCCTCACAATAGACCAACATCATCACCTATCCACATCTCAACCATAGTGTTTGCCAGCCACCCATCTCCCCGTCTTTGAGACAGGAAACGTTTACCTGAGACACTGAGATGGGTGAGTCTGATTTGAGACGGGTCTGACCGTTTCCAGCATTAAATTACCTATATGTGAGATGGACAAGCATTTGTATTGATAACAGTGTTTGTCCCAAAAATCTGTGGAGTCGATTTGACTTTAATTCTTTGGTGAACTGATGTGCTGCAGGCCGGGTGCGAAATTGGGCTCAAATATAAACTCACTAACATTTGACGAATCCGCACACTTCTGTACCACCTAATGGCGCCATAGCCCAGTCTCGTAGCATGTGTGGGCAACTGGGCATTGTACAAGAGTTGAAGGAAGTTGTTTTAAAGGTAGGTCACCAATTGTATTGATAACAAGGATGTCCAAGAGCATTTAGTTCTGTTATGTGATTCAAAATGCTCTGCCTTGCTCTGATTTGTTTGATTAAATGCCTCTTTCAAAGCCCCTTCAAGTATTTTTTATTTGTATCGGTATGTGAGTGTCGGCAATAAAAAGTAGTAGTAGTAGTAGTAGAACGCAACGCGCCATAGTGCGCCGGGCCTGCAAACCATGACATGCCGGGTCGCGCCGTGATTGAACGCGACAAAACGGCTACCATACACCCTAGCTTACCGTGAGAACTGTGACAAAACGTGGCAGAACGTGACAAAACTTGCAAGGACCGTGAGATGCCGGGAAATACACATGCTTCCCGTCCCACTACGGACTGTCTCCAAGTTTTGTTACGGCCTATTATGTACTTTCACGCTTTGTTGCGTTCACCCTGTTTTACTACGGCCTACTTGGTTTCTCATCTGCACCGTGACTGCTGTGGCAAATTTTTTGACAGTTAAAAATCTGGCCCTGCATCCACGGCAATCACGGCCTGTCACGTTTGCCCATCTCGTCCCCCCGCGTTGTCTCACGTCCATCCCATTTTGTCCATGGTGGCCTGAAACGTGACTGCTGTGGCCGCCGGGAATATAATGTAAACCTTGCATTAGAAGTTCAACAGTCGCCAGATTTCATCCCTAGCTGATCCCCTTGATGTGGCAAAAAACATATAATTTCCTTCTTGGCTCTCTTGAATTCAGAGCCCACAGAACATAAAATTAAATTCTAATGGAGACACATTTCATACAAGTAGTACAATTGGGTAAATATTCCTATTAATAATTAATTTGAAAAGACAATCTTAAAGCTCGAGTATGCAATCTTGGAACAGCAAGCAAGATTTGAATGTAGCCTCACTTCTAAACCCACCCCCTCCCCTCAAGTCTCTGACCAAAGCCACGCCCCCTGATTCACATGCACGAGCGCGAGTCTCGCATCCCGTTACCTGGATGCAGTGTCCTATGCCTGAGTCGTCTGCGGAGCTGTGTGAACGCTAGGTGCAAACACAGCAAAATATCTACATTTTTCCATCAACAAGTATCCTATGAATGTGGCCTCAGGTCAAAGACCAAACCAATACAACTACCTGGGCATATTAGAAATAGAGTTACAGCATATTACGTATAAAACACAGCCAGCCACTGAGCTAGCCTTAGCACTGGAAACAAGCTAATGTCAGCCACGAGCGCAACGTTTGTAACATGAGATATTCTCAACGGAGTGTTACTGTAACCATTGATGTCTTACATATGAAGCTGCATTATATGCGCATGTCTCACTGACAGTATCAGTACACCTGTGCCATAATGTTCGTTGTATGGCACGAGTGCCATACGGGGCTGAAGTGGTCAGAACTACTTTCAAGTCGGACGTTTCCGTGGCACCTTGGGCGGTTTCGAAGCTGAGAATACATGTAAGAAATAGTATAATTGTGTAAAAAACTATATTCCTGTAAAAAAATTAATAAACAACCTAGATGGCGGCTTCTGTCAACAGCGCCGAGGCGCTTCAGTCTTTCATTAAGACCAAAGAAAACAGAAATACAGCCATCTTAACCGATAGGAGCATTCACAAATTCCAGAAATGGCTGGAAATTCAAGGTGTGATCATTAAAAATATATTTAACCTGAAAAAAAAAAATACATACAATGAATACAAACAGTAAGGTAGCGATTGTTGTCACTTACTGTTGTCCTTGTGTAGCTTTCAGTTCATTTAGTCTCGTTAAACCATCTAACGTTAGCTGTCACGCATTATTTATTTAACGAACCAAATAAATCTGTATGAAATGTTGAATTAGAACTTATTTTGTCTGACAAATGAATACAAAAAATGGCGCATATAATACATAGTTTACCGTGCTCGTGTTTGTAGCATCTGGGGAATTTCGGAACTCGTTGGGCCGCGGAGGGATGTTCCGCGGCCCAACTCATTCTGAAATTCCAATCCGCTGCAAACACTCGCACCGTAACCTATATATATGGCATTTCAGAATGTTTGCTAACAATATGCGCCAAGATACTTCCGGGTGGCAGAACGCGAGCGGCTTCCCACTGACCTGAAGAGATCCAGCCGGGAAAGTCTGTCTTAAATTAATAAGTTTGGGGTTAATGACTTGATATTTTGTAAAATGAGATGAGAAATGTTGACTGTTAAATATGAAAACATAGGTTTTGTAACCAGAAAATACATCTGTGGTGATATATGATGTATCTACCAGCCACCCACTTGCGTTAGCAATCAACTACCGACGAAGTTATTGTTATGAGCCGAGCTGGCAACGCCTATCGGCGGCAAGTGTAGCCTGCTTTTTTCCCAATGGCTTTTGCAGCTAATGTGACAGCAGAGCCCCTGGTGACAGCATTCTCTGGTGACAGTCAGCGACAACAGCATCTGCCGAGGAAAAAGCACATAACTGTTGATTTTTAACAAAATTAGAATTGTGAGAAAGGTGAACAAATAAATTCTTGTGCTGAAATGTTAAGTAGACAAGAACGCAACTGTCTCAAACTGCAGATTCAGCTTACCGTGTCCTCGCGTTCTTGGAAATTTGTACTCCCGTTCTCAACTTCTCAAGTTTGAACTCACAAATATGGGAGTCCGTGAGAAACGGCAGTGCTTATGCTGGCTAGCGTCTGTCCATCTGTAAAGAAACACCCACAACTAGGCTACACAGCTGATTGAATTGCGTGTGCACGAGAAATAATTGTCATCGTCAGTCACTCCTCCTGGCTCTGATTGGTTGTTTTGTCCCGTCATGTGAAATGTTGCAGAGGGAATTAGAAGCACTAGATAGAGCCAGATGACTCTGATTTTCTCAAAGATCATCTGACTCACATCCCACTGTCAGGTCATAGTAACAGTTTTAACAAATATGACAAAAAGTGATTTTTTGAAAAATTGCAAACTCCAGCTTTAAGGCGAGATGATATTCCTTCCACTGCAGCTGATATAAACTACGTGTAAAAGCTAACAGTTCTGCCACGTCGGAACTGCTTGTCTCTTGATCACGTAGATAGCAATTCCCAACAAGTTATTTTAATCCTGTTAATGGTGTTCTGAAATTGCGAGGCGAGCTACGAAACGTAGATTTCTGCGATACAGCTCAAACATCAGAAAGGCTTATAAGTGCAAGTTTACGTTATTCCAAGTTTTTATATATGCGGCTCTGACACGAATAATGATTGGTCATATGTTATGTTATATTTGAGCTCAGAACAGGAGTTGGGGAAAAAAAGACTTTGCAGGCTGGCCTATAGCTATTCTGAACTGAGATATCGCCCTGGATGCTGCTTCGCGCTGAGCTGGCGACTCACAGAGGGACTGGCTATACTGGGAACCCCAAATGAGAGAAATTCCATTGCTTTGGTCAGTGACATAGGGCTCTAAATTCGTTGACCAGACGCAGGCGCGGCTAATGGGGGGAGCGCCGCGCCAAGGGGGTGTATCCAGGCGTATTTTGCAATTTCGTGCCCGGCGCAAGTACTCCTCTTCCCCGCCCCTGTCCCTCCTGCTGGTGCAAGTGGCAAAGAGGGAGGAGAGAAGGCCTTGGTGAAGATTTAACAGCCGAGTTAAATCTTCACCAATCAAATGAGCTCCACTCCTGCCCTTTAAAATGTTGGAATAAAGCAGCCTCTGTCCTATATCTGCATGATGCGTTAATGTTGCATTTTACTTTGCTGCTTCAGGCATGTTTTCTGCACCGCTTACGTCTAAATTAAGCATTACGAATATGAGTTAGCTGGCTAGCTAGGGCATTCGCGAATTATTACCATTAGCGAACTTGAATGGAATTTCAAAACGAAACTGTCAGATCATTCAAACTTATGAAGCTGGAATGAAATACGACGGTTGCTCATTTATTTCTTCTGCCTGCATCATTGGGAAGAGAAACGATGGACAGCGTGTTCCTATTATTACACCCTGTTGCTGCTTAAAATTTTGGGATTAACATGCATGGACAACAATGCAAGATACGTTACACATTTATTTTCAATATGTGATCTTAACTCAGAATGAGATCATAGCAATCAGGCTGTATAACTTTCCCCTACTAAAAACGATAAAACCTAAGTGACAATAATAGTAGTATTAAGCCGCTTGCACACTGGACGCGAAACAAATTTTTTGCACGACAGATTACATTCAAAGTCAATGCAAAGAGCTCTCTGCACACGGTCGGCGGAGCCTTTATCCACAAAATTGTAAGTGCGTCATGATGAATATGTGACACCTCCCCCTAATACGTCGCCACACCCATCTCGGTGCGCCTCCGTCTACCAAATTGCCAAAGTGGCTGCGCACCGCACAAAATTACCACTGCGTGAGCTGCGCCGGACGAAATTACCACTGCGTGGGCTATGCCATGCTGTGCCACCCTGCGCTGCACCAAGAAATTAGAGCCCAAAATGTCTAATGACGGCTACTTCCAGCACTGTTGTTTACCAGGTGTGATCTCCATAAATGTTAAAGAATAACAAGATTTTGTTATGGGGGATGGGGCGCAGAACTCGATCTCCCTACACGATCTAATCACCGACTGAATACTGATGTCGGGGAAATGGCCAGTCTTTCCACTAGAGCCCACTTCGAGAACCTCTGTTCAGAACAAGCTAAATAAACTTGTGGCATCACTGATTGTACAACCCCAATTCCGAAATAGTTGGGACAAAGTGTAAATTGTGAATAAAATCAAAACGCAATGACTTTCAAATCACACCAGCCAGTATTTTATTCACAATAGAACAGAGATAACAGCAAATGTTGAAACTGAGAAATTTTACGATTTTATTCGCAAAACGAGCTCATTTGAAATTTGATGGCTGCTACAGGTCTCAAAAAAGTTGGGACAGGAGCCTGTTTACCATGATGTAGCATCCTCTCTTCCTTTTAGCACAGAGTGGAGGCATCTGGGAATTAAGAAGACAAGTTTTTTGAGTTTAGCCATTGGAATTTGATCCCACTCTTGTTTAATTCAGGCTTCCAGCTGCTGGAGAGTTTTGGGTCTCCTTTGACGGACTTTTCGTTTAATTATGCGCCAAATGTTCTAAATCGGTGAAAGATCAGGACTGCAGGCAGGCCAGTTCAGCACACAGACTCTTCTACTACGAAGCCATGCTGTTGTAATAGCTGCAGTATGTGGTTTTGCATTGTCCTGCTGAAACACACAAGGCCTTCCCAGGAATAGATGTCGTCTGGAGGGGAGCATACTGTATGTTGCTCTAAAACCTTTATATACTTTTCAGCATTCATGGTGGTTTTTAAAACATGCAAGTGTCCCACACCATATGCACTAATGCATCCCCATACCATCAGAGATGCTGGTTTTTGAACTGAACGCTGATAAAGGAGGGATGGTTTTTCTCCTCTTTAACCTGGAGGACACGACGCCCATGATTTCCAACAAGAATGTCAAATTTGGACTCATCTGACCACAGGACACTTTGCCACTTTGCTACAGTCCATTTTAAATGAGCCTTGGCCCACAGAACACTGCGGTGCTTCTGGATCATGCTCAACAATGGCTTCCTTTTTGCGTGATAGAGTTTTAGGTGGCATCTGTGGATGGCACAGCGGACTGTGTTAACAGACAGTGGTTTCTTGAAGTATTCCTAGGCCCATTTAGTAATGGCAATGACAGAATCATGCCGGAGAGTGATGCAGTGGTGCTGAGGGCCCGAAGATCACGGGCATCCAGTAAAGGTCTTCAGCCTTGTCCCTTACGCACAGAGATTTTTCCAGTTTCTCTGAATCTTTTGATGATGTTATGCACTGTCGATGATGAGACCTTCAAAGCCTTTGCAATTTGATGTTGAGGAACATTGTTTTTAAAGTATTCCTCAATTTTTTTACGCAAGCCTTCACAGGTTGGAGAGCCTCTGGCCATCTTTGCTTCTGAGAGACTCAGCCTCTCTAAGACATCCCTTTTATAGCCAATCATGTTTCACACTTGATGCCAGTTAACTTAATTACTTGCTAAATGTTCTTTCAGCTGATTCTCTTATATATTCATTGCTTTTTCAGCCCTTTTTTGCCTGTATCCCAACTTTTTTGAGACCTGTTACAGCTAGAAAATATTAAATTAGCTCATTTTGTGGATAAAAATGTAAAATGTCTCAGTTTCAACATTTGAAATGTTATCTATGTTCTATTGTAAATAACATTGGCTCATGTGATCTAAAAGTCATTGCATTTTGATTGTTGTGTATTTCTTTATTGGGTGGTTGATTATGTTTAAAAATGTTGTCTGCTAGAGCACATGTATGTGGACTATCAATATGTGAAAGGACAGCTCTGTAGGTGCTAATATGACAAACTGTATAGGGTAAAGTTGAGCCTTGCTTGCTTTTGATGGAGTAGAAATTCAATTTGATTATCTTTATCTATTCGATCCCCTCAACTGGAATCTAAGTAAATGGCTTCAATCCCTGATACTCTTAAAGTTGCATCACTTTCATGTTTGGCTTCAAGGTAAGCTTCCAGTTCAATAAGCAAATTGGTGCTTCCTGTGGATTGCATGAGAATGTAGTTTCTTTGCACCTATACAAGATGCCGCAGCTTTTCTGTTAAAAATTGCAGAGTTTGTTTCCAAAACGCAATAAGTGCCAAAATTACAAAAATTATAATACCGCAGAGAGATAGCCCTGCGCTTCTTACACATGGTGCAAAAATTCATTTTTATAAATTGATACTATAAGGTGTATTTTTTTCGTGGTCAAAGTTTGGGTTTTTCTATAAATTGCACTAGGCGCCAACATAGAAAAAGCTGATTCAATCAAAATGGGTAAAATGGATAGATTACATTTTGGAAAACAAACTCTTCAATTGTTTCTCACAGCATCCGCGTGTGTCAGTGAAGACTGGACTATGTACCAAGAAAGTCATATGACAAAATTCCCAGAATCACTGCAGTCTTCTCTGGGCTTGAACTCATCATAGACGAATAAACCATGGAAATATTGGGCCCTATTTTAACGATGTAAGCGCAAGGTCTAGAGTGCATGGTGTAAGTGCATTAAAATGTGCAAAAACGGGAGATGGAATTCAGAGAAAGTACTGAATTTATTAATTACAACTATTTTTTTCTGCACCCCTGCAATATCACTATTAAGTACGTTGTCAGTGTGATCCATTGGTGATCTCTGTCATCTCTTTGTCATTTCTGAATAATTACTGTCATATATATTGGTCATGATTATTCCGTAAATAAATTGTGTCATTATTAATCAGGCGATCTTAAACAGGAATCACGTGAAAGCAATTATTCATTTAAGGCTCACTGCATGCCATTGAAAATCCCATAACCCTGGCGTTACTACTGGGGGGACGTTGGGCTTTACGGAGTCAATGCTTATGAAGTTTCTTTTTAAGGCTGCTTTGTTTGTCAGCCAAGTAGCACAGTATAATAGGCACATTTCAAATGAAATGCGGTTTTGTGTATTTGATAACAAAAGCTAGACGGATGGCTTGCTGGTATTGTTTCTGTGTGTCAATTCGGTTCAGAATTGATTTTGAGATAATTGCGGGTAATGGGTCGATCCGTGCTGAACTTACACAAACGTCTAAGGCACTCCAAACATTCTTTTTATGCAGTGCAACTAGGGAAATGAAAATTAATACTGGACTGACCAGAATGAATGTAATTATTATAAAAATCTCATCACATGCACATCTACACTAATTTCTTCAAAAATATCTGTGTTTTGCAGTCACTTGTATTTGGTGACCATGATTGTATATTAACTAAGTTGCGTTTCCTATTTTCGATTGAACGGAATTTCACGCATTTTTAGGCATGATATGTCAAGGTCTTCTAATAGCTATTCCTCTAAGGGGGATCACCCAGCAAAGTGCAGGAACGGCAGAGCTTGCCAGTATAAAGGAGTTATGGCTTTATCAAGAATAGTTTGCAAATACCTAAATGAGTAATCTTGCACTTTAAATTGCGAATCACCTAGATGTTGATGGACTATGTTCCCTCATGATAAATCAGAGCATTCAATGATCAGGCACACAGTTGCATGGGCATGCAAAAGATTGCACAATATGACATCTGTATGACAATATGACATCTATTTCTTAAAAATCTTGATTTACTCAATAACAATCAGTCGCATTGTAATCTTTTTATTTTTAATGGTTTGCATGTTTGTGCACTGCTGCTCGTCTCTGTGAGTGTAATAAGCAGAGTACACGAGTTGTGCACTCAAGGCGTCCAACACTATCATCATAATGCTTCCTTCAAATAGCAGTTACAGTGCCGTGAAAAAGTATTTGCCCCCTTCCTGATTTCTTATTTTTTTGTATATTTTTCACACTTAAATGTTTCAGATCATAAAACAAATCTTAATATTAGACAAAGATAACCCGAGTAAATACAAAATGCAGTTCTTGAATTATGATTTCATTTATTGAGGGAAAAAAAGCTATCCAAGCCTACCCGAGCCCATGTGAAAAAGTAATTGCCCCCCTTGTTAAATCATGAATTAACTGTGATTAACCACATTTTTTAGTTCAACTTCACTAACCACACTCAGGTCTGATATCTGCCAGACCTGTTGAATCAAGAAATCACCTAAATAGAACCTGTATGACAAAGTGAAGTAGGCTAACGGATCTCAAAAAGCAATACATAATGCCGCAATCTAAAGAAATTCAAGAGCAGATGAGAAACAAAGTCATTGACATCTATCAGTCTGGAAAGGGTTACAAAGCCATTTCTCAGGCTTTGGGACTCCAGCAAACCACGGTGAGTGCCATTATTCACAAATGAAAAAACTTAGAACAGTGGTGAACCTTCCCAGGAGTGGTAGGCCTACCAGAATTACTCCAAAAGTGCATCGACGACTCATCCAGGAGGTCACAAAAGAACCCAGAACAACATCTAAAGAACTGCAGGCCTTACTTGCCTCAGTTAAAGTCAGTGTTCATGGTTCAATAATAATAAAGAGACTGGGCAAAAATGGCATCCATGGGGGAGTTCCAAGGCGAAAACCACCGCTAAGCAAAAAGAACACAAAGGCTCGTCTCACATTTGCCAAAAAACATCTTGATTATCCCCAAGACTTTTGGGAAAATATTCTGTGGACTGATGAGACAAAAGTTGAACTTTTTGGAAGGTATGCGTCCCAATACATCTGGCGTAAAACTAACACAGCATTTCATGAAAAGAACATCATACCAACAGTCAAACATGGTGGTGGTAGTGTGATGGTCTGGGCCTGCTTTGCTGCTTCGGGACCTGGACGACTTGCCATAATTGATGGAACCATGAATTCTGCTCTCTAGCAGAAAATCCTGAAGGAAAATGTCCGACTATCAGTTTGTGACCTCAAGCTCAATTGCACTTGGGTGATGCAGCAGGACAATAATTCAAAACACACCAGCAAGTCCACCTCTGAATGGCTTAAAAAAACAAAATGAAGGTTTTGGAGTGGCCTAGTCAAAGTCCGGACTTAAATCCAATTGAGATGCTGTGGCATGACCTTAAACAGACCGTTCATGCTCGAAAAACCTCCAATGTGGCTAAATTAAAACAATTCTGCAAAGAAGAGTGGGCCAAAATTCCTCTACAGCAAGGCAAAAGACTCAGTGCCAGTTATTGCAAACGTTTGATTGCAGTTGTTGTCACCGAGGGTAAGTTTAGGTTCAGGGGGCAATTACTTTCTCAAATAGGGCCAGGTAGGTTTCGACAGCTTTTTTCCCTTAACTAATGAAATCATCATTTAAAAACTGCATTTTATATTTACTCAGGTTATCTCTGTCAAATGTAAAAATTAGTTTGATGATCTGAAACATTTAAGTGTGAGAAATATGCAAAAAAAAAAGAAATCAGGAAGGGGGCAAATACTTTTTCACGGCACTGTAAAAACTGACAATTGACTTTAGACCAGGTTTTTGATATCAATCACATTGGTAATTTAAGCAGCGTGGACGCTGGATATGAAATTAGTATTTGCGTCGGTCGTAAAGTAGCAAAGGCACGTGCGTTACGCTTAGCACCCTTCTGCGCTGGGTGTAAGATAGAGCCCATTGACTCTCTCAGCATTTTTTATGGCAACAAAGGACATTGTGTTCTCCAGGCCTCAGAAGAAAAGGGCGATCCCGGTTTTTATCAGCATGACATTCTAAAGCTAGAGTTATGATAAGTGGGTGGGTTAGAGCCAATGGCATGGGTAACTTGAACATCTGTCTTGGTTCCATTGATGCTGATGGACACATTGTGGAACAACATACACTATCTTTTCAGGGACGCCCCTTCTTATTTTAACAAGACATGAGCGAGCTAGAAAAAAGTCTTTCAACAATGTAGCTCCCTAATTCCAGTGATTGCCGATACAAAAAAAAACCCAGCGGTGGCTTTTTTGCCAAAATTTCTTACACTTCTGGGACTGCCACACTTCTAGTGTGCAATTTGCCTAGCTGCATGACTACAAAAATTCAGCTATACTTAAGAACCTGCAAAGAATATAAATGCAAATTCAAGCCAAGAAAAAGAAACAGATGCTTGAGGAATTAATACGGCTTCTACGCTCGGTATTGTACAGCCAAGTATCCGTAACCATGCATGCTAATGCAACTTTTCCCTTGTAGCTGTGCGAGACCGGAAGTGACTTGGCCACCAAACTATCCCATAAAGCATTGGAAATGGGGCTTGATTGCAACAATGGGGCTGATTTTTTTTTGTTTTGGCGATTGCTCCAATTGGAGAGCGTGGCTCCTAGACCGGCCAACCTGCAGTCCAGTACTCCTTCCCATTGAAAATATGCCATGCTTCAAGAAGCGCAAAATATGACAGAAAGGTCCTGAGAGACCTGACAAAAGGCTCAAGGAAGAATTATGAAAAAATGCTGCATCAACTGGTGTTTTCAGTTCCTCAAACTATTACTCAGATGGGAGCTAATAGCAAAGGTGATGTAACACAGTAGTAATCAAACCCCTGCTTTTGAGTTTTTATAAGGAGGAAATTGAGAAGGAAAAACATTCAATATATTGTCTTTGCAGTCTTTGTCTTTTACATTTAATCCAGGTCAGTGATGATTCACATATGATAGTGTCTTTCATTATTTGCCTATGCCATATTGTCCCTACTTTTTTCAGGAATGAGGTTGTATATAATAACAAAACTTGGTGTTATCTCCTCTTCTTTTTTCCAGGGCTCCTCAAGATGGGATTCTCAAATCAGTCGAAGTACAACATTGCATTTGACACCTTTTGTTATGAGTTTGCAGCTGGGTCATGCAAGAAATTAGCTCGACCCCTGAGTCTACAGTTTCTCATGTTTTTGTTTTTTGGGTCGATCATAGTGATTACACTGAGTGGGAATCTTCTGGTCATTATCTCAATTGCTCATTTCAAGCAGCTGCACACCTCCACTAACTATCTCATCCTCTCACTGGCAACATGTGACTCCCTTCTTGGAGCATTTGTGATGCCCTGCAGTGCAGTACGTTCTGTCACAGGTTGCTGGTATATGGGTGACTTGCTATGTAAAATCCACACCAGCACTGACATTACACTGAGTACCTCCTCCATTTTCCATCTTGCATTCATCTCAGTGGACCGATACTTCGCTGTTTGTGAACCTCTGATGTATGAGTCCCTTATCACCTCTGCTGTAGTCTTAATCATGATAACCATCAGTTGGCTGGTCCCTGCTGTCTTTGCTTATGGGATGATCTTCTCTGGGCTGAATGTTAAAGGCAGCGAGGACTTCTATGAAGCGCACGTGCACTGTTTTGGAGGCTGCCCAGTGTTCTTCAGCCGTCCTGCAGCAGCAGCCGCATCTACATTCTCCTTTTTCATTCCAGGGCTGATCATTCTTAGCATCTACTTGAAAATCTATGTGGTTGCTAGACATCAGGCTCGGTGTATTAAAGATCTGATGCAGCATTTTCAAACGAATAAGCAGAACATATCTGGAGTATTTAAGCAGCAAGAAAGAAGAGGAGCAAAAACCCTTGCCATTGTGGTTGGAGTCTTCCTCATCTGCTGGAGCCCTTTTTTCCTGTCCACCATCATTAACCCCTTTATTAGTTATTCAATTCCTAAAGTCTTGCTTGATGGCACGACTTGGTTTGGTTATTTGAATTCAGCTTTTAACCCTGTGATCTATGCTTTCTCATACACGTGGTTCAGAAAGGCTTTCAAAATAATCATTCGTGGTGAAATTTTTCACAGGAATTCATATCGGTTGCAGCTTCACTCTGAATTAAGTGCCCAGTAACATAATTTATAGAAAATGTACATAGTTACTGCATTCCATTACCCAGCAACAATTTTCAATTCTGTTTTTCATATTGTACGGCTGTACATTTCAATTAAGACATTCAAATAAATCTTACTGTCTTAAAAATGGCTCACAGGACCAGTAGGGGCTTGATTTTACACCTGGCGCAATCCAAGTGTCTTTGCTAGTTTCAGACTGACGCTTGTCATTTTTCAGTTAAGCGTCAACAGTGTTCAAATAACAAATATACTTGCGGCCACTGTGATTGACCACCAAAAACCTGTTCTTAAGTCAATAGCGCAGTCGGCTATTTAACTGTTATTTTAAGGGCACATTTTCACTCCGTTTACACGTGGCCGGCTATTTTCATAAACGAGCATTTCACTGTCTCCGTTTTCAAAAATAAGATCATGCGCACGTATCAGTTTTCAGAAAAGTTTTCGTTTACACGTACCCGCTCACGCCCACGTTAGCCACTCAGAATCCCGAAAATAGCAACAACAGAAACGAATCACGATCATCCATGATCACCAAAGCCAAATGAAAATATAAACATAGGTTGCACTTTTGACGCAGGTGGAAGTTCTGGCGCATACTGTGACGTCGGGTGCCTAAAACTCCGTTTTTCTCAGTTTACATGCAAACTTGCAACCGAAGTTTTCCAAAATCTCCACTCTGGCCGGAGTTTTTTTTCGAAAGAATCGTTTTCAGAGGCGAATTCTCCGTTTGCGTGTAAACGAAAGGCGCAAACGCAGGGAAATGTCCCCGTTTGTCAAAATAACCGTGTACGTGTAAACGGGGGCTTTGTCACGATTAATGCACTTGCAGCAGGTCATTATTCCAAAATGAAACCCAACAGGGTGATGTAGGAACCTGATGTGAAGTGGAGTCTTGAATCACACTGAAAGGGTTTATTTTGCTGCAATGACCCCTTCGCTGTACAGTATTCTGCTTATTTGACACACTAAATAATGAGGTCATTAATTAAAAAATTATTTCATTGCTTCCATTGCTGAGTCGATTGCAATGTAATCTCTGTAGCCTTCTTAGTGTTGGCCTACTTGACATTATTATCATGCATCTTAAACTGAAAATTTCCAATGATGGTGAAGTGAGACATGGTGAATGGGAATGTTGATGTCAAGGTTCCTGTCCTCATTCATTTATATGTTCCCTTGGGACTCTCGTTGTAACTGACACGCCATAACAACGGTCTGTTATTCATAAATAACAGACTGTAGAAAGCCCTATTTGACCAAAGCCATGTCGTAGTAAGATATGCACTTAGGTGCATAGGTCAGTGCACAATCCATGTCCATTCTGCTTGTTACTCACACTTATTAATTAAGTGACTTAGTACAACCATTTTGAATCATGTGCCTTACTTTGCTCTAAGGTTATTTGCTGTAAAACTTGTAACATTAGATTTTGGAATGCGTAAATGCGCTGGTGGCTTGCGTTTTACACTGTGCACACAGATTGTAAAAAAAATAGCCCCAAGGCTGACTCTTGGTTCATGAAATTGGGCCCTTATCAAATTAACTCCCCTTGCATCTTTAACACGTTGACTGCCAACTGCGAGATAAGTCATAATGGTGGGTCAGGGCCAGCGCTAGACCTGAGAATTTGGGGGAAAATATCCATCCCTTTATTCACATCAATTAGTCCTTGCTAATTCTAGATGGTTTTCCTATATTAACAAATTTTCCAATTCAAGAATAATCAAGTGGCAATTGAAGACACGGCTTCTTTCCCCCATGCGATCTTACAGCAAATAATGGGCTACATTCAGTAGAGAAAATAATTTAATTATAATTAGGTCTATGCACTGGCACTCAGCAACGGTATTTTTTTTTCCAGCGAGAGCGGCATTGCAGAACTCATTTGCGAATGAAGGTAATTCTGGTGACAAGTACGTGGTTTCCTCCGTTTACATTTTCCAGTCTGACAGCTGTCTATTTTTTACAGCAAGTTGCGTGACCATGCTGCAAAAACAGGTGTAGGTACTTGCCGAAATTACCTTCATTCGCAAATGAGTTCTGAAATGCCGCTCTCGCTGGGAAAAAAAAATAACGTTGCTGAGTGCCTGTGCATAGACCTAATTGTAATTAAATTATTTTCTCTACTGAATGTAGCCCATTATTTGCTGTTAGATCGCATGGGGGAGAGAAACCGTGTCTTCAATTGCCACTTGATTATAAACACGTTTTCTAATTCAAGAATAAAGGAAAACCATCAAGAATTAGCCAGGACTAATTGTTGTCAATAAAGGGGTGGATAATTTCCCCCGAATTTTCAAGTCTAGCGCTGGCCCGGACCCGCCATTACGAGTTATCTCGTAGTTGGCAGTCAACGTGTTAAAGATGTTATTGATTAAATTTGTTCATTTTCAGATGATTTGTTAATATGATTTGTTGTTTTTGTTTACGGAATATATTTTCAAATAAACGACACACTGATTACAGTATCTTGTAGATGCATGTGTGCTAACACCACTCCTTCAAAAACATTAGTCATAAATGAGATGTCTGTTCAGGGTATGTGCTGAATCCCACATAGTTTTCATGTCTACAACTTGTATGACGGCAGCAAATCTACAGAGGAATATGGATTATGGCCCTCCGAGCAAGATTTTATTTAATTTCAAAAAGTATAATTTATGTATTCACTCAGCTAATGCTCCCAGTCCTACAAATAATCTATGCTGTAACAATCACTGGATGGCAAGCCAGGAACAGAAGAAACACAAAGTCATGAATAGATTAGGCGGAACTGCAACTGATGGTGGATACTAAGCAAAGATGGCTTTCGCAAAACAATGTGACTGATCGGCACAGGTTGCCTGAAGAAATATAAAGGGTGCAGGGAATACACTGCAGGTGGATTGGATGAGTGGCTAGTCACTAGAGCACGTGCAGAAGTGGAGATGGATGTGAATGTTCAAAAAAATAAGACAAGCATGAACTTGTAAGCTTGAAGACCTGAACAACCTTAGGTGGGTTAAATATAAAGGGTGCAGGGTTTTTGTTGTATTATTTTTTCCTATTTCTGGAGTAGGTACAGTATAAGCTACACACCTGTTAAGTCAACAAGTCTTGGGGCCTCACAGTGTAGTGAACTTTCAAGTTATTGTTGCAAAATGCAAAATTGAAACCTATTATCATGTGCATTTGTTTAAAAGCCTTCAAATGAATGAACTGTGTTCTGCTCAGAGATATGTATATTTAATCTGCAACATGTTTTGAAAACTTTGACCCCCAAAATCACAGAAGTGGGTATTTAGTGACTTAGGTACTTCTTGTATACAGGTCTTCAATTTAGAGCTGACGATTGGTGATGAAGGTCCCGCTGATGGAGTGAGATGTGTCTCCAGTACGTCATTCACTCCTGGCCATGAGTAAAAGAAGATGGAATACTCTGACGCATCTTTCTAAAGTCAATTAATATTTCTTTCATTTGACACGTTAATGTCCAAGGAGTTTTATCACCAATCACTAAAATCATCTACCACTAGACCAGTGTTTCCCAAACTGTGTGCCGTGAGAGCTTCCGAGGTGTGCCGCGAGAAAACCCACTTACTATTTTTTTCCTGATAGCCTAATAATATAAAACGGCTGAACTTACAGGATATAAAAATAACAATTCATGTCATTGTCAATTCATTCAATTCAGTTTATTAAAATGCCTATTTAAAATTCCTTCTCGATATTTCCGCATCATGTATTCTACTGTACAATTCCTTCTCCTGATTGGCCAATCACACATCGTCTAATGCGAAAAATTAAACATTGCCCGGTAAAACTCAGCTAAAACAGCAGTGTAGGCTAGTTGAAACGAAGCAACGAAAATGGATAAATTCCTGACCAAAACCTCGAAAAGGCCGTCCGACTAAGACCCTGAACCACCTCACTCTTGCTGCGCTGGCCAGAAAAAGAAAATCAAAGTGGTGAGCAGACTTTACAGTGAGGAATATCTGACTTATGGGTTTACATTCACTGGAGATCCCGCTACCCCAATACCACCTTGTCTTGCTTGCGGCGAAAAGGTGGCGAACGAAGCTATGGTGCCAAATAAATTAAAAAGACACCTTTCAACCAAACACCCTTCTCTCACAAAAAAAAAGACCATGAATATTTAATGCGGTTGAGAAGGCAGACGAACAAACAAGCTAGTTTCATGATGAAAACCGCTACAGTGTCAGAAAAAGCATTAGAAGCTATCTATCTGGTCACAGAACTAGTAGCAAAATCAAAGACGTCTCACACAATTGCCGAATCTCTTATCCTGCCAGCATGCAAAGCTATCGTCGGGACCATGTTGGGTCAAAATGTTGCCCATGAAATATTGAAGGTTCCTCTCTCAAACAATACAATTGGCAGAGGAATAGGAGAAATGTCAGCAGATATAGAGGACGTTGTAATGGAGAAAATAAAAGGGAGTGGGAAATTTGCGCTGCAGGTGGATGAAACAACTGATGTCAGTGGACATGCACAATTACTGGCCAATGTCAGATATATCGATGGGGAGACAATTAACCCTTAAATGCCCCCGTGACAAATTTGTCACACGATTTTGGGGGTTGTCAAAACCACTGACCCCACATAAATTTTGCAACCTAATGCCCATAGTGACATATTTAGACCATCAGTGCTGCCATCTGATGCATAAAAGTGGAACTGACACTACACTGGCTGCACCAGCTAACCTTTCCAATATGGCCACCCCCATGGTGGAATCCACATGATAGATCAGCACCCATTCATCACTGGATAAAGTGGACAAACAGGTAAGCTAATGAAAAATAAGCTATACCTGATACTTCAGCTATATGTCAACTGTTTTATCATTAGGGTCATTTTAGCAATAAGGTCCCCGAAATACCCTTTGTGACATGTATGTCACAAAACTAAAATGAGGTCAAAGGTCACCAAAAATTAAAAATTGCTATTGAGTTGTTATTAGCCCCTCCCCAGGACATATTAACAGAATAGATAGATTTTTCTTTCAACTTTTACAATAGTTGGGCATTTAAGGGTTAAAGAAAATTACTTTTTTTTATCGAAATTTTCCCGAGAAAACTACAGGTGAGGAAGTGTTTCGAGTGACATCTGAGTATCTGGAGAAGTGGGGGCTGAACTGGAAAGACTGCGTGGAGTCATTTATTTTATGATTGCATAAAAGCCTGAAACCTGGTTGGAAAGCTCGAGTGGCTGTCTCGTCACTCGGTCGCGCTGCGGGGTAGGTAGCGCGAGCGGAATGCTATAATATCATAGCAGTGTGCTGTGAGATTTTTTCATAGTAAACAGTATGCGCGTGAGAGAAAAAAGTTTGGGAAACACTGCACTAGATGATAGTCAGCGGTATCATGACTGAGCAGGGACACAATGATGGAGTCATCCGCAAACTTTATATGCCTGTCCTAATGGTGAAACACACTCGTTATCATATAAAATAAAGAAAAATAGTGAAAGGACACACCCCTGGGAGGGAAATAAAAGACAAAAGGACACTAGATGAAATGCCTTTGGCTCTGACTGTATGAGATCTATAAGTTTACAAGTCATTGTCTACACCACAGTTGTAAATAACTGATGTTTGTAATCCTTAAAAGATATTTCTTCAAGCTTTGTTGTTTGCGAATAATTGCACAGCTCAGTCAAATTGATAATAAGCTATTAGCTTCAGGCTATAGCTGAAGAACATTAGGTCATTTTATTGCATTTCCCTTCCCTTTTGCTATGAGTGTCATTACTTCATTCGTTCATCAAAATTCCCCGTATGCATAGGTCAGTTTCTGTTGATAAACGTGAAGTTTCCTGGCAAGTTATATTTTTTGACTTGCCGATGTTGTGAGGGATGATGCGCACACACAATCCAATGCCCTTTCTGTGCATACGCAGTGTTAATTAATGAGGCTCAAGACAGTCTTAAGGGCTGAATTGATAGATCATAATCAGAGCAATGATATGTATCACATTTGTTGAATATGCATTCACATTTTTAAAGGGACCTATAATGCTTATTGTGTTTTTACCTTTCTTTGGTGTATATTGTAGTATACTGGATATTACAGAGGTCTACAAAATTGCAGTTTAAAGTTAAAATTCCACCCTAGAGCCGAGATTTACTTGCCAACAGAAAACACCTTGCCAAAACTGTGCAAAATGCATTGTTTGTAGTTTGGCGAACCACCAGGAAAGCAGGCACAGACAGGGCAACAGGTTGGCCGGAGTCCAGCCCACTGGGCCGTAATTTTATGTACAGGAATAAACCAAAAGACCATAAGCTTCTTGAGAACAAAGACCCTAATTAGCTGCTGTCAAGTAGTAAAGTAGCGGCCAGAGTGAGGCGTGCTGAAGGGAGTACAAACTCGGGGTCCCTTGTCCCTTCGACTTCGGACTCTGATAGGGAAAGTAGAGAAAGAACATCAGTTAGTAACGAATTTGAGAAGCGTACTGTTGGCTTACCTGTCCCTGTCCCAGAACATTGATTTTGTTTTTACGGAACCATTTCTGTGTGGATCTTTAGGTATGCTTCGCTTCATTGTCTTGTTGGAAAGTCCACCTACGACCAAGTCCCTGCCTTCTGGCGAAGGCAACCAGACTGTCAGCCAAAATATCTCGATACTTGGTGGAATTCAGTATGCCATTAATCTTAACCAGTGCCCCTGGACCTCTAGAATTAAAACAGCCTCAATACATAACTGACCTACCATCATATTTCACCACGGGTATGAGGTGGTTCTCCCTGTATGCATCTCTGTTTTCATGCCAAACATGCTGATTCTGTATCTGATCGAAACGTGCAATTTTGGTCTCATTCACTGAAGCACCTTGTTCCAGTCATAAAATGATGTTTGGCAGACTCCAAGTGCCTGCTTCTCTGTCTTCTGGTCAGAAAAGGCTTTCTTCTGGCAACCCTTCCAAAGAGCCTGCGGTTGTGGAGGTGGCACCTCATGGCGCTTTTTGAAACCTGGTGACTCCAAGATACCACCAAAGCTTGCAATTCCTTCACAGAGATTCTTGGGGATTTTGTTGCTTCTCTCACCATCCTCCTCAGTATCCTGATGGGCAAAATGCAGTTGCGTCTTCTACCCTTGAGGTTTTCAACAGTTCCATCTTTCAGAATTTTTTAGCAATTGCCCTGACAGTGCTTAGTGGCAGATTCAATCATTTGTGAATCTTCTTGTAACCATTACCAGTTTAATGAAGGTTTATGACCATCTGCCTCTTTTGAACTGTCAGTTGTTTTGTTTTCTTCATGCTGCTGGATAATAAAGGGGTATTGAATGTGTATTACCACATTTTTTACTCTATTGAAACCGGAAGTGATGTAATGGCTCAATATACAGCAGAGAAAATAAGTACTGAATGTGTCAACATTTTTCTCAGTAAATATATTTATAATGGGGCTATTGACATGAAATTTTCACCAGATGTTGGTAACAACCCAAGTAATCAAAACATGCAAAGAAATGGAAACGAACAAGTCCATAAATTAAGTTATGTGTAATAAAGTGGAATGAGACTGGGAAAAACTAGAACTGCATTTCGTCAGGACAAACCTCGAGAGCGTGCTTGCTAAAATGTTGATGCTAAAGTTAAAAACAAACACACACAGTTGTCACCTGACATTGTTTAAAGGACAAATCTATATACTGGTTGTGGTGTTGAGGCTGCCGTCTAGCGTTCCGTGATGTCATAATGGCAGAACTCCACCATGCATTTTTAATGGAGATAAAAAGGGATGAAAAACAGGGATTGCGAAAGAATTAATAGGGGCTATGCAACCATTTGTACAAGGCCCAGAGACACGGTTGGGCCAGACGTTTCGGCGTTTGAACCATGCCTCTATTGCGAACACTCGGGCACTTGATCCGGGACAAAAAAGTGTGTGGAAAAAAGTGTGCCTTCAGCCTCTGCCTGCTGCAAGCGCACAATTATTAAATACACTCACTGAAATTTATTTAATACTTAGTAGGAAAGCCTTTGTCGGTAATGACAGCTTCAAGACGCCTCCTGTATGGAGAAACTAGTCGCATGCATTGATCAGGTGTGATTTTAGCCCGTTCTACTACACAAAATGTCTTCAAATCTTGAAAGTTCTGGGGGCATCTTCTATGAACTCTGATCTTCCGTTCTTTCCATAGATTTTCAATTGGATTCAAGGCGGGGGATTGACTGGGCCATTCTGGCAGCTTTACTTTCTTTCTCTGAAACCAACTGAGTTTCCTTGGCTGTGTGTTTGAGATCATTGTCTTGCTGAAATGTCCACCCTCATTTTGTCTTCAGCATCCTGGTAGATGGCAGCAGATTCTTATCAAGAATGTCTCGATATATTTCTCCATTCATCCTTCCTTCAATTATATGAAGTCTTCCAGTACCATATGCTGAAAAACAGCCCCACACCATGATGTTCCCACCTCCAAACTTCAGTGTTAGTATGGTGTTTTGGGGGTGATGTGCAGTGCCGTTTGTCCTCCAAATATTTTGAGCGCTACGACATCCAAAGAGTTCAACTTTGGTCTCATCTGACCAGACTATATTCTCCCAGTATTTCATAGGCTAGTGCAGTAAATGTTTTTTAAATGTATTTCAAATGTTGTGCAGCAAAGTTTAAACAAGCTTCAACATGTTTTTTCTTCAGCATGGAGTCTTGTGCGGTGAGCATGCATAGAGGCCATGGCGATTGAGTGCATTACTTACTGTTTTCTTTGAAACAACTGTATCTGCTAATTCCAGGTCTTTCTGAAGCTCTCGCGAGTGGTCCTTGGCTCTTTGACAACTCTCCTGTGTTATGATTCTGCCATGCCCTGTTATGATTCTGCCATGTCTTGTTATGTTTCTGCCATGTCTGTTCTGTTTTTCCCATGTTCTGTTTAGTTTTAGTTCATTGCCATGTTTTTGTTTTTGCCCTGCTTTGTATTCCCTGCCATTATCCATATTTCTGTTAGATTCCGGTCCATGTCTTTGTTCATGCCCTGCATTGCACTTTGTCTCCCCTGTCTGGTCTTTTGTTAAGCTACAGCTTCTCCCCAAGTCCTGCGTGTCACATGTTTAGGTGATTTCATGGTTTCTGGGTTTCCAAACATTCCTTCTAATCTCGTTTGCTTCCTTCGCCTTGCTTTTCTATTTTTACTAACCAGTACTAACAGTTTATTGTTTTGTTTAAGTTACTAACCAAGACTAACATTGTATATAATACTAACTTACTAACGAGCACCAGGGACTGTATAGCTGCACTTACTAATTGATTAACAAGCTCTCAGCACTCGCCCTGTTCTAGTCTCCGCCTCTTGCCTTCTCTTAGTCTTTGCTGCAATTCAGCGGATCCTCCGCACCTGCTCTACTCTGTCCTGCCTCTCATTATCTGTGCACGTTAGAACTCCCTAACTGGAGCTGTATGTTTTGTCAATAGGCTGTCTCGTGGTCCCTGTCCGCGTTTTGGCTTTTGCCAATTTTATGTGGTTAGATTCTCCCTTGTGTTTGCTCCCACGTAATTAGTCTGATCCCATTCACCTGTCCCTTATCATAGCATGTGACTTCCCTTGTGTGTATTTAAGCAGTCTTCTCACAGCAGTTCCCTGTCAGAACGTTTTTCTTGGTTTGCCTGTGCTACGCTTGTTTTCACCTTGTAATCTCTTGTGATTCTCTTCTGACTGGACCGTCCCTGATTTTAGATTTTGGCTCTGTATTGGATTGCTTGTTACTTCTGTGTATTGAACCCTTTTTGCCGACTACGTAATTCTGTGATTGGTGCCCTATTTACGACTCAGATTACGCCCTGTGGATTTTTGATTTTTGGATTGTGGACTTTGTACCGTTGCCTCCTGCTCTGCGGGGGTTCGCCCCCTTTCCAAATAAAGATCCTATTTTACTGCAATTCCTGGTTCTCGCGTCTGGTTCCAGATCGTTACCTAACAGTCTGATTATTCCTTTGACTCTTCTGTCAGAAATCCTGCAAGGAGCACCTGGTCATGGCCAGTTTATGGTGAAATTATGTTCTTTCCACTTCCGGATTATTGCCCAAACGGTGCTCACTTGAACATTCAGAAGTTGGGAAATATGTCTGTAACCAATGTCACCAGTATGTTTGGCAACAATAAGGCTGCGAAGGTCTTGAAAGAGCTCTTAGCTTTTACCCATCATGAGATGATTCTTGTGTGACACCTTGGTAATGAGAAATGTTTTTATAGGCCATCAATTAGGACTAAACCAGGTGATACTAATTTGCACTGATAGGGGGCAGGATTGCTGATTTCAGGTGGTTTCTTGGCTTTCCATGCATTTTGCACCTCCTTTTCTTCATGTGTTCAGTGCTTATGCCCCGTGTCATTCCACTTGATTACACATAACTTAATTTATGGACTTATATATGCTTACATATGCAATGTGGCCAAGTATGAAAAACAGGGAAATTTTGATAAACAAGACTGGTTATCATTTTGTAAAGCTATTGAAGGAGGTGCACATAATTTATATTTCCCCCAACAGTAACATTAATGTAACTTGAACCAGGTCATCATGCACAGAGGATCCTCCCTTAGTGGCTACTTCTGCCAGAGGGACACCCCATTCAGGACAACTGGTTGCCCCCAATTACAACAAAGTAAATAACCTCTCTGAAGAGACAATCTCTCTCATACAGACACCAAAGTCCAAAGGATATCCTTAATTAATAGAGATATTGTACTGTACTTATATGTTCATAATGACATATATGCAATATGGCCATAAAATGTGAACATTTGAAAATTTTGTACGAAGAAGACAAGAACTTAACTTGATTCAGCCAGTGTTCAGTCATCAGATTCGACTGCTAGTAAATAAATTATGTTTGTGCATAAGAAATTCATTACTATAAATATGTCTAGTTACAAATATGGGATGATTTCAAGTACATTAATGATCTGAAAGTGCTAGGAAACAGGAAAATTAGGCATTTTGCACCAGCCATCAAGTTTACTTATCCAGCAAGTTATACATATCCAGCAAATGTTTTGCCACATCTTCATCTGAAATAACTCCAAACCTGGCTTTAAAAGTTTGCCAGCGATCACTTTGGCCTTTTATATTTATCCTGGCCTTCAGTTAATCTTCTTCCTGGCCTTTTCTAGCACTTTTACATGCGAATCAGTCAGATATTTCTTTGGCTGCGCCATTTTGCTGCTGGCCGACTTCTCTTCATTTCTGCGTCCACCGCGCACATCCGCTTTCACGCAACATCATTTTTGCATACTTATGAATACTAATAAGGTACAACCCCAATTCCGAAATAGTTGGGATGAAGTGTAAATTGTGAATAAAATCAAAATGCAATGACTTTCAGATCACATGAGCCAATATGTTATTTACAATAGAACATAGATACCATTTCAAATGTTGAAACGGAGACATTTTACAATTTTATCCAAAAAATGAGCTTATTTCAAATTTTCTGGCTGCAACAGGTCTCAAAAAAGTTGGGACACAGGCAAAAAAGGGTGATCTTCGGGCCCTCAGACACCACTGCATCACTCATTGGCATGATTCTGTCATTGACATTACTAAATGGGCCCAGGAATACTTCAAGAAACCACTGTCTGTTAACACAGTCTGCCGTGCCATCCACAGATGCCACCTAATACTCTATCATGCAAAAAGGAAGCCATTGTTGAGAATGATCCAGAAGCGACGTCGTGTTCTGTGGGCCAAGGCTCATTTAAAATGGACTGTAGCAAAGTGGCAAAGTGTCCTGTGGTCAGACAAGTCAAAATTTGACATGCTTGGTGGAAATCATGGGTGTCGTATCCTCCGGACTAAAGAGGAGAAAGACCACCCCTCCTGTTATCAGCGTTCAGTTCAAAAGCCAGCATCTCTGATGGTACGGGGATGCATTAGTGCACATGGTGTGGGAAACTTGCATGTTTTAAAAAGCACCATGAATGCTGAAAGGTATATAAAGGTTTTAGAGCAACATATGCTCCCTCCAAACGACATCTATTCCAGGGAGGGCCTTGTGTATTTCAGCAGGACAATGCAAAACCACACACTGCAGCTATTACAACAGCATGGCTTCGTAGTAGAAGAGTCTGTGTGCTGAACTGGCCTGGCTGCAGTCCTGATCTTTCACCGATTGAGAACATTTGGTGCATAATTAAATGAAAAGTCCGTCAAAGGAGACCCAAAACTAATTTTAATATTAGACAAAGATAATGAGCAAACACAAAATGCATCGGCAATCCTAGGATCAGTTCTATCTTTTTACATACCAGGGTTCATTATGGTTACCATCTATCAGAAGATATTCCAAATTGCACTGAAGCAAGCCCGCTCAATTCACAGTGATTCTCATCAGCGTGTACCACTTGGAAAGAGCACATCTTTAAACAAAAGTGAGCAAAAAGCTACAAAGACTCTGGCCACTGTTATGGGGGTATTCCTGTCATGTTGGTCACCTTTTTTTGTGTGTACCGTAATTGATCCAGTCATTAATTACTCTGTACCTCCTATTTTGTTTGATATTCTTGTTTGGATTGGTTATTTAAATTCAACAAGTAATCCAATTGTTTATGCATTCTTTTACAGTTGGTTTAGAAAAGCCTTCAAAATGGTAATTTTTGGGAAAATATTTCATGCCCATTCATCGAGGGCAAAACTGTCCACTCAGTGAAAAACTCCTTTTCTGACTTTCTGATGACATTTTGGTGCTCTTTCACTCTGACTTAAAGCCTCTGATGCAAAAATGCTAATAAAATCATTGAAACTGAGGAGGATGTTGACACTTAAATAGAAATTTTAGGTTTGCATTCTGTGTTTATTAATGTCCAGGTAAATTATGCAGAAATTGGATTTATTTTAGCAAATCCAAAAGCGCATTGTCTGAAGCACACGGCGCACATGCATTTAGGGCGTGTCCAAATCCATTGTCGCTTGTTTAACAGTGGGTAAATCTGAGCACAGAGTAAGGTGGATAGTTGAAAGACGTAGGACTTCATCTCTTAATTGAGCCCCTAAGAACCATACCGGGCCATCCCGCACTTTTGGCGAAATTGAGTTGAGGTAGTCAGCATGTGCAGAAAACTGAGATCTATATTTCCTAAATGAGCCAACACAATCTGCCCACACGGATTGTTCATACAAGCAAACGTCCTCTCTGCCCCTGTACATATGCACTGCACTGCCTTAGCCATAGTGGACCACCCCACAACTTTTCCATAATTCAATGTAAACATGGCGGCTCGGTGTCTCACTGATGAGGAACTGCTTGCTATGATTGATGATGATGGTGAAGTGGAAGATAATGGAGACCTAGAGTTTGTCCCAAATGAATCAGAAGATGATGGTTCCTCTTCAGAAGGAGGTAGGTTTCACTTAAAATGAAACAGTAGGGCATCCAAAACCTGCATAAGAAGTGCATCACGTAATTGTACATATCTTGAGTTTTTAACATAAGTAGTGTTTCTAGTTCCCAGATACTCTAGATGACACAGGAGGCTGGCAACTTTGAGTCCCATTTTCTCAAAAGTTCCACAACATGGGTTGGCCCAGTATGGCTCTTAGGGGCTCAATTAATCGTAGGTGTCTCCTGGGCATGAGATAAACCACTTAGAGCGTCATCTCCCATTCCCTTTAAAAGCGAGGTTCGCAATTATAATAGTGGGTTTCCGAAGTAGTATGAAAAATGCTTTTCTGTAATGGAAACGGGTCTGCTTGTGTGTGAAGTGAAAATGCTCCAGCATAACTCTGCTGAAAGTATGGAATCCTGATCCCATTAATCTCCAAAAATGCTGACAAGCAGTTTTTTTATTTAAATATAGTTCAGAATTGTTTTGATCATATACAGATGTAAAAATCATAGTAAATGAATCTTGGGATTGCAATTGAACATGTGTATCAAACAAGCAAATGAAAAGACAAAAGTTTTAATTCAGGGTCACGGGTAAAAATGATGTGCGGCCAGGCCAAGGCCATGAGAAATTAAAATAAGTGGGAAAAAACAGCTGGGAAGAAAGAAATGAAAAGAATACTATTTTAATTATGCTACCGTAACTACTTGAATAATATTCAGCAGGAGTGAAGAGAACTTGCTTCCGGTTGATTGACAGTGAGGCTGGGAAAGAAATGGATCAACCTTGATGGCATAATATCAGCGGCAGTTTGGATATTGAAATTAGTTTCACTCCTGCACTATGCCTCCTGAATAGTCTGAAGGGGAATGAAAGAATTGGTGTGAAGAGGGCTCAGTGGCTTAAGGTTGCTCTCACTACAGCTAAGAGGGTCATACTTAGGCACAGGAAGACATGACCCTTCTTACCTTGAATGGCGTTCAGCCCTTTCAGAAACATCCTCTTACGAGAGACTGATTTATAAAATAAATGGGAAATTGGATACTTTCGAGAAAATTTGGGGCCCTTTCTTAATAAAAATTAGGGAAACATAAACTAAGTGAATTTGACATGTATATAACGTAAAATTAAGTCTACAGCGCTTTTTGTTTGACTGGCGGGGTGGGTTTAGAATTAGGGGATGGGAGAAAAAAGACAAAGAATTTCCTGTCAGAATGAATTCATTTGGCCATCTTTTGTGTATACAGAGGTATGCTTACTGGATGTGTGCTTGGATGTGTGTCCCTTTAGATGAGTGCATGTGTGTACAGTGGGTGTGTAGCATTGGCTTGGGGCCTGGACACATCTGCATTCTTATTTGATAAAAGTAGTGAGCATCTTCTATTATGTAGAAACCCTGGCTGTTTCAGGATAGCTGATGATGTATATAGAGGTAAAACTGACTGGGCTTCACAGAGGGAAGAGGACTGGGATGTTAGTGGGGTGTGTCGGAGTTCTTAACTGGCATTGTATGTATGCATTCTTTTATTTATTATCTTTATTCGTTGCATAAACATTAAGGATGGTTATGGTCGGGGCGCCCCGGTGGCTCGTCGGTCTGAGCGCGCGTGCCGTGGGGGCTGTGTCCTTCCCGCGGCGACCTGGGTTCGGTTCTGGCTCGGGTCGTTTGCTGCGTGTCTTCCCCCATTCTTCTCCCTGGCTTTCCTGTCTCTCTGCACTGTGTGGCTGTCGAATTAAGGAAAAATTCCTAAAAAAAAAAAAAAAAAAAAAAAAGGATGGTTATGGTCGTGCAGTAAGTTTAATTTTAGCTTATTTACATTTTTCTTAAATTATGTGTGTATTTTATTTTCTTAAAGATTATAGTTATTATGATATTATTTTAGTTATTTACATGTTTAATTTATTGTATTTTTCTTTTTTTATTACTCTGCTGTTTTTTCGTCCTATCTGCCCTTTAAATTCCTTTATGAGTTATATAAAATCGTCCTATTGTTGCCTGTACAGGAAATAATAAAAATCATTTTAAAAAAAAAAAAAAAAAACCCTTGATGACATAAGAACTAAAATAACTGCTGGGGAATACCAGATTCTAGACATCTCATCCTCAAGGCCAAGTAGGATGTATGGAAGATATTCAAAACTTATGGACTATGACCACAATTTCATCTGTTGCTTTGCTGCTTGTTAAAAGTGGTGCCTTTTAAAGCTGCTTCATTAGTCAGCCAATCTGCAAATTATAATGTAAACATTTCAAGCAAAATGCTTGCCTGGAATCCATCTCTATCAAGTGCTGGTCGCTCCCAATGGTCACTCACTGATATAGTCTGGCCTCAGTCGGTAGGCCAGCGTTTAGCCCTTACGTCACTAATGAACTGGATATATAAATCTTCATGTTTTCTGCTTTTGGCTGATTGGGTGACCTTTTGGCGAGAACCACCAATCGCGCGGCGCCATTTGCAGAATGAATGCTGACCGGGTTATCCGTCACATCTTGTTGTCAGAAGTGGTAGCTAAGTAGGCGAGCAATTAAACGTTGGGATATACAAGTATCTATCTTATATCTGCATGTTGCGTGTGTATTTCCTTTTACTTTGCTACATCAGGCATTTTACAACACAACTGTACTCAGCATTACGAATATGAGTTAGCTGGCCAGCTATGGCATTCGTGAATGTTATTTGACATGAGCTTAAAAATTAGATTGTGGCTTGATTGCGTTTACTCTTGGAGTGGTTGTTAGGTTTTGAACAGGATAATGTTTGGCTATATCTGCATTTTGTTGATTTCAGTGGGATTCCCTGGTATAATCAAGGCTAAATTAAATAATACTCAAATTACATAACATATTTCACTGTAATTGGCATTAGCTATAGTTTGAAGGGCATGATTGCATCAGCTAGGTTAAGCCTATGAAGCTGGTATGTAATACGATAGTTGCAAATTTATTCCTTGCCTGTCTACTTTCTTTGGAAAAGAGAAGATGGATAGCTTGTTCCTATTATTACAACCTATTGCTGCACAACGTTTCGGCATTTTTAACGTGGATGGCCAACGCTTATTTTTCCGCTTTTCCCCGCTTGTTTAATATCTAATATCAATCCAGTACATGATCATAGCGATCAAATATATTCCTTTTCCCTTTAAAATGATTAAACATCGATGGCAATAACAGTATCACTGAACATATATATTTCAGTTTGAAAGTTTAATTCGTAGTTTGCCGCAGTTCATACTGTATTTCTGTATTGCCAGATGTTACATGACCGCTGCCAATGGCAGTTTGTCAATAGGGGGTGCTGGGGCGCCACCCCCTCCGCCGCCCCATCCAAAATTCGACAGAGGAAGTCCACTTAAACATACCAAAATTTGTCATTAAATTATAAAAAAATAACCAATAAAATGATTTATTTTTTCCACACAATGATAGCCTGTCGGCACCTGTCACCATTAAATAAAAGGGGTTTCACACAATTTATTAATATGTTGTGAATACATAGTTTATTATTGCAGGGGTGCCGGTCTAATGAGAGTCAATGCAAGTCCTTCAACTTTTGCCCAGCATGTGACCTGAGGCTTCTTTCTGATTGGCATTCAGTGGATCCGCAGAAAACTTAGTTATTTCACTAGAGAATAACCCGACACTCCCACTGGAAGATTGGCAGCTTGGACCTGAACGACCCAACTTTTTGTGATTCTCAAGTGATCATGTGACTGGACAACGACAGCTGCCAATCATATCAACACGTCACCGCAGCAGATGTGATTTACTCATGCGCAAACATCACACACGCTCATTCTCTGTCTGATAGAGGTTAAAAATGGCAGCTTCCAGTGGATCCGCAGAAAACTTGGTTATTTCACTACAGAATAACCCGTTCTCACACTGGAAGAGAAAAAGAGGATAAAGGAGCTTGGACCTGAACGACCCAACTTAAAGATACAGCAGCAAGCAAGTGATCATCCCCATGCAGTCAGCTGCAGCGGCTTACACCCTTTTCGGCTTTCTTCCCAATCTTCTGTCTATGACAAGCGTGATGAGGAGCTGGATGGCGGGCTGCACCGTGAGTCATGCCTTTTTACTGCTTCCCCTGTTTGCTGTTTCAAACAGCCGGCACCGATGCGCTGTGGACAACGGCGGGAGTACGAGACCTGAAGCATCTCTCTGAGAAATGCAAACGGCATGAGAGTAGCCGAAGCCATCTCGACAACTGTTTAAGGCTGAATTTTTTTGGAAGGCTCAGCATCGCTGAACAGCTCGATGAAGGCTACAGGATTGGCATTAGGAGGCACAACGAAGAGGTAACGAAAAATCGACACATTCTGTCCAGAATAATAGACTGTGTTAAATTTTGTGGAGTCTTTGAGTTGGCTTTACGAGGCCATGATGAGAGTGAGGGGTCCGACAATCCCGGGATTTTCCGTGGCTTGGTGGATTTTGTTGCCTCTCTTGATGGGGCGTTGAAAGAGCACCTAGAGAACGCCACAGTATTCAAGGGGACCTCAAAAACAGTGCAGAATGAGCTGCTGGACTGTTTGCTGTCTGTTGTTAAGGAGCAAATCGTCAAAGAAGTTCAGGGCAGTGAGTTTTTATCCATTCAGGCTGATGAAACCATGGATATTGCCACTCAATCGCAGCTTGTGCTTGTGCAGAAAAACAACCTGCAGGAAAGATTTTTTGAGTCCATCCCCATGCAGTCAGCTGCAGCGGAGACCATCTCCACAGCATTAAAAGAGCGCCTTGCGGCCATTCTTCCTAAAGATCAGAAAAGTAAGCTCATCTGTCAGGCATATGATGGAGCCAGCGTGATGAGAGGTGCTACTGAGGGTGTTCAGAGGAAGGTCAAAGATCTGTACCCCAACGCCCTATGCACTCTAACCTGACTACATCCACTGCCACGTTCACCAGCTTTCAAAACCTGATTTTGCGAAATTATTGATCAATGGAGAAACCACCTGTTCACATATCCAAAGTAAGGATTTTTTTTTCTGACCTTTCTGTCTTCTCCAGATTTTTCTCAAGGTCCCCCAGTTTACTGGACAGGTGCAAGCATAGCTGAGTTGATTGATAAAATTGATAGCTTCAATGGATAGGCTGCCAACATCCAGCATACACTCATTGATATACAGGTTGGAATTTTCACAGCCGTGCCATCAATACAGTGTTTGAGCACAGAGGGGACTTCATTCAGTGTTTTGAGACCATACGAGACTCTGGAGACTTTGACCCTAAACAAGAGTTTACAAATTTTTAGAAGCAGGGACTAACACGCACATTTTTTCTATTCGTGCGCTTTTGCTACTGGAGCATCTGGACTTCAAGTTCTTCCTGCAACTTTTTTTTCCCTTTCACATCATGCCAGTGTGCTTGATAAAATTGTAGCCCATAGGACCATTCTATATGCCAAATACAGTGTTTGAGCCAAAAGAAAGCCATAGATACGGTCCATATCAGTGGGTGCATCCAGCAGTTCCAACAGGACATTCAACTGATCAGGTTATTATTATTATTTATTATTATTATTATTATTATTATTTTTATTATTTACTTCCTGCCTTCCTTTATTAACCATCTTCATTTTTTGTTATTCTTCTAAATATTTGTCCTCTGCAGAAATTCTCTCAATTCCATGGTTGAGCCTAGCAGTGAGGAGAGCAGCAGCTCCCAGGCACCAAAGAGGTGTCGGGCACTCAGTCCAGAGAACCATCAGAGGATCGCAGAAGAGGTGAGATTTCACTGAAGAAAAAAAATCAGTAAGAGGATATGCTACACTATAGATTAGATTAGGATGTGTCTTACATGGACATAACATATAATTCAGGGGCAAAATTTTCCATTTTATATCATGCATGGCACTGAACTTCACTGAATTTAGAGCTACAAAATGAGTTTGCCAAGAGGCTATAAATTCTTTGCTCAGTAGAACATTATCCTTTTGCAGACTTAAGTTCTAAAAAAATTATAGTTTTTTTAATTAATTCATATTTTTACAAAAACAATATATATTTTAAGAAGGAATTGGGGCTTTTAATGGGCGGCTAAGTTTTTTTTTTTTTTTTTTACTCCACTAGAGGGTTTAAGTACAGTATGAAACAATGGGATACACCAAATGGGAGGAGGGGCACTGAGTGTATTCTGACCAGACATGGTAAACAATAGCAGACAGACGACTGAGTGATTTAAGACATTGTAAAACAATAGTAGACAGAAGACAGACGTTGTTTCCTTTGTCAGTATGCATGCAAATTTCTTTGATAAAAGGTACAATGATGGGCAGGGTCTGTCTGAGCTTAAGGTGTTAAAAGGTCTAATGATAGGGAAAGGACCCATGGGGGGTGGAGCTACCAGACTTGAGATAATTTGCATTCCAAGGCACTTGATTTACATTGGAATCAGTTTCTCTATCAGTAGATCAAACATGATATTTAAAATTTGAAGTTGTTTTGCTGAAAACCTATCAATGTTTTCAATACATGATAGCCTCCATTTCTGTTGTAAGAATAGGTCAGCTGGTGTGAGCTGTCTGCCCTCTTGTGGTGAATGCATGCTTGTTTTTTTTCTTATTTGTTGGTTTGTTTAGTTTGAACTTTTTACTGTAAATCTATGCCAAAAACTGTATCACATAGTTTTACCTTCAGTTTTTAAAGCATCAGTTTAGTGGTACATAAGATTCTGTTTGTGTTTACACTCTTGAGCCATGAGACATGTTTAAAATAAGACACTGTTCAGTTGACACAAGAAATGTTCTTAAAATGGTGAAAATGACATAAATACAGCTTTATTTTCTGGGAGCAGGTTAAGCTTTGGCTATTTAATTGATTTTTTTCAGTAAATACTGATGTTAACTTTTGGTAATAAAATGTACTTTCTCTGTATTTTTTAATCCTCTTTCTGTAGACCTGCGACACCATATTGGGACACACCAGGGAGCGATTCTCCTTTACCGACCATCTCATCAGTGCCACTTTGCTGCAGGGCGACAGGTTCACACAGTACCACGCCATGTTTCCTGAAGATGCCCTCAGCAGCACCTTGAAGGCCTACCCGATGCTCAACGGAAGCAAGCTGAAGACAGAGCTAAGTCTTATCTACAGCAAGGATGAGTTCAAAGCCTGCTGTGGTGCTGTGGACCTTTTCCAGTTGTTCATGGAAAATAATCTTGGAGAGGTATTTTCAGATACTGTCACTCTACTAAAGATCCTCATCACCACACCCATGACCACTGCAGAAGCTGAGAGGTGCTTCTCCACCTTAAAAAGAACCAAAACTTTCCTCAGAAACACCATGAACCAGGACAGGCTGAATGCACTGGCCATGCTATCAATGGAAAAGAGACTGGTGACAGAGATGATGGACTTCAATCAGAGGGTCATTGAGAAATTTGCTGTCCAGAAGGAAAGGAGGGCAAAATTTCTGTTCAAATAGTGCTTCTGAAATGTGTTGGGCAGAAATAAAATAGGTTGTATTGTGATTTTGATTTGTCTTTAGTTTTTTTGTCGCTGTAATATGGAGTGCTTCTTTGGTTTGTTTCCTCCAAAGCTGCGCCCCCCTTAAAATTTTAAGCACCAGCCTCCCTGACTGCTGCTGAGACAGACACAGGTCTCGAACAGTTCATTTTCTCCTGATCTGTTGGTCTTAAAAATGCCATTACAGCACCAGGAAGATATATGGCCTGTGAAAAATAAGTCCAGTATTTAATTCTGTGACAATGGGGCAAAATAATCGGTGATAATCTGTGCTCACATTCACTCCACTTCTCCCCATTGGAATCAATTCATTCAGGACCCGCCGCAAGTCTGTCTAAAGGGGCGGGGCACCCTTGCGACTGTGAGCCAATCACAGATCTCGTATGGATTTTGTGCGAATATTTGAAAGTCAAACGCTGGCCTACCGACTGAGGCCAGACATATCAGTGAGTGACTGTTGGGAGCGACCAGCACTTGATATGTATGGATTCCAGGTAAGCAAAATGCAAAGTTGTGTCTTTGATAATAGAAGCAGGACAGATGGGTTGTTGGAATTGTATAAATGGATCAGGTCAGATTTAAAATTGATTTTGGGATAATTGCAGGTACTCAGACCTGACTTATCCATGTGTTTGAAGTGCATTTTCAGCATTCCAAACATTCTTTCTGTTACAATGCGCTTTTGTGTGTTTTTAAAAATGAAAATTCACACAGTATAAAGCATGATATTCCATGTCTTTAGTGGTCCCCTATCAGCCAGGCAGGATCCTTTAAAACACTGCAAGAATGACAGATTTCACCAGCAAAAGAAGTGTTCCTTGGTTTTGGAATTCTTTATCCACTGAACTACATGTCAGGGATGAGGCATGGTTAAAGCTAGGGAAACCGAGGCACTCTGACTGGCATGTTTTTAAAACTCTAAGAAATACATGCTGCTTATGCCCCCTTCACACTTATTTGAATCAGCAGGAATCAAGCAGAACCAGCCAGAATGAAGCATTGTCAAAATTCGCGCCACATTCAGGCGGGGATTTCAAATTGACCAAAATTCTTACAGCTTGTAAGAATGCCGTTCGAATACTTAGAATGCGCTTCGAACCCGCCTCGAATGATTCTTGCTCATTCCAGGTGTATGAGCTCTCAAATGCAGCTTGAATGTAGTTGGAACACAGTAGGAATATTTAGAATGCTGTTAGAATGCAGTCAGAATATTTAGAATGCACTTCGAATGCCGTACGAGTGCGGTTCGATTGCTTCCTGAATACCGCCCGAAATCTGGTTGGAAGGTGCCTCAAATGCTGTACAAATTCACCTTGAATGCAGTCAGAATGCTCCCGGAATGGCCGCCGAATATGGTTGGATAAAAAAGTAATGCATTGGTCAGCCCTTTCCCTAGTGTACTAAGGCCTACATCCTTCCAAAGAAAACATAAAGCAAGTCAGTCTGATAACCCTCACTTCATCTCGCACGCGCAAACACGCACACACACACACACACACACACACACTCGTGAGGTAGCCTGTTGTCAGTTCATACTTTATAATGAATATTTCAGTTCAATTCAGACTAAAACAAATGAATAAATAGTTCAATACTTCAACAGGGTTTCCCGTAGCACTTTATAGTTAGGGCGGCCGCCATGACAACAAATGCCCCCTGCCTTGTCTACGTCCCCCCGAAAAAAAAAAAAAATTCTGCTGCATCCACGCATGCATAGACAGTAAAATAAGGCCGCATCGCGATGAGGCCGAATAGCGGCCGGCATCTGTTGGTTAAATATGTTACGGCACCATCTATCACCTGTTGTTACGCCAACATTATTTTTTTGTATCAGGAAGAAGCTAATTATCCGGATATACAATAACCTGTCGTCGTCGAGGAAAGGACATGTGGAGGTTTGATAATTATTCATCTAAACTAAACATTTGAATAGTGTTTCCTATCAACTGCTTGCCCAAATATTCTGTTTCATTAAGATAGGCTATAGGCCTATGCAATTCGTTTAGTTTCTTATCAAGGCTACCGATGTGTTTGTGTGAGGCTTTCTGCTATGTTTGACAATTGCACGTGGTTTTCTCTAGTGTACAGTAATGGATGGGAAAAAAGCAGTCAAAAATATCAGGGTACTCTATTCAAAGAAGCCGGTGTTCTGTCAAATTTTGCTACCTATCAAAATACGCTACCTCGAGGTTCTGCGCTTGCGCAAACCTAAAATCTTGGGCTCTTTCTCGCTCACATCTCAAGTATCTTCAAATATCATAAATATACGTCTTTTTTATGCGCCTTTCAACCTGTAAGCATATACATATTTGCATGTACAAGCTGGGTTTTCCTTAAAACGCAAAGATTGGATGATAATGGCATGCGGCATACATCTTTAAACAAACTTACCCAACTCATTATAACATCTGCTTATGTTATAATAAGCAAACAAATAACAAAGTTACTACTGTAAACTGATTCATATTGCAATATTTAGGCGAAAACAAAGACTTTACGATCGCTTTGCATCACGGTAGCATTTTTTGACAAGGCAGCACAAATTGTCAGAACACTGTCTTACTTCACCATGTGCGTCCCCAGCCCCAGCCCTAGCCCTCTAAACATCAAGGTAGTGGGTGGAACCCAGAGTGGGCTGTGGATCCGAAATATTCAGATTGGCTATATCACACAGAACACGGTCAGTGTAGCATTAATCTTTTCTCAAGATCTCGAAATTACGAGATAAGGTGTATATTTTTTTTTATCCTGTGAATGCAATGCGCTTCTGTACATAATACTGTTCTCCTCTCCCCAAACATAACCACAACCGCAAAGCATTTGGGGAATTGAAGTCAAAACAGATAACAAATACATTTTCCGTTCTTACATTAATTTTCGTTTAACCCTTAGGGACGGTTGTGCGCATTTTATGCGCTTTTTATTCTTTTTTTTTTTGGGGGGTAATTTTGGCTGTGTTCATGCATGTAGCATGAATTTTGGTGAGAATGTGTGTTTTTATTTGATCTTGTTATTTCCAGCTCAGCTCTTACAGTAAGGCTAAAATACACTGTGTACAAGCAAGTGTTACACTATAAAAACTTTGTAATAAAGTTACAAGACTGTTGACTTTGTCATTGTTATAGCACTTTAACTGCTTTGTTTATTTATAAAGAGTAAATAAACGTAGGCTGTTGCCCCCCCGCGTCACCACCTTGACTAACCGATTTTCTGCGGGAAACCCAGTTCAATATTATAATTGATTATATTCATGTTTACATTTCACTTCATTTAGTAAGTGAAATGACGGTTGGGGAAGAGGATATGAGAGAATATTTTGAACTGTGTTACAGCTGGCCATTAGCCTACCAACACAAAATTGTTGTGGGGTACACTTAAGAACACTGTCCACTATCTAAGCAGGGATCCAATTTTGGGAGAGAAAAAACTGCTATACAAACAACCCAATGCACAATGCACATCATGTAATCTGGGCGCACAATTCATAATAAAAAAAGTATCTTGCTTGTTTAAACTAGTTCACGTGTTTCAACGTCATAGCTCATTTGCCGCATCTGACCATATGCAAAAGATACGTTATCAGAGCATGTTCGGACAAGCCTGCCTAAATTAAACCACCTTAGCCTGCATACTTAGCCACGTCAGAAATTCAAAAGAAAACATAATTTTCCCATGCATGCCTTCTTCAAACAAACTTCACCAGACGTGCACTCTCGAGAAAAACTCCGTGCTGGCCTGCTGCACGATTTGCTCACATGTCGGAGCTACATGGGTCACGTGACCTAACGTCAAACTTCTCGGAACATGTTCGGACAGGTCTGCCGAATGTAGCTTACACTTTAAAGAGGCACTATCCGTGTCCGTGCGTTTCCGTGCAATATTTTGTTAAAAAAATACTTTTCTTGCCAGATGGAAACATTGTACAATAATAAGTATTTCTGCCAGAAATGAACGTTGAAATCAATCCCTACATGGAGATATCTGCATTTAAAAACAGCGGTGGAAAGCCCTCTGTAATGGCCAGAAGTATACGGAGGCCAAGCGCAATGACAGAGAGAAGGAGAGTAGCATGAACACAGTACAAACACAGAGAATAATATAGACCAAACGCAAGTACTCGCGCTTCCAAAGGACGTATAATAGTCCGAACCACGGAAGCAAAGCGAGATAGAAAAAGGTTGAAGAAACTCCAACAATAAGAAGATAGAAAGTCATACAAAACCTGACTAAGGATACCTTTGGCTTTAGTGCGAAGCTAAACACAGACACTCTAGCGAAGGAGGCGTGCCGGACATCCTGCTTATATAGATTCTGGGGAAACGCCGCCCCAGGTCAATCAACCAGCTGGGTAAAGAATTTGATGGCCCAGGAATTCGATATCGTCCCTGGAAGAGAGCCACTTTGAAAGAGTGGCTTGTTAAATTAAGAAGAATTGACCGTGGAAACCCTTACAAACCAACAAAACATTCAGTTCTTTGCTCAGAGCACTTCGAGAAAAGCTGCTTCACGTACCAGAAGTTCACAAGTAAGTCAACGGTTTTGTTGCAATGAAAACTGGTTTTAAAGTGAAGATTTAAAGAAATTAGTGGGCAATATACATTCAATACAAATATTAACCTTAAGTCTGAACGCCCCTGTAACAGGGGCAATGTATTTGCATAATAAATACAGCATGTTACCTAACAGCAACCTCGTCATGCGGCATAATCCTCTTAAAGCGAAGAAACTCGGCGAAAAGTTTGTGATGACCGTTTTTACCCAAACCGAACACAATTCAAGTACCAAGCAAGTAAATAAGCATCTAGCAAAACATTAAATAAAATAAGATCAGTGCTCTATCGCAAGCATTTCTACTGAATTTGTGCTATGCATACAAACGATACCTCAAATGAAAAAGGACAGTCCACAGGTTCCAACGATATAAGCCTTGTCATTTTAAATTGACACCACACTCAAAGAACAGCAGGCATACACTTTAAATGGTACAGAGATGAGAAAAAAAATTCTTACCTTTGATATTTTGTCATAAAAGCTGTTTGTGGGTAAATCTGCGCTTGCTATTGTTTTAGCCAGTCTGAGAGTCTTCTTGCCATTATGCTATGCACTGGAAGACCTCAGCAGTATAATCACTTAAATGGTTTGTTTTTTGTATTTACACTATAATTAACCGCCAAATATTCAACTGTTGTTTTCAAAGCCAGTTTATGACTGAGAATCCTTGCGCCAATATGCTCAAATTCAAACACAGCACAGCTATACAAGTGCTAAATCGACCAGTGAATATATACTCTGTTGAGCTAGTGTTGTGGATGAGGCGGAGCATTTGGACCTGAGAACCAATATCCGGTTATACATGCGACTTTTCAGAGCAAGGATATACATTTTTTTCTAAATAAATACAAATTAATCGATGCATCCCCATCCCATCAAAGCCATCTTCCTGAGTTACTTCGGGGATCACGTGACTTACACTACGGTTTCTGCATCCAGTGCAACCCCTCCATTGCAATGAGAAGAAGAGCCACTTCCTCATTAGTGGCCACAATTAATTAACACTTCTAGCCTTGAAATACTGCCCCTAGTGGCAGCAATATAAATTAAGGTGTTCCAATGGGAAATCTGGGAGGTTCCATGGTGAGACGTTACTTAGTGAGCATGAGCATGTCGCTATTTTTCTTCCATCACCACTGCGCACCAAAAAAAAAAAAACTGTTCCGCACGATTTGCAAGGGGTCCCATTTTCAGTTCAGAAAAGACAAACTTCTGGAAAAAAATGAAAATCACAGCCCTGAATGTTCTTTCTTTTCCCGCGATTAGTTCTACCGCTAATATCACTTAAGTTTTTGAAACTAAGGGCTTGCACGTTATACTGTAGGTTTGAATGGTCAGTTCACAATATTTCGTTGAAACTTTCGCTTAGTAAAGACAAAACTCAAACTATACAAAAATATCAGACAGTAGAAAAAGTTAAAAGTTTACTTATGTCAACACTCAACTCTCTTCACATCCGCTCGGTCCTTCGATAGAGGAGACAGGGTTGACTAAACTAACGTGGTCTGTGCATGTGCAAAATGACGTAGCGTGGTGAACCAGAGGGTGAACTTCAAGTTGAGATGACAAGAATAACTCAGTTCTGTCAACTGTGCATTAGAATTCCAGAGCAAAAACAGATATTTGTGTTATCTCAACAAAAGTATTGAAAACCTTTGTGTTGAAAGTTCACTTGACTCAAAAACAGAAGTTGAGACAACAAAAAGGGGAAATAATTTTTTACAGTGTACTGTGAAAAGTTTATACTGTCTGGTATTGGGAAAAAAATGTATCTGTCAATACATAATTACCAGTAAAGTTTCACGTGGTCATGAACTATAACTGTGCTTTACGCAGATAAGCCTGAGCAAGCATAAAAGTGACTGGATTTCAGTAAGAGAACGTATGAGGATTTAAGCGACCACTGAGTTCTTCGAGGGACTAATCTAAGCCATAATCAAAAGTAGGGAATCACTTGTTTTTAATATCTAATGACTATAATTGATAGTAGAATGACACAGTTTCAATACCGTGTTAAATTTCTACCTCAGAAAACTGATTTTTTTTTCACTTCTTAATTGGGATACCTTTGGCCTTATAGCTGAAGTGGTTGGAACAAAGGACAACAATTTTTTCTGTTGCAAGAGATCATATTTATTAAATGCTGGATAGATACTAGTATATCAGTATATTGTGCAGTTTACACATCAGGCTTAGCTGAGGAGTTTAATTCATATGGTTCCAGGGAAACGGGGTTGGGACTTAATTCGTCCATATTCTAAATCGTTGACAGGCACCGCTTCCTCTGGAGTGCTCAACCTCTTGATAGGATAGTGTAACTGTGTGCATAAATAGAGCAGCTCCATGCCTGCAGGCGTCTACAGCGCCCTCCGTAATTATTGGCAACCCTGGTTAAGATGTGTTAAAAGCCTTAAAATAAATTCAATTTTTATTGCAGAAGCATACTCTCACACTGAAAATTGTAGAAAAATGTAACCTTCAACTCAAGTGAATTTTAAGGGAAAAAAAAAAATCCCTGACTAAGAAAAATTATTATTCATAAAATCACCTGTTCCACAATTATTGGCACCCCTAACAATTCCTAGGAAATAAATGTAATTGAAGTATTTCTGTCATTTCTACAGTAGTTTACAAAGTTGATCAGAGTATCTAGGAACATTTAATTAGTAATTCATCACTTCCTATTTCCCTGGGGTATAAATATGACGTGACACAGAGGCCATTTCTCTTATCCACTCTTCAACATGGGAAAGACAAAGGAACACACCATTCAAGTAAGGCAGATGTGTGTCGACCTTCACAAGTCAGGCAATGGCTACAAGAAAATAGCCACTCGCCTGCACCTGCCCATATCTACTGTCAGAGGAATCATTAAGAATTTTAAAACAACTGGAACAGTGGTAAACAAGCCTGGACGAGGGCGCAAGGTTATTTTGCCACCATGCACAGTGAGGAGGATGGTAAGAGAAATAAAAAGTTATCCAAAGCTCACTGTTAAAGAATTACAACAAATTGTAGCATCTTGGGGTCACAAAGTCTCCAAAACAACCATCAGGCGCTATCTACATGCCAACAAGCTGTTTGGGAGGCATGCACGGAAAAAACCTTTTCTCACTCACAATCATAAATGCAAACGTCTGGAGTTCGCTAAGTGGTACTGGGACTTCAACTGGGACCATATGCTTTGGTCAGATCAGACCAAGATAGAGCTTTTTGGCAACAAACACTCTACGTGGGTCTGGCGGAACATAAAAGATGAGTATGCAGAAAAGCACCTCATGCCCACTGCGAAGTATGGGGGAGGATCGGTGATGCTGTGGGCCTGTTTCTCTTCCAGAGGCCCTGGGAACCTTGTTAGGGTGCATGGCATCATGAACGCTTTGAAATACCAGGACATTTTAAATCAAAATCTGGTGGCCTCTGCCCGAAAGCTGAAGATGGGTCGTCACTGGGTCTTTCAGCAAGATAATGACCCTAAACATGTGGCCAAATCTACACAGAAATGGTTCACCAGACACAGAATCAAGCTCCTCCCATGGCCATCTCAGTCCCCAGACCTCAACCCCATTGAAAACCTGTGGAGTGAGCTGAAGAGGAGAGTGCAGAGGAGAGGACCCAGGTCGCTGGATGATTTAGAGAGATTGTGCAAAGAGGAATGGTCGAAGATCCTCTTTCTGTATTCTCCCATCTTGTGAAACATTATAGGAGAAGATTAGGTGCTGTTTTGTTGGCAAAAGGGGGTTGTACAAAGTATTAACATCAGGGGTGCTAATAATTGTGGCACACATGATTTGATGTAAAAGAATTATTTCTTAATGTGGGATTTTTTTCCCCACTGAATAAATGCACTTGAATTAAAGGTTGGATTTTCCTCTTTTTTTCATTGTGGTCCTATATTATTTAGAAAAAAACTGAATTTATTAGAAGCTAAAGAACACATCTTAACCAGGGGTGCCAATAATAATGGAGGGCGCTGTACATCTGTGCAAATGATTTGAATTGTATCACAGAAGTAGATTACTTTTGTACTTTGTTAGTTTTAACCTCCTATAAATTGTTTTACAAGCAGGGGTTAAAGTGGGCCAGAACGTTCCGGAACTGCATTCTGCCACCTTAGTTTGAATTGAAATATTTATTTGACTAACAGTTGGGCCGTGGACTACAGATCATTTTCGCATGCTGCTTTCAATTACAGCCTGCCTGGCACTTTCTCAAAGGCACCAAGATACTCAACAAATTAGAGCGCAACATCAGTCTCTGCCAGCCCCACCTTCACTAAAACGCAGCTGTATCGTATGCTGTATTTCATTTGAGTGAGTGCATTGGTCACATACCAGCCTGCGAGGAATTGTCAATGTGTGAAACGGCATTTTTAGCCAAAGTAAGTGGATTAACTTAAGTTGAAGTCGATGGTGAAGTTTTGTAATATTCAACTGTTCAAACTGGCCATCAAAAAGAATGTAAATTTAAAAAGGGTTAACGTTAGCTGCTTTAGGCTATGTGCAAAACGCGAACCAGGCTGCTTGCCAGCTAGCTAGTGCATTAATAAAATTATTCAGTCGAAGTCTGACAAAGGCTCACTTGCACCGATAGTTATGCATGCAATGTTGGTTTGTGTTTCTGGCTCAGCAGTAAAGTTGTGCTTTGATTTCTTTTCAGAAAACTTTTGTCAGAGTCTGATTTGAGGATGATTTAGATTGCTGCATAAGAGTATGGATAAACCAGAACACACAAGGCTACAGCCTAGTGAAATCACTTGATACATCTACATACCTCCCAGGTTTGAAGGATCGAAATGCTGGTCCATACCCACAGTGGCTCATTTTGTTGAGCGGAAAATCAGAACATTTTGGAAGTTCAATATGGTTTATGTGTGCAGTGTAAGGACAGTTTCTTGAAATCACAAAAAAATTCATAGATTTCTGTTACTTGTTCATTTTGTTAATTATGTAACAGTTTTGATTTACTGTTTTAGGGAATGAAAAATACTGTAACAGTAAAATATCTTCACTGTCATACTTCCCAATATTCTGCAAGTTTTCAGCCAAATTCATCACTGCTTTTCTCTTGTTATGTCCACTTCCTGATTATGTGAATACGAAAATTCAATGTCATTGTCCCAATGGGCCCCAAAAAAAAGTGAATACAGTTATTTGCAATAATTTGCGTCATTTTCCCCCACTGCGCCACAACACCAAATTTTAGGGTTCCCCCACCTGTCAAATCCCTCTTTAACCACTGTTTACGAGTATGATAAATCTTGTTCAAACCACTGTTGCAGCCTTGAATGTTACTAACCCATAACATGCATTAACATAATCCTTGTAGTAGTGTTACTAGCTTTGCTAATTTCCTTTCCGTAAGGGCTCATTAATTATTACATTACTCCATATTCTGATTTCTAAAGTTCATTTTAATAAACCATTTTCTTCTTTCAAAAGTGTTGTCATGTCTGTTATTTTTTCTAAGTTGGGCTCAATAGGCCTATATGAACTTCCATTAGCCTGTGCCACTTTTGAATAAATTCAACATTCTCACGACAACATGTAGTTCAGAGAAATTCCAAAAAATTTCTGGGAAATTCAAGCAAGACCACAATGCTTATTGCATCGGATTGCACTGGGTGGGGCGGTGGGATAATATGAGAAGGTGGAGGTGCAGAGAAAATGTTGAGGATCATATTTCAGTTTCACTTATATTCATCAGTAAATCAATAATCATAATCAGTTACCATATTATGTAAGCAGCAGTAACAAGCACAAATAAGCAGTTGAGCATCTTTTTTTATGGGGACAATACCTTCACGCACCACCAACATTTTCCAGAAAATCTCATAGAGCAGTGGTTCTCAAACTCGGTCCTCGGGGACTACCATGTATGCTGGTTTTAATTGCAACCACAATTGCAATCCCAGAATTCTGTTAAGCTGTTGATTTGTCTTAGTTGGATTTTTTAAATTGATTTATCCTTAAACTTCACATTATCAGAGCAATGCTATGCCTGCCACAGGAAGTGAAAGCCCCATGTCAATATTGTGTTTATAATGCTGCAATACAAGTAACTGCACAAGGTCTAATATATTTACTGATCCAAGTCATACAAAAGTGAATTACTGAGCTTCCGTAGGTTGCTGCACACACGCTTAAAGTTTTTTTCTACAATATCGAATATTGTATCGAATCTGGATTTTGAGTTTCCACCGTTTGGAGGATGTAATAAAACAATTTAGCAGAGGGCAAGGAAAACGAGATGATTACCAGAGAGGATATTTTACTTCGATAGTTTTGTATGGAGTTTCTGAAATTGAATAAACCACAATTTTATTTGGAATGAAATATGTTCCAATCAACTCCTTTAATTATTCTGAACAGAAACATACCAAACATGCCCAGAGAATGTATTAATATGATGTTGTCATGAAAAGCTCTTTTGCTGAATTATTTTACATGAAAATCAGGTTATATGTGCATAAGTCAGTTTACCCTAGCATAATGGATATATGAAAAGGTTTTAACATTTCCTGAGTTTTAGAATACTTAAACAGATGAGTTAAGGTCCAGTTTCATGAGAGACATGGCCAGGGCAGAAAAAGATTCTTCATAGGGGGAGAACTGTGATTGTCAGCACCCTCACATCGCCAGAGACCTGCTTATTGTTCCCTGCCGTCATCAAGCCCCCATTCCCTTACAGACACACAGCCATGAACATATTCTGCTTCCCTGTACTCCAGCTGCGCAAACATTCTGGGAAGTCAACGGCCCACTCATCCAGAGGAAGTCCGAACAACTTGTCATATTGCAGGACTCCTGAGTTCTTCGAAGTGCAGGATGAGCCTCAGTTCCTAGGCTCCTCCAGTTTGCCAGCCTTTTACTGCATCCCAGCTTGATCCCCCGTCTTACACAAACAAGGCTCCGCTGCGTACCACTGAAATGGTACGCCTGGCCACAATGCAGTGCGCGGCATTGCAGGGCCAAAAATTGTGCAAATGTCAGGGTGGCATTAGCTGTTCATATGCTAGACACTGGAAACAGGCCAAGACAAACTCACAATCTGGAATGGGGGTGAGAGCTATATAAAGGGGAACTGATTGACAAATTAGATTGGTAATAGGTGAGCTGAGCCCATGCAGGGAGGTGTGATTACAAATAGGGAGGTAATCAAACAATTAACAATGAGGGAAGGGCGGTGTATGTAGTGAGTGGGAAACAAAAGCATGTGGCAAGTGAGAGAGTACTGGGAACACTGAACTAATGCAAAGAACTGCTGAACTAAACAATGCAACATGAATCATTATAAGCAAAAATGACAAAATACTCATCAGACATAACTAGACATGTTCAGAACTGGACAGGCTCTCCTGCTCTTAGAATTAAGTCAATTCATGTCCTCTTTATCATGGATACTTCTGCACTCTTTGTGAGCACACAGCCAAAGAATTGGGTTTTATGGGTTCTTATTGGGTTTTTGCTTGTCTGTCAGTGTCGATTGATCATTAGCCAAGTGTTGACGTAATCTCAGAAAGGCCAAAATTCAGCATTTTCGTGGCTAAACATTTCCAATGGCCAGCTATGTATAGAATAAAGGCTATCATCTCTGTTTATATCTACGTTTGGGCCAATATAAATTTTTTTGGAGTCTCATAAATTATGAGCACGGGCCCCGTTCAAAGTTCGGAGCATGTGTTACAAAGCTTCACATGCGATCATCACAGTGACGCGTGCCAGAAAAATTTTGAATGCGTGGGTTACTTGCATAAATATCTCAAATGCATTTAGAACTCCTATGAAATCACAAGCAATGCAGTGAATTGAACATTTTGGGAGGAAATTTTTTTCAAGAAGCAAATGCAACCTCTGTCTCATAACTAAAAGGATTATGCAGTTCCCCACTTGTCTTTATCATCTTGTCAAAATGTCAGGCCTCGCTATTTCTGCAGCGATTGAACTGACGTTGAGTATGTAGGTAATACACAGCAAGACAAATTTTCTATGCCTTGCTGCGTAATGTATTTTGACCTTCATTTGACCTCTGTCATGATGATATGCTGTTAAATTTTAATGAATATTTAAAAATCTTCTCAAAGACTTCTTAATGAATGAAGCTCTGCCGATCAGGGCACCTGGATGAGTGCTTATTTTTCCAAACCAACAACCCCATTTCTAAAAAAGTTGGGACACTCTGTAAAATGCAGATAAAAACAGAATGCAATGATTTTCAAATTAATGGGCCTTATAATTACTTGATAATAGTATAAAGGCAATTTATATCAGATTTTGAACCTGATAAATTTTGTGTTTTGGAAAATATATGCTCATTTAGAATTTTATGCCAACATGCATGTTTACCACTGTGTTGCATCACATCCTCTTCAATGTACACTTTGTAAGAGTTTGGGAACTAAGGAGACCATCCGCTGTAGTTCTAAGTGTAAAATGTTTTCCCATAGGAAAGGATTTCAGCTGTTCAATACTTTGCAGCCTCCTTTTTTTCGTAATGTGCCAAATATTGTCAATGACAGGTCTGGACTGCAGGCAGACCACTTTAGCACCCAGACTCTTTTACTACAGAGCCATGTTGTTGTAATACATGCAGAGTATGGTGTTTGGCATGGTGTTGCTGGCAAGGCCTTATCTTAAAAAAAAGGCATCTGGATGGCAGTAAATGTTACACCAAAGCCTGTAATAGTGTCTTCATGGATGCGTAAGTTACCCATGCCAGGTGTGCTAAAAATCACAGCCATTTAAAATTAGATTTTGGCCTTGTACCATGCGTACAGCAATATTTTTGCATTCTCTGAATCATTTAAAGATATTACGTACCATAGAGGATAAAATCTCCCAATATTTTGCAATTTTAAGTTGAAAATGTTATTCTTAAATTGTTGAACTATTTCCCTGTGCAGTCTTTCATTGAGTGGTTAAGCCCTCACCATATGTACTTATGGTAAACTTTTTACACCCAATCATGTTAGAGACCTGTTGCTCAATAATCTTATTAGCTGTGAGAGACACAAAGACAGTTGTCTTTTTTTCACATCATGCAAATTTTAGTCTTTTTTTTTTTTTTTTTTTTACCTGTTTCAACTTTTTAAAAACATGTTGCTGTCATCAAATTCAAAATTTGTCCAGGAACACAGGAAGATTTTCTGTTCCAAAACCCTGTCTTGACATTCAGAATCACCTGTCATCATTAGGCTAGCAACCAGCGAGCACCACAGTTCTGAAGCTAGTGGGCTATGCTTTGTCACTTAGTCTGAAAGGAAGGTATGTAAAGTTATTTTTTAAAAAGAAGCCTATGTATGAATCAATCCAAATAATGCAATGGTCTTATTGAAAAATTCTGCAGTCTATAATCTAAATGGTCCCAAAGTCACATTTATTTTTCACATCCATTCATGGAAATATGATAATAATAATAAAAAATAATAATAATAATGATAAAATACTCCAGTAACAAGGCAATCAGAGATGGCAGACTTCACCCCATTCACGCAAATATTGGCAAGTGCGGTAACAAAAACAGACAGACAAACAAACAAACACACAGAGCCGCTAAAAACAGTACTTCACGCCCACTCTGTGGGGTGAAGTGAAAATATATTAGTTTACCCTTTGACAATTTGAGCCTGATGAATCCTGGCATTGTCATCCAGGAATATGCCTGTGCCATCAGGGATTAATAAGTCCATTTATGGGTTACTGGTCTTACAGTATATTCAGGTAGTCTGCTGAATTTATTTTATTGCTGCAGAACAGTGCTGAGCCTACATGTGACCAACTGAAGCAACCCCAGATCATAACACTGCCTCCAGAGGCTTGAACAGTGGACACTATACATGACGGGTGCATCACTTCATGGGCCTCCGTTCTTACTTGGATATGCCCATCACTTTGTAATAGGGCAAACGTGGATTACTTAGACCACATGACCTTTTTCCATTACTACTCAATCCAATCTTTATGCTCCTTTGCAAATTGAAGCCATTTGTTCCAAATAAGCCCCACTAACAAGCAGCTTTCTTGTGACCACACAGCTGTTAAGTCCCAATCCTCCAAGTTCTTTTTGCATTCTGCTTGTAGAAATGCTCTTACCTCCATAAATAAACATAGCCATGAGTCCTACTGTTGATTTTTAAAAAATGAAACTTCACCAAGCATTTTAGTGATCTCAGATCAAGATCAGTCATTATTTTTCTCCAACCCATTTCTCCCGTGAAGTTTACAGTTCACCTCTATCCTTCCAGGTTTTAATACATTTTTGGACTGTTCCTGACCCAATTCCAGTGATTTCAGGGAGATCCTTTGCTGTTTTCTTTGCCTGATGCTGGCCAATAATTTACCCTTTTGAAACACAGTAACAGCTTTTCAACGCCCATGAGAAAAAATCTCCCAACATGTATTTTAAAGAAGTAAGAAGTTACCCACTGAATCAGTCAGGACTAAAAGAATCATTGCCAGCTGAAGCATATTCATCACTGCATTAATGATTCAATCATAGACACCTGAGTATTAGGTCTTGAAAAGCAGGCTTAAAACCTACCTTTTTAGTTTGGCTTTTAACTAGTGTCTGTTTTCAAGCTCAGAATCTCACTGACGAGCGCCTGGCTGGCCAACAGGAGACGCTTGAGTAACGAACAAGGCAACCATTTTTAATATCCCTTCTCGGCAGTCCCTTCCCAATTTGCATACCCACAGCGCTATAGCCAATTGTGCGCTGCCCTAAAAAAGCTGCCGACCACTGCCAGTTGGTACGACTGGGGATCGAACCCGCACCATGGTAGTCACTACTGCTCCGCAATTGCGGTGCCTTAACCGAGTGAGCTAACCCGGCAGCAGTTTATGGCAATTCTGAGGGAAAAATTGAATTACTATTTTCTGTTTTGGGAAAGGTGCAGTTGGGCTGGCTGAAGCTTTAAAGTTCAAGCAGCTAACAGTAATACATTTCAAGTTGCAGCATAGTATGTGAGATACTGAGACGTATGCATTGTAGAGTGCAGCTAAGGATAAATTACACGCAACTGGAATACTAAACAGCTGTAAGATCATGCACCAGAGCCAGCAGTCCAGAAACAGCGCAATACAAACTGCTTAACATAACATAACATGAGTGGCGAGAACAGGCCGTTCAGCCCAACTAGGCTCGCCAGTTTCTTATTACTTTAGTGAATCTATTGCTTCAAATACTCAAGGACTCAATGGTATCTAGCGCTAAATCAAGCCTGTTCTTGAAAATTCTCGAGGTTTCTGCCTCAACAATATGGTCAGGCAAGCTATTCCACACTGAGATTACTCTCTGGGTGAAAAAATATTTCCTAATGTCAGTGCTAAATTTACCCTTGGCCAACTTCCATTTGTGACCCCGAGTTCTACTTACAAAACTTGGCCTAATAAATCCTACATAATTCACTTTGTTAAAACCTTTAACATATTTAAAGAACTCAATTGGATCACCCCTAAGTCTTCTTTTCCTAAGACTAAAAAGATTAAGGATCTTCAGCCTGCAACTACTGATAAGAATCCAAACTGTTTGTCTGAATCAGGTAATAAAAGAAAGCAAGATAAAGGGGTCAAGAATGAATAAAGGCCCGTGACATGCAAGTAAATGCAGAGTGAGTCATCCTGTTAGACCATTCTGTCAGTGCACTAAGTCCACCCTCTTATCAGCTAAATACCTGAATTCATTCCTATTTTTAATTGCTGCCAGGTTTTTACACTTTACTTTGGACACCTGGGCACAGTAATTTGTTTGCACAGTGAAAGCTGTTATATTGTCTAGAGTGACTGCTACAGTACTGGCACAATTTATGGATAGACTGCATTCACGAATGGGGCTTGACAATTATGACAATATACTGAAACTGATTATCTACTGACTGTGATAAATTTCCTGATGATCCAAAAAAATTACAACCACTCGCAGATGAAACAAATAACATTGATTTTATTGTTACAATGGCGCTTCAAAGGAACAGATTAAGATGGTAAGCGGACAGTAGGTTCTTTTTATCAATGTGTTAGATGTGAGAGTAATGGGACCTTAACGACTTTGACGATGACAAAATGAAAATGACCAGATGAGTGTGTCACTGCATCTCCAAAGCAGAAAGGCTTCTGTGGTCCTCCCAGTCAGCAGTGGTTGAGTTCTTACAGAGATCCATGCCTATAGGTTTTAATTCTACTCATTTTACAATGAAACCAATTTTTACAAAGGTGATATTATTAGAAATATCACATCAATCAATCAATCTTAAAATGCCAATATAAAATCTGTTAGAAATAAAGAGATTTTCACTCTGTGGACAATTTTGCTGCAGAGGAATGAGCTTGAAATATTTGACCATAAAGGATAATTTTGAATGCTTTCCTAAACCAACTGTAGTAGAAAGCATAAATAATAGGATTACATGTCGAATTTAAATAGGTTATACAGAAAAGTGCTTCAGTTAGCACTGGCGGAATGGAATAATTAACATATGGATTAATGAGATTGCACATAAAAAAGGGTGTACAAAATGCAAAGAACACCCCCACCACAATTGCCAAGGTCCTTGTAGCCTTCCGCTCCTGTTTGCTTGTTCTGTTTTCAGTGTTCACATTGTTCCAGGTAGTGCTTTGAATGGAACAAGCTTGTTTCTGTGCAACATGGAAGATTTTCTGGTACATGGCCAAAATAATGAACCCAGGTACATAAAAAGAGAGAATACAAGATATTAAACTTGCTGTCTCAGCCTGAAACAGAACACAGCCTCCAACACAAGCAACATGTTGATAATAAAAATCTTCACTGCCTAATATGTTCAGCCCCAGAAACACCATTCCAAACCCAACAAAGGCAGAGACAGTCCAACTGACCAGAATCATTATCATTGTGGCATTACTGGTGATCCTGATCCTGTAGTGAAGGGGCTGACAAACTGCGTAGTATCGATCAATAGAAATGAAAGAAAGATTTAGCATTGATGCAGTGTACAGCATAACATCCGTACTCATGTGGATTTTGCAAAATGTGTCTCCAAAATACCAGCATGTTTCAGTTATTCGCACCATGTAAGGAGGCATGATGAAACTTCCCAGCAGGAAGTCAGTGACAGCCAGAGAGAGGATTAGGTAGTTGGTTGGAGAGTGCAGACGTTTGAAGTGAGCAATGGAAATAATGACAAGGAGGTTCCCAAACATGGTTAGAACAATTATGATGAGGAAGAAAAAATACAGCATAATCCGTATCACTGTTGGATAAATGGTCTTTGGACAAGACTCGTTCACAGACTCGTAACAGAAGTATAAATCCTCAGTTACTGCAGGTTGATTAAAACTCATTGTTTTAATATTTTAAGGAATAATGTGCCATACAGATATTCCAAGGTATTTTAGGAAAAAGGAGCAAAGTGATTGAATATACCTGTCAGCTGCCAAGCATTAAATTCATGACAATGTTACATGCGTGGCATCATCTGCATATATACGGACTTACACAAATTTCCAGATGTATAAATCACATCCCTGGTGCAATAATCAAATGACCCTCCAGTCCATATTGGATTTAATTGTTTTAAATTCAAATAATTCAAGTTCATTGTAAATTAAATGAGGCTCAGTGAAAATTCAAGCAGGAAGATTATCTCCTGCCGTGGCTTCTCAAACACAAGCACTGCTTTTCTATTATCCTAATTTAACTCTGCCAGCCCTTTCTGTCCTCAACCAATCACAGCTTGATGAAATAATCAACCAATCATGAGCTGCTGAACTCTCTGAAGTTCTGTCTCTGTTCTCATTCAGCTATTAAATAAGTACCGACGTGTTCTGTGACCCTCCTCCTTCCCTTCACCACATCATAAGAAAGCCTAGTTGTTCTCCAACCATATCCACAGCTAACAAGTTGCACATTATTCACCACCACCAGTGTCTGGACCCCAGGGAAATTCCTACATTCCATATAATTCATAAGATGATCAACAATGATATATTTAGGTTTTGTGCCAGGGTCTAAACACCAAAGACTACATTCTATGCTTGTTAATATATGTCAGCCAGTTTTACTTCAGGGATGTGAGCAGGGTGTGGAAAAATATTATACAAATATAATTGCAGCACAAGGTGCTGTAATGCTAACCCCTAAGCGATCTGCGTTACAAGAGGGGGTCTGGGCATGCCCACCCCAAGAAATTTTTTTTTTTTTTAAATAATGAGAGCATATCATGCAATCTGGTAGACTTTTATGCTACACAAACACCCTCTAATTATGAAAATAGCGCCAAATAGTGCCTCTAAAATAGTGCCATGGGCACTGTAGCTTACTTGGTTTATTTCAGGCTTTAGTGTTATACAAGCTCACAAGTGGTTGTATTTTTTATGCTTGGGTCGAACATTGGGACAATAAAGACACTTTCTGTAATTTGTGTAGGAAAAAGAAAAAAATGCAAGTGGTAAGTACAGGGTCCAGGCAACATGAGGGAATCATCTGTTATCAAGCAGCGAGGACAAAAATTGCATAATTTTTTCAAACATTTTCCAGGTCATGGCACATAACTGTGCATGATGTACTTTGCCCTGCAAATTTCACGTAGATTAGTCACTGCCATGTCTTTGAAATAGCAGCTGTTACCTGATTGACAATTAGCAGCCAGATATTTAAAGATTTATTTAGCTCATTGGACAAAACTATTTGATCCTCATCCAGAGATGCAATATGCAAAATTAGAACCATTGAGTCAAATGGTTGAAAACAAATATGCAATTTTTTATTGTCTTTCTTACGACAGCTCCACATATTAGCCAATTGGAATCAAATTTGTTACACCTCTCCATACTGCCACCATTTGGCCAATCAAAGTAATTTGCATTAAGACTTCCCTTTTACACATCCTTAACAATAGTATAATGTTTCATGATGGATTACAGTTAAAGTTGGTGTACGGGCTAATGAAATTTAATTGGCTGATCTCAGCCATCTTGTTTGGACTATCACTTTGTTCTTCCAGGTTTTCATGGCAACCTTCACCTTTATGAAGCATGCAAAATTGAAAGTTGATTGCATAATGGTTTAAGAGTTATGACCATTTTTTTTCTATAGCGCCACCTAGGAACAGATTTAAACCAAACTTGGTGTGAAGAAGTTGCATGACCTGTAGATGTGAGATCTCAAGTTTGGTAATGATTGAATGTTGCATTAATTTTGTGTGAATTGATCTCATTGCTTAGGAGGAGATAAAAATGAAAGGTTTCACAAACAATTTAAAATGGCATAAAGTTTGCAAATACAAAAAAGGGAGTGGCTTACATAGATTGATTGGTCTTGAGCCACAAAATCTAACAAAAAAAAATTTTGTTTTCACAACCAGAAGTTATTGCCCAAAACCTATTGTACCTCTCTTTAGCACCACTATTTGGCCAATCAAAGTATTTTTAATTAAAATGGCTCTTTTCCACATCTCTAACAAGAATATAAAGTTTGATGATGACAGGTGACAGCTAAGATGAGTATAAGGGCAACTAAAATTCGATTGGCTAATGTTGGCCCTGTTGTCTCATTTGTCAATTTGTTCTTAAAGATTTTCATAGCAACCCTGATTAACATGAAGCATGCAAAATTTCAAGTTGATCGGACAAATGGCTTAGGAATAATGACAATTTGTGTGCTATAGCGCCACCTATGGACTAATTTATGCCAAATTTGGTGTGTTTCAGTGACCTGGCTTGTGGATGACAGAATTCAAGTTTGGTGAGGATTGGTCAGTGCTATCAGAATTTATAGCTCATTATATCCATAGAGGCCACGCCCTCAAAATTAATTGGCTTACAGCGGCATAAGTTGTAACTCAGTTTTCCATAAAAGGACATTAACCTTGGCATATACAAGAAATAAGTGGTAGATAAGCTTCTATGATTGATAGAAAAATCAGTTGGTATTTCTGGACTTGCCCTTTCCTGGTTTAAGTGTTATCTGTCTGATAGATCTCAGCTCGTCTGACTAAGTAACAAGTCTTCAGAGTATAGCAAGGTAATCTTTGGAATACCTCAAGGATCTATTGTGGACCTTTGTTTTTTTTCTAATCATGCTTCCCCGTGGAAATACAATAAGCAGACATAATGTTAAGTACCAAAGCATTATTATTATTATTATTATTATTTTTATTAATCTACTATCTTATATTTTGTTCTTTTATTGCTATGTGTTATTTTCGGCTGAGAGAGTGCCAGGGCAAAATGTATTTCATTGCCTTTCATAGTAAAATGTACTTGAATGCATATGACAATAAACTTGAAATTTGAAACTTGAACTTGAACGAGGCAGATGACACACAGCTCTATGTATCTTTTAAGCCAGGTGAAAACGATCAGGTAACTAGATTAGAGATGTGCCTTAAAGCTGTTCAAGCATGGATGACACAAATTTTCTTTCACTAAATCCAGATAATACTGACTGAAATATTGGTCAAAGGTCCCAAATCTCTAAGAGACTTATTCATTAAGTTCTCCCTCAATTTACAACCCCAATTCTGAAATAGTTGGGACGAAGTGTAAATTGTGAATAAAATCAAAATGCAATGACTCTCAGATCACATGAGCCAATGTTATTTACAAGAGAACATAGATAACATTTCAAATGTTGAAACTGAGACATTTTACATTTTTATCCACAAAATGAGCTTATTTCAAATTTTCTGGCTGCAACAGGTCTCAAAAAAGTTGGGACACAGGCAAAAAAGGGCTGAAAAAGCAATTAATATATAAGAGAATCAGCTGAAAGAACATTTAGCAAGTAATTAAGTTAACTGGCATAAGGTGTGTAACATGATTGGCTACAAAAGGGATGTCAGAGAGGCTGAGTCTCTCAGAAGTAAAGATGGCCAGAGGCTCTCCAACCTGTGAAAGCTTGCGTAAAAAAAATGTGGAATTCTTTAAAAACAATGTTCCTCAACGTCAAATTGCAAAGGCTTTGAAGGTCTCATCATCGACGGTGCATAATATCATCAAAAGATTCAGAGAAACTGGAAAAATCTCTGTGCGTAAGGACAAGGCCGAAGACCTTTACTGGATGCCTGTGATCTTCGGGTCCTCAGACACCACTGCATCACTCACTGGCATGATTCTGTCATTGACATTACTACATGGGCCCAGGAATACTTCAAGAAACCACTGTCTGTAAACACAGTCCGCCGTGCCATCCACAGATGCCACCTAAAACTCTATCATGCTTAAAGGAAGCCATTGTTGAGCATGATCCAGAAGCGCCACCATGTTCTGTGGGCCAAGGCTCATTTAAAATGGACTGTAGCAAAGTGGCAAAGTGTCCTGTGGTCAGACGAGTCCTAATTTGACATTCTTGTTGGAAATCATGGGGGTCGTGTCCTCCGGGCTAAAGAGGAAAAAGACCACCCCTCCTGTTATCAGCGTTCAGTTCAAAAGCCAGCATCTCTGATGGTATGGGGATGCATTCATGCATATGGTGTGGGACACATGCATGTTTTAAAAAGCACCATGAATGCTGAAAGGTATATAAAGGTTTTAGAGCAACACATGCTCCCCTCCAGATGACATCTATCCCAGGGAAGACCTTGTGTATTTAAGCAGGACAATGCAAAACCACATACTGTAGCTATTAAAACAGTATGGCTTCATAGTAGAAGAGTCCGTGTGCTGAACTGGCCTGGCTGCAGTCCTGACCTTTCACCGATTTAGAACATTTGGCACATAATTAAACAAAAAGTCCGTCAAAGGAGACCCAAAACTCTCCAACAGCTGGAAGCCTGTATTAAACAAGAGTGGGATCAAATTCCAATGGCTAAACTCAAGAAACTTGTCTCCTCAATGCCCAGACGCCTCCACTCTGTGTTAAAAAGAAGAGGGGATGCTACACCATGGTAAACAGGCCCCTTTCACAACTTTTTTGAGACCTGTAGCAGCCATCAAATTTGAAATGAGCTCATTTTGTGGATAAAATTGTAAAATTTCTCAGTGTCAACATTTGCTGTTATCTCTGTTCTATTGTGAAAAAAATACTGGCTGGTGTGATTTGAAAGTCATTGCGTTTTGATTTTATTCACAATTTTCACTTTGTCCCAACTATTTCGGAATTGGGGTTGTAAATGGCCTCTCTGTTCCTGCCAAAACTGTTGTTAAAAACCTTGGTGTCACTCTAGATTAAGAACTCTCTCTCCAGGTTTATATCAACAGCATTACACAAGTGGCTTTTTTCCATCTTAGAAACATAATCTAAACTCAGAAAAATGTTTTCCCTTCAGGACGCTGAAAAAATTGTTCACGCATTTGTGTCTTCTTGACTGGACTACTGTAACGTCTTACTGTCTGGTTGCACTAGCTCTGCCCTGAAACACCTTCAATTAGTGCAGAATTCTGCCACAAGGGTTCTGATTAGGACTAAGAAATATGATCACATTAGCCAAGTGCTCAAATATCTTCACCGGTTGCCTGGAAAATTTAGAAATGAATATACAATACTACTGCTAACTTATAAAGCTTTAAATGACTTGGCCCCAGAGTATCTTCGCAGTCTTCTCATACCTTACTCTCCGCCAAGATAACTTCTTTCACAAGGTGCTGAATACAGAAAAATCCAAATATATCCAGAGTTACAATTGGAGGCAGAGCATTCTCTTACAAAGCACCAATTTTATGGAACAATCTCCCGAGACAAATTCGGGCTTCAGACAAACTTTGTCTCAAAGAGCAGGCTGAAAACATACCTTTTCAGTCAAGCCTATTCTTAATCAACATATCATTTGTTATGTATATTTATTTTGTTCTGGTGAGACTGACTACAGCCTAGTTTTGTATGGTAGGTTCAGATGGTATTGGAAGCCAGTATTAAATGAAAGCACTAAAGGTGCTTATGCCTCGGTGCTTACAGCAGTGACAAGTATGTCCCTTAATGAAGCTATAAAATTGGGTTTGGACATGTCAGAGTGCCCTAGCTGTACATCTATGTAAATACTCAAGTATTTACCCATCAGTGGCAGTCTGATGAACATTAATGTACAGTTATGGAGGGAAACACCTTCACACTATTCAGGGTCTATTTAACACTGACTAATAATTAGTGCAATTCAGACTCTGTGGGAACAACAATAGGTTTTTGGATGGAAGCACCTTTCACACTATGCAGGACAGAGGTCGCGTTTTCCAAATATTTTCCGTCATTGACAGATTTTTTTTAACAATGACGGAACATTTTGAAGGCCGTCCGTCATTTTGACAGAATGTAGTTCACACCCCCGTCCAACTGGTGGTGGGTGTCCTATTGTCTAGAGCATAGTCTTTGATCTGTATGATCCTGTATTCCTCATATTTTTGTAATATGATAATTTGCTCTTCATTTGTAAAATATGCTGCTCTGCTGCCGGTAGACAATTGGTCATATGCTACAAACGCCGTCTCTGTTATGTGAACACGCAGATATCTAGGTCGGGAAAGCCTCGGTTGACATAACGAGTTGATAAGCAGCTTCGAAGGACCGCTTAGCGAGACTGCGGTTGCTAGGCATTGTTCATTTGCACACTGTTACTGTGTGGGGGGAGAAATCATTTGTGATGTTTTATAAAGTTCATACAGCAGTACGTTTGAAAATCCACACAGTGCTGTATTTAACACAGTGCGCAATGTGTGTCTACATGAATCACTGTCGGCATTGTGCTCTGTTTGTCAAGTTTTGCCATCTGCAGTAGCCATTGCTGTGAAATAAATCGAACTCACAAGTTGTAAAGCGATCCACTGTGAAGAGCTTTTTCTTCGTTAAAGTCTTGATCGCTCGCAACAGCCATTGAGGTAATCAAATAGTGCTATAACTCGAAAACAAAGCTCTATCTCAAAAATGTGGCAAATTTAAATCCAAGAGATCAAGGCATTTAGCCCATAGAGCCATATTCTTGGACTTGATTTTGACCGGCATAGCAGCTATCCCGGTAACAGACAGAATGAAAGCACTGAAGGTGCTGATGCCTCTGTGCTTACAGCAGTGACAAGTATGTCCTTTTTGAAGCTCTAAAATTGGGTGTGGACATGTCAGAGTGCCCTAGCTGTGCATCTATGCTTGACCTACTGAAGTAATTACCCACCAGTGGCAGTCTGTTGAACATTAATGCACAGTTATGGAGGGAAACACCTTTCACACTATTCAGGGTCTGTTTAACACTGACCAATAATCAAAATAGTGCTATAACTCGAAAACAAAGCTCTGTCTTAAAAATCTGGCAAATTTAAACCCATAGACTGTATAAAAAGATGGACGCAGCACTCTGGTCTGAAAAAAGAAGCCCACGCGGAAGTACCGTAAAATGGCGTTCTATTTAATGGCCAGCAGACGGCGACGTCGGTGGTTGCAGAAAGAAGTTCAATGCTATAGAAGTCTATGAGAAAATGACCCTACTTTCCCACCTGATTTTTCATTTAAATAATGATTTTTCACATTATTTTATGGTAGCTATAGCAAGTTTCAAGTCTCCTTCGATATATCATGATGTTCATTTTTGTAAATTATGGTCCCAAGTAAACTGGAATAAAGGATAAAGCCAGAATATGCTTTAGAGGCGTGGCTATCCTCTGGTCCTCGTCCGATACGGTCAGATCTACCTCTCACGTCCCTCCCCGGATCTTGATTCTCGCTCTCGTCCAATAATGACAACATGGCGCAATTCAAATTGCCAAAATTGAGGCTTCCTTTATGGTATGCTGAAACCAATGGGTGACGTCACGGTTGCTTCGTCCATCTTTTTATACAGTCTATGTTTAAACCCAAGAGATCATGGCATTTAACCCACACAGCCATATTCTAGGACTTGTTTTGACTGGCATAGCAGCTATCCCAGTAACAGACAGAATGAATGACACACAAACGGATTACTGTATACCTCGCTTGCACATGCGCACCGAGGCATAATGACTGAATGAATGACACACAAACGAACTACCTTATAGTTCTACCGCATGCACACCGAGGCATTATAAATCCACGTGGAACCAGTGGCACTGAGCATTCATTAGTTTTAAGTAAATGCATGTGGAACCAGTGGCACTGAGCATGCATTAATGGTGCCAGTGGGGCTAGCCACAGCAGTAGTCACTGGAAAGGTCAGCATGGTACTTGTGGTGGCTGGTGTTAAGTCATTCCTTATGATCTTACAGCTTGGTATAATTGTAGGGCCTCCGTGCTGCAGTAAGTGGATGGAGGAGAGTCGACTGTTTTTTGACTGGTTGCTCCTGAACAGTGGCGGCCTTAAGCATCCGGGGGCCTATTTGCATCAATAATGGCTTATTTTCGGACTTCAGCTAAAATTCTTCAATGCGTTAAGTGCACTTTCAGCATCATGGACACCTTGACAAAAAATCCAATCAATTCCCTTAGACCAGACCAATTTATTGTTTTAGATTGTGGAATGTAAAAATTCGGAGGCAATCCAATAAACGGTTCTCAAGAAAATTGAAAGACAAATATAGCCTTCAAAGTGCATTATTTCTCCAAGCCCATTCCCATTTATGATTCCTTATTAGCAACTACCTGGTAATAAGTTCAGTTGCAGGGATCAATCAATAGAATTACTGTCCATTTCCCTTGGCTTGGATTGTTGTTCATTGCAAAAGTTATTAAGCATCTTCCTATCCACATTAATGGTGACATAAAATGTCCCTGACTTTCAAAGCTTCTGCATATATTTATATACATATTAGTGCTGTCAAACTTAACACGTTTTTATCGCGTTAACACATCATTAAATTAACGCCGACAATTATTTTAACACGCGTTAATCTCAATTTTTGCAAACTTCCGTGCTTCATCGAAGCTAGTTAAGACACCTGTTTAAACCAATCACAGAATTCGGGGGCAGGATATTGAGGACAACTTGGGGATTTGCTTATGTGCAAGTCTCAACCATGGTTTCAACCAATTGAAACGTTTCGGGTGGGCTTTTGACTTCTGAGGCACTCACATACACTGCATGGTCAGACCGGTGATAAACATGGAGAAAGGTATGGGACTCTTACATGGAAATTTCCTCTTCAAAAGTTATTTGTAAATGCTGTAAGGCTGAACATTCTTGCCATCAGAGTACTTCAAGTCTAAAGTATGGACAGCATGAAAAGACAACATATGGCTACAGCAACCCATCAACAAATTAACAGAATTTGCATAGTTATTCCTGGCCTAAATTAATTTTGCTAGCTAACGTTAGCTTTTTGCTAGCAGAAATTTAGCGTATGTTTGGAGCGTTATTTCGCCTGCTTACTAACATCATAGCATAGCATTTCTGACATCTATAGATTCCTTAGGTTGTCTAGTTTCATATGATGTGGGTATCTTCACTGTAGCTAAAGCCCGCTACAGCCATGGATGTACAGCATGTAAGGCGAGCCTGTGGGCTGTGAGCGTAACATTTACGTATTGGGTATGCTGCCAAGTTTCTTTTGAATTGCACCACACTCCATCCAATAGCTTACGGTAATGTAATGATAACATTGAAGTTGGGGGAAAAAAGTTGTCAGCTAATGCGAAAGTTGACATTTACAGACAATATTAAAGTGGCGGGTTGCGTAGTGTTGGAACAATGCCTTCCTGGAGGCGCAGGTTTTTAGCTAAGCCAGCTTTGTACTAGCCTAAGTTGGAGAAAGAGTTCGACGTGAAATGAGCATGCAGGAATAGGTTGTGGCAGGGGCTGCAGGAACATTATCAGCAAAAATAAATGCAATCCACTTGTTCCTCTGCGATTCATCGCTCGATGGAATGTTAAAAACGTTTTTATGTGAATTCTGGCAGCCAACTACAGAGCATTCGTGTGCACCAGAACCTTTAGCTCTTGTCACCAATATTTGTCTTGGGCGTGTTTGCGGAAAACAGTGGGCACGGTTTGCTACTCCCAAACCACACCTCGACTCCTCCTCCTCCTCTGCGCTGTACACGTCATCAGGGTGCCCAAACTGAAATCTCCAATTTTCATGCCTCCAGAGTAGAAAGCCTCTGGTTGAGGAAAAAAGAGAGGAGGGAAGCTGCTTTGACTCCAAAACTTTTCAGATTTTGTCAGAGTGAGGAATGACTAATGTATACATGCAATAACTGGGAAAAATGTGTTTTCATGGTAATGGATTCTTTAATTACGCTATGCAAGGGGCCCCCAAAATTTTAATACAAAGATGCCACATACATAAACTTGCCACAACCTTAACTGACAGCTGCAAACCATCTCAGCGCACTCATGAAACCCGCTCAGATCTAGTAACCTGGACATTGATACCAAGTGAGTGGATATATAACTATGTTAGCAAGCCAGCTCGCAATCCCCTCTATTAAGCATCTTAATATGCGGTAACGTAATTGCAGCCATAATAAACACCTCAAGATGGACCACCGACTATGAATTGGCAAGCCGCAAACCGAGTGTTAATCGGACTGGATCATGTTAGATTTACGATTATGTGTTTCTTTCATTTCCCCCACTGAGCCAAAGTTGGTTAGGGACATTTTGACTTTCAAAGGTTATATTTGCTGAACATCATGAGACTAACTTTAATGCGTTCCCTATAATTCCACAGAACAAGTCATAATTATGACCTCACCGGAAGCCCTGATACACCTGTATACTCAACAGCTTGCTCTGTTTTTCTAGCTTGCTGCTGTGGTTCCTGCATATAAAATAATTAATTAATTATGGCACCTTCGCGGGATTTCTCCACTGAAACTCACCTCATAATTTGACATATCCACCTGGTTTATATTTACGACTGCTAACAACCTGATTACTAACCAATATGTGACAGAAACCAGGTTTGCTAGTTGAAACTAGCTAATATGTTTAATTAACATTTGTTGACATTATTTTCCGGTAAAAACTAACTTAAGGTAGCTAGCAAGTTTTCACTTTAACTATATCTGTTTCTTACTAGTTAGATGACTTATTCAACCAACATTACACTTGGGTTTCAGTTTGGCGAAATATTAGCAGCATGACTTACTATGGAGCAACTTTTTTTCCTCAAGCTCTCAGACAATGAAATTTTTACATAAGTGATACGTACCTAAGGTAATATCAATGTAGCCAATGTCATGAGTTGGGCCATGGGAATAGTGCTATAGTTACGGGATGAAGAAAAATCTGGAACAAATGCCAAATTATGGTTCTCTTTTACGGGTAAGCCATTGCAAACACGTAATCAAAGCTTGCGATCCAGTTGCGCGGCTCCAGCCCCGCTTTGCACAAAAATGAATATTCATGACCTGAATAGCGTGGTCAGTTTACTCTTGACTTTTAGCCTTCAGATACCCCCACCCTATCAACCAATCAAATGCTAGAATGCATAAATAGGTTATCTTGGAGATGTAACCTCCACAATTGGGTCTTATATGAATTTTCTGGAAAGATGATAAGAACGAGTTCGCTGGAATATTGGTAGGGGCAATCTGGCTTCCCAAAATATTGGTAGGGACATGTCCCGACCTTGCATATACAAACCTATGCCCTTGTATTCATGTATTAACCCTTTAAGGCCTAATGCAAAAAATCCCAGCAGAGAATCATGCTGCCATTATTTAACATAGTAACCTGTATTTGGGCTGAAGCACAGCTTCTCAGAACCTTTTTAAACCAAACAGTTTGAGTAAACTTATTTTTTTCAACCATGGTTTCAACCAATTCGTTTAATGGGCTTTTTGACTTCTGAGGCACTCACATACACTGCATGTCTGTACCGGGTTAAACTTTGGAGAAAGGTACATGCTGTCTTAGTTGATGGGTTAATTTCCCCTTCAAAAAGTTGGGATGCTGTGTAAAATGTAAATAAAAGCAGAATGCAAACGTTTGGCAAATTCTTAAATCTGACATTTTATTCACAATAGAACATAGACAACATGTCAGATTGAAAACAAATTACATTTTACCATTTCATGAAAAATATTGGCTCATTTTGAATTTGATGGCAGCTATTTAGCATCTCAAAAAATAGCATAGCATTTTTCATGTTTAGATTCCATTGTTTAGTATCCCCTTTCTTTGTAACAAGTCTGTAAACGGATATACAGGGATGTAAGGAGACCAATTTGTGATGTTTTGGGTATGAGCCAATTTCTTTTGAATTGTAACCACATGTCAGATGTTATTGTAATGTAGCCACATGAACAGCCCTAGGTGTCAGTATGCAGGATTTTTTTAACAGCCCTAGGTTATAGTGTCCACATGTTTTCAATTAGTGAATGGTCTGGACTTTAGGTAGGCCAGTTCAGCATGCAGACTCTTCAACTTTGAAGCCATGCTGTTGTGATGGATGCAGTATGTAGTTTGGCATTGTTTTGCTGGGCCTTCCCAGACAGAGACATCTGGATGGGAGCATATGTTGTTGTGAAACCTCTTTATTCTTTTCAGTCCATTTTAAATGCCTTTCCAGATGTGTAAGCATTTCTGGATACATATGGCACTTATTTGCATGATAAAGCTTTAGCTAGCATTTGTAGATTGCAGGCTTTGTGTTCACAGTCAATGATTTCTAAAGTGTTCCTGATAACATGCAGATTCTGGTCTGCCTTGTCTCTGCCATATTTATTAATTCTGCCATGCTTGATGGTCCCCATTCTCCTCTTTTGATTATGTTTGTTAGGTTTTTTGCCATGGTTTCCAAAAATGATTTTTCATTTTTTGACCCACCTGACCACAGAACAGTTTTCCATTCTGTTTTTGCCAGTCCATTTTAAATGAACTTTGGTCCAGAGAAGACAGCCTCATTTCTGGATCGTGTTTAGGTGATATGGCATGGTTTGCATGATAAAGCTTTAGCTAGCATTTGTAGATTCCTTCGCCTCTTTTCTATTTACTAACCAATGATTTCTAGAAGTGTTCCTGAGCCCATGCAGTGTATTCCAGTGCAGAATCATGCCTGTTTTTAATGCAGGGCCGTGAGGGCCTGAAGATCACAAGCATCCAATATTGACCTTTGGACTTGTCCCTCGCGCACAGAGATTTCTCCAGATTCTCTGAAATTTTTGATGATATAATGTTCAATTGATTCAAAGTCTTCGCAATTTTACATTGAGGAACATTTTTCTGAAATTGTTCCACTATTTTTAGACCCGTTTTTCTTGCAGATGGGTGAATCTTTGTCCATCTTTACTTCTGAGAGACTGCCTCTCTAAAATGCTCTTTTTATTCCCAGTCATGTTACTGACCTGTGACCAATTAACCTAATTAGTAGCGAAATGCTCCTCCAGCTGTTTTTTATTTGTACCACTTACTTTTCCAGCCTTTTGCGGCCCCTCCGCCAGCTTTTTTGAGATGTGTTGCTGCCAGCGAATTCAAAATGAGCTAATATTTTTCATGAAATGGTAAAATATCTCACTTTCAACATCTGATGTGTTGTCTTAGTTGTATTGTGAATAAAATGTGGGTTTATGAGATTTGCAAATAATTGCATTTTTTAATTTACAATTTACACAGCATCCCAACTTTTTTGGCACTGGGGGTTGTACAAGGAGTATAATGAATGGGCTCATTATGTTAGAATTCCAACAATTTGAACTTGAAGAAATGGGGCCTGGGTAGGCTCTCTTCACTTCCAGTAACAAATGTATTTCATTGGCATTGACTGTCTCTAAATTAGGTTGGAGAGGCCTGTTTTCTCCTCATTCGCCTCAACTCAGAAGGGGCCCCACTTAGGGGGCTTTCCAGGCACCAGCCGAGGGTGCGCCATAATGCCTGGGATGCTAAATGGGGTTTTTATGAGTCATTGCAAAATGTGCCAATTTGAGTGGCCATCAGGGATCCCAAAAATTTTCCTTTTTTTGGGGGGGTAGGAAAATATTTGCCCAGTTTAGCTCTCCTGACGGTGCACCTTTGGATATTTTTATCCAGTCTAGATTTAGGATGTTAATTCTTGCCTGGCAGCTGGGGGCCCCTGGAAGGTGGGGCCCGCTTCAACTGAAACGGGTGAAACATAGGTAAGGCTGCCTATGCTCCTGAATTGTTACTTAGCTCCTGACACAAGACATAATTTTTATCAATATGCAGTGGTTATATCCAGTGCCTAACCTCCCACTTTTCAGTGTCTTTTTCCAGGGATCTTTTCCTCTGGAACACTGGGTCCATGGACTTTTCAAGCCCTGTTCCTCACGATGTCATTGGCCACATGGCCATCTGTGGACTCTGGAGAATCACAGAAAATGTTCCTCCAGGATGGCCGTCCACGCAGAATCACCAGTTTTTTTTTTTAATTTCCCCTGCTAATCTATTTATTCACGCTCTAGTCCAGGGGCGGACTAGCCATCGAGAATACCGGGGAGTTTTCCTCTCCTGAACCGCACCTCAGCGAGAACCTGCCGTAGACTCTTAAATTATACCCAAACGGCCCAGGACGCAATATCTAATGGCCCGCAACGCGTTACTTAAGGACATCATGGACGAGTACTGTCACTCCTTACTTCCATTGTAATTAGCGCCTGTTGTAAGTGCAATTTCCAGCATTGTCGCGTGTAGGGTACTCACACTATGATGGTCTACCATCAATCCGATGTTTGCGTGTTGTACTTATAAAACACTTTTAGGGGTTATACTTCACTATTGCGGTTGTGGTGAGTCATGGCCTTTTTTTGCATTCATTTTCGCCTGTATATTTGCTTTATGCTACCAGAATGACCGAAAACTGTTTTCTTGCAAATAAAAACGATTTACAGGCTTTGGCTATTCCCAATTTATTTTACTTTGTTATTTTCGTCCTGAAGTTTAAGAAGGCAGGCTTGCTGGGAAATTTGTTTGACCAATGGCCTTGCTTGTCCCCTGCTGCGGTACCAGTCTAAAAACTCGTTTCAACGACTACATGATCACGCAAATGTCAGAAAGTTCGACAGGCGGGAAAGCGAAGAGAATAAAGAAGCAGACAATGGAGCCTCAGGCTTTCAAATGCAAAGTAAAAACCGCTCAGCTGTTTTTGCCATGATGATCCTCATGCAGCAAGCAGTTTTCCTTTGCAGGGGGACATGGAAGCGGTAAGTCGGACGTTAAATTAATAGGCTATCGCAAGTATGAGTTCATTTAAAATTTGCTTGAGCTTACGTTGGAATGGACAAGTTATTACTATTTGATGCATATTGATTCGTTGTTTTACGGTGCCCCGACTTTCCAAATTTTCAATTCCAAAACCCTGTCGTTCAGAATCAGCTGCCATTAAACTTGCAACCAAGTTTCTGGGTTCTGAAGCTAGTGAGCTATTCTTTATTAGTCTGTTAGTAAAATATGTAACTTTCTTTTAAAAAAAGGCTATGTGTGAATCAATCCAAATAATGCAGTGGTCTTACTGAAAAAGTCAATGCCTCCAAAAATTTTCTGTTTCACATCCATTCATGTAAAAATAATAATAATAATATTTCTGTAAAATACATTAGTTATATGTTGACTATAGTATGTTTTTAATATAGGACAGCATCATTATATTCAGTTTATTTCAGGACATCTTTCAGGTAAATAGAATCTTTAATATAAATAGGATTGTTTGTTTTTGGGTATTACCCACCCAACCCCTGCCTACAGAATAATAAGTTAACTGACATGTACAACGTACATAAGTATATGTCTATGAGGGGGGTGGGGGTGGGTGGACTAGGTGATCTATTAACAACTGCTAAGATCACACATGCATATAGCCACTGGGTTTGTATGTTAGATAAACACAACAATTATTTTGTTGTGGGCTAATTGGTGTTATATAAACTCAGGAACTAATAAGATCAATGTTTTATGGGAAATATAGTCCACTATGATGTTAAAATGCATACTTTTTTGTCAAATAATGTGAAATTTTTTTCGGCCAGCCACTACCTCTCCATCCCCGAACTGGAGAGTGGGCCGGTTCCTCACTTTCCAGGGGCCACTTTTTTTTTGCCCCAGTCCGCCCCTGTCGCTGGCTGATGCTGTCCTGATCCGGTCCTAATCCAGCTCTGCTCCGTCCTTGCCACGCCACTTCCTGGAGCTACAGATGCCGCTGCTTGGATGTTTTAATATCTTAATGAGTTTTAATGGATTTTTATTGGACTTTATTATTATATTATTTTATTTTATTTGTTTATTTTTATTTTTATTTGATTTATTTGATTTTATTTGATAATTAGCTGGCCAGCGGAGGATGGACTTCCCCTCTACAGCCAAGTTCCTCCTGAGATTTCTTCCTACTGGGGAGTTTTTTCCTCACCACTTTTTAAGGATTTTTCTCCCCACCGGGCATTTTTTTTTTTTTTTTTTGCCTCATTTACTATGGTGGGGATTTGGCTGGGCACTGCCCTTGTTTTTTTCTTTTTGCACTGTAAAGCGTCTTTGTGACAATCTCTGGGTGAAAAGCACTATACAAATAAAATTGAATGGAATTGATACAAAGCTAGCAAGATTTTTAAACGTGGACTGGCTAATGCTAGTTAAATCTACTGACTGAATAATTACCACATGCAGTTTGTTGCCTCAGGAAAGCAATGCAGCACGCTTTAAAGCTACCGTGAAACCGATACATGGCTAGTGAAAGCAGTTCAGCAGTTCTCCCGTGGACAGGCTGCCTTTGTTTACACTTGCGTTCAGAGAATGTGATGGACCCAAAATACAGTCAATTCCAAAATTACTGGCACTCCTGACTGGCAATGCACGAACAATACAAAAAAAATAAACAATATAATTTATAGAGAAACGGAATATTCCAACATACACTTTAGTAATGTTCTGATGGAAACAATCAAAATCATGATGATCATTTAACACAAAATAAATTTAATCAAAATCAAGGTTTCATAATGATTGGCATCCTTCATTCAGTGCTTAGTGCAACCACCTCTGGCAAGGATAACAGCATGGAGTCCTTTCCTGTTATTTTCGAAATGTTTAAGGCACATGTTTAGGGGGATTTTGGATGATTTCTCAATGCAGATCCTTTCAAGATCCTTCACATTCTTCGGTTTGTGTATCAACTGCCCTCTTCAACTCAGCCCACTTGGCTTGAGGTCTGACAACTGAGATGGCCATTGCAGAATGTTGATTTTGTTGTCACAGAACCATTTCTGTGTGGATCTTGAGGCATGCTTTGGGTCATTGCCTTGTAGGAAAGTCTACCTATGGCCAAGTCCCAGCCCTCTGGCGGAGACAACCAGATTGTCGGACAAAATATCCTGATATTCTGTAGAATTTATTATGCCATTAAGCTTAACCAGTGCCCCTGGACCTCTTGAATTAAGAAAGCCCCAAAACATGAATGACCCTTTGTATAGTCCAAACGCTTGCTACAGCGTCATCTGGTCAGAAAAGACTTTCTTCTGGCAACCTTTCCAAAGAGCCTGTGGTTGTGGAGGTAAATGATTTTGGTTGGTTCCATTGTAACGTCAATATCGAACAGTATTTCACATGTTATTTAGAGTCTCCCAGTCTTTTTTTTTTTTTTGTTGATTTTTTTAAAAGTATATTTTGTGCATTGCCAATCAGGGGTGCCAGCAATTTTTGAGCCCACTGTATGATTTTGAAGGGCATTCAAATCGACTGTTACTTTGGAACCCTACTCCCTGCTGCCCTTCAGAGTTTTCATTATGAATGGAAGTGACTTTACAGACAGTACAGTGTAGGGATTAACCGAGTGGAATAAAATGCAGCCTTGGACTCTTTGACCTTAATGGCCTAATTGCTATTTGTGCTGTTTTTACATCTGTTTGTGCTTGGGTCCTTCTTCGCCCTGCCAGTATGAAACATATCAAGCATTTGAGGGCCAATATCTTGCCCGAATGTAAGAAAAAATTCAAGTGGAATTCCATCCAATCCAAGCAATTAGCCTTTTCCATTTGTTTTTGCGATTGAGATAACTCCTCTAATCTTTTATAGAGTATTTATCTCATGAACTTTATCTCAATGACCAGGTAAGGTTAATCTCTTAAAGAGAGAACTTATCATTTTATGTTTCCCTTTGATATAATGTTTTGCTTTAAAATAATTTGAATTTATTCTGGAATTCTAAAAGAAAAATCACAGGTTGCGACATCATCTCAGGAAAAATTGTGGCTTGTAAATCCACAGCAAGAACTGGTACCAAAGCATGTCTTGGTCAGTGGAAGACCTAGTTATGCATGGACCGAGTATGGGCCTAAAATTAAGTAGAAAAAAAGCATATACAAATCCATTCAAAGACAGCATTTCACGTAACAGTCTGTATTTAGGGGGTCAGATCCCAGTGCAGTCTTGGAAGTCAAAGCCACAACAATGCTAAGTAGCCCTTCATGTACTTTGCCCTGTGAAATCACTTAATGATCAGAATGGCTGTGCATTCCATGAAGAATGAAAGCCCAAAGTTCATATTTCTGTTTCTTTTGCAAAATCCCACGGAAATGCACCAGAGGTGAAGAGAAGGTAAAAGGGGTAGGGCAAGGGTATTTTAATCGCCTTGGTTTCTGCATTTATTTATTTGTTCGGTAGCAAGATTACGACAAAACCACAGCCTCAGTTTATACCAAGTTTGACCTTTTCAGTGACCTTTGACCATAACCTTGACCCATTTCAATCCAAAATTTATTCCAGTCCATGGCCCAACTTTTAGCCAATTTTGGTATTTCTTGAGGGTGTGATTCTCCCGAAATCTTGCTAATGAACAAATAAATAAATGCACAAACCAAGGCGTTTACAATACTCTCACCTTACTCCTTTGGGCAATGGGTGGAGTGATTGCAATGATTTGCACATCATTTAAACTCTATATTTAATTGAAAGTATCCTAGGGACAACATATCAGATGTTGAAATCAAGATTTTTTTTTTTAAAATACCAGCTCATTTTTTATTTAATGCCAGCAACTTCTTTCAAACAAGTTTGGATGGGGCCACAAAAGATGGAAAAAGCTGCATGATGCTGAAAAATACAGAGTGGAACATCTTATGGCTTATTTGGGAAATTGGGAACAGGTCAGTTGCATGATTGGCTATAAAATATGCATCCCAGGCTGAGTCATTCAGAAGATGGCAAAGGCTTAACCACTCTGTGAAATCCCGTGAATAATTATTCATGAATAACATGTCTCAATCTAAAATTGCAAAGAATTTGGGGATTTCATCATCTATGCAACATAATATCATTAAAAGATTCAGAGAATCAGGAGAAATCTCGGACTGTAAGGGACGAGGCTGAAAGTCAATACAATCCATTAAAAACAGACTAAATACAGTAGTGGATATCACTGCATGGCCTCAGGAACACTGCTGAAAACCACTGTCAGTGATCGCAGTTCGTTGCAGCATTCACAAATGCAAGTTAAAACTCCACCATGGAAGGAGAAAACCAAACACAAAGCATAACATGCAAGGCACTCAAGACACTTCAGCCTTGCTATCACATGAAACAGATTGGAATCACCACGGGGGTGCATAAGAATACCTGATGGAAAGCCTGCAGGTCACAATGACCTAATTTGGAAAAAAAAAAAAAAGTACTTATTACATAATTATCATAAATTAGTCACAGTGACCTAAATTGAACAAAACATTTTTTTGCATAATTACCACCTATACACAATTATGTCATTGCTCTGAAATCCAGAAATTAGAGAAAAGTATTCAAGGTCATAGTGTTAAGGTCAAAGGTCAGATGTGAAATACTAGCAGACACTGCGCAGGTCCATCCAATGTATTTTATGTGTGGCCAGTTTCGCATTGCTGCCATTATTAATTTTTGAGAAACAGCATGCACAAAATTTCTGAGGTCAAGGTCACTGCATCAAAGGTCTCAATGAAAGTAAGCCCTTGCATAGGTTCATCCCAAATTCCTGATGTGGTAAGTATGAGCTCTTAAATATTAATAGCTACTGAGTAGTGGCCTGCACAAAATGAGGGACATACAAACACACACAAACACACGTACAGACGTCAGTGAGATGACAATACCCCCTTAGCCATGATATTGGCCAAGGGGCAACAACATCCAGAATAACTGCCATCTTCTCTGGGCCCATGCACATTTAAGATTGACTGAGGTGATGTGGGAAACTTTCCTGTGGTTTGATCAATCAAAATGTGAAATTCTCTTTGGATATCATGGACGCCATGTCCTCTGGGCCTAAGAGGAGAGGGACCATCTAGCTTGTTATCAGCGCACAGTTCAAAAGCCAGCACCCATAATAGTATAATGGCGCATTAGTGCACATGGCATGGGTAACTCGCACATTCGTGAAGATTTTTGCTGAGCGATATATACAGGTTCTGCAACATACACTGCCATACAAAGATCTTTTACAGGGAAGACCTAGCTTATTTCAACAAGACAATACATTTACATATACACACACTCTCACTAACGTACAAACTCACACATACACCGATGTTGTGATGAAATGTACAGTAGATTAGACTCACTCAATCGCTGGTTGCCTGAGTGGTGCGCAGATAATAATGTTGGTTTTGCGGATAATTGGCGAGCTTTCTGGCGAAGACCTGGAGCTCTAAATTTGTAGACCAGGTGCAGGCGCGGTGAATGGGGGGAGCGCCACGTCAACGGGGTTTATCCAGGAGTATTTTGCAATTTTGTGCTCCTCTGTCCCGCCTCTGTCCCTCCTGCCGGCGCAAGTGGCAAAAAGGGAGGAGAGAAGGCCTGAGTGGGTTTAACACAACCGAGTCAAATCTTCACCAATCAAATGAGCCAATCCTCACCTTTAAAATTGGAATAAAGAAGCCTCTGTCCTATATCTGCATGATGCGTGAATGTTGCATTTTACTTTGCTGCTTCAGGCATGTTTTCTTCTCTGCTTACGTCTATATTAAGCATTACGAATATGATTATTACCATTAGCAAACTTGAATGGAATTTCAAAACGAAACTATGTCAGATCATTCAAACTTATGAAGTTGGAATGAAATATCTGACGATTGCTCATTTATTTCTTCTGCCTGCATCATTGGGAAGAGAAACGATGGATAGCATGTTCCTATTATTACACCCTGTTGCTGCTTAAAATTTTGGGATTAACATGCATGGACAACAATGAAAGATAAGATCACATATTGAAAATTTGTAACAATCATGTGATCATAAGAAATCAGGCTGTATTCCTTTCCCCCACTAAAAAGCGATAAAACCTAAGTGACAATAATAGTATTAAGCCGCTTGCACACTGGGCCAAAACAAATTTTTTAAGATGACAAATTACATTCAAAGTCAATGCAAAGACACGAATGCATGCATGTATTCGCGTCTTTGCATTGACTTTGAATGTATTCAGTCATGCAAAAAATTTGTTTAAGTGTCCTGTGAAAGCAGCTGAAGGACACATACCCACATAGCCTACACATGCACTCACGCACCCACATGCACACATCTCTCTCTCTCTCTCTCTCTCTCACTCTCTTTGGTCTGACATCAGGACAATCGATAAAGGTACTATAATTTATGGGCTGATTCAGATAGTTACATTAAATAGTGGTTGCTGTAATTATTTATTGCATTGAAATGTGCCTGACATTCTGGAAACCTGCCTGTGAGGTTTCGGTGACGTGTGTGCACTGTGCGCCGGTCAGCCAAATTACCACTGCACTGAAAGTAAACCAGGTTGGAGCTGGTGAGCTCTCTGCATACTTTCGGCGGGGCCTTCATCCACGAAATTGTCACTGCGTCATGATGAATATGTGACACCTTCCCCTACTACGCCGCCACACCCATCTTGGCTCACGTCCGTCAACCAAATTGCCAAAATGGCAGCGCACGGTGTTGCCCCGCACGAAATTACCACTGTGCGGGGTGCACCGGACAAAATTACCACTGCGTGAGCTATGCCACGCTGCGCCACCCTGCGCTTGTGCCAAGAAATTAGAGCCCCTGGTCTTTTGTGGAGGGACGGTGTTCACCATCTCGAGAGGGCACTGCCCTTCTGTCAAGAAATCTGGCCTACGATTTAAATTCTTGTAGTTGACTGTCGAGAGCTGAATATAAATTACTGACATTCAGTCTTATCAGCAGGGCTCTCAAGTCTCATGCATTGAGCGTCAGACACACGCATTTCAATAAGTTCAAATGTTCACACGCCACACATGATATTTCTCACGCTGAGAAGTGATAAAACTCGCCGTACATTAGTAACATAGACTGTATATAAAAGAGATTAGTAATCTATGAATGGATGAGGCGAAGGCAGACTGCTCTGCTTGAATCAGCAATCTATCAGCCAATCAGAAAATAGTATTTCTTGTTGCCAGGTGAAATAGCAGTGCCGTAATCACGTCCTCCACACTCGTGTGAATGCAGCTATTGTGTGCCACGTCAAAGAAGAGCTGGAAGTGGAAGCCCGAAATCAGGTAATCACTTCATCACTTAATTTATTTACAATAGCTGCTTATTAAAGTCCCCTCAATTTAACATAACATAACATAACATAACATAACATGAATGGCGAGAACAGGCCGTTCAGCCCAACTAGGCTTTTCTTTTGTACCATCATGCGAATATATCACTTCAGATACTCAATGACTCAATGGTATCTAGCTTTAAGTCAAGTCTGCTCTTGAAAACTCCCAAGGTCTCTGCCTCAACAATATGGTCAGGCAAGCTGTTCCACACTGAAATTACTCTTTGGGTGAAGAAATATTTCCGAATATCAGTGCTAAATTTACCTTTAGTCAGCTTCCATTTGTGACCCCAGTTCTGCTAACAACACTTGGTTGAAGGAATCCTACATAATTCACTTTGTTAATCCTTTAACATATTTAAAGACCTCAATCAAATCACCCCTTAGTCTCCTTTTCCTAAGACTAAAGAGATTAAGGATCTTCAGCCTTTTCTCATAGCTTTCATCTTTAATACCGGAATTAGCTTCCCGTAACTTTCTCTAAAGCCTCTATGTCTTTCTTAAAGTCCCCAGAACTGTATCACTCTAGATGTGGTCTGACCAATGTGTTGTACAAAAAGAAGCATCACCTCCTTGGATTTGAACTCAATACTTTTGGCAATGTATCCCAGCATCCGATTGGCTTTTTTAACAGCTGCGACACAATGGCTAGAGCCTGTGAGGGTTTGGTCAACAATCACTCCCAGATCTTTCTCTTGTGGAGCATATTCCAGTTTAAAACCTCCCATGAAGTAATCCCGTCTAATGATTACCTATTACTACTTTACATTTAAGCTACATTAAATTTCATTTGCCACATTTCTGGCCAATTCTGAATTCTATCCAAATCATCCTGAATCACTTTAGTGGACTCTAAACTATTTGCCAATTTAGTATCATCTGCAAATTTCACTTCTGCTCTCAATATTCCTATCAAGGTCATTAATGTAGATGAGGAACAGCTCCCAACACCGATCCCTGGGGGCGCCACTCCCCACCCTACCTAGCTCAGATGATATACCACTGACCACCACTTTTGTGTTCTGTCCTGCAACCAAACTTCAGAATACCACCTGTAACTCCAATGGAGCTCATTTTAAAAATTAGTCTCTTATGCGGTACTGTGTCAAATGCTTTCTGAAAATCCAAATATATGATGTCATAAGCCCTGCTCTGGTCATAAGTCTTGGTGGCCTCTTCAAAAAATTCCAGAAGGTTTGTCAGGCATGACCTTCCTTTACTGAATGTTGGCTATCCCTCAAGATATTATTACGTTCAAGAAATAAGTCCAGCTCATCTTTTATGATAGATTCCAATATTTTGCACAATGCAAGTTAAACTGACTGGCCTGTAATTACCTGGCTCAGTACGGTCCCCTTTTTATATATTGGTATTATAATGCCCTGTTTCCAATCATTTGGTATTTCTCCAGTTTCTAAAGACCGTCTAAAGATGGCAGATAAATCTCACTAACTTCCCTGAGCACTCTAGGATATAAGCCATCAGGACCCGCCGCCTTATCTGCCTTTAGTTTATAACTTGTCTAATACTACGTTATTCAATTTCCGCTAAATAATCTTGAACATTGGACAAGCCCTCTGGCGAATAAAGACCGCTCTAGGTAAAATTCTCAACAAAGTAACCGTTTAAGGTGTCCAATCATATAGCAGCAATCCATTTTTATTCTTTATGCACTTAACCTGCTCTTTGACTTTCCTTTTTCTGCTACAGTACTGAAAAAAGCACTTAGGGTTAGTTTTTGCCCCTCTGCAATTTGTCTTTCATACAGTCTTCTAGCATTCCTCAGCTCTTTTTGACCACAGCCCGCATTTTACAGAATTAAGCCTTAGTAATCTCATTGTTATCCTCTATGTACATCTTATAAAGATTCCTCTTTTCCTCAAACTCCTATGATAGCTGCTGTCATCCACTGAGGATTCTGCTTTTTTCAGCTTACTTTTGGACACCTTTGGAATGAATTTACATTGTGAATCAAATAAAACCCCCTAAATCTTTCCCCACATCTCATTTACAGACTCACAGTCCAATTTAACAGCTTTGGACGGTTATGGTTAGATGAATTGACTTGTAACTTGTTACAGGGAGAGTGGGGGCTCTCTGCCCTCCATGTATTGTATTTTGGCTGAAAACAAACCCTGCTCCGATCTGGTGTCACAGGTGGTACCGCAACATCTCTTGTTTATGACAGACAAAACGATACAAATACACAAAATAATTATTTAATTTAGCCTTTATTAAATTTGGGAGTTCGACTGAAATTAAAAAAGTACAGATATGGCTAAACATTATCTTGTTCTAAACCTAACAACTACTCCAAGAGTAAACACTAGCAAGTTGAAATCAAATTTTTAAGCCCATGTCAAATAACATTCGTGAATGCCGTAGCTGGCCATTTCTCATATTCGTGATGCTGAGTACAGCTGTTAGCTGTGTTGTAAAATACTTGGTGTAGCAAAGTAAAAGGAAATATACATGCAACACGCAATATAAGATAGATAAAAGATGGGGAGGGTGGAGATGGATCAGATGGACGGATGAAGACTCACTCCTTCTTCTTTGAGTTTTCTGGCAGTTGTTATATTCAATAACTGATCCTGGTGTGCCATCTAGTGATAGAATATTGTAACTGCCTGCATAAATTTGCAGCTCCACATCCACCTCTGCACAAAGATACACCGTTGTTCTCCTCGAACATGCCAAATCCAGATGATCCGTGTCTTTTAAATTAGTACAGTAAAAGTCCCGCAAAAAAAAAAATCAAAGGATTTGTATTAATACTGTAACGAAGTACATGTATGACTTTCAAATCACACCAGCCAGTAAATTTTATTCAAAATTGAACCCTGAAATAAAACCGTTGATTAGGTCAAACAAATGTTGTTCCCCGAAATGAACTTAAGAAGAAATTTTCACTTGATTTTAGATCCACAAAATGAGCTTCATTTCAAAATATTGATGGGGACAAAGTGCTAATAAAATCAAAATGGTCTCAAAAAATTTTATTCACAATAGAACAGAGATAACATAGCAAATGTTGACAGGGGCCTGTTTGATGGCTGCATGGTGTTTAGTAGCATCCCCTCTTCTGTTTGTGGAGGTGTCTGGGCATTGAGGAGACAAGTTTCTTGAGTTTGACCATTGGAATTTGATCCCACTCTTGTTTAATTCAGGCTTCCAGCTGCTGGAGAGTTTTGGGTCTCCTTTGACGGACTTTTTGTTTAATTATGCACCAATGTGGACTGCAGGCAGGCCAGTTCAGCACACAGACTCTTCTACTACGAAGCCATGCTGTTGTAATAGCTGCAGTGTGTGGTTTTGCATTGTCCTGCTGAAATACACAAGGCCCTCCCTGGAATAGATGTCGTTTGGAGGGAGCATATGTTGCTCTAAAACCTTTATATACCTTTCAGCATTCATGGTGCTTTTTAAAACATGCAAGTGTCCCACACCATATGCATTAATGCATCCCCATACCATCAGAGATGCTGGATTTTGAACTAAACGCTGATAACAGGAGGGGTGGTCTTTCTCCTCTTTAGTGCGGAGGACACGACGCCCATTGTTTCCAACAAGAATGTCAAATTTGGACTCGTCTGACCATAGGACACTTTGCCACTTTCCTACAGCCCATTTTAAAGGAGCCTTGGTCCATAGATCATGGCGGTGCTTCTGGATCATGCTCAACAATGGCTTCCTTTTTGCATGATAGAGTTTTAGGTGGCATCTGTGGATGGCATGGTGGACTGTGTTTACAGATAGTGGTTTCTTGAAGTATTCCTGGGCCCATTTAGTAATGTCAATGACAGAATTATGGCGGTGAGTGATGCAGTGGCGTCTGAGGGCCTGAAGATCACGGGCATCCAGTAAAGGTCTTCGGCCTTGTGCCTTATGCACAGGGATTTCTCCAGTTTCTCTGAATCGTTTGATGATGGCATGCGCTGTCGATGATGAGACCTTCAAAGCCTTTGCAATTTGACGTTGAGGAACATTGTTTTTTAAGTATTCCACAATTTTTTTTATGCAAGCTTTCACAGGTTGGAGAGCCTCTGGCCATCTTTACTTCTGAGAGACTCAGCCTCTCTGAGACATCCCTTTTATGGCCAATCATGTTACACACCTGGTGCCAGTTAACTTAATTACTTGCTTAATGTCCTTCAGCTGATTCTCTTATATATTCATTGCTTTTTCAGCCATTTTTTGCCGGTGTCCCAACTTTTTTGAGACCTGTTGCAGCCAGAAAATTTGAAATAAGCTCATTTTGTGGATCAAAATGTAAAATGTCCCAGTTTCAACATTTGAAATTTTATCTATGTTCTATTGTAAATAACATATTGGCTCATGTGATCTGAAAGTCATTGCATTTTCATTTTATTCACAATTTGCACTTCGTCCCAACTATTTCGGAATTGATGTTGTAGATCCTTGAACTCTAAAGCAGCTCTTGTGAATGAACTAATTTCTGATTGTTCTCTTGATGTACTGAGTCTCACAGAATCATGGCTGAGATCAGATGAAAACTTTTCTTTGAATGAAGCCTATCCTCCTGGTTTTATATACACTCAAAACCTCCGCCTGGGCCGGAGAGGTGGGGGCGTCACTGTTATTTTTGAGACTCCATTCACTCAGTGCCAAAGCCGCAGTGTAAATTTGATTCGTTTGAGGTTCTAGTGATGAACTTTTCAGTACTGGATGCAGGTGTGAGCCCTGTGCCTGATCAGCCTTTAGCCCTGGTGACAGTATTCAGGGCCCCTGGCCTATACTCTGGCTTTATTCAAGATTTTTCAGAATTCCTTTCAAACTTAGTTTTAAGCTATGATAGAATAGTTGTATTGGGTGACTTTAACCTGCACTTTGAGAGGGCAAATGATTCTTTAACATCTGCATTCAGCGATGTTTTGGAGTCAGTCAGCTTCGCTCAATGTCGTTAGCCCAACAAATTTTCATGGTCATACTTTAGACCTGGGGCCTATTGCACAAAAGTTGGATCCTGAGATCCTGGATCAACACCAAAGCGAGGATTGCCATATCCCAAACAGCGCGTTGCTGGCTTAATTGATTGCACAAAGCCAACAGCAGGTGGAGGAGGATAGGCTAAGTGAAGCCTGGTGCCGCTGATCCTGCTGAGTGCGCACATGGCTACTTCAAATGGACCCTGAGATCGATCACAGAGTCGCTGATCATCACCATGGACACTAAGTTGCTACAGTAGACGCATGCGGCAGCTATACTCACAAGACCGCATTCGGACAGAGGGACGATGGTATATCTGAAATGCCTCTGCTTCCTACTCCTTCAGTATCTGTCTGGATGGTGCAAGATGTTTGGGAGGAATATTAAAGTGAGCTAAACTAAAATGAAAGTAAACCCGGGAGGTGTTTCAGCGCTGTCGAAAAGGAGTAGCTGATGCACTTTGGCGTTACTGTGAACGAGACAGGCGCTGCCAGACAGATTTATATAACACCGAGACTACTATTTGTGTTGATGTGATTGTGCGCAATATGCTCACGTGAGCTGTCACGCGGTGGCGCAAGTGCCCAGATTTTTACATGCATTTTTTTTCCTGTATATGTATAACAGTTTTGCAACAAGCCCTTTTTTTGTCCGACACAAACTGAAATGATAGTCCGATCAAGAAGACGTTTTCAGACTAGCTAAGTTTACTTTCTGCTTTTTATCACCTCTGATGGAGGCATACTCAAATTATAAAGTAAAATGTTAACATCAGAAAATTACATCAAGGAGCCTCCTGAAAATGTTTGATTCCAGTATCGCGAAGCGAGCGACATTCCACACGTATCCAGCACTTTGCAATTTGTGGTGGACATTTCAGAATGACTGTTAAAGACATTGATTTTCAATTTGGGCGACTGCTGAATGAGGTGAAGTGAAATTGGCTGGAGGCAGGAGCTTAGCTAGTTCGTAAGCCTGCTTCGGAGCTGGCTAGCTCCACAGACTTTGTTTCCATAGTAACTAGTGCCATGGTTTAGCTCACACGCTCTGTGCAGCCGAAATGGATCTTAAGATCAGGCTAATTTCATGCCGATCCTAGGCTAATCCCTTATCCGGCCTTCGTGCAATCGGCTCCTGGTTTTAAGCTTTGACGTTGATATTGGGCAGGTCAAAATTAATTCCTATATCCTAGTTTTTCTGAGCATTTTCTTATCACATTCTCTTCACAATTGGCCCACCCTGTATTGTCAGAAACAAGGATGTACTTTCGCTGCAACAACTTCTACAAAATTCAGTGAGGTTTTCCCATCTTATTTTGAGTGTCCAGTCAGCCTCCTGTGTATTGATGATGTAGCAGAAAAGTTTGCTAACGCTCTCCGTAGTACCCTTAATGTAGTTGCGCCACTGAAATTTAAAAAGGTTACTCAGAAGCAGAGGCCAGCCCCATGGTACACTGACCAGACACGGACTCTAAAGCAAAAATCTTGTCAACTTGAATCAGGGTTTGGTTCAATCAATTCTATCAATAACAATTACAGTAATTGTAAGCAATTACTTTCGTAATTGTAATTTAATTTTAATTGAATTTTTTTTATCAAATAGTAATTGTAATTATAATTGAAAAAAGTAATTGAACCTAACCCTGACTTGAATGCAAGTGACGCTCCACTCTCAGGTAATCAAACTCCAGGTAATCCATTGTGCTTGGAAAGAGAGCCTTGTCACATATAAGCATGCTCTCTCTTGTGCGAGGTCTTTTATTTAGCAAATCTCATACAGGAAAATAAATAGCATTCTCGATTATATAAATAACGGTGTTTGCCAGGGTAGTATTCTATCCCCGTCCCTGTTTAATTTATACATGGATAATATTTCTGTGAAGCTTAATGCATGTTGTACAGGTTGTGTGGTGGGTGGTAAGGTTATTTACCACCTTATGCATGCTGATGATTTTGTCATATTCAGTCCCTGTTCTGCTGGGCTACAACAGTTGTTAAGCGTATGTTCTCAATATGGTATTGATTTTGACATCGAATATATTGCTAAAAAAGTGGTATATTATGATTATGCGCAATAGAGATGATAGACAATTAAGGTTCCCTGAGTTCTTTTTATCTGGCACTGCCCTCAGTGAGTGTAATGAGGCTAAATGTCTTGGCCACATTATTACTAATGATCTCTCTGATGACAAAGATATTAATAGACAGTGTCAAAAATTGTATGCTCAAGCGAATATGTTGAGTCGTAAATTTAACATGTGCTTTGTACCTGTTAAGATGACCCTCTTTAAAACTTTCTGCACTTCTCTATACACTGCTCATCTGTGGTGTAGATATAGACAGTAGTTTAAGACGACTTATAGTGGCCTACAATGACAGTATGTGGTTACTGCTGAAAGCTCCCAGAAGTTGTAGTTCTAGTTATATGTTTGTCAGTGTCGGTGTAGCCACTTGCCCTGCTGTCTTACAAAATATGATGTATAATTTGCCAGATTGCTACTTGGCACATGACACAGGACAGAATTTTTATTAATATGCAGTAGTTTTATCTAGTGCCTCACCCCCTTTTTTTCTGTCTTTTTCCGGTGATCTTTTCCCTCCACAACCCTAAGCCCATGGACTACCCGAGCCATGTCCTTCACCATGAGCGCTGGCTGCAGCAGTCCTGCGGTCCTGATCGGGTCTTGATCCAGTTCTGCACCATCCTCGACATGCCACTTCCTGGAGCTACAGATGCCACCGCTTCAATCTTTTAATGGACTTTTTTGAACTTTAGTACCATTTTATTTTAATTAGCTAGCCAGCAGGAGGATGGGCATCCCCACTATAGCCAGGTTCCTCCAGAGATTTCCTCCCTCTGGGGAGTTTTTTCTCACCACTGTTTGAGGATTTTTCTCCCTACTGGGAGTTTATTTGCCTCATTTGCTTTAATGGGGATTAGGCTGGGCACTGGTCCTTTTATTTATTTATTTTCTCACTATAAAGAATCTTTGTAATAGTCTATCTGTGAAAAGCACTATACAAATAAAACTGAATTGAAATTGAATTGAATATTTTTCCTAACATAGTTGTGGTACTGCTGCCGCTGTGAAAAATTTGTTTTCATCATTTTATGGAAATAATATTCTTTGACAACATCTTGGTTTCCTATTGTTTTCAGTTTGACTTCCCCATTTGGAACACCACCTGCTACATCATATAGGCAAATTTAGGTCAATCTTCACTTTTTCTTTGGAAATCTCCGCACAGACCTTGATGAAAGACAAATTTTTGGGAAAAAGCAGCAAATTTGGGGCATTTAATAGTAGGATACTGTGAATTAATTATTTGGTCAAATATATACTAAATTAGTCTTTATTTGAGAAAATTTAATACATTTGCACTTTGAGAAAAGACCAATGTCACAAACCCCATTCTGCACACAACAGAGCAACATGACTCCATACTATATGAGTTGAGGTGCTAAACTGGCCTGTTGACAGTCCAGACCTGTCTCCCACTGAAAATATTTGGCAGATCATGAAAAAACTATATGAAAAAAGGGTCATTGCTTTTCTTTCATAGAATGCGCAGAAATAGTAGGTAAATTAACAAATGAAGGTCGCCTGTTGTCATCATGCATGTTAGCTACCCATTTTCGGACACCTTTCAGAGCCATGGCCTATTAAAACTCTCAGTAAGTAGTGTCTAGTTTCGATGCACCATGCTTTCAGACTTATTGTCATGTTGTTCATGAAATTTGATATGGAGTTGTACAACTTTAGATAACTTTCCTCTCGGTGACAAAGAGCTGTGAAGTCTTGTGCCAGAACCACTACACTTGGACCCAGTTCCGCACTGATGTTTTTATTCATTGTACTGCAGTAATTTAAATTAAACTCTAAATATGCAGACAGTAGGAAAGAGGGTCAAATTTTCAACACACTTATACCAATAAACTGCCCAGCAACATTACTGTTCCTAAAACAAAACAGTTTATATTGGGGCTTTGCAAAGAATAGATTCTATGCTGATGGAAAATTAAAATGTAAAATTTAAAAAATAAAATTAAAATGATGGAAATAAATGGCAACAAGCAAAGAAAACAAATTTTTATTACCGTTGTTTACTGACAATGGACGTGGAAGAAAATGAAGTTTTCGATGCATGTACTGAGTGGTTATTGATATAACCGTAGTAGGGTAAAAGTAGGCCACCAAAATTAATTATGCGCTGCTTACATGAATAAGCTTTTATATATTGTTTCTGGGAATAATTTGTTGAGGAAAATTCATGAAATTTTATAGCTTAGGATTAAAAATGCACCAACGCGTTGCAGCATAATTGCCTTCATCAGGGTGACCACAAGGCTTTTTAAAAATTTTGTCAACCACAAGAGCTGCCTTGATTTACATTTTTTGCTTCCGGGATTTGAGACCCCAGTTCCAAAAAGCACCTTGTTGGTTTTTTTAATCTACTCTTCTCCAAGAAGCAGTGCCCCTTTATCCATTTCTACATTTTATAGCTTAGCTCAAAATAATAAACACTGTTAAACAATACAAAAAAACCCTCTTGTTTGGAATTTTTTCTTCCACAAAACAAAACTGATGACCTACAGGAACAAACAAACGCTGACCTTTCCTGAATGGAAATAAAAACATCAAAAAAATAGAAAGTGCCATATGTGAGATACTGGGACACATGGTATGCATTGTAGAGTGCAGCCAAGGGTAAATTAGGCACAACTGGAATACTAAACAGCTGTAAAATCATGCACCAGAGCCAGCAGTCCAGAAACAGCACAAAACAAACTGCTCCTACTGATAAGAATGCAAGCTGTTTGTCTGAATCAGGTAATAAAAGAAAGCAAGATACAGGGGTCAAGAATGAAAAAAGGCCTGCGATATGCAAGTAACTGCAGAGTGAGTCATCATGTTAGACTATTCTGTCAGTGCACTAATGTCCACCCTCTTATCAGCTAAATACCTGAATTCATTCCTATTTTTAATTGCTGCCAGGATTTTTGCACTTTACTTTGGACACCTGGGTACGGTAATTTGTTTGCCTTCCACGTATCTGTATTAAGACGAATCACAGTGAAGGCTGTCATATTATCTAAAGTTACTGCTATAGTACTGGCACAAATTATGGATAGACTGCATTCATACATGGGGTTTGGCAACTATGACAATATATTGCAGCTGATTATCTACTGAGTGTGATAAATTTGCTGATGATCCAAAAAAATTAAAACCACTCATAGATGAAGCAAATCACATAGATTTTATTATTACAATGGCGTTTCAAAGGTACGGACTAAGATGGTGAGCGGACAGTCAATTCTTTTGATCAATATGTTGGATGTGAGAGAAATGGGACCTCAGCAACTTTGACGATGACAAAATCAAAATGGCCAGACGAGGGTGTCACCGCATCTCCTAAGCAGAGGTTGAGCTCTGACAGACAGAGATCCATGGAAAGGAGCCTATAGCTTTTAATCCTTCTCTTTTAACAATGAAACCAATTTTTACAAAGGTCATATTATTACAAATATCACATCAATCAATTTAATCAATCCAATCTTCAAATATAACCATAAATTCTGATAGAAATAAATTTTCACTCTGTCGACAATTTTGCTGTCGAGGAATGAGCTTGAAATATTTGACCATAAAGGATCATTTTGAATGCTTTCCTAAACCAACTGTAGTAGAAAGCATAAATAATAGGATTACATGTCGAATTTAAATAGGTTATACAGAAAAGTGCTTCAGTTAGCACTGGCGGAATGGAATAATTAACATATGGATTAATGAGATTGCATATAAAAAAGGGTGTACAAAATGCAAAGAACACCCCCACCACAATTGCCAAGGTCTTTGTAGCCTTTCGCTCCTGTTTGCTTGTTCTGTTTTCAGTGTTCACATTGTTCCAGGTAGTGCTTTGAATGGAACAGGCTTGTTTATGTGCAACATGGAAGATTTTCTGGTACATGGCCAAAACAATGAACCCAGGTATATAAAAAGAGGGAATGCAAGATATTAAACTTGCTTTCTCAGCCTGAAACAGAACACAGCCTCCAACACAAGCAACATGTTGATAATAAAAATCTTCACTGCCTAATATGTTCAGCCCCAGAAACACCATTCCAAACCCAACAAAAGCAGAGACAGTCCAACTGACCAGAATCATAATCATTGTGACATTATTGGTGATCTTGATCCTGTAATGAAGGGGCTGACAAACTGCGTAGTATCGATCAATTGAAATGAAAGAAAGATTTAGCATTGATGCAGTGTACAGCATAACATCTGTACTCAAGTGGATTTTGCAGAATGTGTCTCCAAAATACCAGCATGTTTCAGTTATTCGCACCATGTAAGGAGGCATGATGAAACTTCCCAGAAGGAAGTCAGTGACTGCCAGAGAGAGGATGAGGTAGTTGGTTGGAGAGTGCAGATGTTTGAAGTGAGCAATGGATATAATGACAAGGAGGTTCCCAAACATGGTGAGAACAATTATGATGAGGAAGAAAAAATACAGCATAATCCGTATCACTGTAGGGTAAATGATCTTTGGACAAGACTCGTTCACAGACTCGTAACAGAAGTATAAATCCTCAGTTACAGCAGGTTGATTAAAACTCATTGTTTTAATATTTTAAGGAATAATGTGCCATATAGATATTCCAAGGTATTTTAGGAAAAAGGAGCAAAGTGATTGAATATACCTGTCAGCTGCCAAGCATTAAATTAATGACAATGTTACATGCATGGCATCATCTGCATATATACGGACTTACACAAATTTCCAGATGTATAAATCCCATCCCTGGTGCAATAATCAAATGACCTTCCTGTCCATATTGGATTTAATTGTTTTCAATTCAAATAATTCAAGTTCATTGAAAATTAAATGAGGCTTGGTGAAAATTCAAGCAGGAAGACTATCTCCTGTCGTGGCTTCTCAAACTCAAGCACTGGTTTTCTATTATCCTTCTTGAACTCTGCCAGCCCTTTCTGTCCTCAACCAATCACAGCTTGATGAAATAACCAATAACCAATCATGAGATGCTGAACTTTCTGAAGTTCTGTCTCTGCGCTCATTCAGCTGTTAAATAAGTACCGACGTGTTCTGTGACCCTCCTTCTTCCCTTCACTACATCATGAAGAAAGCCTAGTTGTTCTCCAATCATATCCACAGCTAACAAGTTGCACATTATTCACAACCACCAGTGTCTGTTTGAAGGTCTAAGAATAGGCAATAATTTTAAGCATAAACAACATAAGGGTCATAGTTAATAACTATATTACTGAAAAAACTAGAATAATTAAGTGAGAGCCATACTCACACAATCCATTTCGTATCAACACCCCATTTTCGGATTTACAACAGTCGGTTGATGCATGTTTTCGGATGAAGATGTTACACGAGCTGGTTTTTTTATTGATTGTTGGTCATACCCCAGGGCAACTTTCTGCAAATTTCCTTAGTGTGTCATGGCCGGGAACTTTGTCAAATGTACCATCGTTTACACATGGCTGTTGGAAATCTTCATTTCAGAACATATTTTTTGAACAAATATCTTCCTATCTCAGCAGTATGACATCAATTTCAACAAATTCTTTTTTTATACATTAGGAAAATATTTCAGCTATAGTGTGCATTGATAAGCACATGATTATAATCATTGGTGACACTTTGTGGAGCCCCAGAATGGGTGGCCCCTACCAAAAACTAAAAAAATGTTTAAAAAAAAAAAAAAAATCATTTTTTGTCATAAAGAAAATTGATATCGCAGGTTTCTCTGGTGGATTCATGAACCCCATGGGGTGGTTTATCAATGCTGAAATTATTTTGGAATTCAGTGGTTTGGGCCAGAAAATGCCCTTAATGGGACTTCACCTTTAATTGGCTGATGTCAGCCCTAACAGTGATATATTATATTTAAGTTTGAGGAAACAAACACAGACCACTGGAAAACGTAAATGTACATCATCTTAGGCGGAACCTGCTCAGAAAAAAACAGCGGAGCCCAAAAAACTAATGAAAACCGCGCCATGTGATGTCAACTTTAACAACGTTAATCCTCAGACAGGTAACATTACAGTATATGAACGGCTCCAACTAAACAACGGTGATATTAACGGCGCAATGTGTAAAATGCTGCGGTATCGTTTTTTATCAGCTGATGTTACATAACATCAATATTAAGTCACTCAGATGTTTCTCATTCAGCAGTCCCGAGACATTCAACAAAAACGTGATGCTAATGCTACTGAAACGGAATATAACTACTTAACTGTATAATACTGTATAACTTGTAATTACTGTAAAATAGGCTATATTTTAGAGAATAACTTAACTACACTGGCCTAACCTGTGCAATCTAATTCAATGCAATACAACAGCTCCAGGGGTGTCTCTAGGACTGAAGATTGGTGGGGCCCAGAGCTTCCCTTTAAAACAATTATTAATCCTGACCGCACTCAATCATTCTCAAAACAATCCTTCCAGGATTTTCCTGGCTTTTTTAAAATTGTTTTATTGATTTTTTTGCCTGATTTTGCGGTAGCTTTTTCAAAAAGTGGCAATGAAAGTTGCAATGTCTTAGCGATTTATTTTTTTGTCCGCGAAAAATTTGCGTGGATTGGTTGAATTTGCGTTAAGCGACATGCAACTTCCTTGAGGGACTGAGCAATAGATTCACTCCGAGAACACGCCGGTACGGTACGGTACATTTCAGTACGACGACAATCATTAATTTGGACGCATAATTTCCTGCATTTAAATCAGCCTTATTCAGAATTGCACACAGACGTTTCAAATGGTCTTTTATTTTATTTAAACAAAACGATTATGAAGTGCAAGTTAAATCACTTGATGTGTGGAAAAGGTAGCGCAGACGTTTCAGAGCAGTTTGTCTTTCATAAAGCATTGGCCTATTTTTGAGTAGCCTAAATAATTTTTCTGATCTGAATTTAGCCCATTATTTAGTCGTCAATAGATCGCATGCAGAGAGACACCGTAACTTTGATTGCCAGAGGATTATTGTCATAATCGGAAAACGTGTTAATAACGGAAAATAACTGAGTACAAGCCAGGAATAATCATTGACGTAAAGCCATGGTCCAGGCCACACGAATTATCAGTTTTAGAGACGCCACTGAACAGCTCTAAATTCTACATTTATGAAGCTCATACATTTTTTGGCAAGAGGGTGAAATTCTGCTTTTTGTTTATTACTGAGTGATGGAGGTATATTAGGGTCCATTATATTGAATGGCGTTCCTAATATTTTGTCCACTCCATTAACATACATGAGGTGGGCAAAATATTAGAAACACCATTCAATGTAATGCACCCAAGTACACCACCACCACTTAGTATAACCTGAGTAATAATCAAAGTGGAATTATCACTTTTTTTGACAATGTCAACAAAAACTGAAAATGTATGAACTTCAAAAAAAAGCAGAATTTATAGCAGAGCTGTTGTATTGGATTGAATTTTATTGCACAGGTGTTCCTAATGAAGTTGCAGGTGACTGTAGTTCAGAGAATAAAACTACTCAGTAATTGTAGTAATAGTAAATAACTAATTAACATATAATATAGTTCACAGAATACCGTAAATTGAAGGAAAGTGACAGAATACAATCTGCAGTAAGAATAGGACAAGGTGCGACCTATAGTCCCCCCCAACAAAGTAAAATCCTCCCATATATGAAGCATTTAAGGGGGGGAATCCCCCCTATTTTGAAAAATAAATTTCAGGCCCTGGCATAAGGAGAACTAAAATTCGATTGGCTAATGTTGGCCCTGTTGTCTCATTTATCAATTTGTTCTTAAATATTTTCATAGCAACCCTGACTAACATGAAGCATGCAGAATTTCAAGTTGATCGGAGAAATGGCTTTGGAGTAATGACCGTTTGTTTGCTATAACGCCACCTATGGACACATGCCAAATTTGGTGTGTCTCAATGACCTTGCTTGTGGATGACAGAATTCATGTTTGGTGAGGACTGGTCAGTGCTATGAGGATTTACAGCTCATTATATCCATAGAGGCCATGCCCTCAAAATAAATTGGCTTACTGTGGATTAAGTTGTAACTCAGTTTTCCATAACAGGATATTAGCCTTGGAATGTACAAGAAATAAGTAGTAGTTAAGATTCTATGATTGATAGAAAAATCAGTTGGTATTTCTGGACTTGCCCTTTCGTGGTTTAAGTGTGATCCGTCTGATATAGATCTCAGTTTATCCAGCTAAATTACAAGTTTTCAGAATATTCCAAGGTAATCTTTGGAATACCACAAGGATCTATTCTGGGGCCTTTGTTTTTTTCTTTATACATGCTTCCCCTTGGAAATATTGTAAGCAGGCATGATGTTAAGTACCATAGCTATGCAGAGAACACGCAGCTCTATATATCATTTAAGCCCGGTGAAAACGATCAGGTAACTAGATTAGAGATGTGCCTTAAACCTGTTAAAGCATGGATGACACAAAATTTTCTTTCACTTAATCCAGATAATTTTGACCGAAATATTGGTCATAGGACACAAATCTCCTAGAGACTCATTGTGTGCTTGCAGCAAGGCAAGCAACACATTGTTCTTCTTAAGTCCATTTCTTTATTTATTCTTTTTCCACCCACACACTTTTTTGTTCCGTATCAACTGCCCAAGTGTTCGCGATAGACAAGCGGTTCAAATGCCGAAACGTTCGGCCGGACCATGTCTCTGGGCCTTGTATAAACGGTTGCAAACACCTTTTTTATTCTTTTGGAATCCCTCTTTTTCATCCCTTTTTCGCTCCATTAAAAATGCATGGTGGAGTTCTGCCATTATGACATCACAGAATGCTGGCCCACTCTAGGCTCAGAGGGCAGCCTCAACACCACAACAAGTATATAGACAAATTTTTGAAATCTTTCCCTCGGCTACAATTTCTAATGTACACAAATTTTACATCAAAACGTAGGAAAATTTGTGCAGGCCTAAAAAATGTCACTTTGGAAGAAAACAGACAAAGAATTGAGACTCTAGGCGCCCCCAAGCAACAAGAGCGCCGACCCACTGCCCCATAGGCAGCCATTATAACAGGAGCAGAAAAGTTTGGGAAGAAGGTTGAAAAACACCTCTTTTGAAATCGCCATCCTGACCACATACTTGACACTACAAGAAAAAAAAAATACATAGGGAGGCTCAGCAGAGCCTCCTCTCGCGCAAATGTTTTTATTTTCACCATGGGACCTACGGTCTGCCAGAAAATGGTAGTAGTTTGGACAGTGTCACTGAAGATTTTTTGCCTAACTTTCTGTCTCACAGCACCTGTGAGATCATCATAGCAAGCACACAGGGGTGTGCTGCTGCGTCAGACTCATGCACACACACAGACACACACATCTGTCTGTGTTTCTCACTGGTAAAAACACAGCGTCAGCGATTAAACAGGCCAGTATAGACAAATTTCAGAGCGGGAAGTGCTCTGAAATTTGTCCTTTAAACAATGTCAGATAATACCTGTGTGTGTGTGTGTGTGTGAGAGACAGACAGACAGACAGACAGACTACCTACCTACACTCTGCCCGACTGCCACTCTAGTGTGTGTGTGTGTGTGTGAGAGACATTGCTTTTAACTTTAGCATTAACATTTTAGCAAGCACACTCTCCAGGTTCGTCCTGACGAAACGCAGTTCTAGTTCATGAAGTTCTCTCTCAATTTGGATGGCCTCTCTGTTTCTGCCAAAACTATTTGTTAGAAACCTTAATGTCACTCTAGATTCAAAACTCTCTCTCCAGGCTGATATCAACAATAATACACAAGTGGCTTTTTTCCATCTTAAAAACACATCTAAACTCAGAAAAATGTTGTCCCTTCCAGACACAAAAAAAATGGTTCATGCATTTGTCTCCTCAACGACTGGACTACTGTAACGTCTTACTGTCTGGTTGCACTAGCTCTGCATTGAAACACCTTCAATTAGTGCAGAATGCTGCCACAAGGGTTCTGATTAGGACTAAGAAATATGATCACATTAGCCCAGCCCTCAAATATCTTCAGTGGTTGCCTGGAAAATTTTGAAATGAATATAAAATACTACTGCTAACTTATAAAGCTTTAAACGACTTGGCCCCAGATTATCTTCGCAGTGTTCTCGTACCTTACTCTCTGCCAAGGTAACTTCTCTCACAAGGTGCTGAATACATGAAAATTCCAAATATATCCAGAGTTACAATTGGAGGCAGAGCATTCTCTTATAAAGCAGCAATTTTTTTGGAACAATCTCGCGAGACAAATTCGGGCTTCAGACAAACTCTGTCTTCAAGAGCAGGCTGAAAACATACCGTTTTAGTCAAGCCTATTCTTAAGTAATATATCATTTGTTATGTATATTTATTTTGTTCTGGTGAGACTGACTACAGCCTAGTTTTTTGGTAGGTTCAGATGGTATTGGAAGCCAGTATTAAGTAAATCCACATGGAACCAGTGGCGCTGAGCATTCATTAACAGTGCCAGTGGGGCTTGCTTCAGCCGTAGTCACCGGTGAGGTCCATATGGTATTGGTGATAGTGTTAAGTCAATCCTTGTGGAACCAGTGGCACTGGGCATGTATTAACAGTGCCAGTGGGGCTAGCCACAGCCTTAGTCACTGGAAAGGTCAACATGGTACTTGTGGTGGCTGGTGTTAAGTAATTCCTTGTGATCTTGGTATACTATTCAAAAAAAGTAGGGGATATTTTATTTTGAGATCAAAATTTTCACATATACAAAGGGATACGAAACCATGTTGTATAGTTCCTTACTGAGGAAGCATTTCCAAAGAAATTCATCACCCAAACACATCAATGACACTCTCACGATCTGCACGGGATGCTATTGATGATCAAGGGGGGGTTAAGCCACAAATTTGCATGACTCTGAATTGGAAGGTTAGAGCCACTGTAAAGGAAGATTTTGAAGAGAAAGCATCAGATTATCAGTGGTTGAAGTCGTTAATTAAACAGAGACCATGCGCCGTCTAACACAGGAGGAGAGGTTACGTGCCCTTGGCATGCTACAGGTTAGCACAAGACAGGTCGTTGTGGCAAGGGCAATGAATGTTTCCCAGTCTGTCATCAGCAGATTATGGTCCAGACATTGTGCTACAGGGTCTGTTCAGGATAGACCACGATCCGGTCGACCAAGGGCAACAACTCAGGCTCAGGACAGATTCATCCGCACTATTGTCTTGAGAAATCGTATGGTAACAGCAAATCAGATAAGGTCTCAACTTCAAAGGATACTGGCTTGGTAGTGAGTGGCCAGACCATCAGGAATCGCCTGCACAGATTTCACTTACACGCCCGACGTCCTCGTGTCATTCCCTGTTTGAGGGATCGTCACATTAGGGCCAGACTCCAATGGTGTCGCCATCATCAACGCTGGGATAATCGCCCATGGAACAACGTAATGTTCTCAGATGAGTCGAGGTTCACTGTGGACTTCTTGACAGACGAGGAGGGTTTGGCGCCGACGTAACGAACGTTTCCATGACGTTAACGTCATTAGACATGATCCATATGGGGTGTATCTGTAATGGTGTGGGGAGGCATCACTGCTGCCGCAGAACAGACTTGCATGTTGTTGCTGGACGTGTCAGGGCAGTACTACATCGACAACATCTTGGCACCCCATGTTGTGCCGTTTGCACGCCGTTATGGCCGCCGTTTCATTTTCCAAGATGACAATGCCAGATGTCATAGGGCCAGGATCGTTACAGATTACCTCCAGCAGCAGAATATCACCACATTACCATGGCCAGCACTCAGTCCGGACCTTTCCCCCATCGAGCATGTCTGGGACATGCTTGGACAGCGGCTACGCCAACGTCAACAACCTCCTGCCAATGTCCAAGAACTTGCTGCAGCATTGCAACAGGAATGGAATAACGTTCCCAAAATGACCTGGGACGCCTCGTTAGGAGTATGCCACGCCGAATTCGAGCTTGTCTAGCCAACCGAGGGGTTTTACCCGCTACTGACTCTGTTTCACAATGGTGGTAAATTTGCTGTGTGACCCTGTGTTTGTGTCGACCCTTATTCTGGAGAATCTGTCCTTTACTGACTGTACACAGGGTTTCGAATAAATTGACAAATGTTTCCTTAATGTTTTTATGTCATTTGTTTCCTTCCTGACCTCATGATCTGCATTTCATGGTACTTGTAAATCCAATATCCCCTACTTTTTTTGAATAGTATATAATGCCACCCTGACACTTGCACAATTTTTGTCCCCGCAATGCGTTGTGGCAATGATTAAAGTCCTCGGAAACGAGCGTGAGGAGTGTGTGAAGGGTGCGGGGGTGTGTGCCATGTCGTAGCCAAGCCACCTTTTATGGCTTCATTGCCCACAAGCTGTTCTGGTTTAAGCTGGCCTGATTAACAATCAAACAATTTATTGACTGAGTGACCAAGACCAATACATGACCTATAATAATAAATGTTAATGAAAAAGTGATTGTCTATTGCCTACATTTATATAATTGATTTGGTATTGTAAGGATGGCAGTACAAATGCAAAAATCCAAAACTTTCACTGACTTTGCAGCATTTATTTTCGCCATTCTTACAATTTTCGCGCAGCTGTGCAATGTGCCTTACAACTATAGACTGTACAAAAAGATGGACAAAGCATCCGTGACGTCACCCTTTGGTTTCAGCATACCATTTAGAAGCTGTTTTGGCATTTGGACAACTATAGACTGTACAAAAGCAAAGCATCCGTGACGCTACCCTTTGGTTTCATTTAGGAAGCCTGTCATTTTGATTTGAACAGCGCCATTTTGTCATTTTGAAACCGGATGTGATTCCTATTGGACAAGAGCGTAAATTGAAGATCCACGGAGGAGCGAGGGGTGGATCTACGGGTGGATCTGAGGATAGCCACGCGCCCTGTTGGCGCAGCACTCCCCCCATTCGCCGTGCCTGCGCCTGGTCAACAAATTTAGAGCTCAGATTGTTCAGGCAACTATTCTCTCTAGAATAGATTATGAAGATGTAATTTATATGCACTCTGCTCCCTCCTTGCTGAAGTCACTAGATGCAGTATACCACGCTGCTTTAAAGTTCATAACTGGAGATGGCTTCCGAACACAGCACTGTACTCTTTATTCTAAGGTTGGTTGGTCTTCGTTGGCCATGAGGAGGGAGCAACATTGTTGCCTTTTTATATACAAGGCATTGTTAGGTAAACTGCCTAGATATTTGACCAGTTTGCTTAACTTGAGAAGGGGGGAATATTGTCTGCGCACTCTTGACTTTTTGGTTTTAGATGTCTAAAGGGTGCATACTGAACTGGGTAAAACTGCTTTCATGTATTATGCTCCACAGAAATGGAATAGGCTTCAACAGTTTTTAAAGTTGGAAAGTCTTATTTCAATTGATTGTTTTAAATGTCTTTTATTGGCTGCCACGAAGCTGGAATGTACATGTGTAATGTAGTCATTGTTTTTATTTATTGTTCTTGGTTGTTTTCTGTTGTTCACAACTGGTCTCCGTTAAAAAAAGCTTGCTCTCAATCGGACCCCCAGTATAAATACAACCCCAATTTCGAAATAGTTGGGACAAAGTGTAAATTGTGAATAAAATCAAAACGCAATGACTTTCAAATCACACCAGCTAGTATTTTATTCACAATACTGTAGAACAGAGATAACATATCAAATGTTGAAAGTGAGAATTTTACAATTTTATCAATAACATAAGTTCATTTCAAATTTGATGGCTGCTACAGGTCTCAAAAAAGTTGGGACAGGGGCCTGTTTACCATGGTGTAGCATCCCCTCTTCTTTTTAACACAGAGTAGAGGCATCTGGGCATTGAATTTGACAATACAAGTTTCTTGAGACTTAATGCCATTGGAATTTGATCCCACTCTGCTTTTTAATAGCTGCAGGCTTCCTGCTGAAATATGCTTTTGTAATAGCTGGAGAGTTTTGGGTCCTGCTTACACAAGACCTCCCCTGGAATAGATGTCGCCTTTGTTTAAAACCTTTATATATCTCAGCATTCATGGTGCTTTTAAAACATGTTCTCATATGCACTAATGCATCCCATACCATCAGAGATGAAAGATCAGGACTGCCCGGAGGCAGGCCAGTTCAAACAAGAATGTCAAAAACCTTTGGACTCTCCTCTACTTTTGTAATAGCTGCAGTGTGTAGTTTTATGCTGTCCTGCTGAAATGGCCCACAGAATGGAACGCTCGGCGAGGACACGATTCTGGTTTCCAAATAAGAATGTCAAATGCTCTGACAATAGCTTTACCTTTTTCCATGCAGTATGATAGTGGTTTGGATGGCATTGTGTTTACCTGCTGAAATATGGCCCAAAGATCAATGACAGAATCATGCCAGTGTGTAGTTTTGAGGGCCCAAAGTCCTGCTCCAGTAAATACACACAGAGATTTTCCAGTTTCTCTGAATCTTTTGATGATGTTTTGCTCTGTCTGATGAGACCTTCAAAGTCTTTGCAATTTGACATTGATTGTTTTAAAGTATTCCAAACACAAGCTTTCATATTGGAGAGCCTCTCTTCAGCATTCACATCCCTTATATAGCCAATCATTTCCAAATGCCATGCAATTACTTGTGTTCTTTCAGCATTCATACATTAATTGCACTTTTCAGCCCTTTTTTTTCCAGTGTCCTAACTTTTTTTTGAGACCCCAAAAAATTTTACCATCATTTTGTCAATAAAAATGAAAATGTCTCAGTTTCAACATTTGAAAATGTTATCTATGTTCTATTGTAAATAACTATTGGCTAATGTGATCTGAAAAGTCTTTGCATTTTGATTTTATTCAGGAGACACTTCGTCCCAACTATTTCAGAATTGGGGTTGTGGGGCGCTCTGGTGGCTTCGGTCTAAAAAGAATGTCACCATAAAGGCGTCCTTCCCCGCAGGACCTGGGTTCGATTCCTGCTCAGGTCCATTTTAAATTGTCTTCCCCCATTCTTCTCCCCAACCTTCCTGTCTCTACACTATAACTGTTTTCCCAAAAATAATCAAAAAAAAAAAAAAAGAATTGGGGTTGTAAATTCATTCAATCATTTTCTATACCCGATTCCTCACTAGGGTCAACAATGAAGCCTATCCCAGCTTATGGGCAAAAAAGGGACCCACCCTTTGCCAATCCATCGCAGGGTGCACACACCATTCACAGACCATTCACTCTCACATCATACCTATGGGCAATTTAGTGTTTACAATGAACCTAACATGCATGTCTTTTGATCTGGGAGGAAACCGGAGTACCTGGAGAAAACCCACGCGACCACGGGGAGAGCATGCAACCCACACAGAAAGGCCACATTCAACCCACAACCTTCTTGCTGTGAGGCAGCAATGCTAACCACTGCGCTTATCGTGCCACCCGCGCGGGTTGTAAATAAATAAATAAATAAACATCACCATAGTCGACATCAAAAATGTTTTGGCCTTGAATAAGTTTTTTCCCTTCCAGTCTGAATCTTTTTGACAAACGAAAAACAGCTTTTGTTTCAATAAAAGAATCATTGTTTTAGTTTTACCTCAACTTTTTGTTAGATAGGTTGGAGAGCAATATGATGATGAAAAGACAGTTTTCATCTAGGAGGAAACCCAAGTGTCCTAATTTATATGTTGATTTTATATCAGCTCATTTTTTCAAAAAAATGTAAAATGTCTCCAGTTCAACATTTGATTCAATCATGTTCTCATTATTCAGAGTTAAAATCTGATAAAGGCGTCTTTGATTTCCCTTTTGACCTTGAGTAGAACATCATTTTGGTCCTGTTTGCATTAAGTACAAAAGTCTTAATTCCTACATAAATTCTGCTGAACTACGTTAAAAAAAAAAAAAAAATCACCATAACATTCATTCTTTGTAGTTTATTCCTCACTAGGAAACAGCAACTCGGAACTGCACCTCTCACTAAAGAAGATAAAGTAGTATATATAATTGTATCGTCAGCATAAAACCTAACAACCATGAACTTTGCATCAGTAACATTTTTACATAAATTATTGATATAAATAATAAATAAAATGGGACCCAATATAGAGCCTTTATTTTTGGACACCATTCTTTATATTTAAAAAGTTGAAGACAAACCATCAACTTGAACACACTGTGTTCTACCACTCAAATCTGTAGTTTTCACACCATTTAACAGATTTTGGAGAAAACCCTATATTAGTGAGCCTCTGTAAGATAATTAAATGGTCAAAAGTATCAAAAGCCCAAGATAAATCTAAGAAAAGTGCAACACAGTGTTTTTTGGAGTCAATGGCAGTTATGATATCATTTAAGACCTTCATTGTAACAGTGACTGTACTATGTTTTTTCCTAAACTCAGACTGCATATCATTTAGAATGCCATTTTTAAATAAAAAATCCTTTATTTGAGAGCTAATAAGCCCTTCCAGTATCTTGGCTAAAACTGAAAGTTTGGAAATAGGCCAATAATATTTCGGGGTGGATGGATCTCCACCTTAAGCACTGGAGTAAATCAGCCGATTTCCAGATCTTAGGTATTTGCCCACTTTCTAGAGTCATGTTGAAAATATGTGATAATGGCTCAGCGATGATCTCCACAGCAAATTGTAAAAAGTATGGATCTAAACCATCAGGACCAGCTGATTTCTTAGTACTTATTTTCTTTAAAGCATCACATACTTCAATTACTTCTATAGGACTGAAATTAAAATCAAAATCAAAAGGCATCTTTTCTTCATTATAAGAAGAATTTTGTTGAAGATGTGTTTCATTTTCAAAAATAGGCCAGCAGAGATAAAGTGCTGATTTAGAGCATTTAACATACCCATTTTATCAGTTATAATTTCAGTTCCCAACTTTAGTGACAGTGGTAAGTCAGTGCTATTACCAGAGCCTGATGACAACTCCTGAATAACCTTCCAGAATTTAGAAGGATCATTTAGTCTATCTGCCATTTCTTTAACATAATAATCTGATTTAGCTTTGCGAATCAAAGAAATACATCTGTTCCTTAGATGCCTAAAATGTGTCCAGTCAGACTGACATTTGGTCTTTCTTGCTGTTGCCCATGACATATTACGCTCATGAATTGTATCAGTTTGTCTGAAAACCATGGGTTGTCTCGACCTTTAACCTTAAATTTTCTCATAGGAGCATGCTGGTCTACAACCTCTAAAAATACTGATTTAAAATATGAAAATGCAATTTCAGGGTCTGGGATCAAATATAACTTATCCCAGTCACATAAATGAAGATCGAGTAGAAACGCTTGCTCACTAAAATATTTAAAATGTCTTTTAACTAAAATACGTGGTCGTTGTTTAGGGAGCTTTGTGTCCCTAACCGCAGCAATGACACAGTGATCGCTGACATCATTTGCAAATACAGCAGTGGCCTTGAACTTGTGCGGAGCATTTGTTAAAATTAGGTTCAGTAGCGTAGACTTGTCAGGCTGTCTGGGATTTGGCCTCATCAGTGAATCTATAATTTGAGTGAGGTGGGCTGAGTCACAGAAGCATTTCAGGGGATCAGACCCAGAGGACAACCAGTCCCAGTCCTTCGGTGCAGTGGGGGGTCTACAACATCTTGCAACCGTCAAAACACAGCCTTTAGAAAGTTGCACTTTCAATACTAGCAACTCATACTGTTTTGGCACCGACTTGGATAAAAGGGCTGTTACCTGATGCGTGGTTTTTACATATATCGCAACTCTCCACCTTTAGCGTGGCGATCAGTGCAAAAAATGTTATACCCAATCATATTAACATGGCTATCAGGAATAGAATTACTTAGCCATGTCTCCTATAAGACCATAATATCTACGTCAGTAGTCTTTGCCCAAATTCTAACCAAATCAAATCAAATCAATAATAATAATTGGCATCCTTCATTTAGTACTTAGTGCAACCATCTCTGACAAGGATAACAGCATGGAGTCCTTTTCCTGCAATTTTTGGAATGTTTAAGGCACATATTTGGGGGGATTTTGGACGATTCCTCAAAGCAGATCCTTTCAAGACCCTTCACATTCCTCGGTTTGCGGTATCAACTGCCCTCTTCAACTCAGCGCACAGATTTGCTCTTGCCTTGAGGTCTGACAACTGAGATGGCCATTGCAGAATGTTGATTTTGTTGTCATAGAACCATTTCTTGTGGATCTTGAGGCATGCTTTGGGTCGTTGCCTTGTTGGAAAGTCTACCAATGGCTAAGTCCCAGCCTTCTGGTGGAGACAACCAGATTGTCGGCCAATATATCCTGAAACTTGGTTAAATTCATTATGCCATTAAGCTTAACTAGTGCCCCTGGACCTCTTGAATTAAAACAGCCCCAAAACATGACTGACCCACCATCATATTTCACCGTGGGTAAGAGGTGCTTCTCCTTGTATGCATCTCTCTTTCGAACGTCAAACGTCCCGGTGCTATATCTGACCGAAATGTGGAATTTTGGTCTCATGTGACCAAAGCACCTTGTTCTAGTCATAATTCAAATGACGTCTCATAAAGTCTAAGCCTGCTACTGCGTCATCTGGTCAGAAAAACCTTTCTTCTGGCGCCCTTTCCAAAGAGCCTGCGGTTGTGGAGGTAAATGATTTTGGTTGGCTCCATTATAACATTCATATCGAACTGTACTTCACATGTTATTTAGAGTTTCTCGGTCTTTTTTTAAATTATTTTTTTAAAAGTATATTTTGTGCATTGCCAATCAGGGGTGCCAGCAATTTTTGAGCCCACTGTATGATGATGAAAGGCATTCAAATCGACTGTTTCTTTGGAACCCTACTCCCTGCTGCCCTTCAGAGTTTTCATTACGAATGGAAGTGATTTTACTGAGAGTACGGTGTAAGGATTAACCCAATGGATTGAAATGCAGCCTTGGACTCTTTGACCTTGTTATGACTTGAAAATCACAACAAAGAAAACCAGCAATGGCAAAAGATTTTGGAATAGTACCTGCTTCTATTTTCTTCATTTCCAATTTGTACTGCATCGTTTTTCCTTCTAGTTCTAGTTGTTTCTCTAATCTTTTTTCTTCCAGTTCTTTCTCCCTCTCCAACGTTCTTTCTTCCAGTTCTCTCAGGTGTAGCTGAAATTCAAGTCTTCGCAGCTCTGTTGCAGGCACTTCCACATCTTTAATCAATTCTGCTGCTTCCTCCCCGAAGATATCTTCATCGATGAAATGTTGCCTCAAAATGTTCAATATTTCTTGTTTCTTCATTGATGATTTCACATCAGATAATCCAAGGGTTGAGGCTATTTGCTGCAAGTCCTTCTTCTTTGCCAGCACAATTGATTCCTGGGTTGAAGTTTTCAAAAAACTTTCAACATCAAAAGTCATGATTGCTGGTTTTTTCAAATAGTCACAAGATTTAAAATAATAGATCAGCTTTAATCTTTGGTGAATCCAGTCGTTGATCCAATGAATGGTTTATCTCGGTGGAACCTCCAATTTGTTATGACTTGAAAATCACAACAAAGAAAACCAGCAATGACAACTTAAACAAATTTATTCTTTTTAGAATAATTTATTCTGATTAGAAAAAAAAAAAACTTCTTCAAATAATCCACTGTAATCTTATAATAACATTCTAATGCCACTATGTAACTCTGATGCCAAACAAAAACTCTGCTGCTCCTACTGACCAAAATCACAGCATTTATATAGACTAGCAACATTCTGGAAAGATCTACAGGATTCCTGGGTAATCCCGCCCCCTCCAGGCAGAAGATGCCAGAAGCTTCGAGAAAGCACTAGTCTATTACAAAGAAGTGATATTACATCAGATCATGTTTTGCTACAGACACACCACCAGAGGGTGCTGATAAACAAAATAAATAGCTGACCAGCAAGGCAGCAAAAACAGCATTTAAAAAATCTCCATTTACAAATGATATACAGTGCTTTACATAAAATACTCATACATAACAACCTTAATAGCCTAATAGCTGTTTATGCTGTCTTTACTCTTGTCTGCGCTTGGGTCCTTTCATCGCCCTGCCAGTATTAACAGGCACGGCGCCAAGATTTTATCTCTCCTGGTGCTAAGGGGGCTTAACCAAAACTTGGGGTGCTAAAAAAACAGTTGATTTTTGTGACTTTAGAGTTATTTTTAATATTTTATTAGGCAGCTCTTGTTTTTTCAATAAAGGCAGATAATGGTGTATACAGCACATTCGATATAAATGTAGTTTTTGATTGAATTTGCCCAAAGAATATTCAACAAAATGGTAATAAGCCGAATACAAGAGACCACAAGGCAAAAACGTCTTTCACATGCAAAGGTGAAAGACTTCAGCGTCGGACAGCACCATCTGAGCCACAGTTAATAACACCTCAATACTTCCAAAATGTGAAACAAGTGCATATTTCACATGCAACATCAGAAAACCGTCATAACATCACAACATCAGAAATAAAATTAATTATCCCCAAAGTGTAGCCACAACGGGTAGAGCAGTGCATTCAGCCCATGTCTGTTAACGGTACACACACTTTTAGAATAAACTGCTTAGCTATCATCACAACCTTAGCGATTATTTTTATTCCAAAATTGGCTGCCATTGCATATTTATGCTCACAGCTAGCATTGTGGGTCTTGAACAAACTTGTGGCCTTTTTCCAGTTCTGGAAGCCATCGTGGGTAAATGCCACCTTCTCTCCATGGCTCCCTGGACGTTGAAACTGGCGGCATGCAAAGCAGAAAACACAATCCTTTGAAATAGAATATTCCAGCCATTCGTAATCTTCATTCCATTTCCTATTGAAATAGCGATCCACCTGTCCAACTTTTGTGGCAGGATAACGCCGCTGCAGAGAGCGCCTCGGTTCTTCAACAGGTGACTGTGGAGCAGCTAGCTGCAACAAATGCCTCTGGTGTGCTTCCCTCATCTCGTGGCTCCCGAGTTTCTCTCTTCCACTTTACATTTTTATTTCTCTCTTCTTCCTTGCCCCAGTCGGAGATGGGGCCTGGGTCTGGATTTTCATTTTCTAGCCGCATTGTTTTCTATATCAGAAAACGGTCCATCACAAAGCAGCGAGATGGGTGTAAAGTTAGCCTAACGTAGCCTGACGTGCCGTGCAAGTGCAGACAGTAGCCCCCCCCCCTCCCAGACACACACACACAAACGGCACGGCACGACCACGCAACCAACAATCGGACTGGGAACAGAATGGTGAGTTAGTAACTTTTACATATTCCTTTATGCAAATAAAGTCACTCATTAATGTATTAATTAATTTAAACATGCTTGAGGGGGCTTAACTGGGGCTATGTAGATTTTTGACAAGGCTATAGCGCCGTGCCCGAGTATTAAACATGTCTAGCATTTGAGGGCCAAGGTCTTGCCAGAATGTAAGATAAAATTCAAGTGGAATTCCATCCAATTCAAGCAATTTGCCTTTTCCATTTGTTTGTCTCATTGAAATAATTAATCGCAATGTGTTTTTAGTATTTAAAGTATTTATCTCATCAACTTTACCTCAATGACCAGGCAAGGTTCATCACGTTAAGAGAGAATTAATCATTTTATGTTTTCCTTTGATATAATGTTTTGCTTTAAAATAATTTGAATTTTGGAATTCTAAAAGAAAAATCACAGGTTGTGACATCATGTCCAGGAAAAATTGTGGCTTGTAAACAGACAGCAAGAACTGGTACCAAAGTATGAATGGGTCAGTGGAAGAACTGGACATGCACGGCCCAAATATGGGCCAAAAAGTTGTAAATAGAAAAAGGCATATACAAATCCATTCAAAGACTGTATTTTACATAACAGTCTGCATTTAGGAGGGTAGATCCCAGTGCAGCCTTGGAAGCCAATCCCACAACAATGCTAAGTAGCCCTTCATGTTTAGCCTGATACTTTGCCCTGTGAAATCACTTTATGATCAAAATGGCTGTGCATTCCATGAAGAATGAAAGCCCTAAGTTCATATTCCTGTTTATTTTGCAAAATCCCACGGAAATGCACCAGAGGTGAAGACATAGTTTTCTGATCTACAACCCCATTTTCGAAAAAGTTGGGATGCTGTGTAAAATGAAAATAAAAATGAGATGCATTGCCAGGCATGGCAAATCCAGCCCCTATCACATATTTTAGCTGTTGAATGAGTTCATCCACTTTTTTCAGATACATGTGTGCGTGAGTTTGACCTTTTAAGGTAACGGAGGGTAAAAGGGGGAGGGCAAGGATATTTTCATCGCCTTGGTTTGTGCATTTATTCATTTGTTCAGTAGCAAGATTACAAGAAAACCAAAGTGTCAATTTATATCAAATTTGATCTTTTCAGTGACTTTGGACCATAACCTTAACCCAATTCATTCCAAAATGTACTGGGATCTATTCTGGGCCATGGCCCAACTTTTAGCCAAATTTGCTATTTCTTGAGGGTGTGATTTTCCCGAAATCTAGCGAACAAACAAATAAATAAATGCACAAACCAAGGCCCCACCCCACCCCTCACCCAACCCCTTCGGGCATTGGGCAGGATGACAATGCAATGATTTGTACATAATTTAAACTCTATATTTAATTGAAACTATCCTAATGATAACATATCAGATGTTGAAATCAAGATTTTTTTAAGTACCAGCTCATTTTTGATTTAATGCCATTAACTTGTTTCAAACAAGTTTGGATGGGGCCACAAAAGATGGGAATAGCAGTATGATGCTAAAAAATACACAGAGTGGAACATCTTATGGCTTATTTGGGTAATTGGCAACAGGTCAGTTACATGATTGGCTATAAAACGTGCATCCCAGGCTGAGTCATTCAGAAGTAAAGATGGCAAAGGCTTAACTACTCTGAAATCCTGTGAATAATTATTCATGAATAACATGTCTCATTGTAAAATTGCAAAGAATTTGGGGATTACATCATCTACGCAGCATAAAATCATTAAAAGATTCAGAGAATCTGGAGAAATCTCAGAACATAAGGGACAAGGCTAAAAATCAATACTGAATGACCGTGATCTTCAGGCCCTCAAGCAGAAATCCATTAAAAACAGACTAAATTCAGTTGTGGATATCACTGCTTGGGCTCAGACACACTGCTGAAAACCACGGTCAGTGATCGCAGTTTGTTGCAGCATTGACAAATGCAAGTTAAAACTCCACCATGTAAGGAGAAAACCATACTTAAGACACTTCGGCCTTGCCATTATATGAAACAGATTGGAATCACCACGAAGGTGCAGAAGAATACCTGACGGAAAGCCTGCAGGTCACAATGAACTAATTTGAAAAAACATACTTACAACATACAGCCTCAATTCCGGAATAGTTGGGACGAAGTGTAAATTGTGAATAAAATCAAAATGCAATGACTTTCAGATCACATGTGCCAATATGTTATTTACAATAGAACATAGATATTATTTCAAATGTTGAAACTGAGACATATTACATTTTTTATCCACAAAATGAGCTTATGTCAAATTTTCTGGCTCCAACAGGTCTCAAAAAAGTTGGGACACAGGCAAAAAAGGGCTGAAAAAGCATTTAAAGGAAAAGTGAAGGGATTTTGAATGTGGTGATACAATGAAAAAACTACGTCAGAGGAGTGTAAAATATGCATCAAAATTTTTTTTACAATTTGTTTCAACTGAGTAATAAACACACAAATGTTGCTCCAACTGTTGTTCTCCAAAGTCGCCATATTTGCTGCCTGTCACCCAAGCGGTGACGTCACGTCACTTAAGCACTCTCTTGTAGCAAAGGTCTATCACCGCTTACAACAACTTACAATCATGTCTGTCATTGCAGGGATACCAGTTTGAGCCCAAATGCGGCGTAGGGGACAGCAATACAAGTGAAGACAACAAAAGTGAACAGGAGTTGGAATTGGATGAGGGTCAAATGGGAAATGTCAACTGGTGCCGTTGTAACGGGTTCCCACATACCTGGCTGTCTCAGGAGAAAGAATGCCTGTACTGCCACGAGAGACAAGCCAGCAGGGAACTTGCAGCACCATCGAATATCGGTAAACATAAAGGAAAGAGTTCAGTAAGCAATCTACACTTTTTTCGGCTTGTCATTTGCTGGAACGATTTTAAATGGGGGCACAAATGTATTTTGGAGGGCTTTATTAGTTTATTAGCTAGCTAGCTAGCAGCGTGGTGTGTCATCTATAATATGCCTGCCCCGGAAGTTATTTACCATTACCATGTACAGTGGCAGGAGAAATCAAACTCTAAATTTTCTCAATTGGATGTACGCAGAAAACTGACGCTTCAAACAACGAGCCAAATTTCATTCTATATTTGTGAGGCTGAATATTGTACTCTTTCCAGAGCAACCGGTGGTTCACTTGGTAACCAAACATTCAGTGAAGCCGAAAAGAAGAACTGATTTCATTCCATTATTCATATTCGTGGAGGCTGAATATTGTAACTCTTTCCAGAGGAAAAAAGATAATGGACATGAATATGGAGAAAAGTATGTTAATTAAACCATAGTGCGTCCTGTTTATTTGTTTAAGTAAAAGTTGGCCCAGAATCTACTCCAGGAGGCTGAAATTAACCGCATGCCTCCTTAGGGCTCAATTAACCATGTATTTTTATTTGTTTAAGTAAAGTTGGCGGAATCTACTCCGTTATGTTTTATCAGTGTTTTATCGATTACAATCAACAGTCTTAATATTGCTGCAGTTGATGGTACAGTCAGCCGCAAAAATTCTGACAGCCAACGCCCCAAAAAGTAGTCATGGCTGTTGGATTACTGTAGACACTTCTGTTTAAAAATAAAATCTATGGGTGACACTGCATTACGACAAATAAAAACAGAACCTATCAGAAGCAACCACCTTCGTTCTAGCTCTATATAAATCTGTATGTCTTCCAAAGCTAAGGTGACTTTACGTCACTTCCTTTAAAGACATGTCGCTGCAACGCAATTTCATTGGTTGAATCTCGCCTGTTCCATTTTAATGGCGGCCTCCTTATTCAGCTTTAGAATGGCATGAAAAGCAAGCTTTCAATAACAATTCTGACCTTAAAAAAAGTTGTAAAAAAATTTTGATGCATATTTTACACTCCTCTGACATAGTTCTTTCATTGTATCACCACATTCAAAATCCCTTCGTGTTTCCTTTAATATATAAGAGAATCAGCTGAAAGAACATTTAGCAAGTAATTAAGTTAACTGGCATCAGGTGTGTAACATGATTGGCTATAAAAGGGATGTCTTAGAGAGACTGAGTCTCTCAGAAGTAAAGATGGCCAGAGGCTCTCCAACCTATGAAGGTTTGAGTAAAAAAAATTGTAGAATACTTTAAAAACAATATTCCTCAACGTCAAATTGCAAAGGCTTTGAAGGTTTCATCATCAACGGTGCATAACATCATCAAAAGATTCAGAGAAACTGGAAAAATCTCTGTGTGTAAGGGACCTTTATCAGGGCTGCCAACTCTCACGCATTTGGCGTGAGAAATGTGTGAGATTCATTGGCATATACACGTTCCTGGGCTGTAGTCAGCAATTATTCAATCAGTGCGTTTGAAAGAGATTCTCAGGTGGAATTGAAGTCCTTGAGCATGGAGGTTTATCAGTTTCACATGCGTAACGGTGGATTTCACCACTAGTAACACGGAAATCAATTATGACTCCTGACTTCTCATGCTTTTCTTTTCTCGGGGTTGGAAGCAATGGAATTACATAAAAACATCTTATTTCATTTTATGATATAATAATTGGTCTTATTTCATTGAAACAATTTGAACGATCGTGAAATACATGCATTGCGTTGATTGAGTAATTGCTGACTACAGCTCGGGAATGTGAATATGCCACTGAATCTCACGCATTTCTCGAGCCAAATGCCTGAGAGTTGGCAGCCCTGGTTTATTGGATGCCCATGATTTTCGGGCCCTCAGACACCACTGCATCACTCACTGGCATGATTCTGTCATCGACATTACTAAATGGGCCCAGGAATACTTCAAGAAACCACTGTCTGTAAACACAGTCCACCGTGCCATCCACAGATGCCACCTAAAACTCTATCATGCACCAAGGAAGCCATTGTTGAGCATGATCCAGAAGCACCGGCGTGTTCTGTGGGCCAAGGCTCATTTAAAATGGACTGTGGCAAAGTGTCCTGTGGTCAGACGAGTCCAAATTTGACATGCTTGTTGGAAATCATGGGCATCGTGTCCTCCGGGCTAAAGAGGAGAAAGACCAGCCCTCCTGTTATCAGCATTCAGTTCAAAAGCCAGCATCTCTGATGGTATAGGGATGCATTAGTGCATATGGTGTGGGACACTGGCATGTTTTAAAAAGCACCATGAATGCTGAAAGGTATATAAAGGTTTTAGAGCAACATGTGCTCCCCTCCAGACGACATCTATTCCAGGGAAGGCCTTGTGTATTTCAGCAGGACAATGCAAAACCACATACTGCAGCTATTACAACAGCATGGCTTCGTAGTAAAAGAGTCCGTGTGCTGAATTGGCCTCCCTGCAGTCCTGATCTTTCACCGATTGAGAACATTTGGCACATAATTAAATGAAAAGTCTGTCAAAGGAGACCCAAAACTCTCCAGCAGCTGGAAGCCTGCATTAAACAAGAGTGGGATCAAATTCCAATGGCTAAACTCAAACTTGTCTCCTCAATGCCCAGACGCCTCCACTCAGTGTTAAAAAGAAGAGGGGATGCTACACCATGGTAAACAGGCCCTTGTCCCAACTTTTCTGAGACCTGTAGCAGCCATCAAATTTGGAATGAGCTCATTTTGTGGATAAAATTGTAAAATTTCTCAGTTTCAACATTTGCTATGTTATCTCTGTTCTATTGTGAATAAAATACTGCCTGGTGTGATTTGAAAGTCATTGCCTTTTGATTTTATTCACAATTTACACTTTGTCCCAACTATTTCGGAATTGGGGTTGTAGAATATTGCCTCATTTATCCTGATAGTGGAATGTCTGTTTTGTTATAATAACGTATATTTCAGATATTACTGAGTTAGTGAGTTATACTTGTTTCTTGGAAGGCGTGGAAAGTGTTTATATAAGGTTGCGAGCTCAGAAGTGGGAACTGCTGGCTTTTCATTGCAGGGTGAATGTTCTGACCATAAAACAAGCAGTTCCTTTAATGAGTACGTGTGCTAGCTTTTGGGACTCTGAAGAAAAATGGACAAAATTCTAAACTATATCATGAAGAAAATGACATGGTTTGGTCCCGCCGGCAGAAGGCAATAAACCGTCGGGCACCGGGACCATGTACCCAAAACCAGAAGAAGGGACCCACATGCACAGGCTGAGTAAAAGTATAAAAATCTTTACTTAAATAAAAGATTAAAACAAACAGGAGAGGAATAGCGGCAATAACAACAGGGCCCTTCACACAGAATGCAGCTGCACTGCCGCTCTTACATACTCTCCACTGCACCTCCACCTCAACGAGCAACAGATGTGGCTCGTTGAGGTGGAGGTGCAGACAGCAGGAGGGACTGCAGGGCAGAACCATCACAGGAAAGGCATGTTTTGTGTTTGAAGAGGTTACTGGTGACCACTGATGTCCAACTGCACCTAAATTGATAAACTCATGCTAAATTCAACCAGAAAATCACTAATTCAAATTGAATTTCATGCATAAATAGTTGATTTGTGTTAAATAAATTATTCTTTTATGATTTGACAGTGCACCATTTTGAGGGATCTTGGAGTTCAGGGAGCCACTTGGATAGCTGTCTTATTTGACTCCTAGAGAGTAGGTAATTTAGAATGCGATGCTCAGATGAATTATACTTGTGGTCAAGCAGTTTATTATCCCAGAAATGTATAGTTTTAACCCCCAGCCATTTTTCAATTTTCAGTATTATTATTATTTTTCTTTACAACTATAATGCTGACTTTTCATGAAGATTTTTTAGGTTTGCGGCCCTTTTTCTCTACCAAAATTATTGAAATAAACTAAATATGATGGAAACAAATGCTTCAAGTGTCTTGACTCAGTTGAGCCATTCTCTTCCCCTCTGTGATGTCTTCTTTAATTATACTAAATGAACAGAGGTTCCCAGAAGTGCCACAAGGGCAATAAGTGTGGGTAAAAATAATACATAGTGCTTCTTATTTTCTAACTCCATCAGGGTCTTTATGGTCTTTAACTGCCATTTGTTTTTGGTTATCCTATCTGGAATATTTTCCAGTGAATGAAAAGTAGATTCCTGTTTAGCTAATGCAGATAACAGAGTTGCAAAAAAGCTGCATCAATTCTGAACTAACTCCGGGAGAAATAATCAGCATTTAACGCTGACTTTCGTTGAATTTTCTTAATCGCATTCCACCAGGAAAGTGTCATTTTGTTTTTGCATGCTACTAGCCGAGTAATCGGTCGAACACGTGACTTTTTCTTCAAGTTGGAATTTGGTAATTCAAATTTTGAATTTTAATGAAAAGCCCGAAAATGTTGTTCTCCTTTTTAAAAGACACATATCTTAACAATAATGTTGATTTTTAAAAACTAACATAATTTCATTAATGCAATTGAACATTACCATCAACTCGGTGGAAAAAATTCTTTTTTTGGACAAGTCGCTATGCCACTCTTTATCAGTCCATTTTTCGAATCATTACATTTTTATTTACAGGCCTTCAGATGGAATCTGGAACCTATAAGTGACAAATTTGTTATCCTATCTCCAATATTTCTTAGCAAAAAGTTGTTCTCTTTATCCCGCTTGCGGAGGTGTTAACGGTCTTACTGTTCCTCTGTATGGGGGTTGTTAGAGGGCTCTGGCTGACACAATGCCCCTGTGCGAGTCATATTACTGGCCTAATTCTTGAGTTAACGTCCAGTTATATTAATCTGTTTAAAATGATCTAAACCCCTTGAACTGCATAATATGTTTTATGTTCAAAATTCTGCAAAGAAATCCCTTCTGGACGTGAAGCTTTAATCTATGAATTATAAATACTTTTTCATGACAACTGCAACAAATTAATATTCATATCATTTTGGTCTTGTTATTCTCAGGAGAATCCATAAGTTGCCTGTAATGTTTCATTCATAGAGGAATTATGGTTCATTCCTTTTGGAAACTCCTGAAATTTGAACGGACCCTCTCAAATCTGCCATTTGTTTTGCTGTTAGTTTTGACATCCTCCCAATGTAAACCCAAAACTGGTCAGCAATTAGGTGTTTATGGCCATGCCGTGGATCAAAGGCTTTTGGCTTAAAGCAAAGAGAAAGAATCCAGTCAGGGAAGATAATTATCTGTCCCCGATAACAGACGTTTGATTGAGTAGCCATTCCCTATGCCGCAGTTAGCCAATCTATATAGATACTTGGAAGATCTTGATCCGATTTGTCCCTATTCTGAACTGTAAGTAGCCTTTTCAATGATGTAACATCGACTTTTGTTGAATTTTCTTTAGGTTGCATTCCCTCTTCTAAATTATGTGTCATGTTGTTTTTGCATGCTTGATTTAAGCTTTTAATCCTGGTGAATAAATTATTGATTTTTCTTCAAGTTGGAACTCTTAATCCAAATTTTTCTATTAAAATGAAAATCCCGACCTCACCATGTAGTTCTGGAGATTGGTTTTATTAAAAGTCAACCATATCTTAACAATTTAATTGTTGAATTTTTAAAAAACCCACATAATTTCATTAATGTTAAAATTCCCTGAAGGAACCCATACCATCACAGATCTGGGTTCGCTGTATTCAGGCCAAAAAGATGCTGTTGCAGTTGGCTTTTTAATCTAATCAACAAACCTAGGATCCACTAACAGTATAAAAACCGGCCATGGTAAGAATCATTACATTTTTATTTACAGTGCTACAGAAGGGCTCAGATGAAATTAATCTCTGATATTTATATTAATGCCTGAACATCGTGCCCCGTCCTTCGAACAGAGAAAATATATCCATTTTATTGATATCACTGAATGGATAGATCCATTGTCAATTCCTAGATAATTCCTGGTATTTACATTGCCCTGAACATCTCTGATATTTTGAATGGACAGCCATTGTCAAGTTCTTTTATTATTTATGGTATGCATAGCTATTTCTGGCATAATGCGACTTAAGAGTAAATATTACCAATAAACTTCAGTGCAATAGTGCAGTTAAGAAAAAGTGGCCAGTCATTAGAATTCTGGGATTGCAATTGGTTTGAACAAAACCCTGCAGAAACAATGGGTCCTTTGGATAGAATCTGAAAACCACTGATCTAGGCCACACTAATGCCTATAATGAGTGATTAGAGGATGTTATTTTGTTGGAGACAAATCTTAGAGTTCATGGCGTTGTGAGCAAGAGACTGCATCCAAGCAATTGGTCGCTTGAATTGATGAAATGAGTGATTCTGTGGATGCTGCTGGTGCATCATGGGAACTGAGTGCTGAGCAGAGTGGGATGGTCTCCATAATAAATAACAAAACCACCCAATAGATGCTGCTCATTACCACTAGAAGCATATCAGAGGGAAGTCTAAGTGAATTTCTAACACCAAGAATTTCTATGAATTTTTGACTTATATGACTTGTTTCGACCCTAACCGCAAGTAAGGAGCGCAGGAGAATTTTAAAACATTTCTGAGGAAAACACTTGTCTTCAGGTGAAACTGCTGCTTGCAAAAATTAGGTAATGCATTTTCATAGATTGATTTTTTTTTTTATATCAAGTTCTCATGTTATGCACATGGTAAAGTCCATTGCATCAATTTGCATGTGTGCATGCTTGACTCATAGTTATGTCCACGCATTATTTTTGATCCAGGTCCAGTAAGTTCATAATTTTATCATTAATACTTTTCTGCAAAGATGCTTTTTTATGTTGCCTCTTTCTTTTATGTTGTTTCTTTTGTCTTCCAGTCGGTGTATCCATTATACCTGGCCCTGTGCAATTGTGAATTTCAGTCTGCATATAATGAATTCAGGCTTCTGTTTTGAGTCAGTGAATACATCTTGCCCAAAGATCACCTATCCATCAGCAGTACGGATTCCTCTGTATATTTTCCTCACAACCATCATTGCTTTAACCATGTGTGGAAATCTCCTTGTCATTATTTCCATTGCTCACTTCAAACAGCTGCACACTCCAACCAACTACCTCATTCTTTCTTTAGCAGTGACTGACTTTCTTCTGGCAGTAGTTATCATGCCACCTAGCATGGTGCGCACTGTTGAGACATGCTGGTATTTAGGAGATGTGCTCTGTAAAATACATTCTAGTACAGATGTAATGCTATCAAATGTGTCCATTTTAAATCTTTCCTTAATTTCCATTGATCGATATTTTGCAGTTTGTCAGCCCCTCCATTACCAGACTAAGATCACCACATGTTCTACAATGATCATGATCCTGATCACTTGGAATCTGTCATTTATCATTGGGTTTGGAATGATATTTATGAAACTGAATATTTGGGGTGTTGAAGATTTTTACTACAATAACTTTCATTGCTTTGGAGGGTGTTTCATTTTCCAAAGCAAGACATCTGCAATTATTGCTTCAGCTATATCTTTTTACATACCAGGGTTCATTATGGTTGCCATCTATCAGAAGATCTTCCAGGTTGCTCTGAGGCAAGCCCGTGAAATTCACAGCACTGCCTGTCAGCATATACAACTTGGAAATGGCACATCTTCAAACAAAATGGAGCGAAAAGCTACAAAAACTCTAGCCATTGTTATGGGGGTATTCTTGTCATGTTGGTTACCCTTTTTCGTTTGCAACATAATTGATCCAATCATGAATTACTCTGTTCCACCAGTCTTGTTTGATATTCTTGTTTGGATTGGGTATTTAAATTCAACAAGTAATCCTATTGTTTATGCTTTCTTTTACAGTTGGTTTAGAAATGCCTTCAAAATGGTGATATTTGGCAAAATCTTTCAGGCTCATTCCTCAAGAGCAAAACTGTCCACAGAATGAAAAACGGGATCTCAATCACATATTTCTAATTCTTAGACTTTGGCTGAAAATAAAATTCATACAGCTAAAATCTTGATGACATCAAAGAAAATGAACCGGTCTATAGACTTTATTTAAGAACAGCAATCTGAAATGCATGCAAGAGATTCAACATTTAAAAGAGAAATTGTCAATGAAAGTTTTGCACTGCAGTGCAGGAGTGACCACTATGGCATCAGATCAAATTCAGCTGTGTCAGTGCTGACTGTGGCCAGAAGCCCTTTTTAGAACAGCTCATAAGTGGCTTCCCGTTGCTCAGGGACATGGGAGGGATGCAGTCTGTTGGGATTATCATTGTTGCTCAAGTGCCTCATGCTGACCAGTTACATTCTCAGCGTGGATTTTCAGTTTTCCTCTCTTCCTCCCTTCGTCCGCTATGCATGTGAGGTTTCAAACTGCAGGTGAAAATATGTGATGGATGGCAGTTGCCTGTTGTTGAAGGATAACTGCAAACTGTCTGCTCTCTCACGAGTTGGCAGCATGATCATGCTGGTACATAGTTTGCTGTTTTAACCCTTTAGATTCTGGTGGGATTGAAGATGCCAAATTTAAAAAAAAATGTAATTGTTAGTACAAATGTGAAAAAAGTTACAGTCAAAATTTTGGAATATCAGCAGCTAAGGCTTTCACTGGCAATACTCACAAATTATGTCTCAAATGGCAAAATTAAAATGAAGTTTCAAGGTCCTATGACACCCAAAATAAGAGAAAAATGCTCTTAAACTCTTCTAATTCCACCCTGACACTTGCACGATTTTTGTCCTCGTAATGCCGCGCAATGCCTCGAGGCAAAAGCGTGCCATTTTAGTGGTACGCAGCGGAGCCTTGTTTGCGCCCTGTTCGCGCACGGTACATGGATAAGTTACGCACTGTCCACGCAATGTGCAGCCAAAAATTTGAACTATGCGCGTGGGAGGGATACAGTCACTTAGGATTATCATAGGCCACGTTTACATGCAGTCAATAACCCTTTCATAACCGGAATATTAGCAATAACCCGGTTGTGCATGGCCATGTAAACACCAATAACCCTTTTGAAAAACAGGAATATGCTCATATTTCGGTTTTTAAAAACCCGAAAATGACCCCTGGGTTTCTCCTTTTCTAACCCAAATATTTGGTCATGTATACGCCTATCAGAATATCCCCATCGAAAGGAACATTAATTTGTGTTCTGTGCATGTTCTATTCGCAAGGAATCTTGGTCTTTTTTGTTTTTGGATACAGGAAGAAGAAGCGTAATTGACGCGAATTACGTCAATGACGTTCTCCGTGGGTCAAGACGTTGTCCGTGCGTCGCTGTTTTGATCGGGATATCCCAATTGATTAAAATTACCATGTATACAGGAACAACCCTGTTTGCTCACGCATGTAAATGGGTTATTCCAAATGTTTCAGAAACCAGAATATTGACCTTAACCCAAATATTGACTGCATGTAAACGTAGTCATTGTCTCTCAAGTGCTTCATGCTGACCAGTTACATTCTCAGTGTGGATTTTTAGGTTTGCTCTCTTCCTCCCTTCGTCCGCTATGCATGTGAGGTTTCAAACTGCAGGTGAAAAGATGCAGTGGATGGCAGTTGCCTGTTGTTGAAGGATAACGAGTTGGCAGCATGATCATGCTTGTATGTAGTTTGTTGTTTTAACCCTCTCGATTCTGGTGGGATTGAAGATGCCGAATAAAAAAAAAAAAAAAAAATTGGGAATTGTTAGTACAAATGTGAAAAAAGTTACAGTTAAAATTAAGGAATATCAGCAGCTAAGGCTTTCACTGGCAATACTCACAAATTATGTCTCAAATGGCAAAATGAAAATTAAGTTTGAAGGACCCATGACACCCAAAATAATTTAAAAAATTGCTCTTAAACTCTTCTAACAGTACTTTTACCACGCAAATTTGAATCTGACACTAGTTTTTCATACTTCAGTTCATTAGAAGTGTAAAATGCAAATTAAAACCTTGCTTGGGAGTGCCCCTTAAAAATTGCTAAAAGATTGCATGATCTATTTAACATCATCTCCAGAAGGATGATGCTCTGAGTAAAGTCGGGGGAAGGGGTTTGCATGCAGTACCCCACACATTCATCTCAAGCTACTTACAACCTTTTGCAGTGTTCTCCGCCGAATTCAATAAAAATCATAGCCTATTTTTGTGTATTCTTGCTGACACTTTGTGTGCCTCTCAGAGGAAACATTATCATGTCAGTCTTTGGTATAGTTGACTTGTATATTTTGCCAAAGGTGAGGCTTACTGCACATTATATTTTATTCTGGCTGACACTTTGTGTGCTTCTGAGACAAGGCTTACTGAACATTGTATTTTTGTGCACTCTTGCTGACATTTGTGAGCTTCAGAGAGGAAACATTATCATGTCAGTCTTTGGCATAGTTATTTTTTGCCAAATGTGAGGCTCTTGATTGAACATTGCATTGGTTTGTGTGTTTCTGGGAGGAAACCTCTGAGAGAAAACAACATCATCATGACAGTCTTTGGAATCAATGTTATTTCTTGTTATGAAGTTTCTTGTCTCTGTGTCTCAACTTCCTGAACCAAGCATTAGGAACTCCCAAATTTTGTTGATGATGACAAATAAAAAAATGAAAATTAGCATTTGGCTTTAAAGTTAGGATGTAACAGTGACAAAAACTTGGCTGTGTTCCACAAAATTTGCCCCTCAAAATGCAGGAAATAGTGTTTCAGAGGGTTTCAAATTTAAAAATTTTCCAGGGGAAGATTCCTGCAAACCCCCCTACAGCACTCGCGCCTCTGGCGCTCACCGCTTGGCTCTCCTCCACACCAAGTTCCCCCAAGAGCATATATATTACCAAACAAAATGGGAACTGCCCCTACACTGTGAAAAAATCCTGATGAGAACCCTGGGAAGGCAAAGGACAGTCACAGAAAGGGTTTTATGTCAAATTCCTCATTCAAACCTTTAGGAGACAAGGTATTAAGAAAATAAATCCAATAAGTTTCTCGTTGGAGGAGCCTTCTTTCGAGATCACCCCCCTTGGGATGTTTCTCAACTTTTTCAATGCCAACATAACTCAATACACTGACATTATGACCTGCTTGTTTAAAATGAGCGGCCACAGGATGGGAACATAAAACATCAATATCTTTCTATGTTTCAGAATTAAATTTCTAGGTTTCCTGTTGCGCACAAAACAGCATATATATGTATTTTTTGGCATCAGTGTCCAATCGGTTTGGTACACCTAAAGAAAGGTTTTGAAGAATGCACTTTTACTGACTCTGGTCCATGTGTTAAGTTTGCTTATGTAAAAATAAGACTGTCTACATCCTGTAACGATAATGCAGGTTAACTCTGAACCTGTTTCTGATAAAAAAACAAATTTATTTTTTTAATTTACTGAGCAAATATGCTACCAATAAGCTACTTTGCCATTAGTGATTTAAACATATAGCTTTGCGTCAAAGAGGAAGGCGAAATTATGAGATCGCATCAACTTTCCCAGTAGCTGGACTATAAAGACCTCATCAACCATTTTGCTTACATTAAGGTTTGAAGCATGGCATGCATTTGAAATGATCTTAAATACATGCCATGAGTTGAACCTTCAAGATGCTCAAATAGCCAATTTATTAAATTACACACTTCCACATAAGAAGCTTTGGCGTTTATCGCATCGTGGCAACCAGTGTGCAGTTGTGCTGACCCGCAAATGTATGCTGAAAGGTGAATGCTGGAAGGTGCAATCTTAAAATAAGTTAGGTTGCACTGCTGAAAAAAAAATACTAAAATCAGAGATGGACTTCAGAGAAAGTATTGCATTAATTAATTAATTAGTTGTTTTTTTTTTCCATCCCTACAATATCACTAGTAAGTACATTGTCAATGTAGTCCACTGGTGATCTGTATAATTTCTTAATAATCTATACTTAGCGCCATTAAAAACGCAATGGTGAGGTATGTACTGTATTTGCAGCAAATTAAAGAATCGATTGATTTTTATTGCTTTTCCAGTGAGGCACGTGTGGAAATAAAAAAAAGCATGTGGTATTGTAATCCTGACGGGCGCCAGTAATAACAAATATTGAACTTTTTGCGATGTGTACAGTGACTCTTGACTTGTTCTTATGGGTGTGGTCAATAGCCTACATAAAGCCAACAAAAAAAAAAAAAAAATGCTACCGCATTAAGAAAATGGAACGGCTTGAGAGACAGGAGAGAGAAAAAGAGCCTTTGGCATGTTACGGGCAGATCTCAGCCGCCGAGAGGTGGTGCGTCATTTGCACTGTCACCGTTCAACAATCAGTCAGCTGTCTACCTGAGAATGGAACACAGGCACTGTCACTGACCAACCCAGCTTAGGGCAGCCTCAAGTGACTATGGTAGCTCAAGAGCGCCACATCTGATTACAGCCTGTACGTGACAGATTCTGGACAACAACGCTAACTGATCATGAAACGAGGAGTCTCTTGAACCTACACAACACCATTTGTGTAATGAGTTGGTTTGACTGAGTCAAAATGCAAACGAGCTCTGTTACACAAAATTGGCATAGCGCCAGATTTATGTTTAACTCACCTCTTAGTGCTCTGTCCGATGCAATGTGAAGCGAACGCCTTCATGTCAGAGCACGAAATTACCAAATTGGGCAAAGGCAATAAATATGCTGTTTGTGATTGTAATGCCCTTCCCCTTCTTGGCATTTGTCCATCCCTGGCTACCTGCCTTTTATCCTCAATTTATGCTTAATTATCCCCTGTTCTCTCCTTACCCATGATTACACTTGGTTTTAATTAAGTTACTTCTGTCTCAGTCTATTTATATCTTGGTTTTTCCTTCAACAGGCAGGTAGCCTCACATTGTAATATTTTTATTTAGAGCACGCCCATTCTGTTCTCTAGTTTTATCTCTTATTTAGTTATATTCTTTTTGTTTTTGTTAGCACTTTCTTTATTTAATACATTTCCACGTTCCTGCACTTGGGTCCTTCCATATTATTTCACTTTCCAGGTGCCTCTATTCCATCTTGGGGCACCGGGTGTTAAAGAGATAAACAAAATTGTGCATAACATTATAGCCGCACGCGCTTCCATTTGTGATGGAGTCAAATTGTGTTTCGAGGTCAGTTTTTCATAGATGATGTTTGCAATTAGGAGATTTGGTCAAATTAGATATTGAAAGAAGTAAGTTTCTTCCATGTGTTGCTAAGTCTTCTGCTTCTTCGATAATTTATGTGCCAAATGCTTTTAGTGAGCATTTATTACCTCTGCCACTCTTTTAATTTGTCTGCCCTCTGCTGTTCATCATAAAGTATTAAAGGTTGATTATGGAATATGAGCAGAATACCGACATCTAGTGTCTCAAGACCATAGTCGCAACAACAGAAAATATTTCCAGCAGTCGGGTTGCCAGGTTCGTTGCCGAGTGTGTCAAGTGATCAGCCTGCACAAGCATATGCTTCGCCGATATTGACTCTCGTCTTTGCCCTTCTCCGGTCACTCTGCTGCTGGGACGAATAACACACCATTCGCCGGGGCTCTGAAGCAGCTGCAGCTGGACTTGCAGACTCCGCCATTTTACCCAGTGCCAGCCTAGCTGTGCTGAGCATAGAGACTGTATTTGGCAACCCGCAATGCCCCGGCCGCTATTGGCTTGTACGTTGTAAACAGGAAGTCATTGTCGAACCCGTCAAAATTTTGAAATGATTTAATTCAGGCTCAATATATTTTTTTGCGGAAAAGAAATAATTTTATTCTGCACCCCTCTAAATGCACCGTGGATGTATGATTTTTGAAAAAATATAGCTTTTAATACGCATTCTCCATAATCAACATTTAAGGCTATCCATGGTTTTGAAGAATACCTAAGATGACAACCTAAAATTATATTACTTCTCCACCACACACTGCAAAAGAATTGAATGGACCTTCAAGAGCAGTCATTAAAGTAATTAACTGAGGTTATTTTGAGGAATTTGAGTCTGAGATTATGATTCTATTCAAACTCATTTTCACTTTACCCTTGAAGAAATCAGGTCAGAAATGGAATAAAAATGTTTTGTAATGGTCTCTTGCTCTAGAATGTTCATGAGCTATTCATTATCTATTGATTTAGAAAAAAAAAAAAGTCTGACCTGATATTTCTGTCCAATACTGCTTAATGCTGCTCAATACTGCATTAAACACAAAAAAGATTAAAGTAAAATGTTTGAAATTGCCAAAAACCCTTTCTATCCAGGTGCATGTTGTGGTGACGTTAAATATGGAATGAGTTATGTGGAGATTATTCGACTCTTACCTTAAAGCTGCTGTAACTGGTAATTTTAATTGGTTGTTTTCCTAGCTTCCTGTCCCTAGCCCAAGTAAGCAGTCCCCACCCTCCAGGTTGACATTACGGTCAGAATTATTAGTGCGTGTCTTCATGCAACCGAGAGTGGTATAGCCAAAACCTGGGGGCTGCAAAACACAGCCTGGATGGTCAGACTGGGTCGAGGATCACAGGCAGCGCTTTATTTTGGCATAATTTGTGGAAGGACCATAACTTGTCTAGGGAGGGGTGGCTGGTTAATATCTGAAGGTCAACCAGGGCAAGGTATCATTATGTTGCACACTACTTTAATAAAAATTAGAGAGACATCAAAGCTAAAAAAAATTGGGGAAGCCATATTGGTAAATAACACCAGAGATGATTGGTCGGAGGTCAAAAAAGTAATACGCACCTGGATGTCCAAAGTTAGTAACACAGATGGTAGAACTTTGGAAAGTGAAATCTCTGATGCATTTGTAAGAAAGTGCAAGACGCTTTTCAATTCCAGTCACACATTTAGTCAAAACAAAATGTCTGAATTGGTCAATATGCTCAACAACGATATATAGACAAAGTGTAGTTTTGAAAAATGATATCACCTGCACACTGTGTCTACTGTTGATGTTGTAAATGTCATAAAGAAACAAACATGGTAAAAGCAGTGGTACATTGGGCCATGACAGTGATCATTTAATTTATGTGTCAGGTCGCCTTGCCTTATATATTGCTTTGCTTTTAAAAGGCATATCGATACATGGGTTCTCTCCTAAAGGTTTGCTAGTATCAACTGTTATGCCAATTCCAAAATACTCGAAAACGTCTTTGAACAATTCTGAAAACTACAAGGGTGTTGCCCTGGGCAGCATTGTTGGAAAGGTACTTGATAACATTTTACTTGAATCAAATGAAAGAATAATTGAAACATCTGATTTGCAATTTGGTTTTAAATCTGGTCATTCTATGGTATTATGCACATCTATTGGAAAAGAAACAACTACAGTACTGTTATGTTACTAGATGCTGGCAAAACATTTGACAGAGTATTCATGGCTACTTAGTCTCCTGCAGAAAAAGGGGATTTGTCCTTTAGTTGTCAGGTGTTTGGCAGTTTTATATTCAAATCAGGTTTTGTGAGTAAAATGGAAAGATTTTCTGTCCAAAGATTTTACCATCTCAAATGGAGTCAAACAAGGGGGAGTGTTATCATCCATAGCATTTGGAATATATTATGATGAGTTACTTGCGAGGCTTAAGGAGTGTGGACGCGGATGCTATATTGGTAATACTTCCTTAAGTCCCTTGGCATATGCAGACGATGTAATTATTTTATGTCCCACTCAACGTGCATTGCACAACACAGCATTCAATCCAATTCCACTTTATTACACATAACTTAATCTATCGACTTATTTGCTTTGATTTCTTTGTATGTGTGGATTACTTGGATTGTTACCGACATCTGGTGAAAATTTCATGTCAATAGCCCCATTAGAAATATATTTACTGAGAAAAATGTTGAGGCGTTCAATACTTAATTTTATATACACACACACACACACACACACACAAACACACACACATATATATATATATATATATATATATATATATATATAAAACCCCAATTCTGAAATAGTTGGGAAAAAGTGATAATTGTGAATAAAATCAAAATGCAGTGACTTTCAGATCACATGAGCCAATATGTTAATTACAATAGAACATAAATAACATTTCAAATGTTGAAACTGAGACATTTTACATTTTTATCCACAAAATGAGCTCATTTCAAATTTTCTGGCTGCAACAGGTCTCAAAAAAGTTGGGGCACAGGCAAAAAAGGGCTGAAAAAGCAATTGATATATAAGAGATATATCATCTGAAAAGAACATTTAGCAAGTAATTAGATTAACTGGCATCAGGTGTGTAATATGATTGGCTATAAAAGGGATGTCTTAGAGAGGCTGAGTCTCTCAGAAGTAAAGATGGCCAGAGGCTCTCCAACCTGTGAAGGCTTGCGTAAAAACAATTGTGGAATACTTTAAAAACAATGTTCCTCAACATGAAATTGCAAAGGCTTTGAAGGTCTCACCATTGACAGTGCATAACATCATCAAAAGATTCAGAGAAACTGGAAAAATCTCTTGCGCAAGGGACAAGACCGAAGACCTTTACTGGATGCCTGTGATCTTCGGGCCCTCAGACACCACTGCATCACTCACCGGCATGATTCTGTCATTGATATTACCAAATGGGCCCAGGAATAATTAAAGAAACCACTGTCTGTTAACATAGTCTGCCGTGCCATCCACAGATGCCACCTAAAACTCTATCATGCAAAAAGGAAGCCATTGTTGAGCATGATCCAGAAGTGCCGCCATGTTCTGTGGGCCAAGACTCATTTAAAATGGACTATGGCAAAGTGGCAAAGTGTCCTGTGGTCAGACGAGTCCAAATTTGACATTCTTGTTGGAAATCATGGGCGTCGTGTCCTCCGGGCTAAAGAGGAGACACAACACCCCTTCTGTTATCAGTGTTCAGTTCAAAAGTCAGCATCTCTGATGGTATGGGGATGCATTAGTGCATATAGTGTGGGACACTTGCATGTTTTAAAAAGCACCATGAATGATGAAAGGTATGTAAAGGTTCTAGAGCAACATATGCTCCTCTCCAGACGACATCTATTCCAAGGAAGGCCTTGTGTATTTCAGCAGGATAATGCAAAACCACATACTGCAGCTATTACAACAGCATGGCTTTGTAGTAGAAGAGTCTGTGTGCTGAACTGGCCTGCCTGCAGTCCTGATCATTCACTGATTGAGAACATTTGGTGCATAATTAAAAGAAAAGTCTGTCAAAGGAGACCCAAAACTCTCCAGCAGCTGGAAGCCTGTATTAAACAAGAATGGGATCAAATTCTAATGGCTAAACTCAAGAAACTTGTCTCCTCAATGCCCAGATGCCTCCACTCTGTGTTAAAAAGAAGAGGGGATGCTACACCATGGTAAACATGCCCCCTCACTTTTTTGAGACCTGCAGCAGCCATCAAATTTAAAATGAGCTCATTTTGTGGATAAAATTTAAGATTTCTCAGTTTCAATATTTGCTATGTTATCTCTGTTCTATTGTGAATAAAATACTGGCTGGTGAGATTTGAGAGTCATTGCATTTTGATTTTATTCACAATTTACACTTTGTCCCAACTATTTCGGAATTGGGGACAAATATATATATAATTATTAGTGTTAAGTTAATTTTTTCCATAGTTAGTTGCATAATGCAATTTTTTAATGAAGTTTTTATAAAAGTGGTACCAGCAACAGTACCCCTTCGGATAAGAAAAGCCATCCCACTCATGGTGCAACAGCCATGAATGGACGAATGGACCACGATTGTAGCCACAGGCTTCTTTGGACCCCATGGCACAGCTTGCAGTAGGGTCTCAAGCCCTGCAGACTTGGGTGTTGAAATAGTAGACTCTTATCAGTTCAGGAGCAGCCTGATTCTACATCAGGTTATGTAGGCTTTAAGTCCGTGTTTTATACGAGCCCTGAAGGTCAGATTTGTGGCTCTATTCTTCTATCATGGATAAGCTTTGAACACCCCCAATGCTAATACACACAATAAACACACGCTCGCGTGCACGCAAACACACAAAGTTTGTTCTGCTTAAGGTGAGGGGAGGTCACGACTTGTAGCAGGGGGAACTGTTGACCAAAGCTTTCTCATCACTCATAGCCGCGCACCCACCTACACGCCAGTGGCGGCTCGTGAACTGGCAACAGGGGAGGCTTTTTCATTTATAACGCATACCTGTCAACTCTCACGAATTCGTGTGAGTTTAAGTGGCATATTTATGTTCCTCTGCTGTAGTCAGCAATTATTCCATCAATGCGTATGTAAGAGATTCTTGTGCAGAATTGAAGTCCTTGTGCATGGACGGGTTGGAAGCAATGGAATTGCATAAAGAGGTTTCAGATGATCTTATTTCATTTAAACACAAACACATGCATTGCTTCCAACCGCTGAGTAAAGAAAAGCGTGAGAAGTCCGGAGTCATAAGCGGTATGCGTTAGAAATGAAAACTGGCCACACCTGATAATGTTGAGAGTTTTCGGAGTTTCTGTAATGGTAATTTAAATTAATCATTGAAAACAGGTTGTGACCAATCATTCTTTTTAAGAGATTGTTTGGGCCTCCTCTGTTGCCAGTTCACTAGCTGCCACTGCTACACGCGCAAAAAACCAATCAGCTATTGGCTTTTTTCAATCCGAGTGGCAGTTCACTGCTTCAGCTCCATCATTTGACTATACAGACGCAGAGAGAGAAGGAACGCGGAGATTGAAGGCTTCTGGATGCTTGAAGTAACTATTTTTATTTTCCATCGGTCTTTCTTTATCTCTCTTTCTTCTGCTTACTTAGAAAAACTTTACTTTCGACAATGCCGCTCCAATATTTAAGGATGCTTTTTGACTCATATGTTGCTTCAAGACTTTACTGGTAAATAAAAATATCTTTTATCTCTTTCCTTTTTTCTAACTTTGTTTACTGCACACAACTGTGTTTAACATATTTTTGTTTTCTGCTTTTTTTACTCACGTTTTGCTGCAAGACTTAACTGATTTATAAATGAGCCCCTCAGAACAATAGTGGTCTAACTGAGATTTTCTAATCCCGAGTTAGACCCATATTTTTCATGCTAAAGGTAAAATCTATTCATGCAATAATGGGCCAGAAGATTGTTAGTTCCACCTCTGAAATATAGATAGTAGTGCAAGAGTGGACTAACTCCAAAATTCTTAGTTTTTAAGCAAAACATGCAAAAATAACAAAAATCGTCAACGTTGACCACAAAATACCTTCTGACCATGAAAGCGAAGATTCAAAGGATGTCACTTCAAGACAAGTCTAAATGCTTACTGGCATGCTGAATTTGACAACGTCGAAACTTTGGAAGTTGTTTTCTCAAAATGATAAAAAATGGAGTTAGACCACTATTGTTCTGATGGGCTCAAATTATCTTTCTTTCCTTTTTCTTCTGACTTACAAGAAAATATTCATTTATTGCATACAATGCTATTTAACATGCTTTTATCCTCAAATTATTTTCCAGTTTTTAACATTTTTACAAATCAAACTTCTTAAATGTTTAATGGTGCTTTGCCCCCCTATCTGCTTTTCTGGTTAAGAGCAATTTCTTTCTTTTTCTTCTAACTTGACAAAAAATATTTGACTGTATTCACCGCTTTTCAAATATGCTTTCATGATCACTTTATTTTTCCAGTTTTTTAACGATGTTGCAAATCGAACTTGCTTTCATGTTTTGGTTTAAAACACTATTTTACAAGCATGTCACCTATATTTTTAAGCACTCTCCTAATTTTATCTCTCTTTCATTTCCCCATGGCAAACAAATGCTTGAAATAAAGTTTTATCACTTTTTTAATCACTTTTACTTTCCCCACTTAACTCATGCTGAATAAGCACAAAACAAAAATAAATAAAAGTTGTCAAATGATAACCCCCCAAAATTTGGAAACAAGCAAAATGTGAAAAAAACAAGCTGACTGGCCACCAGAGTAAGACAATGGAGGGTGAAGAACTGGCCCTGCTGGGCACCAGAGGAGGGGAGGGGAACAAGAAAAATGAACTCAGATATGACCTCATAAAGTCATGAACTCATATAACCTCATCACTTAATTAAATGTCAATCTATCATCCTTCTGACACAAGCTAAATCCCATGATATATTTATAGCGAATCACTTTCCAATCGGATGCTAATTGCATGAATTCTATTGGGAACTGAAAGACAAAATAACAATCATGTAAAATCTTTTTCCTCTTCTTTGCAGTAATACCACAAACACAGTGAGCAGTCTTCAATGATTGCATGGGAAATAAATTTTGTCGAGCTACCGCTTAAGCTGTCACGGATCAAATTTAGTATTATTGGATCACTCCATCTGGTGGCAAATTTCATCACAATGCAACTCGTCTAGAAATAGCCATGTGAAAATATCCTACATATTTACAACCCAGATAGATGTTCTTTTTTGGGGATTTAGCCTTAAGTTAAGAGAGGCTAGTGCGACCTGGATGTTCAGGACAGGTCAGCATAGGCAGTTTAGGCCAGTACTGCTTGTTTTTTTTTTTTTTTTTTTTACGGTCGTACATTTGCACAGTTTTTTCATAATGCTTTGAAAGGGACTTTGTTTTTCATTTTTAATCGCTCATATGGCTGCACTATCCAATATAGTGTTTACGGTTTTGGATCATGGCTGACACTTCGGCAATAGGCTCAACTCGATTCATCAATTGGAATATTAGGGAATCAAGCATCCTATAAAACGCAGCAGGGTCTTTGCACATTTAAAATCACTGGGACCAGACATAGTATATCTCCAAGAAACACACCTACATGATGGTGAGCTCAATGAACTTAGGAAGGGTTGGATTGGACAGATATTTCATTAAAAGTATAAGGCCAGATCCAGAGGTGTCGCAATTTTGATTAAAAAAGGTGTCCTGTTCACTCCAACAAATTCTGTGTCTGATACTAATGGTAGGTTCATCTTAGTAACAGGAAGACTGTATGGCAATCAAGTGGCACTAGTCAATCTTTATAGCCCAAATTGGGATAATCTTCAATTTTTTCTAGCTTAATAACAAGAATTCCAGACCTGAACTCACATCTTCTCATATTAGGGGGGATTTCAATTGCACTTTGAACCCAACTTTGGACAAATGTATACAGAGGTACAATAGTGCTGTATCCAAATCAGGTGCAACAATCCTGTCATTTATGCAGTCCTTTAAATTGTGCGACCCCTAAAGACATTCTAATCCCCTTTGAAACAGTTCTCTTTTTTTTCCGCGGTCCATCTTTCGTACTCTAGGATCAACTTTTATTTGATTGACTATAGGGCCATGTAGTATGTTACCAATTGTTAATATCATAGTATAGTGATCTCAGATCACTCACCAGTTCAGTTAGATATATAATTTCCAAATAGTACTGTTCCTCAACACTCATGGCAGCTTGACCCATTGTTACTAAATAGCAGCTCTTTCAGAAAATTCATTGCTGAGCAGATTGACATGTATTTAGAGGTTAACTGCACTCCTGGCATATCATATACAGTTATATGGGAATCGCTGAAGGCTTTCCTGAGAGGTCAAATAATCTCCGTACACAGCACATGAAAAGCAGGCACGGACTGAACATCCTATTAAGCTCACTGAACAGATATTGGACATAGATGCCAAACTGGCACAGAATACCAACCCAGAATTACTTAAACGGCATTTATTAATGCAAACTGAATTTAACAATCTTTCAATTAAACAGACAGAGTGGCTTCTATTCAGAACAAAAACTTACTATGAACATGGAGATAAGACAGGGAAGCTGTTAGCTCATCAGCTTAGACAGGCAGCGGCCAGCAGAGCCATCCCCGAAATTCGAATTGCTTCAGGCTCAACCACCACACACCCCAAATCATCAACGATCAATTTAAATCATTCTATACTAAACTTTATACATCGCAAGCCTCTATAGACAGCAAAGAGATACAGACATTTTTTGAGGGCTTGGTAATTCCAGAGATTGGATCTGAAATTCGGGATATGATTGATGTGCCTATAACTAATGATGAAATAATACAGGCGGTGAATTCGATGCAAAGTGGGAAGGCCCCTGGCCCAGACGGATTACCATCCGAATTTTACAAACTTTTCTCCCTAAATGATTCCCCTGTTGAGCTTGTTATTTAATGAAATCTTATCCAAGGAAAAGCTGCCTCCCACTATGACACAGGCAACCATATCGTTCCTACTAAAGAAAGATAAAGACCCCCTAGAGTATGGCTCTTATTGCCCTATAAGCCTTCTCTGCTGTGACTACAAGATTCTTACTAAGGTCTTATCGCGTCATCTTGAAATTGTAATTCCAGATATTATTGATCCTGACCAAACGGGTTTTGTGCCAGGGCGGCAGTCTTTTTTTCAATATGCAGCCGAATTTGCTCTACTCCTCCCATTCAGCCCATCTCCCCGAGATAGTACTTTCTCTCAATGCAGAAAAAGCTTTCGATCAGGTTGAGTGGGAGTATTTATTCATGGTTCTAAAGAAATTTGGGTTTGGACCGGCCTTTATTTCATGGGTCAAAATACTTTATGCTTCACCTAAGGCTGCGGTACGCACAAACTCTGTAAGGTCAGACTATTTCACTTTACATAGAGGGACTCGACAGGGGCGTTGCCTCTCACCATTTTTGTTCGACCTTGCAATTGAACCCCTAGCCATAGCACTGAGAACGGACAGTAATATCGTAGGCATTACAAGAAAAGATGAAATACATATGGTCTCACTATGCGCGGATGATCTACTGCTATATATATCTGACCCCATGGTATCATTACCACAACTCATAGACAGACTACAGCATTTCAGGAAAATTTCAGGATACAAGTTAAATTTTTCTAAAAGTTTACTTTTCCCCATAAATCAACTTGCCACTACTTTAAATTATTACAATTTCCTCTTTAAAGTGGAACACAAATCAGTCACATATTTAGGAATAAAAGTTGCAACACTACATAAGGACGTCTATGATTCAAATTTTAAGACACTGCTTGAATACCACTCAGGATTTTAAAAGATGGTCTGCGCTTCCAACTACATTGGCAGGCCGAGTCAATACAGTTAAAATGTCAGTATTGCCTCGTTTTTTATATTTATTTCAAATGATTCCTTTTTTGTTGACTAAATCTTGGTTTAGGCGATTGAATACACATATTACTACCTTCAAATGGGGAATGTCCCCACCGTGGATAAGGACAGCTTGTTTGGAGATGCCGAAAGCTGCGGGTTGGTTTGGTTTACCCAATTTTCAGTATTATTACTGGGCTGCCAATATCGCAAAATTAAACTACTGGATATCTACTTATGAAACAAAGCAGGGCCCCAGATGGGCTTCTATGGAGCTATCCACTAATTCAACGCTTTCTCCCATTTCTTTTCTGTGTTGCCCCCTCCCTGCAAATCTGGGTAACCAAATGTTTGGCTCTGTAGTTATACATTCTCTTAAAATATGGTATCAGTTTAGAGGACATTTTCACTTTTCTCAAGCTAGTTTTTCTTACCATTGGCGAATAATCATTTATTTCCCCCTTCTCAAATTGATGTTGCAGTTCAGCAGTGGCACAGAAATGGCTTGGTTTTTGTAAATGACCTTTTCCAAGATGACACATTCCTGTCTTTTGAGAGTATGCAGGCAGACCACAATATATCTAGAAAAAACTTTTTCAGGTTTTTGCAGATCCGCAGCTTTGTGAATAAGCATATACACCTTTCCCCAATCATGCGCCTGCAAGTGGCATGGATGTAATACTAGAGTTAGACCCCTATACCAAAAAAAAGTATCCAAAATTTATACAACAATGTACGGGATTAATGCCTTACCACTGGAAACGGCTAAACTAGCGTGGGAACAAGATTTGAATATAGCGATTTCTGACGAGGTTTGGCAGGATAGTCTGAAGCACATCCATACTACATCATTCTGTCTCAAACACTGTGTCATACAATTCAAGGTGGTCCACCAACTACATTACTCCAATGAAAAATTATTTAAAATATACCCTGGTACTAGCTCTGAGTGTCCACGATGCCATCACATGTTCTGGTCATGTGATTTATTGAATGAGTTCTGGACAAACATTTTTGAAGCATTTTCCCACAGGAGAACAATTGATCCCAGCCCTATCATTGTGGTTTTTGGAGTGTCCCCAGAAGTGGAGGGGGGTCTCTCCTTTCCAGGTGAATGCGGTAGCATTTGTGTCTTTACTGGCTAGAAGACTCGTTCTCCTGCAGTGGAAGGCTGAGAGACCCCCTCATACATGCATTGGATAAGAGAGGTGCTCTCCATGATGCCTCTAGAGAAGTTAAATATAATCGAATAGGGTCCCAAGATCGATAAATTGTGACATGGTCTCCATTTATTGAGTTTGTAGAGGGTCTACCTACTGCCACTGGTACATTGAACAAAACTGATATTGCTGCCGTTTAACCCCGTTTTTTGTCAGTGTCAGCCAGATCAAATTGTGAGCTGGTGTTCTATAGATGTCCTATTGATCCTATTCACTATATATGTAATGTGTTAAATATATGTTATCTGTATGGCCTGGGGTGGGGGAGGGGGGTACTTTCTTTGTTTTGTGTGTATACATGTTGAAAATCTATAAATAAAGTATGAAAAAAAAAAGCCCTGATCTCCCTGTCGAGGGGTTTGATCCACAATAATGACTGCCTTGCTGTTCATTATCCCTTACATGACACTTTACAGATATGTAATTTAGGAATCTATGATGCCACCAAAAAGGCCTTCAGTCTTGAGGGAGCAAGCTTAGAGGATCTTGATATGAAGGAGGCTGTACAGATATGGTTCAGCAATAGTAAAAGAGCTAGAAGGCCCAACTACAAGGTTGGCCTTCAGAGGTGCCAACCTTAGTGGCCCTCAGGGTGATGTGCTATAAAGGGAAGGAAAGCCAGATCAGTTTTTTTTTTTTTTTGGTTAACTTGTTATGTTGTGGTTATGTTGTATTGATTGTAAATTCTGACCACGTAGCTTTACATTTGTTAATTTATTATTTGGTGTCTGTTTAAAGAATAACTATTTAAGTTAATGATTTTTCTCTAAGCACAACAGTATTGTGACATTTTTGTATAAATAAAACAGCACATTGTCATTTGGTAAATTTTCTATTCATTACCATATTTATCAGTAAAGCAATTATTATAGAAAAACTGTGTTGCGTCGCATGTCGATATAATTAGTGTGCCTAAATTTTTAGCTGGTGCACCTAGAATTTTCTGTTGGGAGCACTGGTGCTCCTAGTGGAAAAAGTTAGTCTGGAGCCCTGGACACAATCATTGATACAAACAAACCACATCTTGTTTAGCACCGCTTGTACCACCAAAATTCAAAAATTGATACTGAACCGTAAAAGCAGATGAAAATTACAAAAACAAGCAATTCCTTCCAACTAAATTAGACCTTAGTGTTGACTAGAGAAAAAATTAATCACAACCCAACAGGAGTGCATTTTGCTTTCTATATAACTACTGGATAGGAAAATGGTTTCAGTACAGATACTAGGGTTTGAAGGTAACCTTATTATATTTATTTGGCAAATTGAATTGGAACCAAGAATAAATTATCAAGTAATCATTTAACGTCATGTCCACATCATGAGACCATCCCTTAGTGAACGCTAATGTCTGGTTATGCATACTGTCCTACAAATGTGCATAACAATGCAAACGATCCACTACTAGTCGAATTGCCATACGAGAGAATGAAACAGATCTTGCTGTTTATGTTACTGCAGAAATCCAAATGATTCTATCTGATAAAAGACTGATGTAGTAAAATGCAGTTTTAAAAATGCATACTTTCCACAAATGTACTAGAAACGGCAGCAACGCTTCCGTAGATTGTTGTCAGGCACGTGCCTTTTGGATAATCTAGGCTAAGCTGGCCAGCGCCAGCATATTTACTCAATTATGCATTATAGCATACACTGGAAAACACGGCACAAACTAGGCGGGAGATTGGATGAAAGCCGGCCCACTGGGCAGTGCGTTTATTAATAGTGAACACAAAAAGCGCAATAACTGCGCATAACCCTCCTTACCATAAAAATATTATATTGTCGGAATTTTGGATAGGGGCAGCATATCCGTAGGCCGCTGATTGGATGGCATTTTTCAGGGGATTTCTTTCTGGGTTCTGGTAGCTTGCAGGCTTAGCGGGTCACTGTCAGAGTCCCCAGTCTCGCCACCAACTGAATCTTAGGGGAGAAAAAAAATATGAGTGGTTCGATATACAGCTTAAATCCGCACACCTGATGAACATGAGGCGCAACTCTGTTACCTGAAGCTCCTTTTTCCCAAGCCCGCTTTGCCTTATGACTTGCATCTGGTGGGAACTGTCCAGTGTCCTGCAAGTCTAGGGAGTGCTGCATGGGTGTTGGCTTTCTGGCTGCTGTCCCTGGTGCTGAAATTCTGCTCTGTGCTGAGAGGGAGGGGTAGGGGAATCGGCTGTTGCGGGCATGCTGACGTGGTCGAGCGGCGTGGCCACGCCCCAATTTGCTACAGTATTTATTTATTTCATATTGATTTAAATGGCGCTCCATACCGGACATGCTTCAGTACCTCTGTTTAAGTGGAACTACAGTGCAGCAGTGAAGGCAGAGGTGAACAAATGAAGGGTTGTAATTAGTCTCAGTGAGATGGGAGCACGATAACAGCTGGAGAACAGGACAAAAAAAAAAAGGCGGATAATTTGCCTTTTCAGCTGAGCAATACTGTAGGTTACAGTTAGGTCATGACACATATGGAATTTTGTTTGCCATGGCAACAAAATTAGCTGAATAAAGCACAATCACATGCTGAAAATGTGCCAGTTTCCATTTATGGCTGGTGAATGGTCCAGAGGTCAGAGTATCCAAGACATCACAAGCGGGCACTTGAGGGTTACACCAATTCGGTTGCAAACAACTGGACTGTCTGGTTTGCTATGAAATAAAAGAGCTGGGTGAACCTCCTCTAATTGCAGTGATTTCATAATTTTTGCTTGTGTTTGTAGCTGTTTGATGTTCAACCAGATAATAACATTAAACTTCCCATCTTTTTTTGCCCCCATCCCAACTTTTGTTGAAAGGTGTTGGTGACATCAAGTACAAAATGAGCAGATATTCTGGAAAAAGTTTCAGTGAAGGAAAAATGGGATTTTATTGGAAAGGGGCAACCCCGCAGAGCAGGAGGCGACAGTACAAAGTCCACAATCCAAAATCAAAATCCTAAGGGCAAAATTGTTTCGTAGAACCAGGGCAGCAAATACAATAATTTCGGGCAAAATGGGTATGGTACACAGATGCAGGCAGAATATCCAAATCAGAAGCAAAAATCAAAAATCAGGGACGGTCCAGTTTTAAGAGCATCACAATAGAGTTTTTTGAGAAACCAAAGGAAACGTTCTTTGCTGTGAAAAAGACTGGTACACAAGGGGTCACATGCTATGATCAGGGACAGGTTAATAGGATCAGACTAATTACACTGAAGAAACACGGGGTTAACCACATGAAATTGGCAAAAAAAAACCAAAAGCAGACAGGGAACAAGACAGCCTATGACAAAACATACAGCTCCTAACGTGACTATGAGAGGCAGGACAGAGTTGAGCAGGTTTGGAGGATCCTGTGCTGAATTGCAGCAAAGACTAAGTGAAGGCAAGAGGCGGAGACTAGAACAGGCTGAGTGCTGAGGGCTGTTAATCAATTAGTAAAGTGCAGCTATACAATCCCTGGTGCTCGTTAGTAAGTTAGTATTATATACAAAGTTAGTCTTGGTTAGTATCTTTAACAAAAACAACAAACTGTTAAATGGTTAGTAAAATAGAAAAGCAAAGGCGAAGCAAAACAGTTAGAAGGAATGGTTGGAAACCCAGAAACCATGAAATCACCTAAACATGTGACACGCAGGACTTGGGGGAGATACACCCACAAGACCAGACAGGGAGACAAAGTGCAATGCAGGGCATGAGCAAAAACATGGACGTCTAACAGAAATATGGATAATGGCAGGGAATACAAAACATGGCAAAAACAAAAACATGGCAATGAACTAATACTAAAACAGAACATGAGCAAAAGCAGAACAGAACATGGCAGGAACAGAACAGGGCATGGTAGAAACATAACAGGACATGGCAAAAACGGAACAGACATGGCAGATTCATAACAAAAATGAGCAGATATTTAAAAAAAACTTTCTCAGTTACATCTGTTACGTTGCCTTTGTACCATTTTCAATTAAATATAGCTTTGAAATGATTTGCTAATCATTGTATTGTTTTTATTTACATTTTACTCAGTATCCCAAATTTTCCTTGAAAACAAGGCAGTTTTTATGGCAGGTATAATTTTTTGAGATACTGAGCTTTTTGTAACTGTAGTCAAAAAGGGCAGATTTCCATTCCTTTACTCCTTGAGTGGAGGAGGTTAACAGTGTTGTCACAGATAGGCAACAAACTAATACACCCCCAGACTATCATGGATTCTGGTTTTTGAATTCCGTGCTGACATCTAGCCCAGAGGACGCAGCGTCCATGATTTCCCTTGAATTTCATAGCTTGATTGGTCAGACTACAAGACAGTTTACTTTGCCTCAGTCCATCTTAAATGAGCTTGGGACCAGAAAAGGCAGCAGTGTTTCTGGATTCTTTTTATGCCCCCGCCCCTTATATTTTATACACCCAAGAATTCTTTCTGTCCTTCCGTCCATCCATCTGCACCAGTTTGTCCGATCGATTTCTCAAAAACTGCACAACAGATTGTTCTCATATTGCAGTCATGCATTCTGCACTTCATGGAGAGGTGCAGTGCCAAGTTTCATGAAAATGTAATGATTTTTCAAAGATTACTTTTATTTTCCATATTTTGAACTTAGAAAATTTACCACTTGCAAATGTTGTCCAACCGATTTCTCGAAAATCTATTGATCAGATTGTTTTCAAATTTTGGTCATGCATTCTATACATCATGCAGAGATGCAGTGCCTATTTATATGAAGAAATGCCATAAACTCTTCAGTGCTCAAGGGTCGGGGGTATTAGTGAGCTGTGCTCACTTTTTCACTTGTTCATATATGGTTTAATCTTTACATGCTGAAACCACAAACTGTGTTCACTGACAATCGTTTACAAAAGTGTTCCTGAGTCAATGCAGGAATTTCCACTACAGAATCCTGTCTGTTTTTAATGCAGTGCCACCTGAGGGCCTGAAGATTATAGCCATTCAATTTTGGTTTTTGCCATTGTCCCTTGCACACAGAAATTTCTGCAGATTCTCTGAATGTTTTTAATGATTATGTGAAGTAAAGTAAAAATACTTTATTATGTAATTTAATACATTATGATGTATACATTAATCATAAAGTAAATTATGTAGAGTAAAGCTGTCATGGCCGAAGGAATAGGGAGGCCAAATGCAGCGGTTAGGAGAAAATGAGACCAGCAAGGACTGAAAATACCCACAGGGAGAAATATAAACGAGGCAACAGAACTAGCCTCGTGCATCCAAAAAGAACGCCCAACAATCCAAACCAGGAAGCAAAGCAAGAGAGGAAAACAAACAGGGAAAGCAATAAGGAAATATCTCGAGAACCGAGAATGACAAAGCACCTAAATTGGTGCAACACCAATGATAGAGAGGGAAGGGATCAAAAAAGAAATTTCCCTAAAGAAATATAAATTATAAATATACCGCGAAGATTTTCGCCACAAATCCCTCACTAGAGATATCTTCTGGCTGTAGTGATAACTAAAATCAGACACTCCAGCAAAGGAGGCGTGGCGGACATCCGGCTTATATAGCCTAAGGAGAAGGCGCCGCCCACGCCTGACGAAACAGCTGGGAAAAGAATCCGATAATTAAAGAAACAGACGTGGTCCAAATACGAGCCACAAAGCAAGTCTAAAAACACACACAGCCAGAACCATGACAAAAGCAGCCCGCTGTCCCCGGAAATGACGGTGTAACAGACTCCCTTAGAATTCTTGTCACCATAACATGTTCAACTCCAAGACCTCAGTTGACCATAGACTTGCCGAGTTGTTATTGAGTTTTAGAGACTTATTATTGAGGCTTTTTAGTAAATAATTGTATTTAGAGTCACTGTGAATATTTACTGTTTAATGGACAAATATTTTGCTATCTGAATGTTTTGCTGGTCAAATGTTTTAACTGTGCCTTAGGATATTTTAAACATTTGGTCTTCTGCTGTTTTGGTTTTATTTCTCTTGTATAGAATTATATTTCTCCCACTGTGGAGGTTTTTAAATAAATAAATAAATAAATAAATAAATATGTACCATAGAGGATAAAGCCCCCAAATTCTTTGGAATTTTTATTCATTCTTAAATTGTTCAGATACTAGCCCATGCAGTCTTTCACAAAGTGGTGAGGTCCTACCCCGCTTAACTCTTGCTTGACCTTTTTGGAATATGTTGCTGGCATCAAATTCAATGAGCAGTTATTTTTCAAAAACTAATAAAATTTGATATGTTGTCTTTGTACTGTTTTCAATGATATTGTAGGCTTTAAGTGATTTGGAAATTATTGCATTCTGTTTGTATTTACATTTTACACAGCATCCCAACTTTTTTGGAAATGGATTTCCACTACTAGGTAGAGTAGAGTAGCATGAGTGATCCAGTATACATGGGCAGAGAATGCGCAAAACAAGTCCTATATTATTTTGAACACAATCATTGTTGCTGTAGTGAACACCCTCCATTTGATTTTTTTAACAACAAAAATGCATCAAAAATTTCTTTATTTTAATAGATAATGTGATGAATTAAATTATCTTTAATGTCCACAAAATAAAGGGGACTGCCTTAATGAAAATAAGCAAAGTCAATTTGGCCTGCTTGTGCACCTTCTTATGCATTCACCAGATTGCATGGTGGCATTATTAGTACTGAAGCTGAGCCGCCCATCGCTGATGGATGACCGCTCTTTGTATAACACCTACATGGGGATATTGCATAACGTGTGCAGATGTTTTAACTCAAAAGAACCACACGTATCAACAGATCACAGATAGACACGTCTCAGTTAGACTAGTGAGTATTTTAGGCCAAGGTGTCCCATATAGACTCGGCCCAGTTAGATGAGTATTTTCGGTTATAAACCATTGTATTTTTTGGGAAATTTTCCATTGGAAGCTATGTGCCTGACAACTGGCATTACATTGATTTAGGCCTGTGGGAGAGTTTGAAATCTAGGCTATGAAATCCAAGGGTTGTGTATAACTGGGATGCGTCTGTCTTGGGTGCATCTGTCTGGGTAAATATAATTGGAACACATCTGTTTGGGATGAAAATGGTTGCAGTAGTCCTCTCGTGTATCACTTACAATAGGAAAAATTGGATCCTACGGCTTTATGTCTGAAATCACTTATCATGTTTTATGTAATGCCAATAAAAAAGGAAAGAAATTCTCACTCCATGGACAAATTTGCAGTTGAGGAATGAGATTGAAATATCTGACCAAAAATTATCATTTTGAATGCTTTCCTGAACCAACTGTAGTAGAGAGCATAAATAATGGGATTACATAATGCATTTAAATAAGTAATACAGAAAAATGATTCAATTACGACAGGTGGAATGGAATACTTAACATATGGATTAATAAGGTTGCACACAAAAAAAGGGGTACAGAATGCTAAGAATACCCCCACAACAATTGCCAGAGTCCTTGTTGCCTTCTGCTCCTTTTTGCTTGTTTTGTTTTCAGAGTTTGCATTGTTATGAGCAGTGTTGTGGATAGAACGGGCTTGCATCTGTGCAACATGGAAGATTTTTCGATACATCACCAATATAATGAATCCAGGGACATAAAAAGACAGAATGCAGGATATTGTACTTGCTGTTTCACCCTGAAATAGAATACAGCCTCCTACACAAAATACATGTTCATAATAAAAATCTTCACTGCCCAGTAGGTTCAGCTCCAGAGACACCATTCCATATCCAGCAGAGACCGTCCAACTGACCAGGATCATGACCATTGTGGAATGTGTGGTGATCTTTGTCTGGTAGTGAAGGGGCTGACAAACTGCATAATATCGATCAATGGAAATGAAAGAAAGATTTAGCATTGAGACATTGTACAGCATGCCATCTGTACAAATATGAATTTTACAGAATGTGTCTCCAAAGTACCAGCATGTTTCAATAATGCGCATCATGTAAGGAGGCATGATGAAGCTTCCCAGCAGGAAGTCCGTGACTGCCAGAGAAAGGATGAGGTAGTTGGTAGGGGAATGCAGATGTTTGAAGTGAGCGATGGAAATAATCACGAGGAGATTTCCGGTCATCGTTAAAACAATAACGGTGAGGAAGAAAAAATACAGCATAATCCGTATCACTGTTGGGTAAATGATCTTTGGACAAGAATTGTTTACTGACTCATAACAGAAGTATATTTCCTCAGCCATTCCACGTTGATTGAATTTCATTGCCTTCTGTTTTTAGGGAATACTTATTTTTATTAATTGATGGTTCTATAACCAAAAACAGGAAGGCCTTAGAGCATTTATGTCATATAAATTGATGCAAAAAAGTATTATCCAAGTCATTAATTAAAATATTTGTTCAATGTAAATTAACCAATACATTGAATCATGCATGCAAAATATTTTAAGGGTTTCCTCCAATTTCCCTCAGTCAGATATCTTGCTAAAATGTGCAGCATAGGTAGATATGATCCTTTTATTTATTCTCAACCCCACAATGCTTTTAGACTCCTTTAAAGTGGTGTCTCCTGAGTATCCACATTAGCCATCACATTTCCTTATTATTTTTCCTAGTCTAATGATGAATGGCTTATTTTTTCCTCTAGAGGAAACATTTTTCTGCATTTATTTCTCCCAAGGTTGTTTAGTAAAGACTTTTTTTCCTTTTTGGGTGATCATATATTCTGACTAGTGGTGGGACGCGATTAAAAAAATTAATCTAATTAATTAGAGGCTGTGTAATTAATTAATCTCGATTAATCGCATTTTTATCAAATAGCAATATTTGACACATTAAGTAAAAGTTTTCAATTCAAATAAATTCTGGTTGATGACTGAATCAATGAATAGACATATATGTGAACTTACACAACAAAAAAGTTTATTTTTCATCTACAACCCCAATTCTGAAATAGTTGGGACAAAGTGTAAATTGTGAATAAAATCAAAACGCAATTACTTTCAAATCACACCAGCCAGTATTTTATTCACAATAGAACAGAGATAACGTAGCAAATGTTGAAACTGAGAAATTTTACAATTCTATCCACAAAATGAGCTCATGTCAAATTTGGTGGCTGCTACAAGTCTCAGAAAAGTTGGTACAGGGACCTGTTCAGCATGGTGTAGCATCCCCTCTTCTTTTTAACACAGAGTGGAGGCGTCTGGGCATTGAGGAGACAAGTTTCTTGAGTTTAGCCATTGGAATTTGATCCTACTCTTGTTTAATACAGGCTTCCAGCTGCTGGAGAGTTTTGGGTCTCCTTTGACGGACTTTTCGTTTAATTATGCACCAAATGTTCTCAATCGGTGAAAGATCAGGACTGCAGGCAGGCCAGTTCAGCGCTTGGACTGTTCTACTACGAAGCCATGCTGTTGTAATAGCTGCAGTATGTGGTTTTGCATTGTCCTGCTGAAATACTCAAGGTCTTCCTTGGAATAGCTGTCGTCTGGAGGGGAGCATATGTTGCTCTAAAACCTTTATATATCTTTCAGCATTCATGGTGCTTTTTAAAACATGCAAGCGTACCACACCATATGCACTAATGCATCCCCATACCATCAGAGATGCTGGCTTTTGAACTGAACACTGATAACAGGAGGGGTGGTCTTTCTCCTCTCTAGCCCGGAGGACACGACGCCCATGATTTCCAACAAGAATGTCAAATTTGGACTCGTCTGACCATAGGACACTTTGCTTTGCTACAGTCCATTTTAAATGAGCCTTGGCCCAGAGAACATGGCGGCGCTTCTGGATCATGCTCAACAATGGCTTCCTTTTTGCATGATAGAGTTTTAGGTGGCATCTGTAGATGGCACGGTGGACTGTGTTTACAGACAGTGGTTTCTTGAAGTATTCCTGGGTGCATTCAGTAATGTCAATGACAGAATCATGCTGGTGAGTGATGCAGTGGAGTCTGAGGGCCGAAGATCACGGGCATCCAGTAAAGTTCTTCGGCCTTGTCCCTTACGCACAGAGATTTTTCCAGTTTCTCTGAATCTTTTGATGATGGTATGCGCTGTTGATGCTGAGACCTTCAAAGCCTTTGCCATTTGATGTTGAGGAACATTGTTTTTAAAGTATTCCACCATTTTTTTATGCAAGCCTTCACAGGTTGGAGAGCCTCTGGCCATCTTTATTTCTGAGAGACTCAGCCTCTCTAAGACATCCCTTCTATAGCCAATTATGTTACACACCTGATGCCAGTTAACGTAATTACTTGCTGAATGTTGTTTCAGCTGATTCTCTTAAATATTAATTGCTTTTTCAGCCCTTTTTTGCCTGTGTCCCAACTTTTTTGAGACCTGTTGCAGCCAGAAAATTTGAAATCAGCTCATTTTGTGGACAAAAATGTAAAATGTCTCAGTTTCAACATTTGAAATGTTATCTATGTTCTATTGTAAATAACATATTGGCTCATGTGATCTAAAAGTCATTGCATTTTGATTATATTCACAATTTACACTTCGTCCCAACTATTTCGGAATTGGGGTTGTATATTTATGTGTGCATTTTTCATCTGTCTACTACATTCGCAATTTAGTGCAAACTCAAAGTGCAATTATAGCCATTACATTCAACATTTTAAGACTTCAGGTGCATTACCGCCACCTACTGGGCATCAAGTGTGTGCATCAGTGTGACCGGCGTGCCAGAAATGAGAGAACTGAGAAAAGAGCGATTAAATGCGTTATTTTTTTTAACACGTTATTTTTTCTGTAATTAATTAATTGAAATTAATGCGTTAAAGTCCCAGCCCTAATTCTGACATTTAATGGTCATCAGTTGTGCTGCCTTGCAGTGGCTTCCGGGACTTTTCCAGCACCAAACTGCTCCAGAGGAGGATACTGTAGCTGAGGGGAACTCTGTTGCAATCCTGATGACCATAGAAGGATTGGGAGCTTGTTCCTCATAAGGAAAACAGACTTGGAAGAGTTAAAAAGAATGCGGTCCCCGTCCTGGACCTTGAGGCCTGTTTGAATGAACGAAATGACAGTAAAGACTATGAGAAATTTCTGTTCACCAAAGTACTAATTGCATTTGACGAAGACGAAAATTTTCTATTAACTATACTGACTGAATCCAGCAACTTGCATATAAAGCAGACAGCTTAAATACCCGTCATACGGTCATAGGGAACAACCATGTTACGAGATTCAGCTGGGGCGGAAGTCGTAAATTAATCATTAAAGACCTACACCAAATAAGACACACAAAAGTTGCTGAATTTTGAAGAAACACATAGGGGCCACCTGGCAGCCCAGTGGTGGACCCCGGACGCCGGCGCAGGAAATCGCTAACCAGCGAGGCGTCCAAGATTCACTGGACGCCAGGATCCGATGCATAGTGTACGCAGGGCCACTTCTGATAAGCCTGGGGAGAGGCGGGGAGCAGAAGGGAGGGCTGTAGGGAGACACAGGCACAGTTTTAAGTCTCGAGACATGAAACACTGGGTGAATATGATGCAGGGAATGGGGGAGCAGAAGCCTGACAGTGGATTTAGACAAATTTTGGGAAATGGTGAATGGGCCAGTGAACCAGGGGCCAAGCTTTCTCAACGCCTCCTGTAGGAGAGATGTCCTTCACAGCGAGCCACAATTTTTGGCCAACATGGTATTCAGGTGCTGGCCAGCGACAATGGTTGCCCTGTTTCGAGAAGGTGGAGATATCTCCTACCCCAGCGGGTTCGCCGAACCAGGACCTGAGCTGAGGGAACTGCCACTTCTCTCCCCTCAGACTGGAATAAAGGCGGCTGATAACCCAGACAACATTGAAAAGCAGACGTGCCAAATCCATCCACTGGTAACAAATTGTGAACCAACTACACCCAAGTTAGTAGATGAGACCATTTAGTAGAGCAACCCTCACACAAGCAACACAGTGTTTTTCCCAGTACTTGGTTTAGCCTCTCCACCAAGCCTATGATTTCAGGGTGATTGCGCCCATAGAGGTGCAAAAGGCCTTCTAAAACTGGCTTTTTAGAACTGTGGACTATGATTGTTCGCCACCTCCTGAGGCACACAATGAATAAAGACAACATTTTGCAGGAGCAGACCTTCATAGTGGACCGCTATGGTAATGACACTAAATGGGCAGATTTTGAGAATGGGTCAATTATGGTGAGAATGATCGTATTTCCATCTGATGGTGGTACGCCCCTATCAAAATCCATTGCAGTGTATGCCCATTGTCAATGGGGAACTTTAAGGGCTGCAGCAGACCAACGGGATGCTGGTCACTCGTCCTGGAGTGAGCACTCACAATACAGGCTGCATCGAAAGACTACGTATCACTGGCTAGGGACAGCCATAAAAATATCCATAGGATGCCCTGGCCAGTAATGAGCCCTGACCTTTCCCCTGCTGAAAATGTCTGGGACATCTTGGGCTGACGTGTGCGACATTCTGAAAGGTCACCAGCCATTCTAAATGAACTTGGCCAGGCGTTGGTGGAAGAATGGAACAGACTGCGTCAAATCACAAGAGGTAGACTCATATGCATGATGCCTTGACGAATCAACGAGTGTTTGGCCAATAACGGGCCATTATGCACTATTGATTCAAAAATGTCAACTTTCAACTGCTGTTTTTTACCCATTCCTTCTTTCACAGACCATGACAGCAAGAGAAACTTCAGGTAATGAAGTATTGAGTGAATTGTTTACTCAATTCCTTCTTTGTGAAGATACAATTAGTTTTGGACCAACTATTCGATATCATTAGTCTGTTATTGACCTTGCAATTTCAATATCCCCTTCTTTTTTGAGGAGTATATATGCAGATCTATGTTATAATGCACTGTCAAAGTCGTAACGTCACTCCGAGGTCAACCTGCCGCAGCTATGGCAACTGGTTCATGCAGAACAAACCAAATAACTTGCATACTATTCTGCACAGTGTTTATTTATCTCCATGGCCCTCGTGTCTATGTATGGAATTATGCTTTATTTTCAGCGATCTTAAACTCAAAATATGCTTGTTGTCAAAGAACGTAAAGCATTTCTCAGTATATTCTGATTGTCAAATATTAGGCATTTCGTGCTGTGTGTTATGTGTGCGAGTCAATGTGTTGCTATGCTGTGAGCGTGAACCATTGTCAAGGAAGTGAGTGTTGACCCCAGCGAAAGTTACGTCGCACTTATTCGGCATATAATGCCGGTGTAAGACGTAAATGTAGTATGTTGATGATCTGGGCCCATATTCACAAAGCATCTTAGCGCTAAAAGCAGGTCCTAACTGCCGGATTTAGGAGAAACTCCTAAACAAAATGGGCGTGTCAGTCATAAATTTAGTACTCCTAATTATTTTTACTAAGTGTTATTCACAAAGTATTTTAGGCCTTAAAGTAGCTCCTAAGTCTGGGAGAGCTTAAAAGTAGTCAAGAGGACTCCTAACTCGCTGAAACCTATTCACAAAGAATCAGAAAACGGCTGTTGCTGTTGAAAAACGGAATGACTTGGAAATTCTGAATGATGCGCAGTTGTTGAAAAGATATCGGATCGACCGTGAAGGGATTTTATTTGTTGTTGATTTGGTGAGGTAGAGAATTACGTCTCCAACCATGAGAAACAACACAATAAGCCCCGAAAGAAAATGTTTGACAACACTTCGTTACTTGGTCACCGGAAAAATGCAACTTTGCAACGCTGACAATTTAGGGATTTCACAATCATCTGTCAGTCGCTCAATTCAACAAACAATCAATGCGCCCTGTGCACCCCATATCATCCGACAGTTTATCCAGTTTCCAATGGAGATTCGCCAACAACACAGAATCAAACTTGAATTCATGCCCATCTCAGGTATGCCCCGCATCATCGGTGCTATTGACGAGACCCATATTTGAATTATTTCTCCGACCCAATATGAAGAGGTATTTGTAAATGGAAAAAAATTTCATTCCATCAACACCCAGATAGTATTTGATGCCGAATACAATATTTTGGACATTGTTGCAAAACGGCCAGGATCCACGCACGACTCGCATTTTAATGGAAAGCAGCTTTTGCCAATTATTTGACAGGCATTATGTGCCTGTGGGATGCCACTTGCTCGGGGACAGTGGCTTTGGTGCTGTACCTCCTCCTGCTATGCATGAATTATTTTATTAGGCTGTTGAGTGACGGTTACATTTAAAACATAATTATAATAATACCAGCCTATGTCATATTTTGTATACATATTTAAATTGTAGGATATAAATTACAAACAAGGTTAGTATGCTTTCCTGTTTGAACGATAGCCCATTTATAGGGTGCAATCTCGGACCTCCCCCGCGATTGCAGCCCATACCACCGCTTCTCGCAGTCGTCTGAATGCAGCATTGATCTGTAGGCTGATATTATCCCACGCATCCCACTTGGATTTGCTGTTCACCCCCGAGCCAAATTTCCCTTTGATTACATGCTTTCGCTCCAGCACCAACTGGGCCAGCAGCAGTGACTGGTCGTAGCTCCAGTTGGGCTTTTGCGTCCTTTTTGAACTTTCATCCATGACAGTTTAGGGCAAACAAACTTGAACGGCTCGACATTTAAATGATAGCAACATATTCTCATTAGGTAATAAGTTGCTAATTATTGGGGCAAATGACGCGTTTCATAATTGACTCGTTTTATGCTATTGGCGTTTTTACAACTATCTCTTTCCTATGTAGGCCTATGTTTATTTGCCTAGAGCGTGATATGTGGGGACTGTGCATAGTGCATTTTCAGTAGTGCTCAACATGTTATTATTTTATGGGACAAACCAGCCACTTGACTTTTCCTCATTTTTTCCTCCATAGGTTGTATGTGGGATATTTTTTCAATGGGCCGCCCTGTCACAAAACAACCAATCACCGTGCTCATTGTCCCAAGACTCGTGCATGAGAATTGACGTCATCCATAGCAACAGAGATTTACTCCCACCTATCTCAGAGCTACTCCTATTCTAGGAGTTACCAGTTTTCTTAACTAAAAGTTGCTCTCAGCGGAATTGTGAATAACTTCTAAGATTTTAGTCCTACATAAAATGTTTTAGTGCGACTTAGGAGTACTCCTAGCGGTAAGATAAGATGCTTTGTGAATACGGGCCCTGGTTTATTTTCTGTACATTATGTACCTTTGTACAAATACCAATATGAGTACTTTTCAGGCCATATTTTATTACACATCTAATATGAATAACTTATTAGTGGATTCCAGCTGTAAAAATAATTATTTCTCATTTTAATTCATTTCATACAGAATTTAAGTTCAAAATCCACAACAAGGAATTACATTCAGTTATGACACAAATAATAAGCCAGGACTTGCCTGAGAGACTGACCGTTGTCGACAGATGATGTTGCCTACATTAGCATGTGTTTATTTGACTCCTCAAATTCAAGCACTTGTGAACTGCAAGTGATCTAGGGGCCTAAGTGGAACTTTTCCTTTCGCCTTCAAACAAATGTTCATTGCATGTAAAAATGAATCAATAATACATGAACTTACCATGTAGACATCTTTGTCATTTAAATTTTTTTTTGAAAGTATAAGGTCAGGTCTGCTTTGCTTTCAATCTTTCTTCATTTATACTTTTATGGTCTAGATACAGGCTGTTCTTCATTGTACTCTGTTTAAATGAAGGGAGTATCATGCCTCATAATGTACTGTATTTTAACAATTGAATATTTTATTTAGGCAACATTGAGATTTTATGGAAACATTGAACATCTTTAATGCTGTTTTCAATAAAGACATTTTCAATGTTAATTTCAAATACTTATATCACTGACAACAGTAGTCCAGCCAGAATATTCTCATTACAAAATTTAAGTTGCAAATCACAACTAATGTTGATGTTGTCATTTTGTGGTTTGGCCTATTGCATAAGCCTCCACCTATCTCCCAATCAGAAGTCAGTAGCATTTCGGCATCCAGGTTGCCAGTTACCACTGAGCTGCAGCTATCAGCGTTTCAAACACAAATGTCTTACGTTACTAAACCTAAAAGGCCTCGTTATGATTCTAAATACGTCTTTTCAAAGTCAGAAACAAAACAAGGATCTTTACAGGACATGCCTTTGAAAGATGGAGATAATGAAAGCAGAGCAGAATTTGAAGACCGACTTTGAAGTTAAAAATTTTTCCTGGGCAGGTAAGATTCAGCTAACTTTGGCTAACTTAATTCTATTTAATGTTTTATGGACATTTCAAATATTCTCTACAGTCAAATAACGTCATGTATGTTCGTTCATGGTGCGTTAGTGTGTATGCTGGTAGGTCATCAATTGACTAGGTAACACATTGTTTGAGAAATAAAAACCGTGGCTCTTCATTGCTAACATTAGCAACATTATTAGTCCATTTTTTGGCTTTATGCTGAGACCATGTGGAAACCGTTCCAACATTAGCACAGCCATTATGGCAATATGAAATGTAATTGAGACAGTAAAAATGAGTCCTCATTCATTCTTTAAATGTATTTTGTATGGACTTTAGTGGGCTATCCACACGGAAGAGTGATGAAAGTTGACCAATATGACCATTGCATGGGTTTTTAGTCATTAGTCTCGATCTTTTCTGAACTGAACACAACCCTGTCAGATTGAATCATTGGTAATATTGAAATGTAGCCATGGTAGCTCCGTGTAGTAGACATTCTTGCTGGATCCGGCAAGCTAGCTGGCAACCTCTCGTCTGGGGGAGAGGGGAAGGGGATACTGTGCTCTGCACTACTTTGAATGTGATTGCACTACCAGTTTTGGCCACAAACTTACATACTGCTCCTTTAAGGATAGAGGATAGAGGACAGAACAAATAAAATAGTTGAGACATACCCATAGATGGCAGGAGTGTCCTTCAGGTCCTGGTGGTCAGAAGATGGAGGTGTAGCTGGGCAAATGGCAGCAGGAAGACAGGACTGAGAACAAGAAGAGCTCCACTCCAATTTGGATCCCGAAGGCCAGTTGACTCAAGAATTGTGATGTTCTGACCAGGGCTGCCCCAACGCCACTTGGGCATGTGATGACTCTATGATGAGAATGGCTAACTCCTCCACATGGTAACTGGTGGTCACCATGGGCACCGGCTGAGTGGCTTTAGAGATGTCAGGAAGGGTGGGCCCTGTCAACACCTGGAACTGGAGGGGAACTGGCAATGGCTTAGTTGGAATCTTCAGGTGCCGACCAAGACGAGGATGGATAAAGTTCACATCAGTGCCGGGGTAAATCAAAGCTCAAATGGTAACTGGGCAACCTTGCCTGCTTAGGTGAACAAGAAGGAGTGGAAGGACTGATAAGCAACCTTTTTGTCAGTAATTGACTTTGTTTATGCTCTTTATATTGATGCAACCTCATCATCACTGAAAATGTTGGACTCAGTGTACCACGCTGCATTGCGATTTGTCTCTGGTTTGGCAGCACATTTGATATGCTGTCAAGACTGTATGAACACCGTGAACCAGTTAGTGCTGCAGTGGTGTCCCTAAAAACCGATTTAACTGCTTTGTCCTCCGCAGAGTACCACACCATATCAGAATGCCTTGGAGTGCTGTCTCCACTGAAAGAGCCGACAGCTGAGCTGTCTGCTGAGAAGACCATATCGGGCTCAAAGGTCATTCCTCTCATCCACATGTTCAGGCATGCCATGGTGACCAAGCAGCGAGGCCTGACTGACAAGAAGACAGCACAGCTGTCTACTGTTACGTCTGTTTATGGGCAAATGAAACCTGGTTCATCATAAAACCTCCTTTGTAATCTACCTACAACCGGTCTGCCTGGCTGTGACTTCTCTTAACTTGGCTCTTACCATTTTTAACAGATATCCACTTGTTTGATCAGTGACTATCAAACTATCAAAAATCTCGCTAAGATATGAACTTAAACAAAGCCTGATGGCAACCATTTCAAAAAAGACAAAAGCATTTAAATGCTGAAACTATTGTGTATAACTGCTGAAACTAAGTGTATAATTTCTTTCAGATTACTATCACATATCCGTCGCAAACACTGTCAAGGGTGTGCAATCCTGAGGAAGATCCAATCATAAAATTCATAATTCTAAAGAGATGGAAAGAGGCTGCCAGTCATACACTAAAACATAAACACCTGCAAGAGGAACTCAAAGCTGGAATAATTCAGTTAATCCGTGAAGAATGTGAGGTACTGTGCTCTCGAAGGAATGACTTCATTCTATGGAGGTCTAAACCAGCAGACCTTAAGTCATTCTCTTTCCACAGTTTAAGAGATGACCTTCATCGGCTTGCTCCCTTTCTGCTATCTATTTTCAATTGCATCACCAACAACAACAACTTCACAGCATGTACTGCTGCAGCTATCGCAATAAGAGGCAGACAGCCCCGTCTGCCTGCATTATCGTATTACGTCAACACTATTCTCCAGTACAGCGGAGCAAAAAGTCAGTTTTCAACCGATTGAGCCAGTTATCAATAAGCATATCACACGGCAGAGCCATAAAGAAGCAACATGAGTTGGCACTTGACTGTGGGGCTGACTACCAAAAATTCAAACAAAGCTTCAGAGCTACAGACACAGATGAAGAATTCTTGGAAGCATTCCGAGGCATGGAGGACCTTCATCTGTCAGGTGATCAAACACACAACGGACATTCAACGATACAATCTTGCCTTATCACTACCACAGAGGAGCACCCAGGCTTTAATGCAGCGAGAATTCATTGTTCTTGGCACCAGGCTGCTGAACAAGCACATGGCCACGTTTGAAAGCTTTGCAGACAGTGTGGCGCATCACATTCCTCACCTGTATTCGAGTGAAATGTCAACAGGCTCAACCGATGTAAGAGGTCACAAGGACATCCAAATGTGCCTATATTTTCTAAGATTGTTTAGAATTTGCACACATCTCTATTTTACCTTTTTCTCTTTCTAAAGTTCCCCTTAGGCCTCTATTTAAAAGACGAGAACCAAATAAATGACTTAGTGGAAGCCCTGAGACACATAAAGAGGAGTAACCCTGCAAAAAATGTTCTATAGGACTTCCATGGAATTCTATAGAACTCTATATAAACCGTATTACAAGATCGGTTGGCAACATTTTATTTACATTTGTATTGATGCTGCTGCTGGCTGGTGCCGGCGTCACCTCCCGCAAATTCAGCAATTTTGCAGTTAAAGTTGCTTCTTCTTATTATTCCTCAGCGAGTTTTATCTGGCGGTGTATGTCGCGTTGCATCTTGGGCAATTTATGTATGAATAGTGTGCTTACGATGCACCCACAAAATATCTGCCTGATCTAGTTTATATCCGAGAACTTCTTGCAGACACAAAATCACTCCCCACGCATAAGTGAACACCCTACCCCAGAGATGGCTATGAGGGCCGTATCTGTTCTCACACCAACTTCTGGCCTTTAATTAGTTGATGGTCTAAATTAGCTAAACCATTTATGAAATCTGACATTTCAGGCGCATTTCTTAAAATTATAGTGAATGACCACCAAAGACTGTTCTTGTCTCCCTTCATAAAAATTTTTCTTTGATATAATCACTGGACAAAAATGTATATTTGTGTATGAAACCAATTAAGTCAATTAGACAGGGAAATTGATAAAATAAAAACCTGCATACACACCGGCCCTCCAGAACCGGAATTTCCCACCCCTGCCCTACCCCCTAAATTTGACGTCATCGGTACTGCGAGCAGTGCGAGTAGTAAGTTAGTGCGCTGTTTTGAACATGGCCACAGGAAAAGTAAAGCAAGGGGCGGAGATTAGAACAGGGCGAGTGCTGAGATTGCGTTAGTAGTAATTAGTAGCGGTGCAACTTTACAAATTAACCCAAGTGCTTGTTAGTTAGTCAGTAGTATGTACATGGGTTAGTTAGGTTAGTAAGTGTGATACAAAATATAAATGTTAGTATTATTAGTAATCAAGGAAAGCAGAGCGAAGGAAGTAAACAAGAATTGAAGTAATAATGTGAAACACCAGAAACCACTGAAATCACCCAAAGCATGTAGGCATGCAGACTGGGAGGATGGAATGTACCAAACTGATCACAAGACAGGGGTGACAATACAGAAATGACATGAACAGAAAAACCAGGATGTACAATAAGCAAAATCAATAAATAAAAGACTTAGCCAGAACCCAGAATCATGACAAGAATAAGCAGGTCCATAGAAGTCATGAAAGAAATGATGCCAGGCACTGATATGGAGCTGGGCATATCTGGGCAAACTGGTGCTCACCATGTGGACATGACCAAAGACATCCTCACCTTGGTGGACAATCTGCAAGAGGCAGAGCTTTTTAAACAATAACCAGGTCGAGTGTATGATGCCTTTCCTGGCTTCCGAAACAACCTATTGGCAAAGCTGGATCATAAAGCACTGTGGAACTGGATGATGCTCAAACTCAATGGCGCAGTGTCCCTTTGTAAACCTTGAGAAAATGCCTACACTGTGTTAATGCTGCTGTATGTCTATTTTAACAAATTTGTGTTTTTTGTTTCATTTTCATAGCATTTTCACATTTTCTCTTGCTCATAAGTGTTATAAAAAATACATGTTTTCAAGCCTTGTTGTAACTTTGGTTCTTCAGGAATTTTGACACAGGGAACACATTACTGCATATATGAAGTTTAAATAGAAATATTTATTCAGAATCAAACGTACTTACAACTGTATAGTTATTTACAGTGGTTCAGTAATTAATCTGAGATTGGAAGCACAGATAAGCCTGACTCAATGCTGCTTAATGATTTTTCAGCATCCTCATCCTCGACATCAAAGTACCCCGTGAAGTCAATATTTGGCGGCAAATATGGTTCTTCAGGAGTGTCTGGGAACTCGCATAAATCAAAGTCTTCAAATACTTTGTGAACAATTCGTAGAATTTCCTGACCATGTTTCATGTCGAATACAGGTAGATTCTGCATGACATATGTGATGTCAAATATTTCACGAACACTTTCAACAACTGACTCGATTAGTACATTGCTGAAACCGGTGCAGAATGAGGCATTTGTGTACAGGTGTTCATCTGGTGGAATTAGACTGTCCCTATACTTCTCCAAAAGCTCTCTGACCAGTCCCTGCTCATCTAATGTGACTTGTCTGCATTTGACAGGTGATGGAATCTGTTAGGGCATTTTGTAATTGGGTGTTGCTACAGAGCAACTGTCAGAGCTAAAATTGCATAGTGAATGGCAATAGGTGCAGCAAGAATGTCCAGGCTCAACACTAGACACATCTTTCTCAAACAGCCATTTAGGCTTTCTTGAAGAACTCCCTTTACTGCCTTGTCTGTGTTGGCAAGCTGTTTGTTGGCATAGAGAATAGCATGAGCGGGAGAGCCATCTCTGCCTGCTCTTCCAACCTGCTGTAGAGTGGCCTCTGGGTCCTCTGGTAACCCATATATGACCACATGGGAAACCTTGGGGAAATTTAGGCCAACTCCAAGTGCTGTAGTTGCCACAGTCACTCTGCAGCTGCCTTCTCCATTAAATGAAGAAAGTACCCTGCTCTTGTTCACGGGTAGAGTCTGGCTGTGGAACATCCCAATTAATAGGTTTTTACCTATTTTCTCTTCACCGACCCAGGCGCTCTCCACATGTTCAGCCTTGAGGTGGCAGAATACTTGTGTAACAGTGTTTATTGTCCGGCAGTATATGATGATCGGTAACATCTCTAGTCCTTTCTCTTAAGTCCTTTACCAGCCAGTCGAAACAGTCCAGAGAATCTGTTTTAAGTCGTCTTACCCCAAGTCTAATGATGGGTCGATTGGGGCTAAGAGTGATGTTGTTTGCGTTTTGGAAGTGTAGCTGTCTCCTGACAATGTCTCTTGAGTGCAAATCCGCAGATGCAGTCAATGCCAATACCGGAGTTCCTAAAAAAAGAATTAAATACAAAAACTCAGAAACCTGGAAGTCATTCACATTACATTCATACCACTGAATAGTTTTTTTACTCTGAAGACTGAAATTGTAACAGTACTTTGAAAATAACAATGTCAAAGTGACAACAAGGCATTGACTGATTATATGCGATGTGTAATTTGTGTAATGTTGTAATGTCAGTGTTTACACTGAGGCTAATACTCTTGTTCAGATAGTGAGTTAAGAGCACTGGTTAATCAATTGGGGTGTGACAGTGGTGTGATATTCCACTAGCAAACGTCGAAAGGGTAATGGGTTGGGTGAGTCAACAAAGTTCTCAGTGACCAAGTAACAGAAATGCCATAGGTAGTGTCGAACCAGGTAAAGCTTACAGTAATCTCTGAAGTGTTATTGTTAACCTACCTGGTTTAACGATTGCTCAAAGTTCCCAACCCTGCCAAGCTTTCCCTAAAGATCTTCTGTCCTTTCGCAGCCTTCCCCGTTAGAGAAAAGAAAAACACAAGTGTTAAGCACAGCTTAGAGATGTTGAAATTGTCATTTGCATTGGAAATTGTTTGCGACTGTACTTCACACGTTTAATTACAATTTAATGACTCAGTGTCTACCACTTTTATCAAGTAGGCTACGCGTGCACACAGCTGATAGCTATGCCACTAAAGCGGTAGCTGTAGATTGATATTGCAGGGCTGCCAACTCTCACGCATTTGGCGTGAGAAATGCGTGAGATTCGGTAGCATATTTGCGTTCCCGTGCAGTAGTCAGCAATTATTCAATCAGCGCGTTTGAAAGAGATTATCTGGCGGAATTGAAGTCCTTGTGCATGGAGGTTTATCAGTTTCACATGCGTTACGGTGGATTTCACCACTAGTAACATGGAAATCAATTATGACTCCTGACGTCTCACGATTTTCTTTACTAGGGGTTGGAAGCAATGGAATTACATAAAAACATTTCAAATGGTCTTATTTCATTTAAATTTGAACGATCGTGAAACACATGCATTGCGTTGATCGAGTAATTGCTGACTACAAGCATGGGAATGTGAATATGCCACTGAATCTCACGCATTTCCCATGCCAAATGCGTGAGAGTTGGCAGCCCTGGACATTGAAAAGTAACACAACTTAGTGACACTGTGACAACCACAGTAGGTACAGGCATAATGACAATATGATATTAATAAATACCACTTACCATTTATACGTTAGATGGACTTCGTCGACGACGATGCCTAGCAGGTTGGTCCTGTACACCTCCGTGTCTTGCCACTTCGCACTCATCGAGGCCTCGGGACTGCCGAACAGAAGTTGATGTCTACATTTCTTTATTGCCTTTTCTGTCTCGGGACCCAGCTGAGTCGCAGAGATTCCCAGGTTGGCCGCCTCCTTTACCTGGTCCTCCATTAGGGCGATTAATGGCGAGACAACCGCAACGACTGGGGTCTCGCTAAGCCCCATTGCTTTAGCCACTAACGGGGCTAGCTGGTATATGAGGTTTTTGCCAAAGCCTGTTGGTAGCAGGGCAAAGACATCCTTCTTGGTTAGGAAATAGTTTAACGCCAAAAGTTGCTCTTTTTTCAAAATAAATTTGCATTCTAAACTACTTAGAACAATATCTTAGGCTGCATTGAAAGGTAATTTTGCGACTGCTGCCATGTTGGATCCATAGATATAAACAAACTACAAGCTTTGGGGTGTCGCTTAGACGTCACCATCGTCTTGCTGCCCCCCCCCATTCTGAGATGGGTTCCTTCGCTGAAGCCAAAATCGGATCCATGGAATCCAGGCTGCCTTGCAGCGTGAAATGAAATCGCGCGCAAGGCAGCATGGGTATACCCAGGCTAGGTTATCCATGCCCGGCTCATTACAATCAAATAGTTAGCCTGCATCACAACTATATGTAGCAAATGTAGCCTATAACCTACTGTTAAGGCCTATGACAGATTCTGAATATACAACCCCAATTCTGAAATAGTTGGGACAAAAAGTGTCAATTGTGAATAAAATCAAAACGCAATGACTTTCAAATCACACCAGCCAGTATTTTAGTCACAATTTACACTTCGTCCCAACTATTTCGGAATTTGGGTTGTATGATTCTTATGGGTGCTTTAGAGTCAGGGCCATCTTGAAGCCATGAGGCAACCCAGTAGAGACCAGTGATCATATATATATATATATATATATATACACACACACTGTATGTATGTGTGTGTGTGTGTGTGTGTGTGTGTGTGTGTGTGTGTGTGTGGGGGGGGGATCAATTTTCAGTCATTTCCAGTCAATTTCCAGTCAAAATTGCCAGCGGTGCCCCTGCGGAAATGTGTGTGCGCGCGTGCCTGCATACATGCCCTGCATTCATTTACTCCCTCTGAACATGAGCTTTATTGGTCAGCAAGCAGAGAAAATATCAAGAAAAAATGAATGTAATGTGTTATCTTTCTAGTTTTTCAATTGTTTGGAGTATGCAATGGGGCAATTTTCTTTCATGTTTTAATTTATTCATTTGTTCATCTATCAATAGTATTCATTCATATTGCTTCAATGAGATTTGTGGGCTGAATGAGCAAATTATTATACAACACAGTGCTTTCCCTTACTTTGACCAGCGGAGGTCCTCATTGAGCTCCGATTTGTGGAGATTCGAGGAATGAACCCTTTTTCTATGCAACTGTATTTGAAAAACTTCTGGTTCGAAAAGCTTTTCTTCACCATCACTAGAACCAGGCAGGCAGAGACAGAATTCATCAAACAGAAGGGCGTCACAGAATCACCTGAACTGAACTCAACTGAACTCAACTGAATTATCATAATTACTGGAAGTGTGATGTTGGGAGTCAATTAAAACAGATTCATGTACATTGAACAAATGGATGTTGAGATATGTCCCATTTTTGTCGATTACAGATGAAGTTCCACTGTACAAGGCAAAATGTGCTGATTACATGTGAGAGGTTTTATCACGATAGCACATTCTAATCATGAGTTACGCTTGATAATGTTAACTAAGGCCTCTTCCTAGAAATTATATAAGCCTTCAAATGCACAAGGTTTGATGCATCAACAAGAAAAGTAATACCAATATTAAGGAAGGTCTGACATGATCTTAGCCACATTTGGTGGTGTCTGGGCAAAAATTGTAGAAAATTCAAAAAAATGGGTTTTGACAAAATTCAAAATGGTGGCCATGATGAGCAAAAGGGCCCAAATGAATCATCACTATTACTTGTGTGATGTCTGGATTAGATTGATGCCAATGGGCTAAAAGGTTGTTCAGAGATTTCTTGTTTCTTATTTTTGTCAATCAATAGAACATAGACAACATATCAGATGTTAAAAGTGAGACATTTTACCATTTCATAAAAAATATTAGTTCATTTTGAATTTGATGGCAGCAACACATCTCAAAAAAGTAGGGAGAGGAGGAGCTGCCTGATAGCTCACTTGGTAAAGCATCGCGTTGCGAGGCAGAAGTGACTATCATGTCGCGGGCTCAATCCCTGTCTCGTACCAACCGGCAGTGGTCGGCAGCTTTTTCAGAGTAGCGCACAATTGGATTTGCGCTACAGGGTTGCAAATTGGGATGGGCTGGCAGGGGTGGGAAAATAATGGCTGCCTTGTTCATTGCACAAGCGCCTCCTGTTGACCAGACGGGCACTCGTCCGGAAGATTCTAAGCTTGTTCATGTTCGGGTATCCTCCGCCCTCGTTCTGAACTTGCGAAGATTCAACCAATGAGTGTATAAAAAGCGGTGGTTGACGGGCGCGTGCTTCGGAGGAGAACCGTGAAACTGTTTACTCTCTCCTGAATTGGCAGCAAGGGGTCGCATACGAGCAAGCCTTGTGCCTTGTACATACTTCACTAATTGGGCATTCCAGATTTGGGTGGGATTGGAGACGCCAAATTAAAAAAAAAAAGTTGGGAGAGGGGCAACGAAAGGCAACGAAAGTGGTACTCCCAAAAAACAGCTAGAGGTGCATTTTGCAACTAATTAGGTGAATTTGTAACTGGTCAGTAACATAAATGAGTATAAAAAGAGCACTTTAGAGAGGCAGAGTCTCTCAGAAGTAAAGATGGAGAGAGATTTGCCAATCTGCAAAGAACTGCATCTAAAAATTGTGGAATGTTCCTCAGCGTAAAATTGCAAAGACTTTGAATCTACATGATAAAATATTATCAAAAGATTCAGAGAATCTGGAGAAATCTCTATGCACAAGGGACAATTCCAAAGGTCAATATTGGATGCTCATGATCTTCTGGCTCTCAGGTGGTACTGCATTAAAAACGGGCATGATTCTGCACTGGAATACACTGCATGGACTCAGAAACACTTTGAGAAATTATTGTCAGTCAACATAGTTCGCCGTGCAATCTACAGATGCAAGGTAAAACTGTATCATGCAAAGAAGAGGCAATATGTGAACACAATCCAGTAATGCCCCCATCTCTGGGGCAAAATTCATTTTAAAAGGACTGAGGCAGAATGGAAAATTGTTCTGTGGTCAGATTAATCAAAATTTGAAATTCTTTTTGGAAACCACAGACGCAGTGTTGTGCAGTCCAAAGAAGAATGGGACCATCCAGCTTGTTATCAGCATTCAGTTCAAAAGCCTACAGAAGCCTCTCTGATGGTATTGGGTTGCATTAGTGCCCATGGCACAGGGAGCTTACAAATCTGGAAGGCACTATCAATGCTGAAATGTATATAGACGTTTTACAACAACATATGCTTCCATCCAGACAACGTCTCTTTCAGCTAAGGCCTTGCATATTTCAGCAAAACAATGCAAAACCACATACTGCATCCATCACAACAGTATGTCCTCGCAGTAGAGGAATCCGGGTGCTGAACTGGCCTGCCTGCAGTCCAGACCATTCACTAATATAAAACATTTGGTGCATCATAAAACGAAAATTCCTCCAAAGAACATCCAGGACTGTTGAGCAGCTAGAATCCCACATCTGACAAGAGTGGGACAACATTCCTCTCCCAAAACTTAAGCAATGGGCCTCCTCACTTCACTGACATTTACAGACTTTTGTTAAAAGAAGAGGGGATACTAAACAATGGTAAACATGGCCCTATCCCAACTTTTTTAGAGATGTGTTGCTGCTATCATGAAATGGTAAAATGTCTCACTTTCAACATCTGATATGTTGTCTATGTTCTATTGTGAATAAAATGTCAGTTTATGAGATTTGCAAATCATTGCATTCTGTTTTTATTTACATTTTAAACAGCATTCCAACTTTTTTGGAATTGGGGTTGTACATAAGGTTTGGTATATCCACCAGAAAAGTAAAAGCAGATATTGGGGACAGCGTCAAATGATTTGAGTGACTTGGAGGTCAAAGGGCAAAAACTGTAGGAGGAGATACAAAATACAGTTTTTTGCTAAAAATCAAAATGGCAACCACAAAGGGCACAAAGGCTCAACTGAACCATCATAATTACTTGTAGCATAATGTCTGAAGGTGAAAAAGAACAATTCATGTCAAGAGGCCAATGGCTGTTTGGATACTGTCGATTTCTTATTTTGGTAATTACAGTGTCACATCTGGTGGTGATTGGGCAAAAATTGTCAGAGGAGATTCACAGAACAGATTTTGACAAAGTTAAAAATTATGCCAAAATATGTGTTAGACTTGGCTCGAACTAATAATTCGATGGATATGAAGTGTTTGAATTTAAACACAGAGTTCACACTTTATGAACAGAAATTGGGCTTCAGCCTGACTAAATTTGATCTGTGGACATAGGATATAGCCTTCAATAACTGTGCTGAATCTATGAAAGCGATTCATAGGTTTTATGGGAAGCCATCGGCACCAACTAAAAAATAAATAAATAAAACATTCAACCATAATTGGTGGGTACAAACCTCGGGTGCTAGGCCCCTAAATATCAGTGTGCTATATCAGGAGAATTTCACTCTATGGACAATTTTGCATGGGAGGAATGAGCTTGAAATATGTGACCTAAAATTATCATTTTGAATGCTTTTCTAAACCAACTATAGTAGAAAGCATAAATAATAGGATTGCATGTTGAATTTAAATAGGTAATGCAGAACAGTGCTTCAATTACCTCAACTGGAATGGAATAATTTATGTAAGGATTAATCAGATTACAAATGAAAATGGGTGCACTTAATGCCAGGAACACCCCCACAACAATTGCAAGGGTCCTTGTAGCCTTTCGCTCCTGTTTGCTCGTGCTGGTTTCAGAGTTTGCAATGCTGCTAACATTGCTGTGAATAGAACGGGCTTGTTTCTGTGCAACATGGAATATTTTTTGGTACATGAGCAAAATTATCAATCCAGGTAAGTAGAAAGTGAGAAAGCAAATGATTAAACTCCCTGTTTCAGCCATAAAAAGAAAACAGCCTCCGATACATGCAACATGTTCATAATAAAAATCTTCCCTGCCCAAAATGTTCAGCTCCAGAAACACCATCCCAAACCATATAAAAGCAGGGATAGTCCAACTGACCAGGGTCATGATAACAGCGCACAGTGGTTATCTTGGTCCGTAGTGAAGGGGCTGACAAACTGCAAAATATCGATCAATTGAAATGAAAGAAAGATTTAGCATTGAGGCAGTGTACAACATTCCATCTGTACTGAGATGAATTTTACAGAATGTGTCTCCAAAATACCAGCATGTTTCAGTTATTCGCACCATGTAAGGAGGCATGATGAAACTTCCCAGAAGGAAGTCAGTGACAGCCAGAGAGAGAATGAGGTAGTTGGTTGGAGAGTGCAGATGTTTGAAGTGAGCGATGGATATAATGACAAGGAGGTTCCCAAACATGGTGAGAATAATAATGGTCACAAAGAAAACATACAATGTCATCCGTATTGCAGTTTGATAGATGATCTTAGGGCAAGATTTATTCACAGACTCATAACAGAAGTATATATCTTCCATCTTTGTTGACTGATTGATATTCATTGTTTAATGTTTTAGGAATAATGATTTTTAATAGATCCAACTCTTTGAGGAAAATAGAAACGAAGTAAAAAGACGTGACTTTCAGCTGAAAAACATTCATGTCATACAAAATCACTGATGCAAAAATCAGACATCCTCCAAGTCAGTATGGAATTTTGTTGTTTTAAATTCAAGTACTTAATGTAATTTAGATAAATTAATATATGAACCACAAAAAATTTCCCTCAGTCAGATGTCTTGCTGCAATGTGGGGCATTAATGGAGCTGGTCTGGTTATATACTCATAGCTCCACAATGCTATGTGCGTCCATGCGTGTGTGCATGTGTGTGTGTGTGTGTGTGTGTGTGTGTGTTTTTTGTCTGATTCACATACACACAAATAGCCATCAGCGCAAAAATGTATAAAGCACATCTATACACTTGTTTTGTCTCTCCTAAACCACTCAACAGAGGGAAAACTGCAGGGAAAATCTGGAAGCAGACAGGTTCTCATTCCTTGATTTTCCACCATGTTAAAAAATTAACTCAATAAGTGTGACAGAACAAACAAGAAGACATTACTATCAATATCCCCCGCCATCAAGGAGTCCTGTTTTTTAACCTGATCAAGGTTACGACTAGTAATTTACATACACAAAGTTTCATTCATCTGGGTCAAGTAATTTCTGAAAAAACTTGCCCCTACTTATCTGAACAGATAATTGGATGAACTCCATTGCAATATTTCCTGCTCCACTTTGTGTCATGGCGGGATATTGATGAACAGACGTGCATCACTGTGTTGCTCATTAACGCCCTCTGTCTGGTGATGAAAAACTCTCTTTAGCATGACTTGGAAAAGAGGGACGCATAGCTCGGGGCGCATCTTACACATTGGAAAATGAGGACTTTTCTGAGCATGAGGACCATGTGTCAGTCAAATTACAGTCTGAGAGTGAATTTTAAAAGGAGAATGAGATAAGAGGAAGATGAGACTGACCCTCAACCAGGATCAGCACATCTGCAGCCAACCCCAGCACAAGCCCCGGCACATCCACACCCAGACAGAGGAAAAACATGGAGCAAATGTACAGATTGAAGGGTCATCTTGCCCAACAAATGAGCCATCTTGCATGGCTGCGAATGTCATAACATCCAAAATGGTGGGCGGTTTCTCACATATACGTCTTCCTTGAACTTTCTTTGCAAATGCCATCTGGGAAATTATTCTGAGCAACACTTATTTGGAGGGAAGACATGTTTCTGGCGAGAAGCAGACATAACCCTTTTACCTGCATACTTTGGGTTCTTATCCTAGCTGGTGTTTTCAGTTTCTTGAAAATCAAGAGACAGGACAGAGAGACCCAGTTGACATGCCAATTTCTGTAAATTTGTACTATTTGTATTGCACACACTTAAAAATTCGGTCCCGCCTCAGGTATAAAGCACTGCAAGTGTTTGGGTCTGTGGGGCTCATTTTCACTAAGTTCAGTTTTGAAATGTGACTTTTCAGGTTGTCCTGTTCAAAACGTAAAAAATGTGGTTTTATTTGTGTCTGCTCTAGATAAACACTAATTATGCCCATTTCTGGATTTTACCTGAACATTTTTATCAAAACTTTAATATGTCCCAGAAAAGACTAACGGCGCTTTCCCCAACAAATGGTAACCTGTAATCAAGGGGAAACAGAAAGCAAAGACATGTAGTTTATATTGCAGGAAATTGAGATGTACTTCCCTTCTGCTTTCACATGAATTTATGTGGATGTTCTGTTTTAAAGGCTCATTAAAGCCCCATTATGTAGGAATTTCACCTTAAAATATCAGTTTCAAAGTCTTTCTATTGGTGGGCTGGATTATTACAGTGAGAATGGCATCTCTCCCATTACCACAGAGGGACCTGGTGGCCTGCATCTGGGACTATGTAACTTTCGACCGCGGGTCCCACACTCTCGCGAGACGTACGTTCTGCTTTACGGCACACGTGAGCTTTTGGATCAGGAGCATAAGGAGAAGGTAGCTAAGCTAGCCCGGTATCGTGTGTCGAAAGATGGCTGAGGCAAAGAAGCGAAAAAGGACGGTGTCGGTGGAAGCCAGGATAAGAAAAAGGGAGAGTGACCGTACGGCACAAAACCAGAGTGAATATTGGACCAGCTTTTTCACAGTGGAGAGAGCTCATGGCCAAAGAGGGCTGCAAGTCGGATGCCGAGCTGGCAATGTTGCTGATTGACAGGTGAGTTATATGCTCATGTTCATGCATTGTATTTATCACACGTTGTTTTTGTTGGCTGTGTTATCGTGTGTAGTCACCGTCACTATTTGGGTTATCGAAACGTAACTGATTGTAAGCCCATTCAAATAATGTAAACAAGGTTAGCCGAGGTAGCATTAGCATTTCACCCGCAGAGTTAGCCCCTTTTCAGAGTGTTTTTTATAGCGAACTTTATGCTTCACGGTGAGAAAAGTTGTTGAGTTACTAGCAACTATTGTTTGAAAGCAAAGACAGGCCATATCAGCTTTGTAGGCTGGCGTTGTACCGTCATTATATTGATATTGTCCCGTTTTGAGGTTACAATAGCTACTACGTCTGCTAACGTTACTCTTAGGAGCGGTGCTTGCGCTTACTTTGTTGTAGAGCAATAGTTTTAATCCAACGCTGTTGAGGACTTCTATGTAAACACAATCATAACTAATAACTTTATTGATTCCAGCTTTTTACATAGACGAGTTATTGACATATTATTGTCCGACTCACGGCTAATAAGAAAGCAACAACGAACGTTAGGGTGTAACGTTACATCCCCAAAACAGTTATTCATAACACATGGCAGCATCATTTGTAAACTGGAGCTATCTGTTCTCATTGTATCATGTTTACAGATTTCATGGATGACGAGAGTTATCTAATCCAACTTTGGTCGCAGGTTTACAATCAAACGACGAACAAATAAATTAGGGCTGTCAAAATTAATGCGTTAACGCGGATCATCATTATTAATCTGATAAAAAATTTTAACGCAATTAAACCATCTGCAGCGCAGAATCACTCAAAATCCCTGAAACGTCGCATTTCGGGCAGTTTGTCCAAGTAGTGTTACGGTTGCGCATGCGAAAATGGGCAGTTGATCCAGCAGAACCCAAGGCAGAACCAAACAACTCGGTATGGAAGACACTAAAGACGCCATTTAAGCATGCAGTTACAGTAGTCGATCACTAGATGGCACCCCAGATCAGTTATTGAATATTCACAAGCAAGCCGACCTGGAACACTATATATTTAATCTAGGGAGGCATATCGAGGGCTGGCTGCAATAAACAGTTATGTCCAGATGTTTCACATTGGACATAACTGTTTATTGCAGTCAGCCCTCGATATATTGTTAGATTTTTCCTGAAAGTGGAATGTCTGTTCTGTTAAAGTAAGGTATATTTCAGAATTCAGATATTACGGAGTTAGTGAATTTTGTTTGTTCCTTATAAGGTGTAGAAAGGTTGTGAGCTCAGAAATGGGAACTGTTAGCTTTTCATTGCAGGGTAAATGTCTTAACTGTTTAATAATTTAATCAATTTTCCTGTCTGTGAAGCTGCAATCTTGAATTATAAAGCCTGAAATAAGGTAACACCTAAATAGCCAGATTTGGCTTCTGCGCAAAGGGGTTAAGTGCATATATATTCCCTTCTTTCTTGAGTCTCTTTGCTCATGCAAAATGAAACACAATTAATATAGATTAAAAACGAATGATATTTAATCGTGATTAATCAAAATTATTCCACAGCAACCCTGTGATTAATCTGATAAAAAATTTTAATCGTTTGACAGCACTGAAATAAATAAATAAATGTTACACCAGAAAGTTGCCTTTGTAATTGTCTTTCCACAGGTAGCCCAAACCTTATAAGTTTTGACCCATAGAAACACGTCTACCTGCAAGTAATTAATTACCCTCTCAATGGTAAATGCAGTGATGTAAGTTGGACGTGATCTGCAGACATCAAGCCAACATTTTCTTTTTTACTAACATGCTCCACATGCAAACATTATGATAATAACAGGCGAAAAATGCTAGGAAAGGATATTTGTGCCAAATTCCGGTAATATTACTGTACCTTGTCGGTTGACATTGCTCCTCTTCATGTTGAGCGCTCCACAAGTCTCAGGGTGTAAAAAAATGCACGTTCTCACTGGGGATGTCAGCCGGCAACAGCACTCAGTGTGTTTTACGACAGCGGTGTTGCGCTTCTACTTGCTCTAGCGGCCTTTAGTGGCCGCTAGAGCACACGAAAATGGGAATCCTACATAGTGGGACTTTAATGAATTCTGGACCACTCCCAAAGTAGAGGAGAGTATTGGGTGGGATTGCGGATAGGAGATCAGGCAGATAGGAGATTGGGGCAGGTGTGGTGTTGGACTTGGTTTGTGATTATGCGGACATTGGGCCCCCCCTGGGTGGCGAGACTCAGGGTGGGGCTCGCATCTCTTGTCGGAGTCCGTGTGGCTCCCAAGCCCCGCGGGGTCCCAGGTGGTGGCTGTGTCTTGCTTCCTTCTTGGACAGGGGAAGGGTGGGAGGAACGTAGAAACGAGATGACGGGATTGTGGGAATGTAGGAGGTATATATAGGCGTAACGGGCGAATTTGAAGGCGCATTGGGAGTCGCCCTGTTCATTAACCTATGTTATCGGGAACTCCCTCTAATGAATTCTGGACCACTCCCAAAGTAGAGTAGAGTATTGGGTGGGATTGCGGATAGGAGATCGGGGCGGATGTGGTGTTGGATTTGGTCTGTGATTGTGCGGATGTTGGGCGCCCCCCCGGATGGCGAGACTCAGGGTGGGGCTCGCATCTCTTGTCGGAGTTCATGTGGCTCTCAAGCCCCAAAAAGTGTTTATGTATCAACGTGAGATGGGCTACGTACGTCGTCAACATTATTGCAAATATAGCTTGCATATTAGTTCGATGTCCAGCGGCCGAGGAGTGGTCCGGCACTCCTCGCTTGGATGCTGTGGTGGCGGCGCCGATGCGGAAAGAGTGCCCAGAGAAGTATGTGGGTGGAATGTTGGATCTAATTAAAACTTGATGGAAATGGTAGAGGAACCAGTGGCGAGTGGCTACGGCCCCAGTGTCGATCGTGAATTACGGGTCTGGGGGAGAAGCGTGGTTATTGTATCTCGAGGTGACGTAGTTTGATATTAGCTCGAACGGACTGAGGGCAGATTCTAGGCAAAATAGGAATATGGGCTGAGAAATGCCGAACTGATCTGTTTACTACTCTTTATCTTGAACATGAGGCAGTCGGTGGAGTAGAATGAGATGTCGTTAGGCTGGCGTGACGAGAAGGATAATAATTAGCAGAGAGCGAAGCGGACTCAGCACACCTCAAAAAACCAAAGAAGGCCAATAGAAACATTGCTTCTAGAGTGGAATCCGTGGAAGGAGAATGGTACCCTGAACACAGCGTCTGGATGCAGTGAGAGGGGAGGTCTGCTGTTAGGGATAAACATTTAGTCAGAGCGGGAGGTTCTTGTTTACGTAAACCTTTCAGCAGTGTTTACACGTGAGAGTGGGAAATAGACTAGCATGAATAACCAGTGGTCATTTTGCAAAGAAGTTGATGCCACTCAGGAAGACTTGTATTGGGGCTGGTCGAACGTGGTGTATGGAGTGAATGTACAAAATGAAGCTCGTAAGGGAAACGACGTCAAGTGCCGGGAATGGCACTTGGAGGGCTGAATGGAATTTCTTTAATTGCTTCCGTCCTGCGAGGTATGGGGAAAGTAAGCGCGGAGCGAACCTGTTTAGAATGGTATCTCTAGATAAAGTGGCGAATGGCTCAGGTTGTGGTGTCAAGGGTTGACGGTTGCAGAAAACAGAGGAACCGGAGTGGGGTGAATGTCCAAGTGTGGTGCTAAGCATCTGATTCTCTGCCAGGAGAAACGAGGAGGAGCGTCAGCAATGGCATTTTACGGTCGGGAATATGTGCGGCTTTGAGCAAGGACTGGTGTTTTGCAGCAATTAGGTTTAGTTTCCTGAGGAACAGCATGAACGAGATGGAGCGGGAACGGCCTTTGTTTACGGTGTCTACTGTGGTCGGTTGTCATAATGTACGGTTATACATTTGGCGGCCCGTTCGTGACCCTGAATGAGGGAGGAAGCGATGATGGGATACGGTGAGGCGAACAGCAAGGTAATAGCGCTCCTTTCCAGAAACGCCAAAGGAACCCCTTTGGCGTGGGTCGAGTGGGACGGCCCTAAGCGTTTGCGATATCGGCTTTAGCCAACCAGGCGCCGCGACCCGCGAGGCGGATGAGAGTGGTGAGATGGAGGACAGTCAGTAAAGGGTTAACCACTGTTGGGCATACGGCCAGTCAGATTGCATGGAGCGAAATGCTTGAGCGTGGAGACGGCAGATGGACGGTGTGCAGGCGAGGCGGAATGATGGATTGTGGGACTGAAAGTCGGCCGAGAGCGTGAACCTTGCCACTGTGGGTGGCCGTGAGGTGGAGACGCGTAGTTTTCGTGAATGTTAGCCGGCGAGGTGAAGTGCACCAACAACCAAAGCGCTAGCGAAGCGCTAGTGGGCTGCACCACTGCAAGTGGCTGGAAGTAGGACACACGCAGTATCCATGAATGTTTGCCGGCGAGGCAAAGTGCACCAATAATCAAAGCGCTAGCAAAGCGTTAGTGGGCTGCGCCACTACCAGTGGCCGTGAGGAGAATACGCGTATTATCTGTTAATATTTGCCGGCGAGGCAAAGTGCACCAATAACTGAAGCGCTAGTGGGCAGCTGTAAGGTGGATAGTGCAGTATCCGTGGATGTTTGCCAACGAGGCAAAGTGCACCAATAACTGCAGCGCTAGCGAAGCGCTAGTGGGCTGCACCGATGCGAGTGGCCGTGAGGTGGATACGTGTAGTATTCGTTAATGTTTGCTGGCAAGGCAAAGAGCACCAATAACCGAAGCGCTAGCGAGCTGCGCCATTGCTAGTGGCTGTGAGGTGGATACTCGTGCAGTATCCGTGAATGTTTGCGTAGTGGCCGTGAGGTGGAAACGCGTAGTATCCGTGAATATTTGCCGGTGAGCCAAAGAACATTAGCATTTGTAATGATTTTACAATTTTGGTATAAACATTGCAATCATTCAACAATACCATAAATGTGTGGCATTTAATTTGCGAAGTACACGCTGTTCGTATATATACCAAGAGTTGCTCGGTAGAATTGGTAGAACCGACGAAAGTCTAATTTATTTATTTATTTATTTATGTTTTATTCATTTACTTTTTGAAAGCCTTGTTTTACATTGCGCTACTGAAATTATATGGCATTTTCTTCCGCACATCGATGACTATGAAAATATCAAGAAGGCTTTGTAATTTCTGTGCTCGTGTAGTTCGTCAAAACAACGCTGATTCACGTAAATAAGTTTGCGAGGCTCATAGAGCAATAAGCCATGAGAATCCATTAGACAGAATTTAGTGGCAGCCAAATGGCATTGTTAGGTACGACGCACAGCTGAGTGATGGCGAATATAATTGCTGCAAAGTCAGCGAGAGTTTCGGATTTGCAGATTGTCATCCTTGCGGAGTCACATCAATTATATCAACGTAGCCAACAGGCAATCGCTTACCGTACTGCCGAAGCATAAAACGAGATCAAGAACAAGTGTAAAGTAATCGTCCAGTTCTTGGCTCCAATGAGGAAATTGTGTCTCGGTAGAGTGGGACAGCGAATGGCGAACTTGCTTCGCGTGGGCTCCTCGGAATGAGCGGGGTTTGGGTGCCTGACCTGTACAGGGTCGATGACGGCTAGGATTTTTAAAAATTTTAATTATATGCTACGAAAATATGAATGCGGAAACAGGGACAAAATGCACGTGGTATGGTAAATTCTTGCACTGGCGAAGTGAACAGCAAGACCAAAAACTAGTATTAGGTAATCGTCCAGTTCTTGCCTCCAATCGGGCAAGGACTGGTGGATTGTGTCGGTTGAGTGGAATGGGGAGTGCCGAACTCGATTCGTGTATACTTTTCACAATGAGCGGGGTCGGGTGTTTGAGCTGTGCGAGGTCAATGACAGTTTGGATTTTTTTTTTCTCACGACTAAAATATGAATGCGGAAATAGGATGGTTGAATGAGCTGAGCCAGGTCGACGTGCATACCCGATAAAATCTGTTGTCTAAGTGCGGGGGATAATGGTGAAGGGTTTGGAATAGGCTATTCATAGGGACCATATGACGTCACTGTGCTTTCATGCTGCCATATTTGTGTCCAAAATGGTCACAGCTGCATCCCACAGCCATTGACTGCAGTTGGCAAACGAGACATGAAGATGGACGAAATACTGAAATGAAGTGAATCCAATATGCCTGAGATATGTCGTACAGTTTGCTGAACAACAGTTGTTAGAGAAATTCCAAACTATAGTTTCATTCCATCGCAAAAGACTTTGCTAAACTGGCAGAATAAATGGTTGACTTCTATCAGAAGGGTAGCCTGCATCCACGGGCAGCCTGCATCTAATTCTCAGTGATTGTGCTGTCAGCGCTTTGTTTTCGGCAAGCTGCGTTTGTCCTCAACTTAGCTAATTATTATCTGTTATCCTGTAGCACCCCTTGCCAGGAAAACTCTAGGGAAACACTTTAAATGCTCAAATACAGTTAATTAACTTACAGGGAAACCGTCATTGAGTCGCGCTATTAATTGTTCAGTTTGTCAAACCAGTTCTTTACATTTTAGGAGACAAAGCAGTAATGAACATTGTTCACTTGCTTGCTAGGTAGCGTAATGTTACAGAACTTGAATGGGTTAGCTACAAACAATAACTTAGGCATGCTTACCTGCGAGATATAGTCGAATGCATTTTTTCCTGTGATAGCTCTTCCGTTATCTCCACGAATATTTCTTGGAGGTTTTGCTTATCTTAATGGTAATGTTGGCAAACTTAGCGAGACTCTATTATAACGAGTGAAGACATAACTTTTGCTAATATACGTTGCATTAGACAAACATCAGCTTTGCTAAGCAGTACTTTCATTTAAGGTGGACTGCAAACAGTGGCATATCGCATTCATTCACGTGTCTCTTTTTAACGTTTCATTTCTAGCGAATGTGTCTTTGCGTTTGATGGTTTGACACAGAGAGCAATGTTTTAAAAGAGTGATGAATTAGCTTAGACCTGCCAGTAGCCTATAAATGAACAACCTGGAGTATTAGCTAGGTTACCTTTTTAAGATTGGGAAACAGAATAGCTACAGAAGAAAACATTAAACTGCCTAAACCTGCAACTGGTAACAAAATCGTTCAAATGAATACTGATATGCAAATCGAAAAACGTGTGGTAGTCCGTTGTTTTTAAGATCAGAATAGGCAAATGACCATAATACACCACATGAGAAGTCGCACCTGTAGCCTGCATAGCCTCAGTCGTAGCTTACTTCAAAAAAACAAGCTAAAAGTAGCACTTCAGACTAAATCACCGCCAAGATAACACGGCTGCATAATGATTGGCATCCATACTTTTGAAAGGTATAAATATCAGGAAATGTTAGTTGGGGTGGACACTTCGCAAATGGTAACAGACAAAATAAAATAAGGGGTATTAAACATGGATCACAACCAATTATTGATATTTTTTTTAATGAATAACGCTGACCCTCTTCCTCATTTAAATGTACCGTGTTCGCAGTCATGAGCGAGGGAGAAAAGTGGAATCGGACGCAAATATGGCGGTGGGAACATTGGAAGCGACGTTTTTGGTACCTATAAATGAGGGGCGTATGGGAGGTAAGGCAGTGGCTAGTGTGTGCTGAAACTGTGGTTAGGGGAAAACTGCGAGGAGCCGAAGTAGTTGATGGGAGGGACTGACGTGTAGGAGGAAGCACAGAATTAGTGACATGGAAAACAGGCAAGGGGAGGGGAGCGGGGCGTATATGCACGGGGCAAAGGTGCAGCCTGCAAACACAGGGATGAAATAGGGAATGAAAAGAGACCGAAGAGGTTGTAAACAGAGGCAGCAGGCATGGGGGGGCGGACTGGCTGGTTTGCGGAAGGAGTGACTTCCGCCAAATCTGGAGCGGGGAGGAAGTCGCCGAGCGTGATGACATTGGTGCTGGGGACGTTGAGCGTGGAACCCGGAAGTGTTGTGTTGTCTGTACATGTCTGGTCTGCACATGGGGAGGATCAGCTATATTGCTGAAAGAGTTGGTGTATAATTTTTTAGTAGTCTCTCTGGCCTTGTTGTCGGAGTGGCGGAAAGGGATTTTCTTCTGCTTGAGTGCCCGATGGAGTCTAGCGACGGTCCGACGTGGAGCCTCGGATGAGCTTGGAGTGCGAGCCGTGGTAAGCCTTGCTGCAGAGCCTCGGGCTCTCGCTTCTGGGCGCCGCGGATAACGAGGAGCGTAGCTGGAATTCCTGCGGCGCAGAGCCCGAAACAGGGAAACGGCTTTGGTCATCATCGCGGGGGAGCGTGGTCTGGTATATGGGCACCCCGGTTGGGGCAAGCGGGTGATGCTTTGTGGTGGAGGTACGAAGATGGGGGAGCGTAGGCGGGTGTGCGGAGGAGAAAGGGAGTTGCAGGAACGGATTGAGAAGATTCCTCTGGAATATCGGAGCCTTGGAATTATCATCATGGGGGCGTGGTCTGGTATATCGAACAAGCGGGTGATGCTGTGGTGGAGGTAAGGACGGACCTGCTAGGATTTTGGATTTTGTGCTTCGGGTAAGCGAACTCTTCTATGTGCTGGCTGTCTGGTGAGTGAGTGAACAACGTAGAAACGAGACCAGCGGGGATTGTTGGAATGTCGGAGGTATATATAGGCGTAAGGACGAATAGGAAGGCGTATTGGGAGTGGCCCTGTTCATTAACCTACGTTATCGGGAACTGCCTGTAATGCTTTGAGTCCACCAGAATCACAAGCTGAATCAGTATCAAAAATGCAAACACCAGACATTGCTTGACAAGGAAACAGTGTGTACACTAGCACACTGCCACTGCAAAAGGTTCCCACCCCAAATCTGATTACTATCCTATCACAACCATCTGAAACTGGGCCTGCACGCTACGGAAATTCAGTTGAAGACTACTTCGGCTCACACAGAGACTGCAGACTCCCGAGTTTTCGCACGACCAGGGGCTGTTCAGACATGGAAATGCAAGGTGCGTCTGTCCTAAAATATAAAAAGCACTGGATATGTCCTTTCTGCATTTGCTAAGTTACAGTCCAGTCAATCACTTAGCGAACATCTTGAACAATGTTAAGGGGCCGATCACACCAAATGTGGTTCATCGGCATGGAAACACAAGGTGCATTTGTCTTGATTTTTTTGAAGCCTACTTTGTGAAAAGCGCTGGATGCATCTTTTCTGCGGTTGCTCAGTAACCCTCCTGTCTCTCACTCTGCAATCTTACTGATCATTGTTTACTGTAGTGGCGAACAAAATCCAGTGCAAAGTCTGGTGAATTATTTGATTTTTTTTATAGCACTTTAGCAGTTGGCACTTGCTTTGGTTCTAAAGGAGAGTGAGAAATAAAATTATTAGAATGTCTGAACAACTTCTGTGAAATGATTTGATATAGAGCTAAGACAGTGCTCGCGGTCCATCTTTGTTTGCAATGAAACCTGACGAATAAAACTTCTTCCATCCTTTCAAGCAATTGGACAGCAGGGAAAAACTGATTCTGACATGAAGCGCTTTTTACCCCTCAGCCGACGAAAGTTGTGGAGGGGTATTGTCGTGGCGAGCGGTGTCCGTCCGTAAACTTTTCGTTTCCGGACAATAGCTGAAAACGCCTTGGCCAAATGTTCTCATTCTTTGGTGGTATGTTAGGGGTGGTTAGAGGAAGCTCGCTATCCATTTGTGTCCCGCTCCGATAATCAATATGGCCGCCAATAAAGCGCAAGCTGAGGGGTCCCATTCGCGACAGCGTGCTACTTTTTATCAAGGTGCCCCAAAGTGGGAATGAAGCGCACATAAAAACAGCGAGACAGCAGAGGTGCATTAACCCCAGGCGACCAGTGCTGAAAAAGTTGTATTGAAATCATTGAAAATATTAACAAAAAGGGTGCCCCCAGCAATGAAGCGCGTTTTGGTGTGATCGGCCCCTTACAGCAATGGCGAACTAATTCTTCCAAAATCCATAGTTTTTTTTTTTTTTTTTGAACAACCCCTTTCCACAAAAGTTTACACGCAGTGTAAAATGTGAATAAAAATGGAATGCAATGGCTTGCAAATCATTTAAACTCCATTTTTTAATTAAAAAGGGTACAAAAACAACATATCAGGTTTTGAAACTGAGAAATTTTATTTTTTCTTTGAAAACTATATGCTCATTTTATTTCATTTTTTTTTTTTTAAATTTGGCATTTCTGATCCCAGCCGAATCCGGAATGCCCAATTGGATTGATTCATACATAACCTTTTTAAATAACGTTACATATCTTACAGACTCAACAGAGCATAAAATAGCTCACTAGCTTCAGAACTGCAGTACTCGCTGGTTGCAAATTTACTGGCAGGTGATTCTGAACGTCAAGACAGGGTTTTAAATAGGAAAATTTGAAAGTCTTCCTTGGTGTATTCCAGAACAAATTTTATTTGCCACCGTAAAACAACGAATCAATATGCATCAAATAGTAGGTTATCAGCAGCTGGTCCATTAGTGGGGACCTCTAGTAAGCGCAAGCAAATTTTAACCGAATACATACTTGCGATAGCCTATTAAATTAACGTCAGTCTTACCGCTTTCCGTGTCCCCCTCCAAATCAAAACTGCTTGCTACATGAGGATCATCATGGCCAAACAGCTGCTCAATTTTTTTAGCGCTTGAAAGCCTGAGGCTCCAATGTCTGTTTACTTTATTCTCGAAGCTTTTCCGCCTCTCCACTGCTTTCTGAGGTTTTTGTCTGAGCTCGTAGTCGAAACGCGCTTTTAGACTGTTAACGCAACTGGGGACAAGCAAAGCCACTGGTCAAACTAATTTCCCAGCAAGCCTGCCTTCTTAAACTTTTAGAACGAAAGCAACAACATTAAATAAACTGTACATGGCTTAAGCCCATGCATCGTTTTTTTTATCTGCAAGAATTCAGTTTTTCGGTAATTCCTATATCATAAAACAGATATGTAAAGAGAAACTGAAAAATGGCCAAGATGCAAGATAACTGGAATAGTGAAGTAGAAGAATAAAAAGTGGTATATAAAGTATGTATCACCGAAGGTTACAATATGGATAATCGCAGGGAGAGTTCCCTACATGGGGAAACACACAGTACCCACGGATTGATATTTTCTCTATGAAATTCCACTTTGAGCTAACTGAAGTCATAATGCCGTTTGCTCGCCTTTATGTGGGCCACTGGCTACCTACGGGCTGTACAAAATTGCGTTTTTTTTTCCCTGAGGAGGGAGGGCTCAGACATTTCATTGGGCCAGCCCTGTGTCAGTGTAGAAAATGAACTAATGGGCCGCTTTCTGAGTTTTAAAGGAGCAATATATAAGAAATGTATGTTGATTAATCATGAAATGGTCCTGATATATCACCAGACATTAAGGAATGATGTTAATTTCAAATACTTATATCAATGACAACAGTAGTCCAGCCAGAATTTTCTCATTACAAATGTGAAGTTGCAGCCCACAACTAATGTTGATGTTTTCATTTTGTGTTTTGGCCTGTTGCGCCACCCTCCACCTATCTCCCAATCATGAAGTCAGTAGCATTTCTGCATCCAGGTTGCCAGTTACCACTGAGCTGCAGCCACCAGCGTTTCGGAGCGCAAATGTCTGACATTACTAAACCTGAAAGGCCTCGTTATGATTCCGAAATACGTCGTGACAAAGTCAGAAACAAAACAAGGATCTGTATAGGACATGCCTTTGAAAGATGGAGACGGCTGAAAGCGGAGCCGTAGTTGCTAATTTTCTCCTGGGCAGGTTAGATTCAGCTAAGTTTGGCTAACTTAGTTCTATTTAATGTAGGCACGATCATTTCAAATATTCTCTACAGTGGAATAACATAATGTATGTTCGTTCATGGTATGTTAGTGCGTATGCAGGTGGGTCATCGAATTGACTAGGTAACAAATTGTTCGAGAAATAAAAACTTGGCTCTTCATTGCTAACATTAGCAATGCATTATGAGTCCGTTTCTCTGGCTTTATGCTGAGACGCTGTGGAAACCGTTCCAACATTAGCACAGCCATTATGGCAATATGAAATGTAATTGAGACAGTACATCGGTCAAATGAGTCCTCATTCATTCTTTACGCATATTACAGCATGGACTTTAGTGGGCTATCCACACAGAAGAGTGACGAGCAAGTTGACCAATATGACCATGGCTAAAGTCAGTCATTAGTCTCGATCTTTTCTGAACTGAACACAACCCTGTGAGAGCAAATCATTGGTGATATTGAAATGTAGCCATGGTAGCTCCGTGTAGTAGACGTTCTTGCTGGATCCGGCAAGCTAGCTGGCAACCTCTGGTCTGGGGGAGAGGAGGAGGGGATACTGCGCTCTGCACCATTTTGAATGTGATTGCACTACCAGTTTTGGCCACAAACTTACATATTGCTCCTTTAAAGGTCACAGAAGGTCAAGTTGAGGCCAGCAAATGGACTTCATATATGACTTTCTAAATTTCTCTATACAAACCTTGGCTCAATATGTGACCATTTTGGTGATACAAGTCATTGTAATTTCACTGTCGAGTTTGACCTCTGACCGTCAAGTTGAATGTCACCTAATGAAAGTTCACATGTGACTTCCTAGATGTCTGTAACACAAACCTAGGCTCCATCTGTAACCATTTTAGTGATACAAGTCATTGAATATTCACCAGGCCACATTTGACCTGTGAAGGCCAATACGGAGGTCACCAAATGAAAGTTCATATATGACTTCCTATATGTCCTTAATACAAACCTTGGCTCCATCTGTGACCATTGTGGCAATAGAAGTCATTGTAATTGTATAAAGTTAAGTTTGACCTTCAAAGGTCTCCCACAGTCAAGTTGAATGTCAGCAAATGAAAGTTCATATGTGACTTCCTTAAGAACCCGAAGGTCCCCCAATTGGGGGACTTTGAGAGGCACTGGCAAACACAGCGTGAAAAAACGCACCAATCACGAAAGAATATAGTGATGTTGTACATCAAATTAAACAACAGAACCTAAGCTACAAGGCTATATAAACGTTTTTTACGTATCCTAAACACAACTCAAATAACAACTAAATGAATTACGACATATCAAACTCTGTACAGCTCCGCTGTGTCAACCCACTCGACATACTGCAAGCTCTACCGCAACTGAAGTTCATGCAGAGCACACGAGCGAGATGTCAAATGAAAGCTAAGACTCCACAGATTCCAATGATGTAATGCAAAGCGATCTACGCCAAAGTATCACAGAGAAAGAGGCCAAAGAATCACAAAAACAGAAATCGCTTTTCCAAACTCTAGTTGTAAAATTTCTCTTACCTTTGCTGTCTGGCCGAGAAAAGTTTATTTTTCCGTGAAATCCACACTTGATTCTGTTAGACCTATTTCCTATGTTACGTTCCAAAACTTTCCGGCTTTCTATGACAGTGTTTAGGACCCACGGGAAGCCTCACAATGTCCGTATGCATCAGTGGATACTTCCCAAACGCCAGCTTTCTGCTGATTCTGATTGGCAGACAGTACTGTCAATCTCATTTTGGTGAGTGTAGCCGTATTCTATTGGCTCTAACGATTCCAGCGAGTGGTAGATCACCCAAATCGACTAATCCTTGGCGGAGATAGAACCATGCGTATTGACTGCGAGTACGCAGTAGCAAACTAGACTGGCGCACAGTACGCATAGCTGGAAGCAGGGCGCACGGCATCGGCTTCCAGTTGTTTCTTGATAGTTTGATTCATTTTTTCTCGACATTTTACTAAATTGTGTGAGAAATATGGCCAAGCAGAGGTCCAACAGACGTTTTACTGCCGAAAAGGTGTTGAAACTACTGCGGCAGAACGCTGACAGCACGCTGTGTGTATATGATTCTTCGTCAGAGGACGAATACCTATCTCATTCACCCGGACAACGCAGTAGACAGCGGTGACTCTGGTTACCGTCCTCCATCTTCGGAAAGGTACGGAATGTCTTATCAATGTTGTGTTGAAAGATTTATTGCTGTCAAAATTTCAATGTATTTGGAGCCATTTCGGGCCAAAATGCCAGCTTAGTGATATGGTCTGATGTTATGACATGTGACACGTTTCGTGTGTGTTTGTGTTTGTACGTGCATATGTATGTATATGTTTATGTGCATGTATGAGTGTATGCGTGCGTGCATGTGTATGTATACGTGTATGTGTGAGTGTATATATACTCATCTTTATAAGATAAAGGAGAGCCGGCGTCTGCGCCTTGGATTTATATATACGTTGTTTCGCCTGGTGCGTGAACTCCTAAAACTGAGAATCACAAAAGGGAAAAAAAGAAGGCGCACTCAAAGGCTGATGTTTCAGTCTTTTGTGTTCAAAAAGCCGAAAAATATGTATTCAAGTCTTAGGACAAAGCTGGTCGACAAACGTTTCGGGCTTAGCCCATTCTCAATGTCCCCAAGTGAAACTTTTTGAGTACAAAAGACTAAAACATCAGCCTTTGAGTGCGCCTTCTTTTTTCCCTTTTATGTATGAATATATGCATATGTGTATATCCTTATGTGTGTATTTTGATTTCCCCAGCACAGTGTGTGTTTATTTTTACCATGTTTTTTGCTTTTTTTGTGTTTACATAAATTTCCATTTCCCAAGCAGGTCACTGAATAAATGTCTAATTGTTTTTTTTTTTTTTTTTTTTTTTCCCCACATTTGGGTTTACAGTGATGAGGATGACAAGCCACTCCTGGTCAGATGCAAACCAAAATGAAATTCCTGGAGCCAGGCAATTTTACAGAAAGTTTTTCAAAAGCAGCACAATGTAGAATTGTGTAAATGTAAATATTGTAGAAGTTTTACTGTTTTTTTTTTTTTTTTTTACGGTTTGTATTGTTGCAGAACTGTTTACAGTTTTACCAAAGTAAATCTGCTCTATTTGGAATCAACATTCAGTTGCTATGTGTGGTCATTTTTGGAATGGGAACTATATAGAGGTCTGGTTGAATTTTCAAAAAAATTGCCAAAAACTGTTGTATTTGGATGTATTGGTCACCATTAGTGATATAAAAATGAAATATATAGTGTTGTACAGGAGAAAATTCAAATGGCACAGATGGTGCCAAACTGTGCCAAAATGGCCATTTTGGAGACCTCGCCTGAACTCTCTGTCCTAAAACCTCTCTAATTTTGTTCTACTTCACTTTATCAGAGACAACCTTTGCGGAGATAATGTTCATATGTTGTACTATGGTCTGATAAAGGTTTAGAGCTGCAGCTGCATCATTTTCAAAGGGATATTCATCCTGAAAATGCTTTTTTTTTTTTTAATTTTTTCTGTGTGCCATCTTCATTTACTCTTCACCAGTATCACATATACTCATATTAACACATCTAAACCAATCTCACAAGTTCCCCATTTACTATGACACCAAAATTATTCAAATAGACCTTGTGGTTGCAGAGATATACCCATTTTATTATGGGTTTGCAATATTCAAGCAGAAACCTAAAAAATAGGCTCAGGGTTTAAAGTCTTTCAAGGTCATCTGAGGTCAACTTTAACACATCCAAAATATAGGTCATATATGACTTCCTATATCTCCTGTGATCTGGAAAAACCTAGTACATCTGTCACTTTTGGGAGAAACTGAGTTTGACCCTCATTTGTGGTAATTAAGAGTGGTGAAAATCACTCTTAATACAGTAGCTATTAGTGTTATTTGAACTGTCAAAATCAGGTTTCTATAATTTCTTCCAATTAGAAAAAGTCCAAAATCCAAAGTTTTTGTTCAGTTGTGAGAATCCTTGCTGCTGATAAATTCACAAGGTTTTTCCAGATCACAGGAGATATGTCGATAACACAAACTTAGGCTGCGTCCGAATAGTCTTTTTTGCCTGGAAAGTTCCTAACCCCTGAAAAAATGAACCAGAAATAATTACGTGGCAGCCATGACAAGGGGATTTGAATTCTTTAAATGTTCAGGAAAAGTGTCTCGTTGCTTCCTAATTTACCTCTTTTAGCATAGGGTACACAGAACCATCCTTTTTGAAAAGAAAGGAGATAATGCTATCCCACAATTCTGCGCAGCAGCAATATTTAAAGTGACGACCATTCATCTGGCCAATTGCGTAAAGAAACATATATGATGGGCCAGGGACTGATGATTACGTTGCCTAGTGTGAGTGCATTCGGATTCTCTAATTAGCGTGGTTGTCTTCCTAAGTCCTTTGGAATTCCCCTTTATACCTTTCCTTTATCTTATGATGTTTTCCACAAAGGTAAAAGAGAAGTGGTTAGGTTTAAGTGGATGGGACGTAATTTTTTGACTATTCAGACGCAGCCTTAATCTCTATCTGCAACCATTTAGCTTCCACAGGAAATTTCGCCCATCCTCCATGAGACCCAATGTTTAAGTACAGTGCCCCCACTAGAGCCACTTCCATCGATTCAATTACAATGGCACTGACACTGTACATTAAGGACCTGATTTACTAAGACCTTTTTGCACATGCAAAATCTTTTTGCCCGTGCAAAACCAGAAACCTTGCTACTGATTGGTGCAAGGCAAGTACCCTGGCCAATCATGGGCAATGTTATTGGTTTTGCACGGGCGAAAAGATTTTGCATGTGTTAAAGGTCTTAGTAAATCAGGCCTAAAGTGTATCAAGGTGAGTTGATCGCCAAATTTCGAAAAAAAGTTACAGTTTTTGAGAAATAATTTTTTGAAATTTCAAGTCCTATCTTTTAACAGTGTAAACATTTTCCTTGACCTCAAGTTTGTCCTTTCAAAGTCATCGGAGGTCAACTTTAACATAGCCAAAATATAGGTAAGATATGACTTCCTATATGTCAATAATACAGACTTCATCTCTATCCGCAACCATTTGGCCTCCACAGGCCATCTTACATATTCATAAAGTACAGCGCCCCCAATAGACCCACTTCCGTCAATTCAATCAAAATGATGCTCGCACTGTACATTGACAGTACCAAGGTAAGTTGATTGCCTGATTTAGAAAAAAAATTACCACACAGGTTTTGAGAAATGATTTTTTAAAATTTCTCAGTCCTATCTTTAACATTGGGGCCAAAATTTCAAGGGCCCATAAAACAGAAAAAAAAAAAAAAGATTCAATCAAAAATCCGAAAAAGGTCTAGTAGTATGTTATGGCAAGTTTACATGAAAATTCATCTGGCCAAAAAAAGATTTAAAATGTTCCAGACGACAGACAGATGAGGGAAGCCACACCACAACAATAGCTTATTGGCCCATAGGGCCGGTAAGCTAGAAAAAAATACTGAGGATTGAAAAATGGCTGGAGGTGAAAACAATACATTTCTGGATCATAAACTCCTGGACCACAAGTATTTTTCATCTGAGCATTACATCTTTTTTGGCTTTGAAAAAGGAAGACAGCTCTCCAGGTGGCTTTCCACACACTCACAGCCCTCAAAATGGCGCACTGTCAAATCATAAAATAATCATATTTTTAACTCAAATTGACTCATGAAATTCAATATGAATGAATGATTTTCGGGTTGAATTTAGCTTGAGTTTATTAAAATAGGCGCAGCTGGACATCAATGGTCATCAGTACGCTCTCCAAACCAACCACATACCTTTTTTCCATGATATAGTTCCGCCCATTTTTCTACCAAAGTCGCATCAGCAACCTCACTCACTCATTAAAGTGCTTATTTTAGGGTCAGAACATTCACTCAGATGGAAAGCTTGATATTTACAATTCTGATCATCCAAGTGAAACGCAAGATTGTAACAATACTTTTCACACCCTATAACATGCAAGTATGACTCACAACACAGTTATAGCTGTTTGCATTCTAAACAAGCGAAAGTCCATGGCATTCTATTTCGTTGAATGCGGTATAAATTCTAAAACAGATGGCCACATTAGCAAAATGCCAGCACACTGCAGTATCGACTACTTTTTTTACCCAATGTGACAAACTAGCTCTGTGATGACAGTGGTAAACCGAAAATAAGAAATAGCTGGCTAGTTAGCGAGCTGGCTAGAAGTAAAACAGAGCTACGCCATTCAAGGACAATTTTACTCACATTTCAAGAGGAAAAAACTTTCCATCATAGAATTGCTCCTCCAAATTATCGTTGCTGTCAGCCCTCTAGTCTGTTTGATTCAAAATAACTGCCATTTTCCGTCTCAATCACATTTCCATCCCTTAAATATGAGCACAGCACTCCAGGCTTGTTTCTGGAAGTCCTTTTTTCCATGGGTTAGGGTTTCCATGTAGTCATGTCATTACCAACTGAGCAAAGTTGAGAGAATACAACCTGACGTCTATTACGCAAGTGTTAAAATACGTTTCTGAGTGTCCAATCAATGTCTTTCAATTACTGAGGAAAGCTTATGCTGTCTGGAAGTGGATAAAAATGTCAATCAATTGGTAATTACCAGGAGAGTTTCACGTGGGCGTGCACTATAGTTTTGCTGTTACGCAGATACCACTGAATATGCAATCTCTGGTAAAGGAATCCAACTGCAAGTAGTTCAGAAGTGCAGAAATCGTGGTCTTTATTCAGTCCAAGTCCAAAGCCGGGTAAGCACAGTGATGTTACAGAGGGGCAATCCAAAAAACAGAGTCCAAAGACAGGCCATGGTTAAAAAACTGAAAAGCACAGGCAACAGTAACAAATCATGAGGCAGTGGGGGAAGTAGAGTGTCCGTACTCCGAATTCCAAAAGCCAGGGCAGCAATACACAGCAATTGTGGTCGGGCAGAAAATGGGTTGTAATCAGGAGCAAACAGAACCAGGTTACCTGTTACCTGCCTCGGAGCTTCGGCGTGTGTCAAAAAAATAAAACAAATGTAAGTAAGTAAGTAAGTTTAATTTATAGAGCACATTTACACACAGCATACGCTGACCAAAGTGCTGTACAATGTCATTAAATGAGAGGACAAATAACAAAATATAATACAATGCAATAATACAATTACATCAAAATGTCAAAAACAAAAAACAAAAAAAGGGGAGCCTTCAATATCAGGGCAAACCACACAGACATGAACAGAAGGTAAATGGTTAGGGAGCTAGGAAGGCCAGGGAGTAAAGGTGGGTTTTTAGCCTGGATTTGAAAGCAGAAATCGAGGGGGCAGATCTAATGTACAGGGGGAGCTGGTTCCACAAACGTGGAGCAGCGACGGCAAAGGCTCTGTCATCTCTCTAAGGCTCTGTCACCTCTCTGCTTGAGCCGTGAGTGTGGCACATGCAGAAGCCCTTTGCAAGAGGATCTAAGGGACCTTAGGGCCGAATGGGGCTGTACAAGGTCAGTGATGTAGGCTGGGGCCAGCCCATTAAGTGCCTTAAAAACAAATGATAAAAACCCTGAACTGGATTCTAAAAAAAACTGGGAGCCAGTGCAAGGAAGCCAGAATGAGGGTGATGTGCTCACGCCTCCTGGTGCCAGTTAAAAGACGCGCAGCTGCATTTTGGACCAGCTGCAAACGTCTGAATGAGGATTGAGGGAGGCCGAGGTAGAGGGAATTGCAATAATCCAGCCGCGATGTAATAAAGGCATGGATAACTATCTCAAGGTCGTTGTGAGATAGGAAGGATTTGAGGCGGGAGATCACTCTAAGCTGGTAGAAACTATTTTTGACATCAGTGCTAATCTGTTTGTCAAGACAAAGTTTTTAGTCGAGAATGACACCCAGGTTTCTGGCGTGAGGTTTGACAAATGGGGTGAGGTGACCTAAATTATTCAGTACAGTACAACCTGCCTTAGGGGGACCAAAAATGATGACTTCTGTCTTGTCACCATTTAGCTGGAGGAAGTTGTTAGCCATTCAGTTTCTGATGTCTTCAAGACAGACCAGGAGAGATTGAATGGAGTCCTTAGATTTTAGAGGCAAGTACAGCTGAGAATCATCAGCATAGAGGTGAAAAGAGATGCTTTCTTATAATGTCACCCAATGGGAGCATGTACAGGCTGAAGAGCATGGGACCCAGGATGGACCCCTGAGGGACCCCATAAGAGACAGGGGCAGATGATGAAGAGAACTGACCCCTAGAAACAGAGAAAGTCCTGTGTTTAAGGTAAGAGCTGAACCAAAGTAGTGCAGTCTCCCTAATGCCCACATGCTGGTCAAGGCGAGTGAGGAGGATGTTGTGGTCTACGGTGTCAAAGGTGGAACTAAGGTCAAGTAAAATCAAAATGGCATTTTCACCAGAATCCAACGTAAGGAGCAGATCATTATTACCTTAAGCAGGGCTGTTTCAGTGCTATGCAAGGGTTGAAAACCTGATTGAAAAGGTTCCAGTGTATTGTAGGTGGTCAGAAAGGGAATCAACTGTGAAAGAACAGCTTTTTCTAGAACTTTAGAGATAAAAGGAAGCTTAGAGATGGGGCGGTAATTTTTTAGGCATTTGGCATCGAGGTTATGTTTTTTAAGCAAGGGTTGGACAACCGCATGCTTAAAACATGTAGGGACAGTGCCGGATGAGAGGCATGAGTTTAGAATTACTTGAATAGAGGGACCAACTGCATGAGAGGCATGAGTTTAGAATTACTTGAATAGAGGGGCCAACTGCATCAAAATCATCCTTTATGATAGAGGAGGGAATGGCATCACGGGGGGATGTAGTAGGTTTCATATGCAATACTAATTCCCGCAATTCAATGAGAGAAATGGGCTGAAATTGGTTAAAAATAGCTGGTGCACCTGAATAATCAGGTAGAGTGGGAGATGAGGAGGGGGGAAACAATGATCTGATGTTCTCAATTTTATTCGTAAAAAACTTGAGGAATCTCTCGCAGGTATCAGTAGATACATCAGCAACTGGGGAGTTAGAATGGTTGATAACAGAGTTATTGGTGCTAAATAAAATGTTCGGTCTATTTGAGTGTTTGCTGATCAAATATGAGAGGTGCTTTGCCCTGGCTTTTTTTGCTGCTGCCTGGAAGGAAACTAATGCAGTTTTGAAAATTTCAAAGGAGACATTGCGGTGATCCTTTTTCCATTTCCTTTCGGCTTTACGACAGGCCTGCCTGAGAGAGCGGGTGGCCTCATCCAACCAATACTGAGATTTTAGCTTGGGGCGGGTGAATATAAGAGGAGCTACAGAGACAAGTATAGAAGAGCAAGAAGAGTGGAAAAGGCTTACTAATTCATCCGGGCTAAAAGAGGATGATGCCGCTGTTGCAATGGTAGATGCAAAAGTTTTACGGAGAAAGCTATCAGAAAACTGAGCCGCAGTAAGAGAGTTTATATGGCGAGAGTAACGACCATGAGCTCTGGCAGTTCGCAGAGGATTAGGTGATATCAAATATAATAGGCTTATGATCAGAGAGAGTGGCATCCTCAATCACAATATTATCAACAGAAAAACCATAAGATAGAATAAGGTCAAGTGTATGTCCCAGAATATGAGTAGCTTCATTTATAAGTTGAGTAAGACCAAAGGCATCTATTACACCACAGAATTCGTTGACCATAGGTCTGTCTGGATAGCACACATGGATATTAAAGTCACCAAGTATAAGAAGACGATCGTGCAATGACACAAAATGGGAGAGGAAGTCAGACAATTCTGTTATGAAGTCTTTGTCAGGCTTAGGGGGCCTATAGATCAGTACACAAACCAGTGGGGACATAGCAGATTCTACAATTACACACTGCAGTTCGAAAATGGAAAAGCTCCCCACAGAGAGTGTCCGTAATTTTACCCTTTAAGGCCTAATGCAAAAATCCCAGCAGAGAATCATGCTGCCATGTTTACCATAGTAACCTGTATTTGGGCTGAAGCATAGCTTCTCAGCTTTCAGGAACAGTTGGAATTTTTTTCTATTGTGCAAAACGTTACAATAATTACAGTACTTTCAAAATTACGCGCATATCTGTGTCGGCAACGACACGTTCTTAAAATGCGCACGTGCTGTCCCAGTTTAAATGGGTTAAATGTATTCCTAAACACGAGAGCTACTCCGCCTCCTCTTCCAACGCACCTCGGCGTGCTAATGAACGAGCAGTAAGTAAGGCAAAGTTCGCCAAAAACAAAAGACTGGCTAACTCCAGCACCAATCCAAGTCTCGGTTAAAAACAGGAAATCCAGATTATTTCGAGAGAAAAAGTCATTTAAAACGAAAGTTTTGTTGGACACAGACCTGCTGTTGACCAGGGCGACTTTTGCAGAGGAGTTAATCGCAGCCTGGGGGCACCGGGAGTATTCCAAAGGGCGGATATTCAGGGAATTCACCCCACCGCTACGGATCCGCAGTCTCGGACGAACAGAGCTGACAGGCATTTGGGGTCGATGCGGAGTGATGGATACGTGGCAGGAGTACCTTGATCCCACGAACGTCGAGCCAGAAAGAGATCTTTCCGGCCTAGATGGGCTGCAGAGAGCTGGCAGGGCCCTCGCTGTGCGAGAGAAACACTCGCTCTACTCCTGATCGCCACCCGGACGCCTCTGCGTTTTCCTTGGCGCCTGCAACGCTTCCTCCAGTGAGAGACGCAGCAAGGTAGCCGAAGGACACACTCCAGGGTGGGGTAAACAAACGGAGGGTGACATCTGGCGTATGGAACAGGGGAGCCACTAGTATGGGTCACCAGTGTTTCTGAGATGTTGCAGAGTCTGATGATCATAAGTCCGGCAGCAGAGCAATGCCAGCAAAGCAAGAATGCCAACGTAAACAGACATAGCACACATCGGACAGGTAGGAACTAATGGAGCTGGCGGCAAGCCGACAAACACACTGGCGCCATCTTGCCACGTAGTTATGGGTGTTCAGTGGAGCTTTGTATCGAGGCATGATTCGTCCTTTCAAAATCACGTGACAAATGACGTCCGAAGCTTCATTCCCCACACACCCATGTGACTGCTTCATAATCAGATACAAAGGAACTAAAAGCGCTAAACACAGCACGCTCTTATTGGGTGTTGAGGTGTTTTGATGAGTTGCAGTGTGACGAGTCAGAGATGCTAATTCTTGAATTATGGAACCTGCAAAGAGAGGCCATTCTGAAATGTGGGAACACTTTAATTTCATTTCACCCAACAAGGTTAGGAAAATTTTTTGGCTTATTCTCGATAACTCATTATTTAACCCTTTGAGCACTGAATAAATTTTTAAGGAATTAAAACTGTAGTTCTCCTGAGCTGTTGGAAACCTATCATGTGGAAGTTCTTTAAAAGAGCACTCAGGAGAGCTGGGCATTTGATTTCGATATCTTGGATCATTGGGCAACTAACTGGGCTGTAAAGTATACCCCTGCAGGCCCCGCCATCTGAACCGGTCCAATGGGTCCCGCCAGCAAAATTTTTATTTGCAACCTGGTCCAGCACAGACGACGGTCCTCTTTTTGCATACCAGCCAATTACATTGCTCCTGCGATTCCTAAACTATTTTGACAACTCTGATTGGTCACATTCAACGCGATCACACCCACACGTTCTCCTTCAACGTTAACTGAGGAGCAAGCGGACAGTCCGAGCTGCGCATAGTGTGCAACAACATTGTGAATGCAGTCGCGTATTACGTTACTGTACTGATTATATTGCCATCACGCCAGCTAGATAACGTTGTTTAAGGAAAATCTTTGTGAATAATTGCATATTTAAGCAATGTGATTTGGTTTTTGCCCTAACTACAGAAGCCAGCTTGCTGTAACAGCGATAGTTCTTGAGCTAGCCAGCGCGTAAATTAGCTGGAATGTCCAAAAAATCTAAAACTACAGTTTGGACATAGTAAAGCGCCGCAAAATAAATCAAAGAAGTTTGTGCCTATTACAGCTAGCTAAGTAAGCAAAGTTAGGGCAAAACCAAATCATATCGCTTATAAAGATTGTCCGCAGTTAGCATTAGCTAGCTAGCTAGATGGCTATATTATCTTATGAGTAACGTAACTTACTGTGCAGTCCCACACACAGCAGTATAATTAAAGACGGAGCTGAATAACCAGTATCTGGCCATTATGCCAATGAGGAACATCGTTTTTCAGCCACGTACCAAATGTATGTTTACTGTTGCAATGTAAATACTTTGCCTTTGGCGTACTTTGTCAATAACTGCAAAGATGACTTATCAGCGGATTTTCCAGAACAAGTTAAACTGATTTAGATGCACCTTAGAGCTCGCAATAAACAGTCCTGCTCAAAAAACAGCCAAAACTGTAATAAAATTTTGTCAGATGTCTACCTTTTTTCAAAGAACCAGCAACACACAATTTAAAAATTAATTTGGTTCATCTCTGGGTTGGTTGCAGGTTGTGGATTTTTTCTTAGTTTGGTTTTGGTGAAAATGCATTTCAAAACTGTTACTATTTTAGTGAAGATGGCATGTTGGTTCGATATCCTGATAAAGGAAATCAAGCAGGGCTTAATTCAAGATTTGTTCTGCCTGTCTTTATGGTGCATTGCCAGTCTGAGATGTAGCCAGGTGGGCTATTAAACTATTTCAATACTCTACCTGTGAAAAGTAGCAAATGCAGAAAGATCCTGCTCAAAATGAAAACTAATCAACACATATCAGAGAAGCACAATGGCAACGGTTAGAAATTCCCTGGGCTGGCTGTCCTCAGCATCGAAAAATAAACAAGCACGCAGTCTGGACTTGAATAGAGAGGTGAGGATTTTTCTCAAAGATAAAAAGTTTGTATGCATGCATGCAAGCCCTAAGAAAACTGAATACTATTTCAGAAGATTAAGTTTTGTTGGTTCGTAATGAGAAAAATAATAATAATAATAATAATAAAACATACTTAAGGAACAACTTGTTCTGTCTGTCTTTATGGTGCAGTTGTCACAGTCTGAGTTGATTCAGGTGGGCTTTTAACAATAACTTTGACAATGAAATCCGGTACTCTGTGATAAAGAAATACATTAGTAATGAGGAGGAGTCTGGCTACCTTAAACAACTCCAGAATTATTCTGTCGCAGGATCAGTACAGTGACAACGCCTTTATGACATTTAATTGTGTGTTGTCTTTAAAATTTGCCATGTAAAATTTAAGATGCATAAAACGATTAACTCTGCAATCTTTATCCAGTGTTCTGTGGATTGAAGCTAGTTTTGAAAAGGTGTTTATTCATACAAATGTAACAAAATAGTACTAACAAAACAACTGGTTCTAGTTACTGTAATCACAATGAAATAAGTAATCAACATAATCATAAAACATACATACAGTCATGCCCAAAATTATTCATACCCCTATCAATTTTTGGGTTTTTTCAAGATATTTTTTGACAAATCAAATTTATTCTTGCACAAATGACACTATAACTATATAATAACATTGACTTTAACAAGGTTTCTGGGCCCATTCGCTAAAAAGCAACCCCAGAGCATGATACTCCCACCACCGTGTTTGACTGTTGGGACCGTGTTTTTCGGTTGAAGACTTCACCTTTTTTACGCCACTTACACTTCTCCAACCCAGACACACAAGAACTCATCTAGCCATCGCAAAACTCACCTGATGAAGATACAAGCTTCTGGCTGTCAATATTATGGACAGATGAAACAAAGATCAGCTGTTTGGGCACAGAGATGTGCCTTTTGTTTGGTGTAAGAAAGATGAAGCGTTCAACCTGAAAAACACGGTCCCAGCAGTCAAACACGGTGGCGGGAGTATCATGCTCTGGGGTTGCTTTTCAGCAAATGGGCCTGGAAACCTTGTTAAAGTTAATGGCACTACGAAACAGGACCAGTATATCCAGATCTTCAGTAAAAACATCAAGCAATCCGGCAAATAACTTGATCTTGGGGAGGAATTGATCTTCCAAAAGGATAATGATCCTAAACACACGGCCAAATCAGTCAAGAAATGATTAGTGGACAACAAAGTGAACGTTTTGGAGTGGCCAAGCCAGAGCTCCGTCCTCAATGCTATCCGGAATCTGTGGAGGGAACTGAAGACCAAGGTCGTTGCAAGGAAACCCTCAAACCTTAAGGACCTGGAGAAGTTTGCAAAAGAGGAGTGAGCCAAAATCCCCGTGGAAACGTGTAGAAACCTTGTGATCAACTTCAGGAAGCGTTTGTAGGCTGTCATCGTGAATAAAGGCTTTGCCATCAATTACTGAGAAAAGGGTATGAATAATTCTGGACATGGCATTTTTTGTAAATCTGGCAAATAAAATACCAAAAAGTAATGTATTTCTCGAAAAATTATTTACTGTACTTCTTACAGCCTGATGTCAACTTACTGTGTCATTTGTGCAAGAATAAATTTGATTTGTCAAAAAATATCTCGGAAAAAACTCAAAAATTGATAGGGGTATGAATAATTATGGGCACGACTGTATATATACCCTCCACTCTCCCAGACACAATGTGCCATTTCCATTTATGGAAGTCAATATTACTGTGGAGTGATTGATTGAAAATATGAATTGGAGAAATGCTGCGGTCAACTGAAATATAATCATAGATTTGTGAATTACACTAATACTAGGCAAATATTGCCATAAAAGTGATTTATTTGGTTTCCTGTAATTCAAAATTTTTTTATTTACTCGGGAAAAAAAGGAGGCAATATTCCTTCCTCGTTTCATGACAGTCTTAGAAGAAAAAAAAAATGTACAGAGATGCATACATCTCATCTCACAAATAACCATCCCTACTTAGCACGGACAGATAGGCTACTGTTGATTACTTTACTTCATAGCCTATTATTATTCAAAATGGAACAGCCTAGTCAGATGAGGTTAGTGGTTAACATCGCACCATCGTGTTACTTTCCATAAGTACTTTGCCGAGTGTGATTCGTAATGTAATTCTAAGAGACATTTACAAACTTGACAACAAGCTTTCATTGCCGGAATGGAGAACAACAGTAACACGGCCACGTCTACAACAAATTACTTTAGAAGGTGCAGTCTTTTAGCTTACCTTCGTCTCTTGCAACTGGTTGTTCTTGCTGGTTGCCGCGCTCATATTCAAATCCCAGCCAACGTATTGAGATCAGTGAAAGCAAACGCAGGTAGCCAACACACTTTGGTGCGTCGCTCTAATCAGTCCGTGTAGAATGTTGAGTGACATTAGGTCCGGTTTTGGCGCTAGCGCATATCATCGTAAAAAATATACAGTATAATTTTATTATTCAGTCAGCACAGGGGCCAGCACTGGGGCACAGGACATCGGCAGGGGAGCACAGGCCCCTGTAGGCCCCCGTGTAAAACCGCCACTGGTCAGCGTATTGGATCCATCTTCTCCCATCGCAGCAAAATCTGAAAACTATGGTGGAGGCCAAATTTAATGACGAGAAAAGGAAGGCCTAAGAGGAAGTGCCAAGTGCAACATCCATCAGCTTGACTGCAGATAATGTGGACGTCAGTCCACATGAATTCCTATTTAGCTTTGACCTGCCACTTCATTGACACCAATGAAGATCTCAAAGCTGTGTCACTGGGAGTGGGTAAATTTCCAGCAGCCCATACAGCTGTAAATATTGCTGCAGTGAAAGCTTCTCTAATAGAGGAATGGGGGTAACACCTAAGATAAGATGCCTTGTCACTGATGCACCCTTAAATATGATCGCATCTGCTGGCAGTTTACAGCTGAGGCACAGCATTTGCTATTAATGTAGTCATCAAAAAAGCTATTGATGCCACACCAGGGCTTGATAACATAAGATGCAAGGCAAGAAGGGTTGTTATCTACTTCAGGACAAGCACGGTAGCAAAAGAGCGACTTGTCACATTTTGGCAGCAGATGGTCAAACCTGCTCATGAACTTGTCCTAGAAGTCAAAACTCAGTGGAACAGCACATTTGATATGCTGTCAAGTCTGTATGAACACCGTGAAGCAGTTGGTGCTGCAGTTATCTAATGATTTTACATCCCTGATTGAACTGTGTCTACCTGATAGCAGTTTTATCTGCTCCCCTAGGCTCTCAGGTCATGGAGGGGGACTAGCAGTGGTTTTCAGAAACTCCTTCCACTGTTGTAAAGTGAATTCAGGGGTTTACACATCATTTGAGCTCCAGGTCTCCAAGGTGGGATGACTAAATCCTTTTTATTGTGTGTTAATTTACCGTCCACCTGGCTTTAATAGTTGTTTTATTTCAGAATTTGGTGATTTTCTATCATCTATTATTAATTTGAATAACATTCTTATGGTTGGTGACTTTAACATGCATATCAATGATATTTCTAACAGCTTTGCTGTCGATTTTATGAGTATCACAGAGTCTTCTAACTTTATCCAGCATGTGTCTGGCCCCACACATAGTAAGGGTCATACCTTGGACCTTGTCTTTGCACTTGGTTTAAATGTTGACTCTGTTTGCTCAGACGATTTGTATGTTTCTGATCTCAGTTGTGTTTTATTTAATCTGTCTTTTAGTACAGGCCCACTACCCTCAAAACGTGCTCATCAGTTTCGAGTTTTAAATCATCTTTCAGCAGAAAAGTTCGCTGCAGCTTTGAATTCTGGGGAGGTTTTGTCCTCTTACACCAACGTTGATAGTCTTGTTAATAATTTTAATTCTCACTGTTCGTCAGTCTTAGATAATATGGCCCCTCTGAAAACCAGGTATGTCCCTTTTGTAAATTCTACCCCCTGGTTAAATGAAACTATCCGCTGTTTCCGGCACAAATGTCGGAGAGTGGAACAGCTCTGGAAGTCCTCCAAGCTAGATGTCCACCGTTTATACTACAAAGAGCTTATATTTGAGTATGATAACATGGTTAAAGTTGCAAGGACATCATACTTTGCAAACCTAATTTCTAACAGTATGCGAAACCCTAAGGTTTGTTTGAAACCATTAATAATATTGTTACTCTTGCCCCCCCTGATGTCCCTGTCTTTTCGAACAAAGACTGCAATGACTTTCTGTCCTTTTTTGTGGATAAGATAAATAATGTAAGAGCCAGCATCGCTCCCTCTTCTGCTCCAAGTACTCTGTTGCCATGTAATCCATCCATCAATTCTGGATAGTTTCAGCCCAATCTCACTTCATGGTTTAAATGATCTGGTCAGCAGTATGAAGTCATTCTCTAGCCCGGTGGACATCTTGCCAACATCTTTATTTAAATCTGTACTTCCAACAACTGGTCCCTGTCCAGTCTCCATAATTAACAGCTCCCTGCAATCAGTCCACGTCCCATCTTATTCTAAATCTGCTGTTGTGGAGCCTCTTCTTAAGAAGAGCAACCTGGACCCATCTGTTCACCAAAACTACAGACCAATTTCAAAACTGCCTTTTATTTCCAAAATTCTTGAAGTTGTAGTTAAGCAACTCATGTCTGTGTTAACTGCCCATAGTATTGTGGATACATTCCAGTCAGGTTTCAGACCAAAACATTCAACTGAGACAGCTCTTCTCAGAATTTCCAATAATATTATGATGTCTTTAGATGTAGGTAAATGCTTGGTGTTGGTTCTTTTCAACCTGAGCTCTGTGTTTGATACCGTGGACCATAGCATTTTAATAGATAGACTCAGACAGTGGGTTGGTGTCACAGGGAGTGCCCTTGACTGGTTTTTTAGCTACCTGTCTAATAGAACCTTCTCTGTGTCAGTTGGTCCATATGTTTCCAAATGTTCTACTATGTCCTGTGGTGTGCCCCAAGGATCTGTCTTGGGGCCTATTTTGTTTTCCATTTATATGCTTCCTCTGAGCACCGTCATCAGTAAATTCAAAGGAGTGTTATACTACTTGTACGCTGATGACGTTCAATTTTATATGTCTTTCAGACCCACTGAAACAGGTAAAATTATTATGTTGCTGGAGGGTTTAACGGCCATTAAGGATTAGATTAGTGACAGTTTTCTTCAGTTAAATACAGATAAAACTGAAATTCTCATCATTGCCTCAGAGAGCATCTCTTCTCAAGTTGAGAAATGTTTTGGATCCCTTTCTTCCTCTTTAAGAAAAAAATGCAAAAATCTCGGGGTAACACTTGATAATTTAATGCTTTTTGATGAACACGTTAAGTCACTGACCCATTCTTGTTTCTTCCACTTAAGAAACATCTCTAAATTGAAATCTGTGTTGTCTCAAGTTGAGTTAGAAATGCTGATTCATGCTTTTATATCTTCCCGGCTTGACTATTGTAATTCCCTTTTCCCCTGTTTGAATAAATCTCCCCTTAATCGATTACAGATGGTTCAAAATGCTGCTGCAAGATTACTGACTAGGTCCACTAGAACAGCTCAGATCACTATAATTTAATTTCCTTACATTGGCTCCCAATTAAATTCCTAATTCATTTTAAGATCCTTTTTTACGTATATAAAGCCCTTCATGGGCAGGCGCCCGATTACATTCTAGACTTGCTCCAGCCATACATCCCTAGTCGTTCACTCAGGTCTTCTGACCAGGGTTTACTTGTTGTTCCTCGAGTAAATTTAAAAACTAAAGGTAATCGTGCTTTTGAATACGTGGCGCCTACTCTCTGGAACTCTCTTCCACTCAAGTCGCGGTCATCTGCTTCGGCAGAGGCTTTCAAAAAGGAGCTAGACACATCTTTTCAGATTGGCTTTTGAACATTTAAAACATTGATTTGGATATGTGCAATTTCTCTATGGTATTTCATATTTTAATGCTTTGCTGTCGTTATTTGTCATTCCTCTTGTCCGAATGTTCAGGCATGCCATAGCGACCAAGCAGTGACGCCTGACTGACGAGAAGACAGCACAGCTGTGCACCAATCTACAGAGGCTCATGTCTGAGAGGTTAGCCCATTATTAGACTGCCAGCCAAATGACCTTAGCCACTTTGCTTGATCCCCGTTTTCAGACCAAGGGCTTCTGCAATCAATCCCATGCACAGAATGCTGTAAAAAGACTTACAGCAGAATGTGCATCTAAAATCAGGGAGATTGCAGTACCTGACCCTACACCAGAGCCTGCAGAAACCAGTACAGCAGCTGCAGATACCACAGCTCTTAGTTCATTATTGTAATGTTTTATTGTGCCACATGACATGAAATGCTGAGTATTGGTGAAGAAATGATTTAAAGCAGAAAAGCCGTCCTAATTTGCCATATTAAGAGGTATAAGGCCATGGAATGTAGGGTGCTGGGAACATAGAGCTGACCTCCAGTCAGCTCCCTACCTCGGCCAGTCTGATCATCTCTCCCTATTCCTGCCACTTCGAGCTAACTGAAGTCATTATGCCGTTTGTTCGCCTTTATGTGGGCCACTGGCTACCTATGGGCTGTACACAATTGCATTTTTTTTTTCCCCCTGAGGAGGGAGGGCTCAGAGATTTCATTGGGCCAGCCCTGTGTCAGTGTAGAAAATGAACTAATGGGCCACTTTCCGAGTTTTAAAGGCCAGCGCGGTCGTTAAAAATTATCAATGTTATCACAATTTCATAAACTATGATTGCATCGGCCCAAAATGTGCGTCGGCCCACCGGGCATTGCTGGGTACGCCAGATTACCAGTCCAGCCTTGTCTGAAATGGTTGTTGAAGAAATGAGAGGAATAGCTTGTTGCCAGCTGAAACATACTAATCACTGCGGTATTATGCAATGGAAGGGTCTTATCAATTTGCTTAATTAAATTCAGGTGGTGATTTTTACCCCCCGTTGGACAGTATACTTTAAAGCAAAAATCTCAAGTGTGAGGTCATTGGCTGAATGATCAACAGTAATTCTACATATGGCCAGGTTTGAACTGAGTTAAAAATTCCGTTTGCATGGGGTCTGGTGAATGCATTAAATTTTGTGCACGGAGATGGGCTTCCCATCAAGCTTGGTGGTGGCTACTTAAACCATTATTATTTCTTTTTGTCTCTCTTGTTCACTTAATAGTGAAAATAACAGGTGCATATTATTTACTATCACAGATAGTGTAACGTTTTTTATGTGAGAACATTTGTAGTGTCTATACCTGTCTCGCTTTATTTCGGAGATGTGATACTTTTTAGTATGGCAAACAGAAGAGAGCAATGGTATTGAGACAGGATGGGAGCAGCAGGTATATATATACCTATTAATCCTGTTGTTGACCAAAATTTGTTTTAAGCGGAGTTTAAAATGATACTAATGGTTGGACTCATGGTTTTTAATTTACCTGGAAACATCTTGTTTATATTTTATGGAGGACAAATCATTATTATTAATCTCATTTCTTCTTCACCATTAGTGGTATCTGGGGGTAAATTAAGTCTTTGTGATTTGGATAATAGAAGAATCAACCATTATCTGCTAAAGTGAGGCTCACTTAAGCCTCCCTTCCCTTTTTTCTTAAAAAATTATTGTACCTGCATGCTTGCTGTTATGTCGAGTGGAATGCCACCCAAGAAAGCCAAGCTTAATCTGTTATTTTGTTTATTCTCCTGCACAGATATATTGTTTTTGTTTAATATGATGTGCGTTGTTGACGGATGATTGTTACTTGCTGGTCAACTTGAGGGTGTTATTTGTTCTGATGGGTTTGCCTTGTCGTTTGGGGGACTAGGCTAGGGTCTTGGGGAAGCAGGAAGGGGGTGGGTAGAGGGGGCCCCTCATGCTCTACCCACGTTTTTTTTTTTTTTCTCTTGTTAGTTTATTCGTCTTATATTATTTACCCTTTTACTTTTGCGCACCATGATCACACTAAAATCAGTATAACATACAAATCTCGGTATGCCTAATACACTTAATGTAATGACTTTTAATGTCAGAGGCCTTGGTCATCCAATTAAGCGGAAGAGAGTTCTTACATTCTTAAAAAAAAAGAAAAAAGTAGCTATTGCCTTTCTTCAGGAAACTCATTTGACTAACGAGGAGCATAAAAACTTAAGAGAGACTGGGTTGGGCAGGTTTATTTTTCCAGTTATACAAGCAATAAAAGGGGAGTTGCAATACTTATTCATAAAAAACTTGCCTTTTATATTTAAGGAACAAATATAGACTCAAGGGCAGGCACGTGCTAATCCAGGGGATGTTATATGGACAAGAACTGACATTGTTGAACGTGTATGCGCCAAACAAGGATAACCCCAAATTCATGTTGGATACGATCCTCTATTTAACCAATATTACACAGACTTTGGAATAGTGGCTGGAGATTTTAATTGCTGCGTGGATAGTAACTTAGACAAATCCTCAACTACACTGTCTAACCCCAATGCCTCTAAGACTTTGAGGTTAGCACTGGCTGATGTAGGCCTGGTTGATGTCTGGAGAGAACTTAATCCCACAAGAAAAGATTACACTTTTTTTTTCGGCTAGACACAAATCATATTCCGATTAGATTTTTTTTTCTTACCTAAAGAACATATCTCATCCATAATTTCTTGTAATATCGGGCCCATTCTTTTATCAGACCATTCAGCAGTCTGTCTTCAGATATCTCTCCCTGAGCAGACAAATCAAACCAAATATTGGAGATTTAATACTTCACTTCTCACAGACTTTGAAGCCTGTAATAACATTAGAAAATGGTTTGAGCAGTACAGACAGGATAATGCGGCCTCCCCTGTCACTCCGGCAGTGATATGGGATGCAGCCAAAGCAGTAATTAGGGGACAACTGATCTCTTACACATCAGCAAAGAAAAAATTTATGATAAAACAAATGGAACAACTTAAAAATGAGCTAATCAATTTGGAACAATCCCACAAACAATCTCCTACAGAGGAAAACTTGAAAAGACTAAATGCAGCCCGATCTAATCTCAATCTTATTAAAACAGAGCACATTAAAAAACTTATGTTCTTCACTAGACAGCAATACTATGAATATGGTAATAAACCCAGTAGACTTTTGGCTTATCAACTCAAAAAAAGAACGTGCAGAAAATACAATAAAAGTGCATACGAATGCGACGGGCCAACTGAAATCTGAAAACACAATCAATTAAGTCTTCATTCCTCGATTTCTATACACAGCTCTATGCGCGCGGAGAACCCATCTGAAACGGATATCGACACATTTTTGGAAAGGGTATCCTTACCTCCATCTCTGAGGACGAAAAGAAGCAGCTGAATATCCCATTCACCTCAGACGGAAGTGCTGCAAGCAATTAACTCAATGCCCTCCGGAAAAACTCCTGGCTTGGACGGATATTCTGTAGAATTTTACAAGGCTTTTGGCATAAATTGAACCACTTTTTATGCCTATGCTCGCAGATTTCTTTGAAAATGGTATCCTTCCAGACTCTATGAGGACAGCAATAATATCGTTAATACAAAAAAGGACAAAGATCCTGCTGAATGCGCATCATTTCGACCAATTTCGTTACTTCCAGTTGATTTTAAGATAATATCAAAAATTAATTGCACGCAGACTAGAAGACATAATCCTCAGATTATTAATCCTGACCAGTCCGGATTTGTGAAGTCGTTATGCATCTGATAATATCCGGAGGTTATTAGATATAATTGACCACTCGACCTACACAATAGACCAGCTCTACTACTCTCCTTGATGCAGAAAAAGCGTTCGATAGGGTCGAGTGGTCATATCTGTTTGCCGTTTTGGAAAAAATTCAATCTTGGTGAAAAATGTATTGGGTGGATTAGAGCGATGTATAACAATCCACAAGCTCAAATATGTATTAACGGTGCCCTCACTGAAAAATTTGGTCTGTCTAGGGGCTGCCCGACAGGGGTGCCCGCTTATACCATTTTTATTTAATTTGGCAATCGAACCCCTTGCAGAGGCCATACGGATAAATGAAGAGATTGCAGGTATTGATATTGGGAAAACAAAGAATAAAATTTCATTTGTACGCTGACGACATAATTTTATATTTAACCAGCCCTGAGCAATCTATTCCAGCAGTATTAAATCTTATCACTAAATTTGGAACAATATCAGGCTATAAAATTAACCTGTTAAAGTCCAATTCTTTATTAATTAATTCATCGGTTTCTAATAAACTCAAGGCCATCTCCCTGTTTTCCTGGGCTCAAAACGGCTTTAAATATCTTAGGGTCAATGTGGCTCCAAAACTTAAAGACCTGTACTTCATAAATTACACTCCATTACTTAAAAAGGTGAAGGAAGAATTGGAACACTGGAAAATGCTCCCCCATTTCATTCCTTGGTCGAATTAACACAATTAAAATGAATATCCTGCCCGCGTTTTATTTACTTGTTTCAATCACTGCCCTGTTACTTAGATAAAGCATTCTTTCAATCCATAAATAAAATGTTTACCTCTTTTATCTGGAAGAACTCTTCACCAAGAATAGCTCTAAAAACTTTAACAAAGTCTAGAGAGAAGGGAGGACTGGCACTACCGGACTTACAGATGTACTATTGGGCCGCCCAGACAAAGGGCCTGATTAGCTGGGTGCAAAAACGTAATAATGCTCACTGGACTGATATAGAAGAAGAACTCTGTTTTCCCATTCCCACAACCTTGCTACCATTTATCAACAATATAAATGCACTACACCAGGTTACAAAAACCTATGTCATTTATAACACCCTTCTGGCTTGGCAAGATGTAAATAAGTTTTGTGGAACCTTTGGTAAAATCTCCAAAACTTGCCCTCTGTCCTCCAACCCAGATTTGCCACCATCAATTGGCAAATCCTTGTTAACAAAGTGGAAAGAGAATGGTATACATCAGATCCAGCATTTGTTTGCAGAGGATACACTCAAATCCTTTGCAGACTTAAGATCAGAATATGAAATTCGAAGCAGGACTTTTACAAATACCTACAAATTCGCCATCTAATTAACACCCTGAAAGGGAAAGACGCTTGTCTCTTGGGCTGACCGATTTGGAGGAGATTTTGGTGAATTCCACAACATTAAAAGGAAAAATTTCGGTGATTTATAGTGCTTTGCTAGATCAACATGGCTCTTCCTTGACCTCACTTAAGAGCATATGGCAGAGGGATATGGGACGTGTTTTTGACGAAGAACAGTGGGATACTATATGCCAGAATGTTTTTTCTTCACTGTCCTGTAATAAAATAATCGAACAAAATTATAAATTCATGTATAGGATATATCTCACTCCGCTCCGCTTAAGCAAAAATGTTTCCCCAACTCTTCCCTCAGATGCCATCGTTGTAAAACATGCAAGGGGTCAACCATGCATGTTTTTGGGAATGCAGAAAATTAAAACACTTCTGGAAAGAGGTTCATGATTTGACTGTCAAGGTTATGGAAACCCCGCTGGAAATTACACCAGTACGAAAACCTCTTTGGTACAGAATTGGACAAGACACTAGATTCCGCACAAAAGGAAGAGAATTATCATAATATCAATCTGTCATTATGTCTGTGGTCTCCCACGTTTTAGGAATCAGTCAAGATTTGAAAATCATTGCCAAGCATACTATTACATCTGTCATGGTTTAGGTGTGCATTTGTTTGTTGGACCTTTCTTTATTCTATCTTCCGGGACGATATCGGATTTCTTTTCCATCGAATTCCTGGCCCAGCTGGCTGATTGAGCTGGGGGGAGTTTTCCGGACTCTATATATCGAGGGCTGACTGCAATAAACTTCTCAATATACTTCATCCTTCTCTGCCATGCCTCCATGCACTCCTGGAAGGATTTTTCCGGGATCCTCCACAGCTTCGTCGTCACGACTATCTTGATGTCGTCCACGTCTTCAAAATGGGTCCCCTTGATGACCCCCATGAGCTTGGGGAGGAGGAAAAAAATCACACGGAGCCAGGTCAGGTGAGTAGAGAGGTTGCTCCAGCTCCTCTTCTGGAGTGTTTCTTCTCGAGAAACCAAACACCAGAGCCTTCAGTGGAAGAGTCCGACATCGCCAAGGCCGAAGAAAGCAACACAGTTGAAGTCCAAAGTCAAAGCCATGTTGATCGCATTTTTCACTGCGCGGTCCCCTCATTTAGTCTTAATGGCTGAAGACAGCACAATGCAATACCTGGATCATAATCAATTGAAAACAAAACTCCACATTGACAGCAAATGGTTCCTTCTGGGCTGTGCAAGTTGGGTTTGAACTCTTTACTGTTACTGATTAAAATTTGGTTAGCACATTGCATTTCCAAGCCTATTTAGCTAGCATGTTAGTGTGCCATACCCTAGCTTGCTAATTAGGCTAGGCAGGTAATGCCCCGACTGAGCTGAATGCATTTTTTAAAGCAAATCAGTAAATACAGTTGTTAGCTGTTAGCTTCCTCTTAATTTAACTAAGAGTGAACCTTACTATTTAAAGCTGAGGTTAATGCTGCAGTCAGGCAGCTACACCAATATTTGAACTAGAGTATGCATGACAATGGGAAGAATAAAGAATGCAAGCACATAAGTGGTCTCAAAATTATTTTCATTTAATGATATTATTTTCATTCAAATAAGTGTTGGTCTCCTGCTATTGCAATTCAGGCATCAATGGAGCTTGATGTAAATTCTGATAGGTACGGAGTCAAGCTTGCTAACTTATAGGAGCCGCTTCTCGCGCTGGATAATCACATGCGTGCTCACGAATGTCAACTGATTTGCTGTCACATGATGGCTTGATCGATAGTTTTCTTAAGCTCACATTCTGAGAAGCGGCTCCGCAGCACGTACGCTTAACAACCCTCCTCCTCCCCAGCTCCTCCTGTCTATTTTTAGCATTCTGTAATCCTGTTCTTTCATGACTAAACTGCCGTTCAACAATGTCTCTTCTTTTTGAGCTCATTGTTGCTATAGGCTCTGTTCATGGAGGGGGGGTTAATTACAGCTCCCTGCCTTCGGTTCCAGGCTGGATGGGCAGGGATCTCTCGAACAGAGCCATGCCACCAAACTCAATGTACACTTTCAATAAATATTCTCTTTGACAAAGTGTCCAATCAGAAATATTTTTGACCACTTTTTGAAAGCTTAACTGTCCAGGATCTCAATACACTTAACCCAGAAATGGTTTGCTCACTTTTTTCAAATTGGGAGAATGAAAGATTTATGTTCTGGAGAAAACTTGAGAGGCAAAGAGTTACAGTAAGCCCTGTATCCCATTGCCCATGTCTTGGGGATTGCCTTCCTTTTTTGTTTTTAATTGGATCCCAACACTGCTGCTGATTGTATGTTGTCTTTTTGTTGTTTTTTTACGTTTGTTTAATTTCACTCTGCATTGTAAGCTGAGAACATGTCTGGCATTGTTTTCTCAAACTCGAGACTCTGATATCATTGTCTACTTGTGCATTCATATCTGGGCCCTCCATTTATGTCTATGTCCTGATGAAATCCAATAGCTGCTCTTCTTTTAAGGCAGCAGAGCACATCTTTGAATGTAAGCTTGTTCTTTTTGTCAGTATAATGGATGGAAAAGCCTTTAGCTCATTTCTGACGACCAAAATGCAATTGAGAAACGCAGGAGTTAATAGTATAGCAGATTAAAAAATGGGCTCATTTAGGTTATTTCAGGAGATGAAGCATGTTTGCAAGTCTTAATAGTACATCAAACCACACGAAGCCGGCTGCAGCAAACATGAGCAACGAGCAATCACTTATAAAAGATACCGAGCTAACCATGCCGCCATATTTTAAGCTGCAAAAAAGGTTACAATTTGGTGAGGACCGCAGAAACGGCTAATACCACCAAGTCTTTTTAATGTTTCGTGCAGAACAAACCAAAGGCGGATACGACCATTCCTGCTCAATTAGATCTTACGCTCATTTACAATGGACAAAACATCACTCACAATAAAGTTAAATCCTGTAAGCGTTCGCATTCGACAGCTAAATCAAAAACGCGGACCAATGTTGCACACAATTGAACCTATGACTTGGGGTTTTTTTTTTAAATACCAGTTGGTCAGGAAAATAATAGATTTGAAGAAACAGGAATTGTTCGTGGCCACGCAGTTGTATGAGTGAGTATTCATGAAGTTTTTTTCCTGCTCCTCTTCTTCCAAACAAGCCCTCACTCTCTCACGCACAGACTCCTGTACAGGAAACTTGCATGCCAATGCAAATTCATTCCATTTAAAGCAAGACGGTACGCCATCTCTTCTCAGGCATTTCACGATTCCCGCAGTCGGAGACTGTTGATAATCCTCGGGCTGAAAATGCTGTTCACAGACAAACGTTTTATTGCCTCGTTTTATGCTAAACATCGGCCCTTCGTCTCGCTTGATAGCAGTCACCCACCGTTTCCTGAGGTCTAAATCTTTAGGAAACTGGTGGAAAGCTAATTCCGGTTGTTTTCTTTTCGAGTTGCTACAGAGAGGCACACTACAACTGCTGTGACTTTGAGAAGTTATCACCGATGAATCAGAGAGATTCATATTCGCCGCCATACTTGTTGTTGTCAAGTTATCCCTACTATGACGACTTCCGGTTAGTAGAATACGGAAGTGTGAAAAGGGTCCATTCTGTTTGGCTGACTACATCAGTTAACTACATCCTGAGCGCGACCGCCAAACGATTAAAGTTTGCAAATTGATAATTAAATCCCAGTACATACGCTTCACAGAAAAACTAGGGTTATGACTACAAGTAGTACCACCTCCACTGTGAGGCAAAATTAATATAAGGTGGGTGCACAATTCATGAATCTGTAAGGAAAGGATCGCATAAGTATCCATGCACTGCCCTAGCGCTATTAAACTCCAGTGTTTATTTATTTATTTATAAGAGACCGGGACATGCTTAGCGATTTAAGATGCAGAATTATATCCATAATCGAGCAGACTTCGGTCAACAATGTTGCACACAGAGCAGAATTAATCGCAAAATTGAAAATACCTTTATATTTGGATGCAAGGGTTGACTAGAAGCTGCCAGTGGGCTAAATGGACTCCGTCGGCTTTGCGGAAATTGGTATTCTGAGTCTAGACAGGAACCAGGTCTCCAACTGAATCAGTCCATTGACCGTCATTTTGACTTATTGGAGGAACCTCACTTGAAACAGAATTATTTTGGGTTTCTGACTTGAAATAACATTTTGAGGGGCGTTCACGCGTACGTTACCAATCACAACTCTAAGCACAATTTAGACAGCATCTGATCGCAGTAGTAATCCAGTTTCATGAGACGTGCCCATTAATCATGAAAACATTGAGAGAATAAATGCCAAAAAAAAACAATAATCCAAGGGAAAAGTGCAAGCAACAACATATTGTAAACTGAGCAGAAAACAAAATAGCGGCATAAGAACCAGCAATGAGGTGCAAATGCAAGCTGCGCAGCGGGTGACTGTTGCAAACAAAGCACTGGTATGAACAGCTACAAAGCATTAGCTTGATAAGCCATTTTTGAGGAGTGGGCTGCATTACTGAAGTGATGTGTGCAGACATGATTGGGTGGTGAGAGAACATGTGATGTCCGAATTCCGTGATGCTGCAGCTGCAAAGAGGTCCCTGACTGAATTACAGTTGCATTTCATGCCAAGCTGTTCATTAAACCACAAATTTAATACAAATCTGCAGTTTTTACTGTAATAATCCCATTAATGTAATAAATTTCCCGCATACATAATGCAGTTGCTTACTGCAAACGTAAAACAAAATTTACCATAAACATAATAACTATTACATTGACAGGGATTTGTTACATTTGTGGGAAGGTAAAAATCTTAATCTTTAAAAATTGTAATGACTTAGCACAAATATAATACAGATGAAAAATGACCTTTGTGGCTGTCCTTGTGATAATTCTGCATTGAAATTATAAAAATAGGAACAAGGGTCCTGTAGCTTACCGGCAAGCAATCCTATAGTGATGATACAAGTTATGAAAATTTCATGTGAAGTTTGATCTTCAAATCATTGAAGGTCAAGGTCACTAAATAAAAGTTCCCATACATTTATAAGACGTCCTGCAATACAACCCTAAGCTCTGAAGCAGTTTTGGTGATACAAGTAATTGAAAATTCAATATGTCAATTGTGAACTTTAAAGATCACAGAAGGTCAAGTTGAGGCCAGCAAATGGACTTCATATATGACTTTCTACATTTCTCTATACAAACCTTGGCTCAATCTGTGACCATTTTGGTGACACAAGTCATTGTAATTTCACTATCGAGTTTGACCTCCGACCGTCAAGTTGAATGTCACCTTAGGAAAGTTCACATGTGACTTCCTAGATGTCTGTAACACAAACCTAGGCTCCATCTGTGACCATTTTAGTAATACAAGTCATTGAATATTCACCAGGCCACATTTGACCTGTGAAGGTCAATACGGAGGTCACCAAATGAAAGTTCATATATACTATTCAAAAAAAGTAGGGGATATTGGATTTACAAGTACCATGAAATGCAGATCATGAGGTCAGGAAGGAAACAAATGACATAAAAACATTAAGGAAACATTTGTCAATTTATTTGAAACCCTGTGTACAGTCAGTAAAGGACAGATTCTCCAGAATAAGGGTCGACACAAACACAGGGTCACACAGCAAATTTACCACCATTGTGAAACAGAGTCAGTAGCGGGTAAAACCCCTCAGTTGGCTAGACAAGCTCGAATTCGGGCGTGGCATACTCCTAACGAGACGTCCCAGGTCATTTTGGGGAACGTTATTCCATTCCTGTTGCAATGCTGCAGCAAGTTCTTGGACATTGGCAGGAGGTTGTTGACGTTGGCGTAGTTGCTGTCCAAGCATGTCCCAGACATGCTCGATGGGGAAAGGTCCGGACTGAGTGCTGGCCATGGTAATGTGGTGATATTCTGCTGCTGGAGGTAATCTGTAACGATCCTGGCCCTATGACATCTGGCATTGTCATCTTGGAAAATGAAACGGCGGCCATAACGGCGTGCAAACGGCACAACATGGGGTGCCAAGATGTTGTCCCGGTAGTACTGCCCTGTGACACGTCCAGCAACAACATGCAAGTCTGTTCTGCCGGCAGCAGTGATGCCTCCCCACACCATTACAGATCCACCCCCATACGGATCATGTCTAATGACGTTAACGTCATGGAAACGCGTTTGTTACGTCGGCGCCAAAGCCTCCTGCGTCTGTCAAGGAAGTCCACAGTGAACCTCGACTCATCTGAGAACATTACGTTGTTCCATCGGCGATTATCCCAGCGTTGATGATGACGACACCATTGTAGTCTGGCCCTAATGTGACGATCCCTCAAACAGGGAATGACACGAGGACGTCGGGCGTGTAAGTGAAATCTGTGCAGACGATTCCTGATGGTCTGGCCACTCACTACCAAGCCAGTATCCCTTTGAAGTTGAGACCTTATCTGATTTTCTGTTACCATACGATTTCTCAAGACAATAGTGCGGATGAATCTGTCCTGAGCCTGAGTTGTTGCCCTTGGTCGACCGGATCGTGGTCTATCCTGAACAGACCCTGTAGCACGATGTCTGGACCATAATCTGCTGATGACAGACTGGGAAACATTCATTGCCCTTGCCACAATGACCTGTCTTGTGCCAACCTGTAGCATGCCAAGGGCACGTAACCTCTCCTCCTGTGTTAGACGGCGCATGGTCTCTGTTTAATTAACGACTTCAACCACTGATAATCTGATGCTTTCTCTTCAAAATCTTCCTTTACAGTGGCTCTAACCTTCCAATTCAGAGTCATGCAAATTTGTGGCACAACCCCCTTGATCATCAATAGCATCCCGTGCAGATCGTGAGAGTGTCATTGATGTGTTTGGGTGATGAATTTCTTTGGAAATGCTTCCTCAGTAAGGAACTATACAACATGGTTTCGTATCCCTTTGTATATGTGAAAATTTTGATCTCAAAATAAAATATCCCCTACTTTTTTTGAATAGTATATGACTTCCTATATGTCCTTAATACAAACCTTGGCTCCATCTGTGACCATTGTGGCAATAGAGGTCATTGTTATACAATTACAATGACCTCTATTGCCACAATGGTCACAGATGGAGCCAAGGTTTAAGTTTGACCTTCAAAGGTCTCCCACAGTCAAGTTGAATGTCACCAAATGAAAGTTCATGTGTGACTTCCTTTAAGTCTTTCACGGTCATCTGAGGTCAACTTTAACACAGGTCTTTAATATAACTTTAATATAGGTCATATATGACTTCCTATATCTCCTGTGATCTGGAAAAACCTAGTACATCTGTCACTTTTGGGAGAAACTGAGTTTGACCCTCATTTGTGGTAATTAAGAGTGGTGAAAATCACTCTTAATACAGTAGTTATTAGTGTTATTTGAACTGTCAAAATCAGGTTTCTATAATTTCTTCCAATTAGAAAAAGTCCAAAATCCAAAGTTTTTGTTCAGTTGTGAGAATCCTTGCCGCTGATAAAGTTTTTCCAGATCACAGGAGATATGTCAATGATACAAACTTAGGCTGCGTCCGAATAGTCTTTTTTTGCCTAGGAAAGTTCCTAACTCCTAAAAAAATGAACCAGAAATAATTACGTGGCAGCCATGACAAGGGGATTTGAATTCTTTAAATGTTAAGGAAAAGTGTCTCATTGCTTCCTAATTTACCTCTTTTAGCATGGGGTACACAGAACCATCCTTTTTGAAAAGAAAGGAGATAATGCTATCCCACAATTCTGCGCAGCAGCAATATTTAAAGTGACGACCATTCATCTGGCCAATTGCGTAAAGAAACGTATATGATGGGCCAGGGACTGATGATTACATTGCCTAGTGTGAGTGCATTCGGATTCTCTAATTAGCGCGGTTGTCTTCCTAAGTCCTTTGGAATTCCCCTTTACACCTTTCCTTTATCTTATGACGTTTTCCACAAAGGTTAAAGAGAAGTGGTTGGGTTTAAGTGGATGGGACGTAATTTTTTGACTATTCGGACGCAGCCTTAATCTCTATCTGCAACCATTTAGCTTCCACAGGCAATTTCGCCCATCCTCCATAAGACCCAATGTTTAAGTACAGCGCCCCCACTAGAGCCACTTCCATCGATTCAATTAAAATGGCACTGACACTGTACATTAGGGGCCTGATTTACTAAGACCTTAAGCACATGCATAATCTTTGCCCGTGCAAAACCAGAAACCTTGCTACTGATTGGTACAAGGCAAGTACCCTGGCCAATCATGGGCAATGTTATTGGTTTTGCACGGGCGAAAAGATTTTGCATGTGCTAAAGGTCTTAGTAAATCAGGCCCAAAGTGTATCAAGGTGAGTTGTATCGACTGGTGAAAATGTATCGACTTCAAAGTGTTGTGGAGCGAAGTTTAGTGGGAAATTAAGCATGGCTTAATTCAAGATTTGGCGCACACGCTATTCATAAAGCACCACTCCATATTGCCAAGTGTGCAAGATGTAGCCATGGCTATTAAACTATTTCTTACTCTACCTGTGAAAGTAGCAAATGCGGAAAGATCCTGCTCAAAATGAAAACTAATCAACCCATATCACAGAAGCACAATGGCGCAGCAGAAACTCCCTGGGCTGACTGTCCTCAGCATCGAAAATAAACGAGCACGCAGTCTGGACTTGAATAGAGAGGTGAGGGATTTTTCTCAAAGATACGTGTTTGTAAACATGCCTGCAAGCCCTTAAGAAAACTGAATACTAATTCAGAAGATAAAGTTTTGTTGGTTCGTATGAGAAAATAATAATAATAATAATAATAATAATAATAATAATAATAATTGTGCCTTCAGGAACAACTTGTTCTGTCTGTCTTTATGGTGCAGTTGTCACAGTCTGAGTTGAGTGGGCAGGTGGGCTTTAAACAATAACTTTGACAATGAAATCCGGCACTCTGTGATAAAGGGTAGTAATGAGGAGGAGTCTGGCTACCTTAGACAACTCCCGCAATTATGGCTGTCGCAGGATCAGTACAGTGACAACGGTTATGACATTTAATTGTGTGTTGTCTTTAAACGCCCCAACCATGTAAAATTTAAGATGCATAAAACGATTAACTCTGCAATCTTTGTCCAGTGTTCAAAAGTGGTCTTTTTGTGCTTCTAAAACATTAAAAATAATAATGTTATTATAAAATTCGCCCGCTCCCTGCTGCAGCAAGGGAGCCCACTGAGGATAAGCTTGCGGGGGGGCCCATGTGTTTGCGTTACGGTGCTGGCAACTAAAGTTGCCTATAGTGCTGAAAGGGTTAAGACTCAGTGAAACTGCTTTAGTATTTTATGAAGGCACTAAGGCTATTCAGTGGATTTGAATGCCAGTTATAGTCTTTGTCATATCTTCATTATTTTAGGTACAGTGTTTGCTTTGTTCCCAGCAGCTGGCCTACAACAACAAAACATCTTCGATGTTGAGGCACTTCAGAGCAAAGCATGAGCATGCCACTTCTTCAGTGCAATCTCTCGCCAGCTGCCAGGGTAAAGGCCTTCATTTTCTTTTATTTACACACTCATTTTCAAGTTGTGGTTAACATTGCTGTTCTTGCTGGCAATTCTTTGAACTCCATCACTCTGTCTGTCTATCCATCTGTCTAACTTTCACACATTTCAGCAGCCCATATGCATGTATTGCTTGACTTTGTTCTGTCATGTGCTTCTGTTGTGTTTTAGGAAACCAAAAGGACTTGATTAACGAGGCCCTGGTCAATTTGATTATGAAAGACTCACAGCCTTTCTCAATCATGGAGGATGCTGGATTCAAAAACTTTGTCAGCGTATTGGATCCATCTTCTCCCATCGCAGAAAAATCTGAAAACTATGGTGGAGGCCCAATTTAATGAGGAGAAAAGGAAGGCCTAAGAAGCAGTGCCAAGGGCAACAGCCATCCGCTTGACTGCAGATATGTGGACGTCAGTCCATATGAATTCCTATTTAGCTTTGACCTGCCACTGCACTGACACCAATAAAGATCTCAAAACTGTGTCACTGGGAGTGGGTAAATTTCCAGCAGCCCATACAGCTGTAAATATTGCTGCAGTGAAAGCCTCTCCAATAGAGGAATGGGGGATAACACCTAAGATAAGATACCTTGTCACAGATGCAGCCTCAAATATGATCGCATCTGCTGGCAGTTTACAGCTGAGGCACAGCATTTGCTTTTAATTTAGTCATCAAAAAAGTTATTGATGCCACACCAGGGCTTGATGACATAAGATGCAAGGCAAGAAGGGTTGTTACCTACTTCAGGACAAGCACGGTAGGAAAAGAGCGACTTGTCACATTTCGGCAGCAGATGGGCAAACCTGCTCGTAAACTTGTCCAAGAAGTCAAAATTCAGTGGAACAGCACATTTGATATGCTGTCAAGAGTGTATGAACACCGTGAACCAGTTGGTGCTGCAGTTATCTTATGATTTTACATCCCTGATTGATCTGTGTCTACCTGATAGCAGTTTTATCTGCTCCCCTAGGCTCTCAGGTCATGGAGGGGGACTAGCAGTGGTTTTCAGAAACTCCTTCCACTGTTGTACAGTGAACTCAGGGGTTTACACATCATTTGAGCTCCAGGTCTCCAAGGTGGGATGACTAAATCCTTTTTATTGTGTGTTAATTTACCGTCCACCTGGCTTTAATAGTTGTTTTATTTCAGAATTTGGTGATTTTCTATCATCTATTATTAATTTGAATAACATTCTTATGGTTGGTGACTTTAACATGCATATCAATGATATTTCTAACAGCTTTGCTGTCAATTTTATGAGTATCAACAGAGTCTTTTAACTTTATCCAGCATGTGTCTGGCCCCACACATAGTAAGGGTCATACCTTGGACCTTGTCTTTACACTTGGTTTAAATGTTGACTCTGTTTGCTCAGATGATTTGTATGTTTCTGATCTCAGTTGTGTTTTATTTAATCTGTCTTTTAGTACAGGCCCACTACCCTCAAAACTTGCTCATCAGTTTCGAGTTTTAAATCATCTTTCAGCAGAAAAGTTCGCTGCAGCTTTGAATTCTGGGGAGGTTTTGTCCTCTTACACCAACGTTGATAGTCTTGTTAATAATTTTAATTCTCACTGTTCGTCAGTCTTAGATAATATGGTCCCTCTGAAAACCAGGTATGTCCCTTTTGTAAATTCTACCCCCTGGTTAAATGAAACTATCCGCTGTTTCTGGCACAAATGTCGGAGGGTGGAACAGCTCTGGAAGTCCTCCAAGCTAGATGTCCACCGTTTATACTACAAAGAGCTTATATTTGAGTATAATAACATGGTCAAAGTTGCAAGGACATCATACTTTGCAAACCTAATTTCTAACAGTATGCGAAACTCTAAGGTTTGTTTGAAACCATTAACAATATTGTTATTGACTATTGTAATTCCCTTTTCCCCTGTTTGAATAAATCTTCCCTTAATCGGTTACAGATGGTTCAAAATGCTGCTGCAAGATTACTGACTAGGTCCACTAGAACAGCTCAGATCACTACAATTTAATTTCCTTACATTGGCTCCCAATTAAATTCCTAATTCATTTTAAGATCCTTGTTTACGTATATAAAGCCCTTCATGGGCAGGCGCCCGATTACATTCTAGACTTGCTCCAGCCATACATCCCAAGTCGTTCACTCAGGTCTTCTGACCAGGGTTTACTTGTTGTTCCTTGAGTAAGTTTAAAAACGAAAGGTAATCGTGCTTTTGAATACGCGGCGCCTACTCTCTGGAACTCTCTTCCACTCAAGTTACGCTCATCTGCTTCGGCAGAGGCTTTCAAAAAGGAGCTAGACACATCTTTTCAGATTGGCTTTTGAACATTTAAAACATTGATTTGGATATGTGCAATTTCTCTATGGTATTTCATATTTTAATGCTTTGCTGTCGTTATTTGTTGTATTTTTCATTTTAACTGTTGTAAAGCACTTTGTGATGTTGCTCTGTGGAAGGTGCTATACAAATAAAATTTACTTACTTGTGTTCTTGAAAACCGGTTTAACTGCTTTGTCCTCAGCAGAGTACCACATCATATCAGAGTGCCTTGGAGTGCTATCTCCACTGAAAGAGCCAACAGATGAGCTGTCTGCTGAGAAGACCATATCGGGCTCAAAGGTCATTCCTCTTTTCCGAATGTTCAGGCATGCCATAGCGACCAAGCAGTGACGCCTGACTGACGAGAAGACAGCATAGCTGTGCACCAATCTACAGAGGCTCATGTCTGAGAGGTTAGCCCATTATAAGACTGCCAGCCAAATGACCCTAGCCACTTTGCTTGATCCCCGTTTTCAGACCATGGGCTTCTGCAATCAATCCCATGCACAGAATGCTGTAAAAAGACTTACAGCAGAATGTGCATCTAAAATCAGGGAGATTGCAGTACCTGACCCCTACACCAGAGCCTGCAGAAACCAGTACAGCAGCTGCAGATACCACAGCTCTTAGTTCATTATTGTTATGTTTTATTGTGCCACATGACATGAAATGCTGAGTATTGTCACTCAATTTCAGGTACCAGCCTTCGGGATCTCCTTGATCACCATGTTCAAGAAGCAAGGAAAGTAAAGAGTGCCACAGCCTATGCCAACATTGAAGTTCAGCATTACCTGAGTGAACCCAACATACCCCGCTCTGAGAATCCATTGCATTTTTGGTCTCTGCTCAAACAAGGCCTTTTCTCCCTTGGTTTTCTTTTGCCCCATATTATCCTTAGCCCCGTACTATCCTTCACCCCGGACTATCCTTAGCCCCTTTTCTCACTTTTTTCGCCTTTGTATTGCAACATGAATAAGTTTACAGTAGTAACCTTGTTATTTGTTGGCTTATTATAACATAAGCAGATGTTATAATGAGTTGGATAAGTTTGTTTGAAGATATATGCCGCATGCCATTATTATCCAATTTCTGCATTTTCATGAAAACCCAGCGTGTACATGCAAATATATATACGCTGACAGGTCAAAAGGCGCTCTGAAAAAAAAAGATTTCTAATGATTTTTGAAGATACTTAAGATGTGAGCGGAGAAACAGAGCCTAAGATTGTAGGTTTGCGCAAGCGCAGAACCGCGAGGTAGCATATTTTTATAGGTAGCAAAAATTGACAGAACACCGGTCATTGTCAAATTTTATACAGATGAGTTTATGACCGTCCAAATGAAGGACAGGTAGCTAGCTACTAATTGCGTGTTCTGTGTGTTGTGTTCGATACAAATAACCCGCCGTACATATGGGTAGGTGCACACATACGGTCAATGTAACAACATGTCTTTTTGTCAGGCATACAAAACACGTGTGTCCAAGCAAGCCGTCAATCACAGCACCGTTTCAACATCGACACAAAACGTCATGCATTCTGATCTTATTTCATTGCATATCCGTTTTATCACTCTTTCAAACTCAATCATAGAATAAAAACAAATATTACAAAGGTCTTTTCAGCCATCTACCAATAATTTAAGGCTTAATATACCCAGAGATGCCAAGTCTCACGCATTCGGCGTAGGTCTCATGCATTTTTTAGGCTTATTCACCGTAGTCTGCAATTATTCATTGAACGCTTAATGAGATTCTCAGTCGGTATTAAAATCCTTGTGCAGTGAAGTTTCAGTTTCACTTGCGTAAGGGTGGACCTCACCACAAGTAACATGGAAAGCGATTATGACTCCGGACTTCTCGTGCTTCTCTTTACTCAGGGATTGGAAACAATGCGTGTATTTCATGATCGTTTAAATGTTTTAATGAAATAAGATCATTTGAAAAGTCTTTATGCAATTCCATTGCTTTCAATCCCTCAGTAAAGACAAGTCTGTGAACTCCCGAGTCATAATCGATTTCCGTGTCACTAGTGGGGAAATCCACCGTAATGCACGTGAAACTGATTAACTTGATGCACAACGACTTAAATTCCGCGAGTGAATTTCTTCAGTGTGCATTGATTGAATAATTGCTGACTGCGGCACAGGAACATGAATGCCACTAAGAGGAGGGACTCATGCCTAATGCATGAGACTTGGCATCTCTGATATCAATTCAATAAATATTTATTTCCATCGAAGAAGTCTGCTACTTCCGCTCGCAACGACCATACACCAGAGCAGGTTTGTTTACAAGATACCGGTTGACGTCATCGCGATCACTTTTCGGAATTGAATATTCATGACCGTCTTGCCTCGGATTAGTTGCAGCGCAACCTGTTTTCGTCGCTTCCTTAGCCCCTGTCTATTTCTGTTTCTGTTCTCACTGGCCTTCTTAGCACTGCAATTAACCCTACCAATTTGCGGTGCTAGATAGTCCCGTACTATCGGTGGGGCTAGCCCTCTTTCCAAAAACCCAGTGAGAACAGAAGCGGTGCTGAGCTTAACCCCGGGAAAATGGTGGTGCTAAAGGGGGGCCTTAGCCCCACCAATTGCTGGGGCTAAGCAAAACTTTTGCCAGTGAGAAAAGGCCTGCAGATTTACCCTCATTTGTTCATGGCGGCCATTGGATACTGGTGTGCCCCTGCCTCATCTATGCCATTTGATCCGGTATTTTCAAAGGCAGGAGAAGTGGTCAGCAAGAGGAGGAATAGGCTCAGTCCAAGCACTGTGGAGAAAGTCCTTTTTTTGAACAAAAACCAAACCACATATGTTCGCACAAGCACCAGTTGCCTATTATTTTCCCCTGATACCCACAAATGCCACTGTTCCTTCCTACTGCCTGTGTCTTTGGTTAACCTCCACCATTGTCAAATATACAAATGCTCTCATGTTCAGAAACACTTCATTGCTCTCAGTTTTTAACACTCAAAAGCACCAGTGTCTCACCAAGCACCAGTAACTCAACGAAAACCATTACATTGGTCATTATACTGCACAAAGCCCCATAAGCTTTGCCTATCTGGTCTGCAGTACATTTCTTGTCCATAAAAATTCACAATGACCATGCACAAATGTGTGCATGTGCGCCGGCATACATGCCCCTGCATTCATTTACTCGCTCTGAACATGAGCTTTATTGGTCAGCAAGCAGAGAAAATATCAAGAAAAAAAGAATGTAAAGTGTTATCTTTCTAGTTTTTCAATTGCTTGGAGTATGCAATGGGGCAAATTTATTCATTTGTTAATTTATTCATTTGTTCATCTATCAATTCTATTTATTCATATTGCTTCAATGAAATTTTTGGGCTGAATGAGCAAATCATTATGCAACACAGTGCTTTCCCTTACTTTGACCAGTACAGGTCCTCATCGAGCTCCGATTTGTGGAGCTTCGAGCAATGAACCTTTTTTCTATACAACTGTATTTGAAGCTCTTCTGGTTCGAAAAACTTTGTGTGGAAAATGGAGAGATCAATTAGTAAAGTCAGTAGTCTGTGCAGTAATAATTTTACCCAAATAGTGCAAGTTAGTATGTTAGTTATTTACAGGATTAGTATATTAGTAAGGGTTAGTACACTAAACAAAAATATAAATGCACTATTTGAAATTATTTTTTTATCCGCAATAATAATAATAATAATAATAATAATAATAATAATAATAAATTTTATTTAAAAAAACACTTTGAATTTTTAAAAACAAGGTCAAAGTGCTTACAGAAAGGAGTAACAGCACCACACAATACAACACAGCAGTTTTAAAGATTAAAATGACTCTTAAAAAAAGAAATTTTTTTAGTCCCTTCTTAAAACTCCCGACTGTCTGTGGAGGGGAAATAAGTGTTCTGGGAGGGCGTTCCACAGGCGTGGAGCAGCAGAACAGAAGGCCCGGTCCCCCATCGTGCGGGTCTTGGTCCTCAGGACTTTGAGCTGGTGGGTGTTTGAGGAACGGAGGAAACGTGCTGAGGTGTATGGAGTGAGGAGCTCTGTCAGGTATGGAGGGGCATTGCCATGGATACAGTGGAATGTGAGAAGAGAGACCTTGTACTTGATCCGTGCGGAACGGGGAGCCAGTGAAGTGTGTCTCTGATATCATTTCAATAAATATCATCAGGATCCATTGCAGCACTGTTTGAATAAGCTGCAGCCTTTGAAGGCTTCTGCTGGGGATCCCCATGAGAAGTGCGTTACAGTAGTCCAGTCTGGAGGAGACAAAGGCGTGGACGAGTTTCTCGGCATCAGGGAAGGTAAGAGTGGGACGGAGTTTGGCAATATTTCGGAGGTGGAAGAAAGCAGTTTTGGAAAGGTGTTTGATGTGAGCCTCAAATGTTAGTTGAGGGTCAAATCTGATGCCTAAGTTGGTGACTGTAGTTGATAATGAAATGTCCTGGCCAGAGAAAGTGATGCTGGTTACGGGAGATGTTTTGGTTTGATGAGCAGTGCCAACTAACAGAGCTTCAGTTTTGGAACTATTGAGTTGAAGGAAGTTGTGTTTCATCCATGCCTTTATCTCCTCCAGACAGGCAGTGAGTTTTGACAGTGATGAGGAGGATGGTGATGATGATACTGAGGTGGAGGAGTCCATTTTCAAATACAGCTGAGTGTCATCAGCGTAGCAGTGGAATGCTATTCCAAAGCGACTGATGACATGGCCAAGGGGGAAGATTCAGGGTGAAGAGCATGGGACCAAAAAGCACAGATCCCTGGGAACAGGTAAGCGTGGGTCCTGGACTTTGAGCCACCCAAGGAAAATGGTGGGGTCCTCTCAGACAGGTATGATGAAAACCAGTTTAGGGCAGTGTCTCTGAGTCCAATGGTGTGTTGTAGCCTGTTAAGAAGGATGTGGTGGTCGATGGTGTCAAATGCAGCGGACAGGTCAAGGAGGACAAGCAGAGAAGGTGAACCTGAATCAGCTGCCATTAGTAGGTCATTGGTGACTCTGACCAGGGCCGTTTCTGTACTATGAGCAGCACAGAAACCAGACTGAAATTTTTCGAACAGGCTGTTGTGCCTGAGGTGGTCCTGAAGGTGGACAGCAACAACTTTCTCGAGGACCTTGGATAGGAATGGGAGGTTGGATACTGGCCTGAAGTTTGCAAGGACTTCAGGGGCTCAGTGCAGGTTTTTAAGGAGAGGTCTGATTATAGCAGTTTTCAGAGTCCTTTTTGGAATGTAACCATCTATAAGTGACTGGTTGATCACTGTGGTGATAAGGGGAGAGATTACAGAGATGTGCGTCTTCACCAGAGCTGTAGGAAAGGGGTCGAGGGGACAGGTGGAGGGTTTCATACCCTGAATAATGTCCTCGATCTCCTGATGTGTTACCTCTGGGAAGGAGCACAGCAGTCTGGAGATCCCAAACTGTGGGTCAGCAGGTGGGATCAGTGAAGCTGCTGGACCAGAGAGGGCTAATCGGATGTTATCGATTTTCTTTTTGAAAAAGTCCATGAACTTATTGCAGTGCTCCTCTGTAATTCCTGTGAGTGATGGGGTCTGGGGTCAGAGGTGATGAATGGTAGCAAAAAGCTGCTTGGAGTTTCCAGGGTGTTTCTGAATGACAAATAGAACCGTGATGAGCCAGCAACTTTGAATAGGCCCTCTGGTGTTCTCGGTAGGCCAGTCTGTGCACAGTTTTTAACACCGAGGAACGCACCAGCTGCACGCAGTCGCTGGTGAACCAGGGGCTGAACGGGAAAAAAGTGACTGTCCTGACTCTGACAGGCGCATGAATATCAAGATACTGCCCAGGGCATTGTTGTAAGAATCCACTGTTTCATTGACTGAAGAAGTTTTTATGGAGAGGAGATGCTGAAGGTCTGCTGTTAGGGAGTCTGAGTCAATATTTTTTAGATTTCTGAAACAGATCTGGCGTTTGGGCTTGGGGAGAAGGGATGGAGATGGAATTTCCAAGGAAATGGTTTTATGGTCAGACACACCCAAGTCATACACACATAAGTTGTTTACCGGAACAGAGTCAGTGATGACCAGATCAAGGGTGTGGCCCTTGGTGTGTGTAGGGACATCTATGTAGTGTCTGAGGTTAAAAGAGTCCAAAATATTCAGAAATTTGACAGCAAGGTCACCAGAAGGTTTGTCCACATGTATGTTCAAATCTCCTAGTATTAGGATATTGGAGGATGTGGTGCAGAATGTTGAGAGGAGGTTATACATCGCTGAAATGAAGGATGGATTTGGTTTAGGTGGCCGGTAAATCAGAAGTATTGTCATGGAAAATGGAGGCTTACATTTAAATGCCAAACATTCAAATGCTGACAGTTCTGGGAGGGACATGGGGGACAAATCCAGGTGGCTGCGGTATATTACAGCCAAACCGCCTCCACAACCTGTACTGCAGGCTTTGTGAAGATAGCTGTAGCCAGAAGGACAAGCCTCATTTAAAACAGAAAAAACATCTGGTTGTTGCCAGGTTTCTGTGAGACATATCAGGTCCATGCAGTCCTGTATGTGATCGTGAATAAGGCAGGATTTGTTTGTGAGTGATTGCGTATTAAAAAGTTCCATTTTTATGAAAGACGGAGCCAAGAGTTTTTGAATTTGGCGGAGCAGACTGAAATCCACTCCACGTTTGTTTTCTTGCTGCTTGTGGGGCACTGCAGCAGCTGCAGTGTGCCCAGGACTACAAATCCCGAGAGCGTCGGTGCTCTGATGACGTCGAAAAGATGCGACCGGACGCGCAGCTGACCAGAGTGATGGAACCACGGCATGACCAGACTGGGAAAAAACAAACCTTTGACGGGATCCTCTGTGGATATATTTTCTGATGAGTGTTATGCAGGATGGACTGGTATAGTTGTTAAACTTCAACAGCTGGGAAGCTTCAGCATGGTTGCAGAAGCAGTTGCAGTTAGCCTGCTGTTATCAATTAGCCAAACAGGCGTGTGCCAAGGGGGGAGCCCACCCGTGACAAGGAGGTCATCAGTGTCTAGATGGAGGAGTCAGACCCAAGACAAATGGGGCATGATGGTCATCAAAAATGGAGCAGTGCGAGCATCAGGACAGGGCTGATAGGTCTCCGGTCGTCCAGGATAGCCGAGATGGTAGCCGCCGCCCCCTGCTGCCTGCCACTTAATGGGTTGAGATCTAGCACTAGAACCCTCAAAAAACGTACTGCCGAGAGACCAATAGCAAAAACGGTGTACTTAAAATAAGAACTTAAAATTAAACTGATTTTTGTAACAGTAACAGTAACAGATTTTTAACAGAAACAGAAATATTCCCCAAAACCAAACAACAAAACAATTATTATTTTATTTTTGCCTTAATATTCAAGCAACAGAAACATAACTAACAATTTACTGTACACAATTCATGAGCTATCACTGCCTGAACCCATCAGGGGTCAGCGGGCAGAGTTCACTGCACTCAGTAACGAGCGTGTCCACCATCAGCATCACGTAAAGCGGTACACCTCCGGCGCATGGAGTTCACGAGGTTGTCAATAGTGGCCTGTGGAATGTTGTCCCATTCCTCCTGCAGTGCAACTTGGAGCTGGCATCAGCGTAATGCTCGCCCACACGTCACCATATGCGTTCTCTGCCATCAGCGCGGTACAGTTGGAATCGTGATTCATCGCTGAATAACACCGTTCTCCACTGTGCGAGCGTCCAGCGAAGCTTACGGTTGGCCCAGTCGAGTCTGTACCGATGACGGACAGCTGTCAGGTTGAGACCTCAGTGCGGTCGGCGGGCTCGGAGGTCTGCCTCCCTCAGGCGATTTCGGCCAGTGTGAGCTGATATTTGCCTGTTGTGCAGTCCGACGGTCTTGTCAGCTGTCCTGGTGGCTGGTCGGAGCCGATCACGGAGGTGCTGGAGCCGCATGTGTTGATCCTGTGTGGGTGCGGTCACATGTGGTCGTGGGGCATGTGAACGATTCACAGTGCTGCCAGTCTCTCTGAATCGACTGCTCAACTGGCTGATGGTGGAATGACGCAAACTCAAGTGTGTTGACACCGCTGCACAGATATCCCAGCATTCAGCATGCCAATGGCACGCTCCCTCATGACTTGTGACATCTGTGGCATTGTGACTTGTGACAAAAGTGCACATTTTGCAGTGGCCTTTTATTGACCCTGGTGCAAGGAGTGCCTATGTATTGGTCACGCTGACTAACCAACTCAATGTTATGCTCTGTGCAGCTCAGGGGCGGAATAACTCAATGAGTGAGTAATCTCACAGGGAGTGGTCAATGAGAAGTTGGTCACCAGAATTGAACAAAACAAATCATTCAGTACACCAGTAAACATTATTTGTGGGCATATTTCATTATAGGTCAATTTAACTCAGCATTTTTGGTGCGTGCGTTTATATTTTTGTTCAGCGTAGATAAACTAGACAAATCATAGATTGTTAGTAGGATTAGTACTTAAATAGTAATCAGTGTTGAAGGAAGTAAACGAGGCATGAAAGAACTTGTGAAAAACCAGAAACTTCCGTAATAACCCGAAATGCGACAGATCGCAGACAGGGGTGTGCACCAGCAAAGAACATAGAAACACAAGACATCACAGGGGAAAACGATATGCATGAACTGGCGGATGATACTGAATGCATAAATTAAACAAACCAAGTGGAAATAAACATAAACCAGAACAGGCAGAATTCACAGATCATAACATAATAACCATTTAAGTGATTGTATTTCCATGAGAGCTTGTATGAGGCTGTAAAAGACAGCTGAACTATTCGACAGACAAATCTACCCGTAAATCCATGATAGGGAATTACGTGTTTTTAATATCTGATGACTATAATTGATAAAACAATTACTTAGAATCAATACCATGGAGAATTTTTGCTTCAGAAAACTGATTTTTTAAACAACTTAATTGGGATACCATTGGCTCACTATAGCTGAAGTAGTTGTTACAAAGAGATTTTTTTTTTTTTTAACTACTGGATAGATACTATGGGCAAGTATATGGAGTGGTTTGCATATCAGGCTTAGCTGAGGAGTTTAGCTCATGCAGCTCCTGGGAAACAGGGATGGAACATAACTGGCCCATATTCTAAACCGTGTGCGAGTTCGGCTTGCTAGTGAATACTCAATAACTGATACGGGAGTGCCATCTAGTGATAGAATATTGTAACTGCATGCATAAATAGAGCAGCTCCATTTCTGCAGGCGTCTACATCTGCACTAAAGGGTTAATATCAGCTGGTTTGGTCCCAATTTATGGCCTATAAAAAGGTTTCTCACTACCAAGGTGTCACACAAGAAGCATCTTATCATGGGTAAAAGCAAAGAGCTCTCTCAAGACCTTCACAACTTTATTGCTGGAAAACATACTGATGGCATTGGTTACAGACGTATTTCTAAACTTCTGAATGTTCCAGTGAGCACCGTTGGGGCTATAATCCAGAAGTGGAAAGAACATTATTTCACCATAAACTGGCCACGAGCAGGTGTTCCTTGCAAGATTTCAGACAGATGAGTCAAAAGACTAATCAAAAGAGTTTTTCAAGAGCCAAGGACCACTCGCATAGAGCTTCAGAAAGACCTGGAATTAGCAGGTACAGTTGTTACAAAGAAAACAAAAAGTAATGCATTCAACCGCCATGGCCTTTATACATGCTCACTGCACAAGACTCCATTGCTGAAGAAAAAGCATGTTGAAGCTTGTTTAAAGTTTGCTGCACACCATTTGGACAAGCTAATGAAATACTGGGAGAATATTGTCTGGTCAGATGAGACCAAAATTGAACTCTTTGGATGTCAGAGCACACACCATATTTGGAGGACAAATAGCACTGCACATCACCCCAAAAACACCATACCAACAGCAAAGTTTAGAGGTGGGAACATCATGGTGTGGGACTGGTTTTCAGCATATGGTCTAGGCAGACTTCATATAATTGAAGGAAGGATGAATGGAGAAATGTACCGAGACATTCTTGATAAGAATCTGCTGCCATCTACCAGGATGCTGAAGATGAAAGAAAATAAAGCTGCTAAATGGCACAGTCAATAACCTGACTTGAATCCATTTAAAAATCTATGGAAAAACCTGAAGATCAGACTTCATAGAAAGGATTTGATAACAGTTTGTGTACAGTAGAAGAATGGGCCAAAATCACTCCTCAGCAATGCATGCAGGAGGCGTCTTGAAGCTGTCATTACAGTGAAGCTGTAATGTGAAGCTTTTCTACAAAGTCTTAAATAAATTTCAGTAAGCATGTTCAATACTTTTTTTTCCTGTGTCATTCCACTTTATTACACGTAATTTAATTTATGGAACTATTTGTTTTGATTTCTTTGCATGTGTGGATGACAGTACTTGGCTTGGTACCAACATCTGGTGAAAATTTCATGTCAATAGCCCCATTAAAAATATATTTACTGAGAAAAATATTGACGCTTTCAATACTTATTTTCCCCGCTATTTTGCATATTGTGACGGAAGTCTTCAAATGTTCATCAGCCAAGTGCTTGAGCATATTTTTACTTTTATACTTTTCAGTGTTTTTACTGCATTTGTTTGAATTTCAAAGAAAAAAAAGCTACTGTCTCAGATATTTGGCACGTTTTTTTTTGCTGTATTTTCTGTCAATGCTGTCTTTCTGACTTATCCCTCAATTTGTGGCTGTTTAATAGATGGCTTTGAAAACATCAGAAAACAAAAACAATGAATTTCTCACATTTTGCATGAGACTGTAGCTTCATATCTTTTGGTCTCTTTCCAGCTAAAACAGCAACATTTAATCATAACGATGTAATTCTTTAAAAAACCTGATAAAAATCAGCTTTTGTCAACAGAAAACAACAAATTTGCTATGACAAATTTAATCAAACAATGCTTTAAAAACCTGATAAAAATCAGCTTTTGTCAACAGAAAACAACAAATTTGCTATGACAAATTAAAGCTGCAAGTAGTCTTTTAGGGGCCAAGCAAAAGCTGCTCACTGCATCTTGTGACAACAGAAGAGCTGATTTTTCAATAAAGAGTTTTTCCTTAGGTATTTCTGAATTTGGCACATGAAAATGAAATCGTGCATCATTTCTATCACTCTTGCTCTGTAGCCTAAATGTAAAATGTGAGACAGTGGTCTGTGGCCGGAGCAACAGAAGGAGACTTGATTCTCCAGTAAAGACTTGATTAGAAGATTTTTGGAGCATTTTATGAAGACTTTGCCATTTGTATATGAAAAGTCCAGCATTTATACCTGACTTCATGTATAGTATCATCATCATCAAATTTTAACAAAATGACACTCACACACACATTGTCCTATCAATGCCTTTTTTGTGCACTAACTTCAGGTGGCTAGCAGGTAACACCCATCAGATTTCAAGCCAAAAGTTGATTAACCTTGGAGGTATGAAAAAAATGGAAATGGCTGAGATAATGAAGAAGGGCCCAACTGAAGCATCATATTTACTTGTAATGTGATGTTGGGAGTCAATTAAAACAAATTAATGTAAATTAAACAAATTTATGTTGAGATATGTCCCATTTTTGTCGATTACAGTGCCATCTATTGGTGAAATTCCACTATACATGGCAGAAAAAGCCAGTACAATGTGCTGATTACATGTGAGAGGCTTTATCACGATAGCACATTCTAATCACGAATTACGCTTGACAATGTCAACTAAGGCCTCTTCCTAAAAATTATACATGCCTTCAAATGCACAAGGTTTAATGCATCAACAAGAAAAGTAATACCCCATATTGAGGAAAGGTCTGACATAATCTTAGCCACATTTGGTGGCGACTGGGCAAAAATTGTAGGAGAACCAAAAAATGGGTTTTGATAAAATTCAAAATGGTGGCCTTGATGAGTAAAAGGGCCCAAATGAATCATCATTAGTACTTGTGTTATGTCTGGAGTTAGATTGATGCCAATGGGCTAAATGGCTGTTAAGAGATTTCTAGTTTCTTATTTTTGTCAATTACAGCCCCACCGAAGTTGGCCTGTGCCTGGAGCAATCTGCCAGAGCAATAGACATTTGAGAGGGTTTCTCATGATAGGATGTCCCATTTATGAATTTTGCTTGATAATGACAACATGGCCATGCCCTATAAAAATTAATGGGCAATTAAATACAACCTCAATTCAAAAAAAGTTGGGATGCTGTGTAAGTTGTAAATAAAAACAGTATGTAATGATTTGCAAATCTTATAAACCCACATTTTATTCACAACAGAACATAGACAACATATCAGATGTTAAAAGTGAGACATTTTACCATTTCATGAAAAATATTAGCTCATTTTGAATTTGATGGCAGCAACACATCTCAAAAAAGTTGGGAGAGGGGCAACGAAAGGCTGGAAAAGAGGGTGGTACTCACAAAAAACAGCTAGAGGTGCATTTTGCAACTAATTAGGTTAATTGGCAACTGGTCAGTAACATGAATGAGTATAAAAAGAGCACTTTAGAGAGGCAGAGTCTCTCAGAAGTAAAGATGGACAGAGATTTGCCAATCTGCAAAGAAATGCATCTAAAAATTGTGGAATGTTCCTCAGTGTAAAATTGCAAAGACTTTGAATCTACATGATAAAATATCATCAAAAGATTCAGAGAATCTGGAGAAATCTCTTTGCACAAGGAACAAGTCCAAAGGTTAATATTGGATGCTCATGATCTTCAGGCTCTCAGGCGGCACTGCATTAAAAACAGGCATGATTCTGCACTGGAATACACTGCATGGGCTCAGAAACACTTTGAGAAATCATTGTCTGTCAACACAGTTCGCCATGCAATCTACAGATGCAAGCTAAAGCTGTATCATGCAAAAAAGAAGCAATATGTGAACACAATCCAGAAATGCCGCCATCTCTGGGGCAAAACTCATTTAAAAAGGACTGAGGCAGAGTGGAAAACTGTTGAGGTAAGATTAATCAAAATTTGAAATTCTTTTTTGGAAACCACGGACGCAGTGTCGTGCGGTCTAAAGAGGAGAGGGACCATCCAGCTTGTTATCAGCACACAGTTCAAAAGCCTACAGAAGCCTCTCTGATGGTATTGGGTTGCATTAGTGCCTATGGCACAGGGAGCTTACAAATCTGGAAAGGCACTATCAATGCTGAAATATATATAGACGTTTTACAACAACATCCAGACAACGTCTCTTTCAGGTAAGGCCTTGCATATTTCAGCAAAACAATGCCAAACCAATACTGCATCCATCACAACAGTATGTCTTTGCTGTTAGAAGAATCCGGGTGCTGAACTGGCCTGCCTGCAGTCCAGACCATTCACTAATAGAAAACATTTGGTGCATCATTAAACTAAAATTCTGCCAAAGAACACCCAGGACTGTTGAGCAGCTAGAATCCCACATCTGACAAGAGTGGGACAACATTCCTCTCCTAAAACTCCAGCAGTTGGCCTCCTCACTTCCCAGACATTTACAGACCTTTGTTAAAAGAAGAGGGGACACTAAACAATGGTAAACATGGCCCTATCCCAACTTTTCTGAGATGTGTTGCTGCCATCAAATTCAAAATGAGCTAATATTTTTCATGAAATGGTAAAATGTCTCACTTTCAACAGCTGATATGTTGTCTATGTTCTATTGTGAATAAAATGTCAGTTTATGAGATTTGAAAATCATTGCATTCTGTTTTTATTTACATTTTACACAGCATTCCAACTTTTTTGGAATTGGGGTTGTACATAAGGTTTGGTATATCCACCAGAAAGGTATAAGTAAAAGCTGATATTGGGGACAGCCTCAAATAATTTGGTTGACTTAGAGGTCAAAGGGCAAAAACTGTAGGAGGAGATACAAAAAACAGTTTTTAGATTAAAAAAAAAACAAAATGGCAACCACAAAAGGCAAAAATGGCTCAACTGAACCATCATAATTGGGTCATTCCATGTCAAATCATCCAGATTTTGAGAAATTTTACAGGTCATCTCCTCAAAAATTTTTGAAAAAATTCACGAGTAAATATTCACACAAAATTAAAAAATGCCAAATATTAGGCCAGTATCTCAACTAGATTTCAAGTTATAGCCCTTCAAAATTTGAATAATATTTTAAGTTTTTTGGCGAACCCATTTTCAGCCAACTTTGGCAACTTATTGCTCTAAATTGATTGCTTATCAAAGGCTGAAATTGGGTATACTAACTATATTCATCCCTTAGAATCTAAAAATGGCCTTAGCTTCTGGGTATCTTGAGCCACCTTTGTATGGTAAAACCTCAAACTCAGCCGAAAACACAAAATGCCCAAAAACGAGACCACATTTTATGACTTGTAACTCAGGAACTAAAGATAAAAGGCTAGAATTCATTTTTTTGTGATTTTATGATATATCTCTGTATAAATGCAGTAATCCAAGTAATATCATTTGTAGAAGTTTTTTAACGAAATAATGTTTAAGTAAATTTTTATGGTTTTGCCCCAAAATGCCCTTTTTGGGAGCAAAAAATGACCATGTCATCAGTTATTCATCTCTCTGAAATTTTTACTGTGCAATCTTATAAATGTGAACAGTGTCTGACAAAAAATCTGAATGATATTCAGTTTAACTTTTTTGGGGATGACTAAATTTGATCTGTGGACAGAAGATATAGCCTTCAATAATAGTGCTAAATCTATAAAAGCGATTTATAGGTTTTATGGAAAGCCATCGGCACCAACTACAAAAAAGTCATAAAAAATAAAACATACAACTACAATTGGTGGTTACAAACCTCGGGTGCTAGGCCCCTAAATATCAGTGTGCTATATCAGGAGAATTTCACTCTATGGACAATTTTGCATGGGAGGAATGAGCTTGAAATATGTGACCTAAAATTATCATTTTGAATGCTTTTCTAAACCAACTATAGTAGAAAGCATAAATAACAGGATTGCATGTTGAATTTAAATAGGTAATGCAGAACAGCGCTTCAATTACCTCAACTGGAATGGAATAATTTATGTAAGGATTAATCAGATTACAAATGAAAATGGGTGCACTGAATGCCAGGAACACCCCCACAACAATTGCAAGGGTCCTTGTAGCCTTTCGCTCCTGTTTGCTCGTGCTGGTTTCAGAGTTTGCAATGCTGCTAACATTGCTGTGAATAGAACGGGCTTGTTTCTGTGCAACATGGAATATTTTTTGGTACATGAGCAAAATTATCAATCCAGGTAAGTAGTAAGAGAGAAAGCAAATGATTAAACTCCTTGTTTCAGTCATAAAAAGAAAACAGCCTCCGATACATGCAACATGTTCATAATAAAAATCTTCCTTGCCCAAAATGTTCAGCTCCAGAAACACCATCCCAAACCATATAAAAGCAGGGATAGTCCAACTGACCAGGGTCATGATAACAGCGGCACGAGTGGTTATCTTGGTCCGGTAGTGAAGGGGCTGACAAACTGCAAAATATCGATCAATTGAAATGAAAGAAAGATTTAGCATTGAGGCAGTGTACAACATTCCATCTGTACTGAGGTGAATTTTACAGAATGTGTCTCCAAAATACCAGCATGTTTCAGTTATTCGCACCATGTAAGGAGGCATGATGAAACTTCCCAGAAGGAAATCAGTGACAGCCAGAGAGAGAATGAGGTAGTTGGTTGGAGAGTGCAGATGTTTGAAGTGAGCAATGGATATAATGACAAGAAGGTTCCCAAACATGGTGAGAATAATAATGGTCACAAAGAAAACATACAATGTCATCCGTATTGCTGTTTGATAGATGATCTTATGGCAAGATTTATTCACAGATTCATAACAGAAGTATATATCTTCCATCTTTGTTGACTGATTGATATTCATTGTTTAATGTTTTAGGAATAATGATTTTTAATAGATCCAACTCTTTGAGGAAAAAAGAAACAAAGTAAAATGATGTGACTTAGGTGAAAAACATTCATGTCATACAAAATCACTGATTCAAAAATCAGACGTCCTCCAAGTCAGTACGGAATTTTGTTGTTTTAAATTCAAGTATTTTATGTAAATTAGATAAATTAATATATGAACCACAAAAGATTTCCCTCACACAGATGTCTTGCTGCAATGTGGGGCATTAATGGAGCTGGTCTGGTTATATACTCATAGCTCCACAATGCTATGTGCGTCCATGCGTGTGTGCATGTGTGTGTGTGTGTGTGTGTGTGTTTTGTCAGATTAACATACACACAAATACACAAATAGCCATCAGTGCAAAAATGTATAAAGCACATCTATTTACTTGTTTTGTCTCTCCTAAACCACACAACAGAGGGAAAACTGCAGGGAAAATCTGGAAGCAGACAGGTTCTCGTTCCTTGATTTCCCACCATGTAAAAAAATTAACTCAAAAAGTGTGACAGAACAAACAAGAAGACATTACCATCAATATCCCCCGCCATCAAGGAATCCTGTTTTTTAACCCAATCAAGGTTACAGCTAGTAATGTACATACACAAAGTTTCATTCATCTGGGTCAAGTAATTACTGAGAAATCTTGCCCCTACTTAACTGAACGGATAATTGGATGAACTCCATTGCAATATTTCCTGCTCCACTTTGTGTCATGGCGGGATATTGATGAACAGACGTGCATCACTGTGTTGCTCATTAACGCCCTCTGTCTGGTGATGAAAAACTCTCTTTAGCATGACTTGGAAAAGAGGGAAGCATAGCTTGGGGCGCATCTTACACATTGGAAAATGAGGACTTATCTGAGCATGAGGACCATGTCTCAGTCAAATTAGAGTCTGAGAGTGAATTTTAAAAGGAGGATGAGATAAGAGGAAGATGAGACTGACCCTCAACCAGGATCAGCACATCTGCAGCCAACCCCAGCACAAGCCCCGGCACATCCACGCCCAGACAGAGGAAAAACATGGAACAAATGTACAGATTGAAGGGTCATCTCGCCCAACAAATGAGCCATCTTGCATGGCTTCAAATGTCATAACATTGCAACTGCTCCAAAATGGTGGGCGATTTCTCACATATACAGCTGCAATCAAAATTATTCAACCCCCTTTGCAAATTGGGTTTACTGGAAAAATTTTACAAACTTTCAGCAGTTTGCAATAAACAGATTAAACAAGAACATTTTAAATAACTCGACACAACTAATATGACAAGTGGTTTCTCCAAATTCAACACAAAATACCACTTTTAATGAGTACTGCAGTTTCAAAATTATTCAACCCCCTGAATAGAATCTGCGATAAGAGCATATTTGCAAATCAGGTGTTGTCTCAATCACACCTAATGCAACCTATCAAGAGCTTCATAAGTTGCATCATGTTTGCTTGAGACAGACCACATCAAATACTTGCACTGGCTAGGGGTTTGTTGAAAGTGACATTAGATTGCATATCAAAAATCTGACTGTCAAGAGATTGTCCAAAATTATAATTGAAGAGATCATTGCCTGCCACAAACAAGGAAAAGGATAAAAAAAGATAGCACAGGCACTGAATGTATGTAGAGATACAGTTGGATGCATAGTTCACAAGTTCAGAGTTAAAGGAAAAAAGGCTGCACTACCAGGACCTGGCAGAAAGAGGACGCTATCAATTGCTGCCACCAAATTTTTGAGTCAAAAACCCTCGATGATCGCAATAGACCTGCGGCAAGACTTGGAGGCAGGAGGCACTGAAGGTTCAGTTTGCACAGTAAGACGCATATGAAACGTTGAAGGTCTCCATGCCCAAACTCCAAGACATACACCACAACTGGCCCAAAAGCACAAGCTCCAGTATCCTCAAAACCATATAAATAAGTCATAGAAGTTTTAGGATACTGTTCTCTGGAGCAATGAAAAAAAAACTGGAACTTTTCGGTCTTATGGATCAGCGGTATGTCTGCCCGAGGAAGAAAGAAGCAAACACTAAAAAGAGCATCCTGCCTACAGAGAAGCATTGTTGGGACTTGTTGATGCTCTGCAGCTGCATCGCTCCTCTGACGCTTGAAACCTGTCACGTGTAGAGGGCAAGATGAATTCAATCAGGATATCCAAGGAGAAAATTTCATGCCCTTTGTCAGGAAGCTGAAGCTTGGGGATCATTGGACCTTCAAACAGGACAATGATCCTTAGCATACCTCAACATCCACCAAGGCTTGGTTTCAGAAGAAGTCCTGGAACATTCTAGAGTGGCCATCATAGTCACCTGACTTGAACCCCATAGAAAATCTCTGCTGGGATTTGAAGAGGGCACTTGCAGCACACAAACCCAAAAATATTAGTGAACTGGAGGCCTTTGTCCATGGGGACTGGGCTAAGATTCCTTGGGAATGCTGCCAGAAGCTGTTGCCTGCCTATGCATCACATTTCAAGCAGGTCATTGCGGCAAAAGGGTGCTCTACTAAGTATTCAAGACGCTTGTCACAAAGGGATTGAATAATTTTAAGCCTGCAGCAGTCATTAAAAGTGGCATTTTGTGTTGAATTTGGAGAAGCCACTTTTAATATTTGTTGTGTTCAGCTATTTAAATTGTTTGCAAATGCCATCCGAGAAATTATTCTGAACAACACTTATTTGGAGGGAAGACATGTTTCTGGCGAGAAGCAGACATAACCCATTTACCTGCATACTTTGGGTTCTTATCCTTGCTGGTGTTTTCAGTTTCTTGAAAATCAAGAGACAGGACAGAGAGACCCGGTTGACATGCCAATTGCTGTAAATGTGTAGTATCTGTAATGCACACGCTTAAAAATTTGGTCCCGCCTCAGATATAAAACACTGCAGTGCTTGGTTCTGTGGGGCTCATTTTCATTAAGTTACATTACATTACATTACAGGTTCTTAGCAGACGCTTGTATCCAGAGCGACGTACAAAAGTGCAAAAGATCGGGACAAAAGTGTAGAGCTCCCAGGAGACAAGTACAAGTGCTAACAGTAAAAGTGACAGAGAACACATTCGGTTGTTATAGGACCAAGCCACTGGGTAAACACCAAATATACTGAAATATACTAATATACTAAGGGCAATAAGATCAGAGGGCAACAAAATCAAGAGCAACAAAATCAAAGGACGACAAAATCAAGTGCAACGAAATTAAGGGCAACAGAATCAAGAGCAACAAAATCAATTAAAAGGACAACAAAATCAAAAATCAATAAAATTAATAAAAGGCCAACATAATCAAGAGCAACAAAAATTAAAAGGGCACGAAATCAAGAGCAATACAATCAATTAACCAGACAACAAAATCAAGTGCAACAAAACAGGTAAAAGGGCAACAAAGCAGTGTGGGATGTAATGTCAGAGGATTCAGGGCAGTGAAGTAGGGGAAAGGTAAAGTCTGAAGAGGAGGGTTTTCAGGCTGCACTTGAAGGTGCTCAAGAATTCAGATGTTTGGGCCTCGATAGGTAGATCATTCCACCAACGAGGAACCAGGACAGACAGCAGCCTTGAGCGGGAAGGGCAGGAGCGGACAGGGGGTGGAGCCAGGTGACCAGAAGTAGCAGAGTGGAGTGCTCTGGCAGGCGTGTATGGTCTGAACAGTCTCTGGATGTATGCTGGAGCTGTTTTTTTGACTCTCTGGTAGGCTAGCACTAGTGTTGTGTCGTTCGCGAACGATTCGTTCAAACAAACAAATCTTTTGAGTGAACGTACTGAATGGAATCACTTCATGAACTGATTCGTTCCTTTCTCAGTTCAGTTGAGCTCAGCCGCGAGCGTGCCGGCCGGGAGTGGAACTGCCGCGTTCTGTCACTGTGACTCACTCGTGAATCTTCGGCGAACGACGCAGTCAGCGTGATTCACGTTTGCGCTGCCACTCACTCATGATTCACGAACCTACTGCACACACAGAGAAATGTGACTGGCTGAGGACGTGATTCACGTTCGCGCTGCCAGTCACTCACTCATGACTCTCGAACCTACCGCACACAGAGGAATGTCGCTGAGGAAGTGATTCACGTTCACATACTGTGCTGAAAGTGGCGCTGTGTCACTCACTCACGTACTGCACAGAAAAAACTGCCACTCAAACAGTGACGAGCCGTCAGAGGTCAGTTAGGGGAGGCTGAATCCTCACCGTTAAACAAACGATAACTCGTTATTAATTTGCTTGATTAGCAATCTGAGAATTGATTAACTAATTTACAAGACTTGACGGCAGAATGGCGTGCCAGTTTCATCCACGACGCTATTGCTCAGTGCATTGAACCTCAAATGCCCGTGAGACAGCAAATTTGTCATTTGCTGACAGGAAGCTAAGCAATGCCATTAACAAGTATTAAAACCTTTCTTATGCGGCGTTCAATGTGTGGTCAATATGTTTACGATAATGTTTTCCCCCTTAAATACGTAGCCTACTTATTAATGCCATTCAAAAAAAAAAAAAAAATAGGGAGTTTATTTCAGTCTTCTTTCATAACCGATAAACAAAAGGTCGAAACGATACACAGAATTACCGAGGGAGTTGAGTTTTTTCTAATTAATTATTAAGATTACATACTTGCAGTCTCGAATCAAAGCGTAAACCGAAATGAACCTTTTTGTCGCTATCACCTCTTAATCATTGCAGGCTACATATAGCCTAGGCTAGATCTGAATTGTTTGGTTTAAAAAAAAAAAGTTAAAATTGATTGATTCTCAATCAGGCATAGTACGTGGAAACAGGTTGACAAAATCTAGCGATAAAAAGGAGAAGCCACTGCCTGCCCTGACCGCACGTCTCTGCACTCGAAGTAAAGCTGCGTCTCCCGCGAATGACTGTGTACTATGCTCTGTGAACGAACGCACCGTCCCTCAGTAAGTGAACGTGTTAACAGAGTAAATGTGAACCTCAGGCCAGGGCTGGATCATGACCTGAATGATGGATCGTTTGACTGTTTATCAGTTGAGGGAGTCGGAGAACAATGCACTATGCAGTCAGGGCTCCTGCACTGAACGATTCGGTGAACGAATCTTTTGAATGAATCATTTTAATGAACTGATTCTAGGGATTCAGTGCAGTCAAAAGAACTGCTGTTCCCACCACTAGCTAGCACCAATGTCTTAAATTTGATGCGAGCTGCGACAGGCAGCCAGTGGAGCCTTGTGAGCAGGGGGGTGACGTGGGAGTGTCTCAGGAGGTTGTGAACCAGGCAAGCTGCAGCGTTCTGGATGAGCTGCAGGGGTCTAATGGGCGATGCTGGGAGGCTGGCGAGGAGGGAGTTGCAGTAGTCCAGGCGGGAGAGGATCAGCGCTTGGACGAGGAGCTGCATTCAGCAGCTGGTGAGGAAGGGCCGGATTCTACGGATGTTGTAGTTCAGTTTTGAAATGTGACTTTTCTGGTTGTCCAGTTCAAAATGTAAAAAATGTGGTTTCATTTGTGTCTGCTCTAGATGAAGTGAGAGTGAGAGTCTCTGTGAAAAGCGCTATACAAATGAATCGAATTGAAAGTGGGAATGGGGGTGTCGTTAGCGGACGTCAAAGGTGGCCACGCACTCCGCCGGCGGTGTCACTCGCTGTAGCCGGCAGGACGCTCTCTGAGCACCGGTATCACAGAGGAATTTTTGCCCGGAGAGGGTGTCCTTGATAAACAGCAGCCGGTTACTCGCGCCCGCACTCACGGCTGCTACAGAGCACAGGCTTTGGCGTTTCCCGCCAGGTCGTAATTGCAAGGGGGGTGGCATTTTCTAGCTTTAGCTCCAAAACGTGCGTGGAAATAGCACATGGCCTCTGCTGGCACAACCGTCGGTAACAGTACGGCCTTTGCTTGTTGGCGCGCCGCCGCTCGTGGGCGTGTAACTGCGTGTTGGGGCCAGTACCTCAGGGGTGAAACGCTCTGTCGCTAAGAAGAAGCGATCAGCCTTCTCGGCCAATGCGCAGGGCTCTGTAATAACCGTATTCGCAAGCGCTGTTTGTACATGGGGCGGCATGTGTCGAAGAAACAGTTCTATGAAGAGGAAATTGGGTTCCTCCGTACCTAGCAGGGATAGCATCATCCATGTGCTCGGAAGGTTTACTGTCTCCCAGGCTCTGAATAGCAAGCAATGTCTGGCTCGTTCTGACTGCAACAGTTCAAATATCTTAAGGAGGTAAGCCTTGAATGCTAAATATTTATCCTGTGCAGGGGGAGATGTGATGAAACCAACAGCTCTGGCTGCAGTGGAGCTCCCGAGCGCCGAGACAACGTGGTAGTAACGGGCGACATCATCATCAATCCCGCGGAGTGCAAACTGAGCCTCCGTCAGTGAGAACCACGCTGCTGCGGACGTTTCCCAAAACTCCGGAAAATTAAGAGTAGCGGCGTTATTTGCCATGTTCATTTCAGTCTCGGAAACTTCAGCGAGGCTGTCGTCTGGGTCACCAGTGTAGTGCTGAAGGATGGGAGTCGTAGGCGGAGTGTCAAAATAAACAGCTTGTGGTTTATTGAACATCAGCTCAAAAGCAAAAAACTGCACCACATTTGCCAACTCCTATTCAAACTGCTAGTTGCAGTGCCTAAACCAGTCTGTGTAGAAATTTCTTTAACCCAACTGTAATTCCGTGGGTGAATTATGTACAACCCACAACAAATCACATATTTGGGCATATATCCCCCGGGCGGCACGGTGGCATAGTGGTTAGCACTGTCGCCTCACAGCAAGAAGGTTGTGGGTTCAATTCTGGCCTGGGGCCTTTCTGTGTGGAGTTTGCATGTTCTCCCCGTGTTCGCGTGGGTTTTCTCCGGGTACTCCGGTTTCCTCCCACAGTCCAAAGACATGCATGTTAGGTTAATTGGAGACGCTAAATTGCCCATAGGTATGAGTGTGAGAGCGAATGGTGTGTGAATGGTGTGTGCGCCCTGCGATGGATTGGCGAGCTGTTCAGGGTGGGTTCCTGCCTTCGCCCGTAGTCAGCTGGGATAGGCTCCAGTTCCCCGCGACCCTAGTGAGGAATAAGCGGGTATAGACAATGAATGAATGAATGTATCCCCCAAGCTGTCAGAGTTATTCCAGCTTAACTTCACCCCACTACTAAAATCAATAGAAGATGACTTGGATCGATGGATGTCACTACCACTATCCATCATAGGCAGGATTTCTACAATAAAAATGATGGTACTACCCAAAATCACTTACCTATTCACCATGATCCCCATCCAACCGACAGCAAAATGATTTAAAACATTGGAGACATTGGTAACAAGATTCTACTGGAAAAATCAAAAACCTAGAATAAAACTATCAACACTACAAAAACCGAAAGACCATGGAGGCCTGGAAGCACCCCACTTCCAGAATTACTACCTGACAAGTCAAATACAATATCTCATCAAATGGATACATGCAAACCATGATCCCATCCACCCCTGGATTGACATAGAATGGACAGACTCAAAGAACACATCATTGGCAGACTTATCCTTCATTTGCAGTACCATTAAAAAATAGTGGCAAAGCCACTGCGCCCGCTTGGCCAAACATGTCCAAAATGGAATGCCCCCTATCGGCCAAAGTATCGGTCTGATTTGGCTCAAAATCGAAATTGGTCTAGACCTTATGACCATATATACACTTGTGAAATATGAAAAGGATCGGTCAAAAACTGAGGACGCTAGAGTGCAGACAAGCCAAAAGTTTACGCACGCAAGGACGCACGCATGCATGGACGCATGCACGACTGACCACCACTAAAGACCCCGAGCCTTTTGGCCAAGCGGGCTAAAAACACAGTTGCTTCAAGAATCCTGCAATCTCCACAACTCAGACAGCTTGGTGGAAAATCAATAAAATGATAAACTTCACAGTAAGTCCAGCACGCACACACCAATTTGGCACAACCCTGACTTCACTATAAACAAATCACCTACGATTGGCAATAAATGGAAATAAAAAGTGATCTCACATATGCACTATATCTTTGAAAATAACACCCTGCTTTCCTTCCCGCAGTTAATTGAAAAATACAATATTAATAAAAATAGTGGCAATGCCACAGTGCTCGCTGGGCTGGGACCTGGAAGAGTATTCGCTGCTTTGGCTGTTATTGACAGTCATACCTGGTAATAGTGGAACAAAACAACAAAAATAGGCGCTGTTACTGTAAGGGTACTGCCTTGCAGCCCCTCCCCCTCCGTCTGTCTTTGCCTCCACTTCAACGTGCCACACCTGTTGCTCGTTGAAGTGGAGGTGAAGTTAGAATATTTAAGAGCTGCATTGCCAGTTGGCAATTGCAGCTGCGCTCTGGTTTTTAGAGCCCTGATGTTTTGTGCTGCTGCTCCCCTGATTTGTTTGATGAAGGTTATTGTTTGTTCTGTAATGTTTATTAAAAAACCTTTGTTTTTTAATCAGCCTGTGTGTATGGGTCCTGTCATCCAGCTTTTAGGCCCATGGTCCTAGCTCCCGCCGGATTGCCATATTCATCTGGCGGGAGCAAATCCATGACAGTTACATGACCAGTGTGTTATTTTTGTTACGTAATGAATTCAAAAGCATCCAATGTTTTTCTTAAAACTGCTGCATGGAAAAAAATAGAACAAAGTGAAATGAACAATAGCTACCTGACACCCTCTCAAGTTTTTTGTAAATAATGTGCCAAGCATTACAGATATTTCTCAACATGAGAATAATGTCATGGAGTAACAGGTCACATGGAATTGTACCTGTTTGGCTATAATACCTGCTGCTTTAGGTAGTGGAAAGTAATGGCTTTTGATAGACTTTCAGATTTGGTGAAGACTGTTGATTGTGTTGTGCATGGCAACAGGAGATGTCTTCAGTATTGCTGAAGATGCTTGCAACTGGTTCTGTTACCTATGGGTGGCAGAGGCATCCTAAAGTCAGGACACTGTGTGTAGGCCTATTACTCAAGTCCCTTGATAAATGGATAAATCCAGCACTGACATTTCAAGTATAAATCCATTACTATGTCAGTGCTGGCATCTGGATTTATGCAGCATTTTTTATCATGGGACTCCAGAGTAGTTTGTCAAACACTGAGTCAAGATCTATTTCAGGATTATTGACAGGCACTGATTCTTGAAACAAAGACTTCTTTATGAAGAAAAATTTGTAATTTACAAATAAAATTAAGATGAACTTTGTTCAGAAAAGAAACTAGGCTTTCACAAGATGATAATCGCTTTTTAGGTTGTGTCAACTCTGTTCACTTTGTTTTTTTACCTCTAGGTCCAGTGATTTTCATCTGATTACCAAATATTTCTCTTAGTAAAATTTGTTATCCACAGGTCAAAGAATTATTGAGCCTTTTGCATATGTACAGTATCAATGCATGATGTCATGAACAATGTAAATGACATGAGTTGATTATGAATGTGATGCAGAACTGTCATTAACTGGGTTTCTGAAGGAGTTCACTGGTACCAGTATTGGACACTATGAAAACTTAAAAGATTTTAGTGGAAACTATTTGAAAATTAGCTGAAAATGAATGGGACTGGAGGTGAGTTGAGCAAAGTGGACAATTCAGAGGAGATTTGACGGACATTCACTGGGTTAACTCTTAGAATCCCACACCTGGCAATTGCTGGATACAATTGTCAATTGGACATGGGCCCACAGGGGGTCACACCCCGGTACCCAATTTTTGAACTTTAAAAATTCATCCCACACCTGGCATACGCTGGCTTCAGTTCGCTGTACATACTGGAGGTGAGTTAAGCAAAGTGGACAATTCAGAGGAGATTTGACGGACATTCAATGTGTTAACTCTTAGACTCCCACACCTGGCAATTACTGGATCCGAGGGTCAATTGGGCGTGGGCCCACAGGGGGTCACGCCCCGGTACCCAATTTTCGAACTTTAAAAATTCATCCCACACCTGGCATATACCGGCTTCAGTTTGCTATACATTTCGAGGGCTGAGGGTTAAAAACCAGTCCTATGACCTTCGTATTTCCAATGGACATAGGACTGGTTAACCCTCAGCCCTCAAACAGTTAGGATTAGCTGTAATTTCTCAGCTCCTGGCAGATGCCGGGTGTGACATGGTCTCATCAATATTGAATTTTTGGTTTGAGCAAGAGTCGGGCCCCTTTTTGGCCCGGCATATGCCGGGTCTGGGTCCTCAGGATGGGAAATGGGTCGAACCCTGTGGGAGCAAAAGAGTTTTAAGTGGACTAGAAATTTTCATGCAGAATAAATATTCAAAGAGCAAGCGACTTTACTGAAGCCTACTTTCTCTCATTTTATAGAACAAAGTCTACTGAGAAACATGCTTTTCATTTCGTGAAAAAGTGTGAAAAAATGAAAAAGTTGTGGGGGTTCAAAGTCGGGAGTCTCTGAACACTGCCTGAAAACTGGCTTACTAGATAATGGGATGTTAATGAGATTTTGTGATGTCACAGCATGAAAATCCAAGTTGATTAGATTTTTCATTTTCTCATCACTAAATATGTATCAGCCAGAATGAGTTCAAACCTGCCACACTTCTTCATATTATTATTATGTCGAATTATTTAAATCTTGGAACTGATTATTTTGTATAATTATCATAATTTCTGGTTTCCATGGAAACAAGCCATTCTTCAAAAATTTCAAAACCAAGTGTTGGAGTTAGATTTTTTTTTTTTTTACATGAATCCAGTTTCCGTACCTATTCTTAATTGATATAAATGGTTGGTGTCCAAAAATGGTGCCGTATATGGGGAATATTGGCTTTTGTTGCTTTCCATGGAAACCTGATTTTCTCCTAATGTATCAAATTTCACTCATAAAAGCCATGGTAGACTTAAACATAATTATATCAGCAATCCTCCCAGTAACTTTCAGTGTTCAGACTTATAAGGTCAGTCCAAGTGAAGGCATCCAGAAAATCAGAAAATTCCTGGGTCACCCCCTCAGAAATTTCTCAAAAAATTCATATAGGTAACTCTGGTGGACTTATGAAATAATACCAAGTATTAGACCAATATCCCTAATAGTTTTGAAGTGATGGCCTGTCACAATTTTAAATTTTTTTTTTTTTAAATTTTGACGAAATTGTGTTTTGTCCAACTTTGGGCTTCCACTGCTCCTCTGTTATTTGACCTACAGATCAGATGCCAAATATCAATGGTATGTTTCAAAAAAGCATCTGAGTGCTATTGAAGGCGTTTGAGAGAAATGATATCAAGACTAGAGGGTTTGTCCGGAAGGCCACATCACCCCGGCCACGCCCTCACAAAATTTTCAAACTGATCCAGAATCCAGGATTTGATCCGGATCTTCACCAAAAACGAATAATTTCTTCCCGTCTGCCAAAGGATTGTCCCTACCAAATTTGAAGATAATCAGTCCAGAATTGAGGCCTGTAGAGTGCAAACAGTCACACAGATAAATAAATAAATAAATAAATAAAACGCGACAACCACATACACCCCTTCTGCAACATTCGTTGCAGGCGGCGAGAAAAATTAAGCGATATAGTCATGTTCAAGAATTCCTTTCGGATGCCTGCAGTATATCATTCTGTCATTTAAAAGAAAAGATGCAATAATGATATGAATGACAGATGGTGATGGATAGAATGATATTCATCAGATATAACTTTGACATCCCACAGTTTTTTCTGGTATACATGTATGTGTAGTCACTTTTGAAGATCTGACCCTTATGACTTATTTTAGACAAACATGTCTGATGTACTTACATTTGCTCATGTAGTTGTATCGTTGTTGAGGACAGGAATCTCTGTTTGCCAAGTCTTCTTTATGTCGTTCAGCTGTTCAGGAATTAAGCATCACGTGTCATTAGTCCTTCGTGTGGTCATATGCGTATCCAGTATCCATGAGAATCACTATCACACACTTTCCATACTTCACAGAATTGAATGTGAAGAGTCCAAGAAGCATCCAATGTTAATGTTCATTTACATTGAAGATGTTCAGTCACTGACAGAACCCCAACGTACCCCACTAAGATTTTCTTGTGTGAATGCAGCTTACATACATAGTTAGATCAGCTGTGGGCTGCGAGATAGATTCTGCCTCTGGATAGTTGATTTTGAAGTTAATTCTATTTGAGAGATGGAATCAAACCTGTAAGGGAGTATAGAAAGGTATGTTTACTGAGGAAGTTGAGGATGTGAGCCATTGTTGCGGGCAAGAATGATGCCATTGTGGATTAGGAATGATACTCGTATGGATGCCATGTTGGAAATGTGGTGACACTGACAGCAATGAGGCACAATGGTCAACAAAAGTACGCAAAGAGTTTGGGACAACTGCAAGTGCAAGTGTTTACAGGCAGAGAGGTGGTGCTCAGCTACGATGGCAAGAGTTTTCTGCTATGTCTACTTCTGTAGACCTACAACTGGGGTTGGCTCACTTGTGCCAGTTTGGAAGAGTTATCATTGGGTCGGAGATTTCGACTTTGTCAAGTTTGTCCTGAACAATGCAGTTATATTACATGTATTAAGTACAGTAGTACAGTAAGTGTTGCCACATGCAATGAGTATATGATTTCCAAACACAATCATTGAAGGACATGAGCATAATATCACAATTATTTACATTCACAGTACCAGTATAAACAAGACAAAATTACTTTTGATAAAGTTAAACATGGATCATTCGTAATCCTCTTCCTCCCCTTATGGCCGGTGCACACTGTAGGATTTTAGCAATCTTATAAGACCATTGCATGACACACTATGCGACTTGGATCTAATAAACTTTGGTACGACGTCAAGTTTGATGTGTGCAGACTGTACGATGGCCGTTTACTGAATCGCAGGTTACGACATACGTCAATATGCAACGTCATCAGCGTACAACATCCATTTGTGCCACCATTTGTACAGTATTGGCTGATTAGTAGACGTCGGTCGTAGCAGCTGTCACACTGTGAGATAGTCATCCTAAATTTCTGACATCGTCAGAATTTAATCGCAGGTTATCTTTGGTCGCAAGACGCTGACAACGGCCGTCTATGAACCTGTCTCACAGTGCGAAGTAACACCACCGTTTTAGAGCCACGACCAAAGATTTCTCCGCGTTTCTCCTACGATGGTCATCTTTCGTCTGGGACAGCCCAAATTGTACAGTGTATACCGGCCATTAGTCACAAGCATGCCATTCCCTTCCCTCCCACCCTGTCCCCCACCCAAAGATGAAATGTTGGCCTCCCAAGCCCTCTCTCATCCAGTACAGCTTACGATTGGCAAAGATAATCTTTGAAACAGTTACATTTTAAACTATTTCAGACCACATAGGAAGCTTCATGTTTTTACACAGATGAAAATAGGTTTGTGGTCAGAGAAGTAGCTCTCTAATGTTCCAGCTTTAATTATCAAATTGTCATTGATATTGGAATAAATATGATCAATAATAATCTGTTGTTGGCTGATAGATCAGTTGCTTGTAACCATATTGAGTGTGGATTTTGGAGGAAAGTGTATTGGATTTACTGGCATCAATGTTGAAGTCACCCAGAATCACAACACTGTTATCCATTTTGATATGATTGTGAAGGTTTTGTAGAACTTCGAGGATGGTGGCTACTTGAGCTGCAGCAGGATGGACATAAACCCATAATGACCTGTACTGATGGTAATGGATCTGAATATTCTGCAATGATAAACTCTATGTTGGAGTCACAACCTTTCTTTGAATCAATTGGATCAAATTTGTGAAAAAGAGCCATCCCATAATGTGATCTTGTTTGACCAGACTGATGGTCGTGTCTCACTGGAGCACCAGTAAAATCTGGACTAGGAGTGTATTTATCTTGAAGTTCAGATGATGCAAGTCTTGTTTTAGAGAATCCTACACTGTCAGCATTATGTATGTAGTCCTCATGTGAGGTATCATTTATGTGTGCATGGAGAAACCAGCAGTTGTGGAAGACAATTGTGCATGAGTCTTCAGAAAATGGTTGTGGAATTTCAAGCTTGGCATTCTGCCGAAGTCTGCTCATTTCTAACTTCACTTTTTTACTGACACTGATTTTCTCTTCATTCAGATCGAATAATTTGGACATGTTGGTCACTTGGCTTAGTGCTCCGTAATGTATACTGAAACACAGTGAAAACGCAATGCCTACTTTTTTAAATCGTAGCTGATTTTTTTGAAGCCATCAAAATTACCACAGAAGAAATACAACAGCAATTCCAAAATAGTTGGGACAAAGTGTAAATTGTGAATAAAATCAAAACGCTATGATTTTCAAATCACACCAGCTAGTATTTTATTCACAATAGATCAGAGATAACATAGCAAATGTTGAAACTGAGACATTTTACAATTTTATTCACAAAATGAGCTCATTTCAAATTTGATGGCTGCTACAGGTCTCAAAAAAGTTGGGACAGGGGCCTGTTTCCCAAGGTGTAGCATCCCCTGTTCTTTTTAACACAGAGTGGAGGCGTCTGGGCATTGAGGAGACAAATTTCTTGAGTTTAGCCATTGGAATTTGATCCCACTCTTGTTTAATACAGGCTTCCAGCTGCTGGAGAGTTTTGGGTCTCCTTTGACGGACTTTTCGTTTAATTATTTTTATTTTTTATTTTATTTGTTTTTTCATTTCGGCATGATTGTACAGTCGTTCCATGACAAGTTCAACACAACATGTATCATGACCGAAAGGGTCGCGGGAGAAGCGAAATCGCTTGTTAAAGTCCCGCCCCCAACTCCCAGAAAAACAGTTTATGGTTAAGATATCATGAAGATTTATAAATCACAACAGAGCTGAGTGTCCATTTACACTACGATTTAAATGTCACAACAGAAGATCATAGAGATTTATGAACATCATGCATTATGCACCAAATGTTCTCAATCTGTGAAAGATCAGGACTGCAGGCAGGCCAGTTCAGCACACAAACTCTTCTACTATGAAGCCATGCTGTTGTAATAGCTGCAGTATGTGGTTTTGCATTGCCCTGCTGAAACACACAAGGCCTTCCCTGTAATAGATGTCGTCTGGAGGGGAGCATATGTTGCTCTAAAACCTTTATATACCTTTCAGCATTCATGGTGCTTTTTAAAACAAGCAAGTGTCCCACACCATATGCACTAATGCATCCCCATACCATCAGAGATGCTGGCTTTTGAACTGAACGCTGATTACAGGAGGGGTTGTCTTTCTCCTCTTTAGCCCGGAGGACACGTCACCCATGATTTCTGATAAGAATGTCAAATTTGGACTCGTCTGACCACAGGACACTTTGCCACTTTGCTACAGTCCATTTTAAATGAGCCTTGGCCCACAGAACACGGTGGCGCTTTTGGATCATGCTCAACAATGGCTTCCTTTTTGCATGATAGAGTTTTAGGTGGCATCTGTGGATGGCAAGGCGGACTGTGTTTACAAACAGTGGTTACTTGAAGTATTCCTGGGCCCATTTAGTAATGTCAATAACAGAATCATGCCGGTGAGTGATGCAGTGGCATCTGAGGGCCCGAGGATCACAGGCATCCAGTAAAGGTCTTCGGCCTTGTCCCTTACGCACAGAGATTTTTCCAGTTTCTCTGAATCTTTTGATGATGTTATGCACTGTCGATGATGAGACCTTCAAAGCCTTTGCAATTTGACATTGAGGAACATTGTTTTTAAAGTATTCCACAATTTTTTTACGCAAGCCTTCACAGGTTGGAGAGCCTCTGGCCATCTTTACTTCTGAGAGACCCAGCCTCTCTAAGACATCCCTTTTATAGCCAATCATACTAAACACCTGATGCCAGTTAACTTAATTACTTGCTAAATGTTCTTTCAGCTGATTCTCTTATATATCAATTGCTTTTTCAGCCCTTTTTTGCCTGTGTCCCAACTTTTTTGAGACCTGTTTCAGCCAGAAAATTTGAAATAAGCTCATTTTTTTGGATAAAAATGTAAAATGTCTCAGTTTCAAAATTTGAAATGTTATGTATGTTCTATTGTAAATAACATACTGGCTCATGCGATCTGAGAGTCATTGCATTTTGATTTTATTCACAATTTACACTTCGTCCCAACTATTTCGGAATTGGGGCTGTATAATGGTATGAAGGTTAAACGCTGGAATTTGTGCAAGTCTGGGTTCAAACCCAGTTTGTGTAGTCTGGGGCCGTTTAGTGGCTGTTTTGGTAAGCAACCGGAACCAGGGCAAGAGGGAGAGGATCCAGAATTCGATGGATCCGCCAAGCCAATAAAAATGCGGTGAAAAGTTTTAATTTAAAGAATACAATTTTGTACATCTATGTTTAAATGAATAAAATGTTTCAAAACCAGAGACAGAAATCGATGGTGCGCCAGAATTTAAAGTTTTATTTTGTTGAACACTTTTACTTTGGTGAATTTGGTGAATTCGGGATCCGCTCCCTAGACCGGAACCAGAATCCAGACAAAATTCAGAGTGAACGGATACCAAGCTCTTCTCCCTGTATGAAGAGCCTGGCGACGCGAGGCTAAGTTTGTGTGTCTGTCAGGGGATCACATTTCCAAAACACAACTTGTGCCATGTCATTAGCAGCAGGATGAATGCATCACTTGAATGACATGCAAGTGCAAAGCAAGACATTGGACACAAAAGGCACAGCAGTTCATCCCCATCAGCATCAGTGTCAGAATGCCACCGCTTACAGAACAGCAGAGGGACCGAGTTTTGGGGATGCTGCTTTGGAGAACATCTCAAAGAGGGGTTGCCCGCTAGTTCAGGGTCAGTCCATCAGGGTCAGTCCATATTACTCTGTTCGTTTGTTAGTGTGTTTGTTTGTTTGTTTGCACTGTGGCGTCCACAGTTTCAGTTCAATTTAGCTCATATTATATGATCAACATAGGACAGGCACTGGGCAGACACTGCACTATTTTGGTGAATCTAGGTCAAAGATCAAGGTCAAGGTCACACAAAAGGCCAAAAATACATAAGAAGCCATATCTTCGGTTCTAGTTGTCATAGACACTTCTAACCAAGTGCATACTCAACATAGGACAGGCACTGGGCAGGCACTGTACTATTTTGGTGAATCTAGTTCAAAGGTCAAGGTCACACAAAAGGTCAAAAACACATAAGAAGCCATGGCTTACACATAAGAAGCCATATCTTCGGTTTTAATCGTCGTAGAGACTTCAAACCAAGTGCATACTCAACATTGGACAGGCATTGGGCAGCCGCTGCACTACTTTGGTGAATCTAGTTCAAAGGTCAAGGTCAAGGTCACACAAAAGGTCAAAAACACAAAAGCCATATCTTCGGTCAAAACCTGGCAGGATGGTCACGCCTCAGTAAAAACAGCTGATAAGACACGTCACAATACCATCATGTGACACTTCTGAGGAAGATGGGAGTTCCCGTTGAAACATGTCAAGGTATGAATGCAGAACTACGCTTTCTTGTCTGATATAAAAGAAGTCAAATTTTTAATGCTAAGATTAGAGACATAATGAATCTCATCCAACAACTAAACTCAAGTTGAGCTAGAAATTCATCAAATGTCAACTGTGAATCTTTCATATCAGCTAGTTTCTCAACTATTTTCATGTGTGCCTTCTCATGTACTTCAGACTCTTCATCTTCTTCCAGTGGTTCTAGAATTATTGTCCTTGGAAATGGTGGAATTAGATTATGGAATCGACAGGCTTGACTGTTTTGATTAGGCCTTTTGCATGTTCTTGAGCAGTTGTGGCATTGTAGCTTCACAGTCTCTTCCAAGTCAGCATTCTTAAAACGTGATGAATTAATCAATAAATGCTTCTACATCCTCCGTTTTGTCTCTCTTGTATTGTGGAGCATCTTTAATCCAAAGAAGCAAGTGCATGTGGGGGCTGCCACAGTTTTGGAATTCAGTTCTGCTAAAGAAATCAATTTCACTCAGGAGAGACTCGAGTGCAATCAAGAAAAATTTTAATATGCGTCGAGCATAAGTAGAATTCAGTTCAATTTTATTTATATAGCACTTTACATAGAGAAAAGGGCAGAGCCCAGACTAATCCCTAATCCCCGAATAGCAGGCAAAAAACTCCCTGTAGGGAGAAAAAGCCTCGAACGGTGGTGAGAAAAAACTCCTCATTGAGAAGAAATCTCAGGAGGAACCTGGCTATTCTGGGGAAGCCCATCCTCCGCTGGCTGAATAATAAATTGCTGGTAAATTAGGGATGAGAGGATCAGGACAGCAGGAATTAACATGCTTAAAATCAGACAAGTCTTTGGCGCTTGGACTCTTCGGGAAGACTGGTAGAGCAGGAGCACGGCTGAGAGCAGCAGCTGGAAAAATCCCCCGAAGAGTCCGGACACTGGTGGCAGTGGTGGCTGAAGGCTGACAAAGCTGGAGCGGCAGGACAGAAGGTCTGATGGAGCAGGGTGGCGTTGGGGAGGAGGAGGGTCAGCGAACGGCAGCATGAACGAACTAGAGCAGAGAAAAATTACATATTTTAAAAAGACAGCAACATAACGATTGGCTAGCGATGGGACTGAGGTGTGCCACGGTTGGATGGAAGAGATCAGCTGCTACACCAGCTGACTGCTCAATTGAAAGCCCCAGACATTGACTGCAGAGGTATATGGGCGAGCATGCGAGTGAATGAAAAGAAAATAAACGGAGATGATGTGCGCGAGAGAGAGAGAGTCTTCCTGACTGAACTTTCGCTAAGCTTCATGAGATGTCTAATGGCATGCTGATCATCTAGGAGTACTGTGGAGAACAGTCTGTTAACTCGATAGTCAAAGTACCGACAACAGGTTATTGGATCAGATTTAATGAGTCTGCACTTCTCTAACCATGTCATGTTGTCAATATCTTCATCAGAGTAGGTTATCTGATCAACCAATTTTCCAAGCATTTTCAGCAATGGCTTCCACTTTATTTCAGCAGCAAAAAGAATGATGGCAAGCCTAACTGTCTAATCATAGCAAACAGGTCACATTTCATTTGTTCCCAATATGGTGGTGATGTTCTGAGTGTCTGAAGGACTCTGTAACCTTCATCAAGTTTGACAAGATTATCAACTGCTTGGGTTTCTAGAAGTTCTTTTGCAGTGTATGCTTTTTGTTGTTTTCCCTTGATTGTACACAGGGCTGTGCTTACTTTGTCATGGATTTGTTTTATTTGCAACTTTTTCATTTTGAAGAATAAATTTCCCCGCTGAAAAAAACCAGCATGGACCAGCACCAAAACACAACATCTGCTGGTATGCTGGTTGCACTCAGAAAAAAAAATGGGTGACATTGTCGTCACCGTCTGTAATTAATCTGACTTTCTTCAATGAATTCAACTTGACCTTCAATCATAAGACAAGAGAAAACAAGTTCTTGTCTCTCCTGTTGGATATTATTCAAGGGGCTCAGCACGACCAGCATACCAGCATATGTTGTGTTGTGGTGCTGGTCCATGCTGGTTTTTCCAGCAGGGTTGGTACACATTTTGCTACTCTGCGATCGATGTTTCTCAATTCCCATTTGCATATTGTACTGTAATGCAGAGGTAATTCTCTTTCAGTATTGTCTTTTGGATGTTGTCCACAGTAGATTGTGGGGAAAGCCAAGTATTCAGGATCTTTGTCATGAAAAATACTGATTGAAATATTTCCTTCACCAGGAGCAAATTATTGTCTTATTCAATTCTCTAAAGTCAGTTGGCTGAAAGAGTGTATCAAGATTGCCACGTGTTTTCACCAAGGATTGCTTCACTATCAGGCATATCAGATGAACCTGGATCTTCAGCCATTCTGTTCATGGAGTTATGAGAAGTACTGTCTGTTGGGGTGATGCTGTTGTTTTCGCTGGTGGTCACATCTGAGGTATCCCGGGTGTCATTAACTTGGAGCAAGGTTTTGCTATGTGCACTCTGAACATGGTCATTGAGAATTGTCTCATTGTCAGATGCCACAGAAGTGTCATTTGCAATACTACAAGTAGTGACATCTGGTGGCACATTGTTAGGATCATTTGAAGTAGTACTTTCATTGTTTTCAAGAGGTTTTTCTGCATCATAAGTCTGTGTTTGAGAATCATTGTTTTCAGTATTTATGTCTGGTATTTCATCTGTTTCTTCACCACTAACAAAATTAGCAATGTTATCATTTACTGCCATGTAATTTTCATTGAGTGTTAAACCTTCTCTGAAACAGTTCACTATTGTCAATTAACCACTTTGCTGCTCAGTAGACACGTGTTGGCCGGACAAATTCATGAGACACAGAATGAGTATAAGATAACTTTCTTTTGAGTTTAACAGCAATGGTTTGGGATTCATCGAGAGTTCGAGGCAAACTACTGACTGTTGTATTCACTGATGCGGGGACATTTGCAAGATTGCCTTTCATACTAAGATGGCCACCACGAGGTCTCTCTTTGATCTGCATGAATGGAATTTGAGGTGAAATCAATCATTCTTCTAAGGAAGTGAGATGAAGCTCTATAGGTATTTTTGGGAATGACAATCCATTGGCTATACAGCAAGCTGGCATTTTGTTTTTTCTGATAGCAGTTGCACAGGTTGAGCACATCCATTGTTTCGGACATTAAGTTTGCCTGTAAAGCATTTTGCTCTAAGTAAATCATCAACATTGTTTATTGAATCCACAAGGACAACACTTTCTCTGAACTAAGTTTGGTGATAGGATGTACAGACATAGATAGGACCACTATCAACTGATCGCTTGAATTTAGAGATGAGCTTTGACACTGGAGAAAGGTTTGTTGTGTGTATTGCATAGGTTCCAAGTCTTTTCTGATGTCTTCGTTCATTCTGTTTTACCCTTTCACTTACTGAGTAATTACTGTCAGTTTCTTGTTTCACTCATTTTGCTACTTTTTGTTGGTCAAGTTCTCTCCTATAAAATTAAGGATCTGAACCTCTTTTTTCTTTTGCTTTGCAACTTTCTCGTTGTCTTTGTAGTTTGAAGACAGTCTCAGTTTCTGCATAGAAAGGGTTGTTTTCTGACGGTCTTTTTCACTGTATTCATCATCTATTCTTAGATTTTTCATGGTTTGTTTTGTTCTTTTCCTCTATTTTTTAACAGACCTGCTTATCCAATCTGAGTTTTGCTTTGACAGTGTATTTCTCTTTTGGTCTTTTTCACAGTTTTGATCATCTTTTCTTAGATTTTTCATGACTCGTTTTGTTATTTTCTTGTCTTTTATATTATACTGAGATATTATCTCGCAACTGGTCAACTAATGCCTACGCACAGTAACAAAAAAAAAAAGAAGAAATTATATGGATACAACAGTTCTTACTGGCCATGAAGAATAAATCTCATCCTCCCCACACTTACTTAACCTGATACTCCACAATTCCCTTTATTTTTATTTTTTTAAATAAGCCTACAAATCACATTTTTCTATGAAAGCCCGTGGGGGACAGTATTTAAATTAAAATGGTATTCCGCTATTGCATTATAATTTTTCACTTATGAGTTATTTGAGACAATATTAAATTGAAAATGCATTTATCCAATTATCACTTTCATTTTCATATACTCATATAGGGTAACTATGACTATATTCAAATGATAATGAAAATCTGTTTGACATTTAATTTTCAAAGTCTTGCACCGCAATACAGTGGACAATATTCAAATGCAATGAGCAAAACAGCACCCCCAGCCTATTGCATTTACATTTACATGTGCCTGTTGCATTTACATTTACATGTCACCACGCTCTTTTCGGGTCAACATGAAAATATTAATGCTATTTTCTGACTATTTGAAAATGATATTGAAAACGGCAATCAACATTTCATTTGCAAAGACTGAACCTGCTCTACTGTGGACAATGTTCAAATGCAATGAGCCAAACAGCACTCCCAGTCTAATGTATTTACATATACATGTAATCACGCTCTTTTAGGGTCAACATGAAAATGAAAAAGCTGTTTTCTAATCACTTGGAAATAATAATGATAACGGTATTTGACGTTTCATTTTCAAAGACTTATCCTGCAATACATGGGACAATATTAAATATTGATACAGATTAACTATCTTGTCTTCTAACTTGCTACTAGCAACAGCCTTCATTATGACTGCGTCATTATCTGTGGCATCATACAACAGCCATGGGTTGAGTGCGGACAGACTGCAATACATACATAAACTACTGGAGTCTAATCATTTCGTGTTTGTGCAAGAACATTGGCTTTTTGATGCCACACTTAATAAACTTGTAACGGGTTGCCCTGGTGCATTTTTCCACGGCAAATCCGGCATGAACGATACAGAGTTATTAGTCGGCAGACCGTATGGAGGAGTGGCGATATTGTGGAAGAAGAGTTTAAAATGTCCAGTTATTCTACTTTCTTTTGATTCTCGCCGTGTATGCGGAGTTGTTCTCAAAGTAGAAAATCGTTGCATTATGCTAATTAATGTCTATATGCCATGTGATACGGACAGCGACCTAGATAACTTGGGTGAATTTAATGATGTGTTATACGAAATAACCAATGCTTGTCAGAAGTCGGATATTGATCATATTATTGTCGGTGGAGATTTTAACACTGATTTTAATAGAACAGCGTCTCTCCATCGTGATGCTTTGGTCAATTTTATGGACAGAGAATTTTTTAAATGCAGGGTTGATCACATTCTAAGTGACACAGATTATACATTTACCAGTAAAATTAATGGTAAGCAGTCTATCTTAGATCATTTTCTTTTGACTTGCAATCTGTTTGGTTCAATTACTAAGTATCAAACCTTACATGAAGGTGATAATTTATCAGATCATGGTGTAGTTGTGTTATCATTGGAGATGAATGTTGGGTATTTATTAGATAACAATAATGAGAATATGCATGACATTTCGCCTTGCTGGCAAAAAGCGGATCTGGACGCTTTGCATAATTACAAATGTTGCCTAGACGACCTGTTGGACAACGTGCAGCTGTCTGATGACTTAGTTCGATGTTCTGATCTGTTTTGTACTTCACACTACGATGCTATTGAAAATTTACATAATGACCTTGTTAAATGTTGCATGGAAGCTGCGTCTCTATGTTTACCATGTACAGAGCATAGAACTGCTGGTAATGCCATTCCTAGTTGGAACAGTACGGTTGCTGAACATAAAGATAAAGCGATTTTCTGGCATAGCATATGGAAACAATGTGGCTCTCCTAATCAGGGTCCTGTTGCGGAGAGTCGCAGAGTTAGTCGTGCAAAATATCATTATGCCGTTCGTGCTGCTAAGAAACACGCAGAGTCTGTGAAAGCAGATAAACTAGCTAATGAAATGCTTGTGAAACGTACTGCTAATTTCTGGAGAGAGATCAATAAAATTAAAGGCAAATCTACTCAGCTTCCTAACATGGTTGACGGTGTTGTTGGTGAAGACAAAATAAGTAACTTATTTGCCAAGAAATATCAAGAGTTATACAATTCTGTTTCTTACAAACATGAAGATATGTCGAGTCTAACGCGGGATATTAACGATCTTATACGTTGCCACTGTCTTAACGTTGATGAATTCACAGCGTGTCCACATAAAGTGACGACACAAAGTGTACGCGATGCCATTGGTAAACTCAAACCAGGTAAGACCGATGGTAACTTTCAGTTAAATAGCTATCATCTTATACATGGTACGCAAAAGCTACAGTTTTATATTTCTGAATGTTTCTCCGCCATGCTGTCACATGGATTTGTCCCTAGTGCTATGGCCTCAAGCACAATAATTCCGATTTCGAAGAAAAGCAGAATGTCTTTAAATGATTCTGAAAATTACCACGGCATTGCTCTCAGTAGCATATTCGGTAAAATACTTGATCACATTATTTTACAGTCATACGGGCAGGTGTTGAAATCTTCGGACAACCAGTTTGGTTTTAAACCGAAACATTCTACTAGTCAATGTACTTTTGTGCTAAATGAAACAATACAATATTTTGTAAACGGTGGCGGATCTGTATACGTTATGCTATTAGACGCGAGTAAAACTTTTGATCGTGTGAATTACATTAAAATGTTTGGTATTCTAATGAAAAAAGGTTTATGTCCTCTTGTATGTAGATTTCTTGCAATCTTGTATTCGCATCAGACTGCCCAGGCGAGATGGGGTAAAACAATGTTGCGGCACTTTCCGGTTTCTAACGGAGTTAAGCAGGGGGGCGTCTTATCGCCTATTCCTTTTTAGCCTTTATATGGATGTTCTTTTACTTAATATTAGTGAGTCACAAAATGGGTGTTATGTGGGTCAGACTTTTATGGGTGCTTTCTGTTACGCGGATGATGTTGCTTTAGTTGCACCTACACAACGCTCTCTGAAAGCAATGCTTGATTTCTGTAAGGAATTCTCTCAGGAATATCAGGTGAAATTTAACCCGGCTAAAAGTAAACTGCTTGTTTTTAACAGTTTTTTTTTTAAATTTGTCTCGAACATCAACAACAATAACAAAAACAAAACAAAAAAAATAAGCTATAGTACATAAAAAGATAAAAATTAATATAAATAACACAAAATATAATAAAATACATCATTTGGTATTCATCAGAAGACTGAAAATTTGTAATGTGTTCGAGAAGGAGCAGGAAGAAGCGAGAATGCTTATCAAGTCCTACCCCATCATTACAGTAACAGTATACATAAAGATTGTTAACTGGCAGAAAAACAGTTACTGGACTTCCGGTTAGAGGATGTAGGGAGTAGACGCACGAGAAGAGGCTCCCGACAAATGTAGATATTTTACCCTTAATACTTTATTGTGCTTTGACTTTCGACTCACATTATTGAGTAAACACATTATTGACATATCCGACCGAAGAAGAAAGCATAACAAGCAACAGAAAATGGAAACTCACGCAGCTCGTGCAACCGGGCTTTTGGCTGGAAAGCTAGCCAGCGTGATAAACAGTAGAAGCGTCAGGCTCATCTCCAGGTGTAAAAACTCAACCCATTTTCGAGGACACAAACCAGCCTGTTACAATTCAACAACTATCCTCCATGTTGGAAAACCACCGGACTAATATGAAGGACGATATAACATCTTTGGTTCAAGCCTCATCTCAATCACTACAAGCTTCCATGGGCCTTAATGAGCGGAGGTGAACTCCTTTAATCAGCGTTTATCCCAACAGAAATGACCGTGGGAGAAAACTTTGAGCGGCTCACCTCTGTGGAAGGGACGATAAAGGCTATCCAAGCACAGAATAAACTCCTCCAAGACCGTGTTGAGGACCTAGAAAATAGGTCCCGACGGTCCAACCTCCGGATTGTGAACGTGCCGGAGGGTAGCGAGGCTGGGAGGGAACCGCGGTGCTTCATCGCTGACTTATTAATGGAAACTATGGGACCGGAGCTGTTCACTTCACCGCCATTGATTGACCGTGCACACCGTACTGGACTGATTCCAGAACGAGGATCTTCCAAATCCAGACCTTTCATTGTGTGTTTTCATAATTTCTCCGACAAAGAAAAAACACTGAGGTGGGCCATGAAACACGAGGTGAGGTATGGAAATGTGACTTTGAGGGTGTATCAGGACTTGAGCGTAGCTCTTGCTAGAAGAAGAGCGGCGTTTAATGACATTAAACAAGCGTTGTATAGAAAAGGGGTCCGCTTTGCACTGTTATACCCGGTGCGCCTCCGCGTTACTTTTGAGGGAGAAACTCTTTACTTTGACTCCCCCGAGGAAGCAAAAGCTTTCTACGACCGGCGGATGGCTCAATAGAATAGAAGTAATCACGATGCGTACCCTGCTTATACTGAGCATCCTCTGGTCGCTGGACTTATTTTCTTAGCCTTTCCCTTACTATATTATAATCCCTGTGCATGTGCTAAGGGTACGGTTATTGCTTTCTCCACAACCAACTACATTAATAATATTTTGTGCTTCTGTTAGGTTTGAACTGTCTCAAACAGGTGTGTATGGATTTTTTTTTTTTTTTTGTCGTCCTTATTCTTTTCTGAAAAATGCTTATTTTTTCTTTCTGAGCTTGTTTTAGTTATCGCATTCTAAGTTTGCTGGCTATCTTCTATATCGCCATGTAGCCTATAACACAAGTTCTAATGTATGATAGTATCTTTTTTTCTCTCTCTTTAAATAGATGTGTTGTCCATATATACACGTATGCATGCATATATATCACCATGGGAAATAATTATCTTTCTTTTATTATTTTTTTCCCTTCTTTTTTTTTTTTCTTGAATATAGGTAATACCAGGTGTTCAACGCATGATTAAGCTTGCAACCTTTTTTATTCTTTAATTGTATTTTTTGGGATTTGTGGTTATGTTTATCTCCATTGCCATTTGTGTTGGTGTGGTGTGCGTGTGTAATTGCTATATACAACATAAATTTAAGGTTGGATAAGTTAAATTATATCTTTATTGTGGATACTTGTACTTAACTTTATTCTTTATCATTGTGATCTCAAAAAGGTAGGGTCATACAGCTGCTTAATGTGTTGGGAGTTCTTCCCTGCTAGAAGATTTTGAGAAAAGGGTTTCTGGAAGGACAAGTAAAAGAAATCCTGCAGCTTGCTCCTATTAGGGAGACTAGCATAGGAATTATGTTTTGTGTTCAAGTATTTTTTAGGGTTTTGTTATTTTTGGGGTTAAATTGGTATTACACTGCCTCTATGATTAAAATACACTTGCTACTCTACTGTATCTTACATTTAAGTACTTATTATTAATGGACTAATACCAGGAGGAAATATTACGAGATTCGTTAGTTGGAATGTCAAAGGACTTAATGGCCCCATTAAAAGAGCTCGAATATTTGCTCATTTGAAAAAACTTAAAGCTGAAATAGTTTTTTTGCAAGAGACACATCTGTCTATTGCAAATCATACAAGGTTACGAAAATCTTGGATTGGTCAAATTTCTCACTGTAATTTCAACAGCAAATCAAGGGGTGTCGCCATCCTTTTCCACAAAAAAGTAAAATTCATTTTGGCAGACATTATTTCAGATCCAAATGGTCGTTACATTATAATATCAGGCTCACTTTTTCATATACCAGTAATATTTGTAAATGTATATGCGCCCAACTGGGATGATGAAGCCTTCATTAAAAAAATCACCTCCAACATCCCTACTCTAAATTCTCATTATCTAATATTTGGAGGAGATCTAAACTGCTTAATTAATGCCAGTCTGGATAGATCAAACCCAACTACTAAACCTCCTTTGAAAATGGCAAGAACCTTGTCTGCTTTTATGGATCAGGTGGGATGTATAGATCCCTGGAGGTTCGGAATCCCACCAGTAAGACATTCTCTTTTTATTCGCATACTCACCGGTCCTACTCTCTCGAATAGATTACTTTTTTTTATAGATGAAATCTTCCTTCCTTTAATATCAAATACAGAATATACTGCAATAGTAGAATCTGACCACGCCCCATTGCTTCTCGATTTATCACTGACCTTGATAGAAAAACCTCGTCCTCCATGGAGGTTCAACTCCCTTTTACTCTCGGACAAAGTCTTTTGTGATTTGATTAATAAAAAAATCGACGAGTTTCTTATTAATAATCAAAAAGATAATATATCCCCGTCTCTACTTTGGGAAACCTTTAAAGTTGTCATTAGGGGAGAAATTATAGCGTTTACTTCTTTACAAAATAAATTACGAGGAGAGAAACAAGATAAACTTATAAAAACAATTAAAGAATTAGACTTGCAAAATTCAATGAGGTCTTCCCCAGAACTTTTAAAACAGAGACTAAGCCTACAAAAGGAGTATGACCTACTATCGACAGGAAAAGTTGAAAGACAATTATTACAAGCTCGTGGATTTCAATACGAGTACGGTGAAAAATCAGGAAGGTTATTAGCTCACCAACTCAAAATAAAATCTGCCACCCAGCATATTACACAAATTAAAAACAGCTCAAATAATGTGACCGTAATCCCATCTGAAATTAATAATATTTTTAAAGAATATTACTCAACTTTGTACCAATCAGAAAGCCCGCCGAATCATATGGAAATGGAAAAGTTCCTTGAGGACCTTCGATTTCCCAATATTAATAGCGATCAAAAAACAAAACTTGATCAACCATTGAATTTGGGAGAGATATTGGAATCAATTAAAGCTATGCGAAGCGGAAAATCACCGGGACCGGACGGTTTTCCTATTGAATTTTTAAAGAAGTTCTCAGATAAGTTATCACCACTTTTGCTTAACATGTTTAATGACTCTTTAATTCGTGGTGTGTTGCCTCAATCTCTTACAGATGCTTCAGTCACTTTATTGTTAAAACCTGGGAAGGATGTGAACGAATGTGGATCATATCGGCCAATATCTCTTCTTAATGCAGATTATAAAATATTAGCGAAAACCCTTGCCATGCGTTTAGAAACGGTTATACACCATGTAATTTCTGACGACCAAACTGGTTTCATTAGGAATCGCCATTCCTTTTCTAACATCCGTCGCCTATTAAATGTTATTTATTCTGCTGCTTCTAGTGAGATCCCAGAGATGGTTATCTCGCTGGATGCAGAAAGAAGGCATTTGATAGGGTCGAATAAATACTTGTTTAGAACTTTGGAGAAATTTGGTTTTGGCTCTAACTTTGTTGCCTGGATAAAACTTCTTTACTCTTCACCCAGAACCTCTGTCATTACAAATGGACTACATTCAGAATATTTCAATCTATACAGAGGAACTCGTCAAGGTTGTCCGTTAAGTCCGCTAATATTTGCTTTAGCTATTGAGCCTTTATCTATTGCCTTGAAAGTATCCCCTCACATCCAAGGGATCCATAGATGGGGTACAGAGCATAGAGTCTCGCTTTACGCGGACGATTTATTAGTTTATATATCTGACCCGTGAAATCTGTCCCTGCATTAGTTGCTATCCTCAAGCGTTTTGGGGGTATTCTCTGGATATAAACTAAATTTTTCCAAAAGCGAATGCTTTCATTTGAATAAGTCGTCAACAACTGATACAGAAATACAACTGCCTTTTCACAACTGTAATTCAGAATTCAAGTATCTGGGTATCAATATCACCAAAAAATTTGATAATCTATATGATAGGAACTTTTCCCCTCTAATCAATCAGATGAAGTCAGATTTTGACAGATGGAAAACTCTAAACGTCTCTTTAATTGGCAGAGTTAATTCAATTAAGATGAATGTCTTACCACGTTTCTTATATTTGTTTCAGTGTTTACCTGTGTTCTTGTCTAAACGCTTTTACGGTGCTGGATAGACATATCCTTGGTTTTTATGGGGTAACAAACATCCAAGGATTAGTAAAACGTTACTACAAAGACATCAATCACAAGGTGGACTATCTCCCTAACTTCAGATATTATTATTGGGCAGCAAACTTACAGAAAATAATATACTGGATTAAATTCCCTCAAATAAGCTGGTGTCTAAATGAAGCTATATCTTGTTCTCCCTCTTCTTTAGTAGCACTTATAACTTCCAAATGACCTTTCTCCCCGAGACAACACTCAACCAACCCTATAGTAATTACGACTTTGAAAATTCTAGCACAGTTTCGTACAAATTTTGGCTTCATAAATATGTCCACTTTAGCTCCTATTCATGGTAATTGCCTTTTTCTTCCATCTAAACTAGACTCTGCATTTTCCTTATGGCATAAAAATGGCCTTTCTAATATTGGGCAGTTATACATTGGTGGGATTTTTGGGACCTCCAGGGATATATTTGAGAAATATAACATTCCTCAATCCCATTTGTTCCGTTACTTTCAAGTACGACATTTTGCTAAATCAAATAATCCTAACTTTCCAAATTTACCACAAAACTCAACATATGAGACCATTTTGAATACTTCACCAAATGTGAAAGGATTTATATCCCAAATATATAAAATCCTGAGTTCAATTACAGAGACTAATATTGTTAAAATTAAAGCAGACTGGGAAAAAGAATTTGATAAACCCATATCAGACTCATTTTGGAATCGGGCCCTAATCAGGATTAATGGATGCTCATGTGCACGATTAAATCTAATACAATTCAAGGTACTACATCGCCTCCACTACTCTAACTCAAAACTTTCGAAAATATACCCTGATGTAGTAGATAGATGTAACAGATGCTATAATTCGCCTGCAGATCTTACACATATGTTTTGGCTTTGCCCGCAATTAACTAACTACTGGGATACAATATTTAAAGTCCTCTCAGAGTCTCTCAATCTAAAACTTCAACCTAATTCATGGATGTGCATTTTTGGGGTTCAGGGTGACGAATACCAAACTTTAAATACTCAGCATCAAAATATAATTTCTTTTTTCAACCCTTTTAGCTCGACGAGAATATTATTGGATTGAAATCTCCTAACCCCCAAGTGCCTCAATGTGGTTGACGGACGTAATTTTATTTTTAAAATTGGAGAAAATCAAATTTTCACTGAGGGGGCATACTGAGAAATTTAAAATCACTTGGGGCCCAGTTATTCAGTACTTTGACAACTTGAAGACTCTTGATTTAAGCTCTTAATTTTTTATCTTTTTTGTTTTTTGTTTTTTTGTTTTTTTTTTGTTATTTGGATCTTCTTATTGCATTCTAATGCATTTATTTTTCTTTTTTATTTCCTTATGTATTTTTTTTATTGGCTTTTTTTTTTTTATATTCCTTTTTTGATCGCTGTAATTTCCTCCTATATTTTTTTTTTTTTTTTGACTGACTGACTTTCTATTGATCTTACAAAAACGCACAAATATATAGGTGTATCATACTGAGATGTTAAATAGTATAGGCAGTGTAATATGGGTTTAGGAGATGGGATTGGGTGGGAGAAGGATTTAAGGGGAGGAGGGTGGGGAAGGAAAAAGAAAGCAAAAGGGGGAAAGTGCTTTTTTTCTTTTTTTTTTTTCTCTCTGGATTTTGTCAAATGTATAATTTTGTGGATAAATAATGTACTTTGCAACCCCTGAAAGCTCAATAAATAGAGATTGCACAAGATTGTTATTTTAGACCCGAAAGTAATACTCACCAAGATATCTTTAACATTTCAATTGCAACGTTCCCCACAACATTAAATCATGATTTTTTTTTCTCTTTTTTGAGCTCCACCTCATCTCTGTATTTGTCCATGATTAATTTCTTATATTTGCTTTTAAACTGTGTAATATTATTGCTTTGCTTAAAGTCATCATCAAGGCTATTCCACAGGATCACCCCACAAACTGACATGCACATGCTTTTCTGTGTCGTGCGGACACAAGCTTGTTTCAGATTTAATTTCCCTCTTAACTCATATCTTGCCCCTCTGTCACTGAATAATTTTTGAATGTTTCTTGGTAGTAGATTGTGTCTTGCTTTAAATATGATTTGTAGAGTTTTAAATTTTACTAGATCCATGAATTTCAGAATGTTTGATTTTAAAAACAGTACATTTGTGTGCTCTTGGTAACCTACATGATGCATTAACCTTACTGCTCTTTTTTTCTTCTTACTGTAACCCTGCTGACATCAAAATACATTATACAATTACTCCAGTGGATAGCGATATACATCTTGGTAATGTCATTAGTACAAGTAAAGCGTCTATCGCGGTTGAAAGCGGAACGGCGGATTTTATTAAACGTGTTAATGTGGTCTTGTCATTTTTTAAGTTTACGTCACTTGCAACCAGGTACAAGTTATTCAAGTGTTTTTGCATGTCGTTTGTAACGGCAGTGTCTTTGGGATTTTTTCTCGGTCTTCCATTGATACTTTTTTCGTTGCCTGGAGGAAGTCTGTTAGACGCCTGTTTGGTTTGCCATACAAGACACATTGTGACTTATTACCATTAATATGCGATGATTTACCTGCTGAGCTACAACTCCACATGAGGTTTTTGAAATTTATTATGCTTAATATGCGGTCTGACAAAAGCTGCATTAGATTGTCAACGCTGCACTGTATATACGGGAGTCGGTCCAGTGCGTCCAATAGTTTGAATTATATTTGTGGGAAATATGATGTATGTAAATATGACACTCGGTTTTATTCGTTTAAACATTTAAGGAACAGAATACTTAGGCAAATGTCACCCCTACCACGGAAACTCTTATTGCTGTGCGCACCATATCTGATATTCTTTCAATGAAAGAGCATACTGCTTGCACCTTTTTTAACAGATCAGAGTTGAATTGTATGTTGGAGTTTGTCTGCACTGATTGATCATTTTGATGTCTCTTTGAGTATGAAATAAACTATTATTATAATATTCAAATACAGTAAGGGAAACAGTGCCTCCCAGTCCATTGCATTTACAAATACATGTCACCACTTTCTTTTTAGGACACAATGAAAATTAAAATGCATGCTGTCAGCATCTCATCAAGGGGGGTCTTCAGCTAGGACATCACTTATTAGAGGTGCGATGGCTCTGGCGCAAACTAAAGCAACGTTCTGTAATGGGCAGTAGCTTAGCTGCCAAGAGCAGCGACCAGAGAAAGAGAGGGAAACGAACAGCACAGATAAGACACAAACGCAGAGAGAGGTACACACCTCCAGTTAAAGCTCGCGCTTCCAAGGACAAATATAAGTCCGCAAAACGGAAGGAATGCGAGAGGAAAAAATACTTAGAAAAGAGAAAACTCCAACAGAGAAGTGAATTCCTATAATACGTAGAAGATATAAAGTCACACAGAAACTGACGAGAGATATCTTCGGCCTAAGTGCTTGCAACAAACAGACACTCTAGCGATGAGCGTGGCGAACCGCCGGCCATATATTTAGGGTTTTCCTGAAAACTCCGCCTCAGCTCAATCAGCCAGCTGGGCCAGGAATTCGTGCAAATGAAATCCAATATCGTCCCGGACGATATAACAAAGAAAGGTCCAACAAACGAATGCACGCCTAAACCATGACAGGACCCCCCCTTCTAAGGAATGGCACCAGAAGTTCCCTGAGGACCCCGTGCACGGAACTCAGAGATGAGGCTGGGATCGAGGATATCCCAAGAAGGGACCCAGCACCGCTCCTCAGGCCCATATCCCTCCCAGTCCACTAAAAATTGGGCTCCGCGACCTACACGCCTCTCAGCCAAAATGTGGCGCACAGTATAAACCGGACCCCCCTCAATTATCCGTGGCGGCGGCGGAGGCTTGTCAACCGGAGCCAGGACGCTAGTGCTAACCAGTTTTAGCCTTGAGACATGAAACGAGGGGTGGATACGCAAGGACTTGGGGAGTTTTAACTGGTCAGTTACAGGGTTGAACCTCCGCACCTCCGCGAGGAGCCAACTTTCGTGACTCCACCTTTAAGGGAAGGTCCCGAGTAGAAAGCCAAACTCTTTGGCCAACCCGATAAGATGGGGCCAACCGGCGCCCTCTATCGGCAACGGTCTTCTGTCTCTGCCCAGATCGCAGGAACAGGAACGGACCCTGGCCCAGACAGAGCGAAAGCGTCAAATAAAATAATTGACAGAAGGGACTTCAGAATCCTTTTCAGTCTCAGGAAAAAGGGGGGGTTGATAGCCCAACTGAGCCTCAAATGGTGAAAGGCCTATGGAGGAGTTGTTCTGAGAATTATGGGAATATTCAGCCCAAGCTAAAAAACGACTCCATGATGATGGATTATCAGCTGCCAAACATCGAAGAGTATTCTCCAGAGACTGGTTGGTCCGCACTGTCTGTCCATTAGTCTCTGGATGAAAGCCAGAAGAAAGGCTCACAGTGGCCCCCAACAGACTGCAAAAGGCTTGCCAGAACTTAGCCGTGAATTGAGGGCCTCTGTCAGAAACCACATCTTGCAGGAGGCCATGCAGGCGGAAAACATGGTCTACAACAAGAAGGGCCATCTCCTGCGCCAAAGGCAACTTCGGCAGAGTGATAAAATAGGCGGCCTTAGAAAAACGGTCAACCACGACCAAGATGACAGTGTTGCCTTCAGAATTAGGCAGACCCGTAATAAAATCAAGAGCGATATGGCTCCATGGGTGTTTAGGGACAGGTAACGACCGCAACAAACCAGAGGGAGGGAGGTGGGAAGTCTTATTCCTAGCGCAAACGCCGCACGCTGCTACAAACTCCTGGATGTCTTTAATCATGCTGGGCCACCAAAAACGTCAGGCCAAGAACTGTTTGGTCTGATGAACCGCTGGGTGACCCGCCAGACGGGAAGAGTGCCCCCACTGGAGAACCCTGCGGCGTACAGAGGCCGGAACAAACAAACATCCAGGTGGCTCCCCAACAGGACCGGGATCGGACCTTAAGGCCCCCCGCACATCAGACTCAACGTCCCACTGAATGGGAGCCATAATCTGATCAGTCGGGATAACAGGCTCCGGAATGGGGTCGTGACCAGAGCGGTCGTAAATCCGCGACAAGGCGTCAGGCTTGGTGTTTTTAGACCCCGGGCGATAAGTTAATGTAAAGTTAAAGTGATTAAAAACAACGACCACCGTGCCTGCCGGGAATTACGTCGCTTAGTCTGTTGAATGTATTGGAGATTTTTATGATCCGTCAAAACCACAAATGGATGCTCAGCCCCCTCCAACCAATGGCGCCATTCCTCTAACGCCAGTTTAATGCTAGCCATTCTCGGTCACCAATACTGTAATTCCGTTCGGCCACCGACAATGACCGGGAGAAGTAGGCGCATGGGTGCAACTTATTGTCCCGAAGGAGGCGCTGGGACAAAATGGCACCCACCCTAACTTCAGAGGCATCTACCTCCACAACGAACGGGAGGGAGGGATCGGGCAAAATGGGAATGGGCTCTGAGCTAAAACGTTTCTTTAACTCCTGAAAAGCAGCCTCAGCTGCTGGGGACCAATCAAACGGCGAGGAGGCATTCTTCTTGGTGAGCGCAATAATGGGGGCAGCTACTGCAGTAAAATTATGGATAAACCTCCTATAAAAATTAGCAAACCCCAAAAACCGTTGCACCTCCTTAACTTTTTGAGGGGCAGGCCAATTCCTGACCGCTGCCTCCTTATCAGGGTCCATGCGGACTGACCCCTCCGACACAATGAAACCAAGAAACGAGACAGTTTTGGCATGAAAAACACGTTTCTCAGCCTTGACAAAAAGCTTGGCTTTAAGAAGGGCCTCAAGCACTTGTCTGACGTGTTGTTTATGCTCTGAGAGAGTTGAAGAAAAAATCAGAATGTCATCAACATAAACAAAGACGAATCTCTCCAACATCTCTCGGAGAACGTCATTAACAAGTGCCTGAAACACCGAGGGGGCGTTAACCAAACCGAACGGCATGACCAAATATTCCCAGTACCCGTCATGCGTATTAAATGCCGTTTTCTATTCGTCCTCCTCCCGAATGCAAACTAAGTTATAAGCATTCCGGAGATCTAACTTGGTAAAAAATGACGCCTTCTGCAGACGCTCAAATGCGGAATTCATCAAAGGAAGGGGGTATCAATTTTTAATGGTGATCTTATTTAAACCCCTATAATCAATACAGGGTCTCAGACCGCCATCTTTTTTTCCCACAAAAAAACCGCCGCTCCGGCAGGAGAAGTGGATGGCCGAATAAAACCATTAGCAAGAGCCTCCTGAATATATTCTCGCATGCCCTTACGCTCAGGCCCTGACAGCGAGTATATCGAATCCCTAGGAGGAGTAGCACCAGGGTGGAGATTGATCTCGCAATCGTACGGGCGATGAGGAGGTAAAGTCGAGGCTCGTTGTTTGCTAAAGACCTCCGCGAGATCAGCATAATCACTAGGAACATTAGGAGGCAGATAAAAATTCAAAGCAGCCCCCAAATTCTTCTCCTGTTTGGGAACCACCATCTCCATGACCGAATCACAGTCTCAGAGATCCTCCAAATCACAATCATCCTCTGGCTGCCGCCAGTCAAATTGAGGATCCCACTCCAACCCTTTCTCCACCCCCTCTTCCTGACTAGGAGGGCTGTGTGAGAAAAACTCCTCAGAATCACTCCTGACATCAGCCTCCCCCCTAGGTTGATGCCCGGGACTACACGTCAAACTCTCCCTACAGTGGGGCCTACAATTAGTGCCCCACTGGACAATCGGGTTAGTCTGACTACCCCAGTCAATGTGAGGCTTATGTTTCCGTAGCCAAGAGTGTCCTAAAACAACAGGAAAAACAGGGTAACAAATCATAAAAAATCAGACCTCCTCAGAATGGCCACCAAAGGGAACGAACATGGTTAGTGCTTCAGAGACCTCGGTTATAATTCCAGGACCTAGCGGGCGACCGTCCAAAGATTTCACACTGCGTGAGTGTAACAGAGGGCGAATAGGAGTAGAATGCCTCTTGGCCCACTCCGCATCCATAAAACAATCCACGGCCCCCGAGTCCAAAAAAGCCTTCAAAAGAATTCTCTGTCTCCTCACAGTTAATTCTACAGGAATAAAGGTTCGGAAGGGAATTTGGGTCTGTCCCTCTTGCGCCCCCCATACAGCTAGAGGGACCTCCTGTTTAAGTACAGGGCAGTGTGGACGAGTATGTCCCGGTTTGTTGCAGTTATAGCAGATAATTTGTTTGCGTACGGGCTTACGAGCCCAGCTCTCTCATGAGCCATCAACCTGCATCGGCTCCCCAGGAGTGGAAATTGCAGTGTGCGGAATGGGAGCTGTATGCATACTACGAGGTAGATTAGCCCCATTGTCAGCGAGAGCTAAAGCAGTACGTTTCTCTCTGTTGCGTTCACGAATTCGATTATCAATTTGCACCGCAGTACGAACCAACAAATCCAGAGAAATACATGGTTCTAAAGTAGCCAGAGCCTCCTAAACCTCCTCTGCCAAGGCATGAGTAAAAACAGTCATTTGAGGCGCCTCTGGCCAGCCCGTCTCTGTAGCTAGAGAGCGAAAGGCTATAGAAAACTCAGCAACACTCTCGGAACCCTGCCTAAGATGCATTAAACACGTAGCAGCGTCTTGCCCACACACATCTTAGTCAAACACCGACACCATTTCCCTAACGAGAGTCTCCACTGAACTCACGACCGGTGAATTAGATCGAATAAGTGGCCTGACCCAAGTGAGAGCTGTGTCAGTCAACAGAGATAAAATAAATGAAACCCGAGACTCTTCATTAACAAAACGTGAAGTCTGAGCTTTGAAAAATGTTTCGCACTGAGCGATGAAGTCTTTATATCTACCTGTCTCGCCTCCATATCTTGGGGGTAGCTGTAGCTTAGGCTCAGGGGGAGAGTGTAGGGACTGTGCTTGTGCAACATTCTGTGTAATTTGAGTGGATAAGGCTCTAAAACTCTCAGCGAGAACCAACAGGACGTTCTCCTGTTTTTGTAATGCATTGTCCTGATGGCGGACTCGCTCCGCCAACTCTGTCTGTCCGCTGTTCAGGGTAGACAGGCCCTCGCCATATTCCGAGATAGAAGATTGCTGCTCAGCAATCAGAATTCTCTCTAACGTAGCCGCGGCTGGCAACTCCATGATGGCTAGAGTGTTCTGTAATGGGCGGTAGCTTAGCCGCCAAGAGCAGCGACCAGAGAGAGAGGGAAACGAACAGCACAGATAAGACACAAACACAGAGAGAGGTACACACCTCCAGTTAAAGCTCGCACTTCCAAGGACGAATATAAGTCTGCAAAACGGAAGCAATGCGAGAGGGAAAATAATTAGAAAAGAGAAAACTCCAACAGGGAAGTGAATTCCTATAATACTTAGAAGATATAAAGTCACACAGAACCTGACGGGAGATATCTTCGGCCTAAGTGCTCGCAACAAACAGACACTCTAGCGATGGGCGTGACGAACCCCCGGCCATATATATAGGGTTTTCCGGAAAACTCCGCCCCAGCTCAATCAGCCAGCTGGGCCAGGAAATTGATGCAACAGAAATCTGAAATCGTCCCGGACGATAGAACAAAGAAAGGTCCAACAAACAAACGCACGCGTAAACCATGACACGTTCCTCCTTTGTATACCAACCAATTAGCTTCTGGGTAGCGCATGTATGCAGAGAGGCATAATGTCATGACTATGGAATCAAATTAGGCCCAAAAGTTTTATGCGTGTGTGAAAAAGTTTTCAGTTCGTGAAATAGTTTTGTGCTTGTGTAAAAAAGCTTTGAGCTTGTAAAATAGTTTTGTGCGTGTGCAAAAACATTTTGAGCTTGTGAAATAGTTTTGTGCACGTGTAAAAAAGTTTTGAACTTGTAGAAATATACTACTCAAAATTTGATAGGGATCATAGGAATTTTTTTGTGAAATGACATGCAAATTTGGTAACTGCCACTGATGAACAATATATTGGATAAATGACATGCAGTCAGACACCAAACACATTTGCAAGTGCATTTAATGACATTAAATGAGCGTGCAGCCTCACACTTTTGGCTTTCACAAACACTTCATGGTTTCACCTCTGACATGTAAAGTGAAAACAGACAGTGTTCATTTGATGTTTCATTACCACAGTTAATGTCAATAACGGGTATGGCCTCCCCTAGCTTGAATGACGGCTTGACAACGTCGGGTCATAATGTCAATCAGAACCCGGATGCTTGCAATTGGAATGTTGTTCCATTCTTCAACATCGGCATTTCCGAGCTCTTCTAGAGTTGAGGGTTGTGCCCTCCGACCGGAAATGGCGACCTGCAGCATGTTCCACCTATGCTCGATAGGGTTTAGGTCCGGCGAACGCGCGGGCCAGTCCATGCGGACAATTGTCTCCTGCTCTAGGAATTGATTCACCACCCTAGCACGATGGTGATGGGCGTTATCATCCATCAAGATGAAATCAGGGCCAACAGCACCAGCGTATGGTCTTACGTACACATTGAGGATCTCATCCCTGCACCGTACCCCTGTCATCGTCCCTCTCCCCACGACATGCAGGTCCGTTCTGCCGTTCCTGCTTATTCCTCCCCAGACCATAATTGATCCGCCACCATAACAGTCGTGTTCGTTGATGTAGGCATCATTAAATCGCTCACGTTGTCTTCGCCACACCGTTGCCTCCTGTCAGTAAAGTCCAAAGCAATATCAGGACTCATCAGTAAAGAGAACTGGAGCCAAATCGTTGTGTGTCCATGTGACATGATCGTGAGCCCAATCCCAAACGGTCACGCCTATGATGCACGGTCAGTGGGATTCGAACACATGGCCTTCTTGAGTTGAGGCGGCAGTATGAAGACGATTCCGTATCGTCTGAGTGGATACCCTGACCCCGAGGCGTTATGAAGGTCATTTAAAGAGGGTGGTGGCTGTCCAGAAAGGATGACGTCGTGCCTGAAGTGTGAGAAAGTGGTCTTGTCGTTGTGTAGTCGATCTCTGACGACCACCCCCATGATGGTGTGCTGCTGTACCAAACGTTTGATGCGGTTCACGCTCTGTTCTAGCGCTTTGGCTGACGTTAAGTGCATTAGCAACGTGACGTTGTGAGAAGCCAGAGTCAAGCATTCGATGCATCTTCCCAATTGCTCTGAAGTCAATCGACGTCTAAGACGTTGAGGAGACATTGTTATTGCTAAATGTAATGCAAAAAATTTGGGAACTTTCCAAATTTTCACCAACATGCAACACACACGTTTGAGTTGAAATGGTGAAGTGTTAGTCAAAGCCAAAATGTGAGGCTGCACGCTCATTTAATGTCATGAAATGTACGTGCAAATGTGTTTTGTGTCTGACTGCATGTCATTTATCCAATATATTGTTCATCAGTGGCAGTTACCAAATTTGCATGTCATTTCACAAAAAAATTCCTATGATCCCTATCAAATTTTGAGCAGTATATTTTGCGCGTGTGTAAAAAAAGCTTTGAGCTTGTGAAAAAGTTTTGTGCATGTGTGAAAATTTCTAACCTTCCTGTGTGACAGTGAAGTTGCGGATACGCTCAAATTTCCTAGCTATGCGTGCAACACAAGTCAAGTCATTTTATTTATATAGCACATTTAAATACAACCCCAATTTTGAAATAGTTGGGACGAAGTGTAAATTGTGAATAAAATCAAAATGCAATGACATTCAGATCACATGAGCCAGGATGTTATTTACAATGGAACATAGATAACATTTCAAAAGTTGAAACTGAGACATTTACATTTTTATCCACAAAATGAGCTTTATTTCAAATTTTCTGGCTGCAACAGGTCTCAAAAAGTTGGGACACAGGCAAAAAAGGGCTGAAAAAGCAATTAATATATAAGAGAATTAGCTGAAAGAACATTTAGCAAGTAATTAAGTTAACTGGCATCAGGTGTGTAACATGATTGGCTATAAAAGGAATGTCTTAGAGAGGCTGAGTCTCTCAGAAGTAAAGATGGCCATAGGCTCTCCAACCTGTGAAGGCTTGCGTAAAAAAATTGTGGAATACTATCAAAGCAATGTTCCTCAACGTCAGATTGCAAAGGCTTTGAAGGTCTCATCATCGACAGTGCATAACATCATCAAAAGATTCAGAGAAACTGGAAAGATCTCTGTGCGTAAGGGACAAGGCCGAAGACCTTTACTGGATGCCCGTGATCTTTGGGCCCTCAGACGCCACTGCGTCACTCACCGGCATGATTCTGTCATTGACATTACTAAATGGGCCCAGGAATACTTCAAGAAACCACTGTCTGTTAACACAGTCCGCCGTGCCATCCACAGATGCCAGCGAAAACTCTATCATGCAAAAAAGGAAGCCTTTGTTGAGCATGATCCAGAAGCGCCGCCGTGTTCTGTGGGCCAAGGCTAATTTAAAATGGACTGTAGCAAAGTGTCCTGTGGTCAGACCAGTCCAAATTTGACATTCTTGTTGGAAATCGTGGGTCGTCATATGTCGCCCAGGCTAAAAGAGAAGAAAGACCCCTCCTGTTCGCAGCGTTTAGTTCAAAAGCCAGCATCTTTGATGGTATGGGGATGCATTAGTGCATATGTTGTGGGACACTGTATGTTTTAAAAAAACCCATGACTGCTGAAAGGCATATAAAGGTTTTAGAGCAACATATGCTCCCCTCCAGATGGCATCTGTTCCAGGGAAGGCCTTGTGTATTTCAGCAGGACAATGCAAAGCCACATACTGCAGCTATTAAAGCAGCATGGCTTCGTAGTAGAAGAGTCCGTGTGCTGAAGTTTTGAAGCTGAGCCTGCCATCGTTGACGGACCACAGCTCTTCATATCACACCTTCATGGAGCTTTTGCATTACGCATGTATATGTTTTAACTCAAAAGAACCACCCCTATTGACATATCACAGATGAGGTTACATTGGGTTCTGTCATCCCAGTTAGATGAGAGGGTTTTTTAGACCAAGTTTTCTTTTTAGATTTGTCCGAGATAGACTCCTCCCAGGTTGACAAGTGGGTTAAGTTGACAATATTTAGGGTTTCAGCCATTGTACTTTTATGGGAATTTTCGTTCAGTTCAAAAGCCAGCATCTCTGATGGTATGGGGATGCATTAGTGCATATGGTGTGGGACACTTGCATGTTTTCAAAAGCACCATGAATGATGAAAGGTATATTAAAGGTTTTAGAGCAGCATATGCTCCCCTCCAGATAACATCTATTCCAGGGAAGGCCTTGTGTATTTCAGCAGGACAATGCAAAACCACATACTGCAGCTATTACAACAGCATGGCTTCGTAGTGGAAGAGTCCATGTGCTGAACTGGCCTGCCTGCAGTCCTGATCTTTCACCGATTGAGAACATTTGGCGCATAATTAAACGAAAAGTCCATCAAAGGAGACCCAAAACTCTCCAGCAGCTGGAAGCTTGTATTAAATAAGAGCGGGATCAAATTCCAATGGCTTAACTCAAGAAACTTGTCTCCTCAATGCCCAGACACCTCCACTTTGTGTTAAAAAGAAGAGGGGATGCTACACCATGGCAAACAGGCCCTGGTTTAGAAGGAAATTCTGAATCAATTCAAGGTCTCTTTGTCAAGCGTTTTCTGGGTTGGGTGCCCGTCAGCGTCATTCGAAACTTTTAACTGCTCTAGGTATCCCAAGATTAACTAATTTAATAGAGCAAAAAGCCCTTTCATTGTTGTATAGAATCTCACGGGCCTTCTGTAGCTAGGGACATCCATTTTTCTCTCAGATGCATTATAAATGGGTTCTACATACGGGACCTTAATCTCTACGGTGGCGCATTCAGGCTTCTCCATGGTAAAGGCATTTTTACAGCCGTGCCATCTTTCATCCTATGGTGCCTCAGAGGGAATTTCGGACAGTCTAAAAGCTCTTTTGTTGAGCGAAGATTATAACAAGAGAGACAGTGACTTTTGTTTTTATGGTCTGCCTTTTAACAAAGCCATTTGACTATTGCTGACAATTTTAATTGGTCCAATGCTGGCAACTTTTTCAATTTTAATTTTATTATGAACTGTTTTATGCATGTCATGCATGTAATTTTATTGTTATGTTTTAAAGTATTGTTTTACTGTGGTAATTCATTGTATTCTCCTTTTAGGAGGTTTTAATTAAATAAATAAATATTGAGACTTCGATATGAGTCTGACTTAGATGCAGATATTGAGAACTTGAATGTAATATTGTACGATCTCTGTACCAGTGAACTGAACTGCACATCGTATTGGAGTGATCACACCTTGTTTGTTGTTTTTGTATTGTTTTAGTATGGTACTGACACAAAATGTGTACTCTTGAGTAGAACGAAAAAAAAAAATTATATGTATATATTTTCCATTTATTATTATTATCATTATTATTATTATATTTTATTTTAGGTGTTTATTTAGGTGTATGAGTATATACGTGAATACTTATTATCTCCGCCAAGGAGATAATGCGATCGAGTCGGTTTATTTATTTATTTATTTATTTATTTATTTGTCTGTCTGTCTGTCCTTCTGTCTGTCTGTGGACAGGATTTCTCGAAACTACTGGGCGGATCTTCATGAAATTTTTCACCCAGAGGCAGATCTTGGGCTGGGGGCGACTCCATTAGGCCACGATGATCCGGATCAGGATTCTGGATCCGGATCGGATCTCTGTTACAATCTTAGTGGCATTTCTCGAAAACTACTTGGCCGGATCTTCACTGGATTCATGGAGTGCTTCAAACATACAAAATCCCATTTAAACTTGTCTATGGTGGTCCTGAAATCTTCCAAAGAGAAAGATCTTGCATTCGTATCAACATCATCCCTTGGCGGAGATCAGAAATCTCGGATTGCTCTTGTTTTTGTAATGTGTGCTTATCCCTCTTTTTTCTTTTTTTCACTGTTTATATTTTTCCTTAAAATAAAATAAAAATTTCATCACAAAAAACTTTTGTCTCTTTTTTTCATTGCATAATTCAGTTTAAATACTGTCTGCCCTGTGTTGGTGCCAGACAACATATGAAAAGAGACAGGGCAGCTGATCAGACAACAGCATCAGCTGATTACGGATCAGAGACAAAAACAAAGGTGTAGTGCAGCAATCAGGAGACTAGCAGTTTTGGGATAAATTGAAGTTAATTTCTATAAGAATGAAAAAATTGAATATCTTATTTTATCTTTTCTTTTATAATCCCAATCTGAGCTGCTCATTACATTTATTCAAGATTCCATTCTGTTGATAGAAACAGACATCTTTGCAGAGGGAAAGGCTACAGCGTGATAGCAGAATGGGAGGGGACATGAGGTCATGTGGGAGGGGAGGTGAGGTCATGTGGTGCACAGCAAAGGTGTCTGGGTCATACTGTGTAATACTACACAACCCTTTAAAGCAATTCTTACCTTTCTGGCATTTTTTCACTTTTGTAATATTAAAATGCTCTAATAAACTTATATGTACACTGAATGTAAAGAAATCTACTTAGGTGTTTAAACTCTTAAATATTCAATTCTCATATTTTCTGGTAAAATCTGACAAATCATTCTTTTTCGGTCGAATAAAATGATTTGCGAGCTTTATCAAATCTGTCATCCGCCATGGCGCCTTCCAGTGCCTATAGCTGTCACACGCTTGCAGATCACGCACCTCTTTGGCAGAGAAAAAAGCGTACATTTAATGCTAAACTAAGCGGGTGCTGAAATGCTATAATTACAATAATAGCGTTAGTGGTAGTTGATCCAGACTACAAAGGTAACCTTCTTTGATATTCTGAGGCATTTATTTTTTATACCTACTGAATGGAATATTATTTAATTACTGTTGGTTAGTTTTCACTTACCGGTGCCTCTGAATCTGACTCCATTGACCCGTTTCACTCTCTGAAAAAAATATTGCGTGCGGCGCGAGATCGACAGCGCCAAATGGCGATTAAATAAGTCCAGATTGAACAATAATTATAATGTTCAGTAATAGTTAAAATAAAAAACCCCTAAATATGTTTAATTGCTAACAGTCTAACGAAATAATAGTTATATTTTTTTACATGGGAAGTCTGGCAATCGGGGGGAAGAGGGTGAGACTTTGGAGGGAGGCGGAGTTGTTCATGTTCAAATTTTCACTAAGTGCTGTGCGACTTCCCAGAAAGGTAAGAATTGCTTTAATAGCAACTTATCCAGACAGATCTAAAATAACCCAAGACTTGACACACATAGTATGTCTATTACAGGAATTTTTAAATTATCCAAAAATAAATGGAATGATACTACATTCCTTAGATAAATTGGTCTTTTTAAAATGCTATATTTCAATATATGATTCTGATACTGTAGAAATAAATACTGCTTGAGCGGTCAGTCAGACATTATTATAAAAGTCATTACTTATATAAATATCAGATTTTAGTCTTCATGATAGAACCTGGTTACATTTTTCATTATGACATTATTTCACTGTGTACAATTGATAAGGAGGCAGCAGTTGAGATTGACTGCAACCCCAGATGGCGACAGTGATTGCTGGCCTGAGATGTTGTGACCAGGTTGAAGAATCTACAGGTCGGCTTCAGACTGAACCAACAGCTTCTCAGCATGGTCAGGGAACCCAGTGCAAATTTATTGTACTGGTCCTAGAAAATAAGTGTGCATTTTACACTCAAGGAGTTACTGAAAATTCAGAGAAACTCCAGGTTGAACACATGTGGTCACAATGACAGAAAATCTTGAACTGGGTGTTATGCTGCATCTTAGTCAAAGATCGCCGCACAGGATCTAAAACCCCCAACAAAGAGGCCCTTGTCCAGAATACGCTCTTTGGCCCTCATTTATCAAACGTGCGTACACCAAAAAAATGGGCGTACACCACACCTCCCGCAAGGATCGGCATTTATCAATCTGAACGTGAGCGAACGGTCCACAATAATCTCACGCCAGGTCTGACCAGGTGTACGCTCATCATACAACATGCAGGAACGAGTGCAGCTGTCAAAATGATTAATAAACTATATGCAGCGATTTGGACATCATGCTGTTGTTGCTTTTATTAGTAAAATGAATAAGTAGAGGCTAAATAAATAAATAAGACCCCTGTGTTGAGAAATTAATTAAACTTATATTTGAAGACAACCTGCTTCATTGGGCGGACGGCTGACAATTAAAATCAATTTGATTACGCAATAAGTAGCTTAGCAGATACAGTGTGGTATGTCAGATGCTCATCCAGTCAGATATATACTGAACAACTAAAGAAACGCAAGTAAATTAAAGGCACACTGGAAAATAAGTTTGCGCATAATTATTTTAGAAAATCAAATTTATTACTAGCGCGTGCACATTTACACTCGTTTCATCAAACTTTTCTTTATTTTGCGGCCACTTACACTGAGTAACCATAAGGGTACATTAACTAACCAGCTAACTTGTGTTTCTTTTGTTGCTCAGTATATATAGGCCTACAGACACTTTGACCGCGATCACATTTTAACAATGGTAGCCTAGATCTTCTATTGTTAGAGGAATAAGCTTCTGTCCGACGTGAGAGGAGCTTTCGGCACAGGGAAGATCTCCTCGGGGAAAGTGACGAGTGGCTGCTCGTTTTGTGTGGCACCCAATAAAATGTCATGGAGTAATACTAATAAAAGTACAATGAAGAGTGATCTCTGCAGACTGTATTTTAACAATTACCCTCCTGGAGCTCCTATCGAGGTGGTGGGGACTCATCCGCTCCTCGAACGGTGACAGCTGGAGATTCGAGTCTGGTTGGCCTCCACCGGTCCATGTGCTGCTGCGCCTGAGCGCGATCTTAAAATCGGACCACTTTTTTTTTACCTACATGTAAAGCATTTGGATTATCAATTATGTAGGCTATATAACATGAAATATCATGGATCTATAAATTGAATTTATTAAGGCCGATGTTATTCGCACTTATACGTGTGGCCAATGCTGAATTTTTTTCTTGGCCACACTTATAAGTGCGCCAGTTAATGACCATTCCAGTGCCGCTTATAGAAAGTACCGCTTAAAATAACTTTGCCCAAGAAAAAATGTTTAGCTTTGGACACACTTGAAATAAGAGTGGGCAATAGAGAAATGTGCATCTTGGCCACACTTATAAGTGCGTCTAACGCGAATTTCGATCAATTTTTGTGCTTGGACGCACTTAAATAAATCACAGAATAGTCATAATTTGTACAATAGATTAAATCAAACCTCTGCTGCACTCTGGTTTTCCACCTCAACAGGGTTTACCGCAGCAACAATAGTTTTCAAACTGCAGCCTTCTGGAGCTCCCCTTTATGCCACTCTTAAGGCCTCCAGAAATAAATTATTTTTGTTTTTCTCCCACCTCAGGCGTGATAATTTATATTTCCTCCTCAGTGAAGTTCTTTCTTCTTTGCCCGTCTTTTCGAGAGTCCATGTCGTAAAAAGGTGGGCAAGATTATACCTCGGGCATGAATTTATAGGGGCGTGTCATGTAAATTGCGATGGTTTTCTGCCCCCAGATTTATCAGCGCCACGCCAGTTTACTACACGTCAGCGGCGTACTACACTTTTAGTAAATCAGGCGTGACACCTAAGAGAACACTGATATTTACACCGATCTACAGATCTATGCAAGCAATAAATGAGGGCCATTATTGTCTGCATCAATTAGTTATGGATCGCTGGCAACGAATCATTCTTTAATTTCTGTGAGAAATGGGGTCCAGGCATTATTACTCAAGACATCAGTTTTACATATACATCTTGTTCTTGGTTTCCAAATGAACAGCAGACTCTGATGAAGATTTGATACGTTCCCAAAAGTTTATTTCACATTTCACATGGAATCATGTATGAACAACAGCAGCGCAGCTTCTGGAGAGAAACACTTGAAAGGTGTCAAGTACTTCAGTAACGGTTACATTCATGGGATCAGGGGCGTATTTGACAGTGGTTTGTTACTCTCTTCTAATGCAGTGTTCTGTGCTGTTCATTATCTCACACATTTCATCTAAACATGGTAGTGTAGAACTCAGCACAGCACAGCTCAGTACACACTAAACTGCTTTTATAGGAGTTACTGTCGTTCATAAATACTATTATCATAATAATGTATGAGCTTATTGTTTCTAAAATAAAACACATGAATTTTTTTCATGAATGTACTGTGTTTTAATCCACAGGTTTACTTTATTTATCATATACACTGAACAAAATATACGTACTATGTCAAATATTGATGCCACATAGGGTTGCTTTCTAACTCCTAAGTGAGCATATACTGACTTTTACTTGTCCAATAGGGATATTTCATGATTTGTGTACCATTTTTAATCCATCTCTCTGTCAGTGAGCATTTGCTCAGTGATGCAGTAATTTCACTCAGTACATGGGTGTGGCATTTCCAGACGGTGATCAGACAGAATGAGCAGTACCCAGACACTCCTTATACTGGGGACAATAAAAGGCCACCCCAAAATGTCAAATTTTGTCAAAAGTCATCAGCCTCAGATGTCTCCAGGTCATGCGGGGAGCATTGCCATTGGCATGCTGGATGCAGGGATGTCCACCAGGCCGAGTCTGTGCAGCTGAATGTTAACTTCTCCCGGACGATGAGCCGTTTTGAAAGTTCGTTTCGAAGGCGGGCAGTATTACCGTCGACCTCATCCCGTCGGCCCACGATGTGACCACACCAAGATCGCTACATCCAGCTACGTCCACCTGCGGGATCGGCTCAGATCAGCGACACACTGCAGATGAGACCGTTGGTCTGCACAACAGACGCATCACACCACAGACAGTCCGTAACCGCCTGCGAGAAGCCAACTTGCACGCTCGGCGTCCTCACCGTGGTCTGGATCTCACCGCTGTCCGGCGTCGAAACCGACTCGCATAGCAAGAGTGCTATTCACAGACGAATCCCGGTTCCAGTTTTTTGTTAATAAAAACTCAAAAATTTGACATGGGGCGTTTATATTTTTGTTCAGTGTATATTTCTTACATTTTGTATTTACACCACTTAATTTTCTATTTATGCCAAATCCCAAAGATTTAACGTTTTTCTCAGCTGATGATTTTGTCTCACAAACCTTGCCCTTTGCATAAATAAACATGCTTGTTATTTTCTTGTACCTTCTCTTAGCATGTAGAAACAAAACATTATGGATATAATGCTTGATTTCTAACTTTATTTCAGTGTAACATCTAGGACTAGCATGTTAGACATCCCCTACTTCCTATTTTTAGCATTGTGTTCTAATGTTAAAATATATGTTGAATAATCTTCTTCAGTTAAACTTTCCTAACACAAATTGTATATACTTCTTAGTTATACCTATATTTTATATTGTTTTATATCAGCATACATAAAGATAAATACAGAATAATTCTGTCATCGTTCAGATTGTGTAATAATAATGCACCTCTGATGACTAAACTTAGACACCAACCTATTAGACATTATTAAACATCTTCTTTTTAAATCTGTTGTAAACAAAGTGAGTTATTTATATTTATTATGCCTGACATAATACTAGTTTGGTAAAGTTGTTTTGTATAGATATTGTGCTTAAGGTAGATAAGATAAGATACACTTTATTGAACCCCGTGGGGTAATTTGTCCTCTGCATTTGACCCATCCTATAGTTAGGAGCAGTGGGCAGCCACACAGCAGCGCCAGGATATCTGTTTTAAAGCCACTTCCTTGGTCAGGGGTACTGGTAGGAGTGTTCCTATGATGCATGTTTTTGTGGGTGGCAGAGGAAACCCATGAACACAAGGAGAACATGCAAACTCTCCACACAAAGGCCCCACGACCCAGATAGAACCCGACCTTCTTGCTGTGAGGGCAACAGTGCTAACCACTGCCGTATGGTTTTAATAAAAGGCTGAAATTTTGATACATTTAAGTAATACCCATCACCAGGAAACACCCTCATGGTACCTCTCTCTTTGTAATCTGATTGGCCCAACTGACTAGCCAGGGCAAGAGCCATTGATATTCTCGGAATTCGCGACACTCCATTGACTCCTAGGTGGCCGCAAAAAATGGCGAAACAATTCGGGTCTGGGAACTTCCTATAGTTCCTAAAGATGATTCTCTCAGCTTCAGACCGATTCACTTCCATTGAGACAACATCGACGGTAAGTAATAAAATATTGACGTCTTATGATTCACGAAATGTATTTATCATATCAGTGGTCATGTATCATTTATAATCTCCAATTAGTATGTTACGGCACGACGATATATATATTTCAAGTCTGAAGAGGTTGTGATAATTTAAGCTCATGTTCTTTGCTTCTAGTTTAGCTTGGTCAGCTCTTGGGGAATTCGGTCATGAACTCTGGAGTTCTATTTCTCCACTAAACCGATATAAATCACGACAGTAAAATGATGGGATAGAGGTGCCTGTGACTGGTTTCAGTGAAGTTTTTTATTTGTTTTAAAGTTAGCTTTGACGATTTTGACATGCTCATACCTAGCCTAGCTTGATCAACTGTTTTAAGTTTAATCACGAACGGTTGCGGAGTTTATAACTCAGTTTAGCTCTCAAGAACCATTTCGGATGAAAACCACTGGTTATTCATAAAATTGGATGAAACCACAAGTTAGGACGTTGACGACCTAAGTGTCACCCATCATGTTTTAGCTAGCTATTACGACATTGCATTTGTCATGTGCTGTTAGCTTTCTAGCGATCTTGCTGTAGTCAGCTAGCTGTATTATATGCCATGTTGTATTTCGCAAAAAGATGGTCTTCTTAAATGATTTACTCTTGGAGATGTGGTGGCTGTGGTTAGTCTATATTACTCTTCTGTGCTCATTTTATTGTGCCATGTAGTTATACCGTTAATTCACCGTTAATACGGGCAGAGGCTGCTGTTGGCGATGGAGGCTATAGGGTTCGTGGGAGGTTCTGAGATGTCAAAACTTTGCAAATCATACATTTATTTTAATCCCAAATTAACTTTAAAACTCCTTTTTAAAATAATGCAATGATTTTGTTAACTTTTGTAATTGCATGAGTGTCTTACATGTCAATTATGGGAGACTTTGAAAAGGTCTTAAATTTAACTGACTGAAAACCTGCAGGTACCCTGTGCTGCTGGCAGTGGTGGAGGCGCTGGCGGAGGCAGGCAGAGGCTGCTGTTGGGGATGGAGGCTACAGGATTGTTGGGAAGTTCTGAGATGTATAAAATTTGCAAACCTCTTCCAACATTCCTGGCCCTTGTATTTGTAATGTCCCCGCCTTTAATTGTTGTAATTCACAAATAATTAAAGGGGCAGGTTTGATATTACAAAAAGGAGTTTTAAAGGATGAATTTGGAGGATAAAACATGTTCTCAAGAACTGCGTCGTGTGGGAGAAAGTTTGGGATGTGGCTGTCTCCCAGATATTGCTAAAGTTGAAATCAACATTTCTAGAAAGAAAGGTAACAAGCATTTATTATGCAAAAAGGAAATTCAACAAAATGTAAGAAACAAAAAATATATAAGCGTATGTCAAATTTTTGAGTTTTTGTGCTAAAACATGGGACGCCGGACAGTGAGATCAGGCCAGCTGAACCAGACAGCTGATGAAAAGAAATGAACAAACATGGATCGGTGAAAAAAAATGGTACATGGTTTGAACTGACACGGATTGATGGGACGGTGTGTGGGGTGCAGGTGCTGGCTGGATCAGACTACAAGGTAACTAGAAGCATTCAGGGCATTTTATTTTAGCCACATGTAGGGGTGAATACTATGTAATTACTGTTGTTTAGTTTTCGCCTTGGTGCCACTGAATCTGTTCGATTGATACGTTTCGCCAAGCAACAAATAGGAAAAATTGGGACAAGTTTCAGATTTCTTTGAAAAATGAAATTTAAAGGTTGTGTGGGTGAAAGGTTTGAAAGGACAGAACCAGTGAGGATGACTTCAAAGCGACAGGATTCAACGTGTGTTTCGTGTGCTCACTGGTATAATATAAAAATATAAAGGATCATAGGAATTTTTGTGAAATGTTTATCTGGGAAATTGGTAACTGCCACTGATAGACTGTATATTGGATAAATGACATGCTGATCCAGACACAAAACACATTTACTGCACGTGCATTCCTTGACATTAAATAGTGTGCAGCCTCACATTTTGCTTTGACTAACACTTCACCATTTCAACTCAGACGTGTGTGTTGCTTGTTGGTGAAAATTTGGAAGTTCCCAAATTTTTTGCATTACATTTAGCAATAACAATGTCACCAAGTCGCGTCTTAGGCGTCGATTGACTTCAAGAGCAATTGGGAAGATGCAGCCAGATAACGTCTGGCTACTCACAATGCGTTGCTAATGCATAACGTCAGCCAAAGCGTTGTGAACAGAAGCGTGGAACCGGCATCAAGAACTTTAATTACAGCAGCACACCGTCATGGGGGTGATCGTCCAGAGATCGACACAGCGACGGACCACTTTCTCACACTTCAGGCACGGCGTCATCGCTTTCTGGACAGCCACCACCCCTCTGAAATAGCCTTCGCCGCGCCTCGAAGTTGGGTATCGGTGAGCGATAAGGGTATCTTTATGCTGCAGCCTCAACTCAAGAGGCCATGTGTTGAATCCCACTGACCGTGCGTCATAAACGTGACGTTTAGGTGGGCTCACGATCATATGCATGGACACACTGTGATTGAGCTCCGATTCTCTTTACTGATGAGTCGATATTGCTTAGACTTTACTGAGGCGGGAAGTAGCGGGTGTAAGCGAACAGCGTGAGTGATTTAATGATGCCTACATCGCGAACACGACCATTATGTTGTTTGGATCAGAATTCATGTCTGGGGAGGAATAAGCAGGAGCGGCAGAGCGGACCTGCATGTCATGAGAGGGCGTGACAGAGAGTGCGGAACAGGATGAGATCCTCAATGTGCAGTAAGACCATACGCTGGTGCTGCTGGCCCTGATTTCATCTTGATGGATAATGCGCCCGATCCCCATACCGTGCTAGGGTGGTGAATCAATTCCTAGAGCAGAGACAATTGTCACATGGGGCTGGCCGCAGCGTTCGCCGGACCTAAACCCTGTCGAGCATGTGTGGAACATGCTGCAGATAAACCATTTCCGGTGGGGCACAACCACAACTCTAGAAGAGCTTCGGAAATGCCTTGGTGAAAATGGAACAACATTCCAATTGCAAACATCCGGGTTCTGATTGACGAGTATGACCCGGCGTTCTCAAGCGATCATTCAAGCTAGGGAGGCCATACCCGTTATTGACGTGCTGTGGTAGTAATGAAACATCAACGAACACTGTCTGTTTTCACTTTACATGTCAGAGGTGAAACAATGAAGTGTTTGTGAAACCAAAAGTGTGAGGCTGCATTTAATGTCATTAAATGCTTGCAAATGTGTTTTGTGTCTGACTGCATGTCATTTTATCAATATATTGATCCATCAGTGGCAGTTACCAAATTTGCATGTCATTTCACAGAAAAATTCTATGATCCTATCAAGAGTTTTGAGTATATATATATTAATAATAATAATTATAATAATAAATGAATTAAAATATCCATAAAATCAGAACAAAAATCATGACCCCAAATATAACCCCCTCGCCCCCTGGATCCAGGACTCTACACCTCAGTCAAATATCACACCTGAAACCCACGGGGAATAGTTATAGTTATAGTATATAGAATAGTTTACAGTGAATACCAAGCCTCTATTGCTGACTCTTTGGCTCCGTGGACTCTCTGGCTGTCGTAGCTCCAAATAAACAATGTTGAAATATGATAAAACCCATTCTCGGAAAGTGAGTGAATGTGGAGTTTCCAGCATTAATAGCAACTAGTTTTGCAGCTGTAAGTCCAGCCAACAATGCTCACTTCTAGCTGTTCCAGAGTCAAGCCCAGCCTTAGAAATCATTCAAAATAGATTAGCAGGCCGAACAGGACAACTTGATCTTAAACACTTGGAGAGATTGAGCTACCATCTTCAAGGGTGGCTACTGGGGTACCTCCCAGAACATATGGAAACCAACTTTGCCAATGCTTTGGCCGAGCGGAGTACATGTGGGATCACTAATAACCTTCTTAAAATGAAGCTATAGGTGTTAAATGTACCCTTTGTATATAATTGTAATGTATTTGCTGATGATCAGGGTTCCAGATGCTGAGCCACGATAGCCACTTTATCCCAGTCAATGTAGGGTTCAGATTTGGAACCTCTCTCCGCCGCATCATATCATGCCAGAGGTCTGTGAATGCTGCAACAGAGCCAATAGAGGTCTACAGACAAAGCCACTTGTACTTCTAGCAGAGTGGAATAATTTCTGAAGTGGATGTGATGTAAGAGGCCCTGTAAAAGGAGCCACCCATTGTCTTTGAGTCGTCAGCTACAAACAAAAGAAAAGGAGGTCGTGGTGTACCATGCTTAATACATATGTTCTGAAAAGTAAGTAATCCTCCTCCCCCATAAATATCCCCAAGTAATGCGAATGTTTTTTTCCAGTTAGGAAAAGCGAATGGGGAATTGTAGCCAATCAACAATCTATCATTGTTAAATATTGGAGAGTGTGGGCTCCACCCAGAAAACAACCAGCTAATTTCTCCACCCTCCTCCATCTCCATCCCACAGATAGCAAATCATAGGACGAATCTCAGCGGCATTGGTGGATTGGGATATTAGAATGGAGAATGTTAGCAAAAAGAGTATGGAGCCATCATCCGCCCCTCAAGACTCACTATGACACCTGAGTATCCCCACTCGCAACCAAGTTGTCGAAGTCTAAAGTGTAGAAAGCCCCTTGCAAATTTAAAGTCACGGGAGAGACAGGCCACCGGCCCTGCTTTTTCGCTACGTTATGTGACTTACCGCCAAAGAAATTTTCGTTGTTGCTGATTGTAATTTTCTCCAATATTGAGGGGGCGGGGAAGGGGGAGCATCGAGCTAACAAAATTGACTCTGGGCAGAATATTCATTTTAATTATTGCTATCCAGCCACAAAGTGAATTTGGCAGGTTAGACCATCTGTCCAGGTCTGCTATGACTTTGTTAAGTGTATTACAAAAATTGTTTTTAGTTATTGTCTGTATGTAGGAAGAAATATCTATCCCCAGGTAACTAAAGTTTTTAGCGACTGGAACAGATGCGGGGATGGGAGCATGACACATAGCCTGATTTAAAGGTAGCAAAGCTGATTTCTGCCAATTTATTTTAAAACCGGAAAGTTTGCTGTAATGTTCAAGATTTGACAAAAGCGTGTGGGATACATTGCGCTGGGTTGTTTTAGATACAGTAAAACATCACGGGCAAACGAAGTGCAATGGTGTGTTCTTCTGATAGAAATTGCAGGGTGTGGGTGACTTAAGCAGTGGGTCAAAGAGAAAGTGAATAGCGGCATATAGCGTGAATAGAGGGCAACCCTCTCGAGACCACAAGGAGGAGAGCTAGTTTTGCCTGTAAGCACTACAGCTATTGAGTTTTATACAGCACCTCAATCATATTAATGAGCGGCCCTGCGAACTAAAAGCTCAAGCACTGACCACAAACAAGGCCATTCCAGGCGGTCCAAGGCCTTCACTGCATCCAGTGAAAGGACAGCTGCAGAATTTAAGCTTTGAGCACCATCTATAATGTGTAATAACCTTCTAACATTATCTGTCGCCAGTCTAGACTTTATGAACCCTGTCTGGTCACTATGAACCAATTCTGTCATATGGCCTTGAAGCCGCCGGGCCAGTAATTTCGCATGAATCTTTAAGTCTGCATTTAAGCGAAAAGGAGCCTGTATACGCTGGAAACACTCACGGATCTTTTCCTTTTTTAGAAGCAGTGAAATTAATGCAAATTAACATCCCTAGAAAATAGTCTATGGTGAATATTGGATCATGTCCACTAACAGCCCAGTACGATCCAAGGGCCAAAAAAGTGAGACAGAACTCTGGTGGAATTCCATCTGGCCCAGGTGATCTACCTTTACGCCTGTCCCTAGCAGCTGCCTCACACTCCTGCAATGTGACAGGGCCATCTAGCTTTACGGAGTCATCATTACTAAAAGGCGAGATAGTTTTAACGTTATTTAATTTTTGCAAACATGCATGTCAAAATTTCTTTCCGAATTATATAACTCTGATAAAAGGAGGCAAAAAGAAAGAATTTACTTTTTGGGTCACATTGTTTAATACCATCTTAGTCTTTCATACAAAAATATCAGCAAAAATGCTCATCATCGGTTTCATTGCTCAAGTAGATGACAAGGTTTCAGCGTTAAAATAATAAGTTTATATTTAGGTATGATCAATTCTCTTGCTTGGTGCCTCAGAAGTTAATCTCTTTTAATCAGTTCCTTCTGTAGGGCTGTGTAGTCGTTAAATTGTAACTTTTAAGATAGTATCAAGGGTCACATATTTAAATCTAAAGCTTCCAATTTGGCTGCGCGTTCCTTGTTCCGTGTTGTAGGGTATAAAGTAGTGTTACTCCTTATAAAGCCCTTCACTGCCTCGTACATCCTTGGATCGGAAACAGAGCCAACATTAAACTCCAAAAATTGATGAAATTAGTTTTTCAAACTGAGATTTGAATTTTCATCTGTAATAAGATGAATTGAAATGCCACCTGGGGAAGCAGTGGGAGATAGGCGAAGACAGTATCCAAACAATATATATTGGTTTGTGATCAGACCAGGTAACGAAATTTAATGAGCATTTTGAATATTTGAAATAAATCTTTTGAAGCGAATAAAATCTAGTCTTGAAAAGGATTTATATCTCCCTAGTAAATAGAAATTTTAAGAGGGTTTTAACTTATCGCCAAATGTCGACCATGCCTGTGTCGATTGCCCCTGACGCAGCGCCTCAGACGCAAGACGTTGGTCCCTACTCTCGATGCCACCTGTTCTGTCCGTACTGCAGTCCCACACCGCGTTGAAATCTGCCCCTAGAACTAAAAGAAATCCTGTGAGATCAAGCAAAGATTTAGTTAATAGTTAAATGCTTGACATCAAGCATTAGAGGAATAAGCAGAAATAAGTGCAATGTTTTTCCCATCCATGCGGATCTTGGCAATAGCTATCCGACCTGCATCATCCGCCCAAGAGTCAATCACATCAAATTTTAATTGTGTTTAGACAGTACCATTACCCTTTACATTCTGTGGCTGCAGATGAAGTTGCTATCGGGAATTGATAAAACATTAGCTGTCGGCTCACATCTTTACTGGCAATGTGATTCTGAATCATAGCAAAATCTATATTTTCTTTATAGAAACTCTAGGACCAGTGGTTCTTTTGTGTGGAATGTTAAGACCCTGACATTGATTGAAAGCAGTTGAGAGAGCTGGCATGCAGCTGGAAAATATATTGAAATAAAAAATGGAGTTTCCCTCCACAGCAGTAATAAAAGAATGGATCCATAAAGAAAAACACCCAAAACCAGAAGACAAAAAAACACCAAAAGAACAAAAGGAAAGGTGAGAGTAAAAAGTACTGTCAAGCTGAATAAATCCACAGCTGGATAACTAACTCAAGGAACTGAGAGTTTCAGGCCACCCAGATGTGGCAGCGGCATCATTAAATGTAACAAAAAAACAGAACAGCAGCAGTGTGAACATTGTCTTCAACATTGAAACATCTGCCTTCTAACAGAATGGGACACCGTCAACAGTCCATGGCACCACTAAACAAGCTCCGCACCCCACATACACACCCCGCAGACACACATAACTTGCACCTCAGCATAAATAATAATGCATACCTAATAAGAATGCACGTACGGTCTACAGATTATGAAATAGTGTGAGCCTACAAAAGCAACAATGATAATAATGGCAATCAAAGGTTACAGCAGTAAAAGCTATGCTGTGAATGGAGTTACAGGTAGTAGCACATGACTTAGCCCAAAAGACCGGTTCAGGAAGGACCATCTCCTGACATCAGTGTTGTAGACCCAAAATGTTCATCTGAAATGTCTATCAGAGGAAATGGGGAATAAAACATAGTCACATTGTCTTACCCGAGTCACTCTGCAAGGTGCAAGAAAAATAAATAAATAAATAATAAGGAGGGTGGTTTACAGCACAAGGCGAGGACAATTAAAAGGTTTTTGATGCATTTCAAAGCCTTCTTAGGATCATCAAAACGATGCTTTATTCCGCTTGGTGTTGTAGATAAGCACAGCAGGATAACCCGATGCCAAAGCGGGATTTTGGCTGAGTGACAGATGTTTACACTCCAAAAGAGGTGTCATCTCTCCTCGTGGCCTTAATTGTCGAGGTCTTGAAAAAAGCTAATGTTATGGTTCTGCCCGATTTCTCTATGGGTTATGCGCACCCGCTCCTTCTGTTGAAACCTCGGCGCCGCGATAAAGAGGTGTTGGGGGCTCAGGCTCAACTGGTAGCAGCGTTGATGGAGCGCGCTCCAAATCCAGGCCCCCCTGAAGTCAGCCCGGAGGATAGCCTAAAAAGCGATATAGCATCTTTATCTTCGCGTGTTCTGGGAAACCACTCGTGCATAAGTTTACCGCCTTTCCCGATCCTCGTATTCAGTTTAGCGTTTCTCAGACACCACCAAAGCCAGGCGGTCGCGGCGCTGCCTCTCCACCTCCTCCTAGCATGTCGAGGCGGACCTCGGCGCTAGCCATCCTAGTGAGCATGTCGGCTAGCTTGCAAATCCAATCGCCTCAACAGCTCTTCGTTTTTAGCCCAGCGTCCTTCGCGGGCCGTCATCGCGAAGTGTCTGGCTTAGTCATTCAGGATTTCGTTTGGTCGTCTGATAATTTCTGAAAAGCGCGTGTATTTTGGCAGTGGAGATGGACTTGTCCATGGTCTCCTGCTCTGGTGACACAGGAGGCCTGGCTAGCTTTAAGCTAAGCGGTAGCCCTGGCGCTTTGATGTTGCTGAGGCACATTTGCATTGTTTTTCGAGTCGGCATATCGATAGTTGAAGAAGTTTACGGCAACTTGGCAGAAAAAAACAAAATTTGAGCAATTTAAGTTACGTTATATTCACACAAAGTAAACCAGTGGTGCCGCGGCCTTCAGTCTAAGCAGCCATCTTGCACAAGCGTCATCCGTGACCCCCAAAAAAGAGACAAAAGTTTTATTTGTGTTCATTTTTATGATGGCAGTTATGTGACCGTTATGTGGTGTGTGACAACACATGGCTAAACAATGAAAGCCTTCCAAGATGATAAATGGCACAATAAGGAACATGTAGGTACAAAGATTAAAGCGATACATGATGGATAACCTGTTTTATGAGAAGATATAAACTGAATTTTGTCCATCAGTGTTTCCCAGCTGGAGTTGTATAATTTCTAACACTCAGCTGAACCCGGTTATGATGGTCGAATCACTGGCCCTGTCTTGTTAGGGGCCGTGCAGACATGGCTCCTTTAGTTGTGTTTGTCTGAAGCTCGATGTGGACTTGGTGATTGCCTCAGAAGATGCTGAAAACCTGACTTTGGAGAGCAGCTATTTGTGTGATCTACACATATAAAGTCATGATGTAACTTGATTAAATGTATTTATTCTGTATATAGTAAAATTCATGTAAAGTGAACAATCAAGTTAACATTACTCATACACTTAGGATAACTGCATGTTTCAAGACGAAACCACAAATCATGAACACCTACGCAGAGAATACTCTCTTGTTATTGTTTGTCTTGTAATTATTTAATGTGCAATTATTATCATAATCACATGCAATTTTGTGAAAGAGATCATTTTCAAAGTTATTGTAGAAACATATGTCGTTATTTTCCTCTGAAAATATCTGTAAAGCAGGTGACCCTCACAACATGAACACATCTGCCTCATCACGAAGCATCTCTACCAGAAGCAAAACATCCTCACACTCCACCCTAGTATGAGCTGTTTTTCTGACCTCACTGCTGTAGGGGGTGTTACTAAACACTGAAAGGATATAGAAGGCAAGAAGAGCACTTTCATGGATGTTTTACACATGTACTGTGTGGGTAATCTGCCAAAAACAAACCAGCAGTTTACAAAATCCCATTGTATATAATGGCCGATAGAAGCGGTAGGCCATGACAGAGAGAGAAAACAAGAGCAGCACAGACCCTCACGGAGAGAGACACAGACCTTGTGTGGGAACAGCTCTCGCGTTTCCTAAAAGGACGCCCAACCATCCGACGAAAGGAAGCAAAGCAGAGAGAGAGAATAAGAGGAAGTATCTGGGGAACCGAGTAAAAAACAAAGCACCTAAAATAGTGCGATCCAAAGATAAGAGAGGGGAATGAAGAACAGGGTAATACCCCAGATAGACAGGAATTCCTTAAATAACTAGAAGATAAACCATCAGAGAAATACTGACCACAGAAATCTACGGCTGAAGTGCTTAACTAAATCAGACACTCTAGCAAAGGAGGCGTGGCGGACTTCTGGCTTATATAGAGTCCGGGGAAGGCGCCGCCCAGGTTCAATCAGCCAGCTGGGTAAAAACTCCGATAGAGAAGGAATTCAATATCGTCCCGGGACGAGAGCCACAAAGAAAAGTCCTTAACACACGCACACCACCTAAACCATGACATTGTAGGCTAACATGTGGGTCAAATGACATTGATGAACTGCCATTATCAACATGGGAAACCCCTAATCCCCAAAATCACTTCATTGTATTTGACGGTTTCATTCATTCATTCAGCAGTCAGTCAGTCCACTGCATCAGTTATTCCAGTCAGTCATTCCAGTCAGTCATTAAGTCAGTCAGTCAGTCAGTCATTCAATTTAGTCAAATCAGTCAGTCAGTCAGTCAGTTACTCCAGTCCATGCTACAGGCAGTCACTGACAGTATATGCATTACATAAATAGTTCTATATAATATATGCTTCTGTCAGGAAAGATTCCAACCGTGCACATGGTCCAGTCAGTCTGCCAGTCAGTCAGCCAGACAGTTTGTCAGTCAGTCAGATAGTTTGAAAATTAGTAAAATCAGTCAGTCTAATCAATCAAGTTGATTCATACAAACAATCGATCTGCTGGCCGACCTGGCAGTCATTTTTGTCGGTCAGATCAGTCCAGTCAGGTCCAGTCCAGACTGACAGTGCATTCGGTCAGTCGGGTCCAATCAGCGACGGTGTTCAGACGGTCAGACTGACGGTCCCATTCAGACCTGAACGACAGCCCATTCAGACAGTCAATCCAATCCAACAGTCCATTCAGTCAGTTCACACTGACAGTCCATTCAGACAGTCCAGTTCAGTCCAGCCAGTCAGTCCACTGCATCAGTTATTCCAGTCAGCCAGTCAGTGAAGTTACATCATGGTGCCGTACCTACATGCTTCCTGTCAAAATCACGACCCCTTGTGGTACTCTTTACCACATATTCTTGTCCAAAGTTTAATCTGTCCTTGGTCATTTGTTATCCCGTCATTGGTAACTTTTGTGGGGACTTGTATGGCTCATTTTGCTAACTCTAAATGATCGTATCTTTTTACTGAGTTGTCCAATTTTTCTTCAGATAAAAGATTGTATCTTTTTCATATTAGATATCTGAAAAAACTCATATAAATATGAACAAATGTATATACTACTCAAAATTTGATACATGCAAATTTGGTAACTGCCACTGATGAACAATATATTGGATAAATGACATGCAGTCAGGCACAAAACACATTTGCAAGTGCATTTAATGACCTTAAATGAGCGTGCAGCCTCACACTTTTGGCTTTGACTAACACTTCATGGTTTCACCTCTGACATGTAAAGTGAAAACAGACAGTGTTCGTTTGATGTTTCATTACCACAGTTAATGTCAATAACGGGTATAGCCTCCCTAAGCTTGAATGTGGCTTGAGAATGTGGGTAATGTCAATCAGAACCCGGATGCTTGCAATTGGAATGTTGTTCCATTCTTCAACATCGGCATTTCCGAGCTCTTCTAGAGTTGAGGGTTGTGCCCTCTGACCGAAATGGCGACCTGCAGCATGTTCCACCTATGCTTTCGATAGGGTTTAGGTCCGCCCGACGCGGGCCAGTCCATGCAGACAATTGTCTACTGCTCTAGAATTGATTCACCACCCTAGCACGATGGTGATGGGCGTTATCATCCATCAAAGATGAAATCAGGGCCAACAGCACCAGCGTATGGTCTTACATACACATTGAGGATCTCATCCCTGCACATTACCCCTGTCATCGTCCCTCTCCCCCACGACATGCAGGTCGTTCTGCCGTTCCTGCTTATTCCTCCCCAGACCATAATTGATCCGCCACCATAACAGTCGTGTTCGTTGATGTAGGCATCATTAAATCCTCACGTTGTCTTCGCCACACCCGTTGCCTCCTGTCAGTAAAGTCCAAGCAATATCGGGACTCATCAGTAAAGAGAACTGGAGCCAAATCGTTGTGTGTCCATGTGACATGATCGTAAGCCCAATCCAAACGGTCACGCCTATGATGCACGGTCAGTGGGATTCGAACACATGGCCTTCTTGGTTGTTGAGGCGGCAGTATGAAGACAATTCCGTATCGTCTGAGTGGATACCCTGACCCCGGGCGTTATGAAGGTCATTTAAATAGGGTGGTGGCTGTCCAGAAAGGATGACGTCGTGCCTGAAGTGTGAAAAGTGGTCTTGTCGTTGTGTAGTCGATCTCTGACGACCACCCCCCATGATGGTGTGCTGCTGTACCAAACGTTTGATGCGGTTCCACGCTCTGTTCTGGCGCTTTGGCTGACGTTAAGTGCATTAACAGCGTGGCGTTGTGAGAAGCCAGAGTCAAGCATTCCGATGCATCTTCCCAATTGCTCTGAAGTCAATCGGCGTCTAAGACATTGAGGACATTGTTATTACTAAATGTAATGCAAAAAATTTGGGGAACTTCAAATTTTCGCAACAAACAACACACACGTCTGAGTTGAAATGGTGAAGTGTTAGTCAAAAGCCAAAATGTGAGGCTGAGCAGCTCATTTAATGTCATGAAATGTACGTGCAAATGTGTTTTGTGTCTGACTGCATGTCATTTATCAATATATTGTTCATCAGTGGCAGTCACCAAATTTGCATGTCATTTCACAAAAAAATTCCTATGATCCCTTTTAAATTTTGAGCAGTATATTTTGCGCGTGTGTAAAAAAGCTTTGAGCTTGTGAAAAAGTTTTGTGCATGTGTGAAAATTTCTAACCTTCCCGTGTGACAGTGAAGTTGCGGATACGCTCAAATTTCCTAGCTATGCGTGCAACACAAGTCAAGTCATTTTATTTATATAGCACATTTAAATACAACCCCAATTTTGAAATAGTTGGGACGAAGTGTAAATTGTGAATAAAATCAAAATGCAATGACATTCAGATCACATGAGCCAGTATGTTATTTACAATGGAACATAGATAACATTTCAAAAGTTGAAACTGAGACATTTTACATTTTTATCCACAAAATGAGCTTATTTCAAATTTTCTGGCTGCAACAGGTCTCAAAAAAGTTGGGACACAGGCAAAAAAGGGCTGAAAAAGCAATTAATATATAAGAGAATTAGCTGAAAGAACATTTAGCAAGTAATTAAGTTAACTGGCATCAGGTGTGTAACATGATTGGCTATAAAAGGAATGTCTTAGAGAGGCTGAGTCTCTCAGAAGTAAAGATGGCCATAGGCTCTCCAACCTGTGAAGGCTTGCGTAAAAAAATTGTGGAATACTATCAAAGCAATGTTCCTCAACGTCAGATTGCAAAGGCTTTGAAGGTCTCATCATCGACAGTGCATAACATCATCAAAAGATTCAGAGAAACTGGAAAAATCTCTGTGCGTAAGGGACAAGGCCGAAGACCTTTACTGGATGCCCGTGATCTTTGGGCCCTCAGACGCCACTGCGTCACTCACCGGCATGATTCTGTCATTGACATTACTAAATGAGCCCAGGAATACTTAAAGAAACCACTGTCTGTAAACACAGTCCGCCGTGCCATCCACAGATGCCAGCGAAAACTCTATCATGCAAAAAAGGAAGCCTTTGTTGAGCATGATCCAGAAGCGCCGCCGTGTTCTGTGGGCCAAGGCTAATTTAAAATGGACTGTAGCAAAGTGTCCTGTGGTCAGAGCAGTCCAAATTTGACATTCTTGTTGGAAATCGTGGTCGTCATGTCGTCCGGGCTAAAGAGGAGAAAGACCACCCCTCCTGTTCGCAGCGTTTAGTTCAAAAGCCAGCATCTTTGATGGTATGGGGATGCATTAGTGCATATGTTGTGGGACACTGTATGTTTTAAAAAAACCCATGACTGCTGAAAGGCATATAAAGGTTTTAGAGCAACATATGCTCCCCTCCAGATGGCATCTATTCCAGGGAAGGCCTTGTGTATTTCAGCAGGACAATGCAAAGCCACATACTGCAGCTATTACAACAGCATGGCTTCGTAGTAGAAGAGTCCGTGTGCTGAAGTTTTGAAGCTGAGCCTGCCATCGTTGACGGACCACAGCTCTTCATATCACACCTTCATGGAGCTTTTGCATTACGCATGTATATGTTTTAACTCAAAAGAACCACCCCTATTGACATATCACAGATGAGGTTACATTGGGTTCTGTCATCCCAGTTAGATGAGAGGGTTTTTTAGACCAAGTTTTCTTTTTAGATTTGTCCGAGATAGACTCCTCCTAGGTTGACAAGTGGGTTAAGTTGACAATATTTAGGGTTTCAGCCATTGTACTTTTGTGGGAATTTTCGTTCAGTTCAAAAGCCAGCATCTCTGATGGTATGGGGATGCATTAGTGCATATGGTGTGGGACACTTGCATGTTTTCAAAAGCACCATGAATGATGAAAGGTATATTAAAGGTTTTAGAGCAGCATATGCTCCCCTCCAGATAACATCTATTCCAGGGAAGGCCTTGTGTATTTCAGCAGGACAATGCAAAACCACATACTGCAGCTATTACAACAGCATGGCTTCGTAGTGGAAGAGTCCATGTGCTGAACTGGCCTGCCTGCAGTCCTGATCTTTCACCGATTGAGAACATTTGGTGCATAATTAAACGAAAAGTCCATCAAAGGAGACCCAAAACTCTCCAGCAGCTGGAAGCTTGTATTAAATAAGAGCGGGATCAAATTCCAATGGCTTAACTCAAGAAACTTGTCTCCTCAATGCCCAGACACCTCCACTTTGTGTTAAAAAGAAGAGGGGATGCTACACCATGGCAAACAGGCCCCTGTCCCAACTTTTTTGAGACCCGTAGCAGCCATCAAATTTGAAATGAGCTCATTTTGTCGATAAAATTGTAAAATTTCTTAGTTTCAACATTTGCTATGTTATCTGTGTTCTATTGTGAATAAAATATTGGCTGGTGTGATTTGAAAGTCATTGCATTTAGATTTTATTCAATTTCCACTTTGTCTCAACTATTTCGGAATTGGGGTTGTACCATGTAGAGTAGCAGGAGGTATCCAGGATACATGGGAAGAGAAGTATCACTTGATTCTGAACATGGCCATTTGTTGCTGTTGTGAATGCCCCCCCCCATTTGATTTTTTAAACAACGAAAATACAACAAAAAGTTTATAATAAATAATGGAATTGATATAATGATTTTTAAATGTGTACAAAATAAAGGGGAGTGCCTTAACAAAATTAGCAAAGTCAATTAGCCTTTTTGTGCACCTTCACCTTGTGCATAAACCAAAACCCAAGTTTTGAAGCTGAGCCTGCCATCGTTGACGGATCACAGCTCTTCATATCACACCTTAATGGAGCTTTTGCATTACACATGCATATGTTTCAACTCAAAAGAACCACTCCTATTGACATATCACAGATGAGGTTACATTGGGTTTTGTCATACCAGTTAGATGAGTGGGTTTTTTAGACCAATTTTTCTTTTTAGATTTGTCCGAGATAGACTCCTCCTAGGTTGACAAGTGGGTTAGGTTGACAATATTTAGGGTTTCAACCATTGTATTTTTATGGGAATTTTTTTGATGGGAAGCTATGCGCCTGATGATTGGTACAACATTGATTTAGGCATATGGGTTGCGTCTAACTGGGACGCATCTATCTGTGATGAAATCGGTTGCAATGGGCTTTCCATTTATCACTGACAATAGGAATAATTGGGACTTACAGCTTTATATCTTGTTCCTCGTCCAGTCATGTCATGTTATGATTAAATTATCACAAATATCTGAAATTACTCATCATGCTTCATGTGTTGCCATAAAAAAAGGAAAGAAATTTTCAATCTGTGGACAATTTTGCGGTTGAGGAATGAGACTGAAATATTTGACCTAAAATTATCATTTTGAATGCTTTCCTGAACCAACTGTAGTAGAAAGCATAAATAATAGGATTACATAATGAATTCAAATAAGTAATACAGAAAAGTGATTCAATTAGCACAGGTGGAATGGAGTACTTAATATATGGATTAATAAGGCTGCAGACAAATAAAGGTGCACCAAATGCAAAGAATACCCCCACAACAATCGCCAGGGTCCTTGTAGCCTTCTGCTCCTGTTTGCTTGTTCTGTTTTCTGAGTTTGTATTGTTATGAGCAGTGTTCTTTATAGAACGGGCTTGCTTCTGTGCAACATGGAAGATTTTTCGATACATGATAAATATAATCAAACCAGGTACATAAAAATACAGAATGGCAGATATTGTAGTTGCTGTTTCACCCTGAAAGAGAATACAGCCTCCAACACAAAAAATATGTTCATAATAAAAATCTTCACTGCCCACTAGGTTCAGCTCCAGAGACAACATTCCATATCCAGCAGAGACCGTCCAACTGACCAGAATCATGACCACTGTGGAATATGTGGTGATCTTGGTCTGGTAATGAAGGGGCTGACAAACTGCATAATATCGATCAATGGAAATGAAAGAAAGATTTAGCATTGAAACACTGTACAGCATGCCATCTGTGCAAATATGAATTTTGCAGAATGTGTCTCCAAAATACCAGCATGATTCAATTATTCGCACCATGTAAGGAGGCATGATGAAGCATCCCAGAAGGAAGTCAGTGACAGCCAGAGAGAGAATGAGAAAGTTGGTGGGGGTGTGCAGATGTTTGAAGTGAGCGATGGAAATTATCACAAGGAGGTTTCCAACCATGGTTAGAACAATTATGATAAGGAAGAAAAAATACAGCATAATCCGTATCACTGTTGGGTAAATGATCTTTGGGCAAGAATTGTTCACTGACTCATAACAGAAGTATAAATCCTCAGCCATTGCGGGTTGATTGAATTTCACTCCTTTCTGTTTTCAGGAACACGTATTTTTATCAATGGATTTATTTTCCAAAAAAGAAGAAAAGCCTATAAGCATTCATATTATATAAATTCATGCAAAATCCAGAGTATTATCCAACTCAATATCTCAAATATTTTTCCTATTTAATACATTTTTTCAATTCAAAACAAACCAATTCATTGATACACTCATGACAAATATTTTAAGGGTTTCCTAAAATTCGAGTCCGATATCTTGCTGCAATGTTCATCATCAGTGGAGATGATCCTCTTATATATTCACAACCCCACAGAGCTTTTAGATTCCTCTTAGGTGGTGGCTCCTGAGTATCCACAGTAGCCATCACATTTCCTATTCATTTTTCCAAGTCAAATCACAAATTGCTTACTTTTTCCTCTTGAGAAAACATTTGGAAAGAATAACTCACTGATTAATAACAGAAGTATAAATCCTCGGCAATATCCGGTTGATTATTGTCAATGATAATATTTTTTTCCAAAATCTTTTGACCTCAGATGATTTTGAAAGGTCAAACTCGAGGTCAAGCAAAATATTTACAATGTTAAAGGATAGGACTTGAAATTTCAAAAAAATTTTCTCAAAAACTGTCTGAAAACTTTTTTTCCAAATCCAGCAATCAACTCACCTTGATAAACTTTATGTACAGTGTGAGTGCCATTTTGATTGAATCGACGGACGTGGGTCTCATGGGGGCACTGTACTTTAACATTGGGTCTAATGGAGAATGGGCAAAATCACCTGTGGAAGGTAAACGGTTGTAAATAGAGATTAAGTTTGTATTATCAACACATAGGAAGTCATATATGACCTATATTTTGGATGTGTTAAAGTTGACCTCAGATGACCTTGAAAGGTCAAACTTGAGGTCAAGCAAAATGTTACAATTTTCAAAGGCTTCTAGGCTTGAAAACATTGAAGATTGGGAACATATGTTCATTGAACAGTCATAGGAACTCATATATGAACTTTCATGTGGTGACCTTGTACTTGACCTTCAGTGACCTTCGAAGGTCAAACTTTACCTATTGAAATTTCAATGACTTATATCACCAAAACTATTACAGATAGAACTTAGGTTTGTATTGCGGGCATATAGGAAGTCATGTATGAAGTTTCATTTGGGGACCTTGAAATTGACCTTCAGTAAAACTTCAACCGCCAAACTTTACGGTGAAATTTCAGGTACTTATGTCAGCAAAATTGTTACAGATGTAGCATAGGTTTTTATTGGAGACGTATAGGAAGTCATCTATGAACTTTCATTTGGTGACCTTCATATTGACCTTCGAAGGTCAAACTTGACCCAGTGAAAATTCAATGACTACCACTAAAAAGGTCACAGATGGAGCCCAAGTTTATATCACAGACTTGATGGAAGTCACACATGAACATTCAACTTGACTGTTGGTGACCTTCGGGGGTCAAACTTGACCTAATACAATTACAACAAGAATGTTTTTTTACTTGTAAAAATGGACATCTCCCCAGCCGCCTTCCCTGCCTAACCCACCGGACGAACAGACAGATAGGCACATACCAAAAGGCACCACTGCAGGACCTGAGTAGTAAGTATGCAAAGTTTGGTTGATTATGCAATGGGTTTTGGAGTTATGCTCCGGACAAGAATTTATAATGTCCGGACAGGCGGACAGACAGGCACATACCAAAAGGCACCACTATAGGACCCAAGTAGTAAGTGTGCAAAGTTTTGTTAAGATCATGAAAAAGGTTTTGGAGTTACGCTCCGGAAACGAAGTGGGAACGCAAACGCAAACGCAGATGGAGCCAAGGTTTGTATAAGAGATATATAGGAAGTCATATATGAACTTTTATTGTGTGACCTTTGTATTGACCTTCGAAGGTCAGATGTGACCTAGTGAAAATTCAATGACTTGTATCAATAAAATGGTCACAGATGGAGCCTAGTTTTGTGTTACAGACATCTAGGAAGTCACATATGAACTTTCATTTGGTGACATTCAACTTGACTGTCAGTGACCTTTGAGGGTCAAACTTGACAGTGAAATTACAATGACTTGTATCACCAAAATGGTCACAGATGGAGCCAAGGTTTGTATAGAAACATTTAGAGAGTCATATATGAAGTCCATTTGCTGACCTCAACTTGACCTTCTGTGACCTTTAAAGTTCATAATTGACATATTGAATTTTCAATGACTTGTATCACCAAAACTACTGCAGAGTTTAGGATTGGGTATTACAGGAATTCTTATAAATGTATGTGAACTTTTATTTAGTGGCCGTGACATTCACCTTCAATGATTCGAAGGTCAAACTTCACATAAAATTTTCATAACTTGTATCACCACTATAAGATTGTTTTCCACTAAACTACAGGACCCTTGGTCCTATTTTTCAAAATAAACGCTTATTTCCATTTTGATTCTTGCAACATAAAAAAGTTGGGACAGTAAATTATATACCACTCAGCAGTATTGACATTCCTCTTCATAACACCGAATAAACTCTTCGGGACTGAGAACACCAAGGGCCTAATTTTATCTGTTTGTGATGTATGCAAGGACCATTGCAACCTCATCCATTATCTGTCAAAGGGAGTGGTTCTTCTGAGTATATTTAAAAATACGCATAGGCTTTGCGATGGCTGCAAGTTCGTGAATGTGATGAGAAGAGGAGCAATAGTCATATGAAACCAACTCAAATCAAATACCAATACTAGCAGCCTGAGTCTGGGCTCTGATAATTTCACAAGAGGAAGGTGCACACATAGCCTAATTGACTTTTCTTACTTTCATTAAGATGCAGACCATTATATTGTGGACATTACTAACTTATTTCATTAACTGCATTATCTCTTACATCCAACAAACTTTGGTGCATTTTTGTCGCTTAAAAAAAATCAAATGCATGCCGGGTATTTGCTGAGATAACAAAGGCCGCATTCAAAATCTTTTACTCGATTACATGCTATGCCAGTATATCACTACTACTATTTGAGTGATGTCTGTGTCTGTCTCCCTCTGTCAGCAGTGCGTAGTGCACAATGTACGTCACTCATCGTACGTCATTACGTTACTGTGAGATGAACGCTGGCCTTATCATTTCTCTTCGCATCACACAGGCTCGATTCAGCCTTGCTTTGTTTCACACAGCCGGACCCCAAGTTTGCAGTGCTAGCTTCAGTCAGTCTGGAGCAAACTTAAAAGCCAAGGTGATCTTTTGCTACGAATCCGAGCACATTATGAGATTAACTATGAACACCCCGGCTAAGTTAACCACATTCGCGAGCGAAATGCTTGCATTGGCTACACTCAAATTATATAACGCCACCGTTCATCTGTACATTGCAATACGAATATGTGCACATGCCCAAGTATCGTAGAAGTAAAGCCAAGTTGATCTTTTGCTACAAATCCGACCACATTATGCGTGTGACAGTTGAAGGGTCCTGTCACTAGAAATGTCTCCTAATGAGTACGCGCCCTTGCTACCTTGCCAACGAGCCTGGCTCTTTGGCGATATGGTCAGCGCGTTTTACTCTTACCCGGGAGTCTCGGGTTCAAATCCCCGTCCGGGCCCTCCTTCGGCCTGCTACATTCTGGTGTAATCGGCAGGATCTGGGGGATCCTAATGGATGGCAGCATGCGTATAGCATGGAGCGTGAGGACACGCTCCCGAAAGAGGGGGAGAGATGTGACAGTTGAAGGGTCCTGTCACTAGAAAAGCCTACTAATAAGTATGCGCCCTGGCTACCCTGCCAACGAGCCTGGCTCTTTGGCGATGTGGTCAGCGTGTTTGACTCTTACCCGGGAGTCTGGGGTTCAATTCCCCGCCCGGGCCCTCCTTCGGCCTGCTACATGAGATTAACTATGAACGCCCTGGCTAACTTCACTGTATTCAGTATCATAGAAGTAAAGCCAAGGTGATCTTTCGCTACAAATCCGAGCACATTATGAGATTATCTATGAACACCCTGGCTAAGTTCACTGCATTCGCTAGTACTGGATGTTTTATTTTACTCTGCGTATTAGTAGTGATAAAGTGTATTAGCCAGCTATCTCCTGTACCACTGTCACATGACCACCAAGTCATCACAATCACTGGGGTTTCAGTTGGACCTTACCATTGGTTCAGCAATATAAGAAACACATTTCTTTTGCTGTATTACAAACAAATAGTCTTTTTAGCCCTTGGAACTGTGTATTATATAAAATGGTCGAGACCCCCGCCCCTGAAACAGAGCATACTGTCATGGGGACCACTCAGTTGTATAAGGTCACACGACAACCAAAAGTCGTGATCAGAGTCACGTCTGGAGGCCGGTTTTCCAGCATTTTGGGTTATGACACGTTTTCTATGTGACCACTAAGGTGGCCAATAGGGATCAAAGGGTTAATTACAATCATTCATTGTCGGAGCTGTGAGAAATGACTCGTGTTACACCTGACTTGCTCCAATATTGAAAAACACTGACTGGCAAACATCAGGTTGTGTTAAAGAACTCATGACTCACGCACATGAAACAGTAAGCACAACTTGTTATTCAAATAAATAAATTTAAAAAAAATATGTTTGAATGAATCTCTCACCGGGAATCCAATACAGCTTTTTGAGTCAAACTGTGTGACGATGATGGGCTCTGTCTTGTATTTGGCGCATAGTGGCGCAAAAAGAGATGCAAATGTCTTTGCTAATTCATGTACCAGCACTGTTGTCATTATTCCATCCATTGTCCAGTTTACATTAATAGGAAGTGTGCCAAATTGCGCTAAACTGAGCGCCCATGGGCATGTTAGTCTTGAATTAAGGTATGGTCAGGCACATTTATGGTGGATTGCTCTCTTGAGAGTGCAAAAATGCGATCACGTTATTGACAAACAAAAACCTGGTCTGAGGTCAATAATCAGTATTTAACAGCTATTTTAAGGGCACATTGTTTAGATAGTATAATTTGCTTTTATAGGCGATGCACAACACATGTACCCAGTACTTTTTACACACAGAGGGACGAGCAGCAGCGTACAGTCATGCGAATGATTAAAAATAAAAAGATTACAGTGTGAGAGATTATGATCGAGTAAATCAAGGTGTTTAAAAAATAGATGTCATAATGGCAAGTGCAGTTGTATGCACACCCGTGCAAATCTGAGCCTGATCATGGAATTCTCTGGTGCATTGAAATCCTGAACATCCACATCCAGGTGATTTGCCATTCCATGCACAAGGTTACACATTAAAGGAGGACACAGCACCTCGGCAAAGTATATTTCAGCGGAAAGTAGAATACTTTAAGTGTCTGTAACGCATAGTTTTATAAATTTTAATTTGGTAGTGATCCAGTGCGACGTATTTTTAAACCAGCGAGTCTTCAAATTGGCTTCAATACCAGGGGGCAGACATTTTTACTCGGGGAAACTTCTGATTTTGAATTTGATCTTCGGAAACCTCAACTTTAAAAATGCTTAATAACCTAACCTCTCGCGGTTTACATCTCCCGATTAGCCACAGTTGCTCAGACTAATTGGTAAAAACCAACGACAGTCTAATTTACTTTTGATAGCATTGTTATGCATTGCACCAAAAAATTATGAGGCGTCTTCTGCATATAAATGACAACGTAAAATATCAATATGTCTTCATAATCTCAGCGCTCGTTAAGCAGCACAGATTTGCGGTAACTAGTTTGCGAGGCTGCGGGAATCCATTCTTTAGTTTGAATGTTGTCATGGCTAAAGGGCGCTGTAAGGTTGCACAGCTGTGTGACAATCCCAAGGACGGCAAAAATAAATGCTGCAAAGTCTGCGAAGGTTTTGGATTTACAATGCCATATCAATTATATAAATGTAGGCAATGGGAATTCACCTTTCATTACCATTTCTAATTATAGGTCATATATTGGTCTTGGTCGCTAAGTCGATAAATAGTTTGATTGTTAATCAGGCCAGCTTAAATAAAAACAGCTTGCGGGCAGCCAAGCCGTAAAGGGAGAGCTTACTGAAGGCCCTTTGAACTACTCCATGGCCCGGATGAAAGGAAAGAGAACAACTGACGTCACGTAAGAGAATAACTGACACACAAGCACAGCGGCACTGGCGTTTGATTGGATTATGTGTTCGAAATGCACACTCTCCCACTATATAGGGCACTGTGTAGTGAATGTTCTACATTAAAAACAATATAGTGAGTGAATGAGCGAGTGGACAAGTGTGCATTCCGAACGCAGCCTTAGATTCCCCAAGTAAAAATGTCTGCCCCCTGGTATTGACGCCGATTTGAAGACTTTCCGGTTTAAAGATGCATCACACTGGATCATTACCAAATAAAAATTTATAAAACTATGCGTTTTAGACACTTCAAGAATTCTACTTTCCGCTGAAATACACTTTGCTGAGGTGCTGTCTCCTCCTTTAAGGCATTCGCAAATTATTCAGGATAAAGCGATGACTCCTTTATACGGGCAAATTCTGTCATGTCTGCAGTCCTCTCGGTGATACCCCTGGCAGGGATAGCTGTAAGGAGATCATTTAAGACATGGCATATCATTCCTAAAACTGTGTGAATTTCTGTTCAATTGAAAATAGGAAATGCAAGTTAGTTAATGTACTTCTATGGTCATCAAGCAGAAGTGACTGCTGAATAGAGAAATGTTTGAGGAAATGAGTGTAAATGAGTATGTGTTAATAATAAATATGATTTTTATAATAATTACACACATTCTTTGTTTCTGCTCAGTCTCGTATAAATTTACATTTCTCTTGTGGCTCATTATATAAAGAATGTTTGAACTGCTTCAGAAGTTTACCCACAATTCGGTCAAAATTAATTTTGAATCCGAGCTGACCCACGCAGTAACCTGTCCATCCAAGCTTTTGTTATCAAATATACAACTCTGCATCTTGTTTGAAATGTGTTTAATATCATTTACACTTTGGCTGACAAAGCAACTTTACAAAGCAGAACTTTATGTACATTAAAGCAACAGATTAAATCATAGTTACAGTCCATAATTAATCCAGATTTCTTCCATACATTGGACTCGGCCTTTAAGAATGAGGTGTCAACAATCTGGTATTCACCAACAGTAATTTTTGTTCTAATGTCTTCCATACTTATAATGTGCATTTTTATGTGTAAAATATGATGAAATGCGCATTACAATTTAAAAATTAAAAAAAAAAAAAAATAATATAACCCCAATTCTGAAATAGTTGGGACAAAGTGTAAATTGTGAATAAAATCAAAATGCAATGACTTTCAGATCACAAGCTAATATGTTTTTTTAAAAGAACATAGATAACATTTCTTATGTTGAAACTGAGGCATTTTACATTTTTATCCACAAAATGAGCTTATTTCAAATTTTCTGGCTGCAACAGGTCTCAAAAAAGTTGGGACACAGGCAAAAAAGGGCTGAAAAAGCAATTCATATATAAGAGAATCAGCTGAAAGAACATTTAGCAAGTAATTAAGTTAACTGGCATCAGATGTGTAACATGATTGGCCATAAAAGGGATGTCCTAGAGAGGCTGAGTCTCTCAGAAGTAAAGATGGCTAGAGGCTCTCCAACCTGTGAAGGATAACGTAAAAAAAATTGTGGAATACTTTAAAAACAATGTTCCTCAACGGCAAATTGCAAAGGCTTTGAAGGTTTCATCACCGACAGTGCATAACATCATCAAAAGATTCAGAGAAACCGGAAAAATCTCTGTGTGTAGGGACAAGGCCGAAGATCTTTATTGGATGCCCGTGATCTTCTGGCCATCAGACGCCACTGCATCACTCACTGGCATGATTCTGTCATTGACATTACTAAATGGGCCCAGGAATACTTCAAGAAACCACTGTCTGTAAACACAGTCTGCCGTGCCATCCATAGATGCCACCTAAAAACTCTATCATGCAAAAAAAGGAAGCCATTGTTGAGCATGATCCAGAAGCGCTGCCATGTTCTGTGGGCCAAGGCTCAATTAAAATAGACTGTAGCAAAGTGGCAAAGAGTCCTGTGGTCAGACGAGTCCAAATTTGACATTCTTGTTGGATATCATGGGCGTCGTGTCCTCCGGACTAAAGAGGAGAAAGACCACCCCTCCTGTTATCAGTGTTCAGTTCAAAAGCCAGCATCTCTGATGGTATGGGGATGCATTAGTGCATATGGTGTGGGACACTTGCATGTTTTAAAAAGCATCATGAATGCTGAAAGGTATAAAAAGGTTTCAGAGCAACATATGCTCCCCTCCAGAGGACATCTATTCCAGCGAAGGCCTTGTGTATTTCAGCAGGACAATGCAAAACCACATACTGCAGCCATTACAACAGCATGGCTTCGTAGTAGAAGAGTCCGTGTGCTGAACTGGCCTGCCTGCAGTCTTGATCTTTCACCGATTGAGAACATTTGGCGCATAATTAAACGAAAAGTCCGACAAAGGAGACCCAAAACTCTCCAGCCACTGGAACCTGTATTAAACAAGAGTGGGATCAAACTTCAGTGGCTAAACTCAAGAAACTTGTCCCTCAATGCCCAGACGCCTCCACTCTGTGTTAAAAAGAAGAGGGGATGCTACACCATGGTAAACAGGCCCCTGTCCCAACTTTTTTGAGACCTGTAGCAGCCATCAAATTTGAAATGAGCTCATTTTGTGGATAAAATTGTAAAATTTCTCAGTTTCAACATTTGCTATGTTATCTCTGTTCTATTGTGAATAAAATACTGGCTGTTGTGATTTGAAAGTCATTGCGTTTTGATTTTATTCACAATTTACACTTTGTCCCAACTATTTCGGAATTGGGGTTGTACTTTCATTAGTATATTTCCTCCATCTGGGTCTTGTGGAAGACTAAAACAGTTTCATATGTTTGTCATCTGTTTCAAGGTTGTCATGGGACAAGGCTCCTGTGATCTAGAAAAACCTAGTACGTATGTCACTTTTGGTGGAAACTTAGTTTGACCCTCATTTCCTGTAATCTAGAGCAGTGAAAATCTTAAAACGCTTGCTATTTGTGTTATTTGAACTGTCAAAATCAAGTTTCTATTATTTTTTTCTTTTAGGAGAAGTCCAAAATCTAAAGGTTTTTGTTCAATTATGAGACCCTTGCCACTGATAAATTCACTAGCTTTCTCCAGATCACAGGAGAAGGTCTTCAGGCTGGTTGCGAACTTATGGGATCATCCTTTCTGCAGGTCTACCTGTTTGTTTGTATTTTTCAGACACTGATGTCTTGGACTCAGATTAAATGAGAATCTTTTTTCAAGAGTGACAGCATAAAGAGACGAATTACAGCCAGGTCAATAATGCCTGTTATAAGCCTGTTATGGTCTAGAAAAAAATTGCGATGTTGAAGCGAAACCCTGAAGAGAAAATTTGCTGGAAAATGTATGCTACATCACATATCTCAAAACAGGATATGACCCCAGTTTATATGAACTCAGTGAGGCTATTTTCAATTGCAAAGGCATATTTTACAAAATGGAAAATTATACACTTTCCATGATGCTGTTAATTTTGGATACTTTGTGGAAATTAATAAATGAGTCAATTTTAGGAGTTTTTCAGTCTGTGGACAAGTTTGTTCTTGAGGAATGCGCTTGAAATATTTCCCCAACTAGAATCATTTTAAAGGCTTTCCGAAACCAACTGTAAAACGAAGGAGTACACAAAAGGATTACAAGTTGAATTTAAAAAGCAAATCCACATAAGCACCTCAAATAAAGCTGCTGGCATGGCGTAATTAATGAGTGGATCAATTATGTAACACAGAAAAAAAGGTGTCCAGCAAGACAGGTACACCCCCAAAACAATTGCCAAGGTCTTGGTAGCCTTTCTCTCCATTTTGTTGTTTTCAGAGTTCACATTACCACAGGGAATGCTTTGAATCGAATGAGCCTGCTTTCGGGCAATATGAAATATTTTATGATATATGGCCAGCATAATGAACGCAGGGACATAGAAAGACAAAACTGTAGATATAATAGCAACTTTCTTGCTTAAGAAAATGAAACAGCCCCCAACACAATAAACGCTGTTGAAGTAAAAATCTTCAACACCCCAAATATTTAGTTTTGCAAAAATCATTCCAAATCCAATCACAAATGAAAGATTCCAACTGAACAGTATCATGATCACTATAGTGCGTGTGGTGATCTTGCTGTGGTACTGAAGAGGCTGGCAAACGGCATAATATCGATCAATGGAAATGAAGGCAAGATTTAAAATGGACACGTTGCACAGCATCATGTCTGTACTTGAATAAATTTTACAGACAAAGTCTCCCAAGTACCAGCATGTTTCAACTGTGCGCACCATGCTAGGTGGCATGACGACAACTGCCAGAAGAAAGTCAGTCACTGCCAAAGAGAGGATGAGGTAGTTGGTTGGAGTGTGCAGCTGTTTGAAGTGGGCAATTGAAATAATGACGAGAAGATTTCCACAAATGGTTATAAAAATTATCTTCATGAAGAAAAAATAAAGCAGAATTCGTATTGCTGCTGGGTAGGTGCTCTTTGGGCAGGATTTATTCACAGACTCATAACAATACTCTGAATGTACAGTCATTCCAAGTTGTGTGAAATTCATCGTACAATGTCAGGTGGAATTGTTCAGACCTCATTCACCTGTTTGATGAGAAAATAAGCAAAAGAAAACTATTTTACTATTCCAAGCTGTCAGAGAAGAAATATATACTATATACAGTATATATCACACTTACCATTGCCTGAAATTTATTTTGGAACAGTTCTCACCTCACTAGTGATTTGCGTGAAAATGAAATAAAAATTTATATTTTATTTATATTTAAATGTTGATAAATATAAACATATGTCCAGTCAATATACTAAGGTAGTCAGATTCTTTTGCAGTGTTTAGGATTATTTGAAGATGTTTCTGTTATATATAGTTTGCTCCGTCCCATAAAGCTCAGCCCCTATTCTCTGCAGCAGCCATCAATTTTCCTGATTGTTCTTTTCCGACTCAAACCACAACCTTCGCCTGACTATGCTTCACGGGAGACTCGAATAAATACCAAAATTTTTCCAATGAAATACATTTTGCATTATAAATGTTGTCTTTAAAGTGCTTGTTCATCCAAAAAATAAGATTTGAACCACAGAATCTTTAATCTACAACCCCAATTCTGAAATAGTTGGGACAAAGTGTAAATTGTGAATAAAATCAAAACGCAATGACTTTCAAATCACACCAGCCAGTATTTTATTCACAATAGAACAGAGATAACATAGCAAATGTTGAAACTGAGAAATTTTACAATTTTATCCACAAAACGAGCACATTTCAAATTTGATGGCTGCTACAGGTCTCAAAAAAGTTGGGACAGGGGCCTGTTTACCATGGTGTAGCATCCCTCATCTTTTTAACAACTATTTCGGAATTGGGGCTGTAATAATTACTGTACTAATTCTAAAGTCTGTGAATATGTCAGTGAATATATAAACTATGTATACAATGTACGATAAATGGAAATCATAGTTTATAGTTAACTATTACATTCTTCTGAACTAGATAACTCGGTCGCCACAGGGACCGAGTCGTGTATCTCCCTGATCCCCATGAGAGATCACTTGCAAATTTTTTCGCTGTAAAAATGTTACAACAACGTTACTGTTTTTACTCTTGCTATGACATTAATATGCATCCCTGTACATGTACTATATATGTGTAAATGTGGCTCAAAATGAGCAGAAAACACAAAATCTGCAAAAAAAAATTTTTTGACAAAATGGCTGCCGGCGGCCATATTGGATGTCCAAAATTGCCGAGAATTGATCTTGAGCATTGCCAAATAAACATCTCTGACTATGCAAATTTAGAGAAAAATCCTATAAACTTTGAAGCCTCCAGAGCCTGGAACAGAAAATCTCTGCGGTGGCGGCGGCCCCAGAACTAAACCATAGTATCTCCTGACTATCGTCGTTGGGGAGACACAATAAATAAAAGCGACATAAGTACTCTAATCAACATATCCTAGGCCTCTTTAACCCCTTTGTGCAGGATACTTATATCGCCAATTTTTCCTGTTGTGCATGAGCCTATTTAGGCGTTATTACTCAGTATTTGTGCCACATAGACTCTGGAAAATTATTCCAGTGAAGCGATACGTTTGGCAATTTAATGATAGAATTATTTAGCAATAAAATTTTGGAATTTACGGACGCCGGTATCTTAATCTGCACAGAGGGGTAATATAATGTGTTTTGAGGATGCTTTTGAACTCGCTAAAATTGTCTTCATTCCTGATATGTTCTGGTAAATTGTTCCAAATCTTTGGAGCAGCAGCAGTAAATGATCTATCCTCGAGAGTACACTTGAACTTGGCTGACTAATCTTGCAAAAAGATGCCACTACTAAAGCGCACTGAACGTGAACACTGCTTAAAAATTTAAAGTTCTCTTAATATTCAGGAGCTAAATTTTGAACAGCCTTGAAGGTGATCGCAGTAATCTTCTAAGAAATTCGGAAAACCACCAGCAGCCAGTGTAATGCATACAATTCTGGTGTTATATGACAACGTCTTGGTGTATAGGTTATAAATCATGCTCCAGAGTTCTGGATATGTTGTAATTTAGAGAGATTTACCGCTGGTACCCCATATAAAAGGCTATTTTAGTAGTCGATACATGCCATGATCACGATTGCACAAGCAGTTTAGTGGAATCACTCCTTGAGAACTTCCTAATTTGTCTAATGTTGTGAAGATGATAGAAAGATGAAAGAATGGAATATCTTGTTAATTTGCGTGATCATCTTAAGATTTGAGTCAATCTACAAGCCAAGATTGCAGACTGCAGAGCTCACTATTGGAACCGATGCTTGACTAATGTTGAGGTGTTTATTATTCACCTTATCACATTATTCCCAGGTACAGTGCTGTGAAAAAAGTATTTGCCCCCTTCCTGATTGCTTATTTTTTTTGCATATTTGTCACACTTAAATGTTTCAGATGATCAAACAAATTTTTATATTAGACAAAGATAACCAGAGTAAATACAAAATGCAGTTCTTAACTAATGATTCCATTTATTAAGGGAAAAAAGCTATCCAAACCTACCTGCCCCAATGTGAAAAAGTAATTGCCACTCCTTTTTAAATCATGAATGAACTGTGACTAACCACATTTTTTGAGTTCAATTTCACCAGCCACACCCAGGCCTGATTACTGCCAGACCTGTTGAATCGAGAAATCACTTAAATAGAACCTGTCTGACAAAGTGAAGTAGGCTTAAAGATCTCTAAAAGCAACACATAATGCCGTGATATAAAGAAATTCAAGAACAGATGAGAAACAAAGTCATTGACATCTGTCAGTCTGGAAAGGGTTACAAAGCCATTTCTAAGGCTTTGGGACTCCAGTGAACCATGGTGAGAACCATTATCCACAAATGGAGAAAACTTGGAGCAGTGGTAAACCTTCACAGGAGTGGCCGGTTTACCAAAATTACTCCAAAAGCACATCGACGACTCATCCAGGAGCTCACAAAAGAACCCAGAACAACATCTAAAGAGCTGCAGGCCGCAATTGCCTCAGTCAAAGTTAGTGTTCATGATTCAATGATTAGAAAGAGACTGGGCAAAAATGGCATCCATGGGAGCGTTCCAAGGCGAAAACCACTGCTGACCAAAAGGAACACAAAGGCTCGTCTCACATTTGCCAAAAAACATCTTGATGATCCCTAAGACTTTTGGGAAAATATTTTGTGGACTGACGAGACAAAAGTTGAACTTTTTGGAAGGTGTGCGTCCTATTACAACTGGCGTGAAACTAACACAGTATTTCATAAAAAGAACATCATACCAAAAGTCAAACATGATGGAGGTAGTGTGATGGTCTGGGGCTGCTTTGCTACTTTAGGACCTGGACAACTTGCCATAATTGATGGAACCATGAATTCTGCTCTCTACCAGAAAATCCTGAAGGAGAATATCTGACCATCAGTTTGTGACCTCAAGCTCAAGCGCATTTGGGTTATGCAGCAGGACAATGATCCGAAACACACCAGCAAGTCCACCTTTGAATGGCTTAAAAAAACAAAATGAAGGTTTTGGAATGGCCTAATCAAAGTCTGGACTTATATCCAATTGAGATGCCACGGCATGACCTTAAACAGGCCGTTCATGCCCAAAAACCCTCCAATGTGGCCGAATAAAAACAATTCTGCAAAGAAGAGTGGGCCAAAATTCCTCCACAGTGATGTGCAAGACTCGTTGCCAGTTATCGCAAACACTTGATTGCAGTTGTTGTTGCTGAGGGTGGCACAACCAGTGATTAGGTTTAGGGGGGCAATTACTTTTTCACATAGGGCCAGAAGGTTTGGATAGCTTTTTCCCTCAATAAATGAAATCATGATTTAAAAACTGCATTTATTATTTACTTAGGTTATCTCTGTCTAATATTAAAATTTGTTTGATGATCTGAAACATTTAAGTGTGACAAATATGCAAAAAAAAAGAAGAAATTAGGAAGGGGGCAAATACTTTTTCACAGCACGGCACCAGTTAAGTTTTGGCATCATTAAGCTTCAACTGATCAACCGCCATCCAAGTCCTGATGCTTTCAATGCAGTTTTGCACAGCAATCACAGCGTTCATCTGACTAGTGGCATCTGAGTCATCTGAGTCCGGCATAAAAGACAAATAAAGCTTTATGTCATCTGCGTACGCATGTACGTCAGGAAGGTGAGCCTTAATTACCTCAAACGACTTGCTGGCATATATTGTAAACAATAAAGGTCCTAGACACGAACCTTGAGGGATACCATGAGATAGATTGAATTTCTTGAAATGGTAACCTTCAATAAAGATGCGCTGAGATCTATCAGTTAAATATGATGTGAATCAGCGTAGTACAGTCTCAGTTATTCCAAAGCTAGTTTCAAGTCGTTTAAGTAGCACCAAGGGGTCAACAGTATTCGAATGCTGCACAGAAGTCAAGGAGTACTAACAGTATTACCCTTTGGCAATCCATATTCAGCATAATGTCTTTATGCACCGTTAGCAAAGCTGTCTCAGTAATGTGACCAGCATGATCAGCACGATAGCACGATATAGCCAACAAAGTTGAATTTGCTTGCCAGTTAGTTTTGCGGACATGAATTAATGGCATTAACACCACGATGATTGGGTCCCACACTATAAGTCAGCTAATAGCTACAGTGTTCCTGCGACACATTCTCACTGTTCAAAACAACCGGCAAGCACACATGATCTAACCTATTCTCAACATGGATAAGTATGCAGGTACACATATAAAATACAAGACCAAGACATTCCGAAACCCGAAACAACATCATCATTACTGCTTAACTGAACGCAACCAATTTGATTTTGGATTCTCATTTGTGCTGAAAACAACAATGTCGAAGACTTACCTTGACAATATCTCGCCAATATAGCCTTTCAAGTGTACGTTGCTCCGAAGGAGTCAATGGTTTAAGTTTATCGGAGAAGACTGATCACGCTCAGACTACATAGTCAGTCATTCTGTATCCAACCTCTACTTTTTTCGGCTTTTTATTCTGGCAGCATGATTTTAAAAGGGGCGCCAATATAGTTTGGGGGGTTTTATTGGCAAAGACATATTTAAACGGATAGTTCACTTTTTTTGAAGTGGGGTTGTATGAGCTACAAATAGCCTCTATATACATAATATGCAGTAGAAAGCTCCCTGCTCTCCCCCAGTTAACTGCACCAGCGCATAGTGCTGGACGGAGATTTACGCGATTCACTGTTGTAACTGTGTTTAAGCGGCCTAAAGGAGGTCATACCTGAATACACCACTTTAATTGTACACTATATTACAAAAATTAACAGCACTTCATCTGCTCCGAATATACACAGTCGCTCTTGAACTAACCAACCGACGTATTCCATCGGAGTAAACTGCGCGCAGTAGCGATCAGCTGTTTGGGTCAGACTCTGAGTGGTTTTTGGCAGAGACAGCATTTCAATGACATAGAATTACGTCTCAAATTTAAAAAAAAAAATCCCTATAATAACCAACGCAGCAGATACACAGTTTGTGGCTGCGTAGACCCTATGCGATAAATTTGTGCCGCAATGTTACATTAGACTTTTTCATAGGTGTTTCACTCTTTTACCTAATGCATGGGTACAGCAGTGCTCTTCAACGTGCACCGTTGAGATTTCCCTGAATGTAGCCTCACAAAATCCTCTTTGGAAAAATGAATACTGCAAACACAGAGCTCTTTTAGGGATTCGGATGGCATATCAATATCCATGTTGAGCGCAGCTAGTCACAGCTGCCGAAGTCCATCCCGTAGAGGAATGCGGTGGAAGCTGAAAGTACACCAGGATACAGCTTTGCTTTCACATCCAGGAAAGCAACACACACGGACCATTTTTCAAAACATTTGCACAAGTTTTACGACCGTCTGACCTCGCAACCGCAGTAAAGCCGCTGACACACTGGACGCAAAACAAATTTTTCGCAAGACAGATTACATTCAAAGTCAATGCGAAGACGCGAATACATGCATTTTGCGTGAATTCGCGTCTTCGCATTGACTTTGAATGTAATCCGCTGTGTGAAAAATTTGTTTCGCATCCAGTGTGCAAGCAGCTTTACTGTGACCCAGACAGCTGATCGCTACAGCGTGTAGTTAACTGACTATGTCAGTTGGTTAGTTGAAGAGCAACTGTTTTTTTTTCTGAGCAGGTAAAGCGCTGTAATTTTTTTCATATAGCGTACAATTGAAATGGTGTATTATTTTCAGGTAGGACCTCTTTTAGACTGCAAAAATTTGCTGTTTCCCTGGGCCCGTTCACAACAGTGTATCGCCTAAATTTCCACCCAGCACTATGCGCTGGTGCGGCTACCTGGAGGAGATCAGAGAGCTTTCTACTGCATCTAATGTAAGTAGTGGCAATTTGTAGCTCATCCAACCCCACTTCAAAAAAAGTGAACTATCCCTTTTCTATCGCAAATGCATACCCAAGCAACCTGATGTGTCATCCGTGACATGGCTGCCACCGTTTTTTTGCTACTGCCAAGTATAGCGACACTAGAAATTAAACTCTAAATTCTCTTGAATGGATGTACGCTTGACGTTTTTGCATGGCCAAATATTTCTCTGGGTGCCCTAACATCAAGGTAAGCCGAAAAAGTACTGATTTCATTCGATATTGGGGGAGGTTGAATACCGAAGTGTTTCCTTGTCAGGGTCTACAAAATCGGGCCATTCGGCCACAAAATGTACGCTGCACAGCCTATAATGTTCCTGAGGAACTAAAGTCCTCCTGTTTATAGCCAGAATCCATGCTTTTTGCTGCCTTTTACCATGGGGAAAGCAAAAGAACTTAATATTCCCCGCTATTTCAATGTGATTTGTGTATTTTCTGCCATACGTAGTCTGCAAAGAGCATCCGCGCGACCCAAATCGCACTTAAGCCGAACTGGTCTATTTTATTCCTGTGGCATTTTAACCAAGAGGAAGAACATGTCAGCCTGTGATTTTGCATAGTGTTTCATCCTTATCAATTTCGAGTTTTTGGTGAGTATAGCTACAATATGATGATTTTTATGGTTTTGCTTTTTCAAATTGTCATCAAATATGATCAGACAACTGTCGCAAAACCCATCATTTACGGGGCCCATTTTTGCCAATGGAGCTCCTTTTTTTCACAGGTTTGACACAATGGCAGCGTAGAGACACTGCATCCTACACAATCGACACTTTGGTCTCTGTGGGACATATGGTCAATGCCCCAAAGAATCTATGACTGAAATGCGGAATCTAATTCACCCAGTCCATCCCCAGGAATTGGCTTTAAAGATAAACTTGCAGAAAGTAACAGAGGCTCAGCTGGTCCTTAAAAGAGCAGGACTTTTTTTTTTTAAATAAAAAAATTTGGCATCTCCAATCCCACCTGAATTTGGAATTCCCAATCTGAGACCTATGTAAAAGGCTTGCTCGTATGCAACCCCCTATTGCCAGCTCAATAGAGAGACAGTTTGCGGCTCTCCTCCGAAACATGCGCCTTTCGGCTCCTGCATCTTTACACTCATTAGTCGAAACCATCGCAAGTTTGGAACAAGGGCGGAGGATACCCAAACATGAGCAAGCTTAGAATCTCACTGACGAGCACCTGGCAGACCAAAAGCAGTACCGCTGTAGCTGAAAAACCAGGCTCTGACCCAGAAGATAACATCCCTTTGGCCCTCCTTTATGCTCCACAACAAGCTGACCATGATTTTGATGATTCCAATGACTCCTCCTACCATTTTGAATCAAGTGTGTCCCTAAATGATGTGCCTATTTTAAATGCTGACCTGTCACCAGTAAAATCCAAGGGTAGTCTGCTGCTTGAACAGATGGGAAAGCTTCGACAGAAAACTCTCATTCAGAAATACAAGAAGTATGTATCAGAGTTCAAGGATTTTGTGGTCAATTGTCTTGCACCTGGTCAAGGTGAGACCCTCAAACGCATGGCAGAGGATTCTTCTTCATGTGATGATGATGATGATCTGGACCAAAGTCTTCAAGCTTTAATTGCTGCTTATAAAACAGCCTCAAATCCACATCTAAAGGCCATCATCCTTGCTTCAGTATTCTATGCAGAAGGTCATACTTTTTCAGTGCAAAAATTGCAACAGATATTTAAATGCACAAGGTACATGGTTGATAAAGCCATGGAAGAAAACAAATTTAATTGATGAAAATAGTTTTAAAACTTGTATTCTGCATTTAGTTGTATTGGCAGTGTATTACCTTTGTATTTTGTGAACATTTGCATACACATACTGTGGTGAAACATAATGGTCTAAAAGGGGTTAAAATGGCATTCTCCATAGGTGGCCCATACATTTTTTAAGTTGATATTAAAAGTTAAAGGGGCAATATGTAAGAAGTGTATGTTGATTAATCATGAAATGGCTCTGATATATCACCAGACATTAAGGAATGATGTTAATTTCAAATTGTTATATCACTGACAACAGTAGTCCAGCCAGAATATTCTCATTACAAAAGCGAAGTTGCAGCCCACAACTATTGTTGATGTTTTCATTTTGTGTTTTGGCCTGTTGCGCCGCCCTCCACCTATCTCCCAATCACGAAGTCAGTAGTATTTTGGCATCCAGGTTGCCAGTTACCACTGAGCTGCAGCTACCAGCGTTTCGGAGCACAAATGTCTGACGTTACTAAACCTAAAAAGCCTCGTTATGATTCCGAAATATGTCGTGACAAAGTCAGAAACAAATCAAGGATCTGTATAGGACATGCCTTTGAAAGATGGAGACGGCTGAAAGCAGAGAAGAATTTGAAGACCGACACCGAAGTTGCTAATTTTCTCCTGGGCAGGTAAGATTCAGCTAAGTTTGGCTAACTTACTTCTATTTAATGTAGGCACGGACATTTCAAATATTCTCTACAGTCGAATAACGTTATGTATGTTCGTTCATGGTATGTTAGTGCGTATGCAGGTGGGTCATCAAATTGACTAGGTAACAAATTGTTTGAGAAATAAAAACCGTGGCTCTTCATTGCTAACATTAGCAATGCATTATTAATCCATTTCTCTGGCTTTATGCTGAGATGCTGTGGAAACCGTTCCAACATTAGCACAGCCATTATGGCAATATGAAATGTCCTTGAGACAGTACATCGGTCAAATGAGTCCTCATTCATTCTTTACGCATATTATAGTATGGACTTTAATGGGCTATCCACACAGAAGAGTGGCGAGCAAGTTGACCCATATGACCATTGCTAAAGTTAGTTAGTCATTAGTCTCGATCTTTTCTGAACTGAACTGAACTGAACTGAACACAACCCTGTCAGAGAAAATCATTGGTGATATTGAAACGTAGCCATGGTAGCTCCGTGTAGTAGACGTTCTTGCTGGATCCGGCAACCTAGCTGGCAACCTCTCTTCTGGGGGAGAGGGAGAGGGGATACTGCGCTCTGCACTATTTTGAATGTGATTGCACTACCAGTTTTGGCCACAAACTTACATATTGCTCCTTTAAATCATCAGAGCTGCATCCTGCACTTAAATTTTATGGGGGTGGTGATTCTTCTGGAAATGGGCGTGGTCCGAATGTGGGCTTGGTCACTATCATCCATAGTTTTTGACCCTTTTTCTCCTTGCAGAATAGGTGGCCCAAAATACTCACCCATTATTATGGTTCAGGGACACTTCCTTAATGAAAAATAGTCTTAAATTCCATGGGCATTCTATTCTGTCTTGATCTGGGCCAAATATTTTGGTTGCAAAATTCACATATTTTGTAATCCAGGTGGAAACATGTACTGCTTCAAGATCGGACCTTGGCCATGGATGAACTTTTATGTACCTTAGGTAAAACTTTTATGTACCTTAGGTAAAATGTAAAAGATGGGCTTAAGAGGTGAATGATTAGTAAGATAGTTCAATTCATTTTCTGTGACAATGCCATCAGAATAGGCACCTCTTAAGAAATTTAAGCATTTAGGACCCTATCTTACGCCAGAGTCCTTAAACCCGCTATTTGGGAATTTAGCATTGCGTAAGAGGCGTTCCCCTGCAAAAGTTGCTATCTTGCACACCTGCCTTTATCCCTAAACACCTGTGCTACCCGTTATATTATGCATAGGCGTGGTTTGGGCGTTACACCAGTTAAACGAATCAGTGTGCCAGGTGCCATTGCCTTTAACAGCAGGCTGCGCTATCCCAAATCCTCAAACCGAAACCTGTGATGGAGAGAGGAAGGTAACACGTTTCTCCGAAGACGAAGTTAAATTGCTCGTGCATGAGGTCAAATCCAGACAGGGGAGGATCAAAATCCCATTTTAGAAAATACCCACAGCCAAATAAATGCCTACATTGACTGCAATCATTTACACTTTTTTCTTTATAAAGCGACTTTGAGTATTTAATAAAAAGCTATATGAATTACATGTATTATTACATTATTAGTGGCCAACTGATTGCACAAATTACTTACCAGGCAGGCTGCAGATGACATGACTAGCGGTGTCGCAGCTCCGCTGCCAGCTGGTCCCTCATTGTCCCTGCTACTGCTGGCACTATATCAGCATTTAGAGTCAGCACCTGCACTTCAGCCTGCTGCCTTCTATAGTCCGGTAATAATCTATTCCTCAAACTCCAGCATCATTCCATGGCATAGGGCAATGTTGTGCAGCACACAACATGCCACAAAGAAAGATGCTACTTTCTGAAGACCATACTGTAAGACCCCACCTGACCTGTCCAAGCAGCTGAACCGCATTTTGAGCACACCAAATGTTCGCTCAATGATAACTCGTGTGCGTGAGTGTTTTCTATTGAAAGCAAACTCACACACGCTTGTTGACGTAATGTATGGCACCATGCACCACGTCTTTAATGGATAGCCATTGTCACCCAACAGCCACCCATCCAGAGGGGGGTCCCTCTGGAAGACTGCAGGAATGACCGACTGTTCCATTATAAAAGTGTCGTGGTTACCTCCAGGATGATTTGGTGAAGCAATTACCTCCATTGAATGGTACATCATCATGATTTTGTACATACATCAATTAGGCTATACATTCAAGATGTAACCCCATGCAACCCCATGCATCGCAAATCACCTGGACGTTGATGGAATGGGTTCCCTTACGATTCACATAGGCGCCACTGTTCAGAGCCGGAGCCCGAATCAGAACGTGTGCAGTCCACGGCACCCAGAACCCTAGGGAACCCATATCTTGCCAAAAAATCCCGCTTTACCCTGCGTTGTCTCTCGGGTGTCTCAGAGATGCCAGTGATGTACCTACTGGCATGTCGGACTATGCTGGCAGTGACTGCAGTTATAGCCGAGCTTACGGCAGATTGGGTCATGCCTCCAATTGAGCTGAGTGGGTGTTGGAATGACCCACTAGCATAGAAAAATAGTGCCACAGTAACCCTAACAGCAACGGGCAAGGCATACGGACAGCTGGCAGCGTTGTAGACATCATCTGCAACCAGGTGACATAATTCCGTCACTGCCTGACGGAAGAGGCGCAGTTTTGTCACGCATTCTCGTTCTGTGGGAAATAATACTTGTATTGTATTATTATAATTTTAGAATATTATATATAGGCCTAATATATATCATTAATATATATTATATATAATAAGTATATATTATTATAAAAGCGGAAAAAAATGATTGATACAAAATACAAACAATATAGACTTACCTGAAAGGCCCAGGTAGCTGGTGCGCTGGCGGTACACGCGTTCTGGGCGTCTTCTGTTATTTAACTGACGATCAAGGCGATTTAGTACTATCTCTGCCATTTTCTCAGGGGTTCAACTGTGGCTAAAGCAAGGTGGCCTTTTATGGGCGAATTAATTAGGGAGCTGGAGCCGCATGTGCACGTCCACATGTGTCCAAGTGGATGCGCATTGAAGCCACCTGGGCGCGCTCTTGTAAAAGCCCAAATGGGTAGCGGGTGGTTTGAGGACCCGCTATACGCTTTCCTTAACGTGTGTGGTCAAGATAGCAATTGCAGGGAAAGCGCATAAACACGCCCACGAGCACACCTCCAGGCGCAAATAAAGGATTCGGCATAATGTATAGCGGGTAGTGTGGCTGCAAGATACCGTTTAGGGATAGTGGAAGCTGCTAAATGCGTAATTCACGGGTAGCAGGTAGTGGCAACGGGTAGGGCAGTGTGAAAGATAGAGCCCTTAAATTTATAGTTGGTAATGTTGGAGAGCTAGCAATATTTGAAAGTGGCACCTCCTCTAAGCTCCACCCCTCCTCCCCCTCCTGTCAGTGCTCCGTCCAAAGCCACACCCCCACAAACTTGAATGTTCATCTGACAGTAGGACTCAGCAGGGCAGAGGAGAGCCGACTCAGCCATTTCAGCACATTTTGGACATCAACCAAACTACCTCATGTCTCATTCACCTGTAAGTAAACTATATCATTATTGTAGCTTTCAAGCTAGCATGTTATGTTTAGCAATACTAACCATACACGTTTTGTGTTGTATGAACTCTCAAATGTATGTCACTTTGGATAAAAGCATCTGTTAAATTACGTTGTAACAGTGTAACGTTTTTTTTTCTGTTACCATCACTGACAAACGTGAATTTTGTGTTTTTATATATCTTCGTTATTTTGCCTGTTAGAGCTTCCATGACAAGAGCATTGGCTCTGATCCTATCTACAGTCCGGAGCCGAGCATGTCTTCAGGTCAAAGGGGACAGGCCCGAGGTCGTGCTCGAGCAAGAGGAGGCCGTGCGAGAGGGGGTGCACCAAGTAGAAGCCGAGGAACTCAAGGTAGAGGACGGGGAGCAAGTTGGACTGCGACCGGAGAACAACTTCGACATAAGGACATGCTGCGAGTGGAGAATCTGCAAGCTCAAAGAATTGCAGATGAGCAGGTAGCCTATCTAAAATAGCATTTTTATTTTTAGTTCATATTTTTCGGACCTCAACATCACCAATAACTAAAAATGATGACCTGGCATGTACTGTGGACACAAAATTCCTCTTAGAGGACTATAAAGCTCTGTCAAAATAGTCTGTCAAAATAGTCTAATATTCTTGATGAACTATTGTTTTACAAGCCAGAATTCATACACTGAGCTTGGAAGAATCCCATCAGTTGCGGCAGATCTGCCTGACAAGGGATGCAAGACTGATGTTTGATCACCTCCACACGTCAACATCAGGAGATGTTCCTCCACCAGGCCCTCCAGCTCCGGGTCAACCCACTTGGTGTGTGTGCCGAAACTGCCGTGAGATGCCCACAGATGTAGAAAGAAAGTGCTGTGGGCAACAACCCGACTCCTGCATTTCCATGCTGCCTCACCTGGAAGTATACATTTTGCAGGAGGGGGTCTTCTGACTTGCCAGAAGGATCTGGAATGATGTCCGGGCTGTGGAGAATCTTCCAGACCCAGGGGAGAGAAATAAACAATTCCACCACGCAGCATACCGGCAATATGTTGTGTGGCAATATGGGGCACTGGAAGCTGGGCACAGAGTAGTAATTCCTAGTAGCTGTGTTTGGAAAATAAGAGACCGCTACCCAGATCCACATGGACAGTATACAGGTTTCATCCCTAGTAGGGTGTTAGCACAGTGCAATAAATAGCATTCACTCTTGAGCCCTGCAGTTTATACTGTGTACTGCTTTACATATTATTCCTGTAAAATTTGCACTGAGGTGTACAGTCGGTACAGTCCAAAGTTCTGTTTTTTATTGTTATTTATATTTTGTCACGTTTGAATAAAACTTAGAAAGTGATAAATGCCTTTCCTTTACTATTTCAGCATAAACAAGCTATTACATTTCTCAACTCCTTACATTCTGAATGAATAATGACAACAAATTTGGTATAACACTTTTTATTGTTTTATTAAAAAAGAATACAAAATAGACCTAACAGAAATACTTTTTTCACAAGTATCTGTACTTTTGCCACCTCTGAGTGTCATAAACAATCTGAATTTACACATAAGAAAAGGCGTGTCCAGGGATGGCTGACTTTTGCATGGCTTTGCATGAGGCGTCATTGTCAGCTGTGGCGATCTAGTGCTTTGGCAGTGATTTACCTTGAGGAAGAATATCACAATTATACATCTGACAATAATTACTGCATTTCAGAGACACACAATGAATGACAACACTTACAACTTTGTTTCCATTTCACACATTAACAAACATTTATGACAGTTTTCTAAGTGGTTTATCCTTGGCTTTGTTTGATAACTGTTATAGATCATAAGTTATGATATGGATTTTTTAAATTACCTTGTGCACATAAGTATGTTAGCACTTCATGATCAAGCTACAATATTGTAAGAAAACTCACCTAGCCCTCTGCTGAGTTGACTCTGCAAAAGCTCCTGCGTTGATGGGGCCGGGACACCTGACAGAGCCCCATGTTGATGGGGATCGTCAGGCCTCTTTCTTGCGGTCCGTGGCAAACCCCAAGTAATGGAAAACCTGCTCTGCAGAATCGCACTTTGGAGGGCCACAATTTAACTGTAGTCCTTTTCCACCTTTAGTGTGTAAAGGCTCCACTTCCTGGACTTTTTATTGTACACTTTGCTGAATCTGCCATAAGAGAAAAGATTATAAGCTTAGTGATACATTCATATTACCTTACAATGTACAGTATTTTGTTTTTCCACATGAAATTAAACATACTGAATAGAGCCACCAGCCCTTCTCTTGGCTGGTCTGTCAATGTGGTGGTTGCAGTCCAGGCCAGCCAGCATGACTCGAGCAGCGTACACGAGCGTCAAAAAGCAGAAGCGTTTGCTGGCATACATTAGAATGTGATTGTGGAAGGACTCCAACTCTGCAGTTGACCTGAGAGCACAGAGGAAAGATACAATTGCTTTATACTCTGGTAATACAAATGAAGACGTAGCAGGACAAATTCCGAAGAACAGTGAAATATTTGCATAGGGGAAAACAGTACGTTGAACATAGACCTATGCTGACATACCTAAAATGTAGATATTTTGTGTACGCTCTTTAGCCAGCGTGCATCAAGAACTACTTCTGTCAGTCTCTGGTGTGCCACAGAACCCTTCTGGATCCACTCCTTCTCTCTGTCCTCCACGAAAGGACCATGCTGACAGGCTACAAGGGCCCACGCATGTTCTCCTGTCACATGGTGAAGTAGTCCAGCCCACCTGTCCTATGGAAAAAAAAAATTACACATGTTGTGAATAATTTGGTCAATAAGAATAGAAGCCAATTTTGCCCAATAACTATTCAGTAATAGAGTCTGTCCTAGATAGATGAATTTCAATAATACTTACAAACAAGTCTTCATATGTATCTGCAGTTTTGCAGCAATACCAGAAGTGGTTGCAGATATCTTTACTCCACATCTGAAGGATGGTGCACCCCCTTTGCTGTCCTGCCTTGACATTGTAGCACAAATACATTTTTGGGATGTCAAATAGGTTAATGAGAAGAGAACTGATGTGGATGATTTTTTTTTTTTTTTTTAATTTGGCATCTCCAATCCCACCCGAATCAGGAATGCCCAATCGGTGAACTATGCACAAGGCACAAGGCTTGCTCATATGCGACCCCTTGCTGCCAATTCAGGAGAGTGTAGACAGTTCGCGGCTCTCCTCCAAAGCACGCGCCCGTCAACCACCGCTTCTTACACACTCATTGGTTGAATCTTCGCAAGTTCAGAAAGAGGGCGGAGGATACCCAGACATGAACAGGCTTAGAATCTTCCTGACGAGTGCCCATCTGGCCAACAGGAGGCGCTTGAGCAACGAACAAGGCAACTATTATTTTCCCTCCCCGGCAGTCCCTTCCCAATTTGCAACCCTGTAGCGCAATAGCCAATTGTGCACTACTCTGAAAAAGCTGCCGACCACGGCTGGTTGGTATAAGGCAGGGATCAAACCCGCGACGTGATAGTCACTTCTACTTCGTGACGCGATGCTTTACCAAGTGAGCTATCCGGCAGCCCAGATATACATGATTTTTTAAAAATCCAGCTGTATCTATCCACAGAGAAATCATGAACTTACTGCATGAATTCTTTTTCCCAAACTTTTGGACCCATGCCACAAGTCCAGGGTGTGTCAGACGCCACAATCTTTATATTTCCCTTTGTTGTCTGTAGGACAAAAAAGTCATAGAGGATATATGCTAAGTCATAATCCAAATCATTGTCCATTCATAATAACGTAAGTGATGATTGTGGCATGGGACTCTATGCACAGAGTTGGATTGCTGGAACAATCTCCTACAGCAAAATACAATAATAAACTTACCGAAGAGGGCTGATATCTGTGAATGAGCATCTGTGCAGAATTCCTCAATGTTGAGTTCTTCACGTAGTGTCTCAAATGCTTGCATGAAGCCCTCCTTCTCCACGATGACAGATTTCCGCATGGTCTAACGCTTGTCGATGTTGACCATGCAGATTATCTGTTTGGATTCATTGTCCATGGCAGTATACATACAACACTGCGCACAGAATCCAGGACTGTCCATGCGAGCATCTCCTTTGAAAGTAAATTTGAACAAAAATAGAGAAAATGTTATAAGATCATTGTCCCAAATTTGTCATTTTATGCTGATCCAACTGCATGAAAAACCACAGTGCAATATGTCTGTCCAGCACTTCATATCTTACAAATAAAATCCTCACATAAAATGTTATATACTTTATTCTACTCTTTTATGTCCACACTCAACATTTTTTTTACTTTTTAGTTTTTGGTCTTAGTATTTTTCATCTGTTAAGAAGTTTTTGGTTTTAGTCCATTCTAGCATATATTCATCTGCCTTCTGAGTTACATGTTTCATGTTTAGAGAATGAAATACATTTTATTCCTCTTATTCTGGTGGTGTCTTTAAAAGATTCTCACTCTTTCTTTTCCATTTAAGTTTGGTAATTCCTCTTCCTTCTCTCTTGCTGTTCTGATTGGACTATCCACACTTAGAGCAGTTCAGTTAGGCAGGGGTGATTAGTTAGTTCAAAGTTAGGATCCCACCTACTTCCTCTCTCTCTCCTATCACCGTCCTTGCTTTTCTAGATCCGCCTCTCCTCTCACCTGTTCTGAGTTTAGCTGGGCCTCCATTAATTTGTTTGTGTATAAAAGACCCACTTTCCTGAAGCTCGCTTTGGTCAAGTCTCGTTTTCTGCATCTTTTTCTCTCGCAAGTTTGTATTTCGTGATTTCTCCCGTGAGTTTTGTTTACGTTGTTGTTTGCGTTGTGTGATTGAGATAGTGATTGTGAGTACCACGTTTACCCTTTATTCCCATTGTACCAACTTTGTTAGAGATTTCCTTTGTGGTACCCTTATCCTCTCCAACTCCCCTTTTCCTTCCCCATCCAATCCCTTTAGTATTTCCCTGTGTTACTGTCTTTGTGCGGACTGACATCCTGGTTTATAGATCTTTCTGCTTGTCCCTTGATTTACGATTCTGCCTTGCCTAAACCATTCCTGTTGCCTGGCTTTGATTTCTGTTCTGTTTGACCATGAGCTCACCTAATAAACGCCCTGCCATTGCTGAACTGCATTTGGAGTCTCAAGCCATTCCTTTCATCATCTGCCTTGCCAATACCATCTCTTGGGAATAAATACATTTAGATTATATGGTGCTTAATATGAAGAATGCATGTGTGTGTGTGTGTGTGTGTGTGTGTGTGTGTGTATGCGTGAGCGTGCGTGTGTGCGCACGCATGCATGCATGTGTGTCTCTAACTCACCCAGGGCTACAACAGGCCCTTTTGACTTGAGTTGGGTAATGACTGTGGCTCTTTTCTCACCCCAGAACTCCTTTATAGTGTCTACACAGTAGGAGTCCTGGATCCTGAAGAATGTTGACCTCTCTACCATCCCCACCTTCATAAACTTGAACAGTAGTGAGATCTTGGCGTAGTTGTTGCCCGACAGCAGGATATTACTGGAAAGCATGAAGTCTCCAACTAGCATCCCATATTTCAACATGGGCTGGGATGACTAATACACATTCACAATGACTAGTACACATTCTTTTAACATCCTCCGCCCTACAGCACTTATGCTACAAGCTTTTCCATTTGTGTATGTTAAAGTTGATCCAGAAAATAGGGTTGGTGTTACAGGGTAAAGAAAAAAACAGTCCCAAAATATGTAATAATCTTTTTTGCTAAATGAAGACTCACTCATTCAATGACAGCAGCTGTTCCCCTGGACCTGATATTGATTTTGAATGGTCCAGGTGCCCGGCACTCTACCTTCCTGTTTGGGTCCTTGGCAGAACACACGCTGACAGGGAGAAGGAGATACTCGGCAAGCTGCTTCAGGCTGTCATGATGTGCAATGGATGCAGGATGGCCAATTATGTCATCCTCAATCATGACTTTTGCTGCTTCTGTAGAGTGTTGGCGTGTCTGCCATGGTTTGATCCGAGGCGTTGTCTGCAGTGTCCTCCATGCTGATTTCTTGAAGTGATTCCAAGCAAATTGGAGTCTTCAGAGCACCACCAGTCCTGTTGTAATAAGAACAGCTATGAAAAATGAAAAACAAAACACAATAACTTGACTGTAAGTGGAGCCAGAGGGTATTGAACCTACCTAACACAAATACGAGGCCTAAAATCTGCATTGTCACTGTCATCATCATCTGAGTCCACTTCCCTGGTTACATCTTCTTCTAATGATGACACAGACTGTGTGTCCATATCAGGATTCCAGGTGTCATCTTCATCTTCCCAGTCAATGCTATAGAAAAAAAGAAATTCAGAGAAAATAATATAATACTTCACACAATGAATAAAATTTTCCACAATCAGAAAAGTAAAAACATCTCTGCACTCCACACAGCAACTTACATGGAGTTTTGAATGTCATTAAATTCATCTGCATCAACATCAACGTTTAGGTATAGTGACGACATGCTAAAAAGACAGAAAAACACACAAAAATGAGGGAATATTACATCACCACGGGTCACTGAAATAATGCACAATAATTGCATTATTGTTTTATTGTATTGTTTTTTAAAACATCAACCTGCTGAGGGACAACAGATGTAAATTAGCCTTTGGCTATAATCTGACATATTTACATACCTATGTTCATCAATATGTACTGTCCCTACTTCTTAAATAAATAAATAAAGACCATGAATTTACTCTAAAATTTATTTGGGAAATAATTGGACAAAATCATATTACTACCATAACATACCTTGCATCCAATTGCTGGAGAGCTGTCTCCTCTGGGCAGCTAATGTTTAACTCCTGAACCCCAGCTACAGAGAAGTCATCATCTTTGTGAAGTAGAGCTGATTGTCAGCATTAACAATAAATTTTTCTTCATTCATCAAGGATGCAACACAGGACTGCTGATATGTAGAAATAGAAGTCTTGGGTTTGGCAGTTGATGAGAAGATGTTTTGACGGACCGAAAAAGCCTGAAGATTGATAAAAACTGTTGAGAAGATCCTCAGTTTGCCCCTATCCTCTCTGGATAGCATCTACCAGAGGAGAGTCCATAGACAAGCCTGTAACACAATCAATTACTCCACCAACACCCCAAGTTAGAGGTACAACTTATTGTAACTGTGTTTTCTTTTAGTGTTGGTGGTTGGTGGAGTCTTTCATGATGTTGCTGACTCTGTGTGAAGTGCTGGACCTCCTAAGGTGAAGGACAGATTTAATCCTCAGGCCATCAGACTTCTCCAAAGATCTAATCAACTTTCCTTGCCCCCACCACACCAGCCAGTAGGCTTCACTTTTCCCCAGATATACAAGTACATACACACACTGCTCACCCACTGTGTGCATATAGTTTTGGCACAGATATCACTGATAACACATATTGTATGTGCAATAATATTTTTTTCTGAAGTATCTGTCAAGGAGCACCTTGATGCACATAAAACAAACAAGCTAGATATGAAAGATAGATGTTTAAGCATGGATATATCCCACTAAAGACAACGGTGGTCAAAGCCATGTTCGTAGCAACAGCAAGTTAAACTCACCGGTCGGACCGAGACTCAGAAATAATAGTTGAAACAGGTGGGGGAGGGGGTCTCATCAATCTGTGTTTCAACGGCGTGGAAGTTGATGGATCCCTATCATGGCTACAAAAACATAAATATGCGACATCATTACAGTTGTAAAACGTTCCGTTCAAAGCCAATATATCAAGTCATTTTATCACAATTATAATGCAGACACTGGCGACTATGGCTGTGCAATATGATCAAAATGTCATATCCTATAACCTCTTCAATACAAGTGCACCCTAATAAGGGGCCAGCATGAGATGCGTCGAGTAAAAATGCTCAATGCTCCGTGCAGGAAGCACAGATCCTATAAGTTTGATAAGCAGTATGTACTGACAACCGGCTTACACCGACAGAGAAGCTAATGTTAGCATTGGGCTAATACGGGCTACAAAAGTAGTGAAGTTGGCAAACGTTACATATTTCATGAAAAAACAAATCCCCCCGAAGCAAAACAAATAATTACCTGTCCAACAGAAAGACAGCAACCTCTGCATCACTTTTCAGGCCCTTCAGATGCCTCAGTTGTCTCCACTGCTCAAAGGCTGCACCGATGTTGACTCTGGTTTGTCCTCTAACTTTATCCAGAGCCTTTTTCGTCGCAGCCTATCTGTCTCTGGCTTTCTTTTCTTTGCCAGTTTAGCGGGGCGAGCCGTTACAAGTAACACTGGATGTGGTATTTTTGGCTGAATTTTCTGTGCCATTGTACCCTTATGAACTTATTCTCCTGCTAACTTGGTATTTCTGCTGAGGAGTGTGCTGAATATTTCCGGCAACAGTGAAACGTGATGAATGTGCACGCGGGGAGGAGGGAGGAACAGAGGGGGGCGTGGGCAGGACGAGACATGAAGGCATCTGATTGGTTCTTTCCACTCGGACCGAAAGGCAGGCATTGGTAGGAGTTTTTACAGTCCTGCAGCTGCCACAGAGGTCTGATTCTTTTTGTTCCTTTTTCTGAATACATAATGTATTGACTACTCTCAGGATGGAAGGACTATTTCACCCAATATAACAAAAAGTGTTTCTGAACAGGATTACCAACTATAGCTTTAAGCAGAGAAAGGGGCTTTAGATAAATTGTGTAAAGATAAGTCCTTAGTCTGTGAGCCATCAGATAAAGGTGGGGGCATAGTTCTAATGCTTAAACCTGAGTATAATCAAGTTGTTTTTCGCCTCCTTACAGGATGATACATATTACAAGCCTCTCTCTTTTGACCCTACTGCTAATTTTAAGGAGGAGATTAATCATTTCTTAAGTGTTGCCTATTCTCATGACATTATCACACCCAACATGGGTGTCTTCAACCCTCTACCCCCTTTCTCTTGGCCCATTTACACCTTGCCCCCCTACAGTTTGACCCCAGGGCCCCTCAACATCGGCCATCCCCTCACTGGGCCGCTCCACATTGGGCCCCCTCTGGCATGGCCTGCAGTGACCCCCTGAGTCTCCAGAATCCCCTCAGACTGGCAATTCATCTAACTTCATCCATCCTGCTGCCTGCACAGCATGGCAATGACAGCAGAAGTCCAGCTCCCTGAAGATGCGGAGTTCTCTGTAAAGGATGCTGAACATGACCGTGCATTCTGCAGGCCAAGAGGAATGACAAACTTTATGAAAAAAAATGTATTTGTCCTCCATATCCCCGCCCCCTTCCTTTCTACCTTCACTTTTTCTTCCACTAATATATACAAATTGATATTATTATTTCTACCATATGCACAGTCACAAGTAGGCAAATAACGTCCTCTCCCATCTAGGGATGGGAATCGTCAGTCGCCTCACGATTCGATTACGATTCAGAGGGTCACGATTCAATTATTCTACGATTCTCATTGCATCGCAATTTCAGATTTCAGAACATAGTTTGTATTGATGGGGAAAAATAAATAATCAGGTGAAATTAACCCCTTCAGACCAGAATTATGTTCCAGGGATGGGAGAAATACAGCTATGCATTTTCCCCATCCCAAATGCATCCAGAAATAAGACTCAATCAAAAACAAAAAAAAAAGTTATTGCAAATTGACGTTGTAGCTTTTTTTTTTTTTTTCCAAATGAAAGGGGCGGGAGCAAGCTACTTCCTAATTGGCTGTTGAACATCCAATCAGATGGACTAATGCCCTAATGTGGTCAAAAATGTCACAAAACATTTAAAAAAGGGGAGGGGGGGGGGGGGGGGGGGGGAAGTGGTATATATGGCAATGTGCACTGGGTCTGAAAGGGTTAAAACCCTTTTATTTATACAATTTTGTAAATCACTTCAAGTGACAGGAGGTGGTAGTTCCGAAAATAACATAACATAACATAACATAACATGAATGGCGAGAACAGGCCGTTCAGCCCAACTACGCTCGCCAGTTTCTTTATACTATTGTGAATATATCCCTTCAGATACTCAATGACTCAATGGTATCTAGCTTTAAGTCAAGCCTGCTCTTGAAAACCCCCAAGGTCTCTGCCTCAACAATATGGTCAGGCAAGCTATTCCACATCGAAATTATTCTTTGGGTGAAGAGATATTTCCGAATATCAAATTTACCTTTGGTCAACTTCCATTAGTGACCCCGAGTTCTACTAAAAAAACTTGGCTGAAGGAATCCAACATTATTCACTTTGTTAATCCCTTTAACATATTTAAAGACCTCAATCAGATCATCCCCTGAGTCTCCTTTTCCTAAGACTAAAAAGATAAAGGATCCTCAGCCTCTTCTCATAGCTTTCATGTTTTATACCTGGAATTAGCTTAGTGGCTCTTCTCTGAACTTTCTCTAGAGCCTCTACATCTTTCTTAAAGTATGGTCCCCAGAACTGTACACAATACTCCAGATGTGGTCTGACAAATGTGTTGTACAAAAGAAGCATCACCTCCTTAGATTTGTACTCAATACTTTTGGCAATAATGCTAAATTATGCGTAAGAAACATGTATCATACCATCTTAAAAAGTAATCCTGTACGAAAAATAAGTTTTATTGGTGATTTTGGTAAATAAAACGTGTTTTTTTATTCACTGCCGAGCGTTTTCCAAATCCATATTCAGTGAACCTCGATCTGGCACTATAACTAGCATGACTTGAGTGTTATGGAAAAACCTAGTAAGTAACAAAAAGCTGATTCCGAGAAAAAGACAGAAAACTGTATCCCTCTGGGGTTAAGCTCTTGTCTGACAATGAAACTGACATGGTAGTTATTTGTTAATTACATAAAAAGAGATATTTATGGAGGAATTTTTTTCTTTTTTATTAGTATCCCCGGCAACATGACTTAAGAAATTTTTCCATCTGAAAATATAAAATGTCAAATCTCAAAATGATGGACAAAAACCTAATGATTATGCAGCTGTAGTGGCATTTGACAGTTTTTCAGTGTTAACTCCACCATCTGCTTCCCTCTTCAAGCCATTTTTCAGTCGTTATTTGCACATGAATTGGTGAATTACGAATTCTGACCATGATTGTCCTGCACATCCAATGCTCTGCGTGGGGACTTACCTCACAGATCAGATAATATAGGTATGCTGCTTCAAAACTGGCTAATTCACTGACCAGGTTTTATCATTAAAAAATAGAAAATTTTATGTGGAAGAACCAAGGAAGGTCAACTTGCTTGATTTTTACTTCACAACTGATTAAATACCGATGATTTTTTCACTTTGCACAACTGATTAAATACCTAGATGACTTGCTCAGTTTTGGGACCCTGCATCTACATTAAACTGAGGAAAATAGGAAATCAATGATTATTTTTCATGTATCTTACTGTATATGATGAGGCAAAGCCTAATAAGTACAAAAATGGTCCTAACTTAGTTACGACCAAAATTAGACTTGCTAGCTTTTTCCAAAACACTCAAGCACTGTTTTGATGTTATATATATTAGTACAGCAAGATTATCAAACATTTTCTGTCACTCTCCCTATGTTTACCCTTCGTGAACTGAATTTTCTGCTACTGATGACACAATCACCAGGAACTAAGCTTCTAACTACAGTTTGAGAGCTGAAGTTGAAACTAAACAACTGAACGACAGTGGTTGCGAACGTTCGTTCGAACTATGGTTTTGGAAAACAACTGCGTTGCTTAACGATGGCTCATACTCCATAAGTTACCTCGATAGTTCGAACGATGGTTTTGGGAAACACTTGTGTCGCAATTGCATAGTTCAAGCTATGTAAGTTGCTACCATATTTAGCAAGTATGCTTTTGGACAATGCACCCCTGGACAGTTTACCGGTCCATCACAGGGTATAAACACTATTTACTGATACCTCTGGGCAATTTTAGTCTCCAATTAACCTGACGTACAGTACTGTGCAAAAGTCTTAGGCACATTTAAAGCAATTTCGCTGGGCAAATATGCTTACAAAAATAATGAAATTAAAAGTTTCTAATGACTGGGAAATGAATAATGTAAAGCTGTAAACTGTTAAAAACTACAGACCCCGATTCCAATGAAGTTGGGATGTTGTGTAAAACATGAATAAAAACTGAATGCAATGATTTGCAAATTTCATAAACTGACATTTTATTCACAATAGAACATAGACCACATATCAGATGTTGAAAGTGAGACCTTTTGCCATTTCATGAAAAATGTTAGCTCATTTTGAATTTGATGGCAGCAACACGTCTCAAAAAAGTTGGGACAGGGCCATGTTTACCATTGTGTAGCATCTCCTCTTCTTTTAACAACAGTCTGTAAATGTCTGGGAAGTGAGGAGACCCATTGCTGGAGTTTTGGAAGAGTGATATTGTCCCACTTTTGTCTGATGTAGAATTCTAGCTGCTCAACAGTCCTGGGTCTTCTAAGCCAGATTTTTCTTTTTATGATGCGCCAAATGTTTTCTGTTGGCGAATGGTCTGGACTGCAGGCTGACCATTTCAGCACCCGGACTCTTCTACAGCGAAGCCATGCTGTTGTGATGGATGCAGTATGTGGGTTAGCATTGTCTTGCTGAAACATGCAAGGCCTTCCCTGAAAGAGACTTTGTTGTAAAACTGCTATATACTTTTCAGCATTGATAATGCCTATTCAGATGTGTAAGCTGCCCATGCCATAGGCATTAATGCAACCCCATACCATCAGAGGTGCAAGCTTTTGAACTGAGCGCTAATAACAAGCTGGATGGTCCCTCTCCTCTTTAATCTACATGACACGGCGTCTGTCGTTTCCAAAAACAACTTCAAATTTTGATTAATATGACCACAGAACAGTTTTCCATTTTGCCTCAGTCCATTTTAAATGAGCTTTGGCCCAGAGAAGACGGCGGCATTTCTGGATCATGATCACATATGGCTTCTTCTTGCATGATAAAGCTTTAACTTGTATTTTTGGATTGCACGGCAACCTGTGTTCACGGACAATGATTTCTGGAAGTGTTCCTGAGCCCATGCAGTGTATTCCATTGCAGAATTATGCCTGTTTTTAATGCAGTGCCAGCTGAGGGCCCGAAAATCACGAGCATCCAATATTGACCTTTGGCCTTGTCCTTTGCGCACAGAGATTTTTCCAGATTCTCTGAATCTTTTGATGATATTATGTACTGTAGATTAAAAGTCTTCGCAATTTTACATTGAGGAACATTTTTCTGAAATTGTTCCACATTTTTAGACTCAGTTTTTCGCAGATTGGTGGGCCTCTGCCCATTTTTACTTCTGAGAGACTCTGTCCTCTAAAATCCTCTTTTACCCAGTCATGTAACTCACCTGTTGCCAATTATCCTAATTTGTTGCAAAATGCTCCTCCAGCTGTTTTTTATTAGTACCACTTAATTTTCCAGCCTTTTATTGCCCCCGTCCCAACTTTTTTGAGAAGTGTTGCAGCCATCAAATTCAAAATGAGCTAATATTTTTCATGAAATGGTAAAATGTCTCACTCACCTGATATGTTATCTATGTTCTATTGTGAATAAAATGTGGGTTTATGAGATTTGCAAATCATTGTATTCTGTTTTTATTCACGTTTTACACAACGTCCTAACTTCATTGGAATTGGGGTTTGTAAATCAAACCAATATTTGGTGTGTCTATGCTTCACCTAAAAATGTGGGACACTGTCCTGTTGTGCAAAAGTTTTGTAAGATGATTGGTTTTTCCTTGTTCCAAGCAGAGTGGAAACCTTGCTATCGTTCCTCTGCAGACTGACACACTGACTTGTGTCAGTCTCCACATGAAATGCTCCACATGAAAAAGATCTGGGAGTGATTGTTGACCAAACCCTCACAGGTTCTAGCCATTGAGCCGTAGCAGTTAAAAAAGCCAATCAGATGCTGGGATACATTGCCAAAAGTATTGAGAACAAATTCCAAGGAGGTCATAATTCTCTTGTTCAACACATTCATCAGACCACATCTGGAGTATTCTGTACAGTTCTGGGGACCATACTTTAAGAAAGATATAGAGGCTCTAGAAAAAGTTCAGAAAGGAGCCACTAAGCTAATTCCAGGTATAAAAGATGAAAGCTATGAGAAGAGGCTGAAGATCCTTAATCTTTCTAGTCTTAGGAAAAGGAGACTTAGGGGTGATCTGATTGAGGTCTTTAAATATGTTAAAGGGATTAACAAAGTGAATTATGTTGGATTCCTTCGGCCAAGTTTTGTTAGTAGAACTCAGGGTCACAAATGGAAGTTGACCAAAGGGTAAATTTAGCACTGATATTCGGAAATATTTTTTTCACCCAAAGAGTAATTTCGATGTGGAATAGCTTGCCTGACCATATTGTTGAAGCAGAAACCTTGGGAATTTTCAAGAGCAGACCTGACTTAAAGCTAGATACTATTGAGTCATTGAGTATCTGAAGTGATATATTCACAATAGAAAAAACAAACAAAAAAAAAAACTGGTGAGCCTAGTTGGGCTGAATGGCCTGTTCTCGCCTCTCATGTTGTGTGTCTGTCCCTCCAAGTATTCGCAGATAGCCATGATGATGTTGACTTGACAGTCAAGACTGTATAATCTGTATTAATTATTTTTAATGAAATACAAACATTTATTTCTAAAACTATGTTTTAAATCAGCATTTGGAGTTTCACATTTACTTTTCATCTTCTGCAACACTAATGAGAAGAAAAAGATAACATCTAAAGCCAGATTTCATTTGCATCTGTTAGATTTTGCGTAATTTATTTTATTTGTGTGTAATTTATTTTTTTAACTTAGGTGTTGTGTAATTTTACTTGAATAGTGCTGCCTGGAGATGCAAGACAAATTTCTGTTTTTAACTGACAAAAGTCATCTATTAAAATTTTTAAAAATTTAGGTTGCCTAAGACTTTTGCACAGTACTGTATGTCTTTGGACTGTGGGAGGAAACAGGAGGAAACCCACACAAACACAGGGAGAACATGTAGTCTCCACACAGAAATGTGCCAGGCCAAGATTCAAACCTACAATCTTCTTGCTGTGAGGTAACAGTGCTATCCACTGCACGAGCATGCCATCCATGCTTTAGATCAGTGGTTCTCAAACTCGGTCCTGGTGCCCCACTATGTATGCTGGTTTTTGTTCCAACCACAATCGTAGGATTTTAACTGTTTATTTGTCTTTATTAGTTGCATTCCATGTTAAGAGCAGTTAATTGCCATCTTAACCCACGTTTTGATGGACATATCCATTGTGCCATGAAGAGTAAAGACCCTTGAACATGTGCTTATTTTCTATATTGTGAGGATTTTCAGGTGAAAACATTATTAAACAGATCAAATTAGACTTACAAAATCAGTAAGCTCCAAATTAGGTTGCTGACAGTGATTGTTTTGTGTTCTCTCAAAATAATTTGCCTGAACTTAATAAACATGACACAAAACTGGTGCAACATTATTGTTTGCCAATAAATAATTAGTGTTTGCATCCATCCGTCAACAGCTTCACCGATGAGAAACCCATTGTTTGTTGATTAACCAATTGTTCACATTGATTAAATGTTTGGTTAAATTGTTTCCCTCAGCAGTTATTTGTACTAGTTTTTAATATCTTAACTTGGATATGGAATTTTTATTCTTCATGGCATGTATAGATTTGTCAAATGTGGCTGAAGAGGATAAAGAACTGCTTTAAAGATAACTGCACCTAATTAAGACAAATCAACAGCTTTTTAAAAATCCTAAGATTACAATTATGGTTGGAAGAAAAACCAGCATATACAGTGGGGCACCAGGACCAAATTTGAGAACCACTGCTTTAGATCTTTTTGTCAACATTCTGGGTCAGTGTTGTACAGCTCTCCGCCGGTCCCACGAGCTGGAACGCACCAACCCCATGGAACCAAACCTCTGCCCTCCGCCAGCCCCCTGGACTGGGCCGCTTCTCCCCCAGCCTGGCTAGGTCCTAGTCTGGCTGTTACATTCTGTCATGGATTCGCTCCCACCGGATGAATACTGCAATCCAGCGGGAGCTAGGACCATGGGCCTAAAAGAAGGGAAGGACCCAAACGCACAGGCTGATAATACTTGGAACTTTAATAAAACAGTCCAGAGCCAAAAACTACAGACCAGAACACAAAACAGGCTAAAATGTAGCAGCAAAACTGCATGGCAGCTGCCAGCCCTTTATACACAGCAATCACCTCCACCTTAACAGGCTGCACCTGTTGGCTGTTAAGATGGAGGTGAAACAATGAGACAGGGGAGGGGCTGTAAGGCACAAACCGTTACAGTTCACCTCAATTGCTTTAACAGTGGTGATTGTTACATCAGCTTTTGAATGCTCGACTCACTACATTCTAATCACATATCTGTAATCATACTCCTGAATGAGTTAACTCATCAAATCAAAATTCAAGTTCTTATTTTACCGCCAGCACTTCAAATTTGCACGTAGACGTATCGTATAAAGAATCTCTGAGTCAAAAAGATTTTAGATTAAAATGGAATCCCATTGCTTTGATGCTCTTTAATCTTACAACATAAAAGAGACATTGAATATTTGCAGCAGTATACACTTGTGTTTTAAGATACATGGTATTTATTCTGAAAAAAAAAATCAAATGTCAAGTTGATGGTTTATCCATTCAACTAGATGCGTAATAATTTTAGTCTGACCTAGAAAAATATTCTCTGCTTTCAAAAAAAAAAGTCCCCCAAGGAATTATTCAAGCAATTTGTGGTTTAAATAACAAAAACAACTGGGAAATATGATGGGAAGTTAACTTAGGGGATAGGTTATACTACCTTGTGGGAGTCTTGATACTTCTTAAGGTATTGATATAAAACAGAACTATCTTCACTCATGTTGCGCATTGCAACAAGAGGACTCAACGGGGGGAAATTTGAATGCCTTCAAAAGAATACAGGAGTGGTTCAAGGTGTTACCGGTACTTTTTTTTTCATCTGACTTAACTTACCTAAATGAAACCAAGGAATTTTAATATAGACAAAAAGTATGTCTGATTTTTCCAACAGTGATGTGATTCATGCATCTATGAAAAGTTATTTATTGACAACAGTATACATGAAGATGCCACACAGATACGATTAATTTGATATGAATGCCTGTTGACTGAAAGGTAACTCTTTTTATTTTTGTGTTCCATCCTTAAATAGGTGAATCTATTAGTAATCATAATACATGAAATTACAAAACAATGAATTTCAATCAACCTGCAATAACTGAAGATTTATATTTCTGTTATGAGTCTGTGAATAAGTCTTGCCTGAAGATCATCTATCCAGCAGTGATTCGGATTCCATTATATATTTTCTTCATGATCATCATTGTTTTCACCATGTTTGGAAACCTTCTTGTAATGATTTCCATTACACATTTCAAGTATCTGCACACTCCAACCAACTACCTCATCCTCTCTTTGGCAGTTACTGATTTTCTTCTGGGAAGCTTCATCATGCCTCCTTACATGGTGCGAATAATTGAGTCATGCTGGTATTTTGGAGACACATTCTGTAAAATCCACCAGAGTACAGATGGCATGCTGTATACTGCCTCAATGCTAAATCTTTCTTTCATTTCTATTGATCGATATTATGCAGTTTGTCAACCCCTTCACTACCAGACCAAGATTACCACTAATGCCACAGTGATCATGATCTTGGTCAGTTGGACTGTCTCTGCTTTTATTTGGTTTGGAATAGTGTTTCTGGAGCTGAACATTTTGGGCAATGAAGATATTTACTATGAGCAAGTTGTTTGTATAGGAGGCTGCCTTCTTTTCCTGGATGAAACAGCTAGCTCAATATCTTGCATTCTTTCTTTTTACATACCAGGATTCATTATTATCATTATGTATCAGAAAATCTTCTATGCTGCACGGAAGCAAGCCCGTTCTATTCACAGCACTGTTAGCAACAGTGTGAACTCAGAAAACATCACAAGCAAACAGGAGCGAAAGGCTACAAGGACCCTGGGAATTGTGGTTGGGGTATTCTTTGCATTCAGTGCACCCATTTTTATTTGTAATCTGATTAATCCATATGTTAATAATTCCATTTCACTGGAGGTTATTGAAGCTCTGTTCTGCCTTACCTATTTAAATTCTACATGTAATCCTATTATATATGCTTTCTATTACAGTTGGTTCAGGAAAGCATTCAAAAAGATAATTTTTGGTCAAATATTTCAAGCCCACTCCTCTGCTGTAAAATTATCCACAGAGTGAAAATCTCTTGATTTCTGACTGGTTTTTTAAATTTTACTTTCAAATATTTTTAAGAATTTGATCATTGTAAATAGTTTTGACTGAAAAAAGAACAAAAGATATAAAGATAGTGTGTCTTGCCCAAATGTGAACTCCTTATGGCTTTTAGATTCTGATTGTTGTAATGGTCTTTTTTGTGCACCGAGCAGGGTGCACTGAAAAATGGCAAACGTGGAACCGGATTCAGATGCAAAGATGAAGCAGGATTTTATTATGCCTTTCCTGCAGCAAGGCAAAGGCAAAATGCAAAAACAAGCAGGAAATGATGTTCCAACTATAACTACAATAATGTGCTCAATAACAAAAAAAAACCAGCACATTTAAATAGAGCTTAACAGATACACGAGTACACAGTAATAATGTCTACACAAGAGTTTTACAACAGGCTTAGAAGGCTTAAGTGACTTTGCACTGACTAAGTGCGGAGCTCTCGCTTATATAGAGCAAGTAATGTCTTATTGGCAATGAGACACAATGAGGAACAGATGCAGTGGAGCGTGGAATGCAGCCGGGTCTTAAAAGGCCAATGATTGAGGGCACTGGAGGCATGGCGTTACAGTACCCCCCTCCAGGGCACGACTCTTAGCATGCCTGTCCGTTGACTGGGAGGGCGAGCCCTAGGGCGAGGAGCAGGCCGGTCCAGATGGGCCTGGGGATCGAGGATGTCATGGCAGTCCACCCAGCTCCTCTCTTCCGGACCGTAGCCCTCCCAGTTTACCAGATACTATAGCTTGCCTCCGTGATGTCTTGAATTCAGGAGGCTTTGTACTCGGTAGGTTGGCTCTCCATCAACCTCCAGGGCAGGTGGTGGGTCTTCGGGGGTAGCCTTACACGGGTTGAGTCGTTTTGCCTTCCTGAGGTACTCCAGATTGCAATGATCGGTCAGCACTGTGAATGGCTGGTGAGCCCCCTCCAACCAAAGACTCCACTCCTCCAGTGCCAACTTCCCCGCCAGCAGCTCTCGGTTGCCCACATCATAATTTGCCTCCGTGGGTGTGAGTCTACAGGAGAAAAAAGCACAAGGGAAAAGCTCAAGTACACCATACCTTTGGGACAAGATCGCTCCCACCCCTGCATTGGAGGCCCAGTGCTCAAAAATTATCACATTAGCCCAGTGCTCAAAAATCTTCATTGGCTGCCTGTAAAGTTTTGAATTGAGTGCAAAATATTATTGCTGACTTACAAAGCTTTAAATGACTTGGCCCCAGAATATCTTCACAATCTTCTCATTCTTTATTCCCCACCAAGATTACTTCATTCACAAGGTACTGTATACTTGAAAATTCCAAATATCAAGAGTTACGGTTGGACTTAGAGCATTCTCTTATAAAGGGCTAATTTTATGGAACAATCTCCCAAAACAGATTCGGGCATCAAAAACACTCTGTCTTCAAGAGCAGGCTGAAAACGTACCTTTTTAGTCAAGCCTATGATTAATTACTTTATCATTAGGTTATGTATATTTTCTTGGTTGTGGTGGAACTGACTACAGCCTAGTTACGTGGTAGGTTCACATGGTATTGGAAGCCAGTGTTAAGTAAATCCATGCGGAACTGGTGGCACTGAGCATGCCTTAACGGTGCCAGCGGGGCTTGCTACAGCCTTAGTCACCGGGGAGGTCCATATGGTACTGATGGTAGCATTAAGTAAATCCATGTGGCACTGAGCATGCATTAACAGTGCCAGTGGGGCTAGCCACAGCCTTAGTCACTGGGAAGGTCCACGTAGTACTTGTGGTGGCTAGTGTTAAGAAAATCCATATGATCTTACAGCCTTGTATAATTATAGGGCCTCTGGGCTGCAGTAAGTGGATGGAGGACTGTTGACTGTTTCTCGGCTAATTGCTCCGAATCGTTACTTTGCACCTTACACAGGACAGAATTTTTATTAATATGCTGTAGTTTTATACAGTGCCTATCCCCTCTTGTTTTCTGTGTCTTTTTCCGGGGATCTTTTCCCTCCACAGCCCTGAGTCCATGGCCAGTCCAAGCCCTGTCATCCTGTCCTTCACCATGAGTGCTGGCTGCTGCTGTCCTGTTGTCCTGATCCAGTCCTGAACCAGTTCAGCTCCATCCTTGCCATGCCACTTCTTGGAGCTACAGATGCCACAGCTTTGGATGTTTTAATCAGTTTGAATGAACTTTAATGGAACTTTATTTCCATTTTATTCTATTGTTACTTTATGTTATTATTATCATTAGCTGGCTTGCGGAGGATGGGCTTCCTCACCATGGCCGGCTTCCTCCTGAGATTTCTTCCCACTGGAAAGTTTTTCCAACCACTTTTTGAGGATTTTTCTCCTTACTGAGAGTTTCTTGCCTCTTCTGCTATAGTGGGGATCAGACTGGGCACTGCCCCATTTATTTATTTATTTTCTCACTGTACAGCGTCTTTGTGACAGTCTCTCTGTGAAAAGCGCTATACAAATGAATTGAAGTGAAGAAATGAAGAGGCATCCACTTCCACCACAAAGGGCTTCTCCGGGTCTGGTTGTTTCAAGATAGGAGCTGTATTAAAACAATCTCTTCAGAGTTTCAAAAGCGTGTTGTGCTTCAGGGTTTCATACTAACTCCTTGCATTTTCCCTTGAAGAGGCTTGTGAGGGGTTGGGCAACCGTGCTGAAGTTTTGGATGAACTGGTGGTAGAAGTTGGCAAATCCCAGGAAGTGTCTGAGCTCCTTCAGGGTCCATGGGACTGGCCATGCTGCTGCTGCCTCCACCTTCTCCTCCATCGCCATCCCCTATGGTCCAATCACATACCCAAGAAAGGAGATGGTGGGCTGGTGGAAGACACACTTTTCTGCCTTTTACGTAGAACTGGTGTGCCAGAAGGCGAGTGATTACCTCCTTCACGTGCCTCACAAGTTTTTCATAATTGGCTGAGTAAATGAGGATATTGTCGAGGTCGGCTATGATGAATCTCCCCAGCATCTCTCTCAGCACATCGTTGACGAAGGATTGGAATACTGATGGGGCATTAACGAGGCCTTAAGGCATCACGCAGTACTCGTAGTAGCCAGAGGTGGTGCTAAAGGCAGTCTTCCACTCATCTTCTTCCCAGATACGGATCAGGTTGTAAGCACTGCGGAGATTAAGCTTGGTGAAGATCTTTGCACCTCTCAACTGCTCCACAGCGCTAGGGACCAGAGTTAGTGGGTACCGGCACCTCATCGTGACTTCATTTAGCCCCCTGTTGTCAATACAGGGGCGGAGCTCCCCATCCTTCTTCTGGATGAATATGAGGCTTGCAGAGGTGGGCGAGGTAGTGGGATGGATGAAGCCCTGCTGGAGAGCTTCCTGGACATACTGCTCCATTGCTTGGGTCTCAGCCACCGAAGGGGGGTAGACGTGGCTCCTGGCAGATGAGGCACCGGACAGGAGCTCGATGGCACAGTCCCACGGGTGATGAGGGGGTAGCTGGGTGGCTTTGGTCTTGCTGAACATCTCACCAAGCTTCCAGTTGTCCCTGGTACTATCAGGTCTTGAATCTTAGTCGTACTCTCAATTGTAGTGGAGGCAATGGGGAGGAGGCTACAGTGCCGCTGACAGTAGGGTGACCGGAGTGTGAGCCGTCAGTTGTGCCATGAGATGGTTTGGTTGTGTCGTCTGAGCCATAGGAGGCCGAGGATCACTGGGTGGCTGGAGACTGGTAAAATTAAGAGTGGAAGCTCCTCCTGGTGGATCGTCTGCATGCATAGGGAGGTTGCAACCGACTGGTGGAGGATGCTTCCACTGCCAAGAGGTCTCCCATCCAGGGCTGCGGGCTGCCACAGCGATGGGGGCGTTGAGCTGGTGGAGTGGGAGTTGGAGTCTTCACGCAAATTGCTGTGCCAGAATCAATCAGGGCATCTGTGTTGAGGTGCAGGTTGTTATATGCTACTCGAACTGGGACCTGGAATCTCTGACCCGTGATGGAAGATGGAGACACGGCTACCATGACAGGCGCAGATCAGTTCTCCCCACATTGGACACAAGGATTTGACTTTCTCCAACCGCGACGGTCAGGGGGTCGGGAGGAATAATTTTTTTGGCTCTAAAGAAACAAATTGAGGGTTTTGGAATAGCCTAATTAAAATACTGTCGTGAATCCTATTGATATGCTGTGACATTACCTTAAAGAGGCAGTTATTGCTTGAAAACCATCCAATGTGGCAGAACTAAAACAATTTTGCAAAGAAGAACAGGCCAAAATTCCTCCACGGCGATGTCTAAGACTCATTACCAGTTATAGTAAATGTGGGGCGCCCTGGTGGCTCATCGGTCTGAGCGCGCGCACCATAAAGGCTGTGTCCTTCTCGCGGCGACCCGGGTTGGATTCCGGCTCGGGTCATTTGCTGCATGTCTTCCCCATTCTTCTCCCCAACTTTCCTGTCTATCTCCACTTTATATAACTGTTAAATAAAGGGAAAAAAAAAACTTTAAAAAAAAAAAAGTTATGGTAAATGTTTTGCCTGCAGTTGTTGCTGCCAAGGATGGCACAAACAGTTAATTAGATTTGGGGGGATGGTAATATTTTTCACATGGGTTACATTGGTTTGGAATAACTCTATACTTTCATTAAATGAAATGATCATTTAATAACTGCATTGGGTGTTTACTCACGTTGTCTATGTCTTATATTAAAATTAGTTGGATGATCTGAAACATGACAAACAAAAAAAACATAAGAAATTGGGAAGGAGGTAAATACTTTTCCCACAGCACTGTATTTCTAAAACAAATTCTTACTTATAATTCATAGTCGTAAGTTCTTCAAAAAAGTTGCATAAAAAGTGTTTGCCACTGTTTAATATTAGAGCACTAATGTGATCGGCAAAAACGCAGTGAGACCATATCTGACCCGAACTAAAGATTATCTTGATTCAAAGATTATTCATATGTTGAGATAAAGAACTTCTCACGTTGGGAAGTTGTTTACTCTGCAGTTCTCCTGTTACTGGCGTGCTTGTAAAATCTTTGAACACTCCGTCTACTGCATTGTACGTATTATCACTGAGTAGTAATTCATGTTTAAGGTGTGCAACAACCATGCCTTATACATTTTGTATTAAAATATTTCCTAGATAAGTGCAGAGATGGGCCTCCCTGCCATGCAAAACACAGCCATAGAACATCACGCTCCACCTCTAGCACACATTTCAATTTCAAAATTTCCCACCCAACTCATCCAAGTGTCTGACAAAGACAAGGTACTTGAGCAGTACACCTGTGCCAAGTGTGAAGCAGCGGGTAAACAACCTCTCCCCTAATCTAGTAAAACCTAGTAACTCACTTTTTCATGAAACTGAGAAAACTGAAAACAACTTAAGTCCTTCAGGATAAACTCGCTGTAAAAAAAAAAAAAAGAATGGGTATTCTCAATGACGACTGTAGGTACTTTTTTTAGTGCTTAGTAACCTAGTAACTGCAAAAATGGGTCTAACTCAATTTCCACCAAAAAGTGAGTTACTAGGTTTTACCAGATTTGGGGAGACCTGTTGAAGCTCATCCAAGACTCTGAAAACCACGTGCTGTGGTTCAGGAAACAGTTAGCTGATTGTTTCTGCTATACCACAGGCAAACAAGCCCAGAGCTAGAAGCTCTACATATAAAAAACAAACAGTCATAGAAATGAAAGACTAAATTATAAGGTTGACTGCCTACGCTATTACCTCAAACTCACTGCTGATCCTCGCAGGAATGCACCATTAGGCAAGCAGAGAGCAAAAAGCACCAAGATGCAATGAAATTTATCCTCAATCACAAGGAGAACAAACTGTAACGAGCGACAGCACAGGGGGTCTTAACCTCCATGACGGCAAGTAAGGGTAAGTCTGTCACCACAGAGGCCACCCCTCATTTGTCAGCTTACTCCCAGGAATTGGACAGACTCAAGACTTGTCCGAAACCGGAATCCAAATCCTGGCTTCAGTCACTCCAAGAAGGAGAGCTGCTCTGAGCCAGATGCCCTCGGCCCCCTTTACCCAAATCGCTCGAAGGCCGAACAGTGTTCTCTCACTGAAGAGCAGCCCTCGTAGGAAGATCACTTGGCTGAGATTAGCCATGTGCTCAATTAACAAAGAGTCCACGGTGCTGATCTAAGGTGGAGTATGTTGTTCTCCTGGTGAGAGCCTATTCCAAGGTCAAGCAGGGTTCAGGGTTCTATTAAAGATATCGAGGGCTGACTGCAATAACCAGTTATGTCCAATATATAACATCTGGACATAACTGTTTATTGCAGTCAGCCCTCGAAATCAAGGCACCCACAAATGTCTCAGAGTTGCGCAGCTTTCTTGGAATCTGCTATTACTCTTGACAGTTCGTTGAGGACAATGCTGAGATTTGCAGACCCCTGACAGCGCAACTAAAGAAAGACTGAATTCTTACGGGGAACAGATCAGGAAAGGGCATTCAAGAGCTGAAAAGTAGTCTCTACTCCGTGCATGGTCTTGCGTTCCCAGACACAAACCATTGGTGACTATGACAGTTAGCTTGAGTGGCAAAGAGAGTTTGGTTTTGTCACTGTCAGAAAGTTTGTATGAAATAGATAATTCAGACACCAATGGAAATGCGAGCATTTAGGAAATGGTAGGAAAGTGACTGTATTTGTATGACCCGTATGCATCAGAAGCTGATAATGAAAACACCAAGAGTGACAGTGACTAAGGCGCCGCTGGCCCTAGCCAGCCTTCTGGCATACACTACCGCTCAAATGTTTGGGATCACTTGGAAATTTTCTTGTTTTCCATGGAAACACACATGAAATTAGTCTGAATAGGAAATATAGCAAATGAACAGAACATGCTGACATTGTCTGAGTTAGAAATAATGATTTTAATGGAAAATGATGAATATGTACTTCAAACTTTGCCTTCATCAAAAAAAACCACCTTCACTGTTGATACTGAAACTGGTGTTTGACGGGAACTATTTAGCGCAGCTGCTAGTTGACAACCTGTGAGGCGTCTCTGTCTTAAACTACACACTCTCACATATTTGTCTTCTTGCACAGTTGTGCATCGGGGCCTCCCACTCCTTTTTTCTGTCCTTATTAGTGCCAGTTTGTGCTGCTCTCTGAAGGGAGTAGTTGACAGCATGGTAAGAGATTTTAAGTTTTCAATTTCTCGCATTGAATAGCCTTCTTTTCTAAGCACAACAATAGACTGACGGGTCTCTACAGGATGTTCTTTCTTTCTGGCCACTTTGAGCCTGTAAACAAACAAACAACTGCTAATGCTTCTTGTACTAAACCAACCTCAAGAATGCCATGCTCCCTTTTGCACTCCCTTATTAATTGAATGGTTTTCAGCTGTGCAACACATTTGCAGAAGGGTTTTCTAATAATCAATTAGCCTTATAAAATGCTTAACTTGGATTAGCAGCCATACCAGGAGATTGATGCAGAGGACTGACAGTTGTTGATAGTAGGCCTCTATGCAAAAATGAAGTTCATTCTTTGAAAATCATCTGATTAATTTTAATCGTTTGTGAAATTGATAAAAATGTTTGTGAAATGGAAAAAAAATTTTGTGAAATGCATGAAAATGTATTTTTTTTTTGGAAAACAAAGAAATTTGCAAGTGATCCCAAACGTTTGAGGGGTAGTGTAGCTGTTGACTTGACGCGACTGAATAATGCTGAATCGTATGTTTAGAAAGTGGCATCTCAGTTATCTTAATTGTTATCTCTTCCTTTAGAACTAAAGTTAAATATGTTGTGGTTGACTGCATGCGTGTCACACGGCCATGAAAGCTGCGATGGAAATGAGTTCCTTTCGAGGTTTGTACGCCCTCTCCCCCTGGCATAAAAGTGGGATTCTAACATCTTTTTTTATTTATTTAACCCTTATTTAACCAGGGAAGTCCCGTTGAGATTGAAATCTCTTTTTCAAGGGAGCCCTGGGGGTTGAGCTGGGGAGAGAGAGGGCAGTTGGCACAGCCAATTAGATCGGGGGATGATTAGGTCGCAGGTCGGAAAGAGCTAGGTTGGGACTTTAGTCATGAGGCTAAAGGCTATGGGCTCCAGGGAAAAATACCGAATAACAGAAATTCAACTCAGCTAAATGATAAATAGATGTACTGACCTGATTTCTTCTTCATGAGTGAAAATCACACACCGCAGAGGTATTTTGTACGCTTAAAAAATTATTTTGTTTACTTCCTCTTAAGTGGGAGACAAAGGGAGCCATACAGGGAAACTCTCGCTCATACATCATTTCCACTTTCTCCTCTGGCCAGCACTGTTGATTGAGGAATATTGGGCACTGAAATTTAAAATTGTTATCAGTGCTTTAATGTTGCGTTTTCTGTCATTCTTCTTGCCGTCAAGACAATCAAAACTACCATTTTTCTGACAGTTGGACATAGGATGGCAGATTCACCTTAAAGGCTACTTTCTCCTAAGGCCAGTGCCAAAGGACAAAAGGCAAATTATGCCAAGAAGTTAAAAGAGTTGGAAGAATAGGTGGGCGACAAAGTCCTGTGTTTCAATTTCAGCAAGCCCATTGGTATGCCCAAAATGTTCCTTAAAAACTGGTCCGGCCCCCATGTGATTGTGAGAAAGCTGTTGCCTGCAGCTAACCGCATCAAAATATCCAAACTAAATCAGACTCCTGTCTGCAAATGGGTTCATATGGATATTTACCCAACTATCAAATACTGTGCTGTAAACCAGAGCATGCATTTAATCCTTCCACTGTTCCACTGATCCTCTGTTACTTTTCACTAAATTATTGAACCCATACCCATTCCAGAATGCATCTTGGCTGGATCCTGGAAATCTTCCTGGTTCTTCAGATGGCACGACCCAAGGACGTTGTGCAGCCAGGGTTTCCCCTGGACTCCTCCTCACTAACTGCCAACCCTAAACCAAAAGAGTCAATGTCTGCCTCGACCCTTAAGAAAGATGCAAGAAACACATGGGTGCAGAGAGCTTTTATTGTAATAGTCCCACAAATGTAATAAATTTCCCACAAATGTAATTGCAGTTTCAGCAAACGTAATACAAAATTTACCACAAACATATTAACTATTACATTTGCAGGGTTTTGTTACGTTTTGTGGGAACATAAAAAGCCTTCTCTTTCAAAATTGTGATAATTCGTCATAAATATTTAATAAAATGAAAATTAGTGCCATGGGCACTGCAGCTCACTAGGTTTATTTTGGGCTTTAGTGTGATGGGTCCAACACTGGGACAATGAAGACACCATTTGTAATTTGTGTAGGGAAAAAATGAATATTCCTACAAGCGGTAACTACTGATCCAAGCAACATGAGGTAATCATCAGTTTTGAAGCAGAGAGGACACAAATTGGGTAAGTTATTCAAACAATTTCCAGTTAAAGGGACATAACTGTGCATGGTATACTTTGCCCTGCAAATTTCACGTTGATTAGTCACTGCCATGCCTTTGAAATAGCAGCTGTTACCTCATTGGCAAATAGCAGACAGATATTTAAAGATTTATTTTCCTCTTGGAAAAGCTATTTGATCCTCATCCAGAGATGCAATATGACACTTGTGAGTATATCCTACGACATTTATGTATTATATGATGGAAAAGGCTGTTGTAGACCCTTGCCATAAAATTTTGAACATGATCAAAATTTTCTCTGCATTGTAGGTGATTCTCTATGTCAGGCCCATTTCGTAGGTCTGCCGTGCGGTGCCCCTGGAGATTGTTCCCCTATGTTACGCTAGACCTAAGAATTTTGTTTAATTTTTGGGGTCATCTGAGGTCCTCATTATCTTTGGAATTTCCTACGTCCTACGTTAAACCCACTACAGTCCTACAAATGTTCCATCATTGTACATCCTCTCTGCGACTGTCATGAATTAATTGAATAATTACAGTTCTATCAAACGTCAGTCGCATGGCTTTTTTATGACATATTTTCCTATCATGGTAGTACGACACATATTGTTATGTGACCGCTACTAAGCCACCTTAAACTCCTCCTCTCCCAAACGTACTTTAGTCACTTCCGTCATGGACCCCCTAAAATGGTACGAAATTAGAAATCATACAACATGTGAAAGCCCCTAAGGTCCTGAGCTACATGCGGCTGTTTTTCAAGGTCTTGACACATCAACTCAGTGGTTTGAGGTCTGGACATGTCGGGGACATTGGTCGCCTCGTCCATTTGATGTGTTCTGCACTGTAAGCACTGTCGGATCCTGTTGTCACTGTTTTCGGCCGAGCAAACGTTGATTCAATATTTTGAATTGTTGTCAGCTAATTGGTGAAAATAGAGCATTCTGTTGGCTGTTCAGTAAGTATAATTCTGTATATAACTCTGCATTTGAAAATAAAATCATCATACAAGAGCATACAATAGATCATTTTTTCTTACTAAGTACAATATTGCAAATTAGCATAGTTTCAAGCAAAAGCTGCCACTGTAATTGTTGCCACTGGACTCCTTGTATTGTGATGCTACTGACAGGTAGTTAGATTCTTAAATCGGGCCTTTCTCAACAAAAAGAGCAAACTTAATTGCAGTTTTGGAGACTTTTGTCCTCTTACAAAGACACAGAAAGAACATGCTAGTTGGCAGCATGATGTTCTCTTTGCAGTGTAGCCAGTGCAAAGATTTTGCCCTGATGTCAGTGATAAGAGGCAACGCCACAGAAGACGTCTGAGTCTACGGTAGTCTTTTGCGTTGAGTTCAAAAGTTCATCACTCAATTCTGCGTGATAATTTCTTAAATTCGAAATGATTGAATAATAACTGATCCACGTTCCAATGAAATATCGCCTTTCACTCTCGGTACAGCTTTAGTTAATAAAAAAAGTGGCACACGGCAATTAAATATAAAAAGTGTGAGACTCAAGCCATATCTGTGAGAGTCGACAGGTATGCAATCTTGAATAACGCTGATTTAATGCAGCAAATACACGTCCCGATGGATGGTTGTCATCTTACCCAATCCCGGAGAACTAGCAGCACCTGTTAAGTGTGGAGTGCTCTTGGAGTGAGTCTTTCATTATGAAAATGACTGAGAACAGGTCAGGACTAATAATAGTTTTAAACGGATGTTCTGTGCCCCCCAGTTCCCAGTTCTGGCTCCACCACTGTACTGAATTTAGCCCATTATTTCATCGCTGTTAGATCGCATATGGAGAGAAACACTGTCTTAAATTGCCTGTTTTCGATAATTAGAAAACACGTTGATAAAGGAAAATAATTGAGAACCAGCCAGGAGTGATTGTTGTCATGAAGGGACGTGTCTTTGCCCCCCCAATTCCCAGTTCTAGCTCCGCCACTGTTATGTTTGCAGTAAGCAACTGCATTATGTATGTGGGATTATGACAGTAAAGCTGCAGATTTGTATTAAATGTGTGGTTTATTATGTTTGTGGACTATTATTACTGATGCGGGTGTTACATGGTGAAACTGCCAGTTTGCTATGGCAGTAATGCACTGCTTTTAAAGAAAAATAGAGCAGCTCATATGATCGGCCTTCGTGGAACCTAACCCCCACCTCACCCACAGGTAATTAGTACATCTTATACCAGCTCTTTGACAACAGTGCCACAATTGCACTGCTATTCATTTCCTGATATAACCTAAATGGAGTTGAAAATTCCCAGTTTTGATCAGCTATACTATTAGCGCCTGCGTTTCTCAATTTCGTTTAGGTTGTCAAATTGTGGCCCAATATGTAGCTGTGTGTTATTTTGAGAGCTAAAGGCTATTCCATCCATTATGCTGACAAGAAGAACAAGATTACATTCAAAGATATGCTGTGCTGTCTTGAAAGAAGAGTAGCAATTGGGTTTCATCAGGACATATACGTAAGTGGAGGGCCCAAATACAAATGCACAAGTAGAAAACAACATCAGTCTCGAGTTTGAGAAAACATTCCAGACATGTCCTCAGCTTACACTATGGAGTGAAATAAAACAAATAGCGTATAAAAAACAACAAAAAGACAACATACAATCAGCAGCAGTGTTGGGATCCAATTAAAAACAAAAAAAGGAAGGCAATCCCCAATACTAATTATGCAATGGGCAATGGGACACAGGGCTTACAGTAACCCTTTGCCTCTCAAGTTTTCTAGAGAACATAAATCCTTCATTTTCCCAATTTCAAAAAAAGTGAGCAAACCATTTCTGGGTTAAGCGTAAAATAGTCATAAAAGCATACTTGAGATCCTGGACAGTTAAGGTTTCAAAATATGGGACAAGAAATATTGATGCCTGAATTGCAATAGCAGGAAACCAACACTTATTTGAATTAAAATAATATCATTCAAAGAAAATAATTTTGAGACCACTGATGTGCTTACTTTCTTTATTCTTCCCATTGTCACGCATACTCAGCTTCAAATATTGGTGCAGCTGCCTGACTGCAGCATTAACCTCGGCTTTAAATAGTAAGGTCAACTCTTAGTTACATTAAGAGTAAATAATTACAGCTAACAACTGTAATGACTGATTTGCAAGAAAAAAAAATTGCATTCAGCTCAGTCAGGGGCATTACCTGCCGAGCCTAATTAGCAAGCTTGGCTATGGCGAACTAACATGCTGGCTAAATAGGCTTGGTAATGCAATGTGCTAAAAAATTTTAATCAGTAACAGTAATGATTTCAAACACAACTTGCCAGCCCTGGAGGAACCATTTGCTATCAATGTGGAGTTTTGTTTTCGATTGATGATGACCCAGGTATTGCATAGTGCTGTCATGAGCCATTAAGACTACATTGGGAGCAGAATATCTGTTTATGATCCAAATTCAATGAGTGTATATACAACCCCAATTCTGAAATAGTTGGGAAAAAGGGTATGTTGTGAATAAAATCAAAACGCAATGACTTTCACATCACACCAGTCAGTATTTTTTTCACAACATAACAGAGATAACGTAGCAAATGTTAAAACTGAGAAATGTTACAATTTTATCCACAAAATGAGCTCATTTCAAATTTGATGGCTGCTACAGATCTCAAAAAAGTTGGGACAGGGGCCTGTTTACCATGGTGTACTATCCCCTCTTCTTTTTAACACAGAGTGGAGGCGTCTGGGCATTGAGGAGACAAGTTTCTTGAGTTTAGCTATTGGAATTTGATCCCACTCTTGTTTAATATAGGCTTCCAGCTGCTGGAGAGTTTTGGGTCTCCTTTGACAGACTTTTCGTTTAATTATGTGCCGAATGTTCTCAATTGGTGAAAGATTAGGACTGCAGGCAGGCCAGTTCAGCACACGGACTCTTCTACTACGAAGCCTTGCTGTTGTATTGGCTGCAGTATGTGGTTTTGCATTGTCCTGCTGAAATACACAAAGCCTTCCCTGGAATAGATGTTGTCTGGAGGGGAGCATATGTTGCTCTAAAACCTTTATATATCTTTTAGCATTCATGGTACTTTTTAAAACATGCAAGTGTCCCAAACCCTATGCACTAATGCATCCCCATACCATCAGAGATGCTGGCTTTTGAACTGAACGCTGATAACAGGAGGGGTGGTCTTTCTCCTCTTTAGCCCGGAGGATACGACGCCCATGATCTCCAACAAGAATGTCCAATTTGGACTCGTCTGACCACAGGACACTTTGCCACTTTGCTACAGTCCATTTTAAATGAGCCTTGGCCCACAGACGCGGCGCTTCTGGATCATGCTCAGCAATGGCTTCCTTTTTGCATGATTGAGTTTTAGGTGGCATCTGTGGATGGCACGGTGGACTGTGTTACAGACGGTGGTTTCTTGTATTCCTGGGCCCATTTAGTAATGTTAATGACAGAATTATGCCGGTGAGTGATGCAGTGGTGTCTGAGAGCCCAAAGAATACGGGCATCCAGTAAAGGTCTTCGGCCTTGTCCCTTACGCACTTTGTCCTTTGTCCCAACTTTTTTGAGACCTGTTGCAGCCAGAAAATTTGAAATAAGCTCATTTTGTGGAAAAAAAATGTAAAATGTCTCAGTTTCAACATTTGAAATGTTATCTATGTTCTATTGTAAATAAAATATTGGCTCATGTGATCTGAAAGTCATTGCATTTTGATTTTATTCACAATTTACACTTCGTCCCAACTGTTTGGGAATTGGGGTTGTATGTGTTTTTATACATATTACATTTATATATGTATATATATCAGCGGCGTGCTGTCAGATGTTCAGAAGGCCTTCAGTAACCTCACCCTCTACCACTCGAATTGTGCTCAAGCTGTTCTTGTTCAAATTCACTTTAATAACAATAAAACAATTTATAGACTGAACAACCAAGAACAATCTATGGCCTATAATAAGAAATGATAATGAAAAAACTGAATGCCTATCACCTACATTTATATAATTGATATGGCATTGTAAGGACGGCAACGGCAACATAAATGCAAAAAATCCGAAACTTCCACTGACTTTGCAGCATTTATTTTCGCCATCACTCAGCTGTGCAGCGTGCCTAACAATGCCCTTTAGCGCGACCACATTCAGAATATAGAACGGATTCTCATGGCTAATTGCTTAATGAGCCTCGCAAACTAAGCAAATCTGCGCTGTTTCACGAGCTAAAAGAGCGCAGAAATTATAAAGACATAATCATATTTTACGTCGTCATTTTTGTACGGTAGAAAACGCCTAATAATTTTGTGGCGCAATGTACAACGTATAACAATGCTATCAAAAATAAATTATACTGTTGCCAGTCCTACCAATTAGTCTGGGCAACTGTTGCTGATCGGGAAAAGTAAACTGTGAGAGGTTTGGATTAATGAGCGTTGAGGGGCGAGGTTTCTGAGGGCCTTTGTTACTGCCGGCGGACCGCCACTGATATATATATATATATATATACACACACACATATAAATTTTTTTTTCATCTTGTGAGTACTTTGCATTTTGAAAATATCTTGAAAATAATGTTATTTTGATTATGACTGCTCAGCAATTAGGCCTGAACTTTGAGTAACAAATCTTGAAAATGTTATTCAATTATCAACAACTCAAAAACTTAAGTCTAAACACCTAAGCATTTTTTTTATTGTGCAGCAACTTGTAGGGCTCCATTGTTTACCACAACTGGTTTGAGTTTGGATATTTTTTTGGATTAACTTAAGTTGGACTTCAGATAAATGAAAGTAAAAAAAAAAAAAAAAAGTGAAGACCCTAGAAAGCCAGGGAAAAGGCTGTATCTGAAACAGCTTTCTAACTGTTGTGCCCCTCAAAATAGGTACCGTGCCTGCACATTCTGAAAAAAGTTCTACTGCTCCTTTACCTGCTGTTTCTGCGGCAGGTAGTCAATTAAACTCGATAAAAAATTTAATTTTCAAATTAATTTTAAAACCCTGGATTAAGTACAGTGCTCATCAAAACTTTTTTAACACTTTACTCATGTTTTTGTCAGAATTTTAGTGCAGTAGCAGTAGTTACAGCTCATGAATAAGCTCAAATGGGACAAGGCAGGATGTGAATAGTAAAAAGAATCTGTTATTTCACTAGATAGTGGCCTGTATTTTGGAGTTACTAAGAGAGATATGTATTTTGCAAAGTAAACAGGTGGACTAATTATTTCCATTTTCCAACAATGGATGTAGAAATCAACCTATGCAAATTGGACATAAAAATCAAGATGAACAATCCACAAGTGCACCACATTCTTTGGAACCTCCTGAGTAATATTAGGTGTAAACATTCAGAAACATACCACTGAATTTGTATTAAAAAATCCCTAGATCTGCTAATAAGTTTTCTGGTAAAGTATGGCTACTTCAAACAGATTCTGATAGTTTTTAAAGAAAAATCACTTGAATTAATTTTTTACTTCTCTGATAGCTGGTCTATAAAAATGTTTGACTGGTAGCAAACATATTCTGTGTTTTGGGCAGTTCAATTGAGAAAACACATGGAGATACTACTATCAGTACTCTGAAAAGGACCCTAAACTCTTCTCACCTTTAGATAGTATTATGGAGAAAACTTGAACAGTTGGTATTGTGTTTTAGCAAAATCATCAATGCATTAATTTTCAGCATAATCATAGAAATGCCTGTAAAGAGAGAGCGTAAGCCTGTTCCGAGCCTAGTGGCCCATCAGGCTGGTGCTTAACCCCAGTTTTTGTGGCATGAAACAACTAGGAGTATTACTACTCCCCCTGGATGGGATACCAGTCCATCGCAGGTACTCCCCCAGCTCTTAGTCAAGTTTCCCTGACTATTTGCTGGTACCCATTTATACACCTGGGTAGAGTGAGGCGTGAAGTATTTTGCCCAAGAACACATCGCGAAGGCCGTGGCCAGGGCTTGAACTCAGGACCTTTTGATCCCAAGTCAAGTCTACTTAACCACTGCGCTATCACATCTCCCATCATAGAAATGCACAGTGTGTAAATCTGGGAATATCAAACATGCACATAGTCAAGACTGCTCTCATCCTGTGCTTATACACTGAAAGCAAGAGTAAGCAAGTATGCAGTTTTAGATACAGCAATGACTATCTATACCCCTCCTGAAAAGGGGGGGTGGCGTAGCAAAAAAATACCCCTCTCAGCAAGTGATTGCTACACAAGTGGAGTTGCTCTCTTCTGTCGAAAATCCAAAAACAGCATTCAGGCACACCAGCTTTGAGAACTTTGAGTGCATTTGAATAGCATGCTCAGAAAGACCAGTAGAGCAAGCAAAGCAGAGGAGCCTGTAGCACTACTCTTTATTGCCGAATTAAGAGGAACTCTGAAAAACCATAAATTTATCATTTTTATGTTCTCATGTTTGCCACATGATGATGGTCTTACGTGTTTTGCCGTCGCTCAAGTCAGATAAAATTTTCTTTGTAATTATGTTTGAGCACATTCTACATTTCTTAGGATTTCTTAATATTGGGCTACTGCCTCACATATTTTACTGCTTTTTTAGTGAAATATAATCTCTGTCAACACTGTCTTTCTCTCTTTCACTCACTCACTTAATTTGTTGTTCTTCAATTGATGACTTTATAAACATCAGAATAGAAAAGCAACAATGAGTTTTCACGAGTCAACGGCTTTGCATCTGCTGCTGCCTTTCTAGTAAAAAATCATCAGGATGAAGAAATTCTCATAAATATGTCAAATGACTTTCGGTAAAACTTCAAGTAATGCCAAGATAAAACCTGTCAGAAATGAAAAGTTTCTCACTCTGTGGATAATTTTGAAGTAGAGGAATTAGGTTGAAATATTTTACCAAATATTATCATTTTGAATGCTTTCCTAAACCAGCTATAGTAGAAAGCATAAATTATTGGATTGCATGTTGAATTTAAATAAGTTATAAAGAAAAGTGCTTCAATCAGCACTGGTGGAATTGAATGATTAATATATGGATTTATAAGGTCACACATAATAAAGGGTGTACAAAATGCCAGGAAAACCCCCACAACAATTGCCAGGGTCCTTGTCGCCTTCTGTTCCTGTTTGCTTGTGCTGTTTTCTGAGTTCACACTGTTACAGGCAGTGCTGTGAATAGAACGGGCTTGCTTCCGTGCAACATGGAAGATTTTCTGATACATAACAAAAATAATGAACCCTGGTATGCAAAAAGTGAGAATGGAAGATATTGAACTCCCTGTTTCAGCCATAAACAGAAAACAGTCTCCAACACAAGCAATGTGTTCATAATAGAAATCTTCACTGCCCAGAATATTCAGCTCCAGGAACACCATTGCAAACCAGATAAAAGCAGAGACAGTCCAACTGACCAGGATCATGATAATTGTGGCTTTTGTGGTGATCTTGGTCCGGTAATGAAGGGGATGACAAACTGCATAATATCGATCAATAGAAATGAAGGAAAGATTTAGCATTGATGCGGTGTACAGCATGTTATCCATGCTTAGGTGAATTTTACAGAACGTGTCTCCAAAATACCAGCATGTTTCAATTACTCGTACCATGTAAGGAGGCATGATCAAACTGCCCAGGAGAAAGTCAGTAACTGCAAGAGAGAGGATCAGGTAGTTGGTTGGAGTGTGCAGATGTTTGAAGTGGGCAATGGAAATCATTACAAGGAGGTTTCCAGACATGGTTAGAACAATGACAGTCACAAAGAAAACATACATTGGAATCCGTATCGCTGTTGGGTAGATGATCTTCGGGCAAGACTTATTCACTGACTCAAAACAGAGGTACAAATCCTCATTTATTGCAGATTGATTGAAATTCATTGTTGTATATTTTCTAGGATAATGGTGCATAATAGGTCCACCGACTTGAAGAAGAAGGAAAGTAAAAAGATTTACCTTTCAGCTGACAAACATTCATTTTCTTATAAATGTTATCTGCAATTGTACTGAATATGTCTTCAAAGATATGTATATCAGGTCATTGATCCAAGAATGTTTTATCTGCTGACTCGAATGGAATTTCCTTGTTTTCAATGTAATTGAAATTTGATGTAAATTTGATTTGTTAAAATATTTTACCACTATTCTGAAAATTTTTAATGGTTTCTTAGAGCATGCCTCAGTCAGATGTCTTTCTGCAATGTGCAGCATCAGTGGTGCTCATCCTGTTATATACTCCTCGCCCCATAACTCTTTTTGACTCATTCAGTTTGGTGAAACTCATGCCCCACGCACCCATTGTAGACAAAACAGCATGAACGCCAGGAGAATGTATAAACATCAGAAACTTACTTTTACCTATCATTATAATATATTATTACAATATATTTTTGTATTGTAATATTATGCTTGGTGATTATTGTCAAATCTTGACTGATTTCTAAAACGTGGGAGACCACAGACATAATGGCAGATTGAACTGATTTTTAATATTTTAGTTGAGTGAATTATTGTAGATCATTCAGTTTATGACTTCACACTTGAGATTTTTGCATTAAATTACACTGTCCAATGGGGAAAAAAAGTCACCGCCTGAATTTAACTAAGCAAACTGGTAAGAGCCTTCCATTGGATAATTACCGTGGTGATTAATATGTTTCAGCTGACAAAAAGTTATTTCACCCTAACTGATGCAGTGACTAACCTCTCATTTCTTCAACAACCATGTCAGAGGACATCCTGTGGTCTTGCGAAAGATGTTCCACGGTTTCAGGAGGGTCAAATTATTGGCCTGCATCAATCAAAGAAAACAACTAAAGAGATTGCTGAAACTACTAAAATAGGGTTAAGAGCAATGCAACACATTATTAAAACCTGGGAGGATAGTGGTGAACCATTATCTATAAGGAAGAAATGTGGTCAGAGAAAGATCTTGAATGACTGTGATTGGAGATCACTTAACGGTTGGAGAAATCAAATCGTAAAAAAATCAATAGTGAAACTAAAAGCATCTCCATATGCACAATATGAGGAGAACTCAATGGATTGGGATTAAACCGCTGTATAGCCTTAAGAAAACCCCTTAACAGTGAAGCTGATTGGGGGGGAAATGGCTTCGATTTGCTGGGGAACATAAAGATTAGAACCAGGAGCAATGGAAAAAGGTCATATGGTCTGATTAGTCTAGATTTACCCAGTACCAGAGTGATGGGCTCATCAGGGTAAGAAGAGAGGCAGATGAATTGGTGCACCCATCAGGCTCAGTACCTACCGTTCAAGCCCTTAGGGGCAGTATTATGACCTGGGGTTGCTTCAGTTGGTCAGGTCCAGGTTCAACAACGATATTTTCCCAAAAAATGAGGTCAGCTGACTATCTGAATATACTGAATGACCAGATATTTTTCATCAATGGATTTTTTTCCCCCCTGATGGCATGGGCATATTCCAAGATGACACTGTGAAAGAGTGGTTCAGGGAACATGGGACATCATTTTTACACATGAATTGGCCACCAAAGAGTCCACATATTAACCCTTTCGCGTAGTACACAAATCTGGCTATTTATGCGTTACCCTATTTCAGGCTTTATAATTCAAGATTGGAGCTTCACGGAGAGGTGGACAATGGCTTAAGTGAAACAAGACACTTGTAGTATTCAGGAATCCATTGTAATTCATTTTATTTTCATAATTTTAGTGCAGAAAAAGGGTCGTGAACCCAAAAAAATCTTCACGAAAATTCAGCATTGAAAATGTAATAAAAAAATGATAATTATAACAATAATACTAAGAATTGAAAAACAGCAAGGAGTTAAAATAATATATAACCCCAATTCCAAAATGGTTGGGATGAAGTGTAAATTGTGAATAAAATCAAAATGCAATGACTTTCAGATCACATGAGCCAATATGTTATTTACAATAGAACATATATAACATCTCAAATGTTGAAACTGAGACATTTTACATTTTTATCCACAAAATGCGCTTATTTCAAATTTTCTGGCTGCAACAGGTCTCAAAAAAGTTGGGGGACAGGCCAGAGGCTCTCTAACCTATGAAGGCTTTCGTAAAAAAATTGTGGAATACTTTAAAAACAATGTTCCTCAACGTCAAATTGCAAAGGCTTTGAAGGTCTCATCATCGACAGTGCATAACATCATCAAAAGATTCGAGAGAAACTGGAAAAATCTCTGTGCTCAAGGGACAAGGCCGAAGACCTTTGCTGGATGCCCGTCATCTTCAGGCCCTCAGACGCCACTACATCACTCACCCACATGATTCTGTCATTGACAATACTAAATGGGCCCAGAAATACTTAAAGAAACCACTGTCAGTAAACACAGTCCACCGTGCCATCCACAGATGCCACCTAAAACTCTATCATGTAAAAAGGAAGCCATTGTTGAGCATGATCCAGAAGCGCTGCCATGTTCTGTGAGCCAAGGCTCATTTAAAATGGACTGTAGCAAAGTGGCAAAGTGTCCTGTGGTCAGACGAGTCCAAATTTGACATTCTTGTTGGAAATCATGGGCGTCGTGTCCTCCGGGCTAAAGAGGAGAAAGACCACCGCTCCTGTTATCAGCGTTCAGTTCAAAAGCCAGCATCTCTGATGGTATGGGGATGCATTCATGCATATGGTGTGGGACACATGCATGTTTTAAAAAGCACCATGAATGCTGAAAGGTATATAAAGGTTTTAGAGAATTATATGCTCCCCTCCAGACGAAATCTACTCCAAGGAAGGCCTTGTGTATTTCAGCAGGACAATGCAAAACCACATAGTGCAGCTATTATAACAGCATGGCTTCGTAGTAGAAGAGTCCGTGTGCTGAACTGGCCTGCCTGTTTATGAACTTCCGGGTCATTCAGTAGACGCTAACCGCATGAACCCGCTGCGTATCTGGATGTGTTGCTGGTGGAGGCTGCAGTTGTCCGTATACTTATGAAAAAAGATAGTTTGGTAAGTTATTCCTGTTTTTATTGTGCATACACAGAAAGTAAAGCAAAACTCTTTGTAACTGCAACTAATGTTAACGTAGCTGATATGGTGCGTTAAGTGTAAAACCTCAGAGAAAGACGTTTGTTGTTGACGCTATTATACTGTTTTTAACGCTGTCACATTTTAGAACTGTGTCTGCAATGGAGGAAGACCTCGAAGCTTTTCTGAGAGGGAGAGGAGTATCGTAGGAGAGCATTAATGCCATGAAGCAGGACAAGGTAGACTAAGGTTGATTGATTGATTGATTGATTGATTGTTTTATTTTGGTTGTCAAAAGAAAATCCTACAGTATCATCAGTACATTCCAGCGTCATACATAACATGTGAATAAAGAAAATAAATAAATAACAATTTTAATATTGCATCCACTCTGTTCCGACCAAAAAAGGTGTAGGCTGAAGCAATAAGCTTATTTGGCCTACCCTTTTTAATTTATGAACTATAAAGGCAACGTATGTATTAGAACAAAAAAAAATAGGAAAAAGAAAAGAAAAGAAAAACAATTCTAACTTAGCATAATGTACAAACAGAAAAGGTAAGGCAAAAATTGTATAAAATGTTAGTAAATCATATATATGTTAAGACCATAGCCAATTATTCAATATAGTATTTGTAGTACAGCACACAATTTTATAGTATAATAATGAATATTTCAGAAATAAACAGTACATATGATAGTTTGTGACAGATGTTGTATCATGTGGTCCATTATACTATTTAATAAACAATAAAAAATAATAATAATAATAATAACGATGCTAATAATAATAACATATATAGTAATGCTTATTTAATTTGTATAATAGTAAACATATAGTGTAATATCTGATTACAATATATCGTTATACCCGTTTAAAGTCTTGTGTTTAAACATTTTTTTTGGATGCATGGATAGAACTACACATTCTTAATTCCTTTTCGCAGCAGTTCCACAGATGTACACCTCTTACAGAAACACAGTTTTGTTTGCTATTTGTTCTTGCACTGTTCTTTTTAAACAAACCTGTGTCTCTAAGTTCATATTTGCTCTCTTGGATTTCGATCAGCATCTGAGCACAACGTGGAAGGAGAGGTTATTATAAGCCCTAAATAGAATCAATAAAGTTTGAAGGTTGACTGTATCCCAGAATTTAAGTGTATTTAAATTAATGAATAAGGCATTAGTAGGTTCACGATACTCTGCTCTCTTGAATATTCGTATTATTCTTTTTGTAGAATAAAAATTGGACTCAGATTGGTTTTGTATGTGTTTCCCCACACTTCCACACAGTATGTCATGTATGGAACTACAAGGGAACAGTACAGCAAGAGCAGTGAGCTTTGTTTCAAAAATTCTTTTGATTTATATAATATGGCTATAGTTTTAGACATTTTCTTTTTGACATGATTGATGTGAGATTTCCAATTTAATTTATGGTCAGTTAATACTCCAAGAAATTTGTATTCAAACACTCTTTCAATAGTCTCATTGTTGATCCTTATTGAGACTTCATTATTGATTTTTCAATTTCCAAATATTATAAATTTAGTTTTACTTAAGTTCAGGGATAATTTATTAACATCAAACCACTTCTTTAAAGTGTTCAGCTCCCCCTCCACTGTTCTCGGGAGCTGCTCCAAATCCTTTCTTTTGCAAAACAAACTGGTGTCATCTGCAAACAGGACATAATTCAAAAGATTAGATGCATTAACAATGTCATTAATATACAAGATAAAAAGTTTAGGCCCTAAAACAGATCCTTGAGGGACTCCACATTTTACTTTCAAAAATTCTGATTTAACATTGTTTATTTGCACATATTGGTAACAATCTTCAAGGAAGCTTTTTAGCCATAAATAAGCTGCCCCTGTGATTCCATATCTTTCAAGTTTCTTCATTAACAAATCATGGTCAACTGTATCGAATGCTTTTCTGAGATCTATGAACACACCGTCAGTAAATTCCTTGTTGTCCAAGGCAGTGGAAATCTCTTCTGTTAGATTCATCACTGCCATTGAAGTGGACCTGTTTGTTCTGAATTCATATTGTTGATCACACAATCAATGTTGTTTCTCAATAAAGTTATCAAGTCTAAGCACAAATAACTTTTCTAAGATCTTAGAGAGCTGTGGAAGCAGGGAAATGGGTCTGTAATTTTTAAATAGGTAAGTATCTCCATCTTTGTATGGAGGAGTGACTTTTGCTGTTTTCATCTTGTTCGGAAATATACCTGTTTTGTAAGATTGGTTGTAAATATAAGTCAAAGGTTTCACTATACAATATATAATATCTTTTACTAGGGACATATTTAAACCTAACCAATCAGTGGACTTTTTATTTTTGCATTTTTTCACAATATCAATAATTTCATTTTCCTCAACCTCCCTAATAAAGATGGAGTGGAGATTGTTTTGTATTGTATCTCCAATTTGTAGCATTCCAGCCCCATTTCTCTGCTCCTCAATTTCTTTAGCAAGATTGCTACCAACATTGACAAAGAAATCATTGAATTCATTGGCTATATCAATGGCTTTGTTTATAATTACATTATTTTCTTTAACAAAATGATTGGGAAATTCAGTTTTCCCTGTACCCTTTTTAATAACCTTATTTAACACTTTCCATATTTCCTGGGTATTATTCCGATGAAGCTCCAGTAAATTATGGTAATAGTCCATTTTATTTAATCGCATAATACTCGTTAGTTTATTTTTATAGGTCATTTGCTTCATTTGTTCTTCAGCAATCTTCTGTATAAGGCGTTTTTCTTTTTACATGCATTTTCTATCCCCTTTGTGATCCATGGTTTGTCCATAAGATGGTGCTTTCGTGTTTGTATTTTTAGTGGGCAATGTTTATCATAAGACCTCATTAATGTGGACAGAAACACGTCATAGGCCTTGTTTGGATCACTGTTCTCATAGACCTCGTTCCAGTGTTGAATACTGAGATCAAACTCAACGGCAGCAGTGGCTTCCAATGATCTATGTCTAATAAGGTTACATGTGTTTGTGATTTATTTGCTCCTTATCTTGAAGACATTCTGGACTACAGCATATACAGGAAGGTGATCACTTATGTCATGTAGGAGAAGACCAGCTCTAATGTCACTTTCAATTTTATTTGTAAATATATTATCTATCAGCATGGCAGTATCTGTGGTGATTCTACTAGGTTTTGTAATTAATGGGAAAAGGCTATTACTGTACATTGTATTGATGTCTATAGTCCTTTTGTTTCCATATGGATTTAGTAGGTCAATATTCATATCACCCTAAATTATTTTAACCTTGTTGTCACTAACTTTGTCCCACAAACCAGCCATTTGTTCAGTAAAAATGTCCACAGGCGTTCCCGGTGCTCTGTATACACAACCTATAATAATATTTGATGTTTTCTCAAGTTGTATTTCAACTTTTATGCATTCCAAAATGTTCTCTATAGTTTTTGACATTGATTCCACCATACTGCATCTTAAGGCAGTGTCAATATATAGGGCAACACAACCACCAGCTTTACCAATTCGATTTGTTGTGAACAGTTCATATCCATCCAGTTGCATATCACATACTTTTTCATCATTTAGCCAAGTTTCAGACACAGTGATTACATAAAATTTTTTAAAGTTACACAAATAATCCTTGATCTTTTCTAGATTTCTGTAGAGGCTTCTACTGTTGAAATGTATTATTGATAATGCATCGTCCATATTAACAATACTGTAGAAGTCATTCTCTGTATAATACTCATAGTTTATGTTAATCGTACTATAGAAATGGTTTTCAGGGTCAATGTCATTTGTCATATCATATATTTTATGAACGGTGTTGTCATAGGTATTGAAGTTCAGGTGCTCAGCCATTGTGCACGTCTTCGTTCATGCAGTCCCTCATCTCGTCAGATCGCTCCTCCTCATGCTCGTCTCCAGATGGAAACGTAAAGTTCTCTTCATTCTCAGTCATTACGTCAAAATTTAAAGAGGTCCCGGGGGAAACAGTTCACCCCCACGTGGTTGCCCATGGTCCGACCCTGGCAGTAGACCCTTTGCGTCCAGTCTAGTCCTTTCCTCCAAAGAAAATATTCCAAATCCATTCCCGACAGTAGGCCTAGATAGCTTGTTGTAAAAAAGATATCCTGTTGTGAAAAAGAGAGAAAGTATTGGCCATGTTGCATACTGGGCTGAGGAATATTGTCCATGCTTTGAACGAAAAGACATATTGCGGAAAGGGGAAAAGTATTGGCCATGCTGCAGGCTGGGCTGTGCCAGAGATAGCAAGAGGGAAAAAATTGTCCATGCTGCAGAAAAAGAGGCATATTCTCCATGCTGTAAAAAAGAAGAGATAATTGTCCATGCTGCAGGCTGTGCGACAACAGCACAAAAAAGACAACATCATTGTTTATCTGTATTGATCCATGTCTTTGAGTTCTCTAATTACGATGACTTTAGCTTGCTCTGGAGTTCCATTAATACTTATCATCACTTTGCCATTTCGCGTCCACGGTCCTTGAATCTTACTTTGTTTCTTTTGTAGGCGTGCATGTCTGGCAATTTCTGCATTCTTTTTGGTAAGGTGTCCGTTCAGATATACACCTGTTCCTTTCAACTTCTTTGTTTGTTTCAGCAGCTCGATCTTGTTCTTCCTATTCACAAAGCAAATTATTACGACAGGTTTCATATTTCTATCTCTTCTTGGAAGCGTGTGGCAAGCCACCAGATCGGAACTTTGAACTGTTATGTTCTTAGTTTCAAGGAAATTAATTACTTGCGGTTCCAGTGTTTGTTGCTCCTCATGTGGGATATCTTCAAGTCTGAATCTCCCTCTAGCCGCGGAAGCATATATAGGATACTTTGTATCCAATCCTGTTATAATAGCATCCTCTTTTCTAGTGTACTGCTCCAATTCATCAATCCTTCGCTCTAGTCCATTTATTTTCTCGTCCTTCTCTTTGATCCGCTCATTGAGTTGTTTAACATCCTCCTTTAGTTTTTTAACATCCTCAACCATTTCGAGCAGTTTAGGTAGTTGGATAGTAACTTTGCTGACCTCATCTGTCACGCGTTTCAGCGCGGCTTTGATCTCCGCTAAATCGTCCTCGATCTTCTAATTTGTTCCCATTTTGGCTTTGGATTTGGCTTAGTCTAGGTTTTCTGTTATTGTTTTTCCAGTTCTAAGTTCCATACGTTTTGTATTACTTTATCTATCTTAGTTTGCGTTTTGCCGAGGTGCCAGGTGCCAGCGTTTCACCTATCGCCGCCATCTTCCCAGAAGCTTTAAGCCTTAGCTAAAGTTTAATGTTATTGTCCGAATAAATAACGTGACCTGCACAATGCAATTGTTTTAATGTTAGAGCTATTGTAGTGTAATAAACCAAGCTAGTGGAAGGACGAAGACAGCTCAAGATGTATAGCAATATACAATCTCTATTATTGTTAAATAAACTCATGGACAAACCGCAGGCTAGCCAACAGATCCTCTAATCAGTCACAGGAGGGCGCTCTTGCGCAACGCTTAACAGCTAAAAAACACGAGAGATGTATAAATATTAGGGTGAATAAATAAAACCCCAATTCTGAAATAGTTGGAACAAAGTGTTAATTGTGAATAAAATCAAAACTCAATTACTTTCAAATTATACAAGCCAGTATTTTATTCACTATAGAACAGAGATAACATAGCAAATGTTGAAACTGAGAAATTTTACAATTTTATCCAGAAAATGAGCTCATTCCAAATTAGATGGCTACTACAGGTCTCAAAAAAGTTGGGACAGGGGTCTGTATACCATGGTGCAGCATCCCCTCTTCTTTTTAACACAGAGTGGAGGCATCTGGGCATTGAGGAGACAAGATTCTTGAGTTTAGCCATTAGAATTTGATCCCACTCTTGTTTAATACAGGCTTCCAGCTGCTGGAGAGTTTTGGGTCTCCTTTGACAAATTTTTTGTTTAATTATGCATGAAATGTTCTCAATCGGTGAAAGATCAGGACTGCAGGCAGGCCAGTTCAAGACACGGACTCTTCAACTACGAAGCCATGCTGTTGTAATAGCTGCAGTATGTGGTTTTGCATTGTCCTGCTGAAATACACAAGGCCTTCCCTGGAATAGATGTTGTCTGGAGGGCAGCATATGTTGCTCATAAACCTTTATATACCTTTCAGCATTCATGGTGCTTTTTAAAACATGCAAGTGTCCAACACCATATGCACTAATGCATCCCCATACCATCAGAGATGCTGGCTTTTGAACTGAATGCTGGTAACAGGAGGGGTGGTCTTTCTCCTCTTTAGCCCATAGGACACGACACCCATGATTTCCAACAAGAATGTCAAATTTGGACTCGTCTGACCACAGGACACTTTGCCACTTTGCTACAGTCCATTTTAAATGAGCCTTGGCCCAAAGAACACGGCAGCGCTTCTGGATCATGCTCAACAATGGCTTCCTTTTTGCATGATAGACCTTTAGGTGGCATCTGTGGATGGCACAGCGGACTGTGTTTACAGACAGTGGTTTCTTTAAGTATTCCTGGGCCCATTTAGTAATGTCAATGACAGAATCATGCCGGTGAGTGATGCAGTGGCGTCTGAGGGCCTGAAGATGACGGGCATCCAGTAAAGGTCTTCGGCCTTGTCCCTTACACACAGAGATTTTTCCAGTTTCTCTGAATCTTTCGATGTTATGCACTGTTGATGATGAGACCTTCAAAGCCTTTGCAATTTGACGTTGAGGAACATTGTTTTTAAAGTATTCCACAATTTTTTTACGCAAACCTTCATAGGTTGGAGAGCCTCTAGCCATCTTTACTTTTGATAGACTCAGCCTCTCTAAGACATCCCTTTTATAGCCAATCATGTTACACACCTGATGCCAGTTAACGTAATTACTTGCTAAATATTCTTTCAGCTGATTCTCTTATATATTAATGGCTTTTTACGCCCTTTTTTGCCTGCGTCCCAACTTTTTTGAGACCTGTTGCAGCCAGAAAATTTGAAACAAGCTAATTTTGTGGATAAAAATGTAAAATGTCTCAGTTTCAACTTTTGAGATGTTATCTGTGTTCTACTGTTAATACTATATTGGCTCATGTGATCTGAAAGTCATTGCATTTTGATTTTATTCACAATTTACACTTCGTCCCAACTATTTCGGAATTGAGGTTGTATCACAAATGCATTAATAACACAGGTGTATACACTGGCAAGAAAAAGTATGTGAACCCTTTGGAATTTCATGGTTTTCTGTGTTGATTTGTTAGAAAATGTAATCTGATCTTCACCTAAGTCTAAGGCAGGGGTGACCCACCCTGTTCCTGGAGAGCTGCTATCCTGCAGGTTTCTGCGCTACCTCCTATTCAGCACACCTGATTCAACTAATTAGCTACTTAACAAGATCACGAGCTGGGCAATTAAGCAGCTAATTAGTTGAATCAGGTGTGCCGAATTGGAGAGAGCAGAAACCTACAGGATGGTAGCCCTCCAGGAACAGGGTTGGTGACCCCTGGTCAAAGGTATTAACAAATTTACTGTGCCTAAAATAATAGCACAAAAAACTTTCAGATCTTTTAGATCTTTATTGAGAACAAGCATGAAAACCTCATAGTGTCAGTGGAAAAAGTAAGTGAACCCTTGGAATTAATAACTGGTTGACACCCCCCCTTGGCAGCAATAATCTCAACCAGGCGTTTCCGTTAAGTGTGGATCAGATCTGCAAAATGTTCAGTAGAAATTTTAGCCCATTCTTGCTGACAGAACCGTTTTAGATCTGTCATGTTCCTTGGATGTCTTTGGTGTATGACTTTCCTCAAGTCATTCCATAGCATCTCTATTGGGTTAAGTTCTGGGCTGTGACTTAGCCACTCCACAACACAGATTTTATTCTTCTGTGGCCATTCTGTTGTGGACTTGCTCCAGTGTTTTGGGTCATTGTCCTGTTGCATCACCAAACTTCAACTGAGTTTCAGTTGACGTACAGACATTCTCACATATTCCTGACACATTTTCAGATAAACGTGGGAATTAATTTTCCGCTCAATGATAGCAAGCTTGCCAGGCCCTGATCTAGCACAGCAGGCCCAAATCATGATGTTTCCCCCACCATACTTTACAGTAGGGATGATGTTGTCATGGTGATATGTAGAGCCCTTGTTACGGCAGATGTTGTGTTGTGTGTTGTTTCCAAATAGTTCAATTTTGGTTTCATCCGTCCACAAAACATTTTGCCAGTACCACCGTGGAGTGTCAAGGTACTCTTTCATGAACTTCAGGTGTGCTGCAATGTTCTTTCTGGTAAGCTGCGGCTTCCCTCGTGGTGTCCTGCCATAGACACCTGGCTTGTTCAGTGTCTTACGTGCTGACTCATGAACAGAGATGTCGTCCAGTTCTAATGATGCCTTCATATCTTTTGCTATCATTCAGGGTCGTTTCCTCACCTCATTCATGAGTCTTCGTTGTGCTCTTGGGGTCATTTTGATTGGCCGTCAACTCCTTGGTAGTCACATTCCCAAATTGCCTCCATTTGTAGATTGCTTGTCAGACTGTAGAGGACTAATGTTCTTAAGTCTTTGAAATCATTTTGTAACCCTTTCCAGCTTTATGCAAGTCAACAATTCTTGATCGTGATCCTCTGAATGCTCTTTTTGACAAGACATGGCCCACACAAGCATATTCTTCCTTATGTGGAGAAAACGCAAAAGGTTTGAAGTGTTTTTATCAGTCAAAGTGGCTTTAGACAACACCCCCAAACTAATTTTCTAAACAGGACTCCAGGTAAGCTAGCATCTGACTCCAAATAGCTTTTTATGAGGTGATGAACTCAAGGGTTCACATACTTTTTCTACTGGCACTATTGGGTTTTCATGCTTGTTCTCAATGAAAGATCACACATTTTGTTGTGCTATTATTTTAGGCACAGTGTATTTGTTAATACTCTAGACTTGGAGAAGATCAGATCACAATTTCTGACAAATTAACCCTTAAATGCCCCCTGTGACAAATTTGTCATACGATTTTGGGGGTTGTCAAAACCACTGACCCCACATAAATTTTGCAACCTAATGCCCATAGTGGCATATTTAGACCATCAGTGCTGCCATCTGATGCATAAAAGTGGAACTGACACTACACTGGCTGCACCAGCTAACCTTTCCAATATGGCTGCCCCCATGGTGGAATCCACTCGATAGATCAGCACCCATTCATCACTAGATAAAGTAGACAAACAGGTAAGCTAATGAAAAATAAGCTATACCTAGTACTTCAGCTATATGTCAACTACGAAAACAATGATGGACAAAAGTTCTCTTTACATCCTAGAAACTTAGAGTGACATATATGTCACAAAACTAAAATAAGTTCAAAGGTCACCAAAAATTAAAAATTGCTATTATTGCTATTAAGTTGTTATTAGCCCCTCCCCAGGACATATTAACAGAACACATAAATTTTTTTTTCAACTTTTACTATAGTTGGATATTTAAGGGTTAACACAGAAAACCAAGAAATTCCAAAGGGTTCACATACTTTTTCTTGCCACTGTAAATATCAGGGTGAATAAATAGCACAGGTGTATAAATATCAATTCATGATCACGATGAAACAGCATTAAAAAGGACCAACCACACACACACACATACACACATCTGCCCCTAGCCAGAACAAGGGCTTAAGTAAGCTACACACCAGACCGTCCCCGCTGTCACTGCACAGCCCGGCTTCCCATAGGCGTCCTTTCACACACTCACACAATAGCACACAAAGAATGCAAAAGATTAAAACTTAGCTTCCTCGAAGCTTGGGACCCTCCCTTGGGGTCTGAGTAAGGCAATACCCTCCAAACCGAGAGACCACGCTACAATCTCAGCTTTTGGCGGTAGCTTCTGGCCGCCGCACTCCTACTCCCAGCCCTGACTGACCAAGCCCTACACACCGCAGGAACCTGACCCTACGCCCGTACCTATCTTCACTGCCGGCAGCTCTAATCGTGCAAGCGGCTACCACCCCGAAATTAGTGCTGCAACATTGTCTCCTCTGCCATTGCTTCCCAGTCGCTTTATTCGCTCACCTGCTCAATCATTACCTGCTCAATCAGCTCCAGGTACCAAACCCTACGTCATCCCACCACCTGACTCCCATTACAGTAGTTTTGCATTTCAATTATACTTTTAGATTGATGAGCATAGCAATTCATTGTGTAGTCTTAAGCACAATGCTATCTCATATTATTGCATTAAAACGAAAATATCTCAAACACAATGTATATGTAACAGTTTATTTTTATGTTTTGTTTTAAAAATTCTGTCTTCAATTAAAAAAATCTAAATTAGATTTGTTAAAATACAACTGCTGTTTTGATCAGCGGGACATGACATACCTTATTTACCTATTGTCACTTATTAATTAAAAAAACTAATTGGATTGTTTTTGCTTTATTATGTTGCAGATTGACGAGTCCGTTTTGGCTTTTGTGAAAGATGAACAGATGGCAAAATACCTGAGCTCCTATGGAGACAGAGTGGCTGTTTTGACTTTTTGCCACCAAACACAAAACAACTGCAGCTGAAAAAGAATCTCTCTTGCAAAGGGTGAGAGAAAAATTAGAAAATAGAAAGGTAACATCAAAATCAGGTCAAAGGTAGGGGGAAAAAAAGAAAAGAGAATCCTATGCAAGGCAGTTCAATGGCGAGACCCAGAAATCAAAATGTGGAGAAGGCCAGCAGAAAGATTGAAATTGGATGGCTCAATTTTTAGCCTGCTTGGCCGACAGGCCCAAGGGGCTTATGCTGTGCTTAGGGTCATTAGTGGTGGTCTGTTGTGCGTCCGTGCGTGCGTTAGTGCGTCCACAATTGTCGTTTCAGCGCGATATAGCTTTCAGTTTTCCACGGATCCTTTTCATATTTTATATGCATTTATATGGACCCAAGATCTAGCCTGAGTTCGATTTTGGGCTTGCTGCCATTCTTGGTTTGGCCGCTAGGTGGCTTTTTCTGCAAAACTTCAAACAGCTCTAACTCCCTTATTCTATAAGCTAAGATGCTCAAATTTTCACTGTAGAATGTTCTGCCAAGGGTCCATCATATATCTAATGGGTTTTTGATTTGACCTCATTTTGAAGGTTTTATAGGTCAAAGGTCATAAAATGTGCCGATTTCGTTTCAGCGCCATAGCACCCTCAGTTCTCAACAGATCCTTTTCCCTATTTTATATGCATGTATATGGGCCCAAGATTTAGCCCCACTTCGATTTTGGTCATGCTGCAATTCTTGGTATGGCCACCAGGTGGCATTTTCTGAAAAACTTCAAACAGCTCTAGCTCCCTTATTCTACAAGCTAAGATGCTCAAATTTTTTGCCCACTTGGCCAAAAGGCCCAAGGGGCTTATGCTATGCTCGGGGTCTTTAGTGGTGGTCTGTCGTGCGTCTGTGCTTGCTTGCATGGGTAAACTTTTGGCTTGTCTGCGCTCTAGCGTCTTCGGTTTTTCACTGATCCTTTTCATATTTCATATGTGTATAGCGTCATAAGGTCTAGACCAACTTCCATTTTCAGCCCAATCGGATCGATACTTTGGCCAATAGAGGGCGTTCCATTTTGGCCACGTTGGGCACAGTGGCTTTGCCACTATTTTTGTAACAATAGCTACCAACAAGTGAGGACTAGACATGGTGGTAGCACCAGACATGTCACAGTAGAAAAGGACTCTACAGTTGAACAGATTCTAGCCATGGGAAAGGATCTCTTTTTCCCTAATGGACTATCAACAAAAGGGGATGTTGCAAACTTTCCTTTTTCCATTTGTGACTTCAAAAGAAACACCCTGCCTCTGGTTGACACTGTTGGTGACCTTTACGAACAAACTAAATAAAAAATGCTGCGCTTTTACATCTGCACTAAAAGTGCAGAGTTTTCAAGTGACAGTGGATCTGAAAGTGATGCAGCAAAGAGCAGCCCAGATGTCAGGGAAACACTGGAAGAAGAGCCAACATCTGATCATGTCACTACTGATGAGACTTGTGTCCAAATGTGTACATGGATATAAACACACATACACTTTGAAATTACAAAGGTTTTTGTTTTTTGCAGGATCTACTACTCCAACCACCAGCATCGAAAAGATCCAGAAGATTGAGCCCTCTGCCTGATTCATCTGAAGTGCTCTCTGTAAATAGAGCTCTTGGCGATGAAGAGGATACACTGTTATGGGATGAAGAACATGGAACATTGGAAGATGATGAAGTTATAATAATAAACTGGAATTCAAACAATGAAACTGAGGTAATCCAGTCAAATGTATGTCTATCAAAAGGAAAAGTTTTATATCATTTGTACATGTTACTGATGTAGTTGGTATTATGACATCACACAAACAACTGGATATGTGACTTTTTGTAGATTTGGAGTATTTAACCATAATCCTCTTTTAGCATTGATTTATGAGATATAAAAGTAATGTAATGCTATCATGGTTATATGCTATGCTTACCATTATAGTTTACTATTGGTTTGATGATGTCACTTGTGTTAATAGTTTCTCCATTCTCAAATTCATTTCAGTAATGCAGTTTTTGATTTTACAGGTATTGATGCACACTGATGTTGCTGTTCCAAACACCTCATCTCATGGGCAGCCTTTACTGTATTATGAAGCTCCCCATGAAATAATGGAAACAAATGTACAGGTAAAAGACAAAAACAAAATTTGCAATATGGATCTGTTGTTTTTAGATTATATTGACTGATAGGTAGTTTGGTAGATAAATACATACAGACATTCATTTTCTGAAATTATAACTTATAAATTGCAATTTTGAACATTTATTTGCAAAAAAAAAAAAAAAAAAAACTGGTCAAATTAACAAATCTAATACTGAGTTTTCAGATACAGCAAATGTTTTTTTTTCAATATGTGCAAAGTATGATGTGATTATGTGGTAAGAAATCACTATTTGGTATAATAAGTTTTATTTTTAAACATTGCTTTAAAGCAGGGGTGGGCAACGAGGGCCATATCTGTCCCCAATTTTCTCACCAACCTCTGGCTGTTAATTAGTTTTATTATCTAAATTAGCCAAACTATTCATGAAATCTGACAATTATGGAGCATTTCTTTAAATTATCATGAGTGACCACCAAAGACTGTTCTTGTGTCCCTACATAAAACATTTTTCTTTGATCAAACCTTTGCACAAATCTATATTTGTGTATGCAAACAATTAACTAAATTAGTCAGGGTAATTGATAGAAATAAAAACCTGCATGCACACCGGTCCTCCAGGACTGGAATTGCCCGCCCCTGTTTTAAAGCATTATTTCAGCTCTACCCCAGTGTGACACATTATTACCTCCACCAGGAGGTTACAGTGCCGGACAAAATACTTGTCGCACAAGGACATAGTAACTAAAAATGGCAATATAACTTTATTTCTAATCAATCAATTGTTACAATAAATGGTCCATTTTAATGTCAAGGGCTTTCACATTAATAATTTGGTGCAGAATGAAACCATCAAAAAGTGTTCTGATGTTCACAGCTTGGCAAAGCCCATAACATCTGTTTTTGCTTGGACAAAAGTCTTGTCGTGTCTTCAAATGATTCAACAAATCACAGATTAACCTATAACAAATACTGTAATTGACACATTCCCAATTGTGTATAGAAATAACCCCAGCACACCAGACTTTCATATGAGGTGCGACTAGACCTCTGACAACATACCAAAGATTCAACCACAGGCCAAAGTGCTGATCATCAAGACCCTGAAGACTGAGTCTGCTGCTGAGGTGGCAGATATCTTCAATGTATCCAAATGTCAAGTGGAGGGGATAAAAAAAAGATCTGAAGAAACTGGTGATGTTCATGGCAAGCCCAGGTCAGGCAGACCCCGATATGACCCAGTAGGACCGTTTGTTGCTTCAACTGTACAAGGCCAGCCCTTCAACTACAGCGAAGCTACATGAGGAAATGTCACCAGAAATCCCGGTATCTACAAGAAGAGTTTGTCAGATTCTCTCTCAAAGTGGTTTTCACGGCCGAATTAGAACACAGAAGCCTGTATTAAACATAAAACAAAAAACCTGCATTGCATTTGCCAAGGCCCACAGCTTGCAGAAAGGATTGATAGTGGAAAAGTGGCTGAAAGATTATTTTTCTGATGAATCATCCATTGAACTGCATCCCAGTCGCCGTACAAGACCTGTTGGAACCCGCATGGACCCAAGATTCTCCCAGAAAACAATCGTGTTTGGTGGAGGAAAAATCATGTTTTGTTGTTACACTCAGTATGGGGGTGTGAGAAAGATCTGCAGAGTGGATGGCAACATCAACAGCCTGAAATATCAAGAAGTTCTTGCTGCCCTAATCATACTGCTGCTCCTTCTCATTCTTCTGCCTCCATGTCACAGTTCCTGAAAGCGAAGAAGGTGAAAGCACTCCAGGATTGGCCAACCCTGACATGAACATTATAGAGCATTTCAGGGGTAAGATGAAGGAGGAGGCTTGGAAGATGAAACCATAGAATGTTGATGAACTCTGGGAGTCCTGCAAGACTGCTTTCTTTGCCATTCCAGATGATTTCATCATCAAGTTATTTCAGTCATTGCCAAGACGTACGGATGCAGTCCTCCAAGCTCATGGGAGTCATATGAAATATTAATTCTTTTTTCCAAGGCACCATGACTTTATGTTCTGATATTATTGTGGCATATTTGTGTATTCAAAATAAAGTGTATGTATAATTTCCACATTTTTTTTCAAAGCGACAAGACTTTTGTCCAAGCAAAATCAGACCTTTCTGTACTAACTAAATAAAACTCAATGAATGACACAAAACTCTATTTTGGTATAATACGCATAATCTAGAGGGCTTTGCCTTTCATATAAGCCATTTTTGATTCCAATTGATCAACTACAAGTGAGGTTATTATGTGTTGTTCTTACAACTTGGATAAGCGACAAGACTTTTGTCCAGCACTGTATGTTGTCACCCTGTTTGTCTGTCTGTCTGTTTGTTTGTCTGTTAGCAAGGTATCTCCAAAAGTACGGGGCAGATTTGGATGAAACTTTGCATGTAGGTAGACATTAATCCAAGGAAGAAGTGATCAGATTTTAGAATGTGTAGGTCAAAGGTCAAAGGTCACTAGGGTCAAAACATGTAATTTCAAAATAGCCACATGAAGGCGTTGCCCTTCTGGCGGAGGTATGCACTCTCCGAGTGCTTTCTAGTTGTTGAATTATATTCACTTTCTTTCTATTTAGTATTAGATCTCTGAAAACCCCGACAGCTTTTTGTTAACTTGTCATTTTTTCAACTATTAAATGTGTTTGGGGGTTTTCAGTGGTCTCTTTATTTTTGCCAGTTCTGAACATTTATGCATACATACATAAAATAAAAAAAATTAATGGCCAGATTTCTTTTGACTTTCTTTGTTTAACAGAATACAAAAATTAAGACCTTAAATGAAAACATTTGTAGATCAATACATATAAATATATATGTATTGATACTGTATATAATATAGTATCTTGGTCCTATTGATTTAATGTGTAACATATTTTTACAGCAAAATCTTGTAGTTTACTAGCCATTGAAAAGCTATATCCCTATATTCTGTTTAGCTGTTGTTATAAATTGTTAAAACAAACACAAAAAGTGATGATCAATACAGTAACAATCATCAGATGTCAGTAAAGAGAGAGCCCTATACTGTTTATATGTTATGATTGCCGTTGTTTGTCATTCCTGTCTCATCAATATACCAAACTCATTTAGATGGGTAGAAAGCATGGAAACATTGCAACAGAAAATACCAAAGGTTTAGAAACAAAAGTTAAAGTGTTTACAATGTTAAGTGTCAACACAAAAATTTAGTAGGCATATTGATGGCAACTATGAAATGTCCATAGAATAAGCAATATCAAAACTAACTGTCATGTAGAAATTTGAAGTGTCCCTAATCAAACTGACTTCTTTTCTTTTTATCCTTTCCAGCCAGTCAACAGTGAAATATTTCCATCTGAGGAACCAGGCTCTGCAATTCCAGAAGTACATTATATGTGTTCATAGGGTTACCATTGTAAAAGATCTGGTTAAGTACTTCTTGGATCCAGACATCACAAAGTACACTTTAAGGATGGAATTCCTGAATGAAAATGCGAGTGATGACTCTGGAGTGTCCAGAGATGTTTACTCTGCATTCTGGGAGAAGTTCCTGGAGCAGTGTGAAGGCGAGGAGGAGAGGGTACTGTTATGGCCCCAATTTGTTATGGCGTCAATTTGTTATGACGTCACGGACAGCAAGGGATGACAGACAAAATTCTTAAACTTCAACAGATTTAATTAAACAAACACTTAGAACTAATCTACACTCTACCCTACTGACCAAGATTGAAATAAAAAAAAGGGATATTTACAGTCCCCTGGTAATTGAGATGGGCTGCTATGTTGCAATGTCCTGGGACAGGAAAATGCTCCAACACAGGCAAAAATCCACAAAAAGCTTCACAGGTCTTGAAAAGAGTGACAGGTCTGGTCAAATGTATCCTTCCATAATTTCTCCTTGCAATTTCTCCAACTACTCCTTCACTCTCTCAATTTTTCTCCTTATATACTCTTGTCCAGCCCCCTCTGAGGCATGCCCAGGACATGCCCAACCTAGCTCCAGACTGGGCTTAACAAAAAAAAAGTCAATACTGCCATCTAGTGGCTTTTTTTTTTTTTTTTCCACATTACACCTCCATTCCAAAAGGGAAAAATTTTGACTCATAAAGGCAAAATTTTTCTTTTCAATACAAAAATGGTTAAGTAGACACTTGTCAATATGCTAATAAACACGTCATATATATACACATACTCAAACATGGGATAAGCAATCAGCAATTACATTGTCAGTACCCTTTACATGCTTAATTTCCAAGTCAAACTCCTGTAAAATCAAACTCCAATTCAACAATCTCCGATTCTTGTTTTTCATCTTACTCAAAAACATTAACGGATTGTGGTCAGTATATACAATCATCGGCTTTTGCCCTGTACAAACATAAACCTCAAAGTGTTGTAAGGATAGAACCAGAGCCAACAGCTCCTTCTCAATTGTGGAATAGTTCTTTTGGTGGCGATTGAACTTCCTGGAGAAGTATGCCACGGGATGCTCAATGTCATCAGAGTCACTTCTCTGTAGGAGCACAGATCCACAAGCTTGGTCGCTAGCATCGACCGCCATGGAGAACGGTTTGTTGAAGTCAGGAGATTTGAGCACGGGGAAGTGACATAGCAGAGACTTCAGGCGATCGAAGGCTCTTTGGCATGCTTCATCCCAAGTGAACTTTACGCCTTTCTTCAGTTGGTTGGTGAGACTGAGAGCAATCTCAGCAAAGTTCTTACAGAACTTGCGGTAGTACCCGATCATTCCAAGGAAGTGGTGCAAAGCTTTTTTGTTGTCAGGAACTGGAAAGTCCATGAAGGCTTGGACTTTAGCATTTATGGGTGCCACCTTACCCTGGCCTATGACGTAGCCAAGATACGTGACAGTAGCACAACCAAAGTCACTCTTGTTCAGGTTAACAGTCAGGTTAGCTTGGGTTAAGCGCTGGAACAATGTCTCTACATCTTTCAGATGTTCTTCCCAGGAGTCACTCCATGTGATCAGGTCGTCGATGTACGCACCCGTGTGTGGCAATCCGGCGATTGTAGACTGTATCATCCTTTGGAACGTGGCTGGGGCATTTTCCATGCCAAAGGGTAGGACTTCATACTGGTATAACCCAGATGGTGTGACAAAAGCAGAGATGCTCTTGGCCCTCTCAGTTAAAGGCACACACCAATAACCCTTCAATAAGTCAGTCTTGGTCAGAAACTTTGCTTGCCCTACTCTATCGATACAATCAATCCTAGGTATTGGAAACACATCAGTTCTAGTTACAGCATTGACTTTGCAATAATCTGTACACAATCTAGTACTTCCATCAGGTTTTGGAACTAGAACACAGGGTGAACTCCAATCGGAGTTAGAGGGTCTGATAATATCATGTTCTAACATGTACTCAACCTCTTTCTCAGCAATCTTTCTCTTTTCAGGATTCATCCGGTACGGATGCTGTTTTATTGGTTTGTTTTATCACCAACATCTACATCATGAGAGGCTATAGAAACTCTCTTTGGAACATCAAGAAATAGATCTTTATATTTCTTGATCAACCTCTCAAACTGATCTTTCTGTGAGGGTTCTAAGTGCTAGAGTTTTACATCAAGATTTTGCAACAATTCAGAATTTGACAATTTACATGAAAGAACTTCAGCTTTAATTCTAGGTTCATCATCTTGAAACTCCCCCTCATCTTCACAAGTCTCGGCCATAGGAGGATTTGAAGTGACAGCTGCAACCCTAGCATTCCTATCATGATAAGACTTCAGCATGTTAATGTGACACAACTGTTTTGGCTTTCTCCTATCTGGAGTCTTCACAATGTAATTGAGATCATTGAGTTTTGTCAGAATTTCATAAGGACCATGAAATCTAGCCTGCAATGGATTGGACTGCAAGGGAAACAACACAAGGACCTTGTCTCCTGGTTTAAACTCACGGCTTCTAGCCTTATGATCATACCAAGTTTTCATTTTTCCCTGACTTGATTTCAAGTTCTCTTTGGCTAGGTCACAAGCTGCACGCAGTCTTTCCTTGAACTTGCTAACATAGTCTAACAGACTGATATGCGGCTCTTTCTCTTGCCATTGTTCACTCAACAATAGCAAAGGTCCTCTCACTTCATGGCCAAACACTAGCTCAAACGGACTGAATCCAGTAGACTCCTGCACTGCTTCTCTAGCTGCAAACAAAAGCAAATGAACACCTTCATCCCAGTCTTTCTCATGGTCATAACAATAAGTCCTCATCATTGCCTTGAGAGTGGAATGAAACTGCTCTAAGGCACCCTGACTCTCTGGATGATGGGCACTGGAAAGAATCTGCTTCGCACCTAGTTCATACACAACCTGCTGAAACAATCCGGAAGTGAAATTGCTACCTTGATCTGACTGAATTTCCCTGGGAAGGCCAAACAACGTGAAGAACTTTATCAAAGCCTTCGAAATTGCAGTTGCCTTGATGTTGCGTAGAGGGATGGCTTCAGGGAATCTGGTAGATGCACACATGATTGTCAACAAGTACTGATTTCCAGATCTAGTCTTGGGTAATGAACCAACACAATCAACAATGACCTTGGAGAAGGGCTCCCCAAATGCTGGGATAGGCTGCAATGGAGCTACAGGTGGGTCTAACTGGTGTTTTCCAACTACCTGACAAGTGTGACAGGTTTTGCAAAAGTTGGAAACATCTTTCTGAAGTCCAGGCCAGAAGAAGTGTTTCATGATCTTGTCAACAGTCTTGTTAACAAAAAGATGACCTCCTAAAGGCAAACTATGAGCCATTGTTAAGATCTCATTCCTGTAGACCTTCGGAACAACAATTTGCTTGACCACTGCCCAATCTGCATTGGCAGGGATATCAGGAGGGCGCCACTTCCGCATCAACACTCCATCCTTGAGATAATTCCCAACTGGAACTGCGTCTATTTCTTCATCAGGAAGGGCTCTCTTCTTTAGTACACAAATTTCAGGATCATTGGTTTGCTCCTGAATCAGCTGCTTTCTGGACAGAGACAAGTCTCCAGACACATCAGAATCACCAGACCCATCTGGCTGGCTGAACAGAGAACTGATAAAAGTGTCTGATAAGTCCTCAAACAGAGAAACCATAGTAGGCTGAACAGAGTCATGAGGCGAACCACCTGAGTCATGACTATTCAAGGTGCTGGACGGCACCACATCATCTTCTTCTTGAGCCTTCTTGGCCATAGCACGAGTCACTGCACAGGAAGGATACAGAGATGGGTCTTCATCGCCATCTTCAGTGCTCGGCTGTGAAGTAAGATGAACAGGGGGAACTACATTGCCCCCAACCAGGTCATTGCCTAGCAACAGAGAAACACCCTTGATAGGTAGACTTGACATAAGTCCCACCTTTACCTGTCTTGTAACTAAATCTGACTTCAAGAATACAGAGCGCAGGGGTACAGATACAGTCCTCCCTTCAATACCTTATACAAGTATGAAATCCCCAGAAGCGGTCTCATCACGTAACTCCAAGGAGTCCATCAACAAAGGTGACTGAGAAGCTCCGGTATCCCTTAGGATATATATGGGGACAGGAGGAGAATGCTCATTCAGAGCCACAAATCCCTCTGACACAAATGGAAGAAATTCCTCCCTCACGAAGTCAGCAGTATCAGGCTTCGTAGCCTCACAAGGAGCAGGCAATTTAGCGGATCGGTCATCTACTACAGGGGTTTCTAACCTTGTCTTCACAAAGGCATTGGGTTTGGTATCCTTTTCTTGTTCTTTCTTAGCTTTAAGGAACCAACAGTTAGTTGTAACATGACCAGATTTCTTGCAATAATTGCAAACTAGACCACTTTTGTCACTGTCAGCTTTCACACTTTGATCAGACCTTTGACTGGATTTCTGAGCACTATCACCAGATTTGTCTTTGTCTTTGGGTGAGGAATCTTGGGTATCACCGTTACCTTTCTTCTAAAATTGGGACCATCTATTGTTACTGCTAGACTGAAATTTGGACTTATGTGTGAGAACATATTCGTCTGCAAACTTGGCAGCTGATTGCAAATTCAGTGCTTGCTTCTCATTAAGGTAGGTCTTCATATCATCTTTGACACAGTTCTTGAATTCTTCAACTAACACCATCTCTTTTAGTGAGTTGAAATCATTCTTGACCTCCATAGAAGTACACCGGCGCTCAAAGCAAACCTTCTTCTCGTTAGCAAATTCCACATAAGTCTGATTGTCAGATTTCTTCAGACCTCTGAATTTCTGTCGGTAAGCCTCTGGAACCAACTCATAAGCTGTCAAAATAACCTTTTTGACAACCTCATAATCAGAGGAATCATCTGCAGACAAAGCCGAATAGGCTTGTTGAGCTTTACCCTTGAGGACAGTTTGCAACATCAGAGGCCAGTGTTCCTTTGGCCACTGACAACTCTTAGCTACCTTCTCAAAGCACTGGAAATACTTATCAACCTCCTTCTCTGAGAATGGAGGCACCAGCTTTACCTCCTGGCTAGCCCGAAATTTGTTTTCAGCTTGCATTTTGATTTTTAGTAGCTCCATTTGGAGCCTTTCTTCTCTATCTAATTTTTGTAACTCGAAATCTCTCTGTCTCTGTCTTTCTGCTCTTTCCTCTTTCTCTTTTTTCTCTTCTCTTGCTAATTTTTCTAACTCAAACTGCCTTTGTTTTTCTTTTTCCTCCCTTTCAATCTCTAGCATTTTTAATTTAAGTTCCAGTTCTACATTTGGATTTTCCACTGGAAACTGTTCCAGATCTCCTGGTGCAAACATATTTTCATCAATGTAATATTCAACTATCTCTCTAGCCAGTCTTGCTTTTCGCATGGCTGGTTTTACATCTGTCAGCTCTAACTGTCTGCATATTTCTAGCAGTTCTGTCTTTTTAAAAGACTTCAAAACCTCTACGGTTGGTGATGCCAAGAAATCATCCATTGCTGTTGATCTGCCAATATATATCTCGGAAAATTCAAAAAACAATTTCATAATTTGAAATTTTAGATTTTCAATAAATGACTCGCACAATGGTCTATCCCAGACCCGAGCCCCCAATTTGTTATGGCCCCAATTTGTTATGGCGTCAATTTGTTATGACGTCACGGACAGCAAGGGATGACAGACAAAATTCTTAAACTTAAACTCTGAGGCATGCCCAGGACATGCCCAACCTAGCTCCAGACTAGGCTTAACAAAAAAAATGTCAATACTGCCATCTAGTGGCTTTTTTTTTTTTTTTTTTTTTTTTTTCCCACATTTCAGTACCAAGACTGAAGCCCGATTGCACGGAGGAAGAATGGCAGGCAGTCGGAAGGATCTGGGCCAAAGGTTTTATAGACCATAGTGTGCTGGCTGTGAGGCTTTCAAAATCTTTCTTATTGGCGTCTATTCATGGTATTGACACCGTTGATGTAAATTTACTGATGTCTTCTTTCCTTAACTACCTCTCCTGTAATGAAAGAGAAACTGTTGAAAGGGCTTTTGAGGGTAAACTTGAGGAAAGTGATGAGGAGGACTTGCTAGATCTTTTTGCAAGGATGGGTTCTCAGTGCCTTCCTCCTAAAGACAACTTGGGGTCTGCCATTCAAACAATGGCTCATAAAGCCATTCTGCAAGAGCCTAAATATATAATGGACTGTTTTACCAAAGCTTTATGGTGTGTACAACTGAACATGTCAGACAAAAGAGTATACAAAATGAAAAGGGCTACTGGCAAAAAAGTTGCACAGCTACTTCAAACCTCAGATGAAATTCTTACTCAACAAGAGCAGAGCACATTCAACCATATTCAGCGGCAGTGGCGGGCCGTGCATTTTACACCATGGCCTCCCGCAATTAACCTAAATTTAACCGCGGCAACAGCATGACATCATAACATAACCCCCTCACAAATTCCCAGTGACAGCATTCACACATAAAGCACTTTGCCATACTGTCTGCATTAATCAATCACTGCCTTAACCAAGAAACAAGAAAAAACTCACAGCAACCAGTCACATCCGAGTAGACTACCTAGGAAAGACTGCTGGGACACTAGCCAAGCTGCTGCGCATAAACACACACATGCCGCAATGTGCAAGGGTACAGCCAGACACACACCAGCAGTAACGATCTAAAATAAAATCCAAAACTTACCATAAATAAAATGAAAAATTTATTAAACTCACAGCAACTGCTTGTTATTTGAAAATGAACTCCATCCTCCTCGCTTTCTTACAAAAATGATGAATGACGCGGTCGTACAGCATATCAGTCCATTTGAGCTCCAATAAAAGGTCTTTCAGGATTGCCACGGAGGCCAGTGCTGACAGTTGAGCCTGCCCAGTTGCTTTTCGCGAGTTAGTTTAGATGCGTTTAAAGGGCTGAAAATGACCGCTCGACAGAGGCAGTAGACACCGGGATGGTCTCCACCAGATATGCCAGTGCGTGAAGTTGATGCATGCTCTCACATAGATCGCATTGTTTCTCAGTTCACAGTGAATTTAAAAACCGCAGCTAGCTAACTGTTAGTTCAAACGTGAATGTCTGTGACTCAGAGACTGTTTGAGTACCAGTGAAGGAGTCAGCACAGTGCTAACTCTGAGTAAATTTTGGGTTTATAGCTCGCTAAAGCTCAAAACAACCGCAAAATTCACTATAGTCGTTGCATTACTTTCATTTGACACGCCCACTCATGTAAGATCTATACAGACTGTTCCGTTAGTTAACATAACTAACCTATTGTCAGCTCGTAACGTCCTGACGTAGGCAGAGGCCAGCTAGAAGGCTCTGCTGTGTCAAAGATTACGCCCCACTTGGCATACTCGCAATCTGATTGGTTAAAAATATGACCATCAGCTAAATCGTCCCGCTCTTTTTAATGGGAGAGGGAAGCAATCTACATTCTGAAGGCCTTGAGACTTGAGACCAGAGCCATGTAGAGAGAGCAGCTTTGACCCGGAGACAGCAGAGAAAAAACTCTGATTGGATTAGACGGAGCTGGCCTTTATAAAAGCTGTCTGAACTGTGGAAGCTGCGCAACTCGGAGTTAGCAATGAAATCACTTAGATATAATGATTAAGGATTTTGATTGACTTCCTATTAAAGCTGCAGTTGGTAACTTTGAGTAGAGAGAGGAATTGGCATAAAAATTTGAAAAAATGCAAAATGCAGTTCTTTTAAATTGCAGTAGGAGCAGTAGGTGGGTTTAAAGGAGCCCTTTTTTAATTACAGAGTACTAGTTTTATGTAATACTGTCTGTACACAGTGACAGTTTTAGCAAAAATGACAAAAAGTTACTTTTATAAGACTTACTAACTGCAGCTTTAACTCTAACCCTAAACCTAGCCCTTAACCTAATCCTAACCCTAAATTTATCCTAATCCCTAACCCTAAATGTCCGTTTGACTGGTGGAATTAAGCGACGTCCCCTAAAAATGCAGCCTTCAAAGGATGCAGCCAACGCTTTGAGATGCACCCAAGATCGCAACTGCGAGATGCACCCCTTGTTGTCATAGAGGAGGCTAACAGGTGCTGTTCATCTAAAGGAGTGTCAGTATTATCCTTGGTCAAGTGGCTGCACTTCTGTTAGACAGAGAGATGGGAGAAGTAGCTTGAAACCTGCTGGGTAGTTAGCCAGTCCTCCTTCACAATACAGGCTTTGATTTTCTTAGCCACCGACCCAGGGTTTTCTTTCCTCCCAGTCTCTACTCCTCCCATTGACCTCGTGGTTCATCAGGCTACTTTGTGCCCATGGGATAACAATGTGACTGCATCAATGCACGTGACTGTGAATTGCCATGGCATTTGTTCAAATATAGGCCTAGGTCCGAATTGCGTGTTTTTGACGCAGCCCACGACTTGAGTGATGGAGGGGGTGCAGGCACTTATGCGACGGCTTCCAGTCAAGACCAAGCTGGTATCTATGTGCAGGAAAGATGGTGATGATTTTTTCAACGGCATGGAATAACCCAGCACGCAATTCAATGAGGTCACACTCCTTCTCCAGTGCCAGTCATGGGCCCTTCTCTTCATGTTCTCGTCTCAGCTCCGCAAGATGGCTTTGAATGGACTTGTCGCACTTTCTCAAAGCAATACAGCTATTCTCTTTTGGATATTTCTTCATTACACACCGCATGCAATCTCAGGAGAGACATTGAAAAAAATTTTATCGCCATAGTGACCTGGGATTCATCACTGCCAACAGCCATGGCTGCCATTTTGAAACTAGTTGTTTGGAATGTGTGCCAAGTGCCAATAACAGCGGCAGTCCAATTCTGCTGCTGCAGTGGAGCCAGTTGAGAAGTGGGTGTGAGGTGGTTGTGAGGTGGTTTAGATGGGGGATAACCTCGACTTGCCTCTATCATGGCTAGCAGGCATTTTTAAGTCATCTGTGCTTGTAATCCCCCATAAAACATGGTATTATGGCTTGTGAACAAGTGGAAGGACATGGGGTCGATCAAAGTGCTCCGTATTAAAACCGAAATGAGCAGCAAGAAATTTTATTTTTTTAAATGATCAAATGACTGGACTTGCTGCTCTGGGAAAACTGTCATCCAACTCCCTGTGACAGTTGGGATACTGGCATGTAAATATGGCATTATTTTATGATTTTGAGGGGTTAACCTTTCTTAAGGGGTTAATATACTCATAATGCCTTGCAGTATGCAACAATTTATATTTTTTATAGAAAGACTCGGATGTCTGCTGCAGTTTATCCATAAGCAAAGTGTCTTTATTGTCAAGTATTGTGTCAAAAATTGGCAAAGTTTCTCAATTTCATCAAAATTTGCTTAGAAAATGCATTGCATTGCAAATGCAATGGTTAATTGCCACTTATTCTCGAACAGAGGGATTATTCACTGAACGGTTTTACCTGCCCAGGACCAGTCTATGGTATGAATTTGAACAAAATCCGTTGACTTCGTGGTTTATTACTTTTTGCAGATTTTGCATAGTCTATCCATGCAATGACGCTCAAAATGCAAAAACGGACTGCATCACCGGGTCCTGTACTATCCACTAAGATTGTTTGTTGCTTCTGCGACATGATATGGCAAGAAAGCAAGCATATTGACGCAGCCATAATGCCATAGCTAGTTTGCAAGTTCTACGCATAGCATTCATCAACTATGGCTAATGTGTCTCCACAGTCTGGTGTATCTGGCAATGCTAATTCAGGTGATTCTGATAATGTAAGAGAAAACTTGGTGTTGTTCTGGCTATGTTGAGTTAGGTCAGATGATTTTGTGTGACATATTAAGTGCTTTCATTATTCTTGTGCTAATGTTGAGGTTGTGGCAAAAGGAAAATGGTATTGTCCGAACCGTAGAGGGCACAGTTTCTGCCATAAAGTAGAAGAAACAATTTGAGAAAAATCCTCAGTTATGTTATTTTCAGTGAAAAGTTGTGAAGCTTTATACATTTTTATTGACATGTCTGCATTTATATCTGTAATGTACAGCCTAATTGTAGCTAACCACAGTCCAGAAACTTGTCTTTAAGCACTAAAGGCAATTTGTTTGAAAGAGGCTGAAAGTTTTATTTAAATATTTCATTCATTTTCAAACTCGTTCCAGACACCAAAACCTCCTCAGCTGACCCTAGTCTGAGCCTCTCCTTGATGTCCAAGCTTCTCACCCTATCTTAAAGGGTGAGCCCAGCCATTCTATGGGGGAAACTCATTATGGCTGCTTGTACTGACCATCTTGCCCTTTTAGTCTCTACCATATGCTTGTGACCATAGGTGAGGGTTGGAACGTTGATTGGCCTCAGATCCTTTTCCTCCATGACCGATTAGTCCAACTTCCATATCACTGCAGACACTGCACCAATTCATCTGCCAGTCTCCTACTCCATCCTACCCTCATGCGTGAACAAGACCCCTAGATATTTAAACTCCTCAGCTTGGGGTGATGACTAACAAACCGAACCAAAAACAATACCCTTTGCCCTCCTCCTTTGGGCGGGGCGGGGTAATAAATATCAGAAATGCAACCCTTAGGCCACCTAACTGGACACTCTCCAATCCTCGGCCAGGCCTCAATATCCTGTCCATGAAAACCAAGAACAAATTTGGTGACGAGGCATACCTTGGAGTCCAACTGGAAACAAGTCCAACTTAGTGCTGGGAATTCAGATGCAACTCTACATTTGGCTGTAAAGGGATAGGATGGCTCAAGCTAATTGCCCCGTAACCCGACACTCCTGCAGCAACCCCTATGGTATACCTTATGGGACACAGTTAGAAGCCTTCTCCAAGTCCACAAAACACAGGTAGCCTGGAGGGGCAAACTTCCACAAACCCTCTAGTATTCATACAAGGGTAAAAACCTGGTCCACGTTCCACCACCAGAATGGAACGTGCACTGCTCTCCTTGTATCCAAAATTTGACAATTGTCTCCTCTTCAGCACCTTAGTGTAACATTGCCTCTGAGGGTGAGCAGTGTTATTGCCCTATAGTTGGAGCATACACTGTGGTCTGCTTTTTTGAAAATGGGAATCTCTACCCCGGTTTGCCAGTCCAAGGGCACTCTACTCAACATCCACGTGATATTAAACAGGCATGTCAGCCATGACAGCGCCACAACATCTAAAGCCTTTGGCATCTCAGAGTGAATCTTGTCTATCCTGAGCTTATCGACCACCTCAGTAACGCTCACAAAGGGGATGGACAAAGACTTGCCATAGACCTCTGTCCCTGCCTAGTCCAAGCACAGTGTGTCAGCCAGATTCAGGAGTCCCTTAAAGTGCTCTTTCCACTTCCAAACAATATCCTCAGTCAAGGTCAGGAGTCCCTTGGGGCAATCAAGCCTGAAAGGCCGCCGCCTTCTGCTTGACAGCCTTCCTCAACACTGGTGTCTAACAAAAGTCCTTAGATTGTCACCACAACTGGCACTGACAAATTTCAGGCCACAGCTGAAGGCAGCTGCTTCCCCAGTAGAGACTTTGCTCAGGGTCCCCTCGGGCATAATGTCTCAGGATATGGGAAAAGTTGTTATGGAGGTCGGAGTTGAGGGTAGGGTCCTCCGCCAAATGTCTCCTATCAACTCTCACAACACATTTAGGTTTACCAGGGCTGCATTTGAAGAGTCTTTTTGCTTAAGAAAGTTCCTAACAATGCTTTAATGCTTCCTTACTAATCCCCTTTAGCAGACAGTACACTGAACCACCCTTTACCAAAAGAGAGGAGATAATGCCACCCCACAATGCCATGTGGTAACAATATTTAAAGCGATGACCATCTTTTCGGCCAATCACAAAAACAAACAAACGTGACAAGAAAGAGACACATGATCACGTTGCCTAATGTAAGTTAATTTGTGTTCTCTTTTAAGCACAGTTGTCTTCCTACCCTTCCTTTACCTCATGACGTTTTCCCTTGAGGTTAAAGAAAAGTGGTCAGGAATTAGATGACAGGATGTAATTTTTTTACTATTCTCATGCAGCCCACGTCTGTTCAGCATTCTTCGCTACCATCTGATACAGCTCATCCCCAGGTTGTGATCAGATGACAGCTCTCTTCACTATGGCTTGGTTTAGCTAGTGCAAGTGAAAATACTTTCCCTTAAATGAAGTATAAGTAGAGATAAGGAGGCAGTGTCTTGTTTAATTACCAACAGGGTGAGGGAGCTTTTTAACACAAGGGCGAACACTGTTCAACACATCCATGCTTCTGTTGGAATGCATCATGGAAACAAAATTGGTCGGTCTGGAAAGTAAGTTTTTTAGCTTGTGCTAATTTTGGAACCTGTACTTTCAGGCATAACCTCCGCGAAAAAAGAGTCAAGATAGTGTATAATTAAGGTATTTCAAGTATGCACAGTCTCGATCTTCATCATCCTGGGCATTCACTTTATGTCAGCAAGTCAACTGTTTTGTTCACAGCCATGGACTTCCAAATTCACTCCTCATTAGAAAAAGGGGCCGCAAAAATTAATAACAGCAGACTGGTACACTAATAGGGTTGCTGGTCTCTTTGGGAAAAAGTCCAGTAAACTAAAGAAGGGATACCAATTAGGCACACCAATCAGGATAATCAAAAATACCCTTGAATGGAATAAAAAGAAAGTCAAAGCAGTTCAAGGTAGCAAGTTTCACTGCTATGCTGTTGAACAAATAAGTGTTCTAAAAAACCACAAATGTATTATTTATCAAAGTAAGATTACATTTTCAAAATAAATAATGCATGTTTGAGCACATGATAATTTGATTACTGATTTTTTTGTTTACTTTCTGGGACAACTGACTTTTATATTTTACACATTTTTTAGTCCTCTGCTACCCAAAAAGTAGATCAGGGGACTGTTGATTTAGGCTGTGTTCGTCCGTGTGTCAGAGCTTTGCCAGGGGACTACTGTGTTCTCTGACCAGTTGGTTATTTAAAAGGTCTTTCTCTCATACATACATTTGTTTAAATTGTGGTTTATACATATTATAGCACTCTAGAATATCAAAATTGAAAATCCACACATTCAAGACTTCAGATATTGGATATACAAATATAGCTTAATATATTTTGAAAAAACAAACAATTTAAAATATTTTTACATCATAATGATGCAATTCTTATTATCTGGAAACATTTTTTGTCCATCTGAAGGTAGAGCAAAAACATAAAATAAGTGAAAATTTTTGAGATTTTCATTCTGTGGACAATTTTGCATTTGAAGAATGAGCTTGAAATATTTGACCAGAAATTATCATTTTGAATGCTTTCCTAAACCAACTGTAGTAAAAAGCATAAATAATAGGATTGCATGTTGAATTTAAATAGGTAATGCAGAACAGCGATTCTATTAGCACAGGTGGAATGGAATAATCAACATACGGATTTATGAAATTACAAATAAAAGAAGGTGTACCAAATGCAAGGAATACCCCAATCACAATTGCCAGGGTCTTTGTTGCCTTCTTCTCCTGTTTGCTTATGCTGTTTTCAGAGTACACACTGTTACAGGCAGTGCTGTGAATAGAACGGGCTTGTTTCCGTGCAACATGGAAAATTTTCTGATACATAACCAAAATAATGAACCCAGGTATGAAAAATGTGAGAAGGCAAGTCACTAAACTTCCTATTTCAGCCTGAAATAGAACACAGCCTCCTACACAAGCAACATTTTCATAATAAAAATCTTCACTTCCCAATATGTTCAGCTCTAAGAACCCTAACCCAAATAAAAAAGCAACAGTCCAAATGACCGAGATCATAACAATTGTGGTTTTAGCAGTGATCTTGGTCTGGTAGTGAAGGGGCTGACAAATTGCATAATATCGATCAATAGAAATGAAAGATAGATTTAACATTGAGGCACTGTATAGCATGCCATCTGCACTCAGGTGGATTTTGCAGAGTGTCTCTCCAAAATACCAGCATGTTTCAATTATTCGCACCATGTAAGGAGGCATGATGAAGCTTCCCAGAAGGACATCCGTAACTGCAAGAGAGAGGATGAGGAAGTTGGTTGGAGTGTGCAGATGCTTGAAGTGGGTGATGGAAATGATAACAAGGAGGTTCCCAAAAATGGTTAGAACAATCATGATTGTGAAGAAAGTGTACAGAGAAATCATTATTGCTGTTGGGTAGATAATCTTCTGGCAAGAATTATTCACAGACTCATAACAGAAGTGTAAATCTTCAGTTATAGCACGTTGATTGAAATTCATTGTTTTGTATTTTCAGGAATAATCATTTATAATAGGTCCACCTCTCTGAGGAAAAAGAAAAAAGTAAAAAGATTCACCCTTCAGTCAGAACGGATTCATATCAAATAGATATCAACATCAGCATATAACTGACTTAAATGAATAGTGTTTTTTAAATACTGTATGTGTATCAAATCACTGATGCAAAAAACCAACCTTCCACAAATCCAATATTGAATTTGTTTTCAATTCAAGTAATTAAAGTCTAATTTATATCAAAATATACTGACACATTGAACCACTACTGTGACATGTTTTAAAGGTTTCCCAAAACTTCCCTCAGTCAAACGTCAAGCTGTAATGAGCAGAATCCGTGAAACTAGTTCAGCTATATACTCTTAGCCCCACAAAGCTTTCAGCCTCCTTCAAGGCATTGTTACTTATCTCCTAAAAACCCATCATAGCCATTACATTTCCCAACAGCTTTTGTAATGTAAACAACTACGTGATTAAGTATTTTCTCATGAGGAACTTTCTTTTGAAAGTGGGGAATATTGCTGTATTTTAACTCAGAATTTCAATCATACAAAATTTCAAATCTTTTTTCTTTTTTTGTACTATTAATGAATTCTATTCATAATTATTTTGTAATTACAGTGCTGTGAAAAAATGTTATGCTCCCCTCCCAATTTCTTCTAATTTTGCATATTTGTCATGCGTAATTTCTCCGTACACCTACTGAATCAACAAATTAAAAAAAATTTAATAGATATTTGGGTTCAATTTCAGAAGAAGCACCCAGACATAATGACTGCTAGCCCTGATGAATCTAAATATCACTCAAATAGAACCTGTGGGGCAACATAAAACTGGCAAAATGCAGCACATGATGCCATGATTGAATAAAATTCTTGAACAGATGACAAATTTATTGACATCTATCTGTCTGGAAAGGGTTACAAAAGCCATTAATAAGCCTCTGAGACTCCAGCTGTCCACAGTTCGAGCTATCGTGCACATAAAGAGAAAACCTGATACCTTCATCACCAACTCATCCAGGAGGTCACACAAGAATCGAGACTAACTTCTAAAGAACTGAAGGCTCATCTCACATTTGCCAACAAACATCTTGATCATCCTCAAGGATGTTGCATAATATTCTGTGGACTGATGAGTCAAAAGTGGAACTTTTGCAATACTTAGCTCTCATTATATTTGGCTAAAACCAACACAGCAATCCATAATAAAAAAATCCTTCCAACAGTAAACACTGTGGTGGTAATTTGATAGACTGGGACTGTTTTGCTGCTTCCGGATTTTGGCGGCTTGCCATAATTTTTCGGGCAATAAATTCTGCTCTGTACCAGAAAATCCTGAAGAATGTCCGGTCATTAGATTGTGACCTCGAGCTCAAATGCAGTCGGGTCATGCAGCAATGATCTAAACCATCAAAGCAGGTCCACCTTTGATTGGCTCAAAAGAAACAAAATGAAGGTTTTGGAATGGCCTTGTCAAATTATTGTCTTGCATTCAATTGAAATGCTGTGGCATGATCCGAAGCAGGCAGTTCATGCTAGAAAACCATCCAATATGGCAGAACTAAAACAATTTCAAAAAGATGAGTGGGCCAAAATTCCTCCACAGTGATGTAACAGTTATCGCAAACTTATGGCAGTTGTTACTGACAAGGGTGGCACAGCCAAGTATTAGGTTTAGGGAGGCAGTTGTTTTTTCGGGTGATATATAGGTTTTGAATAACTCTAAAGCTGCATTTTGTTCTTACTCATGTTGTCTTTATTTATATGAAAATTAGTTGGATGATCTGAAACATTTTAATAAGACAAATTAGTAAAAACATGAGTTTTCCAGGTTCTCTTTGCCCTTTACTTTTTACTATCATTTTATTGCATCTCTGGACAACGAGTCACGGACACTTTGGTTCAGTGATCATTACACCATGTTTGCCGCAAGTGCTCTATAGGTCACAGTTCTTCATGAATTCATTTTGTATTTGGCATGGACCTTGTGTGTGGTAAGGTCACAAAGGCTATTGATATTGGGAGTGATTGCTTTCGGGCATCCGGGGATACACATCCACCTGCAAGCAACAGAGTGTCTAGCCTGCCTCATCTCACCCCAAATCTCTCAAAGAACCCTCCGCTCAGCAGACAAACATTACCTCAAACTCCTCAGAACAAAGCTTCATACAATGGGAGATCGTTCATTTCAATTAGCTGCCCCAAGGACTTGGAACGCCCTTACTGACCATCTGAGGGCTCCCCAGACCATACACGCTGTAAACCCCAACAGGATCCATGAACTCAAAATATTTGATGAAACTGATTACCTCATAATATTTAGTTATGTTAAAGAATATTTTAAGTAATTGCTACTTAAAATGAGACTTGCTCAAAATCTTTAAGGATAAGGATACAATTAAGAAGAATAACATGAGAAATAGATGTTCTAAGTAATTACTACACTAGTCAGACAAGTTCTTTAGACTCTAAATCTTTGTGAAAATGAATAACATTAAAACAAATCATTTCAACAAACAAACATTTAAAATAATTACTAATCTAAGCTAGACAAGTTATTCACACTCATTTTTTTGAGGAAGTTGATGAACTGAAACATAATGATTTGACAAACAAACATTTTAAGTAATCACTACTTTAATTTTGGATTAGTTCAATGAACCTGATCATTTTGAAACCATTCTTAAAATGAACAAAATTGACACTGACAACGGAGTTGAATTTTTTAAAGTTAATTTTTTCCTCATAATATATTCATGTTATCAACATGACTCATTCAATTTCTCAGACCTAAAAGTTGTCAATTCAGCCTCTTATATTTTTAAGTTGACTTAACTCTATTGAAACACATTCTATTGACTGTTTATGTTTACTATTTGCCTCAAAATCAAATATACTTCATTTATATGATTCAAATAAAAAAACTATCCAGCAGACAATTTCACTGCAGATTCCATTTGTTTACATCTTAGACATGCCATGCATGTGCCAACTAAAAGGACCCACTTCAATAAGAAAAGGTTTGGTAAACAGAGTAAGGTAAAAAAATAATAACAAAATAATTAAAAAAAAATCCTGATATCACAATCGTATATTTCAAATTCTCAGTAGAAAGAAACTCTCTCTTAAACAAAGGGTCAAGTGTCCTACTAAAAATAATTGAAAGACATCTTTAAATATGTCATATTCATTCATTTGTACTGACATATTCCAAAGCAATACATGTTGTATCATGTCATTTCAATACTAAAAAAAAATAGGATTGATAAACATATTGCAAGGGTTTTGCCCTGCAGTCCCTCCACTGTGGCTTCCTCTCACCTCCACCTAAAACGAACAACAGGTGCAGCTTGTTAAGGTGGAGGTGATTACTAAAGTATATGGGTCATTCCATACTAAACTGTACAAATGTGTTACAATGGTGATGAAAATTCAAATACATCTTTTCCAAAGTTTTTCATTGCAGTGGTGAAACCCCATCCATGAGCATCACAAAGAAGCAAGCAAGAAGATAAACCAAGTGATCATTTCAGTGACCCCATAATGTACTAAGGTGGCAAGCGTTGTGGGTGTAACGAGGACACAAAACAGATATTGAATTCCTGAAAATCAGATACATTTCAAAGTCAATTCTTTTGTATGATAAATGGCCTCAGTCTCTCAGTGACATTTATGGACAATTACGGCCAGTCAATGTTTTTCATGTCTATTGTCCTCAATGTTTGTATTCCGTTCACCTGGCTTCAGTGCAAAGCATTGTTAAAATTCTGTAACTGGTTACCTGTTGCTCTAAATCACCAAAAGAATATATTATTTTATTCACAAGAAGGCATTTCAAAGAATAAGAATGAAATAATAAAGCAGGTGGCAAAGTAGGGTCATTTTCTCATAGACTTCAGTAGCATTGAACTTCTTTCTGCAACCACCGACGTCGCCATCTGCTGGCCATTAAATATAATGCAAATTTTTGAGATTTCCGCATTGGCCTCACTTTTTAGATCCAGGTGCTGCGTCCATCTTTTTATACAGTCTATGCGCAGGACACGATCTACGCATATTTCTTGATGTTGTTATGGTCGTAACACGATATTAGGACACGGAAAAATTTTCTTTTTTCATTCATTATTTTTAAAGCATGGTATATATGATTGTCTGACGCCTTGTGAAATTTTGATGCAGGAAGTGAGTACCTTAGTTTGCCGCGGTCATCTTTACGCCATTTGTATACATTATGCAAATTAACCCACAGGTCTGGACGTAACACGTGAGGACGCGACTGGTTATGCCCACGACAGTCATTTCAAATTGCATTTCTGATCAGACGAGTCCCGGTAGTTTAGTGCAGACAATTGAAACTGTTATTATGGGTATTTCTCCGCAATATTTCATATTACTTTGTTTCGAAGTATCAACAGACATGTCATGAGCATTTCATGAAGTTGGCTGCCAAATTTTGTAACAAAATATGGCTTTCACAATGCCTTGGCTGACATCAGGACACCACTTTTTCTGCTGTGTTGTTGGACCGATGTCTCTGTTTTTTTCTTATGCATATCTTCAATCCGGGAGTGAATAAATATGAACAATGCAAATCATTTAATTCTCTTAGAAAAAAATGTATTGACTATTCTTATACAACACAGTGAATTGTACAGTTTAGTATGGAGTGACCCATATTGGGCTGGCAGTTGCCAGTTTGTGTCAGCGCTGCATTTTGGCTTTTGTCCCTGACGCTGTGTTTTTATCCTTAAGGATCTTCATGCTGCTTCCGGTTTTGTCTCCATGTGTTGTTTTAAATGGTATTTATTGAACCTTCTATTGTTTTACCAGCCTGGCACTTGGGTCCTGTTTTTACGTCAGGTCCATGGTCCTAGCTCCCGCAGGATTGCAAGTTTGTATCTGGCAGGGGTATAACCATGACAGAATGCAGCGCTCAATTTTGGACCCAGGCAGGCTGGGGGAGTGTGGCGGCCCAGTTTGTGGGGCTGGGCAGCGGGCCAGTCTGGTGGGCTGGCTGAGGGCAGCGTTCCGGTCCATGGGGGTTGACCAGCTCCAGCCAGGAGGGCAGCGGTTCGGTCATGGGGTTAATTTGGTCCAGCCATGGTTGCTGACGTTGTCCTGCCCGTGGATCGGCGGAGAGCCGCGTTCCAGCCCATTGGACTGGCGGTCAGCTGCGGTCCAGCCCAGGGGCCGCTGGGGAGCAGTGGTCCTGTCCGCCTGGAGTGCAGTTGGTCCCCCAGTCCCGTCCACCTGGAATGCAGCGGGTTCCCGTCCTGGTTTCAGCACGCCAGGAGTCGTGCCTTGGGGGGAGGGTACTGTAAGGGTTTTCACCCTGCAGTCCCTCCCCTGCAGCTTGTTCTCACCTCCACCTTGACGAGCTGCATCTGTCGCTCGTTAAGGTGGAGGTGATTGTTTAGGTATATAGGGCTGGCAGTTGCCAGTCCTCATTGTCTGTGCATTCTGGTTTTTATGCCCTGAGTTAATGCTCCCCACTTAATTTTGCGTTTGGGTTTTTCTTTTTTTAAAGTTTCTAGTGTGTGTGTGGGGTTGTGTGTGTGTGGTCCCCCCCGCCCACCCCAGCCTGGCGTTTGGGTCCTATTTTTATCTTTAGGCCCATGGTCCTAGCTCCCGCCGGATTGATATTTGTATCCGGCGGGAGCGAAACCAAGACACATAAGTGTGACAAAAACACACTTATTCGCTGATATCACAGTCCTATTTCAAATACTCTCATTCCGAAATAAAAATTGCAAAGGAAAAAAGACATCCTCTTAAACAAAGGAAAGAATCCACTTAGTCAAAATTATTACATGACCTCTTAAAACAGGTCATATTCATTCTTTGCAGGTTTTGCATACTGACATAGTAGAAAAAATACATATCTCATTCCATATGAATATTAACAGAACAACCTCCCCAGCAATGGGGTCAATACAGAGAATCAAAGAAATAATATGTCACCACCTCTTCAGCAAAGGTAATAATACTCTTGATCCAAAAACAAATAGGCCAGCAGAAATAAAAAGCAAAAAACAACAAAAGATAGTACTCTTCCCCCCTTGCTTGTCTTGAGTATTAACATGCTGGCAGTACCAAAAATGAGAGAAAAAAAACACAGACTGCTTATTCATTCATCAGCAATTCATTTTAGAGGCTAAGCAGTCTAGGAGATAACAGCTTCAGGTCATCCAAACCCATTATAATTTTTTGAATGAAATTAAATGTGTATGACATTTGCTTTGGATAATCAAGATGCAGTGCATACATTAAGAAAAATGAAATTCTCTGTCAACTCCGCTGTATCACTCACAACAATACATCCCTTAACATCTATAGAATGGCTAGCAGGACCAAACTTCACAAGGGAGTCTGTATCACTTGAGACAGTGAGAATAACTACAGCTGCAACCGAGAGATCTGGCAGGTCAATTTCTTCTGCCTGAAGACAGATGACAGTAATGCGTTAATGAGTAGTCAATAAAAAACACTACATGTGTATTTGATATTATTGATAGAAATACCAGTGAATGCAAAGTTCAGGTAAAATTCCCAAATATTACATTCTTGCTGGATTGCTGTAGTATGATTTAGTTGCTATTCTGGTGGCTAGGAAGATGGTTGTGGTTGTTGTCTATTTGTTGCAAGGTAGTATCAGAGAGAGTTAAATAGAAATAGAGATATACACAGAAGACAAAGTAAGAAAAAATAGAGTGAAAGAGGACACACAGTTGAATCAAAAACTTACATTCCAGGTCTTAAAAAATCCAGCAGCATCTTTCCGCAGGAAGATGGGAAGGGCCCGCAGAGTAATTGTCCGTCTGCTGTTGACATCGACGTCTTCCTAGAAAGACAGAGGAATTGTGGGGTAATGGGAAGCACAATCAGCAGAATATTAATCCTATGAATGTATTGAATAATACTATAGTACAAATTATCATGAGGTAGGAAATGTTACATACAAGGAGATCATAGGTCCTGAAGATGTTTCTTAGCAGTTCAGAAGTTTTGCCAGTGCAGGCAGCTTTTTCGCGGTACATTGCCATTAGGTGTGGCATATACTTATCAAATCCAGAAAAAAATGTACTCTTCAAATTTATATTTATTATTCGATAGAATTCTGCACAAATCTGAAAATGCAAAAACATAATTGGTCACGATGACATTAAGTTAAATATCGCTGCAGCATGGCATCAGTGCCCCCTACGGGTCAAATTACTAAAAAATCGTTGTGGTTCCTCACAACTACAACTGGGTATGTGTGCCAAGTTTGGATTTGAATCATATCAAGAAATTAGACCACTTCCTGATAGGTGTACGATTTACGATTTTGATGACAGAAACTGCTACAGGTAACTTTAATGAGGCTAAGTCTGTTTCTTTAAGAACAGAAACATTATGCAACCGCTGAAAAATTAGTCTCACTTCGATCCAATTTGGCCAAAATAGGGTGCCAACAATTCCAACAGTGTCTCGTTTTTGAAGATATGATACTTGGTTCAAAAGCTGCGTGCATGGGTGAAAAGCCAAATTTGACCAATTGGTGGCACTAAAGCTCTTCAGCTGCAAAAATGCAATTTGGTGAAATTAATCATATGACTGACCCCCATCAGTGTGCAAAATTTGATGCTTAAGACTGCCCCCATTAGTGTGCAACTTACGGTTGTCTAACTATACGGTCATATTAGCTGCCATAGACTTCAAGTGCAGTGGAGAGATGAATAATAGTAGCCTAAGAAGTAGATTACATAAAAACACAGTGAGTGCATTCCCAGCTCTGCTGCTAGGCCCCCAATTAAGCACACCAGATATAATACGTAAACAACTTCAAATTACTTGTGACTCCATTCGAAGAGCAGGCCATGTTTCCAGGACTTCCCTCACAGGTTGTGACGGGTTCTCCACAATAATGTGCTTTCTGCGCAGTGCAAAGGTGGTGTTCATAAGCCTATCAATTAAAACTAGATCTGTCTCGGCTCTTGAAATTTCTTCAAGAAGTTGCAGTCTGAACTGTTCAGAACTTGTGGCATTTTCTCCTTTGGGGAAGTTTGGCAAGTAATTCAACTCAGCTCTGCACGCTTTTTTTATGTTCGAGTGGGATGCCACTCTATCGGGGTTAGACTGGCTTCTTTTGCCTGAGTTAACTGCTACCTCTAGACACCCAGCTCTACTTAACTTGTGTTGATAGTTACCCATTTTAAAAAATAAGCTGGTCTGCCAAGCCAACCAACCACAATCACTCCCACGCTGTTTTAGGCAAGGGTGCTTGCGCACTAATGCCTCTGCAGCTTTTGCCAACTCCTCATCACTGGCATAGGCATTAAAACTAAAAATGACCTCAGCCATTTTTTCTAAAATGTTATGGTTCTGTCCTTTTGTCAGTTTTATTGGTGTTTGTGTGGTATGATATGCCGTGTTACCTGCCTCCAGTATGCGTTTCACATCATAGGAAAATGTGGGAACTGGGAATTCACTGGGCCATCTTTGAGTGCGTTCCTGGGTCTGGGTAGTGAATTCTGTGGGAGGGGAGTCATTTAAATTACAATTGTCTGGTCTTATAATCCTGACAACAGCCTTTGAGGGCAACTCTGACATCTCTGTCAAGACGCAGAGTTCCACATTGAAATCAGGGTCTTCATATTGAAGAGTAAAATGCTGGCCCTCTGAGTTGAATCTCTCCTTCATAAATGCAATTAATTCATCTAATGTGGATGGTCTGGTTGGTAAGATGACCTTGTGAGCTGTGCCTGCTTTAACATAGACCCTTAGCAAAAAACCAGGGGCTTGTGCCATCTATGAAAGAAAAAAAAAAACAGAAAAGTAAAATAAATTTGTAAATCTCAATGACCAAAACACGTGTATTATTTATGTGTAAAATGCAGTACCTTTGATCTTGCTTAGGTGAATGCCTTTCTACGCGAGATAAATCGTCTTGGTGTCAAGAACAATCTTCCTGAAATCTTGTAGGCAGAAAGAGGACATGAGTCATTGAAATCATGGACAATGTGCACAGAGATATTATCTGAGCATAACTCATACGCCCTTAAGTGTTCGTAATCTGACTTCTGCTGCCTGCAAATGAAGACAACTTCACTTTGGACTAAAAGAATTGTGTCAATCTTACGAAACTGAGGCAGTCCTGCTTCGAAGCCAACTGAAACATATGACCCAGTACAGAAAGCAGTACCATCAATTGTGATCTGTTGTGTGCTGTCAACTGAAGGGCTGTCAGCCCTTTCGGTAACAAACTGTCAGGCAACGTCGGGTAATTCAGAAACCAATACAGAGGAAAAGAGTGAAGTGTGTTGATGTGGTTTAAAAAAGGATGGAGAACTGAGATGGTAGGCCATCATGTACTGATGTGTCCTTGCGAGTGTCCAAAGAACATTTTTAAAGTTTTGAGCATCATGGACTACCCGCTTAAAAAAAGTGATGTTTTCCTTCAAATCTCATTGTCCACAGGTTAACAAGTGGTCCAAAACGTCTGATGGGTTCAGGATAATGCTCAATGTAATGATGTTTGGCCTTGAGAGTAAATTGTGGAAAGACCTCACTGAGAACCTGCCTGTGATCAGTGATTTTGCTCTGTAAGTACTGAATAGTTCCTTCAGTGAATGTAGGGGACAGGGACAATTCCACAATGTCTTTCAAATCCATTAACACCTCCCATGCATAATCGCCCTCTGGTACGACACCTCCAACCAGGAAGGGCAGAAGGCGAATCAAAGCAGCATTTTCATGTGCATTGCTACCGATAGTCTTTTTTGCAATGAAAGTCTTTAGTATCGGTTTAGGTTTTTCAGACTTGTCAGTGCCTTTGTGTGGGAATGTGAGAATTTTTTTGTTTAAATAGTCAAATGTAAAATACTTGAGGCGAATCAGCTCTTGCAAGCATAATGCCAACTCCACTGGCACAATGCCCTCAAGGAGGTTGTGAAGAATGTCAGGTGGGAAACCTGTGATGGGGTGAAAATGTCTCAGGCTTTGTCGAAAGACGCAATCTGCCTTCACCCCACACTCAGGTGTGCCATCACCACTCACAACATTCTGGACATTCAAGTCATGGCTCGTTATGGTTCTCAGATGGAAAGTTCCCTCTGCCACCTCATGACTCTGAATCTGATTTTTTGTGGCCACACACCACCTACATACATGCCCTGCTCTGAAGGACTTGACAAAGCCTGCAAGTGCATGTGCAGCCAGGTTATCAGCAGCAACACAGAGAACAGTGCCTCTGATACATTTTCCAAGAGCCTCCACGAATACACCATCTTCCTCTAATACACAAATATCTTGAATTAGAGGACCAACTACTCAACCATAGCCATAACTCTCAACATCAGATACTTTACACAGGACTGCAAGCAGTATCGCATGTAGAGCTGATCGATATTTGGTTGGTAGATCTGCAAAAACCCAGTAAACTGCACAAAGTTTGTGAATTTTCTTAGAAGTACCTGGTGGGTTGGCGATTTCCAAGTCATCGATGTAAAGCAAGAGAGGTATTTTAAGGTCCCCTGGCATTGACAGAAAGGTGTTATCTTGAAAGTAAGACCCATCTCTGTGGCTACTGTAATGATCACAGCTAGAGCTATTTGCTTCTTGAATTTTTTCCAGAACCTCAGTGTGTTTAAACAGAGCTTGCATCATATGAAGCACAGGGACATACACAGCTGCATGATCAGGTTGTATGATATACTGATGAGGCATAACAACAGGGTAGTTATTCTCAATCCAACTTTTCTCCGCTTAGAAGAAGATAATTCTGCTCCTTCAGCTGTAGCACTGACAAACACATTATTGTCCATGACAACCTTTACTAACATAACATGACATGAACATGACATGAATGAATGGCGAGAACAGGCCGTTCAGCCCAACTAGGCTCGCCAGTTTCTTTGTACTATCGTGAATATATCACTTCAGATAACTCAATGACTCAATGGTATCTAACTTTAAGTCAAGCCTGCTCTTGAAAACTCCCAAGGTCTCTGCCTCAACAATATGGTCAGGCAAGCTGTTCCACACCGAAATTACTCTTTGGGTGAAGAAATATTTCCGAATATCAGTGCTAAATTTACCTTTGGTCAGCTTCCATTTGTGACCCCGAGTTCTACTAACAACACTTGGTTGAAGGAATCCTACATAATTCACTTTGTTAATCCCTTTAACATATTTAAAGACCTCAATCAGATCACCCCTTAGTCTCCTTTTCCTAAGACTAAAGAGATTAAGGATCTTCAGCCTTTTCTCATAGCTTTCATCTTTAATACCCGGAATTAGCCCGTGGCTCTTCTCTGAACTTTCTCTAAAGCCTCTATGTCTTTCTTAAAGTATGGTCCCCAGAACTGTACACAATACTCTAGATGTGGTCTGACGAATGTGTTGTACAAAAGAAGCATCACCTCCTTGGATTTGAACTCAATACTTTTGGCAATGTATCCCAGCATCCGATTGGCTTTTTTAACTGCTACGGCACAATGGCTAGAGCCTGTGAGGGTTTGGTCAACAATCACTCCCGGATCTTTCTCCTGTGGAGCACATTCCAGTTTAAAACCTTCCATGAAGTAATCCTGTCTAATGTTTTTATTACCTACATGTACTACTTTACATTTCACTACATTAAATTTCATTTGCCTGATTTCTGCCCAATTCTGGATTCTATCCAAATCATCCTGAATCACTTTAGTGGACTCTAAACTATTTGCCAAACCTCCCAATTTAGTATCATCTGCAAATTTCACTAATCTGCTCTCAATATTCCTATCAAGGTCATTAATGTAGATGAGGAACAGCAGGGGTCCCAACACCGATCCCTGGGGGACGCCACTCCCCACCATACCTAGCTCAGATGAGATACCACTGACCACCACTCTTTGTGTTCTGTCCTGCAACCAGTTTTGAATCCACTTCAGAATACCTCCTGTAACTCCAATGGAGCTCATTTTAAAAATTAGTCTCTTATGCGGTACTGTGTCAAATGCTTTCTGAAAATCCAATTACTATTTCGTCAAGAGCAGAATCACTTACAGAACTGCTATGTCTTTGCAGTACATCTCCAATTACCTGCCTGAGAAGAGGTCTGGATGAGAAAAAAATCTCTCCTAATTGGTCCACTATCTCCTGTGTGGCCATCTCTGACACATGCAGTATAGCCTGCATTTTCAAAAATACTGTTGTTAAATTATTAAACAGCTGATCTTTCAACTGTCCTCTGTCACACTGATTATCGTCAACATCCAAATCACTGACAGATTGGGAAGGGCCCTCATCAACTGGCTCTGCACTATGTTGACCCTCAGAACTCTCATCATCTGCCCGGGCCACATCATCAAACTCTACATTTACCTCACGCCTATGTGCTCTACTGTTGTGTGCATTGAATGAAGAGTACACATTAGTCCTATAACCACAGCCTTTGTAAGGACATTTTGCCATTTTGTTGGTTCTTAAATTGCCTCTTAAATGGGCAAATAGTGTTCTCTCTGAGAGAGGTTCTTTTAAATGACACAGGCAACATGTAAACACAAGATGAACTCCTTCAGGCTCCTGATATGCAAACTCCTGCTCTGTCTTTCCATGAAATCGTGAGAGATGAATTTTCAGTGCATTGGTGGGCTGGAATGAGCAAATGCATGAGTGGTGTATGCATGGTAATGGGCTGACCCTTGAAAACTGACTGTGATTTAACCGATAATGGCAAAGTAACTGAGCCTGTGTCTCGGAAGAGGCATCACATAACCTGCATAGCCAACCCATTTTGAAAATGCCACATAAAATAAGTTTAAGGTGTCATCCTTTCTTAGATGCAAAAACATCACTCAACCTTTGTGTATCCCTGTGGAGAGATGCAAAGGAATAAGATTAGGCTAAGCCCTTCTCACTGACAAATTTCAAAATATCACTAGCCTATAGGGTTAACTTACAATGTAGGCTACACATTGGCTACATTGTAACACTAGTAAATGGAGGGCAAGTAACTTATCACTTACAATGCCGTGATGGTGGATCCTTGTACAGAACTGAAAACATGTCACAGAGCTGCTATCTGGTCCTGCGGGGAAAATGATTAAATAATGATCACTATAATTTCACTTTAGCGCGAAAGTCAGTCGTGCCTTCATCTCCCTCTCTATGGGCATGCTATATAAGGCCTATCAGAGTCAGACGTTGACATTGATCTTGATATTGTCAGTAGCTGTGTTTCCATTACCACTAGAAATGTGCAAAACCTAAATATCGCAGTAAAAAACTGGTAATGGAAACACCCAATTTTCGAAACAACTCTTAAATATCGATAAAAAGTTTTTAAGCTCTCATGAGGCGGTTTTTCAGACATGTCGATAAAGAACTTTATCGCAAAAGTGTAATGGAAACGCTTTTTTCGCTAAACGTGACGTCACCGGCAATGTTGGAATCATTATGCATAGCAGAACTATAAATTAAACACTACATTTTCTTGACTAGATGTACGCTTGACGCTTTTACACGCCTGAAAGGGGTTTTTTGGGGGGGGTATGGGGTAAGGTTACTGTCAAAAGTTTCGTGCATGTACACATAAAAATCGTGCACGTATTAAAAATGTGTGCGTGTTAGTCCATAGTTGTGCATAAATAAAACATTTGTAAACTCTTGTTTAAGTCAAATCACGCATAGATTATGCAGTGTATAAATTCTCTGTGTGAATACAACTCATAAAGTTACAACTTCACTAAATTACAAGTACGGATTGCAGTTTACGGACGTCGAATCTGAATAGAGTGAAATAACTGTCAAAACTACGCCACGAGGTCACGGGCATTATGTTTCAGTGGAAGATATCATCGATTCTACAAACTGCGCGCATGTGTCAGAAATTCAACCGTGGGTTCAATTCAATGAGTGTATATAGAACGTGTCTGTTCTGTTCTAGCTAGCTGGCATTGGTTTTTGTGATCTGTTGTGGGTATTGTGCGGAGAAATAATGATTCCATTAAAGTTAATTGTTTGAAATATCATGTGGCATGCTGGTTATCAATCAACTCAGCTATGCTTGCCATCGCGTGCTGATCGTGCCAGTAAACCTTTGAAACAGTTATAATATCAAAATTGATTAAATCCACACTGGCTTTTAGCTAGCTAGCATGATTACAAACACTCCCACCAAATTAGCTTGCTACCTAGGACAGCTAAAACCCGTCTCTCCGCAGCATACCCATTTCAGAATGAGTCCGATCTGCTGCCAACATTGCCTGCTACTGCGCCATTGATCGTTCATGATGAAAATGCCAATGCATCACACTGCTTGCTCCAATAATGCTTGAAAGACACACATGCCACTTAGCTAACGTTATAAGAACATTGATCAATAATTTAAATAGATCGCTCAAAAATGTAAATGAGCATCAGGTTAGATGCTGAACGAGCGTGGCTGAGTAACTTAGCCAGCCAGCTAATGTTTATGGTCGCTTCGCGTTGAGCTATAGCCTGTACGATATCTGATTTCTACTTGAAGCACCAATGGAGCCCCAATTAGCTAACATGAGCTGGTCAAATGCGTGAACGCAGTGCAGCCATTGTGTACCCTTGAACATTATCACCGTCCCCCAACGTTTTCAATCTATTGCCTTTTGTTAAAGGTGGCAGGAAGAGTGAGATAATGAATCTTGTGGTCGAGAAAATGAGCAAAATTCTCTTAACTGTATTGGACTGATTTTGATGAGGTGGTCCAACCTGACTGGAAACGGGGCCATAGTGTTGCCTACACCGATGAGCTGAAGCCTTTATTATCAGCATAATGTGTGTGAAAATTCCTTAGTGCAATAATTTGTCCATTTTAATATTTAATATGAATGTTAATTTTAATAAATCGGCATAAGCCCGTTTTTCAGATACACCGTCTGGGCGTAAGATTTGGGTTGGATCTCGCCAAATAAAAAAGGCGGAAGTATCTTTCACCTCGAACTTAACAATGACTGCAACCTGAGATGTGAACAACTAATGCTCCTTTATCATGAACAGCATGTGAAATCATGCGGCATACGTGATAATTCCTCCAAACTTGAAAGAACCAACCCCTATAGTATTTGAAACGAAAATTCTCATAGTAAAGGAAACGGGGCAAGGGGCAGAGATCGAAATCCACCAGCAAACATTGTGAATTCTAAGGCACGAAGGAGGTCTAACAAGCTAGCAGCACGTTAGCTACAGCTTTAAACTGGGAATCAGGAGTGCACAGTGACCTTTAACTAGCTAGCTAGCTTAGAGCATGTTTCTCCAAGGCCTCGCTGTTAACCATGTCACTAACATTATGTCAGCAACTTACATAGTTTTTACTTACAGACTGTAAATGGTTCCAGCAATGCAAGGTAGCAATAGTGTTTTCACGCATTAATGTTAGCTGTGGAAAAAGCCCAGCTACCAAACAGAAAATACAAGGCAGCGTTCGCATTTGCTGAACTCCAAGACCATAGTGCTGGTTGATAGCAATGTACCTTGCTGATATGAGAGAACAACACGTTATACTTCAAACCAAACGTCCAGAAAAAATGTAAACCCGACAGTGACAACAGTCTGTGAGAATTAAACGAACCGAGTGAGAAACTAGTGGGATGGAATGCTAGCCAGCTTTTCAGCAGGGGTACGGGCAAGCTCCAGAGAGCTAGACTGATGGTTTGAATTCAGTTTGGTGCGCTACATTACAAGAAAATAAATGTCTCGCTAACGTTAAAGTTAAATTCACTACCAATTTGAAGTGTGACATGACCACAGTAACGCGTTCGTGTTGTGATCCTCATTCCAACCGATTGGAAAAACGTACAGAGGCTTTCCCTGTTAACGGTTGGTTACGTACCCATTCGGCTAGCTAGGACAGCGCAAGCATCCTTAGATATGATTAATACCATGCCCATTGGCACAAAACCACTTTACGGCCATGTTCCCTGCGGGCTATTCACCAGTACCACGCATTTGACCATTCAGAGTCAGATGTGAGGCATATATTGACCAATCAGTGCCTTAATCGTTGATTAAAAACAACTCCTTATAACTTCGTTCTCGAAAAGAGTCAACCAAAATTGCGCCTCGATTCATTTTTCAATATGTATTCCAGTACTACTTAAGAAGGAAATTCCATTGTATGCTCTTTAAATACAAAAAAATGACAGGAATTTTTCCATTATAGTCAATGGGAAATTGAGAGGTGCGGTGCACTGGACGCCATATTGGTTTCTTCAACTTTTCGCTCCGACAGCCTCTCCGGTTCTATATACACTCATTGATTTGAACCCACGGTCGAATTTCTGACACATGCGCAGTTTGTAGAATCGATGTTATCTTCCACTCGATACATAATGCCCGTGACCTCGTGACATAGTTTTGACAGTTAGTTCACGCTGTTCAGATTTCGTATTCATTCTGAAGAAAGGGACGTCCGTAAACTGCAATCCGTATTTGTAATTTAGTGAAGTTGTAACTTTATGAGTTGTATTCTCACAGAGAATTTATACACTGCATAATCTATGCGTGATTTGACTAAAACAAGAGTTTACAAAATTTTTATTTATGCACAACTATGGACTAACACGCACACATTTTTAATACGTGCACGATTTTTATGTGTACACGCACGAAACTTTTGACAGTAACCTTACCCCATGGGGGGTAAATAAACGTCAAGGCACGCCAAAAATAGTTCTGATTTCATTCGATATTGAATTCTGAATTCTTTCACGAAATTAATAATGTTCTCTAAAGGAAACTTGCGGTCCCTACTTCCGCGGACCCAATAGGAATTGTTCGGAATGCATTAAGAATGCAGTGAGACTTCAGTCGATTTTTTAATATCTGTATTTAAGAACGCAAATCCATACAAAATACGGAAAATCCGTACTACTTGGCTGCTCTGCTTCAATAAGAAATTTATGGAGGAACAGAATGACTTTGTTGTTCTTGTGGCGTCTACACAAAAGGATTATGCATCACTCTGGCTGCATATGCCTGTGCTCTCATTTCCTGGACAGTTGCCCCTGTCACTGGCAGTCCCCTACCTTCAAAAAATAGTTTAAGACGAGTCTCTGGCCATTGCTTAAAAGTTGTTCAAGGATGGAGCACTTGCAGCCATTATGATTTTGTGTGTCCAATAATAGAGCGCCAAAAACAAGCTGTTAACACGGCACAAACATAACATGGACAATTGCAAAACGTGCTTCTGTTTACAACTGATGTGGCAACCTATTTGCTCTGAGTTGGAGAAGGAGAGAGAACGGGAAGAGAGAAGGTTGGAGAGAGAACTGGAAGAAAGAAGGATGCACTTGCAGTACAAATTGGAAATGAAGAAAATAGAGGCAGGTACTGTTACAAAATCTTTTGGACTTTCTGATCATTTTGATGTGGTTAAACACATCAGACTTGTTCCTCCCTTCCCAGAAAATGATGTAGACTAATACTTTACCCATTTTGAAAAAATTGCTGAAAATTTGAAATGGCCAAAAGAGCATTGGACAGTGATGTTACAAAGTGTTCTTACTGGTAAAGCTAGGAAAATCTATAACCAGTTATCTGTCCAACAGTGTGCTGATTATGATTTTGTCAAATCTGCCATTCTGAAGGGTTATGAACTGGTCCCCGAGGCTTACAGGCAAAAATGTAAGAATTCTCGCAAGGAAGCCAGTCAAACTCATGTTGAATTTGGCAGGTTGAAGGAACATTTGTTTGATCAGTGGTGTAATTCCATGAAAGTTGAGAAAGATTTTGACAGAATGAGGCAACTTATTCTGGTTGAGGAATTCAAAAGGTGTATCCAGCCTGATATCAAGACTTTCCTTTAGGAGAAACAAGCCAATACTTTGCAAGATGTTTCCACCCTGGCTGATATTCATGCATTGACTCATAAGTCTTCTTTTGTCCAAAAATTCACTTTTTCTAAATTTCAAAGCAAGTCTCAGTCCAAGACTTCTTCTAATAACACTTCTAATGATTCTAAGGCCACTTCTGAGAGGAAACCTTCCAGTGAGAAGCAATCCTCTGATTCTTTACCTTCTGTGTCTTGCCAATACTGCAAAAAACAAGGTCACCTTATTTCTGAGTGTTATGCTCTTAAGAAAAAACAACAACGAGAAGAAACCAAGCCAATTGCTTTCACTGCGAGAGAATCTCTTGTATCAAAGGTCAGTTCACCTGATCTTCTACCTTCTGTGTCTGATTCTGTTATGGAGGGTTTTGAGCCATTCATCACCGACGGTTTTGTCTCACTTTCGCATGATTTTTCCTTGTCTGCTCCTGTTCAAATTCTACGGGATACTGGGTCTTTCCAATCTCTTATTCTTGCAGATATTCTGCCTTTTTCGGACAAATCGTCTACTCAGGCTAATGTCCTTACTCAAGGAGTAGAATGTGGTTTTACAAGTGTACCTCTCCATAATGTTCATCTCAAATCAGACTTGGTCTCTGGACCTGTTACTGTTGGTGTTAGGTCTTCTCTTCCTTTCAAAGGTGTTCATTTGCTTCTTGGTAATGATCTTGCTGGGGATAAGGTTGTGCTCTACCCTGTTGTAACTGACACTCCTTTGATTGATCAAGAATCTGACTCTATAGAGGAGGAAATTCCAGACCTCTATCCTTCATGTGCAGTTACTCGTTCTATGGCTAAAAAGGCTATTCAATATGATGCTGACCTGGACTTCAACCTGGCTGACATCTTCATTGGGCAGTCTTTTCATCAGGAACCTTCCAGTCCTGAGATGTCTGGGAAATCTTCAGACTTGTCCTTGTCAGGTCATTCTAATGACATTCTGTCTCGGAAACAACGTATTCAGGAGCTACAACAAGCTCGTGATCTAGCGCATCTTCTACCACAGGCTGCAAGTGAACAAGAGGCTACTCAAGTTCCTATCTGTTTTTATGTCCACCTGATGTTTCTGCAGATGAAGAGTGGATGATCACCCATCAAATTGTTCTTCCAAAGTCTTATCATCAAGAAACTTTTAGTCTAGCCCATAACAATCCTATGTCAGGTCATTTGGGTATCAAGAAGACCCTTCAACGTGTCAGGAATCATTTCTTCTGGCCTTCCATGAGGTCCGATGTACAGGAGTACTGCAAATCCTGTCATACTTGTCAAATGGTTGGGAAGCCAAACCAGAATATTCCAAAGGCTCGACTTAAGCCCATTCCTGCTTTTGAGGAACCTTTCAGTCAAATCATCATTGACTGTGTTGGACCATTGCCGAAGACTAGATCTGGTTGTGAGTACCTACTGACTATCATATGTGCTTCCACCCGGTTTCCTGAGGCAATTCCACTTCGTGATATCAAGGTGAAGACTATCATCAAGGCTCTTACCAAGTTTTTCTGCTTTGTTGGTCTTCCTAAGTCTATTCAGTCTGATCAAGGGTCAAATTTCATGTCTGGCATATTTCAACAAGTTATGCATGAGCTTGGTATTAAACAATACAGGTCATCAGCTTACCATCCTGAGAGTCAAGGTGCTTTGGAGAGGTTCCATCAAACCCTGAAGAACATGATGAGACCTACTGCCTTGACACAGAGAAAGACTGGGATGAAGGTGTCCATCTTCTTCTATTAGCTGCCCGTGAAGCTGTTCAGGAGTCTCTTGGGTTCAGTCCTTTTGAGCTCGTTTTTGGGCATACAGTCCGTGGACCTCTGAAGCTTCTGAAGGAAAAGTTGCTGGCCGATGATGTCCCAATGAACTTGTTTCAGTATGTCTCAGACTTCCGTAATAGTCTCTCTAAGGCTTGTGACTTTGCTCAGTCTAATCTCAAAGAGGCTCAGGGCAAAATGAAAGCCAGATATGACCTTCATGCCCAAGACAGAAGTTTTAAAACTGGTGACAAAGTCCTTGCGCTTTTGCCAGTTCCTGGAAACCCTCTAAGAGCCCGATATTTCGGCCCTTACACTGTCCTCAAAAAGGTCAGTGATCTAAATTACATAATTTTAACCCCTGGAAGGAGGAAACAAAAACAAATGTGTCACATCAACATGCTGAAAGAATTCATTGACAGAGACACTCAGCAAAAGCCAGTCAATGTGGTAAATACAATTGAACTGGAAAATTCTGAAGAAGATTGTGACTGCCCCTTGGAAAATGAACCTGGTCCAGCCAAACTTGAAAATTCAGAAATTCTTCAAAATATTGACAGCAAGTTGTCCCACCTGGACCCTTTTCAACTATAACAGCTAAAGCAGCTCATATTTGAATATAGTCACATATTCCCCGACGTTCCATCAAGGACTGATATGGTTTACCATGATGTCATCCTACAAGATGATGCCAAGCCTGTAAAACAGCCTCCTTACAGAATTAATCCAGAGAAGCAGAAATACCTTAAACAAGAAGTCAAACCAATTGATGCAAAAGTAAAAGTTATCACTGAATTTCCTGAGCCTACAACAAAAAGACAACTAATGAGATTTCTCGGGGTGGCTGGCTACTACAGAAAATTCTGTAAAAATTTCTCTATCATTTCTGAACCTTTGACAAATTTACTGAAGAAAAATGCAAAATTTGTTTGGGATGAAAAATGTCAAAATTCATTTGACCAACTGAAAGCTATCCTCAAAAATGCACCAGTCCTCTTATCTCCTAATTTCACAAAGGAGTTCAAGTTGGCTGTTGATGCCAGTGATATTGATGCAGGCGCAGTTTTACTGCAAGAAGACACTGTTGGAGTAGATCATCCTGTTTGTTACTTTTCCAAAAAGTTTGATAAACATCAGAAAAACTATTCAACAATTGAAAAAGAATGTTTGGCACTTGTTTTGGCTTTATAACATTTTGAAGTCTATTTGACTTGTTCGGCTACTTCCATCAAGGTCTTCAGCGATTACAATCCCCTCACATTCTTGCATAAGATCAAAAACAAGAATCAAAGATTACTAAGATGGAGTTCACTTTTGCAAGAGTATGATTTGGATATTTCTCACATTAGGGGAAAAGATGCATCTGGAATAACACTTTCTCGCATGTAATTTTACTTTTCTATTTGATTGTGAAAATTGCACTGGTTGTTATGTATATGATTGTAATTATGATCAATGATACTTGATGTATAAAGTTCAAGATTATACTGATTATAAAACTGTGTTAATTTTAACAAAAGAGAGGGGAGGTGTTATGTATGAGTATTTTATGTAAAGCACTGTATATCATTTGTAAATGGAGATTTGTTACATGCTGTTTTTGATGCCTTGCTGGTCAGCTATTTATTTTGTTCATAAGCACCCTCTGGTGGTGGGTCTGTAACAAAACATGATCTGATGTAATATCACTTCTTTGTAATAGACTAGTGCTTTCTAGAAGCTTCTGGCATCTTCTTGCCTGGAGGGGGTGGGATTACTCAGGAATCCTGTAGATCTTTCCAGAAAGATTGCTAGTCTATATAAATGCTGTGATTTTGGTCAGTAGAGGCAGAGTTTTTGTTTTGGCAACAGAGTTACATAGTGGCATTAGAGTGTTATTATAGGATTGAACCGTGGATTATTTGTGGAAGTTTTTTTCACTTAACCAGTGAAGAATAAATTTGTTTAAATTGTCATTGCTGGTTTACTTTGTTGTGATTTTCAAGTCATAACACTTCATGCTCACATCAATAATGTTACCTGGACTACGTACTTCCACCGACGCAACAAGAATTGCCTCCACCCATCCCTCACACCAAACACCACTGCTATTCTTATCCATCCTCTAGTTACTTCCCATCTTGATTATTGCAACTCTCTTCTCTTTGGTCTTCCACATAAATCTCTCCATAAACTTCAACTAGTCCAGAATGCCGCTGCCCGCATCATTCCCAGAATCTCGTCCACTCATCACATCACCCCTGTTCTACAACATCTCCATTGGCTCCCTATCCATTACCACATCAATTTTAAAATTCATCTACTTACTTTCAAAGCCATTCACAACCTCGCTTCCTCATATATTTGTGATCTGCTTCACATCAACACACCTTTTCTCACTCTCAGATCTTCTTTTTGGATTCATCTCACTGTTCCCTCTGCCCGTTTGTCAACCTTTGGTTCCCGAGCCTCCAGCCGCTCTGCCCCCTGCCTCTGGAATTCCATCCCTCCTGATCTCAGACACATTGACTCAATCCAGATTTTCAAATCACGCTTAAAACGACCAGCATATTCTGTTGAACTGTTTTATTTTGTGGTTATTTGATTGTGATTATTTGTATCTTTTAATCTTGTTGTACAGTGTCCTTGAGTGTCCTGAAAGGCACTATAAATATAATGTATTATTATTTTATTACTAAATCTGAAGAGTTTAGCATTTGAAATCCTAAAATTTTGAGATTTCAATTTTCTGCACAAAACATCTAGCTCATTGTTATGATTTGCCAGTGTCCTGTGCCGTTTGCCAGGACACTATGCGGGTTTTAACTGTTTCTTGTACCAGGTTTTATTGTTCATAGTTCATTTTCATGTTTTTTATTTATTTCCATGCCTTGTGTTCTCGCCCAGATCTTGTTCCCGGTCTGCTCAGCCAATCCACCTCTCCAGCGTTTGCGTGGCCGTATCCGTGTTTTATTCTCGTACTACATTCGGGAGTGGCTTATGGTTTCAACCTTCCTTCTTACATTTCTTTTTTCCGTGCTTCCATAGTCTTCATGCTCGTTAATTACTTTAATTTATAACTAACAAGTTACTAATCAGTCATGGGGGGTATTTCATTAGACAGGCACATACTAATCATTACTAATTTAGGTAGGGATTTAACTCGCATGCTTCCTGCTTTCTCTATAATTCTTACCTGTGCTTTACTACTTACTAGTTTAACGCTTTTACTGTTTTATCTTATTGAGTTCTTATATGCTGCAACACGCTCATCTCCTTGATGAGCAATTCCCTGCTCTTATTGTCTCGTCTTGCCGCGCACGTTTTCCTCTCTCATCCTTGTGCAGTGTAATCAAGCAATCTTGTGTCTCCCTGTCGTTCCACAGGTGTTCCTCGTTGTCCAGTCCTTTCCTGAAGTATATCTGGGGAGAGGTTGGAGTTGGCTGGCAGACAGTCTCTCTTGTTTATGCCCGTTGAGTGTAGTGTGCCTTTGCTGATAGTATTCTTAAAATTTTCCCTTTGCTCTTGTTTTGTATTTCGCATGTGCTGTGTGCCATTGCAGTCAGTATTTATTTTGTTTATTGGAGTTCTTCCCTAGAGGTTCTAGTGGCTTTTGTTTTCTTGTTTTGTATTTTTTGTTCCTTGCTCTGTGAAGCAATTATAAGTTGGATTTTTGCGACCCTCCGGACCAAGTTTTTCATTCAGCCATCGAGCCTGTTTTCTTTTTATTTAAAATCCTCAAACGAAGTCCTGCTGTCTCGCGCCTGGTGTCCACCCGTGTCTCGCAACAGCTCACCCAAAGTTCAATTTAGAATCAGAGTTCATGAAAATCTCAAAAGTTGAAAATTATAAATAATCATTTGGGAATTAAAATAATTCTGATTCCAACAGGATTAAATATTGAGCTCACTCCAAGTCCAATTTTAGCATTTTTTTTTTTTTTTGTCAGGCCTCTCCATTACACAGTGGATATCCATAAAAGATGTGTCCCTTATTAATTTTTGGATGCCCAAAATGGCCATATTGATGAAATTGTTCAGAAAAAAATCAAGAAATTAAGGATTTGACACTGTCGACCACTCCATCCTCCTGTCTTCCCTGTCTGCACTGGGGATCTGTGGTTTAGCCCTCAGCTGGTTAAAGTCGTACCTCTCCGGTCGCTCCTACCAGGTTGCCTGGGCTGGTGATTGCCTCTGAGTGTGAGCAGTGTTATAGTTGGAGCATACCCTGTGGTCAGCTTTTTTGAAAATGGGAATCTTTATCCCCATTTCCCAGTCCAAGGGCACTCTACTCAACATCCATGTGATATTAAACAGGCATGTCGACCATGACAGCCCCACAACATCTAAAGCCTTTGGCATCTCAGAGTGAATCTTGTCTATCCTGAGCTTATCGACCACCTCAGTAAAGCTCACAAAGGGGATGGACAAAGACTTGCCATAGATCTCTGTCCCTGCCTACTCCAAGGACAGTGCGTCAGCCAGATTCAGAAGTCCCTCAAAGTGCTCTTTCCACTTCCAAACAAAATCACCAGTCATGGTCAGGAGTCCCTTGGGGCAATCAAGCCTGAAAGGCCGCCTTCTTCTGCTTGACAGCCTTCCTCAACACTGGTGTCTAACAAAAGTCCTTGGATTGTCGCCACAACTGGCACTGACAAATTTCAGGCCACAGCTGAAGGCAGCTGCTTCCCCAGTAGAGACTTTGCTCAGGGTCCCCTCGGGCATAATGTCTCAGGATATGGGAAAAGTTGTTATGGAGGTCGGAGTTGAGGGTAGGGTCCTCCGCCAAATGTCTCCTGTCAACTCTCACAACACATTTAGGTTTACCAGGGCTGCATTCGAATAGCTTTTTTGCTTAAGAAAGTTCCTAACAACGCTTTAATGCTTCCTAACTAATCACCTTTAGCAGACAGTACACTGAACCACCCTTTACGAAAAGATAGGAGATAACGCCACCCCACAATACAATGCGGTAACAATATTTAAAGCGATGACCATCTTTTCAGCCAATCACAAAAACAAACAAACATGACAGGAAAGAGACACACGATCACATTGCCTAATGTAAGCTAATTTGTATTCTCTTTTTAGTGCGGTTGTCTTCCTACCCTTCCTTTACCTCATGACGTTTTCCCTTGAGGTTAAAGATAAGCGGTCAGGAATTAGATGACAGGACGTAATTTTTTTACTATTCTCATGCAGCCCACGTCTGTTCGGCATTCTTCGCTACCATCTGATACAGCTCATCCCCAGGTTGTGATCAGATGACAGCTCTCTTCACTATGGCTTGGTTTGGCTAGTCCAAGTGAAAATACTTTCCCTGAAAGGAAGTATAAATAGAGATAAGGAGGCAGTGTCTTGTTTAATTACCAACAGGGTGAGGGAGCTTTTGAACACAAGAGCAAACACTGTTCAACACATCCATGCTTCTGTTGGAATGCATCATGGAAACAAAATTGGTCGGTCTGGAAAGTAAGTTTTGTGGCGTGTGCTAATTTTGGAACCTGTACTTTCAGGCGTAACCTCCGCGAAAAAAAAGAGTCAAGATTGTGCATACTTGCAATACCTTAATTATACACTGTCTAGACCTTCCTCATCCTGGGCATTCACTTTAGGTCAGCAAGTCAACTGTTTTGTTCACGGCCATGGACTTCCAAATTCACTCCTTCACTAGAGAAAGGGGCCCCAAAAATTTATAACAACAGACTGATAAACTAATAGGGTTGTCGGTCTCTTCGACAAAAGGTCCAGGAAGCTAAAGAAGGGAAACCAATTAGGCACACCAATCAGGATAATCAAAAATACCCTTGATTGGAATAAAAAGAAAGTCAAAGCAGTTCAAGGTAGCAAGTTTCACTGCTATGCTTTTGAATAAATCAGTGTTCTGAAAAACCACAAATTTATTAATTTTCAAAGTGAGATTGAATTTTCAAAATAAATAATGCATGTTTAAACACACAATAAATTGATTACTGATTTCTCTTTTACTTTCTGGGACAACGGACTTCTATATTTTTCACATCTTTTAGTCCTTTGCTACCCAAAGAGTAGGTCAAGGGACTGTTGATTTAGGCTGTGTTCGTGTGTGTGTCAGAGCTTTGACAGGGGACTGCTGTGTTCTCTGACCGGCTTGTTATTAAAAAGGCTTTTGGATTAAAACTGTCTTTCTGTCATACATACATTTGTTTAAATTGTCATTGTATTATAGACCTCTACAATATCAAAATTGAAAACCCATATATTTAAGACTTGAGATATTGAGTATAAAAACATTGTTTTTTCAAAATTTATAAAGCTTACAATTTAAAATATTTTTACATCATAATGATGCAATTCTTATTATCTGAAAACATTTTTTGTCCATCTGAAGGGAGAGCAAAAACATAAAATAAGAGAAAATTTTTTTAGATTTTCATTCTGTGGACAATTTTGCATTTGAAGAATGAGCTTGAAATATTTGACCAGAAATTATCATTTTGAATGCTTTCCTAAACCAACTGTAGTAAAAAGCATAAATAATTGGATTACATGTTGAATTTAAATAGGTAATGCAGAACAGCGATTCTATTAACACAGGTGGAATGGAATAATCGACATACGGATTTATGAAATTACAAATAAAAAAAGGTGTACCAAATGCAAGGAATACCCCAATCACAATTGCCAGGGTCTTTGTTGCCTTCTTCTCCTGTTTGCTTATGCTGTTTTCAGAGTACACACTGTTACAGGCAGTGCTGTGAATAGAACGGGCTTGTTTCCGTGCAACATGGAAAATTTTCTGATACATAACCAAAATAATGAACCCAGGTATGAAAAATGTGAGAAGGCAATTCATTAAACTTCCTATTTCAGCCTGAAATAGAACACAGCCTCCTACACAAGCAACATTTTCATAATAAAAATCTTCACTGCCCAATATGTTCAGCTCTAAGAACCCTAACCCAAATAAAAAAGCAACAGTCCAAATGACCGAGATCATAACAATTGTGGTATTAGCAGTGATCTTGGTCTGGTAGTGAAGGGGCTGACAAATTGCATAATATCGATCAATAGAAATGAAAGATAGATTTAACATTGAGGCACTGTATAGCATGCCATCTGCACTCAGGTGGATTTTGCAGAGTGTCTCTCCAAAATACCAGCATGTTTCAATTATTCGCACCATGTAAGGAGGCATGACGAAGCTTCCCAGAAGGACATCCGTAACTGCAAGAGAGAGGATGAGGAAGTTGGTTGGAGTGTGCAGATGCTTGAAGTGGGTGATGGAAATAATGACAAGGAGGTTCCCAAAAATGGTTAGAACAATGATGATTGTGAAGAAAGTGTACAGTGAAATCCTTATTGCTGTTGGGTAGATGATCCTCTGGCAAGAATTATTCACAGCCTCATAACAGAAGTGTAAATCCTCAGTTATAGCACGTTGATTGAAATTCATTGTTTTGTTTTTTTCAGAAATAAGCATTTATAATAGGTCCAACTCTTTGAGGAAAAAGAAAAAAGTAAAAAGATTCACCCTTCAGTCAGGACGCATCATATCAAATAGTGATCAACATCTGCATATAACTGACTTAAATGAATAGCTCTTGAAAATACTGTATGTGTATCATATCATTGATGCAAAAAACCAACCTTCCACAAAGCCAATATTGAATTTGTTTTCAATTCAAGTAATTAAAGTCTAATTTATATCAAAATATACTGACACATTGAACCACTACTGTGACATGTTTTAAAGGTTTCCCAAAACTTCCCTCAGTCAAACGTCAAGCTGTAATGAGTAGAATCTGTGAAACTAGTTCAGCTATATAGTCTTAGCCCCACAAAGCTTATAACCTCCTTCAAGGCATTGTCACTTATCTCCTAAGAACCCATCATAGCCATTACATTTCCCAACTGATTTTGTTATGTAAACAACTACATGATTAAGTATTTTCTCATGAGGAACTTTCTTATGAAAGCGGGGAATATTGCTGTATTTCAACTCAAAATTTCAATTATACAAATTTTCAAATCTTTTTTCTTTTTTTGTACTATTAATGAATTCTATTCATAATTATTTTGTAATTACAGTGCTGTGAAAAACTGTTTTGCCGCCCTCCCAATTTCTTCTATATTTTTACATATTTTGTCATGCTTAATTGCTCGTGCACCTACTGAATCAACAAATAAAAACAAATTTAATAGATATTTGGGTTCAATTTCACAAGAAGCACCCAGACATAATGACTGCTAGCCCTGATGAATCTAAACATCCCTCAAATAGAACCTGTGCGGCAACATAAAATTGGCAAAACGCAGCATATGATGCCATGATCGAATAAAATTCTTGAACAGATGACAAATTCATTGACATCTATCTGTCTGAAAAGGGTTACAAAAGCCATTAATAAGCCTCTGAGACTCCAGCTGACGACAGTTCGAGCTATCGTGCACATAGAGAGAAAACCTGGTACCTTCATCACCAATTCATCCAGGAGGTCACACAAGAACCAAGACTAACATTTAAAGAACTGTAGGCTCATCTCACATTTGCCAACAAACATCTTGATCATCCTCAAGGATGTTGCATAATATTCTGTGGACTGATGAGTCAAAAGTGGAACTTTTGGAATACGTAGGTCTCATTATATTTGGCTAAAACCAACACAGCAATCCATAATAAAAACACCCTTCCAAAAGTCAAACACTGTGGTGGTAATGTGATAGACTGGGACTGTTTTGCTGCTTCAGCATTTGGGCGGCTTGCCATAATTTTTGGAACAATAAATTCTGTTCTGTACCAGAAAATCCTGAAGAATGTCTGGCCATTAGATTGTGACCTCGAGCTCAAATGCAGTTGGGTCATGCATCAGGACAATGAAATCAAAACAGGTCCACCTTTGATTAGCTCAAAAGAAACAAAATGAAGGTTTTGGAATGGCCATGTCAAAGTATTGACTTGCATTCGATTGAGATGCTGTGGCATGATCCGAAGCAGGCAGTTCATGCTAGAAAACCATCCAATGTGGCAAACTAAAACAATTTCAAAAAGAAGAGTGGGCCAAAATTCCTCCACAGTGATGTAAAAGACTCCTTAACAGTTATCGCAAACTTATGGCAGTTGTTGCCAACAAGGGTGGCACAGCCAAGTATTAGGTTTAGGGAGGCAGTTGTTTTTTTTGGGTGATATATAGGTTTTGAATAACTCTAAAGCTGCATTTTGTTCTTACTCATGTTGTCTTTATTTATATGAAAATTAGTTGGATGATCTGAAACATTTTAATAAGACAAATTAGTAAAAACATGAGTTTTCCAGGCTCTCTTTGCCCTTTACCTTTTACTTTCATTTTATTGTATCCCTGGACAATGAGTCATGGCCATTTGGATCAGTGATCATTACACTGCGTTTGCCGCATCTACAGATTTCTTGGGAGCACTCTATAGGTCACAGTTCCTCATGGATTCATTTTGTATTTGGCATGGACCTTGTGTGTGGTAAGGTCACAAAGGCTATTGATATTGGGAGTGATTGCTTTCGGGCATCCGGGGATACACATCGACCTGCAAGCAACAGAGTGTCTAGTCTCCTTCATCTCACCCCAAATCTCTCAAAGAACCCTCCGCTCATCAGACAAACATTACCTCAAACCCCCCAGAACAAAGCTCCATACAATTGGAGATTGGTCATTTCAATTAGCTGCCCCAAGGACTTGGAACACCCTCCCTGACCTTCTGAGGGCCCCCCAGACTATAGACTATTTTAAAAGAAATCTTAAAACATTCCTGTTCAAAAAAGCCTACCCCTGATGTCCTGGTCTTTTAGAATGTCTGTTGATTGCTCCTCATGTTATGATTCTGTCTGTTTTTAGCCGGTTGATTTCTTATCTCTTTTCAATTTTTTTTTTTTCTGTAAGCACTTTGAGGCTTGTTTTCAGGTGAAAAGCGCTCTATAGATAAAATCAATTATTATAATTAGTTTTTAATTTAATCCCTGGACTCCAGTTGATTGTACAATCCCTTGCAAAAATTATTGAATCATCATACTTAGAGGATGTCTGTCCAGTTGTTTTACTTCATAGCAAATAACCAAATAGTAGAAATGATGCAGAGCAATTTTTGTCTGTCCGCACAACATTCAGGCCTTCATGAAACACCCCTGAAACAAATTAGATTTGTTCATCTCTGTCAGGACTCGCCTCCTGCGATCCAGCAGACCAGCCAATTAAAACCTGGATCGCACCTCCACTCATCAGTCAACTTGAATCACCTGTTTCTCATTGCCACTGAGTGGTAGCAGAGTATATAAATGTCAGAGCTTCACACTCTTTCTTTGAAAAGTCAGGTAAGCCACACGCCAGTGCAACCTCTGTCTCTTCCCAGTATTCGCTTGTTTATTATTATAAATCTAAACCATTGATTATAGTGTGGCGTAGTTCCAGCACTTCATTACTTAAGGTTAGGTGTAACACAAAATTAAAATTTCCTTAATTTTGATTAAAGACTAGATTTAAGGTTTCAATGTTTATGGCTATGATGAAAGAAAGAAATTTTTATAGAATTTATAATAATGCTCATTAGGTCACAAAATCCGGTGGGTCACAGATTGCGGTGGAAGAGTGCGTGTTCACAAGCAGAGAGAACCGCCTCTTTATGGTGTTCTCTCACCTAATTGGATCAAGGCAGCGGGTGACTCCAGAATTTTATATACTGCTTTACTGCAAAGGACTGTGACTGAGAGACCTGTGTTATGGACTACATACTCTAAATAAATTATCTCTGTCAGAATGTGGAGCTATTTAACGCTTGTTTTTTTAAAATAAAATCACTTACAGCAGGTTTAAGATTCCTTGTTCTATTTAAAGCTTAGTTTCTTCTTTCACGGGAAGGTAGCCATAGTCTGTTCCCCCTTTTTGCTGTGTGAATGCCCTTTCAGTTCTCCTGAAAGTTTTGTATTTGTTTTTATTATATTGTAGTTCTTATTTAATAAAATCCATCTCCCTACATGTGGGTCCTGTGTTCCACTCCTTACCATGGCGCCCTTTTTACCATCTCTGGATGTCAGGGACTGACAAGAATACAACAGCCGATCTATGCAAGGTAATAAATAATTTTTCAATGTGAAACTCAGAGCTAATAATAAATAATAAAATCAGTATATTCAAATTATTATCTCATCAATGGTCAGATGCACAGTTACATCTATCTCAAAATAATTTCAAATTATGTATTCCATAAATTGTCAAATATCTTCAAGTGGATTTACAGAGAATTCAATATAATCCCAACTGAGTTGAATCAGTCAGTTCCAATGGAGGCAGTGGATTCGTATGGGAAGGGGGCCTTCTGACAGGCCGCAGCTTAATAACACAACGCAATGCCACCCTGCATATTCAAATTTCAATTGCATTTTGTATAGAATGAATGTTTGCATCAATATAAATGTGGAGCAATTTCTGGTCATGTTTTTGATTTATAAAATCCGTGCACATGACAATGTCTGTACTTAAGTATCAGCAAGAAGGTTGCGGTTTTGATTGTGGCCTGGGGCCTTCCTGGAGTTTGCAAATTCAGCATGCAGGTTTCCTCCCAAGGGGCAAAGACATGCATGTCATGCTGATTGGAGATAAAAAATTTTCCATTGATATGAGTGTGTGACCTGTCCAGGGTATGTCCAAGCTTTTAGCCCACAGTCAGCTGGGATACGCTCCAGCTCCCTCAACTCCAGTGAGGAAGAAGCACTTTGAAATACGAATGTATTATTATTATTATTATTATTATTATTATTATTATCACAACTCAATTCTGAAAAAAATTGGGAAAGAAAAGAAAATGCATATAAAAACAGAGTGCCGTGATTATTAAATATACTTTGACTTCTATTTTATTGCAGACCGTATGAAGACAAGATATTTCATGTTGTGTTAGGTCAACTTCATTTTATGTATAAATATACATCCATCCCTGCCATTCAGGTCTGCAAGGCATTCCGGAAAAGGTTGGGATGGGGGAATGTTGGGCCAGACATAAGGTAGGGAAAAAAAAACTGAAAAAAATTCATAATTTGGAACAGCTGATTTCAGCAAGTGATTCTGTGCAAAAGTAACATCCAGGAAAGGCCTAGTCCTTCAGGATCAAAGATGAGCCAAGGATTGCCAATTTACCTGCAAATGCATGAGAGATTCATTGAAAGGATTGAAAACAATGCTCCTAAAAAAATGACACAAAGGGATTTAGATACTTTACCCTCTATGGTGCATAACATTATCAAATGTTTCAAGGAATCCAAGGCCATTTCTGAGTTTAAAAAGCAAGGAAGCTAGCCTTAGCTGAATACCCTTGATCTCCAATCTTGCATATGGCACTGCTTCAAGAACCATCAATTTTCTTTTAATGATACAACCACTTGCGCTCAGGATTACTTCAGCAAACCTTTTTTTTTAAGTACTAAAATATGTAGTTACATCCGTAAATGTCAGTAAAAATGTTAATGTGCAAAATGGAAGCCTAGTGTTTACAGTGTTCAAAAGTGCCACTGACTTCTCTAGGCTCAACAGCATCTGCAATGGACCTGCACATAGTGAAAATGTATATGTCTTCATGTGAATTTATATTTCAGGTCGTTTTTTGGAAGAAATGGATGTCATGTAACAAAAGCCTAAAAGGTCCATTCGCATTGTGACCAACAACTAGTTCAGAAGCCATGCTCTGTCATGGTGTAGGGTTATGTCAGTACCCTTGGCAAGGATAAGCTGCACACCTGCGAGTCCTCCATTAATACTAAAATGTATTCTGAGATTTTGGCGCAACCTATCCTGTCTTCAAAATGACTCCTTTTCCAGGGACTTCCATGCATATTTCAACAAGACAAAGTAGAACAGCATTCGACAAGCATTACAAAGGGAAGGCTGTATAAGAAGAGGGTGCACGTGCTGGAAAACCTTGGTTTATGATGAAGTTTGATGAAGCTAGAATGTCCACTAATGTGTTTGTTTATCAAAAAAGGGAGCAGTGTGCATGAGGAGACACTTCTTCTTGATGAGAATTACTTCAGTTATTAACCCCTCAGCGCAGACGTAAACGCAGCTTAAAGTTTACCTAGGCATGTAATGGGCAAAGGTAGCGACCTGCAAGGAATAGGCTTTAAGTGAGTGAACACCACCGTTAAAATATTTTGATTAAGGCTATAACTTCGACCTCTGCAACAATTTGCACTTTAATCCTTGCCACTTTACTTTTAATCTGGTTGTCTGGAGTTGGTGTGTCCTCGGCGGACTCTCACCTGAGCCGCCTCAGGCTGTCTCAACTGTTGACGTCCTCCTCGGGTTTTAATCCAATGACTATGTGGATTGATTGATTGTATTTTGGGTTGGTGCTTGCCTGGACTTCCCTGTTCCTGACACTCCATCCTACAACTGCAGTCATTCGGTACACGGCGAGGGAGCTTTTCCTACTACGCTCCTGCCTGGCCGAGCCACCGCCACCAACGTTGCACCTTTTCCCTGACATCGCCTATCATCCTCGCCAGAGATATATCCATCACGGGTCTTGTCAGAGCCTCCAGTTGGACCACTCCAATTCCATCCGATCCTTCTGGTCGTTGTCCCGTCTTCCACTGAGGAACTCAGTGTCATTACATTTTGTAATCTAAAGAGCATCAATATTAATACTCTGTCATATGGTATTAACTCCCTTCCTACCTTCTCTCCTCCCCTGATGATCTAGTCTGTCACTACAATGCTGGTCCTCACAATCTCCTGAATTCCCTTGCCTCTCTGAAAACTCACTCTGTCTCCTTTTCCCATTCTGCTCCCTGGTTCACTCCTGCTTTACGCCAACTAAAGGCTAAAGGTCGCCGCCTGGAACATCTCCAAAGAAAACTGGACTTATGGCGCATAAAGAAATGTATTGCTATCACATTTTTATGTACAAGGGTGCCTTCTCCTCCGCTTAATCCTCTTATTAATCTGGTTTAATAACTTCAGGTGAAGGTAATACACGGACACTTTTCTCAGTGATCAACAAGATTCTTCATCCCCCTGACCCCTCACTTTTCCTCTACTGCAATCTGTAATTCTTTAATGTCCCCCTTTATTGCTAAGGTGGATAAGATCCACCAACAATTGCCCTCGGCCACTCCTAATAGTGCTTACCCCCCATCTTTCTCGTCCACTTTGTCTTGCTCTTTTTCATGTTTTGACCTTCCCTCTGAAACTGAAATCTCAGCCCTCATTAGAAAAGCCAAGCCTGCTACCTGTCATCTAAACCCACTCCCTTTCTTCCTAGTCAAAGCCGCCTTCCCTCCCTTGCTTCTTTGATTACCACCATCTTTCACTCCTCTCTTTCCTCTGGCATTGTTCCCTCTTCTTTCAAAGTAGCTTCGATTACTCCTATTCTCAAAAAACCTGGTACTGACCCAAACAATTTCAATAACCTCTGCCCTATTTCTAATCTACCTTTTCTGTTAAAAATTCTCAAATAAATAGTTGCCTCTCAGCTCCATTTTCACATATCTGACAATAATCTGTCCAAATAATTCCAGTCTGGTTTCTTTTCCCTCCATAGCTCAGAAACTGCTCTAGTGAAAATCACTAACAATCTCCTCATGGCAGCAGATTCTGGAGTATAATCTTTTCTCATCCTGCTTGACCTGAGTGCAGCCTTTGATACCATTTCCCACAATATTCTCATTGACCGACTGTCTTCTATTGGTATTTCAGACATACCCCTTCAATGGTTTAAATTATATCTTGCTGGCCGCACTCAGTTCATTCAACTACATTCTTTCAAATCGTAACCTTTTTTAGTTACCTCAGGCGCTCCCCAGGGTTCTGTCCAGGGTCCCCTTCTTTTGCTCATCTACTTACTTTCTCTTGGCCATATTTTCCAAAATTCAACATTAATTTTCATTGCTACACAGATGACACCCAGCTCTACCTCTCAACCAAACCAAACTCCACCCTCCCGCCCACCACCGTCTGTGACTGTCTACATGAAATCAAATCCTGGTTCTTGAACAACTTTCTCAATCATAACAGTGATAAAACTGAAATTTTACTTATTGGCACTAAAGCCACCCTATCCAGATCTAGTTCTTTTTCCCTCACTGTCCATCAGTCTTTGATTTCCCCTTCCCCTCAGGCTAAGAGTCTGGGTGTCATCCTTGATTCAACTCTGTCTCTTCATGCTCTCATCAGTAATGTTACCTGGACTGCGTACTCCCATTGACGCAACATTAATTGCCTCCGCCCATCCCTCACACCAAACACCACTGCTATTCTTATCCATCCTCTAGTTACTTCCCATCTTGATTATTGCAACTTACTTCTCTTGGGTCTTCCACATAAATCTCTCTTTAAACTTCAACTAGTCCAGAGAGACACCAAAAGCGAGCCTTGACTCGAACAAGGACCTTTATTAAACACAGAATATACATGAACATGAAGCACACAACATGGAACCGGCTTGGAGACATGGCATGGAGACAAGGCATGGGAACAAACAGAACATGACTTGGAAACACAACAGACAGACCTGGCACGAGAACACAAAACACACAGACACGGCATGTGGACAACACACTTGGAGACATGGCATGGAGACAAACACAAACTAAAACATGACTTGGAAACACAACAGACAGACCTGGCACGAGAACACAACAACACATAGGCATGGCATGGGGACAACGCATTTGGAGACATGGCATAGAGACATGCATAGAATGGCATAGAAACATGGCATGGAGACATGGCCTGGAGACAAACACAAACTAGAACATGACATGGAAACACCGAAGGGAGCAGGCATGGAAAACACACTTGGAGACATGGCATAGAGACATGCATAGAATGGCATAGAATCATGGCACGGAGACATGGCATGGAGACAAACACAAACTAGAACATGACATGGAAACACCAAATGAAGCAGGCATGGAGACATAGCATGGGGAAAAACAGAACATGACTTGGAAACACAACGGACAGACCTGGCACGAGAACACAAAACAACACACAGACATGGCATGGGGACATCACAGAACATGACTCGGAAACACAACAGACAGACCCGGCACGAGAACACGAAACAACACGCAAACTTTGTCTGAGGGCAACACAACAGACCGACTGCCAACTGGAATGCCTCCACAGAATATATAGGGAGACAGCTTGAAGAGAGGATGGGAAACACCTGGGCAGAACAGGGAGGAAACAAAGCATGAGGGGAGGACATTGGACAAAGGCTTAATGACATAACAAGGCCATTAAGAAAATGGGTGTGCTCAGCTAAGTACCAGTAAAGTAAGCAGGTTGAAAGAAGTGTGAAAAAGTTACGCAGCAAAGTAAAGCAAGATGTGAAATAGTAACGAAGTGGGAAATCATGACAATTAACACCCTATCTAAATTAGTAATGTTAGTAAAAGTGCCTAAGAAAAACACCCCCCGTGAATGTTAGTAACTAAAAACAGTTAATTGACATTAAGCTTAGACCGACCCAAAGCCAGAACAGCGCTGAAGGAATAAGGAAATACCGCAGCCAACCAATAGAGAAGAAGCAGTGTGTGCACGAGAGAAGACAAGACGTGGACCGGAACGCAGACATGAGAAGGATTCCAATGGCAGTACGGACATGACCAGAACAAGAACATAACACCCCCTAAAAGCGCCTCCAGGCGCTTCTAAAAACATGACTAGGGCAGGGGCAAAACATGGCTAGGAACATGACATGACAAGACAAGGCTAGGAACATGGCATGGCTAGGAACGTGACAAGGCAAAAACATGGCTAGGAACATGACATAGCAAAACAAAGAGACATGGCTAAGAAGATGACATAGCTAAGAAAGAGACATGGCTAAAAATGGCTAGGAACATGGCATAAACATGGCTAGGAACATGGCATGGCAAGGAATGTGACATGGCTAGGAACATGGCAGAGGGAGGAAGGAGAGATCCATGGTACAGCTCCGGAGATGAGGAGTGCCAAAGAGCTGATGGATCGATGATCCCAGGCCAAGGGGACAGGAACAGCGGCAAGGCAATTCCGAAGATACGCCCACCAGCCTCACCTCAAACCGGCGGGCGGTCCTCTTGAAGCGAATGGCTTGCCACGAAGGGCTCCTTCTTCCCGGGAAAACAGAACCCCCTCCCCAAGGCATGACTCCTAGCATGCCAGGATCCCATTTGGGCTGGATCGCCGCCCTCTGAGGATCCGGACTGCTACTCTCCGAGGGACCAGACAGGACCGCTGTCCTCCGAGGATCCAGACTGGTACTCTCCAAGGGACCGGACAGGACCGCCGCCCTCCGAGGATCCGGACTGCTACTCTCCGAGGGACCGGACTGGGTCACCGCCCTCCAAGGATCCAGACTGCTACTCTCCGAGGGACCGGACAGGACCGCCGCCCTCCGAGGATACGGACTGCTTTTCTCCGAGGGACCGGACTGGATCGAAGCCCTCTGGTAGCGTTCCGCCCTGGAGAGCTGAGAGCGCACAACATCCATGGACATGGTCTCCCCAAGGGGGGGGGAAAGGGTAGTGCAGGACATGACCTGATCTTCTCCAGGCTGCTCCGGTGGCAGAAGGAGGGGCTCAGGACCGACGGAGCCGATGGTCGGGCTAGGCTGGGCTGGTGTGCTGGTGGTCGGGAGCGGCAGGGTACCTGGGAAGCTGCGAGGGAGGGAACCGCACTGGCGGAGCTTGCCGCAGGGGTGGTGGTTAGCAGGCGTGCCAGGGAATCCGTAGGCTTCCTCAGCAGCTACCGCAGACGCGCCAGCTCAGTCTCTTGCTGGGCAAAGCGCCGGTCCATCTCGCTGGTGTCCAGGAGTCGGTCCGTGATGTTACATTTCACGGAGGGACACCAAAAGCAAGGCTTGACTCCAACAAAGACGTTTATTATAAACACAGAATATACATGAACATGAAGCACACTGCATGGAACAGGCTTGGAGACAAGGCATGGAGACATGGCATGGGAACAAACAGAACATGACTTGGAAACAACAGACAGATCTGGCACAAGAACACAAAACAACATACAGACATGGCATGTGGACAACACACTTGGAGACATGGCATGGAGATAAACACAAACTAGAACATGACTTGGAAACACAACAGACAGACCTGGCGCGAGAACATAAAAAACAACACACAGACATGGCATGGGGACAACACACTTGGAGACATGGCATGGAAACATGGCATAGAGACATGGCATGGAGACAAACACAAACTAGAACATGACATGGAAACACTGAAGGCAGCAGGCATAACTTGAAAACACAAAGGACAGATCTGGCACAAGAACACAAAGCAACACACGAACATGGCATGGGGACATCACAGAACATGACTTGGAAACACAACAAACAGACAGACCTGGCACGAGAACACAAAACAACACACAGACTTGGTCTGAGGGCAACACAATGGACCGACTGCCAACTGGAATGCCTCCACAGAATATAAAGGAACATGGCTCGATGAGGGGACAGTAAACACCTGGGCAGAACAGGGAGGAAACAAAGCATGAGGGGAAGACATTGGACAAAGGCTTAATGACATAACAAGGCCATTAAGAAAATGGGCGTGCTCAGCTAAGTACCAATAAAGTAAGCAGATTGAAGGAAGCGTGAAAAGGTTACGCAGCAAAGTAAAGCAAGATCTGAAATAGTAACGAAGTGGGAAATCATGACAATTAACACCCTATCTAAATTAGAAATGTTAGTAAAAGTGCCTGTCTAAGAAAAAACACCCCCCGTGAATGTTAGTAACTGTAAGTAACTAAAAACAGTTAATTGACATTAAGCTTAGACAGACCCAAAGCCAGAACAGCGCTGAAGGATTAAGGAAATACCGCAGCCAACCAATAGAGAAGAAGCAGTGCGTGCACGAGAGAAGACAAGACATGGACCTGAAGGCAGACATGAGGAGGATTCCAATGGCAGTGCGGTTCATGACCAGAACGAGCACATAACAGTCCATATTGCCACTGCCCGCATCATTTCCAGAATCCTGTCCACTCATAACATCACCCCTGTTCTACAACATCTCCATTGGCTCCCTATCCATTACCACATCAATTTTAAAATTCTTCTACTTACTTTCAAAGCCATTCACAACCTCGCTCCCTCATATATTTGTGATCTGCTTCACATCAACACACCTTTTCACACTCTCAGATCTTCTTTTTGGATGCATCTCACTGTTCCCTCTGCCCGTTTATCAACCTTTGGTTCCCGAGCCTCCAGCCGCTCTGCCCCCTGCCTCTGTAATTCCCTCCCTCCTAATCTCAGAAACATTGACTCAATCCAGATTTTCAAATCAAGCTTAAAACGACTACATACATGCCAACTCTACCGCTTTTGGCGATAGACTACCGCTTTCGGGGAGTTTCATTCTGAAAAAAAAGCCCCCAAAAGCGGTAGTCTACCGCCAAAAGTGGTAGACTTGGCATGTATGCGACTAGCATATTCTGTTTAACGGTTTTATTGTGCGGTTATTTGATTGTAATTATTCTCATCTTTTAATCTTGTTGTAAAGTGTCCTTGAGTGTCCTCAAAGGCACCATATGAATAAAATGTATTATTATTTTATTACTAAATCTGAAGTGTTTAACATTTGAAATCCTCAACTTTTGAGATTTCAATTAAATTTGATTCCTTCAAATTGTTTCTGCACAAAACATTTAGCTCACTGTTATGATTTGCAAGTGTCCTGTGCTGTTTGCCAGAAAACTGTGCGGTTTTATTTGTTTCTTGTACCAGGTTTCATTGTTCATAGTTCATGTTCATGTTTTTTATTTATTTCCATGCCTTGTGTTCTCGCCAAGATCTTGTTCCCGGTCTGCTCAGCCAATCCACCTCTCCAGCGTTTGCGTGGCCGCATCCGTGTTTTATTCTCGTACTACATTCGGGAGTGGCTTATGGTTTCAACCTTCCTTCTTACATTTCTTTTTTCCGTGCTTCCATAGTCTTCATGCTCGTTAATTACTTTAATCTATAACTGACAAGTTACTAATCAGTCATGGGGGGTATTTCATTAGACAGGCACATACTAATCATTACTAATTTAGGTAGGGATTTAACTCGCATGCTTCCTGCTTTCGCTATAATTCTTACCTGTGCTTTACTACTTACTAGTTTAACGCTTTTACTGTTCATAGTATCTTATTGGGTTCTAATATGCTGCAACACACTCATCTCCTTGATGAGCAAATATTGTCCCGTCTCGCTGCGTGTTTTCCTCTCTCATCCTTGTGCAGTGTAATCAAGAAATCTTGTGTCTCCCTGTCATTCCACAGGTGTTCCTCGTTGTCTAGTCTTTTTCAGAAGTACAACCCCAATTCCGAAATAGTTGGGACGAAGTGTAAATTGTGAATAAAATCAAAATGCAATGACTTTCAGATCATATGAGCCGATATGTTATTTACGATAGAACATGATTAACATTTCAAATGTTGAAACTGAGACATTTTACATTTTTATCCACAAAATGAGCTTATTTCAAATTATCTGGCTGCAACAGGTTTCAAAAAAGTTGGGACACAGGCAAAAAAGGGCTGAAAAAGCAATTAATATATAAGAGAATCAGCTGAAAGAACATTTAGCAAGTGATTAAGCTAACTGGCATCAGGTGTGTTACATGATTGGCTATAAAAGGTATGTCTTGAGAGGCTGAGTGTCTCAGAAGTAAAGATGGCCAGAGGCTCTCCAACCTGTGAAGGCTTGCGTAAAAAAATTGTGGAATACTTTAAAAACAATTTTCCTCAACGTAAAGTTGCAAAGGCTTTCAGAGTCTCATTATCGACAGTGCATAACATCATCAAAAGATTCAGAGAAACTGGAAAAATCTCTGTGCATAAGGGACAAGGCCAAAGACCTTTACTGGATGCCCGTGATCTTCGGGCCCTCAGACGCCACTGCATCACTCACCAGCATGATTTTGTCATTGACATTACTAAATGGGCCCAGGAATACTTCAAGAAACCACTGTCTGTAAGCACAGTCCGCCGTGCCATCCACAGATGCCACCTGAAACTCTATCAGGCAAAAAGGAAGCCATTGTTGCGCATGATCCAGAAGCATCGCCATGTTCTTTTTTTTTTTTTTTTTTTTCTTCCCGCCACCACCCCCCCCTCTTGGGAGGTCAGCTTTATTTTCTTATTTTTATTTTTATTTTAATAAGTGATCCCAAAATGAGGGAAGGGTATAACAAAAAACCAAGATACGTATAGCAGTACAGGAAAGTACAGATATGGATAGACATGGACAGGACACAAAATGATTGGGAGACAGGGAGAAAAAAGAAGGAAAAAGAAAAAGAGAGAGGAAAGGGAAAGAAAGAAAGAAGAGGAAAAAAGAATGAGCAAAATTTTTTAATTAGCCAATAAGCAACAAAACTAATAATTAAAAAAAAAAAAAAAAGGAAATGGGGTATAAAGATTAAAGAGTCGTAGTGTGCTTTGATATGTGTGATGATTATGATTATTGTGACTGGGGTCTGTGGTCATGGAAGTGGGTTTGGTGGTTCGGTGAGTTCAAAGTGGGTTATGAAAGGGTTCCATGTTTCATTAAAGGCTGATACAGTGTTTTGTTTGTGGGCTGTTGTTCTGATTATTGAAATGTGTTCTTTGAGGAGGTTGATCCAGTGAGTAACATGACAAGATTTTTTTGATTTCCAGTTTTGAAAAATTATTTTCTTGCCGATGGTTAGAGAAATAAGTAACGGATTTTTAAATTTTGGTGGAAGGGTTATTTCTGTAGTATTTCCTAGTAGGCAGAGTGATGGGTCCATTGGAATTCTGCAGCCAAATATCATGGAAAGCTTTCCAGTTACTGTTGTCCAGAAGGAGTGAACCGGTTGGCAAACCCAAGTGGCGTGAAAGTAATTGTCTGTAGTGTCCAGAGTGCATTGCATGCAGTTGTCTGTGTCTGCTAATCCCATTTTGAACATTTTACTTTGGGTGATGTGGGTTCTATGGATAGTTTTGTATTGTATCAGTTGCAGGTTGGAGTTACTGGACATAGAGAAGATGTTATTATTGATTTGTATCCAGAAGTCAGGGCCGGGAGAGATATCCAAGTCATTTTCCCATTTTGTGGTTGGAAGTGAAATTGAGGTATCTTGTATGGATATAAGTTTATATAGTTTGGAGGTGATTTTCTTTGAGTTTGTAATTTTCATGATCTCTGAACTTAGTTTCGATGGTTCTAATGTGTTATTGGTTATATTAATTTTGGATTTTATTACATATTTAAGTTGCTGGTAGTGGAGGAACTGGTCTCTTCCTACCCCGTACTTCTGGATTAAGGTGTTAAATGAAATGAGTTGGTTGTTTTCAAATAGGTGTTGGAGATGTGATTCCTTTTTGTTGCCATGATGGAAAATGAACGGGGGTGTTATGTAGTTGAAAGTCTGGATTGTGCCAAATTGGAGTGTACTTGCATGGTGGTAGTGATGATTTAGTAATTTTGTGAGTTTTCTACCAGGCTGTCAGAGTTGTGGAGATTGTGTTATATTTACTATAGTTAAGTTTTTGAATTGATTGTGGTAGGAAGGGAAGATCTGTGATTAAGGTGGGTTTACATCAATTTTGTTCTAATTCTAGCCATGGGGTATTGTATTTATGTCTTTGAGTCCATTTGAATAAGTATTGTAATTGATTTGATTGAAAGTAATTGTGAGGTACCGTTCTGGAACCAAATGCGAGACCAGGAAGTTGCAGCAAAAGTGATTTTATTGTAGTTGGGGGGGTAAACCCCCACAGGGCAGAAAGCAACGGTACAGAGTCCACAATCCAAAATCACAATCCAGTAGGGCAGAATCAGAGTCGAAAACCAGGGCAGCAATAACAGTACTCGTGGTCGGGCAAAAAACAGGTTCGGTACACAGGCACAGGTTTGTCAGAGAAGCAAAAGCCAAAATCCAGTGGGCGTAATCCAAACTGTTAACAGGGCAGCAAACACAAAACTCGTAGTCGGGCAAAAAGGGTTCGTAAACAGATGCAGACAATAGTACCAAAAAGCAGAGCCAAAAATCGAAGGTCGGACGGTCCAGTCAGAAGAGAAACACTATGAGTACAAGGTGAAAACGATAGCAGCACAGGTAAACAAGAGAAACTTTCTGACGGGGAACTGCAGTGAGAAGACAGCTTAAATACACTCAAGGGAAGTCACATGCTATGATTAGGATCAGGTGATGAGGATCAGACTAATTACGTGGGAGGAAACACAAGGGAGAACCTAACCACATGAAATTGGCAAAAGCCAAAACGCGGACAGGGAACACGAGACAGCCTATGACAAGACATACAGCTCCGGTTAGGGAGTCCTAATGTGCACAGATAATGAGAGGCAGGACAGAGTGGAGCAGGTGCGGAGGATCCGCTGAATTGCAGCAAAGACTAAGTGAAGGCAAGAGGCGGAGACTAGAACAGGGCGAAAAGCTGAGAGCTTGTTAATCAATTAGTAAGTGCAGCTATACAATCCTTAGTGCTCGTTAGTAAGTTAGTATTATATACAATGTTAGTCTGGGTTAGTAACTTAATAAAACAACAAACTGTTAGTATTGGTTAGTAATATAGAAAAGAGAGGCGAAGGAAGCAAATGAGATTGGAAGCAATGTTTGAAACCCAGAAACCATGAAATCACCTAAACCTGTGACACGCAGGACTGGGGAGAAGCTGTAACTTAACAAGAGACCAGATAGGGGAGACAAAGTGCAATGAAGGGCATAACAAAACATGGACCGGACTACAACAGAAAAGTGGATGGGAATGGCAAAAACGAAAACATGGCAAAGTACAAAAACTGAACAGAACATGGCAAAACCTAACAGACATAATCATAAACATAACAGGGAGTGGCAGAATAATAACAAACATGGCAGAATCAGAACAGACAGAGCAGAATCATAACAGTAATTGAGAAAATTTGGTGCTTCGAGGCCGCCTTGTGATTTTTGATTTTGTAATGTTGAGAGTGAGATTCTGGGTTTCTTGTTTTTCCAATAAAATTGAGTTGTTATTGAGTTGAGTGTTTGGAACCATTTGACAGTGGGGGTGATAGGGAGAACTGAAAACAGATAATTTATTTGGGGTAAAATTTTCATTTTGACTGTTGCCATTCGTCCTATGAGGGTGAGTGGAAGTTTTGTCCAGCGTCTGAGATCATCTTCAGTTTTTTTTATTAAGGGGGTGTAGTTGAGGTTAAAGAGCTCTGACAGTCTGGGGGAGATATTGATGCCCAAGTATTTTATGTTGCCAGTGTGAAGTGGAAGGGGTGGATCTTGGGCTGCAGAATTCCAAGCTGTTTCAGATAGTGGTAGAATAGTTGATTTGTTCCAATTTATTGTGTAATGTGAGATTTTGGAGAAGTTGTTAACACGTTGACTGCCAACTACGAGATAACTCGTAATGGCGGGTCCGGGCCAGCGCTAGACTTGAAAATTCGGAGGAAATAATCCATCCCTTTATTGACTACAATTAGTCCTGGCTAATTCTTGATGGTTTTCCTTTATAAACACGTTTTCCAATTCAAGAATAATCAAGTGGCAATTGAAGACACGGCTTCTCTCCCCCATGCGATCTAACAGCAAATAATGGGCTAAATTCAGTAGAGAAAATAATTTAATTATAATTAGGTCTATGCACAGGCACTCGGCAACGTTATTTTTTTTTTCCCAGTGAGAGCGCATTTCAGAACTCATTTGCAAATGAAGGTAATTTCGGCAAGTACCTACACCTGTTTTTGCAGCACGGTCACGCAACTTGCTGTAAAAAATAGACAGCTGTCAGACTGGAAAATGTAAACGGAGGAAACCACGTACTTGCCACCAGAATTACCTTCATTCGCAAATGAGTTCTGCAATGCCGCCTCGCTGGAAAAAAACATACCGTTGCTGAGTGCCAGTGCATAGACCTAATTATAATTAAATTATTTTCTACTGAATGTAGCCCATTATTTGCTGTTAGATCGCATGGGGAGAGAAGCCGTCTTCAATTGCCACTTGATTATTCTTGAATTGGAAAACGTGTTTATAAAGGAAAACCATCAAGAATTAGCCAGGACTAATTGTAGTCAATAAAGGGATGGATTATTTCCTCCAAATTTTCAAGTCTAGCGCTGGCCCGGACCCGCCATTACGAGTTATCTCGTAGTTGGCAGTCAACGTGTTAATGACATTAAAAGTTTCCTGTAGTGACACGGAGGGGTTCTGTAAGTATAGAAGCAGGTCATCTGCATAGAGGCTAAGTTTGTGTTCTGAATTTTTGTCCTGAATTCCTTCAATTTTGTTATTCTGTCGTATTGCTGCTGCGAGTGGTTCAATAAAAATGGCAAATAGAGATGGTGAGAGTAGGCATCCTTGTCTGGTTCCTTGGTGAAGTGTGAAGCTTGGTGAGGTGATCCCATTTGAGGTTATTGTGGCTCTAGGTGAGGTGTAGAGTGTTCTTATCCAATGTATGAATGACTCTCCAAAACCAAATTTATGTAGGGTAGCGAATAGAAATGTCCAATTTATTTTATCAAATGCTTTTTCTGCGTCTAGTGATACAATGATGGTTTTGTTTTGTTGTTGCTGTGATGTATTGATTAAGTTAAAGAGTCTACGGATGTTGTCTGAGATATGTCTATTTGTGATGAAGCCTGTCTGATCAGGGTGGATTAATATAGGGGTGACTGTCTCTATTCTTGTTGCTAGTGTTTTTGTGATAATTTTGAAGTCAGTATTCATTAGTGAGAGAGGGCGGTAGCTGGAGGGATGGGTTGTATCTTTATTGGGTTTTAGTACAAGTGACATCACTGCAGTATTCATATGTGTGGGTATTTTGGAGGTAGTTTTAATTTCTTCTGTGACTCTGTAGAATAATGGTGATAGAATATCCCAGAAATGTTTGTAGTATTCTGCCGGTAATCCATCTGGTGCGGGTGATTTATTGTTGGGCATGTTATTGAGGGATTTTCTGAGTTCTTCTATGGAAAGGGGTGCATCTAAGATATTTGCTTGGTCTGATGAGAGTGTTGGTATGTCAAGATTATTTAGAAAGGTGTTTATTTCTGATTGGTTAGGGTCATATTCTGATGAATAAAGGTTACTGTAAAATTTTTGAAATATACTATTTATGTCTTTTGGGTTTTGGGTGATTATGCCTGCAGAGTTACGGATAGATGGGATAATTGCTTTCTCTTTCCTGTGTTGTAGTAAATTTGCCAGATATTTACTTGATTTATTACTATAATGAAAGTTTTCATATTTGCGTTGCTGAATAATGAACTGTGTTTTTTTTGTGTATGATGTTTTCCATTTGAGTTTTAAGTTGGGTTAATTCATTTTGTATTTGTTCACTGTGGTGATTGGAAAGTTGGTTTGTTAATTGTTTAATCTTTAGTTGTAAAGTATTTTCCAATTGTTGTTGTTGTTTTTTCTTGTGTCCTGAATATGATATGATTTTACCTGTCATTACCGCTTTACCTGTTTGCCAAAGTATTGCTGGTGAGATTTCTGGAGAGTCATTCATCTCCAGGAAGGATGCCCACTCTCTCTTGATCATCATAGTAAAGTCGGTGTCTTCTAGGAGAGATGTATTGAAACGCCATCTTGTGATAGGTTTAATGTATGTTTGGACGTTTATTGATAAGGAGATGGGGGCATGGTCGCTGATCATAATTGGATGAATTGTGTTTTCACTGATATGTTGGTTGAGGGAGTTGCTGGTGAGAAAAAAGTCAATTCTAGATGCGGATGGATGAACAGAGGAAAAATGTGAGTATTCTCGGGAGGATGGATTTCTCATTCTCCAACTATCGGCAAGTCCATAATCTTCCATGTATTGTTTTATTGTGTCCGAGGAGTGCCAGTTCCTTAGGTTGCCAGCAGTGCTTGAGCGGTCAATTTTGGGGTTAATAACAGTATTAAAATCTCCTGCTAAGATAATGTTTGTTGAATTACAAAGTAGGGAGAAAAAATTGCGGAAAAAAGATGGATCATCAATGTTGGGACCATAAATGTTTGCAAATGTATATGTGGTGTGGTTAATTGATGCAGTGATGATGACAAACCTTCCATCTGGGTCGATGATAGATGTATTGTGGACAAGTGGGATATTTTTATTTATTAAAATTGAAACAACTCTTTGTTTACTGTTATATGTAGACAAAAATATTTGGTTGAATTGTTTAAATTTAAAATATTGTAGTTCTGAGTCGGTTAAGCGTGTTTCTTGTATGAAGCATATATCAGCCTTTAATTTTATGAGTTGATTAATAATCTTGATTCTTTTGGACTGAGTTCGGATGCCACGTACATTCCATGTTACTAAGTTAAGTATTTGCATGGTTGTATGCATCGCCATGTTCTGTGGGCCAAGGCTAATTTAAAATGGACTGTAGCAATGTGGCAAAGGGTCCTGTGGTCAGACGAGTCCAAATTTGACATTCTTGTGGGAAATCATGGGCGTTGTGTCCTTCGGGTGAAAGAGGAGAAAGACCACCCCTCCTGTTATCAGCATTCAGTTCAAAAGCCAGCATCTTTGATGGTATGGGGATGCATTAGTGCATATAGTGTGGGACACTTGCATGTTTTAAAAAGCACCACGAATGCTAAAAGGTGTATAAAGGTTTTAGAGCAACATATGCTCCCCTCCAGACAACATATATTCCAGGGAAGGCCTTGTGTATTTCAGCAGGAAAATGCAAAACCACATAGTGCAGCTATTACAACAGCCTGGCTTCGTGGTAGAAGAGTCCGTGTGCTGAGCTGGCCTGCCTGCAGTCCTGATCTTTCACCGATTGAGAGCATTTGGCGCATAATTAAACGAAAAGTCCATCAAAGGAGACTCAAAACTCTCCAGCAGCTGGAAGCCTGTATTAAACAAGAGTGGGATCAAATTCCAGTGGCTAAACTCAAGAAACTTGTCTCCTCAATGCCCAGACGCCTCCACTCTGTGTTAAAAAGAAGAGGGGATGCTACACCATGATAAACAGGCCCCTGTCCCAACTTTTTTCTGACCTTCAGCAGCCATCAAATTTGAAATGAGCTCATTTTGTGGATAAAATTATACTAATCACGAAAGCATAGGCAGCACTCCAAATGCATAAAGAATATATTTATTGCCACACTATAGGACGTTTCGGGTGGTACCCTTCCTCAGCATGTATGGCAAACAAGATCAATTAGCACAGGTGTGTAATATATAGGCACAGGTAATCTCATCACTATGGGCATCAAACAGGTGTCTCTAATACTACTTAATTAACATGCATAATACACTCACAAATAGGCTGTAATGACAAACTCCAGTCACTGATTTCATAGTAACATGATTTCATGAATACGCAGTAAATATAAAATGATATAAACTAAAAATAAAAATAATAAATCTCCTCATTCAGGCCATTCAGAATGAGATTAAACCAGGTGTCATTAATACTGGTAATTGACATCCATTAATGACAAACCTAAGTCACTAATTATGTAATACATGAACAAAATCAAACCGCGAGCTTCATAAAAAACAAGAAAAGAAATCTCCTCATTCAGGCCATTGGGAATGAGAGTGTCGAGATAATGTATCCAATATGACTCCCTCTGGAGAAGAATTCTGTCTCTATCACCACCTCTCCGTGGTCTATCAACTGTCTCTATACCCATAAATTGTAGATCACGGAGATTGTGTTGATTACTATTGAAATGACGCCGCCACAGAAGACTTATCATCATAATTTGGATTGAACACTTATGTTCACTAATCCTAGTCTTAAGCTCACGTTTTGTTTTCCCCACATAGTACAAATTACAAGGACATTTCAACAAATAAACAAATATATTTTGTGTTACAAGTTATTCTACCCCTCACTCTAATGGCATCACCTGATTTTGGATGAGTGAACTGTTTGCCTTTACACATAGAATAGCACTGTACACAATTATGACACGGAAAATTACCACTGGGTATCTGTGACAAAAAATGTGTAGAGCATCTTGATGAGCCGACATCTGATTTTACTAAAAGGTCCCGTAAATTGGAAGACCGCTTATAGAAATATCTTGGCCGAGTTTGAAAAGCACTTGCAATTTGTGTATCTGTCTCCAAAATATGCCAATGTTTATTCACTATGCGTTTGATCTCCCCTGAAATGGGACTGTATGTGGAAACCAAACCAATCCCTTGAGAAGAACTATCCTTAGACTTGGGTGTAAGAAGGACAGATCTAGGAATTTTACGAACCTTCTCTAAATGGCTATCGAGTAACGTAATATCAACCACGCAATCTAAAAATTATTATACAAAGATTCAGCATGCGTCTCAAAAGACTCATCAGAGTGACAGATCCGTTTAATCCTTAATAACTGACTATAAGGTAAACTTTTTTTTTCAAAGCAGGAGAATGAAAACTATAAAAGTGTAAAAATGTATTTCTATCTGTTTCTTTTTTATAGACCTCAGTGTGTAGAGATTGACCCTCTTTTTTCACCATGACATCCAAGAATGAAATACAATGTAGGTCAAAAGACAGTGTAAATTTAATGGATTCCATTCTGGAATTCATAAGATCATGGAATTCCTTTAACTCATCGGCACTGCCGCTCCAAATGAAGAATAAATCATCAATATACCTCCAATAACTCTTAATAAACTTAGATTATATTTACAATAACAACCCCTATTCTAACTCAAATTTCCCCATAAATAAATTAGCATAATTCGGGGCGACTGGTGAACCCATAGCTGAGCCCCGTAATTGAAGGTAGTATGTGTCTTGAAACATAAAATAATTCTTAGTCAGTACTTCATTAGTTAATAATAACAGAAAATCAGTGGACGGATGCATCACAGTCCTATCATTCAAAAAATATTTCAAAGCGTCTAAACCATCGGGTGTGAGGTATACTGGGATACAGGCTAGAGACATCCATAGTACAAAGAAAGTCATTCGAGTCCACATTACATTCCAACAATTTGTTCAAGAAGTCCGTTGTGTCCTTGAGATGTGAAGGCAATGCATATACTAGATCTTGAATATGAGAGTCAATGAACTGTGAGAGCGGCTCCGTAAGCGATCCATTCCCCGCTACAATCGGGCGGCCTGGAGGATAAAATTATAAAATCTCTCAGTTTCATCAGTTTTGCTATGTTATCTCTGTTCTATTGTGAATAAAATACTGACTGGTGTGATTTGAAAGTCATTGCGTTTTGATTTTATTCACAATTTACAGTTTGTCCCAACTATTTCGGAATTGGGGTTGTATATCTGGGGAGAGGCTGGAGTTGGCTGGCAGACAGAGTCTCTTGTTTATGCCTGTTGAGTGTAGTGTGCCTTTGCTGATAGTATTCTTAGAATTTTGCCTTAGCTCGTTTTGTATTTTGCATGTGCTGTGTGCCATTGCCGTCAGTATTTATTTTGTTTATTGGAGTTGTTCCCTATAGGTTCAAGTGGCTTTTGTTTTCTCGTTTTGTATTTTTTTGTTCCTTGCTCTGTGAAGCAATTCTAAGTTGATTTTTGCTACCCTCTGGGCCAAGTTTTTTGTTCAGCCATCGAGCCTCTTTTATTTAAAACCCTCGAAGCAAATCCTGCTGTCTCGCGCCTGTTGTCCACCCGTGTCTCGCAACAGCTCACCCCAAGTTCAATTTAGGATCAGAGTTCATGAAAATCTCAAAAGTTGAACATTATAAATCATCATTTGGGAATTAAATGAATTCTGATTCCAACAGGACAAAATATTGAGCTCACTCCAAGTCCAATTTTAGCATTTTTTGTCAGGCCTCTCCATTACACAGTGGATATCCATAAAGGATGTGTCCCTCATTAATTTTTGGATGCCCAAAATGGCCATATTGATGAAATTGTTCAGGAAAAAAATCAAGAAATAAAGGATTTAAAGGGATTCCTAATACCAGTCATTTGAATAAATTCCATGCTAAAAGCTCAAAAGAGGTTTAACTTTTCTTGTGCATAGGGTGCTCATTATTTGAGGTTGGACGGAAGGGAAGCCAGAATTATACGTACAATCGAATGTATAATGATGAAGCCTGTTTGTGGGCAAATATTTAAGATTTGACCTGTCCCTTATACATTCTGTTGGCACTTTGTTACTTTGTTACCACACAAAAAGACGATGCAAGTATGCCCAAGTCTAGCCAATATTCATGAAAATGGTACCATAGACAATCACAGCAAGAACAAGGCAATCAGAGAAGGCAGACTTCACCCCATTCACGCAAATATTGGCAAGTGCGGAAATCGAAACAAACACGCAGAACCACTTGATGGTAGACTTCACCCATTTACGCAAATTTTGGCAAGTGCGGAAACACAAACAGAAAGACAAACAAACAAACACACAGAGCCGCTAAAAACAGTACTTTACGCCCACTCCATGGGGTGAAGTAATAAACAAAACTTTGGTTGTCAAGTAAAGTATCCACGTTGTCAAAAAATAGGCATGGTATAGAATCCACGTGAACTCTTTCAAAATAATGAAGAGTTCACAGATCCATCTGTTCGATGACCTTTGCCCGCAGTCGCGATCTTGGGTGCATCTCAAAGCGTAGGCTGCATCCTTTGAAGGCCGCATATTTAGGGGTCGTCACTGAATTCCGTCTGCCAAACTGACGGAACGTCATGTCATCTCCATTAAACAGCTTTGGGTTAAGCAAGTCGTCCCTAGTTTCCCTCTCCCTAACCTTAACTCTAACCCTAAACTTAGCCCTTAACCTAATCCTAACCCTAAATTTATCCTGATCAATAACCCTAAATGTCAGTTTGACTGGTGGAATTAAACGACGTCCCCTAAAAATGCAGCCTTCAAAGGATGCAGCCTACGCTTTGAGATGCACCCAAGATTGCGACTGCGAAATACAACCGTTGTTGTTATGGAGGAGGCTAACAGGTGCTGGTCATCTAAAGGAATGTCAGTATTATCCTTGGTCAAGTGGCTGCATTTCTGTTAGACAGAGAGATGGGAGAAGTAGCTTGAAACCTGCTGGGTAGTTAGCCAGTCCTCCTTCACAAAACAGGCTTTGATTTTCTTAGCTATCGACCCAGGGTTTTCCTTCCTCCCAGTCTCTACTCCTCTCATAGACCTTGTGGTTCATCAGGCTACTTTGTGCCCATGGGATAACAATGTGACTGCATCAATGCACGTGACTGTGAATTGCCATGGCATTCGTTCAAATATAGGCCTAGGTCCGAATTGCGTGTTTTTGACGCAGCCCACGACTTGAGTGGTGGAGGGGGTGCAGGCACTTATGCGACGGCTTCCAGTCAAGACCAAGCTTGTATCTATGTGTATGACAGATGGTAATGATTTTGTCAACAGCATAGAATAGCCCAGCACGCAGTGCTATGAGGTCACACTCCTTCTCCACTGGCAGTCATGGGCCCTTCTCTCCATGTTCTCGTCAAAGATGAACTCTCAGCTTTGAATGGACTTGTCACACTTTCTCAAAGCAATACAGCTATTCTTTTTTGGATATTTCTTCATTACACACCGCATACAATCTCAGGAGAGACATTGAAAAAAATTTATTGCCATAGTGGCCTGGGATTCATCACTGCCAACAGCCATGGGTGCCACTTTGAAACTAGCCATTTGGAATATGTGCTAAGTGCCAATAACTGCCGCAGTCCAATTCTGCTGCTGCCGCCGTGGAGCCAGTTGAGAAGTGGGTGTGAGGTGGTGGTGGGGTGGTTTGGATGGGGGATAACCTCCACTTGCCTCTGTAATGGCTAGCAGGCATTTTTAAGTCATCCGTGATCGTAATCAGCCACAAAACATGGTATTATGGCTTGTGAACAAGTGTAAGGACATGGGGTCGATCAAAGTGCTCCGTATTAAAACCGAAATGAGCGGCAAGAAATTTTATTTTTTTAAATGATCAAATGACTGGACTTGCTGCTCTGGGAAAACTGTCATCCAACTCCCTGTGACAGTTGGGATATTGGCATGTAAATATGGCATTATTTTATGATTTTTAGGGTTTAATGTACTCATAATGCCTTGCAGTATGCAACAATTTATATTTTTTATAGAAAGACTCGGATGCTGCAGTTTACCTATAAGCAAAGTTTGTCTTTATTGTCAAGCATTGTGTCAAAAATTGGCAAAGTTTCTCAATTTCATCAAAATTTGCAAGGAAAATGCATTGCATTACAAATGCAAGGATTAATTGCCCCTTACTTCCGAACAGAGGGATTATTCACGGTTTTTATTCACGGTTTTACCTGCCTTCATTCTAGCCCAGGACCAGTCTATGGTATGAATTTGAACAAAATCCGTTGACTTTGTGGGTTATCACTTTTTGCCGATTTTGCATAGTCTATCCATGCAATGACACTTAATATGCTACAATCGTGCCACTAAACGTGGCCATGTCCCCCGCCAGGTCATGGAAATCGACTGGGGTCGGCGTATCACACTAATACACATTGAAGCCAAAGATGAATGAAATCAGTCAAACCGTTCTTGAGATATTGTGTTCACAACAAACGGGACATGACGGATGGGCAGGGCTGAATACTATGTCCCCTGCTCCACTCGCTACCGTGGCGGTGGGGGACAAAAACGGACTGCATCACTGTGTCCTTTATCCACTAAGATTGTTTGCTGCTTCTGTGACATGATATGACAAGAAAGCAAGCATATTGACACAACCATAATGCCATAGCTAGTTTGCAAGTTCTACACACAGCATTCATCGACTATGGCTAATGTGTCTCCACAATCTGGTGTATCTGGCAATGCTAATTCAGGTGATTCTAACAAAGTAAGAAAAACCTGCTGTTGTTCTGGCTATGTTGAGTTAGGTCAGATGATTTTGTGTGATATATTAAGTGCTTTCACTATTCTTGTGCTAATGTTAAGGTTGTGGCAAAAGGAAAATGGGAATGTCCGAACTGCAGAGGGCACAATTTCTGCCATAAAGGATGAAGAAACATTTTGAGTAAAAATCCTCAGGTATGTTATTGTCAGTGAAAAGTTGTGAAGCTTCATACATTTTTATTGACATGTCTGCATTTATATCTGTAATGTACAGCCTAATTGTAGCTAACCACAGTCCAGAAACTTGTCTTTAAGCACTAAAGGCAATTTGTTTGAAAGATGCTGAAAGTTTTATTTAAATATTTCATTTATTTTAAAACTCGTTCCAGACACCAAAACCTCCTCAGCTGACCCTAGTCTGAGCCTCTCCTTGATGCCCAAGCTTCTCACCCTATCTTAAAGGGTGAGCCCAGCCATTCTGTGGGGGAAACTCATTATGGCTGCTTGTACTGACCATCTTGCCCTTTTAGTCTCTACCATATGCTTGTGACCACAGGTGAGGGTTGGAACATTGATTGGCCTCACCTCCTTTTCCTCCATGACCGATTAGTCCAGCTTCCATATCACTGCAGACACTGCACCAATTCATCAGCCAGTCTTCCACTCCATCCTACCCTCATGTGTGGACAAGACCCCAAGATATTTAAACTCCTGCGCTTGGGGTGATGAGCAGTGTTATAGTTGGAGCATACCCTGTGGTCCGCTTTTTTGAAAATGGGAATCTCTACCCCTGTTTGCCTGTCCAAGGGCACCCTACTCAACATCCACGTGATATTAAATAGGCATGTCAGCCATGACAGTCCCACAACATCTAAAGCCTTTGGCATCTCAGAGTGAATCTTGTCTATCCTGAGCTTATCGACCACCTCAGTAACGCTCACAAAAGGGATGGACAAAGACTTTACATAGACCTCAGTCCGTCCCTACTCCAAGGACAGTGTGTCAGCCAGATTCAGGAGTCCCTCATAGTGCTCTTTCCACTTCCAAACAATATCACCAGTCAAGGTTAGGAGTCAATCAAGCCTGAAAGGCTGCCTTCTTCTGCTTGACAGCCTTCCTCAACACTGGTGTCTAACAAAAGTCCATGGATTGTCGCCACGACTGGCACTGACAAATTTCAGGCCACAGCTCAAGGCAGCTGCTTCTCCAGTAGAGACTTTGCTCAGGGTCCCCTTGGGCATAATGTCTCAGGATACGATAAAAGTTATGGAGATCGGAGTTGATAATCGTCTGGGTAGGGTCCTCCACCAAATGTCTCCTGTCAACTCTCAAAACACATTTAGGTTTACCAGGGCTGCATTTGAATCGTCTTTTTGCTTAAGAAAGTTCCTAACAAAGCTTTAATGCTTCCTAACTAATCACCTTTAGCAGACAGTACACTGAACCACCCTTTATGAAAAGAGAGGAAATAACGCCACCCCACAATAATGCGGTAACAATATTTAAAGCGATGACCATCCTTTCGGCTTATGCCAAAAACAAACATGACAGGAAAGAGACACATGATCACGTTGCCTAATGTAAGTTTGTTTGTATTCTCTTTTTAGTGCAGTTGTCTTCCTAATTTCCCCTTACACCCTTCCTTTACATTTTGACATTTTCCCTTGAGGTTAAAGAAAAGTGGTCAGGAATAAGATGATAGGACGTAATCTTTGACTATTCACACGCAGCCCACATCTGTCCGGCATTCTTCGCTACCATCTGATACAGCTCATCCTCAGGTTGTGATCAGATGACAGCTCTCTTCACTATGGCTTGGTTTGGTTAGTGCAAGTGAAAATGCTTTACCTGAAATGAAGTATAAATAGAGATAAGGCAGCAGCGTCTTGTTTAATTACCAACAGGGTGAGGGAGCTTTTTAACACAAGGGCAGACTCTGTTCAACACATCCATGCTTCTGTTGGAATGCATCATGGAGACAAAATTGGTCAGTCTGGAAAGTAAGTTTTATAGCGTGTGCTAATTTTGGAACCTGTACTTTCATGCGTAACCTCCACGAAAAAAAAAAGAGTCAAGATAGTGTATAATTAAGGTATTTCAAGTGTGCACAGTGTAGACCTTTCTCATCCTGGGTATTCGCTTTATGCAGCAAGTCAACTGTTTTCTTCATGGCCATGGACTTCCAAATTCACTCCTTCACTCGAAAAAGGGGCCCCAAAAATTAATAACAGCAGACTGGTACAATAATAGGGTTGCCGGTCTCTTCAGCAAAAAGTCCAGTAAACTAAAGAAGGGATACCAGTTAGGCACACCAATCAGGATAATCAAAAATACCCTTGAATGGAATAAAAAGAAAGTCAAAGCAGTTCAAGGTAGCAAGTTTCACTGCTATGCTCTTGAATAAATGAGTGTTCTAAAAAACCACAAATTTATTATTTTTCAAAGTGAGACTGAATTTTCAAAATAAATGATGCATGTTTGAACACATGATTTGATTACTGATTTTTTTTTTGTTTACTTTCTGGGACAACTGACTTCTATATTTTACACATTGTTTAGTCCTCTGCTACCCAAAGAGTAGGTCAAGGGAATGTTGATTTCAGCTGTGTTCGTCCGTGTGTCAGAGCTTTGATAGGGGACTACTGTGTTCTCTGACCAGTTTGTTATTTAAAAGGTTTTTGGATTAAAACTGTCTTTCTCTCATACATTCATTTGTTTAAATTGTGATTATACATATTATAGACCTCTAGAATATCAAAATTGAAAACCCACATATTGAGGACTTCAAATATTGGATATACAAATATAGCTTAATATATTTTGAGTAAACAAACAAACAAAGTCCCAAAATATTTTTACATGATAGTAATGCAATTCTTATTATGTGAAAACATTTTTTGTCCATCTGAAGGTAGAGCAAAAACATAATGTAATTGAAAATTTTTGTGATTTTCATTCTATGGACAATTTTGCAGTTGAAGAATGAGCTTGAAATATTTGACCAGAAATTATCATTTTGAATGCTTTCCTAAACCAACTGTAGTAAAAAGCATAAATAATGGGATTACATGTTGAATTTAAATAGGTAATGCAAAACAGCGATTCGATAAGCACAGGTGGAATGGAATGATCAACATATGGATTTATGAGATTACAAATAAAAAAGGGTGTACCCAATGCAAGGAATACCCCAATCACAATTGCCAGGGTCTTTGTAGCCTTCTTCTCCTGTTTGCTTATGCTGTTTTCAGAGCACACACTGTTACAGGCAGTGCTGTGAATAGAACGGGCTTGTTTCCGTGCAACATGGAAAATTTTCTGATACATAACCAAAATAATGAACCCAGGTATGAAAAATGTGAGAAGGCAAGTCACTAAACTTCCTATTTCAGCCTGAAATAGAACACAGCCTCCTACACAAGCAACATTTTCATAATAAAAATCTTCACTGCCTAATATGTTAAGCTCTAAGAACCCTAACCCAAATAAAAAAGCAACAGTCCAAATGACTGAGATCATAACAATTGTGGTATTAGCAGTGATCTTGGTCTGGTATTGAAGGGGCTGACAAATTGCATAATATCGATCAATAGAAATGAAAGATAGATTTAACATTGAGGCACTGTATAGCATGCCATCTGCACTCAGGTGGATTTTGCAGAGTGTCTCTCCAAAATACCAGCATGTTTCAATTATTCGCACCATGAAAGGAGGCATGACGAAGCTTCCCAGAAGGACATCCGTAACTGCAAGAGAGAGGATGAGGAAGTTGGTTGGAGTGTGCAGATGCTTGAAGTGGGTGATAGAAATGATGACAAGGAGGTTCCCAAAAATGGTTAGAACAATCATGATTGTGAAGAAAGTGTACAGTGAAATCATTATTGCTGTTGGGTAGATGATCTTCTGGCAAGAATTATTCATAGACTCATAACAGAAGTGTAAATCTTCAGTTATAGCACGTTGATTGACATTCATTGTTTTGTATTTTCAGGATTAATCATTTATAATAGGTCCACCTCTTTGAGGAAAAAGAAAAAAGTAAAAAGATTCACCCTTCAGTCAGAACGGATTCATATCAAATATGTATCAACATCTGCATATAACTGACTTAAATGAATAGCTCTTTAAAATTCTGAATGTGTGTCAAATCACTGATGCAAAAAACCAACCGTCCACAAAGCCAATATTGATTTTGTTTTCATTTCAAGTAATTAAAGTCTAATTTAGATCAAAGTATACTGACACACTGAACCACTACTGTGACATGTTTTAAAGGTTTCCCAAAACTTCCCTCAGTCAAACGTCAAGCTGTAATGAGTAGAATCCGTGAAAATAGTTCAGCTATATACTCTTAGCCCCACAAAGCTTTCAGCCTCCTTCAAGGCATTGTTACTTATCTCCTAAGAACCCATCATAGCCATTACATTTCCCAACTGCTTTTGTTATGTAAACAACTACGTGATTAAGTATTTTCTCATGAGGAACTGTCTTTTGAAAGCGGGGAATAGTGCTGTATTTTAACTCAAAATTTCAATCATACAAATTTTCAAATCTTTTTTCTTTTTTTGTACTATTAATTAATTCTATTCATAATTATTTTGCAATTACAGTGCTGTGAAAAATTGTTTTGCCTCCTCCCAATTTCTTCTATTTTTGCATGTTTGTCATGCTTAATTGCTCCTACACCTTCTGAATCAACAAATAAAAAGAAATGTAATAGATATTTGGGTTCAATTTCCAAAGAAGCACCCAGACATAATGACTGCTAGCCCTGATGAATCTAAACGTCACTCAAATAGAACCTGTGCGGCAACAGAAAATTGGCAAAATGCAGCACATGATGCCATGATCGAATAAAAATCTTGGAAAGATGACAAATTCATTGACATCTGTCTGGAAAGGGTTACAAAAGCTATTAATAAGCCGCTCAGACTCCAGCTGACGACAGTTCGAGCTATCGTGCACATAAAGAGACAACCTGGTACCTTCATCACCAACTCATCCAGGAGGTCACAAAAGAATTGAGACTAACATCTGAAGAACTGTAGGCTCATCTCACATTTGCCAACAAACATCTTGATCATCCTCAAGGATGTTGCATAATACTTCTGTGGACTGATGAGTCAAAAGTGGAACTTTTGGAATACGTAGGTCTCATTATATTTGGCTAAAACCAACACAGCAATCCATAATAAAAAAATCCTTCCAACATTCAAACACTGTGGACGTAATGTGATAGACTGGGACTGTTTTGCTGCTTCAGGATTTGGGCGGCTTGCCATAATTTTTGGAGCAATAAATTCTGCTCTGTACCAGAAAATCCTGAAGAATGTCCAGTCATTAGATTGTGACCTCGAGCTCAAATGCAGTTGGGTCATGCCACTGGACAATGATCTAAAGCATCAAAGCAGGTCCACCTTTCATTGGCTCAAAAGAAACAAAATGAAGGTTTTGGAATGGCCTTGTCAAAGTATTGACTTGCATTTGATTGAGATGCTGTGGCATGACCCGAAGCAGGCAGTTCATGCTAGAAAACCATCCAATATGGCAGAACTAAAACAATTTCAAAAAGATGAGTGGGCCAAAATTCCTCCACAGTGATGTAACAGTTATCGCAAACTTATAGCAGTTGTTACTGACAAGGGTGGCACAGCCAAGTATTAGGTTTAGGGAGGCAGTTGTTTTTTCGGGTGATATATAGGTTTTGAATAACTCTAAAGCTGCATTTTGTCCTTACTCATGCTGTCTTTATTTATATGACAATTAGTTGGATGATCTGAAACATTTTAATAAGACAAATTAGTAAAAACATGAGTTTCCCAGGCTCTCTTTGCCCTTTACCTTTTACTTTCATTTTATTGCATCCCTAGACAACGAGTCACGGACACTTTGAATCAGTGATCATTACACCGCGTTTGCCGCATCCACAGATATAGGTCACAGTTCCTCATGGATTCATTTTTTATTTGGCATGGACCTTGTGTGTGGTAAGGTCACAAAGGCTACTGATATTGGGAGTGATTGCTTTCGGGCATCCAGGGATACACATCGACCTGCACGCAACAGAGTGTCTAGCCTGCCTCATCTCACCCCAAATCTCTCAAAGAACCCTCCGCTCAGCAGACAAACATTACCTCAAACTCCCCAGACCAAAGCTCTATACAATGGGAGATCAGTCATTTCAATCCGCTGCCCCAAGGACTTGGAACGCCCTCCCTGACCATCTAAGGGCCCCCCGGACTATAGACTGTTTTAAAATAAATCTTAAAACATTCCTGTTCAAAAAAGCCTACCCCTGATGTCCTGGTCTTTTAGAATGTTCGTTGATTGCTCCTCATGTTATGATTCTGTCTGTTTTTAGCCTTTTGATTTCTTATCTCTTTTAAATTTTTTTTGAATTTTCTGTAACCGCTTTGAGACTTGTTTTCAGGTGAAAAGCGCTCTATAAATAAAGTCAATTATTATTATTATTATTATTATTATTATTAGTTTTTAATCTAAGCCCTGGACTCAAGTTGATTGTACAATCCCTGGGAAAAATTATTGAATCATCACACTTAGAGGATGTCTGTCCAGTCATTTTACTTCATAGCAAATAACCAAATAGTAGATATGATGCAGAACAATTTTTGTCTGTTCGCGTAACATTCAGGTTTCATGAAACGCACCTGAAACAAATTAGATTAATTCACCTCTGTCAGGACTCGCCTCCTGCGATCCAGCAGACCAGCCAATTAAAACCTGGATCTCACCTTCACTCATCAGTCAACTTGAATCATCTGTTTCTCATTGCCGCTGAGTGGTAGCAGAGTATATAAAAGTCAGAGCTTCACACTCTTTCTTTGCAAAGTCACGTAAGCCACACACCAGAGCAACCTGTCTCTTACCAGTATTCGCTTGTTTATTATTATAAATCTATACCATTGATTATAGTGTGGTGTAGTTCCAGCACATCATTACTTAAAGTTAGGTATAACCCAAAATGAAAATTTTCCTTAATTTTGAATAAAGACTGGATTTAAGGTTTCAGTGTTGATGCCTATGATGAAAGAAAGCATTTTTTATAGAATTTACATAATTATGCTCATTAGGTCACAAAATCCAATTGGTCACAGATTTCAGTGGAACAGTCCATGTTCACAAGCAGAGAGAACCACCTCTTTATGGTGTTCTCTCACCTAATTGGATAAAGGCAGTGGGTGACTCCAGAATTTTATATCCTGCTTTACTGCAAAGAACTGTGACTGAGAGACCTGTGTTATGGACCAGATACTCTTAATAAATTATCTCTGTCAGAATTTGGAGCTATTTAACGCCTGTTTTTTTTAAATAAAATCACTTACAGCAGGTTTAAGATTCCTTGTTTTATTTGAAGCTTAGTTTCTTCCTTCTTGGGAAGGTAGCCATAGTCTGTTCCCCCTTTTTGCTGTGTGAATGCAGGGGTGGATCCAGGAATTGCTGAAAGGGGGGGGCACAGCAAGGAGGGGGGTCTGAAAATTTTTAAAAATTAATGTGCTGAAAACACATTTTCCTGGTATTTTGGGAGAAAAATCTGGCCTATCTGTTCAATGATTTTCCTCCCAAGGTTCCAAAAATTAAGCTAAAAAAACTTTTAACAAACATGTTATTTCTGTGTGTGATAGACCAATTGATATTGACAAAATTAGTTTCGAATTGTACAAAAAGTATCTTTAAAAAAAGGTTATTTTGTAGTTGTGCACATATTCCTTTAAATGCAAATAATGCCTATAATCCAAAATGTACTGCCCCAACACGTTTTTTCAGGTTCCAGTGTTAATTTAATATCTGATGCAGTATTACTGTTTGTGGATGTGCCAGACAGCTTCTGCCACCAGGGGGGTATACTGCAAAGCCGGCTTTGTGATTAAGCCTGACTTCAGCACTTCGTAAAACCAGGAAACTCATCAGATCTGGAACATGGACTAATGTAACAAGTGCTTTTCCAGGTTTTACTTAAGCTCAAAGTCAGGCTTAATAACAAAGCCAGCTTTGTAGTATACCCCCCAGGTTCTGCATTAAAGTCAGTCAAGTAAATTTTGAAGCACAAGTGGTATAACAAGTTCCTCCAATGAGATTGCAGAGGTTGGTGTTTAGCTAGTTCTTTTCAGCAGCAGAAAAAACAAGCTGGTGGTATAAGTGAATAAATACAGCCTTATTTTTGTACTAAAGTGCAGAAGTAAAGATATTGCAAGTTATGCTCAGGTGGCAACCTCTCCCTTCCAAAAATTAAGCTGAAGCAAAGTGCTAATAAACCTGCATTCTGTCAAGCTGCCAGGGGGAGATTCCGCTGGCTCCCAAGACTCCAATGCTAAAAACCCAACTTTACAGTAGAATAACATTTACAGCCTCGTTCAAACAAACGGTTTCAGTCTCTATAGCTGAAAATAGGATTTCCCCCACCGTGGTAACTGAACTGGGGCTGAATTATAATATAAGTCATCCGTTTAATAAATATTCAAGGATAAATTTAGCGATTCAGAGGCTGAGTAGGGACAGGTCTTTTTGGCCTTTGCTCAACAGATTGGGTAGTGTTCAGTAATACACCACCCTCTTGACCAAACATGGTCACTACCAGCTCCAAAAGACTGAACTGGCGCTAGCCAAAACACTGAACTCACGATTCAAAACCAATTCAAGACGTGTCCAACTGAGTCTCTGGCTGTAGTACATGCATTTTAATTTTAATGACTGAGTACAAATACAAATTCCCAAATTTGACAGGCCAGTGAACTTTGAAGTCATCTAACAATAATGAAATCATATTTGGTATGTCACAGTGAGGAAAATACCTTGAATTACAGAATACAGAATGGTATTTTTGAAGCTCCTCTTGTCAAGAGGTCCTCCTCCCCTCGTGTTAAATTTAGCCATGACTGCATAGGACATCATTCTGTGGAATGTGTACAAATTGCTTTAAGAACATACAGAATTACAGATTACAATTTGACACTTTTGATTGAAAAGAAATGAAGATAAGCAAATCATGAAGATACTGATATAGCGACTCTACTTTATAAACAATGCATCAACAGACTGGTGTTCATATTTAAACTTAAGAGCATTCTTGTTCACCTATTCATACTGTTCCGTGGTCTGCTCATGAGCTACCTCATGTTGTAAAGCTAATGCTTTCAGTGTGAACATCCAGAATTGTCATCCTGAACTCAAACTGCTTATTACGTAAAATTTCATGAAAGCATGAAGAACAGTTCTCGTGACCTAAGGGTTTATATCTGATTTTATCCAGGGTTTTAAGTTAAAATGTTTTGTTGGTCATTTGAAGGGGGGGGGGGAAATACAGCCTTGAACATTAAAGTTTTCCCATTATAATGGATTTTTACCTGTTCATAACTTTGTTAACACAGTCCCTCACTGAGTGTCCGCCGACTCTGGCCAGCTGCTTAACCTAAAGTGGCACCATAATAAAAGCAACGTCAAATAACTTCCAAATGACTTTGACTCATAACTGTCATGCTCTTACCAGGTTCCTCCTTTCCTCTTCATTTTTCAATTCTTCCTCGAGGGCTTTTAACTCACTCTCCAGTCTTCCTACAGCAGAAGCAGAGTTGCCAGGGTCCAGAATTCCAGTGATGCGTTGAAGTTCGTCCTTCAAATCAAACAGCATCCCAAAGACCTTCCTTTGGAATTCTGAAATTTTTCCAAAAGAATAAAGCCCATGTTTACAGGATAAACATAATATTTCCAAATATTCAAAGGTCGTTAAATATGAAACATAACGCGGCGCTGAATACCCTTTGGCAACTGTGCTCAGTGACCTAGATGAAGGTCTAGGCCGTAGCGCTAAGGTCAAAGGTCACAGCCGTCCAAAAACCAGATGTTGCACATCTATGGCCTACAGGGAGGTACTGTATCCAATTACAAGTGGCTAGCATTACCAGCTGCTGAGTAGTGGCCCGGACAGAAGTCATGGACAGACAGACAAACAAAATGGTGACGACAATACCCCTCTGGCCAAAGTTGGCCAAGGGGAAAAACCCTTTAATGTAAAAAAATAAATAAATAAATAAATAAAAATAAAGCATTTGCACATTTGATTTGTCAATATGTCATTGTAGCAATTACTTACTGGCAGTTGACATTGGGTATGATCCTCTTCAGGGTCTTGTGCCACCTTTTTGGTTAAATTATAAATTAATTTATATGCATTGTGAAAGCAGTTTGGAAAAGGAAAACCCATGACTAAGAAATTACATACCTTCCTTCCTGTGTTCTCTACCAGACACAGCTGACAATAGAGCAGAGAAAGGCATTTGGGACTTAAATGGGTGAAGAATCAAGCCATAAGTTTAGCTGTATCAATTTATGATATAAATCAGCTAGAGCACAAACTTCATTTAAATAGTCATTTAACTTACAAAACACATTAGTAATTTGCTGTAACTGAACTCATGTTTGTTGTTTACATTTTGACAGGATTAATTTATTCATCCATGTAGATGGAACGTGAAAATTGGAGATCCAGGGAGAGTGATGGTCTGATTATTTATGGTCTTTAAGGGATGTGTTCCCAAATAAACTTAGGGGAAAACATTTCTCAGACTGATCTAATATTACCAATATCTCAATAATTTGGAGTATGGCTCTCTCAGTGTTTCATCATTAATGTCGTAGTGCATATAAGATAATGTCGAGAGACTGTACTTTTAACTAATATGAAAAGGTTACCTGCCAGACTTAGTAAGATTGCCATCAAGAATTGTGTAAAAGTGACTCTTAAGACATCAGACTGACATTGATGTGATATTAACTGAAATGGGCTATGGTGCAGTAGTGCCAGAGGTTTATGCCTCTATAATTTATTTTCAATACAATAGGATTTCCATTAACCAATCATTTGTGTGTAATTAGTTCATTGTGTTACCTGTGTATTACACTTACACTGTGATGTCCTCTGTGATGGGGAAAACAGAGATGCAGACCCAGGGAATGTAGAATATTCTGGAAAAAAAAAGGGTAATTTTCAAAACATTAGAACTGTTCAGTAAAGTCATTTCTAAGATTATTATTTTTTTGGCATTTCTACTTTATTGGACAGCTACAATAGACAGACAGGAAAGGCAGGGGAAAGGGGCCCTAGGCTGGACCTGAACCCAGGCCGCAGCATCAAGGACCCTCGCCCTCAGCGTGTGGCACATGCCAGAGCAGGTGAAGTACTGAGGAGCCCTAAAGCCATTTTCAAACAGAACTAACGCATGCAGATATTTTATCAGTCTGTTCTTACATCAATGACTAAGTCAGAAGACTATACACAAGACAGTAACATGCCAACTTGACTTTGGGCCACTGGACTTGGGAATGAATCCTGTATTCGTCGTCGTGTTGGTGACTCCTTTTGAAGTCCTGTATCGTATGAAAAAAATAGATATTTCATAAAGTTAAAGTGAAGTCATCAGAACACATGGCCATGACTTGTTTGTTGTGGTGGCCCTCCCCCGCCGGTTGCTTGTGAGCGTGGCTGGGAGAGGCTCATCTTTCTTACAATATACACTACTACTATGCTGTAACTTTCCTTGAAAAAAAAAAAAATTTCTAGAAGTTTTATAGGGACAGATTATGAACTACAACAGTCTTGCTTTGGCAAGACTTTCTGAACAGCTGTTCAATAAGTCACTGGTGCTGCAGCTTGATTAGCTGTCTTGATGCAAGTGCAGTTTGAATTTCTGAATTGACTGACCCCTCGTCACACAGCCAGTTTGGTCCGCATTGGCAGGTATCTCAGCATGCTTTGAGCAGCGAATTAATCACATCCTACAGACAATGAATGAGTGCAAATTTTGTCGCCAGTCAGATAACGCTAGCGGGGTTGGGCCATGGGTAGGCAGTCCTATTGGCTGTTAGTGCGAAACTAGCCAATCACAGTGACTCTGGGTGCAGAGCAAACAGAAACAGCTGCAATATGTGTGTGTGTGTGTGTGTGTGTGTGTGTGTAAGCTGTGAATGAAAGTCAAGACAGAGGAGGGCAAGCAAAAGGCAGCAACTCAACTTTCTGTTTCTTACCTCTGAGTTAGACAACTAACCAAGTAGAACACATTTGTAATAATAACTTTTTAATGCACCTGTCAAAACCATAGTTACAAGGTGCCTTACAAGCAAACAATAAAACAGCAAACAATAAAATACAAAAGACAAGATATAAAATCACAATAAGTGCATAATAATGAAAAAATAAATAGGAAAATAGAAATGGTTAAAGGAGGCCTTATGATAAAAGAAAGTTTTCAGTGATGATTTAAATGCAGACACAAATTTCGCTAATCTGAGATCCTCTAGCATTTATGTGCTATTAGTTCCAATGGTTTACAACCTTGTTCAGTTTCCCACTGCAGCTTTAGGGGTTGAAAAAGGAAAATAGCAAACATTAGGACGTACCTCTTGAGATGTTGTCGCTAGGCCTGGGGTCTCGTCTACCTTCGTCTGAGTAGACATTGGACATGTGTCACTATCATAAGTGAATTACTAAAGACACATTTTCAACAGACTTTCCGAAATGTTGAAATACATTGGTTTTAAATAACCTACTTCTTTGTGTGGGAGTTCTCCTTGGGGGAGATGGCGGAGTTGGCCTGGCTCCAAAGTCCCTCTCCACAGGACTTTTCCCTGAATATCCTGTATGAAGATTTGAATAAATAAAATTTATGAAACAGTTGCACACTGGAATTACACTATCACATATCACTGAGAGTCACACTGACTTAATGGCTCTCAACTTGTCAATTTCCAATATCTTGAATACATTTGTATTTACTTTCAAAACTTCGGAATACATAAATATATAAAAAGGTGGACAGGGGGGTGGTGGTTAAACAACTTAAATTCTACCTCGAAGGTGTGGCTGCTACGCCTGGTGTCCTGCCTGACTTCATCTGGGTGGACATGCAAAACATAATCTCGCACCCTTATAGAGGCGTGTGACCAAAAACACATTTTAACTGCCTTTCAAAAATGTGTAACATGTGTTTTACTTAAAATTAACCTACCTCTTTGGGTTGGTGTGCTTGTCAAAGGAGTATGGGGAGCTGGTCTCCTTATAAAATCCCTGCTCTCATTACTGGTCCTCAAATTTCCTGTATGAAGATTTAACAGAGAAGTTATGAACAGTTGTACACTGGAGTTTCATTATCACATCGCCGAGACCCACTCTGATTTTTTTTTTTTTGATAGCACTCAAGTTGTTAATGTTGTAACCTACAATACCTTAATTACATTAATACCATTAAAGATGAAAATGGAAGACTTTAAACATATTTGGACCATAGATTGTATATAAAGATGGATGGCGTGTCTCCGTTCCTTTCCACCGTGCAAAAATGAAGCCAAAATATGGTGGAAACTGGCGCTGCCATGTTGTGATTATGACGTCATTTTGGCGCAAGAGTCTGCGCAGTAGTGATCGGCGGGAGATAACACCACATACACACATGGGCATCCTAAAACATTAGATAATAAGATAACTAATTCAAACCAAACTTTTCTGAAAAATGGACATTTGAACATTCATCAGTGACTGTGTGTGTGTGGTGGTTGGGTTACTTCAATTATTTAGTTTGGCTCACATCCCATCCACTAACATGTATAGCTGCCATTGTTTAGGACCTATACTGCAGCCGGCCACAACGGGGCAAACGTGGCACTTTAGCTTCACATTATGGGAGCAATCATGTTGTCCATCATTATATACACTAGGACGTACCTCTTGAGATGTTGTCGCTAGGCCTGGGGTCTCGTCTCCCTTCGTCTGAGTAGACATTGGACATGTGTCACTATCATAAGTGAATTACTAAAGACATTTTTAACAGACATTCCAATATGTTGAAATACATTTGTTTTAAATAACCTACTTCTTTGTGCGGGAGTTCTCCTTGGGGGAGATGGCGGAGTTGGCCTGGCTCCAAAGTCCCTCTCCACAGGACTTTTCCCTGAATGTCCTGTATGAAGATTTGAATAAATATTTATGAAACAGTTGCACACTGAAATTGCATTATCACATATCACTGAGAGTCACACTGACTTACTGGCTCTCAAGTTGTCCATTTCCAATATCTTGAATACATTTGTATTTACTTTCAAAACTTAGAAATACATAAATATATGAAAAGGTGGGCGGAGGGGTAAACAACTTAAATTCTACCTCTGAAGGTGTGGCTGCTATGCCTGGTGTCCTGCCTGACTTCACCTGGGTGGACATGCAAAACATAATCTCGTACCTTATAGAGGCGTGTGACCAAAAACACATTTTAACTGCCTTTCAAAAATGTGTAACGTGTTTTACTTAAAATTAACCTATCTCTTCGGGTTGGTGTGCTTGTCAAAGGAGTATGGGGAGCTGGTCTCCTTATAAAATCCCTGCTCTCATTACTGGTCCTGGGGTCCTGTCTCAGTTCACCTGAGTAGATATGTCAAACAATCCTTTTCTCTTCTCATTGTAGAAGATAACTACTAGAATGTGACACTGACTATACAAATAAATGTTAATCACATGTGTGAAGAAGTATTGCTTTCCCAGTAATCCATTTGACATACTTTGTCTTTCATTGCGGCTTGTCCCATCTACTGGTGGAAAACATAGAAAACAAGTGAAACACAATTATGCAGACGACCTACTTTGCAGTGTAAAGGGGGGAATAGGTAGAAAGTGAAAATGTAAGAAATGCTTCACATGTTACAGGGGAAGGTGTGGAAGTTGATATATTGATAGCCTTACAGCGGGTAGTGAAAACAGCACAAAAGATCATTGGAACAGCACTGCCTACACTGGAGGACATTAATAACTTCAGAGTTCTCAGGAGGGCTCACAAAATCATACAGGATACTACCCACCCACAACACAAACTGTTTGAGTTGCTGCCATCTGGAAAAAGATACAGGAGCTTAGCAGCCAGAACAGCAAGGCTGAAGGACAGCTTTTTCCCCCAAGCTGTCAGACTCCTAAACAAAACCCACCCACTGCCCCTACCCCCTACCTCTGCAGACTACCATTTGACACTTTAGCTGCATTTGCACTATTAATTACTGTTTTTTTTTTGCACTTATTTATTACTGTCATTTTAACTAGAGTTGTTTTTATTATTACTTGCTTTTTTTAAAATATATGTTGCTGGAGGTATCACGGAATAAGAATCTCATTGTACTGTGTGACGCTGTCTCCGATGCATATGACAATAAAGATTGATTGATTGATTGATTGATTGATACCCCGTGGTGAGATATGGACATCCACTAAAGGAATACAGGTAGGGTAAAAACAAAGTAATTGGACCACAAATAACCCCTTTTAGAAAGCATTATGCTTTTAAAAAACGTTATAAAATAGTTCATGATATATTTAAAAATGTACAAGATAATGGAGCCTTAAAAATATCTGGGGTGGGGCACGATTCTTCCTGGTGAGTTGGACAAACAATACCTGCAACCAAAAAGTGAAATACAGTTGAAACAAAATTTATCCCACATCTACTACTCACAGCATCTCAACCCTCCCCAACTAAATGAGTTCTGGCATAAAACATTTTTTTCTGTACCTGCTGTATTGTTAGGTCTGGGGGGCTTTTGTGAAATCGGATGTTGACCTTGGGCTGTAAATGGCATAAATGAAGTCATAATTATCTCTCTCACAGAAATAACCTTATTTAAACTACATTTTCATATACACCTTTTTACCTGTCGAAGAGGTAGGTTGGTGGTATTTGGTGGGGGGGCGGATAAAACAAAGATGTTTTGGAAGCCTGGGTCATTTTCTGTGGTTGAGGATTGGTTTTGGCTAAAAAGACAAAATTACAATAAGAGTTAGTGTACTTCATGTGTAGACTATTAGCCAGAAAGCACTTTAATAAAGGAACCAATATTAAAACAATAAAGAGCATTCTTAGTAACTGTTAAAACCTAAACAATGATTTACTTTCTCCCCTCATATTGGTACACAGACCCCACTGTAATGTATGTGCAATTGTTGGTCTGCTATACACGAACCAATTTAATAATACATTAAAAAAATCATTCATTCATTGCAGTGGACCACTTACGTCTTTCAGCCGGCAGCAGACTCTGACTGAGCTGTGAACTGTCATCACTGAGGTAACCATCAACTTCTGACCCAAATTCTGAAAAGATTCACAGAGAAAAAACAAGACAAAATTTTTTTTCTCTTTATAGAGAGAATATTTTAAATTCTAAATGATGTCAAAAAAGTTCTATTGCACACTTGAAATGTCTGTATGACAGGTGCGTGGGAGTAATGAAAGTAGGATGGAAGGAAAACACCCACACACTGTCTCACTTGCTCAATAAAGAATATGCATCCCTATTCTAAACCATATAAAACCTCAGAAAGGAGATAGAATTCCTTACCTTGGACATAGTCAGTGTACATCTTCCTCTTCCTGTTACGTTTAGCAGGAAGGTCACACTGGCTCTCCATCACCTGAGAAATTACCCACCAAAAACACATTTTAAAGAGAAATTTCTGTCCTTTGACATAAAAAGGGGTGAACAACAGAAAGTTGTTAGTTCTAGAAATGTGTTAATATGACACCGAATGTTTGATTAATCTATCAAGAGTTGATCAAGGGTTTTAGTGCATGTTGATATGTTATTCAATAGCAAACTTTTGCAAGGAAAAAGTTTTTTTTTTTTTTTTTTAATCATGCAAGGGGAGTAGTGCCGTTTGTGCAATTGGTTTTCAACCACCACCGTTACCTGTCAAATAAAATGTGGTTTTGAGCACCTTCACCAACATATTTCAATTTTGTCTGAGACATGCAAGCCAAATAATGCAAGATTAGATCATTTCCAATTCTAGTCATTGCAATTTGTGCAGCAGGGGGAAAAAGGCAAAACCCTGCTCGTATGGGAGACAGGACGCCTTTCTGTAAACGGCTCCTCTTTGTATTCATCTTCTTCAGGCAGTTGACAATTCACTGCTGACAAACATGATGTCAAACAGCTTTGAACTGCAGGGCTTTTCAAACAGGTCCTTGCAGTGCTGCTCATTGATCACATCAGTCAAGAGGGTCCCATCACTTCTTCTTTCTTGAATGAAGCCTACGGAACTGTCCTCCAGGAGAATGCAGTGGTTTGGCATTTTATCAGTTATCTTGAAGGTTTTTTTTGGTCCTGTACATTGTGTTTCAACATTTCCTTTTTCTGCAAACCTTTTCGTGACTTGAGCTAGGGGTTGCTTTCCACTTAACACAAGTTTTTTTATAACTTCTAAGTGATTCTCGAATGGAAAGCATGAGATGTTGTTTAGGGAGCACCCAAAGTTGGCGCCATCGTCAGGTAAGTGTTTCAGGGAATGAATGTTGTATGTTGGAAAGGTGGGTCCATAGAAATCTACTGAAGTGTCGACAAAGTGTTCCAGAATGTTGTGAGCATATCCGAGGTAGGTGTCTCTTTTTTCATCTTTGTCATCCAACAGAATACTCATGCCAACAGTTAAACAAAGGAAATGCTGGTACTGTTCATCAGGAAGGACATCCTTGAAGAGTACTGGGCCTGTGTACAACCAGAACTGGCGTAGGTCTGTTGCTTTTCATCTGTCCAACTCTTCGATGGTTCTTGGCTGTCGTGAAAACTCTGCTGGCAGTGCTCCCTTTAACAGAGTTATTTTGTGGTCCAGTTGGTCACTTTGGGTCTTCTTCAGTCTACAGCCATCTGGTCCAGGCATAAGGTATGTCAGCAGCCTTTTGGTTACTCCAAGACAGACCAGGTGCATCTAGTCGAGAGGGAACTGTCTGACACACAAAATACCAGCCCTAACAAGAGGTGATATTTCTTTTTGATGGTCAGTGTATCTACCTTGGTTGAATGCTTCATCTGTTCTTTCCTGACTGGGGCCCTTTGACAAATACACCACCCTTCCCTCAACTCTGTGCTGCTGCAATACAACGCTCACACCCATGAAGACTATTGTGACCTTTAATACATTTGAGAAATGCTCTGGCTTGTGCGTCACAGATGATAGCTTACACTTTTGCTGTATGTACACAATTTTGGTGTGAAATGCCATTCTGCAGAGGTTACTGCAACTCTCCCAAAAAGTCAGCTAAAAATTCCTCAACTGAGTCAGGCTTGCTGGACCCGTAATACAATGCCACAAAAAATGGTTCACAATCATTAATTTGACAAAGAATTGGTCAGAAACAAGTTTTGCTGGATGTAAATAAAGGTACACCATCTACATTGAAGCACAGCTCAACTTCTCCTGGCACCGTTTTCTGTGAAACATGTTCAAGAATGTATGGCTCAATACCATGATAAATATATTGGCCATTACATTTGTTAAGAATTGGCACACCCTGTGGTGTTTCAAGTAGGGTTCTTGCATCTTTGGGAAGTCTATGCCCGTGATGTCTAAGCACTGCAAGTAGCTCATTTAATGCCCTGTGAGTCTGCTTTGTATTATTAGCCCAAACAGCCAAGTCTTTATGTAAAGATGGAGTGTCAGTGTTTGAATCCAATGGTTCATCCAGCTGCTCACAGTCACTACTACTGGAATCGGTGTACGTGTAAAACTCTGGTTCCCCTTCAGATTCAGTCTCAGAATCTGCAAGTACAGTTGTAGTGCTACAGCCCTCCAAAGATTCCTGTTCCTCGTTTATATTTGTTTCCACCACCACTGAAGTAGATTCCTCCACGACGGACACTCCCTCCCTTTCAAGACTTGGCTCCACTGACCACTCTGATTCAGAGCTACTTGTGTGCTCTGCCAAGGCTTTGACCCTTGATTTTCGGCGTCGCCATTTTTTTGGTACTCAGAAGACATGGTTACCAAATCTAAAATTTATAAATAATTCAGAAAAGAAAATAAGAACATATAGGTAGTTCAATTTACTGGCATGACATAAAAAACAACTTCCATATGCTGCTATGAAACCACCTTCTGGCAGCACAGTAATCAGACAATTAGCTTTAACAGCAAGCAAGAGGCTATATTTAATGCTATCATATGATATAGATTCAAAGGGAGATTAAATTTCAACAGTAGATAACATAGAAGTGTTACACATTACCTGTAAAATGGGAACCTACAGATTAATTTGAGATAAAACTTAACACTGTGTGTCACTATTTTCTGGTCATGAATCTGTAATGAGCGATTTAAAAATTAATAAATTCACTAAAATATAGTGTGAAAGTGAATAAAAGCAGAGGCCATTATGATGAAAATCATATATTCCCTTCTCCGGTTATTCAGCGGCAAGCATTCCCTTCTGGAGACAGCTCATAAACTTGGATGTCTTGAGGTCACAGGGCAAGGGAGCTCTTTGAAAATGGCTATGCTAATTTTCCCTTGCTAAAATTTAGCATAGCTTTGCAGCGTTATTTCATCCACTTGCCGGCATCATGGCATGAGTGCATTTGTGGGTATGGATTCCTTAGGTTTTCTACTTTCACTTGACTTCAAAACTGTGCCCGATACTGCCTCTGGAAGACGGTATGTCCGCCGAGCCCAGGACTGCAGGCTTTAGGGCTTAAGGGGGTTTCCAAAGTGTGGGGCGAGCCTCTACAGAGGGGGCTCCAAATAGTTTCAAGGGAAGGTCGGAGAATGGAAACTAATAAATGGCTCAGAACAGATCTTTATTATGTATTTACTGTAGTCTGAAGTAACGTCAAACAGCAATATTAGGCTAGCTTGGCTGAACTGTTAAGTGTGTATGGGATAATTACAATCCCATAGGCATCCAGGAATTATGGCAAAATAAACAAGCAAACGGGAGGGCGAGGGGGTGACTTTTGTCATCCAAACGCCTTTTGAGCATAGAAACGTGCGGCCTTGCAGCTTCTCTCACAGTGTTCTCTTGGCTGTGTTCTCCTCTCTCGTCTCGAGCGCAACTGACGACCAACGAGATATATCAGCAGACGACCATCTGGTGACGTAAATTCTCGCAATATGATCATATCGCGTGCGTATCTTATCGCAGGATCAGTTTGAATAAAGAGATTAGGCTTTTGAATAAAGACATGGCTCTAACAAACACCACAGGCTTAAGAAAATGTGACACGAATATATTTTACAAGCGGATATGCATAAATGATGTAACTTTTTTCTTTTCCTTTTTTTTTCAAATGGGTGTCTTCTCGGTACGTGAAGGAGACATCCTGTGGCCGTCTGACCACAAATATTTCAACATGAATAATCAATAAAATATAGTTGTATTCAACAAAAAACAAAGACACATTCATCTGCTTATTTCATAACAATAATATGATCAATAATTACTGGTACATAAGAGAGGGTCTGACTCGACCGTTATTGAACGTGAAAACAACGTCACCATCTGGCCGTTTGCCTCATAACCACAATGCAGTTTTTGCCGTCCAACTGGGACCTTTTTTGGCCAGGGACACGACGTCGCGTCTGGTCAATGTTTGCTTGGTATTTCCCACAAAACATTGATATAATTAGTTTTTGAGTTTATATAACACCAAAAGGCCTCCAACAAAATAATTGTAGTGTATATCTAACATGCAAATCCAGTGGCTATATGCATCTGTGATTTTAGCAGATGTTAACAGATCACCAAACCCCCCAAAAGTCCCTAAACCAGGTTTAGTAAAAGATACCACACTCAACAGCCATGTAGTTAGATCTGTAAATGTCAGTAAAAATGTTAATGTGCAAAATGGAAGCCTAGTTTTTACAGTGATCAAAAGTGCCATTGAATTCTCTCGGCTCAATGGCATCTGCAATGGACCAGCACATATTGGAAATGTATATGTCTTCATGTGAATTTATATTTCAGGTCATTTTTTTGGAAGAAATGGATGTCATGTTACAAAAGCCTAAAAGCTCCATTCACATTGTGGCCAACAACTAGTTCAGAAGCCATGCTCTGTTATGGTGTGGGGTTATGTCAGCACCCTGCATAAGCTGCACACCTGCGAGTCCTCCATTAATACTAAAATGTATTCTGAGATTTCAGCGCAACATATTCTATCTTCAAAATGACTCCTTTTCCAGGGACTTCCATGCATATTTCAACAAGACAAAGTAGAACTGCATTCGACAAGCATTACAAAGGGAAGGCTGTATAAGAAGAGGGTGCACGTGCTGGAAAACCTTGGTTTATGATGAAGTTTGATGAAGCTAGAATGTCCACTAATGTGTTTGTTTATCAAAAAAGGCAGCAGTGTGCAAGAGGAGACACTTTTTTCTTGATGAGAATTACTTCAGTTATTAACCCCTCAGTGCAGATGTAAACGCAGTTTACAGTTTACCTGAGCATGTATTAGGCAAAGGTAGCGATCTGCAAGGAATAGGCTATAACTGAGTGAACACCACTGTTAAAATGTTTTGATTAAGACCATAACCTCTGCAAGAATTGGCACTTTGATCCTTGCCATTTTAGTTTTAATCTGGTTGTCGGAGTTGATGTGTCCTCGGCTTACTCTCACCTGAGCCGCCTCTGGCTGTCTCGACTGCCGACATCCTCCTCGGGTTTTAATCCAATGACTATGTGGATTGATTGGTTGTATTTTGGGTTGGTGCTTGCCTGGAATGCCCTGTTCCTGACACTCCATCCTACAACTGCAGTCATTCGGTACACGGCGAGGGAGCTTTTCCTACTACGCTCCTGCCTGGCCGAGCCACCGCCACCAACATTGCACCTTTTCCCTGGCATCGCCAATCACCCTTGCTGGAGATATATCCATCATGGGTCTTGTCAGAGCCTCCAGTTGGACGACTCCAATTCCATCCGATCCTTCTGGTCGTTGTCCCGTCTTCCACTGAGGAACTCCAGGCGGAGAGCTGACCATAGTGCCCTGACTGGCCTGCCTCGGTTGGCTCCCGGTCATGGCACACATGCCCTCACTTAAGTCAACTTTGGTCTCTTCAATATGCATTCACTCTCAAACTAAGGACTTCTGCTCCAAGATCTCCTGACTGACTGTAGGTTTGACCTACTGTGCTTAACTGAAACTTGACAACAACCTAGCGTATTCTCTGCGCTGAATAAATCCACACCAGCTGGGTTTGTATACATCTGTCAGCCTTGCCACTCTCACCAGGGAGGAGTTCTCACCATGTTCTGTTGCGAGACTTGGAAAGTGTTGCTCGTTTCAGTTCCCACCTTTATGGCATTCGAATCCATTGTAACTGAGCTGAATGGTCCGTCTCCTGTAATTGTGGCCACTGTTTATTGTCTTCCCATGCTAAATAATGATTTTATAAATTAATTTGGCTCTTTTCTCACCCTGTTATGCACACTCTCCCTTAAAATAATACTGTTAGGTGATTTTAGTATACACATGGACAATATCAGCAACCCACTCACCAGCAACGTCATCTCCTGTCTGGACAGCTTTGACAACAACAATACATTGATTTTCCAACTCATTGTAAAGATCATATTTTGGACCTGATTTGCTGTTCTAGTATCACTCCTTCTGATTGTTCTGCAAAAGATCTTCTAATTTCTCATCATTCATTAATTACTTTCAATGTCAATTTAGTACTATATAAAACATCTGCACTATGTGTCATTACATTTTGTTATCTAAAGAGCATCAATAATACTCTGTCATATGGTATTAACTCTCTTTCTACCTTCTCTCCTCCCCTGATGATCTAGTCTGTCACTACAATGCTGGTCTTCACAATCTCCTGAATTCCCTTGCCCCTCTGAAAACTCGCTCTCTCTCCTTTTTCCTATTCTGCTCGCTGGTAGACTCCTGCTTTACACCAACTAAAGGCTAAAGGTCGCCGAGTGGAACGTCTCCAAAGAAAACTGGACTTACGGCGCATAAAGAAATGTATTGTTATCACATTTTTATGTACAAGGGTGCCCTCTCCTCCGCTTAATCCTCTTATTAATCTGGTTTAATAACTTCAGGTGAAGGCAATACACGGACACTTTTCTCACTGATCAAAAAGAATATTCATCCTCCTGACCCCTCATTTTTCCTCTACTGCAATCTGTAATTCTTGAATGTCCCCCTTTATTGCTAAGGTGGACAAAATCCACCAACAATTGCCCTCGGCCACTCCTAATAGTGCTTGACCCCCGACTTTCTCGTCCACTTTGTCTCGCTCTTTTTCATTTTTTGACCTTCCCTCTGAAACTGAAATCTCAGCCCTCATTAGAAAAGCCAAGCCTGCTACCTGTCATTTAGACCCACTCCCTTTCTTCCTAGTGAAAGCCTGCCTTCCCTCCCTTGCTTTTTTGATTACCACCATCTTTCACTCCTCTCTTTCCTCTGGCATTGTTCCCTCTTCTTTCAATGTAGCTTCGATTACTCCTATTCTCAAAAAACCTGGTACTGACCCTAGCAATTTCAATAACCTCTGCCTATTTCTAATCTACCTTTTCTGTCAAAAATTCTGAAAAAATAGTTACCTCTCAGCTCCATTTTCACATATCGACAATAATCTGTTGAAACTTGTCTTTAAGCACTAAAGGCAATTTGTTTGAAAGAGGCTGAAAGTTTTATTTAAATATTTCATTTATTTTCAAACTCATTCCAGACACCAAAACCTCCTCAGCTGACCCGAGTCTGAGCCTCTCCTTGATGTCCAAGCTTCTCACCCTATTTTAAAGGGTGAGCCCAGCCATCCAGTGGGGAAAACTCATTTTGGCTGCTTGTACTGACCATCTTGCCCTTTAAGTCTCTACCATATGCTTGTGACCACAAGTGAGTGTTGGAACGTTCATTGGGCTCAGCTCCTTTCCCTCCATGACCGGTGAGTCCAACTTCCATATCACTGCAGAAGCTGCACCTATTCATCTGCCAGTCTCCCATTCCCACTCCATCCTACCCTCATGCGTGAACAAGACCCCAAGATATTTAATCTCCTCCGCTTGGGGTGATGACTCACCCCCCCCAACTCAGCAGGGACAATCCAGCTTTTTCTGGCAGAGAACCCTGGCCTCAGATTTGGTGAAGCTTATCCTCATTTCACGCTTACCAATCTGCTGTGAACCGCTGCAGTGCTTGCCTATGGTCACCGCCCAATGAAGCCAACAGGCTCACATCATCAGCAAACATCAGAAATGCAACCCTCAGGCCACCAAACTGGACCCTCTCCAAGCCTCGGTCAGGCCTCAATATCCTGTCCATAAAAATCAAGAACAAATTAGGTGATGAGGCATACCATGGAGTCCAACTGGAAACAAGTCAAACTTAGTGCTGGGAATGCAGATGCAATGCTAAATTTAGCTGTAAAGGGATAGGATGGGTCAAGCAAATGGCCCCAGAACCCCACACTCCTGCAGCATCCCCCATGGTATACCTCTTGGGACACAGTTATAAGCCTTCTCCAAGTCCACAAAACACAGGCAGCCTGGAGGGGAAAACTTCCACAAACCCTCCAGTCTTCATACAAGGGTAAAAACCTGGTCCACTGTTCCACCATCAGGATGGAACCCACACTGCTCTCCTTAGATCCAAAATTTGACAATTAGGCAAAGTCTCCTCTTCAGCACCTTAGTGTAACATTGCCTCAGAAGCTGAGCAGTGTTATATCCCTATAGTTGGAGCATACCCTCTGGCCTGCTTTTTTGAAAATGGGAACCTCTACCCCTGTTTGCCAGTCAAAGGGCACTCTACTCAACATCCGTGTGATATTAAACAGGGAGGTCAGCCATGACAGCCCCACAACATCTAAAGCCTTTGGCATCTCAAAGTGAATCTTGTCTATCCTAAGCTTATCGACCATCTCAGTGACGTCTACAAAGGGGGTGGACAAAGACTTGCCACAGACTTTTGTCCCTGCCAAATTTCAGGCCACAGCTCAAGGCAGCTGCTTCCCCAGTGGAAACTTTGCTCAGGGTCCCCTCGGGCATAATGTCTCAAGATACGGGAAAAGTTGTAATGGAGGTCGGAGTTGATAATCATCCGGGTAGGGTCCTCCACCAAATGTCTCCTGTCAACTCTCACAACACATTTAGGTTTACCAGGGCTGCATTCGAATAGTCGTTTTGTAAAATATTCGAATAGTCTAACAATGCTTTAACCCTCGTCCAACCAAGGGTTTTTCTACTACAACCCCGACCAAGGGCCCGATTATTTCGAAATTGAGCGATAAACATCACCCTGTTTTGGTATCAGTGTACACCTACAGATGTCCTCTCTTCAAATCAAGTACGAATAAAACACATTTCAACATTATAACATCATAGTGACGTCATACCTAACACCATATTAGGAAAAAACATCAAAATGACAAAAATCCATTTTTTTTTTTTTTTTTTTAGTATTAGCTGAAAATATGTAACTTTCTGTAACCTCTCGAACTACTGATACTACTATTAATATTTTAGTATTATTATGAATGTTATAAACTCATGAGTAACATAAATTTGACATTACTATGAGGTCATAAATAACTCACTTTGGGAAAAACACACACATAAGGAAAACAAACAGTTTTCTGAACATTTTTCACATTTTCTTTACTTTGTTTTTCCCTATGATAGAACAAGGCTTATAATATCAATAATATGTCTGGTACATATGTTCTCTTTCAAAACAAGAATCAAACATCACAAAATTCAGCACTGTGACGTAACAATGACGTCAATATAGATGTCATATCTGAAAAAAATACCAAAAATCCATGTTTTTTTCATATTTTTCCCTCAATTTTAGTAACCACCCCCCCCCCCACCCTTCGACTTTGACGGCCTACCCTACCCCCGGGGGGTGAGGTACCCTCATCGTTTTTTCATGAAAATGAGCGCAAAGATGAATAAACAATTACCTAGAAGTATTAGATCATATCTGTTAACGTTTTTGTGCGACAGGAACCCCTCCCCAGTTGGACGAGGGTTAATGCTTCCTAACTAATCACCTTTAGCAGATGGTACATTGAACCACCCTTTACAAAAAGAAAGGAGATAACGCCACCCCACAATACCCTGCGGCAACAATATTTAAAGCAATGACCGTCCTTTCGGCCAATCACAAAAACAAACGAACATGACAGGAAAGAGACACATGATCACGTTGCCTTATGTAAGTGCATTTGTATTCTCTTTTTAGCGCGGTTGTCTTCCTAATCTCCCTTTACACATTTTCCTTTACCTTATGACCTTTAACCTCAAGGGAAAAGAAGAGTGGTCAGGAATTAGATGATAGGATGTAATTTTTTGACTATTCTCACGCAGCCCAGGTCTGTTCGGCATTCTTCGCTACCATCTGATACAGCTCACCCTCAGGTTGTGATCAGATGACAACTCTCTTCACTATGGCTTGGTTTGGCTAGTGCAAGTGAAAATACTTTCCCTGAAATGAAGTATAAATAGAGATAAGGAGGCAGTGTCTTGTTTAATTACCAACAGGGTGAGGGAGCTTTTTAACACAAGGGCAGACACTGTTCAACACATCCATGCTTCTGTTAGAATGCATTATGGAGACAAAATTGGATGGTCTAGAAAGTAAGTTTTTTAGCTTATGCTAATTTTGGAACCTGTACTTTCAGGCATAAACTCTGCGAAAAAAAAAGAGTCAAGATGGTATATAATTAAGGTATTGCAAGTATACACAGTCTTCCTCATCCTGGGCATTCACTTTATGTCAGCAAGTCAGCTGTTTTGTTAACGGCCATGGACTTCCAAATTCACTCCCTCACTAGAGAAAGGGGCCCAAAAATTAATAACAGCAGACTGGTTAACTAATAGGGTTGCTTGGCTCTTCTGCAAAAAGTCCACGAAAGAAGGGATACCAATTAGGCACAACAATCAGGATAATCAAAAATACCTGTGAATGGGATAAAAAGAAAGACAAAGCAGTTCAGGGGAGCAAGTTTCACTGCAATGTTGTTAAATAAATATGTGTTCTGAAAACCACAAATTTATTATTTATCAAAGTGAGATTGCATTTTCAAAATAAATAATGCATGTTTGAACACATGATAATTTGATTACTGATTTTTTTTTTTTTTTCTTTCTGGGACAACTGTCCTCTATATTTTACACATTTTTTAGTCCTCTGCTACCCAAAGGGTAGGTCAGGGGACTGTGGATTTAGGCTGTGTCATGGTTTTGGAGGTTGGCATTTGTTTGGGAGCTTTCTTTGTTACTCCCGTCCGGGACGATATCGTTTTACCCACATCAGATTCTTTGGCCAGCTGGCATTAATTGTGGGTGGGGCCCGGACTCTATTTAAGCCCAAGTTCCACCTCGCCACCTTTGCTAGAGTGCCAGTGTTACGATTGCACTATAGCCCGTAAGTTCTCTAGCTAGAGAGTTGGTTAGGATTTGGTTGCAAAAGAGGAAAAGTGTTAATAAGGGAAATTTTCTCTCTTTTCCCTCTTCCTTCCTCTGTCTGTGCACTGTCTGGGTGCTTAATCTTTTGATCTCGGCTTCCGAGATTTTTCCTTTATTTCGTTCTGTATAGCTCGCTTTGCTTCCTGATTATTATTCGGACAAGATTTATGTCCTTTGCAAGCGCGAGCCCCTCTCTCTTGTTTTATCTGTTTTTGTCATTTTTCTTTCGTTCCGGCCACTGCATTTGGCGTCTCGAAATACCAGCCATCACAGTACACTCAAGCCAACATGGAGACTTCAGCTGTGGCTGCTATTGAACAGGTTGTTACCAGCCAGCAAGCTATGCTTTCTGGCTTCAGCGAAGGGCTTTCCAGCCTTTGCAATCAGCAGGCTGGTTTGGCTGAGAGACTCCGCCTTCACGAGAACTCATTGCAGAAACAAGAGAGCGTTCTGTTAAGTTTGACCGAGAGTATTAAATCCCTGTCTACACAAGTTTCACGAAATGTTGCACAAGCATCATCCATACACCTTCCCCGAGAACCGAAATTGCAATTACCCCCAAGGATATAGCGGCGAGGCCGGAAAATGCAAAGATTTCATCGCCCAATGTGAGATATTTTTTGAGGCTCAGCCTTCACGGTTTACTAATGAGGATTCTCGGGTTGCATTAATTTTATCCTTGCTGACACAGCACTCACTTGGGTCGGCCCACTTATCAGATCTAATTCACTGGTCGTGAATTCTGTGGAGGCTCTTGTTAAGGAAATGTTGTCAGTATTTGATCAGGATGTTTGTGGTCAGGACGTGGCTACGCGTTTGATGCATCTGAAACAGGGCTATGAAAGCGTTGTGGATTTTTCAATTTTATTTCACTCCCTGGCGACAGAGACAGGCTGGCTGGAAGCTCCTCTTATGACTGTGTTTAATCATGCCCTTACTGAGGAGGTAAAAGACGCGATGGCTACATTGGAGCCCTGTTCGACTTTTGATTCTTTGGTTCGCACTGCGATGCGAATTGACAATCGCATCCGTAAACATAACAGAAAGAAATTAAACATTTTGCTGCTTGTTAACAACGGGGCCAAGGCTGCTAGTGGCAAGTGTGCGGTTCCTATTCCTCCCACTGAAAATTCCACTCCGGTTGAGGCCATGCAGGTTGATAGCTCGTTTGAGAGTCGGACTCATAAACCTGCTTGCAGAAGAATAGTCTGCTTTAATTGTAATAAACCGGGTCATACCTGTCCACGTTGCCCGAAGCTCCAGGGAAACGGGAGATCCTTCTAGTGGTTTGGGGGGCGCTAGAGGGGCAGACCCAATTTCCCTTCCAAACACTAATCCCTGTTGAACTGACAGTGGGGAGCAAGAGGGTTATTATTGAAGCATTCGTGGATTCGGGCGCCGTGAATTGTTTCATGGATGTTGAGTGGGCTAGGAGGCACTCCGTTCCTACCTGCCCTCTTTCACAGCCACGCTCTGTGAAAACTTTGGACGGTCGCCCGCTGGGAACGGGATTTGTTACCGAAGTTTCTGAACCGCTAAATATGTTGATTTCCTTTGGTGGCCATTTTGAGGAGGTTCGGTTTTTTTATTATTAGTTCCCCTGCTTTTCCCATTGTTTTGGGGCATTCTTGACTACGGGAGCATAGGCCTTGCATCACTTGGGGGGAACAGAATAATCCTATCATCCACTGGGGTACCGCTTGTAGGTCCCATTGTGGAGAGAATGCGACTTGTTTTCCCAGACATCAAACTATGGGGCAGGCTGATGCCTGGAGCGAGTGTGAGGAGGTTGTCTCACCTTACCCTCCTGAACTGGAAGAAGGGACAGAGGAGGGGTTGGAATGGGATTCTCAATTTGATTGGCGACAGCCAGAGGACGATTACCTTTTAGAGGACTTTTCGATTCTGAATCACTCACAGAAACGTCAGGTTCTGAACAGGGTGAGAATTTGGGGGCCACCCTGAACTTTGATTTGCCTTCTAATGTTCCTAATGATTATGCTAACCTCGCTGAGGTTTTTAGCAAGCAAAGGGCCTCGACCTTACCTCCTCACCGCGCGTATGATTGCGAGATTAATCTCCACCCGAGTACCACTCTGCCTAGGGGTTCGGTATACTCGCTTTCAGGGCCTGAGCGTAAAGCTGTGCGAGAGTATATCCAGGAGGCTCTAGCTAACGGATTTTTTTCCGCCGTCTAACTCTCCTGCAGGTGCGGGGTTTTTTTTGTGAGCAAAAAAGATGGCGGTTTGAGACCCTGAATTGATTACAGGGGTCTCAATACTATCACCGTCAAGAACCGATATCCCCTTCCGTTAATGAACTCTGCCTTTGAGTGACTGCAGGATGCGTCATTTTTTTAATTAGACCTTCGCAATGCTTATAATCTGGTCTGAATCCAGGAAGGGGACGAATGGAAAACAGCATTTAATACGCATGACGGGCACTAAAAATATTTGGTCATGCCGTTCGGATTGGTTAACGCCCCCTCCGTATTCCAGGTGCTCGTCAATGATGTTCTCCAAGAGATGTTGGAGAGATTCGTCTTTGTCTACCTTGACGATATTCTGATTTTTTTTCAACTGTCTCGGAGCATAAACAACACATCAGACAAGTGCTTGAGGCCCTCCTTAAAGCCAAGCTATTTGTCAAGGCAGAGAAATGCACCTTTCACGCCCAGACCGTCTCGTTTCTTGGCTTTATTGTTTCTAAGGGGTCGGTCCGTATGGACCCGGACAAGGTGGCTGCGGTCAGGAATTGGCCTGCCCCTCAAAGTGTTAAGGAGGTTCAACGCTTCTTGGGCTTTGCTAATTTTTATGAGGTTTATCCGTAATTTTAGCGTGGTTGCTGCCCCCATTATTGCGCTCACCAGAAAGAATACCTCCTCAGCGTTTTCTTGGTCTCCAGCAGCGGAGGCTGCCTTTCAGGAATTAAAGAAACATTTTAGCTCAGAGCCCATTCTGGTTTTGCCCGATCCCTCCCTCCCATTTGTGGTGGAGGTGGATGCTTCGGAGGTTGGGGTGGGTGCTATTTTGTCCCAGCGCCCCCCTTTGGGACAATAAGCTACACCCCTCTTTTATACTTCTCCCGGTCTTTGTCCCCATGGAATGGAATTACAGCATTGGTGACCGGGAGATATTGGCGGTCAAGTTGGCCCTTGAAGAGTGGCGCCACTGGTTGGAGGGGGCTGAACACCCTTTTGTGGTATGGACAGACTATAAAAATCTCCAGTACATTCAGCAGACCAAGCGACGTAATTCCCGGCAGGCGCGGTGGTCATTGTTCTTTAACCGCTTTAATTTTACGCTAACCTACTGCCCTGGCTCTAAAAACATTAAGCCTGACGCCTTGTCGCGGATTTAAGACCACTCTGATCACGATCCTACCCCGGAGCCAGTTATTCCGGCTGCTCAGATTGTGGCGCCCATTCAATGGGAGATTGAGGCGGTGGTTCAGGAGGCTTTGAAGACTGATTCCGGTCCTGGGGGGGAGCCTCCTGGCTGTTTGTTTGTCCCACCTAGGGTTAGGTCACATGTCCTCCAGTGGGGACACTCTTCCCGCTTGGTGGAGCACCCGGGAGCCCATCGGACTAAGCAGTTCCTGGTCCGACGTTTTTGGTGGCCCAGTATGATGAAAGACATTCGGGAATTTGTTGTTGCCTGTGGCATCTGCTCCAGAAATAAAACTTCCCATCTCCCTCCCTCTGGTCTGCTGCGACCATTGCTTGTCCCCAGGCGTCCTTGGACGCATATTGCATTGGATTTTATTACGGACTGCCTGTGTCTGAAGGCAACACGGTCATCTTGGTCATGGTTGACCGTTTTTCCAAGGCCGCTCATTTTGTCGCGCTACCCAAGCTGCCTTCTGCGCGGGAGACGGCCCTTCTTGCGGTTAACCATGTGTTCCGGCTGCATGGGCTTCCGCAAGGTGTTGTCTCTAATCGGGGTCCTCAGTTTACGGCCAGATGCTGGCGGGCGTTTTGTAGGCAGTTGGGGGCTACGGTGAGTCTCTCCTACTAACGGGCAGACTGAGCGTTCTAATCAGTCTTTGGAAAACACTCTTCGTTGTTTAGCGGCGGATAATCCATCTTCATGGAGTCGATTTTTAGCATGGGCCGAGAATTCCCATAACTCACTGAGTAATTCCTCCACGGGCTTTTCCCTGTTTGAAGCTCAGGTGGGTTACCAACCCTCACTGTTTCCTGAGACTGAGAATGATTCCGAGGTTCCCTCAGTCAACCATTTCATTTGTCGCTGTCGGTCTGTTTGGACCAGGGTCCATTCATCTCTGTTGCGCTCGGGGCTCAAACAGAAATCCGCCGCCGATAGAAGGCGTCGTTTGGCCCCATCTTATCGGGTGGGTCAGAGAGTTTGGCTGTCTACCCGGGACCTCCCCTTGAAGGTAGAATCACGGACACTGGCTCCCCGCTATATTGGCCCATTCAAGATTGTGTGGAAGATCAATCCGGTCACGGTCCAGTTAAAGCTCCCTAGATCTTTGCACATCCATCCATCATTCCATGTCTCTCGGATTAAGCTGGTCAGCACTAGCATCCTGGCTCCTGCTGACACACCCCCGCCACCACCGCGAATGGTGGAGGGGGGGCCAGTTTACACCGTATACCGCATTCTGGCAGAGAGGCGTGTTGGTCATGGGGCCCAGTTTCTCGTGGACTGGGAAGGATATGGCCCTGACGAGCGCTGCTAGGTCCCTTCCCGAGATATTCTGGATCCCACACTCATTTTTGAGTTCCGTGCATGGGGTTCCCTGAGGACTTCTGGAGCTGTCCCTTAGAGGGGGGGGTCTGTCATGGTTTTGGAGGTTGGCGTTTGTTTGGGAGCTTTCTTTGTTACTCTCGTCCGGGACGATATCTTTTTGCCCACATCGGATTCTGTGGCCAGCTGGCATTAATTGTGGGCGGCGCCCGGACTCTATTTAAGCCCAAGTTCCACCTCGCCACCTTTGCTAGAGTGTCAGTGTTACGATTGCACTATAGCCCGTAAGTTCTCTAGCTAGAGAGTTGGTAAGGATTTAGTTGCAAAAGAGGAAAAGTGTTTGTTAGTAAGGGAAATTTTCTCTCTCTTTTCCTTCTTCCTTCCTCTGTCTGTGCACCGTCTGGGTGCTTAATCTTTTGATCTCGGCTTCCGAGATTTTTCCTTTATTTCGTTCTGTCTAGCTTGCTTTGCTTCCTGATTATTATTCGGACGAGATTTATGTCCTCTGCAAGCGCGAGCCCCTCTCTCTTGTTTTATCTGTGTTTGTCATTTTGCTGTGCTTCCTTTCGTCCCGGCCGCTGCATTTGGCGTCTTGAAATACCAGCCATCACAGGCTGTGTTCGTCCGTGTGACAGAGCTTTGACAGGAGACTACTGTGTTCTCTGACCGGCTTGTTTTTAAAAACGTTCTGGACGAAAACTGTCTTGCTGTTATTGTACATACATTTTTTTAACTTGTAGTTATATTATGGACCTCCACAATATCAAAATTGAATACTCATATATTTTAGACTTTACATAGCAGGTATACAAACATAGCTTTATATATTTTGAAAAAACAAACAATTGAAAATATCTTTACATCAAAATGATGAAATTCTCATTATCTGAAAACATTTTTTTTTCCATCTGAAGGTGTGTAAAAACATAAAATAAGAGAAAAATGTAGAGATTTTCATTCTGTGGACAATTTTGCATTTGAAGAATGAGCTTGAAATATTTGGCCAAAAATTATCATTTTGAATGCTTTCCTAAACCAACTGTAGTAGAAAGCATAAATAATTGGATTACATGTTGAATTTAAATAGGATAAGCAGTACAGCGATTCGATAAGCATAGGTGGAATGGAATGATCAACATATGGATTTATGAGATTACAAATAAAAAAGGGTGTACCCAAAGCAAGGAATACCCAAATCACAATTGCCAGGGTCTTTGTAGCCCTTTTTCTCCTGTTTGCTTGTACTGGTTTCAGAGTACACACTGTTACAGGCAGTGCTATGAATAGACGGCTTGCTTCCGTGCAACATGGAAAATTTTCTGATACATAACCAAAATAATGAACCCAGGTATGAAAAAATGGGAGAAGGCAATTCATTAAACTTCCTATTTCAGCCTGAAATAGAACACAGCCTCCTACACAAGCAACATTTTCATAATAAAAATCTTCACTGCCCAATATGTTCAGCTCTAAGAACCCTAACCCAAAGAAAAAAAGCAACAGCCCAAATGACCAAGATCATCACAATTGTGGCATTAACAGTGATCTTGGTCTGGTAGTGAAGGGGCTGACAAATTGCATAATATCGATCAATAGAAATGAAAGATAGATTTAGCATTGAGGCACTGTATAGCATGCCATCTGCCCTCAGGTGGATTTTGCAGAATGTCTCTCCAAAATACCAGCATGTTTCAGTTATCCGCACCATGTAAAAAGGAATGACGAAGCTTCCCAGAAGGACGTCCGTAACTGCAAGAGAGAGGATGAGGAAGTTGGTTTGAGTGTGTAGGTGTTTGAAATGAGTGATGGAAATAATGACGAAGAGGTTCCCAAAAGTGGTTAGAACAATGATGATTGTGAAGAAAGTGTACAGTAAAATCCTTATTGCTTTTGGGTAGATGATCTTCTGGCAAGAATTATTCACAGACTCATAACAGAAGTGTAAATCTTCAGTTATAGCACGTTGATTGAAATTCATTGTTTTGTATTTTCAGGAATTATAATTTATAATAGGTCGAACTCTTTGAGGAAAAAGAGAAAAGTAAGAAGATTCATCCTTCAGTCAGGACGCATTCATATCAATTATGCATCAACATCTGCATATAACTGACTGAAATGAATAGCTCTTCAAAATACTGTATCTGTATCAAATAATTGATGTAAAAAAAACCAACTGTCCACAAAGCCAATTTTGAATTTGTTTTCAATTCAAGTAATTAAAGTCTAATTCATATCAAAATATACTGACACATTGAACCACTACTGTGACATGTTTTAAAGGTTTCCCAAAACTTCCCTCAGTCAAACATCAAGCTGTAATGAGTAGAATCCATGAAAGTAGTTCAGCTATATACTAAGCCCCACAAAGCTTTCAGCGTCCTTCAAGGCATTGTTACTTATCTCCTAAGAACCCATCATAGCCATTACATTTCCCAACTGCTTTTGTTATGTAAACAACTATGTGATTAAATATTTTCTCATGAGGAACTTTCTTTTGAAAGCAGGGAATATTGCTGTATTTTAACTCAAAATTTCAATCATAAAAATTTTCAATTTTTTTTGTACTATTAATGAATTCTATTCATAATTATTTTGTAATTACAGTGCTGTGAAAAACTGTTTTGCCCCCCTCCCAATTTCTTCTATTTTTGCATATTTGTCATGCTTATTTGCTCCTGCACCTACTAAATCAACAAATAAAAACAAATTTAATAGATATTTGGGTTCAATTTCACAAGAAGCACCCAGACATAATGACTGCTTGCCCTGATGAATCTAAACATCACTCAAATAGAGCCTGTGCGGCAACATAAAATTGGCAAAACGCAGCACATGATGCCATGATCGAATAAAATTCTTGAACAGATGACAAACTCATTGACATCTATCTGTCTGAAAAGGGTTACAAAAGCCATTAATAAGCCTCTGAGACTCCAGCTGACAACAGTTCGAGCTATTGTGCACATAGAGAGAAAACCTGGTACCTTCATCACCAATTCATCCAGGAGGTCACACAAGAACCAAGACTTACATTTAAAGAACTGAAGGCTCATCTCACATTTGGCAACAAACATCTTGATTATCCTCAAGGATGTTGAATAATATTCTGTGGACTGATGGGTCAAAAGTGGAACTTTTGAAATATGAGGTCTCATTATATTTGGCTAAAACCAACACAGCAATCCATTATAAAAACATCCTTCCAACAGTCCAACACTGTGGTGGTAATGTGATAGACTGGGACTGTTTTGCTGCTTCAGGATTTGGGCGGTTTGCCATAATTTTTGGAGCAATAAATTCTGCTCTGTACCAGAAAATCCTGAAGAATGTCCGGCCATTAGATTGTGACCTTGAGCTGAAATGCAGTTGGGTCATGCAGCAGGACAATGATCTAAAGCATCAAAGCAGGTCCACCTTTGATTGGCTCAAAAGAAACAAAATGAAGGTTTTGGAATGGCCTTGCCAAAGTATTGCCTTGAGATGCTGTGGCATGACCCAAAGCAGGCAGTTCAGGCAAGAAAACCATCCAATATGGCAAAACTAAAACAATTTCAAAAAGAAGAGAGGGCCAAAATTCCTCCACAGTACAAGACTCCTTAACAGTTATCGCAAACTTATGGCAGTTATTACTGACAAGGGTGGCACAGCTAAGTATTAGGTTTAGGGAGGCAGTTGTTTTTTCGGGTGATATATTGGTTTTGAATAACTCTAAAGCTGCATTTTGTTCTTATTCATGTTGTCTTTATTTATATGAAAATTAGTTGGATGATCTGAAACATTTTAATAAGACAAATTAGTAAAAACATGAGTTTTCCAGGCTCTCTTTGCCCTTTACTTTTTGCTTTTATTTAATTCTATCCTTGGACAACGAGTCACGGACACTTTGAATCAGTGATCATTACACCGCGTTTGCCGCATCCACAGATTTCTTGGAAGCACTCTATAGGTCACAGTTCCTCATGGATTCATTTTGTATTTGGCATGGACGTTGTGTGTGGTAAGGTCACAAAGGCTATTCATGTTGGGAGTGATTGCTTTCGGGCATCCAGGGATACACATCAACCTGCAAGCAACAGAGTGTCTAGTCTGCTTCATCTCACCCCAAATCTCTAAAAGAACCCTCTGCTCAGCAGACAAACATTACCTCAAACCCCCCAGAACAAAGCTCCATACAATGGGAGATCGGTCATTTCAATTTGCTGCCCCAAGGACTTTGAACGCCTTCCCTGACCATCTGATGGCCCCCCAGACCATAGACTGTTTTAAAATAAATCTTAAAAACATTCCTGTTCAAAAAAGCCTACCCCTGATGTCCTGGGGCCGTATTCATGTCGGGAGTTTTACCTATAGGTCTGATTAAGCTTATCTTCCCAATAGCTAACGGACCACAAGTCCGCGGCACAAAGCGGTATTCATGAACGTTAGTTGGGCGGGCCATCAGCTGATGGCCTGCCTAATTTTGGAATATGACGTGTTGATGAGGGGCGCATGCGCAGTGACACGGCTATCTACCTTCCTCGTTTTTGAAGTGGAGAGTTTGTTGTTGTTCGTTGTTGTGTTGATAAGTGACTTGTTAGTCTCTTGGCAGGTTAAGTGAGTTTTTCTCTCTTGTTGTACAATATGCCTTTCAAGCAAAAACGAAAAGCGCCAGAAAATGAGGAAAGCAGAGTTAGGGATCCCAATTGGCAGCCTGGAGAGATGATTTTACTTCTCGAGGAAATTTGCGTTGAAAAACAAGACTGAGAACTAGCTAGGGCTAATTGTTATAAAAGCATGTATCGTTGCTCCCAAATTTTCAGTTCTGACACTGGCCCTGATAGACAGTATATATAAATAGGACATCTAACAAAATAAAGCATCATTGTATTGATGTGAAGACTGATGTTAAGACGTGCCATGCATACCATATCCGGAAAAAATAGCAACTATCGGCATTAAAGAACCTACAAAACCATAGCATCATGATTTATGGTCTTAGACTGCCATCTGTTGGAATTAAAGTGTAACGACATGTACCGTCGTATGTCTTGGATGCATGCAATTTCAAAGACTGAGCAGCGGATAGTCACAATTTTTCACATGAAGGAAGTAAAAAAAACAGAAAGGAAAAAGCGGCCAGTACAGAAAATATTACTACTATCTCCATCTGAAAACTATCGATTAAAGGTTCCAGAAAGATTAAACAAAAACTGTTTTATCTGCAGAACATAACTAAATTGGTTTGTTACATCTTTATTTCATTATTGTCTACTTATGCACTGACGGAGGGCAAGGCATATCATGGACTACTGGGCTGTCGGAAAAGCGGCCACTCCCCAGTAGAAGTAGTGATGATCATGAGGCTTACGCTGCGTAGCTAATGGTAAAAACAATTCATAATCAAACTTCAAGTCAACCACAGCTATTTATTGCAGGCTGGAGCTTGTTTTACCCAAACACCATCCCATTCACCAGCATCACACTTCAAACGAAAACTATTTTTATTCGGAAAAAAATGGTTACAGGTCGGGTAGATTGAGTCAGCTAGCTAAGCTAGCAGGATTGTCTGTCTTGTTCTTCTTGATAACAGACTATATTAGAATTGTAATCCAGTAATCCCCCTGTTTTACAGAATGTGACTGTAATTTAATTACATCTTTTTGTGAGTAACCCTAATGGAATACAGTTACATTTTTTAGTAGGCCTATCCTAATTACGTATCGCTGTTACATGTATTCCGTTACTCCCCAAGCCTGTTGCTCGGATAACGAACAAGAAAAAAGAAGACGTTTGGGAAACTATAGCTGAAAAAATCACATCATCTTTCGGTGTGACAAGAAGGACTGCCGTAAATGCCGTCTATCAGCCCGAATTTGGCGCTTTAAGTTGTCTGCCTATAGGCTTGGCAAATAAGGCCAAACGGCCGTTCATGAATTGCACCATTAGGGCCGTCATGATCTATCGTCCCGATAGGCGGAAATGTCCCGACATGAATACGGCCCCTGGTCATTTGGAATGTTCGTTGATTGCTCCTCATGTTATGATTCTGTCAGTTTTTAGCCTTTTGATTTCTTATCTCTTTTAAATTTTTATTTATTTTCTGTAAGCGCTTTGGGACTTGTTTTCAGGTGAAAAGCGCTCTATAAATAAAATCTATTATTATTATTATTATCATTAGTTTTTAATTTAATCCCTGGACTCCAGTTGATTGTACAATCCCTGGCAAAAATTATTGAATCATCACACTTAGAGGATGTCTGTCCAGTCGTTTAACTTCGTAGCAAATAACCAAATAGTAGATATGATGTGGAACAATTTTTGTCTGTTCGCGTAACATTCAGGCTTCACGAAACACCCCTGAAACAAATTAGATTCATTCACCTCTATCAGGACTCGCCTGCTGCGATCCAGCAGACCAGGCAATTAAAACCTGCATCGCACCTCCACTCTCCAGTCAACTTGAATCATCTGTTTCTCATTGCCGCTGAGTGGTAGCAGAGTATATAAAAGTCAGAGCTTCACACTCTTTCTCTGCAAAGTCACGTAAGCCACACGCCAGTGCAACCTCTGTCTTACCAGTATTAGCACGTTTATTATTATAAATCTCAACCATTGATTATAGTGTGGCGTTGTTCCAGCACTTCATTACTTAAAAGGAACCTCGCTTCCTGTTTCGTTTACTATTTGTGATCCAGAGCTTCGCACTGCTACATCTTAGCCTATTGTTTGGATTACCATAGTTTGCACTCTGTTTGGAACCTCGATTCCTCTTTGTATCTTTTTAGCGTTTGCCTCCTGTGTGTGCTAATCCATCCCTGCACCTGAGCCCAGTCCTCACTTTTCTGTCCTCCGTGCCGGTCAAGTGGGCACGGGACTAAAACCTTTACAGACAACTTTTCCGTCAAGATGAACTCAGCAGGGATCCCACTGCCCTTGGAGTCGGGAGAGTTTGCTGCCCCCTCTCCCGATCTCTACTAGCTAGTGGCAGAGCAGCAGAGGGAGATTGGCTGTCTGGGTGCTATGCTGGACGAACGTGTGCGCCGGGTCCACAAACTGTCCTTCTCCCGTTCTCCACCACCAGTGCCCTCCCCTGTCTCTCCCGCGGGACTGCAGCCTGCTCCCTCCTTCCTTCGGGGTGATTCTCCCGTATGCCTCCCCGAATGCTTCGACAGCAACCCCACTGCATGCAGATGCTTCATCATACAATGTGGCTTGTATTTCACCTACAACCCAGGCCTGAGTGATGCCAAGAAGATTGCAGCAGTAGTGACCCGCCTTTCGGGGAAGGCCCAAGACTGGGCGACAGCTGTTTAAGGGAGTCAGCTTTCTCCACCTATGATGACTTCCTTCTCCAGTTCCGCTCAGTCTTTGATCACCCCAGAAAGAGAGCTGGCAACCAGGTACTGGAGCTCAGTCAAGGGAACAAGACTGCCGCAGATTACGTCCACCAGTTCTGCATCTTGGCTGCAGCCAGTGGCTGGAATGAACCAGCCTTGTTATCCATTTTCAGGAGTGGGCTGTGCCCAGAGCTTCCTGCAGAAATGGCCTGCAGGGATCTTTAAATGTCCCTGCCTGTCAACATCAACACTGCCATAAGCCTGGACCAGCTCCTGCAGGAGAGACGGCAGAGCCAGCCCAGGGTTTCTGAAGGTCCCACTGGTGAAGGGGCGGAGCCTGTGGAGTTCGGGCAGGCCAGATCTGCTGATCGTCGCCCCTGGAGAAGAGCTGGCCCCTGCTCCCGGAGTCAGGAAGGAAAAAACATGCCCCCAAAGGTAAAGTTGTCGCCCTCAGCCATCAGAGGGCAACGGTTCAAGATCCCCGTCGAAGTGTCCTATAATGGTCTGACCCTTTGCACAGAGGCCCTGATTGACTCCGGCGCAGTGGGGAATTTCACCTCCAGCCAGCTGGCACAACTGCTCAGTGTCCCGCTTCAGCAGCTCTGCACCCCCCTGATGGTGGTGGTCATTAACGGAAAACCCCTGGGCAACCACAGCATGACACACCAGACAGCGCCAATCTCCCTCATGGTCCAACAGCGCCATCTGGAGGCGAAAGCTACTGCTGAATCAACTCTATTCCAGTCACCCCATCATCCTCAGTCTACTTTGGCTACTGATTCACAACCCCACCATCGCATGGAACACCTGATGTTTCCACTTCCGCGCACCAGCTTGCTAACGATACTGTGGCCCCCCCATTCTAGCTTCAACCACAGTCAAGAGCCCCGAAGAAGTGGACCAGCCTGACACTCCCCGGAAGTATCATGATCTGCAGGCAGCTTTCAGTAAGGAAAGAGCTACACAGCTGCCCCTGCATCGTCCGTGGGACTGTGCGATTGAGCTACTGTCTGGCACCACTCCACCAAGGGACCGAATCTACCCCTTGTCCGTGACTGAGACACAAGCAATAGAGCAGTATGTGCCCTGCAACAAGGTTTCATGCGTCCCTCTTCTTCACCAGCGTCCGCCAGTTTTTTCTTCGTTCAGAAGAAAGACGAAGGTCTCCGTCCCTGCATAGATTACAGGGGCCTCAATGACGTCACAGATGAGTGGAAAACGGCATTCAGTACCACTTCTGGCCACGACAAGTATTGCGTCATGCCGTATGGATTGGTTAACCCTTCTGTTAGGTTCACTTTTACAACCCTCATGTACTGTTCGGGTCAATCTGACCCGGGACATTTTTTGGGATTTTAAAAGCAGTACAGAGATAAAAATGTTAATAAAAATACTTAACATCTATTCCAAAAAATATAGATAACATATATAATGACTATTTTCTATTAATCTCTGATTTATCACATTTAACAATGGACCTATCAGGCGTTTTTGTGATAGTGAATTTATTATTTATCTAAAAAATCCACTATTATCAACACTGGCATAACTGAAGGTGGCATAAATAATGCTTATCTATGAGGAAAATGAAATGAAACATTGTTTCAACAAATTATTATTTTTTTTTAGCTGATATTGTCTCCTCTGTATGTGCGGTGTCTTCAGTGCCTTGCCTAGCTCCTCTAGAAAAAGCTGTATTCTTTGGAGCTTCCTTTGGTTCTAGTCTGGGTTGATTGCCATCCAGATTACAAACGCATTGTAGGCTGACACATTCAGAATATTGTAAAAGATCACAAGTGGCCACCGTAAAGTTCTTCTTTGACAGCTGTACCGGGCCAACAGTTGTCTACCCCACCTTTTGTAGCGTTATAATCAAGCATGACCTCTGGCTTACGGTTCTCCTGGTCACTGATCCTTCCATTCCTATGTAGAGTGCTCATGAGCACCACATTTTTGCCCTTTTTGGGTATGTAGGATACCAGGGCAGTGTTGGCCATAAACAGAAAGTTATAGGAATGGACTGGCCTGTTCTTTACTGTTCTTTACTGTTAGAAGCTGAGGTTGGAGCTCAGTCTTGTTTTTTCTAATTGTTCCAATCATTGTCAGCATTCTTTTGAGATGTTCCTGTCCCAGGTTGTAGGAGGTAAAGAAATTATCAAAGGTGATGTTGTGGCCACTGAGGCCCTGCGTCTTATCCAGCACCACCCATGTCCCCTGGTTTTTTTCAGGGGCTCCACCCTCTGGCTTCCCTGTATAAATTATTATGCATTATTTATCTGATTTTCCCCTCCCCCAATGTGCAGGCATGAGGGGTACAGTTAAAAAAATTTTAAATGTTGTAATATTGTGTAGGTTCCCACAGTACAGAGGGTAAAGAATGCAGGAAAATAGGTGCAGACAGGTGTTGGGATTGTCACAATTTGCAGGTGTGTGAGTGTGTACGTCTCTCTCTCTACCTATGTGTACAAAGGTATGGAAGGATCAGTGGCTGGGATGAGTGTAAGCCAGAGGTCATACTTGACTATCTCTCATCCCCAATGAAAGAGCCTCCCCACTCAGCTGCTAACATAAGAAGCTTTCACATATTGTTGATGGTTATCAGGTTTGATGACCAGGCATCAAGACCTGCTAGATTTTTGGAGCCCTGTATGTATGTATGTATGTATGTGTGTGTGTGAGAGAGAGAGAGAGAGAGAGAGAGAGAGAGAGTGTGTGTGTGTGTGTGTGTGTGTGTGTGTGTGTGTGTGTGTGTGAGAGAGAGAGAGAAGCAGTGTGTGTGTGAGAGAGAGAGAGAGAAGCAGTGTGTGTGTGTGAGAGAGAGAGAGAGAAAGAGAGGTGTGTGTGCGCTCTCTCTCTGTGTGTCTGTGTCTCTGTGTGTATCCGGGTCAATCTGTCCCGAACATCATATGAAGGATATGTGTGGGGCTATTGTAGCATGTATACCCAGTGAATTTTTTTTTCCTTTATATGTTCTTCAAAGCAAATGAGCCAAAGACAAAAAATTTTAGGTTAAAAAAATTTACCCTAGTATCATTTTTCTTTTCAAAAAAACTTGAAATGGGTCAATTTGACCCAAACAGTACACAGGGTTAATGTCCACTCCGCTAAGAGACGTGCTGGGGAGATACGTGATAGCCTATCTAGACAAGATCCTGATCTACTCCCACACGTTTGAGGAGCACTTGAGACATGTGAGGGTGGTACTTGAGCACCTATCACACCATCAACTCTACATCAAGGCCAAGAAATGTTCATTCCACCAATCCACCATCTCCCTCCTGGCCTACTTCATTGGACCAGAGGGAAAGGCGATGGAGACGAAGAGGGTTCAGGCAGTTGCGGATTAGCCAGTCCCATGGACTATTAATGAGCTTTGAAGATTCATGGGCTTTGCTAACTAACTCCTACCGTCATTTCATTACAAATTTTAGTGCTGGGGCCCAGCCCCTAACATGCCTATTCAAGGGAAAACCTAAAGCGCTGGGATGGAATCCGGAAGCACAGCACACATTCAATGCATTCAAAAATCTATTAACTACCGCTCCTGTTGTCAAATTACCTGACCCGGAGAAACCCTTCATTGTGGAAGTTGACAGCTCTAATGCGGGAGTGGGTACAATTCTGTTGCAGAGGCCTGGTATCCCGGAGAAGCTGTTGCCGTGCGCATACTTCTCACGCAAGCTCTCTTCTGCTGAAGCCAACAACGATGTGGGAAACCGGGAGTTGGTAGTGGTCAAGATGGCACTTGAAGAATGGAGGCATTGGCTAGAGGGGGCCCTGCATCTGTTCCTGGTGTTAACAGACTATTGCAACTTGGAGTATTTAAGTATTGGGCACTTAGTTTCAATTTTTAAATAACCTATCGCCCAGGCTCTAAAAATGTGAAAGCTGACCCCCCCCTCCCGTGGATATACGAAGCAGAGAAGGATCCAGATTCCGGAGATTCCATCCTGCTGCCCTACTGCGCTCTCGCTCTGATCAAGAGGCAGTTAGATCAGGAGATTGCCAGGGAGACTAAGAGGAATCCGCCCACTACCCCTGTTCCATCGGGTAAGACGTTCATCCCTTCGTGTCTTTGTGAGAGAGTAATTCTATGGGCACATACCTCCCTGTCAGCAGGACATACTGGAGCCAAACAAACAACCACTATAATCAGCCGAAAATACTGGTGGCCCCAGCTGGTCTCCGACGTGGAGGCAGCCGTGCACTCATGTGCAATTTACACGATCTCCAAATCACTGTGCCAGCTGCCTGTGGGTAAGCTAACCCAACTTCCAGTTCCACATCGACCCTGGTCGCATTTGGCAGTAGATTTTGTTACTGACCTGCTGAATTCTGAAGGTAACACCTGCATACTTGTGATCGATTTTCAAAATTCTGCAAGTTTGTCTTATTCTTCACTACAATCTGCACTCCAAGTTGCCAACACTATGTTTGAGCAGGTGTTTCGCAACTTTGGCCTTCCGGAGGACATTGTATTGGACCATGGGCCACAGTTTACCTCCCGAGTCTAGAGAGCCTTCTTTAAGTTCATTTATGCTTAACACTTCATGGGAATATGATATCAGATGGCATTTAAGCTTACCTCTTCTTGTATATATGCAAATACAGTAATTTTAATGTTTGAATGCTAATGCTAACTTGCTAATGATAGCGATCTAATGCTACTGCTAATATCTGGTCATTGTCATACTGTACTTTTCCTCTAGGATGGGAATATGAGATCAGATGGCATTTAAGCATAACCCTTCATGGGAATATCAGATCAGATGCCCTTTAAGCTTAACCCTTCATGTATAGGGTCATGTACTCCCATGAAGCAATCCTGTCTAATGTTTTTATTACCTACATGTACAACTTTACATTTCGCTACATTAAATTTCATTTGCCACATTTCTTCCTGATTCTGGATTCTATCCAAATCATCCTGAATCACTTTAGTGGACTCTAAACTATTTGCCAAACCTCCCAATTTAGTATCATCTGCAAATTTAACTAATTTGCTCTCAATATTCCAATCAAGGTCATTAATGTAGACGAGGAACAGCAGGGGTCCCAACACGGGTCCTTGAGGGACTCTACTCCCCACCATACCTAGCTCAGATGAGATTCCACTGACCACCACTCTTTGAGTTCTGTCTTGTAACCAGTTTTGAATCCACTCCAGAATACCTCCTGTAAGGCCAACGGAGCTCATTATAAAAATTTGTCTCTTATGCGGTACTGTATCAAATGCTTTCTGAAAATCCAAGTATATGATGTCATAAGCCCTGCTCTGATCATAAGTCTTGGTGGCCTCTTCAAAGAATTCCAGAGGGTTTGTCAGGCATGACCTTCCTTTACGGAAACCATGTTGGCTATCCCTCAAGATATTATTACATTCAAGAAATAATTCCAGAGAGGAGAAAACTACTGTGGAGGATCTCCCAAAGAGCCCTTTGTCTAGCAGAACCTCAAACCTTCCCTTACCTGGTCCCAACATGGACCATGACCACTGGATCCTCCCTGCTCTGGCCAGGAGCTTGTCCTCTCAGGAGGTCCAGGCCTGCAACACCAGGCATGCAACATGCCATTCTCCTTGTCGCCATGAACAGACTAAGCTGCCTATTCCTCCTCTAATGATTGAGTCCCCCACTATCCCTAACTCCCTTATCTGGGGGGAAGAGGCCAACAGGGTGCCCTGATGCTCATCAATCCCCCCACTCTCAGGGTCATGGGCCAAGCCGAGTTCCTGCAAGGGCCGGAATCGGTTGGACACCTCAACCACTTGGGGAGCTGTCGCTGTACAGGCGTGCACGCCCTTTCCTGCGCTGACATCCTATAGTCATCCAACTTTCTCTCCCTGCCTGCTCTGGGGTCTCCGCACAACCCTGCTTTGGCGTACACACCATTTCTCTGAACGACATACTACTCAGTTCCTCTAGAAACTCTACTGATTGCAAACTATGTTGTGCCACCAACTGGCCCTGAAGATCAAGGATCTTGCTCTCCAGATGCTCAATTAGCTGGCACCGGTGGCAGACAAACCCACCCTAGAAATCTCTTTCCAGAAGTGCAATCATTCTGCAACCGTCACATAGTTTTGGCCACATTTTGAACCCCCTACCTAATGACCTCGCTCACCCTAGATAACAAAAGAAAATTATTATTGCCAAGACAGAAGCTCAGGAACCACAAATTATTAACCTGAGAAGCCCTAAGCAGCAGTCACAATAGAAACTGTGGGGAAACTATGTAAATGGAGCATAAGCCTCTTTTAGCAGGGTTTAGTTTCAATTAACAAAAATGAAATACCAAATTGAGAAAAACTCAATATGTAATAAGCACTCAGATGGCTGACTTGGTTTTATATAGTCCCAGGACTATTAATATACTAGTCTAAAAATATCACAGGGCTTAGCTCAAAATCCAGATAATCACAGACTGGCTGCTCCAGATTCTGTTCTCAGATGAGAGCCTCCAATACCCAGCTAAATGTTGAACATGAAATGCCAATAATCAATACACAATATCAGCGGTAGGTTACTAGCTAGTCTCGGGCAGCTAAAACGCCCAGGAGAAACTGAGGGGGAGCACTCCAGTAAACCTTACCGTTTAAAATTCCAACCCAACCAAATGGACGACTCAAGTAACTTTTGCCCTACTAACTAAATACCAAGTCTCACATCCCAAGTTGCTAGCTGCAAATACAACCAAAGGTAACCGAAAAGGAGTAAAGCCCGGTTCCCTTTAATTCAAACAGACCGAATAAACAAGTCGTTTACTATGTGAGCTAACTAAACACGTTATCTCCCCCAACAAGCTGTCGCTAAGCACTCAAACAAGCAACTAAACTTTAACCAGCTGATCAAGGCACCGCAACCAGAGAAGAATACAAAAATAATGTAATTTGCAATGTGTTTAATCAGAAGAGCCCTTGGGCAAAAATGAGATGCGAAAATGTAAGGGTTTTGCCTTGCAGTCCCTCCCCCTCCTGCTTTCTTCGCCTCCACTTCAACAAGCAACAGGTGTGGCTCGTTGAGGTGGAGGTGAAGGCAGAGTGTTTAAGAGTTCTGCATTCTGAGATTTTAGCCCTGCTGTTTTGTGCTGCTGCTCCCCTGATCTATTGTCTTTTTCTAATACTTATAAAAAGTTCTTTTATTTTTGTATCACCTGTGCGTGTGGGTCCTATCTTCCTGCTTTTGGGCTCCTGGTCCCAGTGCCTGCTGGATTGCAGGTTTCATTTGGCGGGACCAAAACATGACAGAAAAAGACTAAAACCCCGGTTAGCGTTAATATTTAATTCAAGCTTGAGAGCAGAGCCTCGCTAAGATCAAGCCTAGGGGATCAAATATCTGTTATTGCAGCCATATAATCACAAGGTTTTCCTGAATCTATTGTGGGAAAGTGAGTTCCAGGATTTAATACTGTACATCTTTTCATTGTGACATTCGGCATTTCAAACAAGGAGGTGTAATACCACAGCCAGGGACTGCTGAGAGATGCACTGATTTTTATTAAAACAAAATCATTGAAACAGCATGTGGGACCATAAACGTCCCATTCTGACACCCTACCAAATTTCTAGAGGCCAAAATGGCCATTTCTACTGCGGCCACAGCTCTGGGGCATTAGGGTAGTCCTTCTCTGTGTAGAAACCAGGACCTAGTAGGAAGAGAATCTGGTACACAGTCAGGCAGTCATCAGGACTTCTTTCAGGCAACTAGAAAGGACAGCAGCATACCTGGACACCCCCCAAAAAAATACCCACTCTAAAAGGGCTGTTGTTGGAGTATTCTTGGCTCTCTTAGGACTAGGTGGTCTATTAGCCGCATCTGTCCGTTGGGAATTCCGTGGTACTTAGCACTTTGGAAAGCAATATGGACTCTTTGCATCAAGAGTTTAAGCATATTAAAGCAGAAATTCAACAAAAGCAGTTAGCCCTGTCCTTTATTGTGAATTTGCATGGGAAAATTCTGGATTCAACCACAACACAGGTGCAGCTACTAACAAATTGCCTTAATGAGGAATGAACCTTCAGAGAACCCATTCAGCTCCTCAAATGTGACCAGGTCCGGGAAGTTGGCTTGGGCATCAATGACTTGATCCAAGGGCACATCCCTACTTACTCAGTGAGACTGATTGGGGAGTTTCTCCAAAAAGCATCCCTGCAGAAGATCATGGACACACTGCAGGTGCGCATTGCCTACAAACTCAGAGCAGCTGTACTACTCTGTCATCATGGAAAACATGCATGTGGTAATTATGTTAAGCCTTCCATTCATCAGATTGGAAAATGTATGTCAACTAAAGGCTATCCTGAATGTGGGTTTCTGGAATGGATTTTACCTCACCACCATCAATACCCAACTAGTTGTAGGCTACTAAGACAAATTTACCCAATACCTTCTGCCTAACTTCTAGCTCTGTAAAAAGCCAAAGGACCCACATTGGATGAGCCTTGGGAAAACTTTTATCAAGCACACGAGCAAGGTATTATATGGGCTCATGAAGGGTGGAACACTAGAAAAGTGTCAAGTGACAGTGGATAAACTCTCTTATAATGATACCAAAGTGACAGTTGTGGATTGACAATGGCTAGTGAACTATACCCTGTGAGAATTAACAATATCATATTCCCTTCATCATTCTATCACAAAACAGTCCATACTGCTTGGAGTCTCTCTGATTGCAATCCCATATTGGAGACATGGTCCTCTACCACCTACGCAATGGAACCTATCAAACTGAAATGGACTTAGTGCATGTATTTTAGAAACATGATCTCACAATCTTAGGTGAGCTTGACTCACTACCAAAAAGAGGGAACACTCATTCTCTAGAGGATACAGTGAATAAGCAAGGATTCACCTACAACCTCCCTCCACGGGCGGTTGCTAGTCTTAGAACTCTTGCACAGTCGTGTGCTATACTGCCACTTCTTGGACTTGGGACCTTTGGCCTGGCCCTATTGATAGTCCACACATGGTGGTTACACAAAACAGTGACTCAACTCACTGTCCAATTAAACAACTCCAACAATAACATTCTGCGCAAACAGCCCAGGCCCTGTTGAAACTTAGTACTTTAGCTGATACCAATAGACAACTTCCGCAGCCGGTCTACATACCACCCTCACATAATATCCACAAAAGAAAGATGAAAAATAGTGCTGCTTTGGCAGCACAAAATTTTATTTGCAAGAGAACAATCTGACTCTAAATGTTGACAACTGCCATCTAGCTTCACATGCTCTCAATACCGCCAAGTGGGAATTTTGGGGTGTTCACAATACCCACTACTTGTTAATATTTTTTTTTTCCTTGCGTTATAATGTAGTAGGGTGGCACTGCCATCTCACAGGAAGAAGGTCATAGGTTCGAATCTGGCCTGGGGCCCTTCTGTGTAGTGTTTGCATGTTCTCCCTGTGTTCACCTTGGTTTCCTCTCACAGTCCAAAGATATGCATATCAGGTTAACTTGAGATTCTAAATTGCCCTTAGGTGTGAGTATACATGTGAAATGCGTGTGAATGGTGTGTGCACCCTGTGATGGATTGGCAAGCTGTCCAGGGTGTGTCCCTGCGTTTTTCCCATAGTCAGCTGAGGTAGGCTCCAGCTCCTCCATGACCCTAGTGAGGAAGACGCGGCATAGATAATGAATGGAGTATAACGTAGTTAGCAAATGCTTCAACAAAGACCATATGTCTCACGTGCATGCAGACACATGTTCTCTTTGATGTACTTTTTTTTTTCATTTCACTCTGGCCAGCCTCCCCTTCCTTCCCCTCATTAAAACCACCCTCTGCCACATCCAAATTCCAAAAGAAACAGAAACGACTGAGATTTCACCAGCGCACGCAGACTTCACCACTTAGGGTGTCCAAATGGCATGACCTCCTTCTGTTATTCTCGAAAGGCAGAAGGAACTTGTCAATTGACAGTATTACCTTTCATTCCCACAAACTGCACCAGTACATGGCAAACCAATTCCTCAAATTCCATTGCTGTAATTATTTTGCCACAGTGAGCTGCTGGGGTATCAGATGACCTGACACCGTTTATGTTAACACCTTTGTGCAGATGTATCCGCCTACGAACCTGGAGCTGCAAATTTATGCATGCAGTTACAATATTCTATCACTAGATGGCACACCCGGATCAGTTATTGAATATTCACAAGCAATCTGAGCTCGAATAAGGTTTAGAATATGGAGGAGTTCACTCCAATCCCTTTTTTTAGGAGTTGCCTGAATAAAACTCCTCAGCTAAGCCAGATGTGCAAACTGCTCAATATACTTCCCATAGTATCTATCCAGCAGTTCAAAAAAATGATTTCTTGGTCCAGAAAAAATTGTTGTCCTCTGTCGCAACCACTTCAGCTACAGTAAGCCAATGGTATCCTGATTAGTAGTAAAGAAAAATCAGTTTTCTGAAGCAAAAATTTGACATGGTATTGATACTATGCCATTCTACTATCAATTATCTTCATCACATATGAAAAAACGCGTAGTTCCCTACCATGGATTTACGCATAGACAAGTCCATTGATAAATTCAGCAATCCCTTATATCCTTGTAGGTACTCATGTTGATAGCTAATAACTCAATTATTCACTAAGGCTCATTTTCGTAACGCACACTTATAGTTCACGGCCACGTGAAACTTCTGCGGTAATAATGTATTGATTGACGAGTTTCTTATCCAATTCCAGAAAGCTTAAACTTTCCACTGTAACTGAAAGACATTGGGCATTATTTATAATAATTTGCGTGGATTTCATACCTAAATAATACGTACGCGCAAAAAAAATTTTTTATGGAAAATAATCTAATTTATAAACCTATGGGTAAAATAAACTGCACGGAATTTTCATTTATTTAATCAAAATGGACTTGGAATTGATATTATGCATAATCTTAATAATTTCCCTTTTTGTAATGTCAAGTTTGTTTTAATAAATCAGAAATCTGCAAAGAAAGTGACATACATATCTTTTTTGTGCCTACGCACCATTTATAAATGAGCCCCTTAGATTGGACAGTAATAATAGTATACAAACCTGTGCGTAAAATTAAGGTGGGTTGTATTCTCCTAATGTCAGGCAAGGTTGTGCAACTTAAAATGAGGCAATTTCAAAAAAAAAATATATAGCCGCAAGCGGCAATTCCGGGGTTCAAGCAAAGAAAGACCATTAGTAGTTGAAAGCTTTAACAGCTTAATTAAAAACCACTTTAAGAGTATGTTGTAGGTATTTATGTGGACCTATTTTGCCAGTGTAATGATTAGACCAACAACTTATGATGTATAGTCTGATTTGTGTTATGTTAGGCAATGTTTTGCATTTCTAGCGCCCCCTATCTGTCAATACTCATGAAATTGTCACAGTATGTTTCAGGTATTAATGTGGACATATCCTGCAAGTTTTGTGGCGATAGGACAAACAATTTCTGATTTATAATCTGATTTGTGTAATACCAAGCCCCTTTTTCACATTTGTGGCACCCCCTAGTGGTGGATTTGATTGAAACTTTCAGGCCATGTTTCAGGTTCTTATGTGGACATATCCTGTGAGTTTTGTAATGATTGGGAAAACAATTTATGATTTTTAGTCTGATTTGTGTAATACCATGCTGCTTGTTTTGCATTTATAGAGCCCCTTATCGGTGAATTTCTATAAATTTTCAGGGTATGTTTCAGGTACTGATATGAATACATCCTGTGAGTTTTATGGCTATAGTACAAACTATTGCTGATTTATAATCTGATTTGTGCTATGCCATGCCCATTTTTTGCATTTATAGTGCCCCCTACAGGCTGATTTGCATGAAACTGTCATAAGTATGTTCCTGGTACATATTCTGCGAGTTCTATGATGATTGGCTGAATGATTGTTGACTTTTGTCCATGTATGTGCTAAGCCATGCCCCTGCTGAGGTTCACTGGTCAATATCTCGATAACAAAATGAGATTTCAACAAGCCTTACATAAGTTTTGATGAGCTTGGTCCAATGATGATCCACAGCGAATTTTGAAGGTATCGGACCTACTGCCTAGGAGAAGATGTCAAAAATGTGTTTCAAAAAATTCATAATGGCGTAAAATCCAATATGGCAGACCTTAGGGGTCTATGGTAAAGTTGTAGAGTTTGGACCAAGGAATGTTTCTACCAAGTATTGTTTAAATTGGACTTACAGCGTAGGAGTTATGACCTTTAAAGTGAAAAAACAGTTTTTCTTGAATTATAGCACCTGAATCAGGCCGATTGAGTTAAAAATGGCTTGGGCAGCATTTGCACACAATTTTCAACCAATGTGCGAAATTTCAGGTTTCTACCGTTTACCGTCTCACGGGAATTTGCGAAAACATTTCTGAAGAAGAAAAGAAATAATAATAATAATAATAATAAACCAGCACAAAAACAATAAGGCTTCAGCCCTACGGGCTTGAACCCCTAAGAAAGACATCCAAAACCGGCCTGAAGTGTTCGGTTACATTTATGGGATTTAAATGAGGTACGGACATGGTCAATGGGAATTATTCCGAATGTAACAGGACTGGATGGTTCCTTCTACCCGATACATCTGTCTCTGGAGGAAGGATTCAATGAAGAAAGGTTATAGAGCTACTCTGTTTGAATTTTGCTCAATGTGGCTTTTTATTTTAGAATTTATACTGTGTTCAACTAAATCGAATGCCGAGGTTTTTTGTTTCCTGAAAATGCAAGCAGCTCACGTACTTCGGTAGACCCCCTGGAACGTTCATTGCACCATTCTGTTCAATTTGGGGTTCAAAATTGGCTGATCATTCCTGATAATGGAAAATCCATCCTGTTAAAATAAGGTGTATTTCAGATATTACTGAGTTACTGAGTTGTACTTGTTCCTTATAAGGTGTGGTAAGTGTTTATATAAGGTCGCGAGCTTAGAAGTGGGAACTGCTAGCTTTTCATTGCAGGGTGAATGTTCTTACCGTTAAATAAGCAGTTCTTTTAATGAGAATGTGTGCTGGCTAGTGGGACTCTGAAGAAAAATTAACAAAATTCTAAACTTCATCATGCAGAAAAGGCATGTTTGGTGTTTGGAGAGGTTACTGGTGACCATTGATGTACAACTGCAGCTATATTGATAAATTCATGCTAAATTCAATGAGAAAATCATTATTTCATATTGAATTTCGTGATAATTTTTTTTTTTGGAATGTGCACCATTTTGGTGGATGTTAGAGTTTGGGAAGCCACCTGGATAGCTGGCTAATTTGGGTCCTAGAGAGAGGGTAATCTAGAATTCAGTGCTCAGATAACTTGCACTTGTGGTCAAAGAGTTTATGATCCCAGAAATATATATTTTTAAGCCCTAGCAATTTTTCAATTCTCAGTATAATACGTTGTATTTTTACAATTTCAATGCTGAATTTTCATGAAGATTTTTGGTGTTTGCAGCCCTTTTTCTTGACCAAAATTCATGAAAATTAACTGAAATATGATGGAATTCTAAATGCTTCAAGTGTCCTGACTCAGTTGAGCCATTTCTTTCCTTTCTGTGAAGCTGCAATCTTGAATTATAAAGCCTTAAATAAGGTAACACATAAATAGCCAGATTTGGCTTCTGCGCAAAGGGGTTAAGGTGGTTGTAAAACTTATTCCATTTTTTACAACAGCCCACATTCCATTTCCAAGCCTCCACTGCCAGATAATTTAGTGTTGGTATGTTTGAGATAACCTCTTCCTCAGTCTCTTTTAACATCTGTCATCTTGACGCCCATAACTTCCTTCTCTTTCAGGTTGGGGTCAAGATATGGTCTCACACGGCAGGGGATATTTCATGAAATACAAATTCTGAGTACGGTCATGTTTGGAGTCACTTTAATTGTCTCAGAGTGACTGGTGCAATAGTATAATTTCTGCAGAGGTTTTCCTAGGGCTAAGTATACATCTAAGAGCCTAGGAGAAAACTGGACTAGCGCGGGGACCTGCCCCTATCAAAACCACATAGCCTGAGTCTTAACTCAGCACCCGCCTCCTGTGGGCCTGGGACCTGTCACTCGTCACTCGAAATTCTAAATGATTCATTCATTTATTCATTTTTGTTGTTTTTTGTTGAATTCTGTAGTCAGACTCCCATACGACACACCATGTGTAACTTTGTGTGGAGTTCTGCCACCAGACTCCCTTACAACGCGTTGTGTAACTTTTTGTGGAGTACTGCAGCCAGACTCCCACATGACCTGTCGTATGTAGCTTTACTTGTTGCCAGGAATGATAATATTCTATGTTGACTCTGCAATTTGTTCTAATGTTTTTTTTTTTTTTGTAATGTATTTTACCAATTTAACTTTATTTGATTTGCAACTTAATTGGCTGTAAGGAACTTACCCGGCAAATAAATTGTTAAACTTGATCTGTGTGGTTCCTCTGGAATTTCTGCGATTCTCTCTGTTCATATATAATTTGGGAATAACCCCTCAAGATGGTCTAGGGAGGAAGCATACTTACGCTGATGTACGCTTATCTATCATAAAAGATGAGCTGGACTTATTTCTTGAATTTAATAATATCTTGAGGGATAGCCAACACGGTTTCCGTAAGGGAAGGTCATGCCTGACAAACCTTTGGAATTTTTTGAAGAGGCCACCAAGACTTATGACCAGAGCAGGGCTTATGACATCATATACTTGGATTTTCATAAAGCATTTGATACAGTACCGCATAAGAGACTAATTTTTAAAATGACCTCCATTGGAGTTACAGGAGGTATTCTGAAGTGGATTCAAAACTGGTTACAGGACAGAACACAAAGAGTGGTGGTCTGTGGAATCTCATCTGAGCTAGGTATGGTGGGGAGTGGCGTCCCTCAGGGATCGGTGTTGGGACCCCTGCTGTTCCTCATCTACATTAATGACCTTGATAGGCTTATTGAGAGCAAATTAGTTAAATTTGCAGATGATAATAAATTGGGAGGTTTGGCAAATAGTTTAGAGTCCACTAAAGTGATTCAGGATGATTTGGATAGAATCCAGAATTGGGCAGAAATGTGGCAAATGAAATTTAATGTAGCGAAATGTAAAGTTGTACATGTAGGTAATAAAAACATTAGATGGGATTACTTCATGGGAGGTTTAAAACTGGAATGTGCACCACACAAAAAAGATCTGGGAGTGATTGTTGACCAAACCCTCACAGGCTCTAGCCATTGTGCCGTAGAAGTTAAAAAAGCCAATCGAATGCTGGGATACATTGCCAAAAGTATTGAGTACAAATCCAAGGAGGTGATGCTTCTTTTGTACAACACATTCGTCAGACCACATCTGGAGTATTGTGTACAGTTCTGGGGACCATACATTAAGAAAGATATAGAGGGGCGCCCCGGTGGCTCATCGGTCTAAGTGCGCGTACCATAAAGGCTGTGTCCTTCCTGCAGCGACCTGGGTTCAAGTTCATTTGATGTCTTCCCCATTCTTCTCCCCAACTTTCCTGTCTCTCTACACTGTATAACTATCGAATAAAGGGAAAATTCCCAAAAAAAAATCTAAAAAAAAAAGAAAGATATAGAGGCTCTAGAAGAAGTTCAGAGAAGAGCCACTAAGCTAATTCCAGGTATAAAAGATGAAAGCTATGAGAAGAGGCTGAAGATCCTTAATCTCTTTAGTCTTAGGAAAAGGATACTTAGGGGTGATCTGATTGAGGTCTTTAAATATGTTAAAGGGATTAATAAAGTGAATTATGTAGGATTCCTTCGACCAAGTGTTGTTAGTAGAACTCGGGGTCACAAATGGAAGTTGACCAAAGGTAAATTTAGCACTGATATTCAGAAGTATTTCTTCACCCAAAGAGTAATTTCAATGTGGAATAGCTTGCTTGACCATATTGTTGAGGCAGAGACCTTGGGAGTTTTCAAGAGCAGGCTTGACTTAAAGCTAGATACCATTGAGTCATTGAGCATCTGAAGTGATAAATTCACAATAGTATAAAGAAACTGGCGAGCCTAGTTGGGCTGAACGGCCTGTTCTCGCCATTCATGTTATGTTATGTTACACAGTATTGCACCCATAAACCTCTGTCGTCAAATTAATCTCTTCCGCTTGGCAGTTTTTCATGTTGAGAACGGGGATAGCCAATGTTGGCCTTCTTGGGTCCCTGAGCCGCTATCGGATATACCAAAAGAAGTGGCATCCTATGTAAGCTCTGTGTTACTGCAGACATGTAGTCAGCGTGTGAAATGTGCATATTTCAGCTGGTGTGACAAGCAATGGACCCATCATACATATTCTGACAGTAGGAAAAAAGTATGGGATTCTTCTTACAATCAAGTGCAAATTCTGAATAATAATTAATAATAATTAAATTGTACTCAAATGTATTAAATTGGAGTCACATTAAAAAGAGTCAAAATATGTACTCAGCTAAATTTAAGAAGATCCTCTCTTCAGCAGTACTTTGGAGAACCCATACGCAGATACCTTCACAGTCGGCTAATTTCCGTCTTTGGGTTAGTGCAGGGCCTACATCCTCCAGCAAGGTGGCGTCTGATGCAAACAAACAAATCAACACTCGCAGCTAGCCATGAAGCAAACAAACTTTCAAGTGCACGTGGCAAAAATATCCATTTTGGAGGTAGATTTCAAATAGCCCGCGCTGACGTGATATCCCAGCTACGGCCCTGATTGACTTACAGCCATCTAATTTGAGAAATAACGAGTCTATTCGTCCAAACTAGACCTCCAGTGGATGTGAAGTAAGTTCGACAGAAGTTGTTGAAGTTCGTCGCGAGTTCGCCGTGACTTCTTCTCAACAATAGCAAGAAAGGTGAGTGTATTTTTACTGTACCCTACATAGTTAGTTGACAGAATATCCTGTGACCCTATTTGTGAAGTTTCAGTAAAATATACCAAGGAATTCACCAGCGCTAGGCGTTCAAAGCCTTCCAGTGTTCTGACAAATTTTGCTACCTATCAAAATATGCCACCTCGCGAACACCGGTCACAAGATTCATTCACTTATACCCTTCAATTCGAGACTGCGAGGATGGAAATCTGAATAATCAATTAGGAAAAATTCTCGACTCTCGGTAATTCTGTATATCGTTTAAACATTTTGTTAATCGGATTATGAAAGAAGACTGAAAATAAGCGCCCGCTTTTTGTTTGGGTGTAAAAGCGCGTATTTAAAGAAGAATACATTGTATATTGATTAAGCATTGAACTCTGCATAAGTCGAACTGTTTTAATATTTGTTGATGACATTGCTTCGGCTTCCTGGAAGCAAGTACGCGCAAATCTGTCTAGTGAGCATTTCAGGTTCGATGTACTGAGTAATAACGCCGTGGAAACTTAAACTGGCCCATCATTCTGCCGAATAGTCTTACTAAACTAGTTAATCGTCTGATTGCTTATCAAGCAAAGGGGAGGTTTCTGCCTCACCAAACTAACCTCCGACTGCACGTCACTGTGTTTTACTATGAATTATTTACAGTAGCTCATTGAAACTATCATGGGAGGAGGGTATATGGACATTGTAAAAAACAGTGCAAAGGTTTTTTTTTTTTTTTAATCACCACGGGTTATTGAAGGGGGAACGTTTGATTCATTTCGTAGCAGTGGGAGGGCAAACAACTGCTGGCATCAGCGACTTCACTGCATTTTATATATTAATGGGCGAGTAGCGTTAATGTTTGCCCTCCCACCGATAATTTTGACATTTTTGCAGGCCATTGATCCAAAAAAAACTTCACAGGCAACCCATTCATACCATTTTTTAATATCAATGCAAAACCTAATGTTTGTTGAACATAATTGGGTGAAATTCAATGCATTTTCCATTAGAAAGGGCCTAGGGGGCGCTGCTGTACTTCAGAAAAGGGGTTGATGACTTTAGCATCAATTATTTCTGTTAGGGTACCCTAGTGGATAATTTGGCCAGGTTTATTTCTGAGTAGACTGCATTTTCGAAAATGCCCTCAGGCTTCACCCCCAATTTTCAGCAATGGGTTTTGTTGATAAATGCCGAAATCAGCCATTTTTGGGACCCTGTGGCTCTGAGACCCTTTCCTGTAAAGGCATTGGACTTGTGGCAAACTCTTTGTCTGTGTCTTCTGTACTTACCTGCAAAAAATCATTAGAAAATAATGAAAGCTTTTTTCTCAGCAACTCAAGAAATGTTGTCATTTTATTCATTTGTATTGCCCATGCCTATTTTAGATCACAGAGAAGTTAGTGTTCAGGAAGCAGTATACAGAACACTGTCATTGCCAATTAAACAGTTGAGCAGAGCCGTAGTTATAGACAATAATGCCAAAAAAGCATAAAACTGAGTGACTTTGCAGAATTTGCTGCCACCAATTGCTCTATTTACTATGCCAAAGATGATGAAGTTGACAATGATGCTTTACCTGATACAGAGAAGCATACTTGTACCAAAAAGATTACACTTAGAGGTGGATATTGTGAAATGAAGGAGCGTAGAAAGCAAGCTGTGATCAGATTCAGAAAGTATAACAAAGATGCTGATGCTAGCAATTGGTACAGGGAAAACCTAATGTTGTATTACCCATGGTATGATGAGGATAATGATTTGCTGGGTGGATACTCTGCCTATGCTGAGCACTATGAGAATGTTAAAGCAGTTGTGAGATTCAGCAAAAGTACAAAGCTGAGCAGGTAGACAGTATAAGAGTTGATGAGGACAGCAGACCTTCCACTGAAGACAGTAATGCATGTGCAGCAGAGCAAGGTGTTGAAACACTGACTGAGCTAGCGGAGCAAGATTTGGTAGACAATGCCAACCTATTACAATCAAGTGGACGAAATCCAAGTGGTTTAAGTGTTAGATTTGAAGGTGCTGCAAATCCACAAGTAATAGCACCAGATGAGTATCGAAAGCTAATGAGAACTCTCAATAGTAAGCAAAAAGCAATCGTAACTGGTGTAAGCAAGTAGTGAAAGCTTTGAAGAATGGCAAGTCAGTTGAACCTTACAGGATATTCTTATGTGGTCCTGGTGGTGTAGGAAAGTCTCGTGATTAAGTTGATACAGTCTCACACTATAAGACTGATCAAGCAGTCTAGAGCAGATGAGCCAGATGATGTGCTAGTATTATTGACAGCACCCACAGGTGTAGCAGCATTCAATGTGAATGGCATAACACTACACTCAGGCACTTTTGTTAGGCAGAAGCAAGTATGGTGGGTTTCAGCTTCTAAGCAATGAGAGAGTGAACACATTGCATAGTAAGTTGTCCAAGCTGGTGTTGCTAATCATTGACGAAGTGAGTATGGTTGGTGTAGACATGTTACTTGAGATATAGGTTACAACAGATGAAAGCAGTGCTACCTGATGTAATGTTTGGTGGTGTAAGCATACTTGCTGTGGGTGATTTGTACCAATTGCATCCTGTTGGTCAGCCTATGCTGTTTAGTAGAGTGAGTGACAGCTATGCACAATTGTACAGGTCTGGTTCAATATGGCAAGACGAGTTTAGAATGCTGGAGCTTGATGAGATTATGCACCAGAGAGGTGATACTGCTTTTGCAGAGTTGTTATGTAAGGTGAGAACTGCTAGTTGTACTGATGACAACTATGCTGTACTTAAGTCTATAGAGGTATCACCTGACAGCCCTGACTATCCAAATGAAGCACTTCATTTGTAAAGACTGAATGCAGATGTGGATGAGAGAAATGAGCATATGTTGAGCCACTTAGACAGTGCAACCAGGCGATATGAAGTGAAAGCTAGTGATGCTGTTACTGGCTAAACAAAGCATATTGACCTAGCCTCATTGTCTTGCAAGAGAACAGAGATCGGAGGTTTGCATGGTATATTTAAGATTGCTTGTGGTGCTAGAGTTATGCTAACTACAAATGTGGATGTACCAGATGGTTTAGCTAATGGAGCAAGAGGTGAAATTGTCAATATTGTAACCAATAGCAACAATGAAGTGACCAGTGATCTAGTCAATTTTGATAATGAGTAAACCGGTGTCAAAGCATGCCAGTCCAGTCAATATAGAGTAGCATATCCCAGTGCAGTGCCATTGAGTAAAACTGAAGTTGTGTTTCTAGTGAAAGGTAAACGCGGTTCAGAGATTACTAGAGTACAGTTTCCACTTACATTAGCATGGGCAACCACGATTCACAAAGTGCAAGGCTTGACACTTGAAGCTGTTGTTGTTGATATGAAAGGCAATCGGTTTAATGCTGGACAGGTATATGTAGCATTGAGCAGAGTGAAAACATTGAGTGGTTTGCATATCATGAACTTCAATCCCAAAGCTATAAAAAAGAGTACCTTAGTTGACAAGGAGATGGCTAGATTGAGGGAAAACTTGATGCAGACTGTGCCACAGATGAAGCGTTTACCTTGCACGACCCATGTCACACTTGCATTGCTGAACGTTAGATCAATTGTTGCCAAGCTAGCAGACATAGTTGCAGACCATAAACTAAACAGTGCCAGTGTGCAATGTTTTTGTGAGACCTGGCTATCTCCACCTCAGCCGTCACCTGTTATCAACACTGAACATGTGGTTCTGAGGTATGACAGAACAGTGAATGGTCACAAGGGTGGAACAATGCTAAGTGTACCTCATGATATGGAACCAAGCAGAACAGTTACATTTGTGTCAAATAGTATTGAGAGCATAGTGACAATCTTGTATATTAATGGAAGGAGATTGCAAGTAGCGGTCCTATGTTGATCACCCAGTGTATCGATGCCACAGTTTATGCAGTGGATGACTAGATTATTTGAAAATGTAAGTACAGCTGGAATAGCAACTGTTGTGCTAGGGGATGTCAATGAGGACATATTTTGTAACAGTGGTTCTCAGGTGGAAAGGCTTATGTTGTCCCATGGTTATACACAGCTTGTGAAAGATGTGACCACAGACAGGGCAACACTGATAGATCGTGTGTACTTTAGCAAGCAGAGTGAGGATGTGCTAGTGTAAATTTGTGATGTGTATTATAGTGACCATGATGCAGTGTATTGCTCTTGACCAATGTATCTTTTGTGAACCTGTTTTACAAATCTGTAAATTATGCCAAACCACATGAAAGTAAAGTTCAAACCAATTCAATACAAAGCATCAAAGTTTAAAGAAGTATGGAGCCAAGCAAGTTTGTTCCTGAAGACATGAAGACTACCTACCTACAAGGTACACTTTCTTGATTTTCCTTAGTAAAGAACCTTTTTAATCAATTATATTATATATTTTGCAGGTAGAGTGAATTTTATGCTAACTGAACTTTGTACCAGTAACCTGAACTGTACACTTCACTAACCATCATGTTGTTGGGTTTTTCCCCTCTTGTGGCAGTGAGCGTTTTCCCCTGGGTTTTAATCCCTAAATGCTACAGTCACAACTTCACTTTAGTCACCCATCACATATATGATCAAAGTTTTCAAGTTGCAATCAAATCTGCCACAAAATCTGTTAATTTGTTATATCAGCAGCTAGCACATTGCATGAAATCTAGGAACACCGAATAATTGAAAGAAATGATCAAGAATAACAATTTTTGCAGATAAATATACACAGGTAAATGTAACAGCTTCAGGGAACCCAGATTTAATGAAAGATTAACAGAATGAATGCTAAAGGGTACCTCAGTAAGCAGATAAATCCAGTTAGTTGCGCCTAACAGCAGTAAGGATGTGGTATGGGGTGTAGTCAGCGTCAAATGGTGGTGCTGTGAGAAGTCCCATCATAGTGATGGGATCAGAATCATCAGTGTTTCCTGAAATTTCTTTTAGAGTGGCGGTGTAGGCTCTAACTGTGACTCTGGTGCCAAATGCATCTTTCAGAATGAGCTTGGCTGTTGCACGAGAGTCCATTGAAACTTGTCCAGTGTTACAATGTTGGCAAATGCCAGAAGTTGAGGAGCCAGTGCTGTGTATTGGTGCCTTGCATGAAACACATGAATACTGCACATCTAAGTTTTGTACAACCCCACTTCCGAAATAGTAGGGACGAAGTGTAAATTGTGAATAAAATCAAAATGCAATGACTTTCAGATCACATGAGCCAATATGTTGGTTACAATAGAACACAGATAACATTTCAAATGTTGAAACTGAGGCATTTTACATTTATATCCACAAAATGAGCTTATTTCAAATTTTCTGGCTGAAACAAGTCCAAAAAAGTTGGGACACAGGCAAAAAAGGACTGAAAAAGCAATTAATATAGAAGAGAATCAGCTGAAAGAACAATTAGCAAGTAATTAAGTTAACTGGCATCAGGTGTGTAACATGATTGGCTATAAAAGGGATGTCTTAGAGAGGCTGAGTCTCTCAGAAGTAAAGATGGCCAGAGGCTCTCCAACCTGTGAAGGCTTGCGTAAAAAAATTGTGGAATACTTTAAAAACAATGTTCCTTAAGGTCAAATTACAAAGGCTTTGAAGGTTTCATCATTGACAGTGCATAACGTCATCAAAAGATTCAGAGAAAATGGAAACATCTCTGTGCGTAAGGGACAAGGCCGAAGACCTTTACTGGATGCCCGTGATCTTTGGGCCCTCAGACACCACTGCATCGCTCACCGGGCATGAACTTCTGTCATTCTGTCATTGACATTACTAAATGGGCCCAGGAATACTTCAAGAAACCACTGTGTGTAAACACAGTCCGCTGTGCCATCCACAGATGCCACCTAAAACTCTATCATGCAAAAAGGAAACCATTGTTGAGCATGATCCAAAAGCACCACCGTGTTCTGTGGGCCAAGGCTCATTTAAAATGGACAGTAGCAAAGTGGCGAAGTGTCCTGTGGTCAGATGAGTCCAAATTTGACATTCTTGTTGGAAATCATGGGCGTTGAGTCCTCCGGGCTAAAGAGGAGAAAGACCACCCCTCCTGTAATCAGCGTTCAGTTCAAAAGCCAGCATCTCTGATGGTATGGGGATGCATTAGTGCATTTGGTGTGGGACACTTGCATGTTTTAAAAAGAACCATGAATGCTGAAAGGTAAAATAAAGGTTTTAGAGCCACATATGCACCCCTCCAGACGACATCTATTCCAGGGTAAGGCCTTGTTTATTTCAGAAGGACAATGCAAAACCTCATATTGCAGCTATTACAACAGCATGGCTTCGTAGTTGAAGAGTCCGTGTGCTGAACTGGCCTGCCTGCAGTCCTGATCTTCAACAGTGATACATGATGTTGGTTGATAACATTTGGCGCATAATTAAATGAAAAGTCCGTCAAAGGAGATCCAAAACTCTCCAGCAGCTGGAAGCCTGTATTAAACAAGAGTGGGATCAAATTCCAATGGCTAAACTCAAGAAACTTGTCTCCTCAATGCCCAGATGCCTCCACTCTGTGTTAAAAAGAAGAGGAGATGCTACACCATGGTGAACAGGCCCCTGTCCCAACTTTTTTGAGACCTGTAGCAGCCATCAAATTTGTAATGAGCTCATTTTGTGGATGAAAGTGTAAAATTTCTCAGTTTCAACATTTGCTATTTTATCTTTGTTCTATTGTGAATAAAATACTGGCTGGTGTGATTTGAAAGTCATTGCGTTTTGATTTTATTCACAATTTACACTTTGTCCCAACTATTTCAGAACTGGGGTTGTACACCAAGTACTTTCGCACCAGTAAGAGTTTTGTCTCCAGCCAGAGTAAAAGATGAAGAGTCTTCAGTGATGTCAGCTGTGTGTGCTGGGTCGATTTCTTCAAATGAAGCACCTGATCTGTTATGGTTCTGCCTCATGTGTGCTATTTTGTCATTGTGCTTGTGCTTTTTCTCCCGTGCCTTACTCTCGATTTATTTTTCAGCTTTCATTCCCGTCGTCTGACGATTGATTCTCTCTTGCCCAAACTCCTGTGATGTCGTGTGACAGCCTTCAGCATGCCTGCGTCTCGTTGTCCAGTCATGTTTCCTCTTCTGGTTTCAGCTGTGGTTTTTCATTCATTGCTTCCACCTGTGCTTTATTCTGGGTCTCGCTAAACTCTGAGTGAATGCATTCTCTGATAGGATAATTACTAACCTGTACTAACCAGCACTTATTTGAGGGTGTCTGCATATTTTTTTTCACGTAGTATTAACCTTAATTAACTCATTAGCGACTGCGAGTGTTTCTAGCTTTTGTAATTCCCTCCAAAGCTTTCCCTGATTAACTATGTTTAAAGCTATGCTTTCCTTTGCTTCTCTCGTGGTGCTTTTTACTCGTCATGTTTAGATTACCTCAATCTAAACCGTCTAGTTTGATTGTCTCAGCGTCTTGTCTCAAGTCATTATTTGTTTACCCGGTTCTCGTGTAATTGTTTTACATGTGTTTCTGTTTCCATGCAAGATTGCATTCCGAGTCCCCACCTCCTCCCGTGGGTATTTCAGTGGGAAAGAGAGAAGTGACCGTCAGACGGAACTTTGTATTTGCTATGCGCTACAATGTGAAATCTCAGCTCCTGTGCCTTCCCGAGTATTTCCTTTGTGCGATTCCCAAGTCTTGTGTTCTGCTGCGCCCACGTCTTGTCTGCCCCTTGTCTAAGTCTCCCAGTGTTTCCGTCAGTTTAGTTAGGTCAAGTTTTTGCTTTCTAGTTAGCCACTCATTGAGTGTGTACTTCTGTTTCCCCCTGCCTTGGGCAGTGTACCTTAGTTTCTCCCAGTCGTTCAGTGCTTGTGCACGGTGTTTTATTTCTGGCTTGTTTGCCAACCTTTCTCATTTAGTGTTTTTGTGTTTAAATAAACACCTCTGGATCCTGCATCTGGTGTCCCCTCGACTACTTCCTAACAGAAGTTCTGTCTCTTGGACACCAGCAGGATGGATTCCCGTGATGCCGAGCTCCAGCGCCAGCGGCAGCAGATCCAACATCTGACTGCTGCACTGGCAGCGCAGCAGACCACCGCTACTGGGAGCATGGGGCTACCTTACCCGCCCGCTGGAGCTGCTGCATTGCCGCCTTCTGGTCTTGGGCCAGAGCCTCAGCTACCGCCTCCCGAGCACTACAATGGCAACCCTGGGTCCTGCAGGCCGTTTCTCACCACCTGCGAAATGCACTTCCCTCTACAGCCCAGCGCCTACGCCACGGAGCCTGCCAAGGTGGCCTTCGTTATCTCCCACCTGATGGGTCCAGCTCTCCAGTGGGGAACCGCCGGCTGGTCAGCCTGCCTACCTTGCGTTTTCTCCTTCTTGGCCCTGTCATCCAAAATGGAGCAGCTGTTCGACTGTACCAGGCGCGGTACTGCTGCCGGAAGGGAGCTAACCCGGATCCGGCAGGGTATCCGCTCGGGGGCAGAATATGCCATCGAGTTCCAGACCCTCGCTGCCAGTTCCCAGTGCAACCCAGAAGCACTCCGTGACGTATTTGTGGAAGGACTGCCTGATCGTATTAAGGACCACCTGATTTTTCACGAGCTGCCCAAGACTCCCGAGGCTGTGGCGGATCTGTCAATCCGGATTGACAACTGCCTGGAGGAGACTGCCACTTGCTTGGGGCGACGTCGGCCAGCTCCCTCCAACCCCTCCAATGCTTCTGTCACCCGGTCCCCGTCACCAGCTCCTCCCAGTCGAGCGTCCACCCGAGCCCACCAACCCAAGCCAGAACCTATGCAGATGGGACGCAGTTGCCTTTCTAAGGAGGAGAGGGATCGCCGTATGCGGTCCAAGGCCTGCCTCTACAGTGGTCAGCAGGGGCACTTTGTTACCAACTGCCCGGAGAAAAGCCAACGCCCCCTAGTGACCGGTGAAGCATTAGTGGGCGTCTCCCGCACTGAAGCCTCCTCCAGCTGCCGAACCTGCATTCCAGTGACCATCTCCTGGGGCAACCAGAGCCGCCCGTACCTCCGCCTTGGTGGATTCAGGAGCGGAGGGGAACTTTCTGGACGCCAAGCCGCTGCCTCCTGGGGTGTTCCACTCTCCCCCACTGGCGCCTCCTTCTGACCGCCTTTGGCCTCGGGGCCAAAGACTGGCGAGATTCAACATCAAGCGGCTCCTGTCCAGCTTCTGGTCTCAGGCAACCACTGTGAGACCATCTCATTCCTGATTATCCAGTCCCCCAGATCCTCGGTGGTTCTGGGACACCCCTGGCTCCACGAAAGCATGGCCCGTCTCTTGACTGGTCCACCCACGAGGTTCGTGAGTGGAAGTCCTTCTTGTTCTACCCGCTACCTTCGCCACACGGCCTCACCTGTGCCCGGGTCTCAGGTTTCTTCAGAGCCAGCGCCTGATCTCTCCCGAGTCCCTGCTGAATACCATGACCTGGGTGCGGTATTCAGCAAGTCTAGGGCGGTGTCTCTGCCACCTCACCAGCCCTACGATTGCGAGATTGACCTCCTGCCGGGAGCAGTGCCACCCCAGGGGCGGGTCTTCTCCCTGTCTCAGCTCGAGAGAGTCGCCATGGAGAAGTACCTCCAGGAGTCTCTCGCGGCTGGGATAATTCGGCCCTCCACATCGCCAGCAGGAGCCGGGTTCTTCTTTGTGGCTCAGAAGGATGGGTCGCTCCGGCCCTGCATCGACTACTGAGGGCTGAACAAGATAACGGTCAGGAACCGCTATCCCCTGCCACTCATGTCGTCTGTCTTCGACATCATCCAAGGGGCCCAGGTGTTTACCAAGCTGGACCTGCGCAACGCCTACCACTTGGTGAGGATACGTGAGGGGGATGAGTGGAAAACCGCTTTTAACACCCCCAGCGGTTATTGGGAATACCTGGTGGTTCCCTTTGGCCTCACCAACGCGCCTGCAGTGTTCCAGCGGCTGGTGAACGATGTCCTGGGTGACATGATCAGTCGGTCCGTTTATGTCTACCTTGACGACATCCTCATCTTCTCACGCACCCGGGGAGGAGCACACTCGGCATGTGCGCCAAGTTCTGAAACGCTTGTTGGAGAACCGCCTTTTCGTGAAGGCCGAAAAGTGCGAGTTTAACACCTGCTCCACAACGTTTCTTGGCTACATCATCTCTCCTGGGTCCCTAAGAATGGATCCTGCCAAAGTCCGATCTATCCTGGAATGGCCCCAGCCCAAAGACCGCAAGGCTCTCCAAGGATTCCTGGGGTTTGCTAATTTTTACCGCCGCTTTATCCGAGGGTACAGCACGGTGGCAGCTCCCCTGACCATGCTTACTTCCATCAAGCAGCCGTTCCACTGGAATCCCCAGGCCTTCCAGCAGCTCAAGCGGCGGTTTACATCTACGCCCATCCTGATGACCCCGGACCCAGCGTCCCAGTTCATCGTGGAGGGGATACCTCCAACGTGGGCGTGGGAGCGGTGCTTTCGAAAGATCCACTAAGGACGGAAGGTCCACCCTTGTGCCTTCTTTTTCGCACCGCCTCACGCCCACTGAGGCCAACTATAACGTCAGTAACTGGGAGTTACTGGCAGTCAAGTTGGCTCTGGAGGAGTGGCGTCACTGGCTGGAGGGAGCCACTACGCCATTCCTGGTGCGGACAGAGCAAAAGAACCTGGAGTACCAGCAGACAGCCAGGAGACTTAATCTCGCCAGGCCGGTGGGCCTTATTTTTCGAGCGGTTCAATTTCTCCTTGGCTTACAGGCCTGGGTCCCGTAATGCCAAGGCTGATGCCCCTATCCCGGCGGTTCGAGACAAGCACCGCTTCCGATAACCCTCCCGAGACCATCCTTCCTCCGAGTCCTATCCTCAGTGCCATCCAGCTCCCCAGTGAGGAAAGGGTCCGGGCAGCACTGAGCGGTCAGGCTGCGCCCAGTGCTTGTCCCGGCAACTGCCTGTTTGTTCCCCAGACCCTCCGTTCTGAGGTGCTCCAGTGGGGACACGGGTCCCAGTTCTCGGGCCATCCTGGGGTCAAGAGGACCACCGTCTTCATTCGGCATCGCTTCTGGTGGCCCGACCTATCAGACGACGTCAAGGGCTTTGTGAGTGCCTGCTCGGTCTGTGCCACCGCCAAAACCCCGCACACACCCCCCTCTGGTCTCTTCCAACCTCTCCCTATTACCAGTCGCCCCTGGTCCCACATTACCCTCGATTTTGTCACCGGCCTACCTCCCTCCCAAGGCAATACCACCATCCTCACCATAGTCGACCGGTTTTCTAAAGCAGCCCATTTCATTGCACTCCCCAAGCTCCCCTCAGCCAAATCTACTGCCAATATCCTCATCCAGCATGTTGTCCATCCCCATGGTATCCCTGCTGACATTGTATCCGACCGTGGCCCCCAGTTCACTTCCCGCTTCTGGAAAGCTTTCCTGTCCCTCCTAGGCCTTTCCTGTTCCCTCAGCTCCGGTTTTCACCCCCAGTCTAACGGCCAGACTAAGCGGGCCAACCAAACCCTGGAAACCACGCTGCGGTGCGTGTGCGCCAAGAACCCAAGCTCTTGGTCGGCCCATCTGCCTTGGGTGGAGTACGCCCACAACTCCCACGCATCCGCAGCCTCTGGTCTCACCCCCTTCGAGTGCTGCCTGGGTTACCAGCCTCCCCTGTTCCCCTCACAGGAGGTGGAGGTGGGGGTCCCCTCTGCCGAGGCCTTCATCAAGCGCCAGAAACACCTGGCACTCCGCCTGCCGCGCCCTCGTCCGGGCGGGGAAGCTGATGAAGGACTCGGCGGACAAGCGACGCAAGCTGGCCCCCACCTACCACGTCAGCCAGAAGGTCTGGCTCTCTGCCCAAGACATCCCCCTCAAAGTGGAGTCCCGCAAGCTTGCCCCCAGATTCCTCGGTCCCTTCCCCATTGACAAGATCATCAGCCCCACCGCCATCCGTCTTAAGCTCCCTCATACCATGCGCCGCATCTCCCCAGTGTTCCACGTGTCCCGAGTCCGGCCCTCCGTCACTCACCCCCTCCACCCGGATCCCGAGCCCCCACCTCCGCCGCGCATCATCGACGGTGGAGAGGCCTTCACCGTCCGCAAGCTTTTGAACTGTCGGCGGAGGGGTAGGGGGACTCCAGTACCTTGTTGACTGGGAAGGATACGGTCCTGAGGAACGTTCCTGGGTCCTTGCTAGGTTCATCCTAGACAAAAACCTGATTAGAGATTTCCACCTGTCTCACCCTAAGCCTTAGACCCAGCTTATGCTGGAGAACCTGAGTATTCTTGTTTATGTTTAGTTTTCTTTGTTCTTGTGCTGTTTAGTATTTGGTTAGATGTTTTATGTTTTAGTCTTTAGGGTTTTGTATTTAGTATTTTGTAGATGTTCCTTGTTTTATGTGTTAGTCTTGTAGATTTTTTTCATTTTGGGGTTTCTTGTATTTTTAGTTCTGTGATGTTCCATGTCAGCGCCAAGGGGCGCTTCTTGGGTGGGGTACTGTTATGGTTCTGCCTCATGTGTGCTATTTTGTCATTGTGCTTGTGCTTTTTCTCCCGTGCCTTACTGTCGATTTATTTTTCAGCTTTCATTCCCGTCGTCTGACGATTGATTCTCTCTTGCCCAAACTCCTGTGATGTCGTGTGACAGCCTTCAGCATGCCTGCATCTCGTTGTCCAATCACATTTCCTCTTTCGGTTTCGGCTGTGGTATTTCATTCATTGCTTCCACTTGTGCTTAATTCTGGGTCTCGCTAAACTCTGAGTGAATGTGTTCTCTGATAGGATAATTACTAACCTGTACTAACCAGCACTTATTTGAGGGTGTCTGTATATTTTTTGTCACGTAGTATTAACCTTAATTTACTCATTAGCGACTGCGGGTGTTTCTAGCTTTTGTAATTCCTTCCGAAGCTTTCCCTGATTAACTACGTTTAAAGCTATGCTTTCCTTTGCTTCTCTCGTGGTGCTTTTTACTCGTCACGTTTAGATTACCTCAGTCTAAACCGTCTAGTTTGATTGTCTCAGCGTCTTGTCTCGAGTCATTATTTGTTTACCTGGTTCTCGTGTAATTGTTTTACTAATCCCATGTGTTTCTGTTTCCATGCGAGATTGCGTTCTGAGTCCCCGCCTCCTCCCGTGGGTATTTCAGTGTGAAAGAGAGAAGCGACCGTCAGACGGAACTTTGTATTTGCTATGCGCTACAATGTGAAATCTCAGCTCCTGTGCCTTCCCGATTATTTCCTTTGTGCGATTCCCGAGTCTTGTGTTCTGCTGCGCCCACGTCTTGTCTGCCCCTTGTCTAAGTCTCCCAGTGTTTCCATCAGTTTAGTTAGGTCAAGTTTTTGTGTTCTAGTTAGCCACTCATTGAGTGTGTACTTCTGTTTCCCCCTGCCTTGGGCAGTGTACCTTAGTTTCTCCCAGTTGTTCAGTGCTTGTGCACGGTGTTTTATTTCTGGCATGTTTGCCAACCTTTCTCATTTAGTGTTTTTGTGTTTAAATAAACACCTCTGGATCCTGCATCTGGTGTCCCCTCGACTACTTCCAAACATGATCGTGGGTACTGCAATTGGTATTTCCCAGCAAAGCAGTTCACTTGCACTCTCCGAAGACGGTATAACTTCTGTTCTTCAAGACATCCAATCTTGTCACCCCACAGTACCAAAGTAACTCTTGAGGTTTCATCTGCAACTAGAATCTCTTGCATCTGGTGTTGGCTTTCACCAACAATCTCGGTGTCCTTGATCTTGACAACAGCAACACTGGCATTAACTCGGTCATACTTTTCGAAACATGCCACGTTGCTGAGTGTAGTAGTTGTGAAACCATCATTAGCTGAATCAGGGATATTGAACTGAGTACTGGATTTTTCAATTGTTGTATAGCTCTTGATCACTACTTGAAGTTTCCCATTTTTACCTTCTGAAATCATGCAGTGCTTCAGGAGGCAAGGTTCTTGGTTCGCACAAAACTCTTCCAGTTTTTTCAGCATAACAATTTGCTCACCATCTGAAAGCTCCCCATCAAAGAAAGTCTGGAGTGAGCTGGCTCCCTTCTTACGAGGAGATTCAGAAATGGAAAGGACAATACCTTCTACATCAGTTCTTTTTGAAGTTGCAGAGATCTTTGATGGTGATAGAGGAGTATCAATTCTAGAAATATTTGCTGAATCTGGAGCTATTGTTGCTTAGAGGTTTCTCTTTGCCATCTTTGATACACAGCCGTGACCATACACCACTTGTGAGTCCAACTATTACCGTATGACTAGAAAGTTTTTACAGAGTATAACAGCAAACATAGGCACTTGCAAATGTATACACACTTAGGCTAAAATGGTCCCAAACCTTTCTGTTATACATGCAAAAAAAAAAAAAAAAAAATGGATAGGTTACTGCTCTCTCATTGGTCAGAATCAAGTGATCCTTGGACTTCCTAATGGGTCTGCTTGCCTCAATAATTCTCATTGGTTGTTGCTTCAATGATCCTACCTACTGTGATGTATCCCAGGACGAGACAATGCAGCTTTCTGGATTGATCAGTTAACCCAGCTATTTCATTGGTCAGTGAACATTGATGTTCCAAAGGGGTCTGGTGGCCCAGAGTCTCTCTGGTTGGTCAGTGCTAGAGTGATCCTGCATAGTATGAAAGGTGCTTCCCTCCAAAAACCTATTGTTGTTCCCACAGAGTCTGAATTGCACTAATTATTGGTCAGTGTTAAATAGACCCTGAATACTGTAAAAGGTGTTTCCCTCCAACTGTGCATTAATGTTCATCAGACTGCCACTGGTGGGTGAATACTTGACTATGTCAAGCATAGATGCACAGCTAGGGCACTCTGACGTGTCCACACCGAATTTTTTAGCTTCATTAAGCGACATACTTGTCCCTGCTGTAAGCACCGAGGCATCAGCACCTTAAGTGCTTTCATTAATTGTGTGCCTGGAGATGCCTGACCACCCCTCTTTCTCTCCTTCATTCAGCATCTTTTATCATTCCTCTCACTCCCCTTACTAGTTCCGTAAGCAGTGCGGGCTACTTCCACCTGCAGAGTATCAACTAGTTGAATGTATCTCCTACTAGAGAAATGTACACCTCTTAACAATTGCATGTCTCTTGTCTGTTTTTTGTACTGTTTTCATTACCTTTGCTGTAGTTAATACTGGTATATTTAGTTTTGTCATGGTTTTTTCTGTGCATTGGAATTGTTTTCATAATTAATGTTTACCGGTATACTGTATTTCCATACATTAATCCAGCTCCAGTCTATCAGTAATAATTTAATTTAGTCTGTGAAAGTTTTGTGTCTCAATTGTGAGGTATTGCACATGGTGATTTTTGTATTTGATTTCATCTGTTAGAAATATATTTCACCATCATTGAAGACTTGGTGTTTAGTTTGTCCTGTGCATAGTGAATGAGTGATTAACTGACAAAGGCCTGTTTCAGCATGAAGAATTCCGGAAATGAATTAATGATAGTTATGGTTCGTAGTAAATATTAGGTTAAATCACATAAATTATATTTTTATATAATTATATTGTTGCTTTAGTGAGGGGTTCTGATAGGCAAAACCACTTGCGTTTGATATTCAGAGTATTTAAGATTCCAACAAGTCAAGCTTGCCCGAGCCACTGTATTGAGGTATTAAAACCATTTTAATTAATCCTTACCTCGCTGAAAAGATGTGCTCACTTGCATCTGTACACCCGATCAGTTAATCTCAAATCGAACTGACCCATAAAATTCATACTAATTTTCGCAATGCCAGAAAGTGGCCAAACCCAATTATAAATGGAGATTGTGCTCCTGACACCAAAAGCTTGGTGGCAGTGACGTAGTACTCTATAGAGCTGCCTCTCTTCCTGCAATGGCAAGGTGAAGTCAGATGGCTGTTCATCTGAGAGACCAGAGTTGCTGTGGGACTTCCCCATCTTTCCGATTTGTATAAGCATATGACATACAGTGCCGTGAAAAAGTTTTTGTCCCCTTCCTGATTTCTTATTTTTTGCATATTTGTCACACTTAAATGTTTCAAATCATCAAACAAATTTGTAATATTAGACAAAGATAACCTGAGTAAAGACAACATGCAGTTTTTAAATGATGATTTAAATTGTTAAGGGAAAAAAGCTATCCAAACCTATCTGAAGAAGAAGTAAGCCTGTTTCGAGCCAGTAGCCCATCGGCCCGGTGCTTAACCCCGGTTTCTTTGGCACGAAGCAAGTAGGAGTATTACTACTCCCCCTGGACGGGATGCCAGTCCATCGCAGGTAAAACCTATCTGGCCCTATGTGAAAAACTAATTGCCCCCCCACCTCTTACATCATAAATTAACTGTGATTTAACCTAATCCCTGATGGCGGCGCGCATGGATGCAGCGGCTCCAAGCTCTCTCCATAGATGCCGTTTCTTTGTGTGTTTTTTAGTGTCTTTAGTGTTTCTTTTCTCGTTTCGTGCTGTAAGTCTTTCCCACCAACCGGGATCGGCTTACTGAACTTAGAACCGGCTGCATATCTTACGTATTAGGACTAAAAACCCCCTTCTTCCTCCTCCACCTGATATACTGGAGGAGGTACTCTGCACAACGGTGCCTGCTTGGACTACAAGCCGGGGCAGCAAGCAGCACAGGCGGAGACGGGAGAGGAAGCAAAAGCGGGGGAAGTGAGCCGGCATCCATGCTAAGCTAAGGAGCTCACCGAATAAACCAGCTTTGCCCAGCTTGTTAGTGGCAAATGCCCAGTCTATTGCCAACAAGATCGACAAACTCAGACTGAGGATTCACACGAACAGGATTAGCAGCTGTGCTTCCTTTCTCACCGAAAACTGGCTGAATCCAAACATCCCTGATGCTCCTATAAAGCTGACAGGCCGGACTGTATACAGAGTGGGCTGAACAGCTGACTCCGGTAAGGACGAAGGCAGTGGTGCGTGTATATATGTGTGTAACTCATGGTGCACCTCTGCGGACATTGTAGAAATGTTTTGCTCCATGGACTTTGAGTTTTTAACGGTATAACGCAGGTCGTTTTATCTACCAAGGGAGTTCACAATGGTGTTCCTCACTGCAGTCTACATACCGCCACAAGCTAACACTAAGCTAGCGCTGTTTAGTTTGCATAATGCTATCCATGGGCTACAAAATGACCATCCAGATGGCGTGTTTAAAATAGCAGGACACTTTAATCACATCAATCTGAAGACTATGATGCCAAAATTTCACCAGCTCATTGATTTCCCAACCAGAGGAAACAATACATTGGATCAAGTTTACTGTAACATTTCAAAGAATTACAAAGCGTCCCCTACCCCCACCTCGGTCAGTCCAACCACATCAGCCTGCTTCTAACCCCTATATACAGACCGCTCATTGCGAGAATGAAGCCCACAGTCCGCACCATCAGGGTCTGGCCAGAGGGAGACATGGACAGGCTACATGACTGCTTTGAGGAGACTGATTGGGATCTTTTCAAACAGACTGCTACACACAACACCCACACAGACCTCAACACTTACTCCTCATTTGTATTGGATTATATCAACTTCTGCATGAATAGTGTCACCACACAGAGGACAGTACGGACAATCCCCAACCATAAGCCATGGATGAACAGTGTTGTGATTGGTCTGCTGAGGGCCTGGGATGCTGCTTTCTGCTCAGGCGATGGAGAGGCCTAGAGAACAGTGAGGTCCAAACTGAGTAAAGGCTTCAAGGAAGCAAAGCACTGCTACAAGAAGTGCAGCAAGGAGCATTTCAACAGCTCTGACTCCCAACGCGTGTGGCAGGGCATCAGAGCCATCACCAGCTACAACAGCAACAACACCAACTCCACACACACCAAGTTCATCCCTCCCAGATGACCCTAACCACTTCTTTGCCAGGTTTGATTGCACTGACAACCATCACAACATGCAGACACAGCAGTGACCCTCACCATTGGTGCTGAGCCCCCACGAGGTGAGACGGACCCTGCAACGCATCAACCCCGACAAGGCCACTGGACCTGTTGGAGTACCAGGACGGGGCCTGAAGCACTGCACAGTGGAGCTGACCGCAGTGCTCACAGACCTGTTTAACATCTCCCAGGAGCAGGCCTCCATCCCCACATGCCTTGAGTTAGTGACAATTATCCCTGTGCCAAAACAATCAGCCATCAGGTCCCTCAATGACTATCGACCAGTGGCCCTTACACTGGTGGTGATGAAGTGCTTCGAGCGACTTGTCTTAGCACACTTGAACAACAGCATCCCCCCCTCCTTGGACCAACATCAGTTTGCCTACAGGGCAAACAGGTCAACTGAGGACGCAGTGTCACTGACCCTCCACACTGCCCTGACACACCAAGAACAGCGGGACAGCTATGTGCGGATGCTTTTCATCGATTATAGCTCCGCCTTCAATACCATCCCCCCCATAACCTGGCCTCCAAGCTGGACCTCCTGGGCCTCAACACACATCTGGGCAGCTGGATCCTCAACTTCCTCACTGGCTGACCACAGACTGTGTGCATGGGGAGGCAGATCTCCTCCAGCATCACCCTGAACACTGGTGCACCACAGGGCTGCGTGTTGAGCCCCTTCCTCTTCTCCCTCTACATTCAGGACTGCAAACCCACCCATGAAACCAACACCATCATTAAGTTTGCAAATGACACCATCATGGTAGGCAGGATTACATCCAACGATGAGGCCGCCTACAGAACAGAGGTTGAGAATCTGGAGAACTGGAGCCATGAAAACAACCTGATCCTCAACGCAGCAAAGACGAAAGAGGTGATCCTGGACTTCAGGAGGCTATAGCCTTCATCCATCACCCGGTCGCCATCAACGGAGAAAGTGTGGAGGTCGTGCAGAGCTTCAAGTACCTCGGCGTCAACATCAGCCACGACATGACCTGGACCATCAACACTACAGCGACGGTCAAGAAGGGACTCCAGAGGATTCACTTCCTGAGGTGATTGAAGAGGGCGCGACTCCCACAACAGTTGCTGATGAGCTTCTACAGGTCAGCCATCGAGTCACTTCTTACTTCTCACTCTGCATCTCAGTTGTCATGGTACCCAGCTCCCCAGACTTGGGACATCTACTGCAGAGGACAGGAAATCAGAGACACCATTCTGCATCTCAGTATGGTACGCATTGTTGTCAAAACTTCTGAGAGGATCATTGGCACCCAGCTCCCCAGACTTGAGGATATCTACCAGACCCGCTGCACGAGGAGAGCCCCAAGCATAATCAGAGACACCACACATCCCGGACACTGCATCTTCACTCCCCTGCCATCTGGAAAGCGATACAGGACACTGTATGTCCGCACAACCAGACTGAAAAACAGCTTTTACCACAGAGCTGTAATACTTCTGCACTCTATCTCTCTGCAGCTATCTACCCCCCCCCACACACTGATAACCACTAACCCCCCATTACACTCACAGCAGCCCCCCCCGCAACTCCCATTGGACTCTCAGCAGACCCTGCCCCCCCAACCAAGCCAAATGGCCAGTGCAATAGCACTATGACACTTTATGTGCCTTGTATATAGTTGTATATAGATTTTTTTTTTAAAAATTATTGATTTTTCATATTTTGTATACTGTTTTTATTTATTTTTTGGCACTTGGAGGACTGCTCCATCAGAATTTCATTGTATTATGCCATGGCAATAAAGATTTATCTATCTTATCTTCCGATTAACCATATTTTTTGAGTTCAATTACACTAGACACACCCAGGCCTGATTACTGCCAGACCAGTTGAATCAAGAAATCACTTAAATAGAACCTGTCCGACAAAGTGAAGTAGGCTAAAAGATCTCAAAAAGTAACACATCATGCTGCAATCTAAAGAAATTCAAGAACAGATGAGAAACAAAGTCATTGACATCTATCAGTCTGGAAATGGTTACAAAGCCATTTCTAAGGCTTTGGGACTCCAGCAAACCACGGTGAGAGCCATTGTCCACAAATGGAGAAAATTTGGAACAGTGGTAAACCTTCCCAAGAGTGGCCTGCCTTCCAAAATTACTCCAAGAGCGCATCAACGACTCATCCGGGAGGTCACTAAAGAACCCAGAACAATATCTAAAGAACTGCAGGCCTCACTTGCCTCAGTTAAAGTCAGTGTTCATGATTCAACAATAAGAAAGAGACTGGGCAAAAATGGCATCCATGGGCGAGTTCCAAGGCGAAAACCACTGCTGACCAAAAAGAACACAAAGACTTCTCTCACATTTGGCAAAAATCATCTTGATGATCCCCATGACTTTTGGGAAAATATTCTGTGGACTGACATAAACTAACACAGCATTTCAGAAAAAGAACATCATACCAACTGTCAAACATGGTGGTGGTAGTGTGATGGTCTAGGGCTGCTCTGCTGCTTCAGGACCTGGTCGACTTGCCATAGTTAATGGAACCATAAATTCTGCTCTCAACCAGAAAATCCTGAAGGAGAATGTCCGACCATCAGTTTGTAACCTCAAGCACAAGCACACTTGGGTTATGCAGCAGGACAATGATTCGAAACACACCAGCAAGTCAACCTTTGAATGGCTTAAAAAAAACAAAATGAAGGTTTTGGGGTGGCATGGTCAAAGTCCGGATCCAATTGAGATGCTGTGGCATGACCTTCAACAGGCCATTCATGCTCGAAAACCCTCCAATGTGGCTAAATTAAAACAGTTCTGCAAAGAAGAGTGAGGCAAAATTCCTCCACAGCGATGTGAAAGAGCTAGTTATCGCAAATGCTTGATTGCAGTTGTTGTCGCCGAGGGTGGCACAAACAGTTATTAGGTTTAGGGGGCAATTACTTTTTCACATAGGGCCAGGTAGATTTGGATAGCTCTTTTCCCTTAATAAATGAAATCATCATTTAAAAACTGCATTTTGTGTTGACTCAAGTCATCTTTATCTCATGGAAAAAGTATTGAACACGTTTACTGAAATTTATTTAATACTTACATGAAAAGCCTTTGTTGGTAATAACAGCTTCAAGATGCCTTCTGTATGGAAAAAGTAGTCGCATGCATTGCTCAGGTGTGATTTTGGCCCATTCTTCCACACAAACTGTCATTAAATCTTGAGGGTTCCAGGGGCCTCTTCTATGATCTTTAGTTCTTTCCATAGATTTTCAATTGCATTCAAGTTGAGTGATTGACTGGGCCATTCTAGCAGCTTTATTTTCTTTCTCTGAAACCAACTGAGAGTTTCCTTGGCTGTGTGTTTGGGATCATTGTCTTGCTGAAATGTCCACCCTCGTTTCAACCTCAGCATTCTGGTAGATAGCAGTAGATTCTTATCAATTCATATATTATTCTTAGTCTTGATACATTTCTCTATTTGTCATGGTTCTGGATGTTTGTGCTTGTGTTTTGGACTTTTCTTTGTGGCTCTCGTCCCTGGATGATATTGAATTCCTGTTCAATCGGATTCTTTAACCAGCTGGCTGAGTGAACTGGCACGGCGCTCCCCCGGACTCTATATAAGCCGGATGTTCGCCACGCCTCTTTGCTAGAGTGTCTGTTTGTAGCTAAGCACTATAGCCGAAGATATCTGTAGTCAGGTTTTGTATGTCTTTCTATCTTCTTATTATTTTGGAGTTTCTTCTCACTTTTTCTATCTCGCTTTGCTTCCATTGTTCAGGCTATTATACGTCCTTTGGAAGCGCGAGTACTTTCGTTTGGTCTGTATTATTCTCTGTGTTTGTACTGTGTCCGTGCTCCTCTCTTTCTCTCTGGTCGTTGCACTAGGCCTCCGTATTCTACTGGCCATTACACTATTCATCTTTCCTTCAATTATATGAAGTCTGCAAGTACCATATGCTGAAAAACAGCCCCACACAATGATGTTCCCACCTCCAAACTTCACTGCTGGTATGGTGTTTTAGGGATGATGTGCAGTGCCGTTGGTCCTTCAAACATGGTGTGTGCTATGACATCCAAAGAGTTCAATTTTGATCTAATCTGACCAGACTATATTCTCCCAGCATTTCATAGGCTTGTCCAAATATTGTGCAGCAAACTTTAAACGAGCTTCAACATGCTTTTTCTTCAGCAATGGAGTCTTGTGCGGTGAGCGTGCATAGGGGCCATGGCAGTGCATTACTTATTGTTTTCTTTGAAACAACTGTGCCTGCTAATTCCAGGGGCCTCATTTATAAATGGTGCATAGGCACAAAAAAGATACGTACGTCACTTTCTTTGCAGATTTCTGATTTATAAAAACAAACTTGACATTAAAAAAAGGGAAATTATTAAGATTATGCAGAATGCCAATAAATTCTAAGTCCATCCTGATTAAATAAATAAAAATTCCAAACAGTTTATTTTACCCATAGGTTTATAAATTAGGTCATTTTCCACAAAATGTCTTTTTTTTTTTTGCATACGTATTATTTAGGTATGAAATCCACGCAAATTTTTTATAAATAAGGCACATGGTCTTTCTTAAACTCTCCGCGAATGGTCCTTGGCTCTTGGACAACTCTTCTGATTATTCTTTTGACTCCTCTGTCAGAAATCTTGCAAAGAGTACCTGGTCGTGGCCGGTTTATGATGAAATGATGTTCTCTCCACTTCCGGATTCTGGCCTCAACAGTGCTCACTGGAGCATACAGAGGTTTAGAAATATGTCTGTAACCAATGCCATCAGTATGCTTTGCAACATTAAGGTTGCGAAGGTCTTGAGAGAGCTCTTTGCTTTTACCCATCATGAGATGCTTCTATTGTGACACCTTGGTAATGAGAGGCCTTTTCCTAGGCCATCAATTAGGACTAAACCAGGTGATATTAATTTGCCCTGATGGGGGACAGGATTGCTTTCTAAATACTGACGGATTTCAGCTGGTTTCTTGGCTTTCCATGCCTTTTTGCACCTCCTTTTCTTCATGTTTTCAATACTTATACCCTGTGCCATTCCACTTTATTACACATCATTTATGGATTTTTTTTTTTTTCTGCATTTCTTTGTATGTGACTAACAAAGGTGAGGCTATGTTTTTGGCTAGTCTGAAAACATGGGAACGGGATTACATGGGTTGTTACCAACATCTAGTGAAAATTTCATGGATCAATAGCCCCATTAGAAATATTTTTCAGTCCGCACAAAAGACAGTAACAAAGAAAAATGTTGACACTTTAGGTACAAAATATCTAATCAACCAAACCGTTTCCAATCAAATACAAGACTGTACATTTTCAACTTGGTATTAACCATTTTTCTGCATAAACTCAGAACAGGTGAAAGCAGATGGTGATAGGAGAGAGAGAGAAGTACATCCAATAACTAATCACCCGTGTAAACAAACTGTTATACTATGCCCCGTGGAAAAAAGTGACTAACAACAGGTGAGGCAAGCATTCATCCAGAAACATACATGTTTTTAATGTATAAATAGTCTGAAAAAACTAAGAGCAGAAACTAACTGAAAACAAACATACAAATCACTGATCTCTAACAGCGAGTTATTGATTACAAAATTGTGTCCAAACTGTTAGTTCCTTGAATATGATGTAACAATCAGGTGATTCCATGGACACTTTAGGTGCATCATGGGAGTCTAATTACTGAGAGCTGTGCCACGATGTGGACAATATATAACAGAACTACCCCTAACAATGCTGCATTGTGAAATAAGACACCTTTCTGAGGGAGGTCTTGGTAAATTTCCTGCACAAATTATTTTTATTAACATTTGAATATTTTATAAATCTTACTTGTGTGACATGTTATAGAAGCTTTTCTTTTTTATTTTCACTGAGATAAGAGGAAAAATTTTAAACTGAACAATATATTTCTGCTAAGAGAACTTCTGTTCAGGTGAAACTTAAATTTGCACAAATGAAGCAATTTATTTTAATCAAAAGATATTTATTCTAAATTTATCATTTCATCTCGACAAAAAATTTTCTAGTCCAGTGCAGATAATATGAATTTTGGATTTATGTATGACAAGCTTGGCTGGTGATCCTGTTCACTGTTTGATCCAACACCAGTGATTTAGAATGTGTATGAATGATGAGTGCTTACTATAAAGAGGCTGTGTTACTTATTTAGCTTTTTTCATTCCAGTTGGTGTATCCAGAATTATATGTGAAATAATGAATTTCAGTCATCATGGAGTGACTGAACGTTCAGACTTCTGCTATGAGTCAGTGAATACATCCTGCCCAAAGGTCAACTACCCATTATCAATACGGATTACTCTGTATATTTTCTTTATAATCATCATTGTTGTCACAATGTGTGGGAACCTGCTTGTCATGATTTCCATTTCTCACTTCAAAGAGCTGCACACTCCAACCAACTACCTAATCCTCTCTCTAGCAGTGACTGACTTTCTTCTGGCAGTAGTTGTCATGCCACCAAGCATGGTGCGCACTGTTGAGACGTGCTGGTACTTAGGAGATGTGATCTGTAAAATTCATTCCAGTATAGATGTGATGCTATGCAATGTGTCCATTTTACATCTCTTTATCATTTCCATTGATCGATATTATGCGGTTTGTCAGCCCCTCCACTACCAGAGTAAAATCACCACACGTACTATTGTCATCATGATCCTGATCAGTTGGAACCTGTCATTTATCTTTGGATTTGGGATAATATTTATGAAACTCAACATCTGGGGTGCCGAAGATATTTACTACAACAACTTTCATTGTTTTGGAGGCTGTATAATTTTCCAGAGCAAGACATCAGCAATTGTCGGATCAGTTCTATCTTTTTACATACCAGGGTTCATAATGGTTACCATCTATCAAAAGATCTTCAAGATTGCAATGAAGCAAGCCCGCTCAATTCACAGCACTGCTTGTCAGCATGTACAACTTGGAGAAAACACATCAGCGAGCAAAACTGAGCGAAAAGCTACTAAGACTCTGGCAATTGTTGTGGGTGTATTCCTGTCATGCTGGTTACCCTCTTTTGTGTGTAACATTGTTGATCCTCTCATGAATTACTCAACACCACCTGCTTTTTTTGATATTCTTTTCTGGATTGGTTATTTAAATTCAACAAGTAATCCAATTGTTTATGCTTTCTTTTACAGTTGGTTTAGAAGAGCCTTCAAAATTGTGATTTTTGGAAAAATATTTCAAGCTCATTCCTCAAGAACAAAACTGTCCACAGAGTGAAAAACCCCTGCAATGACTTTCCATTAAAATTAAGATTTTCTTGAGTTAAAACAAAATTTATTAAATTAAAATGCAAATGAAATATCAGAAACTGAAGGGGATTCTGAGTTGACCGCAAGTGTTGCTCTTTCATGCTTAATACGAATAGGTTTATGCAAAAGATTAAACGGTTAATATGGAATAGTTTCTGAAAATATGAAAATTATATTGTTGATTATTTAGCTACATTTGTAATATTAGAGTTCTACTGAAGACCCATTTTTAGGGGTAAAAAAAACAAATGCTTGCACTTACTTTGGGAGAAGTCTACTATCCTAAGTTTCAAGAATTATTGCACATGAAATTCTGACAAAATTATTTCTTGAATGGCGAAGTGAAAATGTGAGACCATTATTAACATGTTGGTCTGAGTGTGTCTTTATTACAATCCGGGGGCCATATTCAAATCATATTGCAGGTAATATAAGTTTTTTTTTTTTCACTACCCAGCACCACTGGATGATACAGCTTTAGCTTGTAGATCGCACGGCGAACTGTGTTCACAGGCAATGATTTCTGGAAGTGTTCCTGAGCCCATGCAGTGTATTCCAGTGCAGAATCATGCCTGTTTTTGATGCAATGCTGCCTGAGGGCCCAAAGATCACCAACATCCAGTTTTGACCTTCAGACTTGTCCCTTGCACACAGAGATTTCTCCAGATTCTCTGAATCTTTTGATGATACTGTAGATTCTGAATATACTGTATATTCAAAGTCTTCACAATTTTCCATTGAGGAACATTTTTCTAAAATTGTTCTAAAATTTTTAGACGCAGTTTTTTTGCAGACTGGTGAATCTGCAACTCTCTAAAATGCTCTTTTTATATCGAGTCATGTTAGTGACCTGCTGCAAGTTAACCTAATTAGTTGCAAAATGCTCCTCCAGCTGTTTTTTATTAGTACCACTTACTTTTCCAGCCTTTTGTTGCCCCTCTCTCAACTTTTTTGAGATGTGTCGCTGCCAACAAATTAAAAATGAGCTAATATTTTTCATGAAATGGTAAAAAGTCTCACTTTCAACATCTGATATGTGGTCTATGTTCTGTTGTAAATAAAATGTGGGTTTATGAGATTTGCAAATCATTGCATTGTTTTGATTTACAATTTACACAGCATCCTAACTTTTTTGGAATTGGGGTTGTACTTATCTAAATAGATGCATTTAAAGTTTATTTTTGAAGCTATTGAGACCAAAACTGTTTCTGAAGTCATAAGGCAACTTATTCCTAATGTTAGGTGCACAAACTGAAAAGGCTCTAACGCCATATGTCTTCAGGTTGGAAGGTGGCACCATCAGCAAATCCACAGCAGATCTTAATTGACGAGTAGGAACATTTCTACTTCATGTATTGGTAATGCAAATTACCTATAGTGTTTTTTTTTTCACTGTAGGAAGGCTTTTGCACTCATAGTAGGTTGACAGGTGCGTAGGAGAGGACCAATGGTCGACAATGTAGAAATGAAAAACTCCGGCACACTTCTCTGCAAAAAAACTTATTCCCAACAACGTTTCAATCGTGTGACCTTCATCAGGTTGAATTACATGGGTACTGCAGTGACCCCATTTAAAAAGAAAGGGAGGCACATATTAGCCAATCAGAAGTCTCACTCATCGGTGAGCCCAACCACATTAAAGAGAGGACTCCCCAAAAGTCAATTTCTCAGGCTTCGTAGAATATGCTGTTCTGCTGAGGACTTTATAGGAAAAGCTGTGGACATGAGGGGGCGATTTATTGAACATGGGTACCGGTCCAAATTGATTGATAAAGCCTACGAAATGGCGTTGTCGAGACCCCGTTCAGAACTCCTGGAAAAAAGTACTAAGAAAGAAAAGCAATTTTCTGTTACGTGCATTACCACCTATTCTCCCCTCTCACATGTGATAAAAACAGTTTTTAAAAAATACTGGCACCTTTTAAAATCGGACCCGGAATTAGGCCCGATTTTTAAGGAGCCTCCTCTCTTTGCGTACAAACGTGGAAGGAATTAAAAGGATTTGCTAGTCCACGCAGATTTCGCACGGAACAAACCCGGTCCACTGACATAGACACTGCTATGTCCCATACCCTCGGCAACTATCGCTGTGGGAGTTGCGCACAATGCAACAACACGCAAAAAACCCACACATTTTCTCATCCACATACAAATAAGGTATTCCCAATAAAAAGCATTATCACCTGTGCTTCCACTCATGTTGTATACATGCTACATTGTCCTTGCCGTTTATCCTATGTGGGCAAAACAACTAGAAAACTGAAACAAAGGATCAGTGAACATAAGAGCACTATTCGGAGGAATGATCGTGGCTACCCTGTAGCTGTACACTTCAATGATGCGAAACACGCTATTTCTACTTTAAAGTTTTGTGGCATCAAAACTGTTAATGTACCATGTAGAAGTGGTGATAGGGACCCGTTATTACAAAAGTAAAAAGATGTGAAGCGTTTTGGATATTCACGCTACAAACGCTGGCACCGAAGGGTCTAAATGCTGAATTAGCACTTAACGTCATGCTTTGATTTCTATACCAATGCCTTGATCCTCTTCTCTCTTCCCTTCCCCTTTTTAGGGACAGAATGTAGAAAAGATGAATATACCCTGTTCTTTGAAACAATGAAAAAATTAGATATCCTTTTTCGGTACAAGAAATATTCTGTATTTGTTTTTGATGTTTTTTGCGTTGCCTATATACTGTTTTTTTGGGGGGATATTTTTTCGCTTTATTTTCTTCTTAGAAATAGTTATCTATGTTATCAATTAAAGAAAAAGTAAGCTAATTAAAATCTATCTTTTTCTCACTGCCCACCACTTCCTTTCTTTGGACTACATTTTGTAGAGATCCGGGAGGTCTCCACGGTCAGAAGGGTTACAAACTTGACTCGAAACAGCTTGTTGCTGTCACACTGCACGTTTAATGTTTGCAGGGAAGCTCAGACATTCTTCACAATTACTTGGTGGACATACTTTTGTTAAAGAAAGAACCGAATATGAAGTTTTAAAGTCTCAACGTGCAGCGAAAACAGCATGTCATTCCGGGAGGTAATTCATGTCTAACCGATATCATTCCAGGTCATGTCCTCACATCAAGGTACAGTTACCATGGTAACCAAAAGTAATTAAAGACACAGTACACAGAAAAGCAATCATTACAATTGTCCTGGACACAATACAGTACACATGTATTCAATACAAAATGTACTGTTCACTCACTGTATATCAATACCCCCCTGGGAGAGTGAGCGGGTGCTCAGCTTAGTTTTTAGACATATCATTGCCTCACATTAACAGTAGTATGGCCAGTCAAGCACTAACATTGCGTAACGTTAGCTTTCTAGCAAACCTGGTGGACCTTTATTTTCCACACGCACATTTTGATCAAAGTATTATCACCCTACATTTTGACTTCGGTGAATGCTGAATTAATAGGGACCCGCCCGGATGACATCACGAAAAACGTGAATAATCGTCACGTGATGCGGATGTCGGGCAAGCATCGGGCATCTGCCATAGAGAACCATTGAAAACGAGATGCACTAAACTGCTTGTTATTCGTTTTTTCTCCATGGAATGAAGCGGAAATGTGTGCTCAAAGGTAGTTTAAAAATAGAATTACTCCTCCCAAGGCATATATCGATGAATATTAAGTGATTACACTAAATGACTGGGCGAATGACGAGCGGGAAATTTAGTCACACTCCTCCCTTTCTACCCAATCGCGGGCTGCGACTTACGCCCAGGTAACCTGGTTGACCTGCTGCCTTCTGATAATTATGTAGACCCACCAGCAGCGATAGGTGTACAAAACTCCTATTGTAGTCTCAACAAGCTTTGTTCCCTTACCTAGCATTATTCTTGAACATCGACATATTTTACATACACTGCGAGGTTTGAAATAAGCGGTATCGCATCACGTTTGCGATCTAAAAATGCCTACTTTCGAACTAAAATGAACAATACCGGATAAATAAATCGCAGCCGCTGCGAAAGAAAATCCTAACAACATAGATGGAATAACTTCAAATTCTAGCATAGAATCATACAACTAGTGTATTATCAATTAGGTTAACGAACTGTTACCAAGCTAGCTTGCTGTTACAAACCTGTCACAGGGGTCATAAATTAAAGTATGAATACTAAGTCTCCCCTGTTATCCTGCCGTGATTCGAGCATTGAACATGTTGCTTTTGCATTTCTGTAGCTGGCCAAGTGCAAACGAAAAAAGGGTTGTTATTGTCGCAGTTTGTATTATCTGGACTGCCCCTTATCTGTTTCTCCCCGTTAGCTGTCGATGGTGAAGTGAATTTTTTCAGAGCCATTGTTGCTATTGCTTGGTCTGCTCTGCCGAGCCAGGAATGCGTTTCTCGAAAGAACAGGCATGAACTTACATAGTTGGAGCCATTGACAGTGAATGGACGAACTACGTAAGTTGCTAGCGTAGTTAAAAAACTGTGCTTTTGGGAAACACACCCCAGGACCACATTGTCAACACAAGTTAGATCTAAAATAAAAGTAGATAAAATCGCCTAAAAACCTACTTTTTCTAACTCGGCACATTACCTCCTGTTGTTCGCTTGCCCGACTTCCGGTTCGGAGAATGACGTTCACCTTGCGTACAGGCTATTTTTAGATATCGGGCAGGTCCCCATTGGCTACTGTGGCCAGCGTATTCACGGGTTATCCATGCTGGCACAGTTGGGCTTCTGGCTCCATAGCTAAACCATGGTTATTTCATCAGCTACCCAGCTAATCTATGACCCTTGTATTAGCTAACGATACCACTGCAACGTGCAACTTTTCTTTCGCGTCCTATCTAATTTAAGGTACTTCTGGACCTCAACCAGGAGCCCTGGCTCTTAGCTCCATTTTTCACTTTTGTTTTTTTTTTGTAAATGTAAATGGAGCGTCACTGGACACTGAATACAGCTGAATGCGGCTAGTGAATGACACTGTTTTCCATTGCCATTTGGCTTATTAATCAGTTAATGTAGCAAGCTAACTGGTGGATGATGTTCTTTATGAAGAAACAAATTTAGTGACAGCTAGCTAGCTTGCTAGATAATGTGGGATAGGTTTAATTAGCTGTATATCTAGCTAGCTAGCCTCTCTATGTACAATGATACCGTATAGGTAATCGCACTGAAAATGGAACAAATCCATTTGCGGCGAAACAGCAGCAATGGCTGCACTAAAAGCCCTTGCTGTGTGTGTCTGTCGCCTGTATCATTGCAATAATCTCTGGGAAACCCATCAATGCTCTGGGATATCAGCTGATGGATCCCGTAATCTGGTAGCGTGCTATGGTGGTTCGAATGTTGTAGCTAACTAGCCAGCTACGTTAGTGACCTGATAAGGAAGCCGTCATGGTTTTCCAACCTCTGACTGAGACCTTTTGTTCAAGAGTATTTTTACCCTTAATTTTGATACTTTTCTATAATGCTGTTACTTCGGTGCATGCCTGTATAATAACTTTGTCAGGTGTTGGCACAGCTGGGCATCTTGGGCAAAAGCTAACAGAAGCCTTCTTGTATTCATTCTCTGGCTAGTTGACGAACGAGTACTGACACTTTCTACTTCTTTATATGAGATAATAGAATTTCATCACCTTAGAAAATATTCCACAGACTGCTAACCACACAACAAGGCATTATTACCTCCGCCAAGGAGGTTATGTAATTGTTGGTATCTGTTTGTTTGTTAGTCAGCAACATTATGGAAAAACTAATGGACGGATTTACACTAAATTTTCACAGTAGGTGGAAATTGGTCTAACCCATTAGATTTTGGACTAGATCCGGACGGGATTAAGCAGCCGGGGGTACTGCTGGGCCTTGGCGGAGGTATGCGCTCTCAGAGTGCTCTTGTTTTCCTGATATTTTGATTAAAATTCTCCAGTCGCAAACATAGCCAAAGGGGCATGTTCCATGACTTGAATGAGCCTATCGAGGGTAATACCCCCACAGAGGGCTAGGTTAGGCCAGGGGTTAGCGGCTAAGTTAGCCAAGCTGAGGTAACCCGCCCTCAGACAGCCAGTCCAGAGACTGTGTAATTTAAGGTTCTGTCAAAGTGGCCACACCCTTAATTATGCAACTTTAACCCTTTACATCATGTAAATAGGATAGTGACATAAAAATTCACCCCCACCCCCACAGTTTTCATGGAGGGGAAAATTACCCATAGAGACCAAAACAGTATTTTGAACCAGGCTGTAAACATGTTCATTTCTGCTATGGGTTTTTTAACATGAGATTCAATAGAGTACTAAAGTGATGACGTCACGCTAGTGTCGGAAGTAAAATTTCCCATTCATTTTACCCAAAGACTGTTTTTCCAGTTCACTTTTGAATCACTTCCCATTGTTTTCAAGCCTCCATCTTTTTCAAGCTTTTGCATTATATTTCCAACTAAAAAAAAAATATTATTTTTCTTGACCGGAATCAGCTATAATTCCAATCATTTTAATTTTTCGCCACCATGCTAATCCTCTTTGTAGTCTAAAAACTACAAGTCCCATGATCCTCCTGATTCCCAGGCTGAAGGAGTTCAGAACGCATTAGAAGTCTCAGGTCTCAAATTTTCCAGCACCTTGCCATAATCGTGCGTTTGCTTAGCCACTCAACATTCTACTTGGTTACGCTTTCCTTGCTAGATATCAAGTTTTGCAATTAGCGCCGATTTACTTTAATAGCCAGGCATCTTTGGCCAACGACTTTGGTAGTGAAAAACAGAATGCAGCAATTGGCAAATCACTTGAACCTTAAATTTTATTGAAAATAGAACAAAGATGACACATTAGATGTTTAAACTGAGAAAAGTTGCATTATATGAAAAAAATACACCTGGTTGAACATTTCACAGCTAATTAGGTTAATTCGCAACAGCTCAGTAACATAACTGGGTATAAAAAGTCTTTCAGAAGTAAAGGTAGCGAGGGCTTCACCACTTTGTGAAGGACTGCATGAGCAAATAGTTTGTAAATTTAGGAATAATATTTCTTTATTTAAAATTGTGAATAATTTGGGGAATTTTTCCTCTATGATACATAACATAAATTAAAGATTCAGAGAATCTGAAGAAATCTCTGTATGCAAGGGACACAGCCAAAATGAAATATTGAATGGCCACAAGCTTTAAGCCCTCAGGTGGCACAGAATTAAAAACATCAACTTTCTGATGTGGAAATCACTGCAAGGGCTCACATCTGTTGACTACTGTTGATGAACAGAGTTAGTCACTGCTTTAACAAAGTTAAGTTACAACTTTGCCGTGTAAACATTCAATCATATCAAAATAAACTCCAGAAATTCTGCTGTCCTCTCTGGGCCCAAGCTCATTGAAGATGGACAGAGGCGAAGTAGGAAATTCTCCTGTCCTGAACTGACCAATCAGATTGTGATATTCTTTTTTGGAATTCATGGCTAATCCCTTCTCCTGGCTAAAGAGCAGAGGGCCCATCCAACGCATTATTAGCACACAATTAAAAAGCCAGCGTCCATGGGGGTGCATTAGTGCATATGGTATGGGTAACTTGCACAGTTGTCAAGACACCATTAATGGAGAATGATATGTACAGGTTTTGGAGCAACATACACTGCCATCCAGACGTCCTTTTCAAGGAATGCCTTGCTAATTTTGGCAAGACAATGCCAAACACCAAATTCTACATGTATTATGATGACATGGCTCTGTAGTTAATGGGTCTGGGTGCTGTTTTTTTTTTTTTTAACAATACAATTTCTCAGTTTAAACATCTAATATGTTGTCTTTGTACTGTTTTCAATAAGGTTTAAGTAATTTGCAAATCATTGCATTCTGTTGTTATGCTCCTGCCCATTTCTGTTGCATGGAGCTGTCTCTGAGGAGCCGGGGCCAACTGGAAGAGCTGCTGATTGCCCTCATGAGCTGCACCTGCTTTGAGGTCTTTAAAAAGATTGCCCAGAAGTTGGACAAAGAGCTCCCCCTCGACACTGCCATTATGCTGGTCACATTTGTTTTATGCTTGTGTTGACTAGTTCTTTCTTTTTTTTCTTTATTGTTTATGGGAATTAGTTTGGGTTTAAAATTATGTAGTTTCTTTTCATATTCCCTGGCAGGACGGTGAGTATTTTCTTTTCTTTTTTGTTTCAATTATTAGGAGCACACTTTTTTTAGTTCCTCCCGTCCTGCCTTACAACAGCTATGGGGAATATACTTTGCTTGTGATTTATTTTTCTTTGGTGTCTGTGAAATGACACTTTGTAAATAAATGCCTACACTTTTTTTTTTTTGTAGTGACCAGCGACTCTTGACTGCTTAATTTTTCCTTGCAGCTTTCTTATGTTTATGGCTTTAGTGCAGCACTTTGGTTTTACCCTAATTAGTTAATTGGGGCCAATTTCAGCCGTAACACTGTTTTTATTTACATTTGGCACAGCGTCTCAACTTTTTTGGAAATGGCATTGTAGAATTCAGAGAACATTTTTGATTATAAATAAAAGTCATTAATATTCTATCCCTCCTTAAAATATCATGAATTTTATGTATGGTACCAATGTTGCATACCGGGAATCTCTTAATCATTTCTTTAATTTCTGAAGCATTACAGTCCAATGTGCTGGTCTTGAGTATATAGTAAATGTTCTTCAGGCAGTCTTAAATGAGGGCAGTTTGAGAGCAATAATGCGTTAAAATGTGAGGCTTAACAGCACGCTACTAATATTTCTTGAAACACTGGCATTACCCTGAGAGAGTTGGGGTTGAAGAGGTTTTAAAGTGCAAATTCATTAAATTTTCTCAAAAACTAATCTGGTAAACATTGGACCAAACACTTAAAGGGGAACTCAAGGATAATGCGTTGCCGATATTCCCAGGATTTGGCTTAATTAACCGCGAATGATGTACGCAAGATTTCTCTGGATTACCTGTGACTATTGTTTGTTCGTTGGCACTCTTAATGAGACATCAGCTGCTCCACCGAGAAACGAGAGGGTTTTTAACTAGCATCACATTTCCAGCCATTCTCACTGATGAATGATGAACTGGCTTTAAACGACAGACAACAAATGTGAAAATATCTGGTAATTAATGTGTAAATATTCCATAATGTTGAAATGCCGTTTCATAAATCTAACATGCGATCGACGCATATTTTAATATTGCCGATACTTTGTTTACCTTCCCACTCGGCGTCAGTTGCACTCTCATGACCATCACTTCTGTAGCTATAGTTAGCTGAGCACATCTAAGAAAACCATAACGATGTAGCAGTACTAGCTAGGTAGTTGCATCAGTAAATGTCAAAGTAAATTCAATATGAAACTGAAACAGAAAATCTGGCCCTGGAATATTGGCGATAGCTAAAATCACATTTCTCGGATGATATACCTGTCATCTGCTCAGCACCTGATATAGGCTGATAAGTAACAGAAGCAAACTGTTAATATTGAAGCAACCCTGCGTATTTCAGAAAGTACTCAACATCATCTTGTGCTACCAGCCAATGGGCCATATTAAATGATCTTTTGTCATAAAATAATGGGCTGAGACAATCACCCTATCCAACACAATGATAGCGCATACCTCTGAGTGAAGGGCGACGTTTTGTCATTATCACGCGACCGTTGTAGCAGAGGACAGCTAATTAGGGGGAATAAAACCTCATTTATCTAGTCTTTGAAAACAAAAATTCCACATTTTTGTATTTTACAACATTTATTTACTAATTATGTTTGTATAAAACAACATTATGCATTATCCTTGAGTTCCCCTTTAATGAACTGTATCATGCTAATTAAATGCCCCAAATTTGCCGCTTCTTCCTCAAAAATGAGCCTTTCATTTAGGTCTGAGTGGTGATTTCCAAAGAAAAAATGAATATTGACCCACATTTGCCTATTAGTGGAAGTGACGTAACTGGAAGTGTTCCACGCGCTGAAGTCAAGCCGAAAACAATAGGAAAACAAGATTTTGTCAAACAATATTATTTCTGTAAATTGATGAAAACAAATATTTTTCACATCACTGAGGGAAAAGGAACAACGTGACAATCAGCCTGTAGGCATAGTGGACCGAAATTAGACTCAACTTACTGAGTTTTATTCGGCCATGATGAGGAAAGGTGTCCGAAAACAGGTAGCCCACACAGATGATGAGAGCATGCAGCCCTCATTCCACAGTGTACACTGAACAAACAACACTGCCCATGCAGGTTAAATGAGGCCCTGTTTGCACAGCTGGCTGGCTAACATGCTAAAGCTTTGGGCTATTAAAATATTAAGTTAAACGTGTTATATGAACGAGGCTGGACGACCGAGTTCTGCCTTTAGCATGACTTTTACTGGACTCGTTGGCCTAACATAGCAAACAGCCACATGTAACTTCAGTCTATTAAGAACATCCATGTCCCACCCCCCGTATCACATACTTCCTGATTACGGGTGCCTTCAGGGCACAACAGCTTTTTACATTACAAAATGACAGTAACAGTTGACATAGAAACTTGAATTTATTAATTTAATGGCTAGCTAGCAAAATATTCATCCTGTTGACTTGAACAGACGAAAAGCTTACGCTTTTTTCATTCTCCAATAGCAGCTCTTGGTCTCGTTCCTGCTTCGCTATCAAGGCTAAAGTTCTGATTTTACTGAGGGTCTCTTGGTGGAAGATGGATTTAGTTTCATTTTGAGTCCATTTTTTTTTTAAATAGTTTCTGTACTCATTTTAGGATGGGCTTATTTAGCAACGTCCTAGGCTTATTAATCGGCTTTTATGTGTATAGAATGGATGGGGAAAATTCGGGACCAGAGCAGTTTGGGCTCGGCGTATTAACCGATGGCTTTTTCACTGGCGATTTCAGTAATTACTAACCCACAGTGATATCCATATTTTTTCTGTGACTCAGGATCTGGCTGATAAAAGCTTTCATCAGTGCAATGTTTAGAGCAGATCACCACTCCTGATCCAGGCTCCATGACATATGCTCCTCTCCTCTTCATAAAATCCACCCATGCCTTGTTACAACCGATAATGTCCCTCTGATGCATAACGTCCCACCAACGCATAATGTCCCACAGAGGGACATTATGCGCCAACCATTCCAACTGGTAATGTCTCTCTCAATGCATAATGTCCCAATTTTTCTAACTGATAACGTCACACTTTTTGACGCACAATGTCCCACCAAATTTCCAACCGATAACATAACAGCAACATTGACGCGTAATGTCACACCTTAGTATTTAGGCTATTTACAACTTGGGTGGTATCGGCCTGACTGACAGTTTTTAAAGGTGATCATTATCTTTGACCTCGATATTTACCGTCAAGGTCATTGTATATCCTGCATTTTAATTCATTGTCAGACATTGGTGACGGACATTGAGCGTCTTCGTGGTCAGCCATTTCCCATGATACAATTTGGATGATATTTACAGGCCAACGCCACAGCAAGACTCATTTTGCCCTGCACCAGTCTCATCACCCTTTCCAATGATCCATTTGGACAAAATTTATATGATGGGTAGCCTATGGGCCTGAGGTGATGCTGTTAAAAGTGTTTCAGGCTGGGTCCGCTGTGTGGTCACCAAGGGGATTGCGACAGTGTTGAGTAGAGAACAAGTCTAATAGAGAACAGTTTTTCTTGTTAATCCTGCAAGTGAGGGTAAAATTAAAGGAGAAACTCCATCATGTTTTCCCAACGCATTAAGTTCCATGTGCTGTCCCACCACCAGTCACTGCACTCTTTAAGTAGGCAAGTCGGTCCACTTAGCGATCATGCAGATTGTATATAAAGCTAAAAATCAAATATTAAATACTGTAGCTTTTATGTTTTTAATTAAAAACAATGAAGAATCAACAATGATAAACTGACAATTGCAATATTTCAACTCAATAACAATGCAGCAGATGCCGTATGGCTGCTATCAAGAATAGATTCTTGATGTAAACGAGTGTACTGTCATTTCTATAAATGCGAGACGGCTATGTAAATCCCTGTTAGATGCGCTAGGATGTAAGCTTCAATTTGACATCAATTGTGGATGGGTTTCTTTCCAAATGGCTGAGAAATCTTTGTTTGACTGAGGTAGCCGAAATCTAATTATGGTGCTTGGCCGTAATGTCTGCCTGCCTGCCTGCCGATACCTTAGTCATGGTAAATTGATATATCAAAGGTAGGAATTGTCACATTCTTGCATCCTCAGATAACGTGGCTTGGAAGCCAGGTAGAGTTCAAGTGGCAAGCACCTTCCCTATGTTTGTGGACTTGGGCAAGTTAGGGGGATCATCAAATGCATCCTCCGAGGTCAGCATCATAATGATATTGATGTCTCAAATTTGATATTGTGGCATATCCCAAGATACTTGGAGATTTAATTGTGCTATTTGACATGCAATTTTGATAATATGAAATAAATCGGAAACTTTTGAAGGTAGAAGCCTAAAACCTTGATCTGTAGGTTATCAAGGAAGATCTTTCAGAATATTCAATGACCTTGCAAGTCAGAGGTCAAGGTCAAGGTCAGCAGAAATGGTTTGCCAAAAAGAGTTTCATCAGCTCACAGCTGCCCAGTAAGTGAACATGGCTGATAGTACCGGGGTCCATGACAGTCTTGAATAGGTAACAGCTCTATCATGGACAGTGATGCTTACACTACTTTTTAGATACACATTTAGATAAACATAAAATTCATGACAAAGAAGCTTACTATCAGACTTTTGATCAGTGCCTCCAAGTGCAGTGCCTCCAAGCACGTTTTCTTGGTACAAGGCACTTTAAAATACGGCATTCATAATATATGAGGATTATAAAAGGATTATGAGATTATGCGGGCCTGAGTGTGGAGACACATCACAACACTTCAACAGACTTTGCTTAGGCCAATGTAATCATCATGATGCCATTTCGTCAGTCCAAATGGGAAAAGGGTAAGCAGTGATGGATGAAACTCCAGAGGACCACCTTAAAAATGCCCTCTTGTGGCACTGCAGTACGAACCCAGCCTGAGGCCCATACCCAAATGGATCATTGGAAAGGGTGATAAGACTGGTGCAGGCCACAAATGAGTCTTCCCGTGGCGTTGGCCTGTAAATCCCAAACCCTCTCCAAACCAAAAACATGCCTTTTCTCCATGATGAAGTTCAGAGTTTTGTCCATTTTTCTACAAAGCTGCATCAGCAAGCAAACTTACTCATTGAAGGAACTGCTTATTTTACGGTCAGAATGTTCACTCAGATGGAAAGCTTGCTGTTTACAATTCCAATTTGAAGGTGACTAAAACTAATCTGTGAAATGTTTATGTTTTTCACTTCTGTCCACCATGTTAATACTGCCAAACCCAATATTCTTATCATGAACATTGGCTAGTACAAACACCTCCATGCTTACTTACAAGGACCTACAATAGCCATAGATATGATTTTATTTAAATGATATGGACTTACGCATTGCAGGATTTGCACACGATCACACACGTAACAAAGGCGTCACACAAGTAACGCATGCAAATGAGGTTGTAGTATACAAATTTGCAAGGTATTTTTATTTAAGTTTTAATTAGTGCAAACAGGAATAACTATTGCTGAAGTTGATGAAGCCAAAGTGTCATAATCTTCGTTCAAATCACAACTTTTGGAATGTTAATTAAATGTAGCGATTGACCCATTTTCTGTGTCACACACGTAACGCAGCCTTTTTGGTCCTGTACTTCCAATGTTTTAGGCAAATATCAAGTTGATGTACCACATTGATAGGAAAGCCCAGGTATCTTGTGGTTGTCCTACATTGATTCACATCTGCAACCCAATTAAAGTATAGTGCATGAAAAATGTCAAGAATACCTTCCAAATGTCACGCACGTATCGCGAGAATCACCCCAGAGCTTTTAAAAATGATCTGCTCTCTGTCAGCTATAGCTCTTCAGGTGGTTCCACAAGCTGCCAGAGCGCTCAAAATTACGCACTGTCAAATCATAAAATGATCATATGTTTAACAAATCAACTTTTGACTCATGAAGTTCAAATTGAATTAATGATTTTCTGGTGGAATTTGGCATGAGTTTCACACTATAGGCGAGTATGGACATCAGTAGTCACCAGTAACCTCTCCAAACCAACACCATGCCTTTTCTCCATGGTAAAGTTCAGAGTTGTGTCCATTTTTCAACAAAGCAGCATGAGCAAGCACATATACTCATTAAAGGAACGGCCTACTTTACAGTCAGAACGTTCAATCTGCAACGGAAAGCTCTCCAAGCGAAACCCAAGCTTGGATAAATGCAAAGGTTTTACGGCAGTCCTGGAGCTGTTCTCATTTTGCACGAAACCTAGGCATTAGATTTCATTCAGTGCAGTATAAATTCTAAAACATCACTACAATGAGCCAAAATCCGCCATATACAGTATAATTAGCAAAGGCTAACGGTTACTCATACTAACCAATGAGGCAAACAAGCTCTGTGATCATCATGGCTATGGTAAACCGAAAATTTAAAAAAACAGCTAGCCAGCTTGCTAGCTAGCTAGACATAAGAATCCATTCTTCATCCATTCTACTCACCCGCTCAAATAGAAGGAAAACAATCCATCAATGAAGTCCTCCTCCAGATAAACAGAGTAACAGCCTTCTGGTACGAGGATCCTTCCAGTACTGTTCCATTTGAAATAACTCCCATTATCTATGTCAGAATCAAACTGCCATCAGGTAAATGTAACCTAGGCCCTTCTACGTTGGTTTTGGAGGTGTTTTTTCTTTGTACTCACATCATTCAGCTGCGCACAGTTCAGAGAATGCAACCTAACTCGCTGTTACGCAAGGGCTTAAATACATTTCTGAGGGTCCAGTCAAAGTCTTTCAATCACTGTGCAAAGTTTATACTGTCTGGAAATAAATAAATGTCAATAAAATGTAAAAATAACAAAATAAATAAAAACATGTCAATCATTACATAATTACCAGTTTATAGTTTAGGTGGGTGTGAACTATAACTTTGCTTTATGCAGATATGCTTGACGAAGCATTTAGAGACTCTGGATATCATTGAAGGGTTGTATGAGGTTGTAAGGAACTGCTGAATTCGTCATGAGATGAATTTGTGCGTAATTCAATGATAGGGCATCATGCTTTTTAATATCTGATGACTACAATTGATTGTAGAATGATATAGTATCAAAATATTGTTGAATTTTTGCTTCAGAGAACATTGTTTTTCACTAAACAGTTGAGATACCTTTGGCCTATTATTGCTGAATTAGTTACAACAAAGGTCAACGATTTTTTCTGTCACGAGATCATTTTTATTAACTGCTGGACAGATACAATGGGCAAGTATATTAGGCAGTTTGCACATCAGGCTTGACTGTGGAGTTCATTCATACAACTCCAGGGAAACAGGGATGGAACCTGTCCATATTCTAAACCGTGTTCGAGCTTGGCTTGCCAGTAAATATTTAATAACTGATCTCGGCGTGTCATCTATTGATAGAATAGTGTAACTGTGTGCATAAATAGAGCAGCTCCATTTCCACTGGCGTCTACATCTGCACAAAGGGATAAAGATAGTAGAAATGTCATAAAGGGGCGCAAGAGTTACTTTTTGCTTTTATGAAGATTTCCAAACTACTTAGGCATTGACAGCGGTGCTTTATTTTACTCTTCGAAAAAAGTAGGGGATATTGGAATCAAGGTCAGGAATTCAAGGTCAGTAACAAAGTAATAATTGTGTTTTGGATACAATAACCGACTGCAATGAAGATAACATGAACTGCTCTAAAACAGAGCACCAAAACGCAGCCAATGCTGCCCACGTGCAGCACGTGGAAATTCCAAACACGTGGCCAGGGTGCATATTCGAATTTGACACTTTAGAGAAAGGTCATCTTCTCCCTTGTGATGGAGACTTCTTTCATTCTGATAGCTTCTAACTGTAATCCTTTTTTGATTTTGTTTTTCTGAGACATCCTTTAATTGTTTTTCGCAGTGTGACGTCTCCAACGTGCTAAACGTCTAAGAGCAATATGTATGCTTAAAACTGGCAGCCGTCAGTCTGAGGTTGCCAATTTCTTCAATGTTTCCCAGTCTGTGATTAGCAGATTATGGAGCAGGTATCAGCAAACCCATAATGTTGATGATCAGGGCGTCCACGGTCAACAACAAGAGCCCAGGATAGGTTGATTCATACCCAGGCTCTGAGAAATCGCACTCAAACAGCAAATTAGATTGCTGCAAACCTACACCAGGCTACTGGTGTCCGAGTGACAGGTCAGACGATTAGAAATCGTCTACACAATGTCCATCTTCATGCTAGACAGTCTCGTATAGTGCCGCCATTGACCAACCACCACGTTGCCAATAGACACAAATAGTTTACACAACACAAGAACTGGAGAAATCGTCGGTGATCATGTGTAATGTTCTCAGATGAGTCCCGGTACACTTTAGACTTCCTTTATAGGTGTGGTTGCATCTGGCGATGTCGTAACGAAGGCCATGCCAATGTTAACCTGAGGCAGCAAGACAGATTTGATGGTGGGCCTGTTATGGTGTGGGGTGGGATCACCATGACTAACCAAACCCCACTCCATATCGTGCAAGGAAGAGTCACTGGCCAGTACTATCAGGAAAACATACCGGCACCCGATGTTGTCCCATTTGTGCAACGTGAGGGGCAGTGTTTGGTCTTTCAGGACAACAACGCCCGTGCTCACCAGGCAATAATAGTTTATAACCACCTTCAATGCTAAAATATCCAAAGGATGCCCTAGCCAGCAATGATCCCTGACCTTTCCCCCATTGAAAATGTGTGGGACATCTTGGGCCGAGGTGTGCGTCAAAGTGAAGGCCACCAGCCACGCTAGACTGAAATTGGCCAGGCGTTGGTGGAAGAATGGGGCAGACTGCATCAAATCAACATAGGCAGACTCATACGGACAATGTCTCGACGAACCAATGAGTGTTTGGCCAATAACGGGGGCATTACGCACTATTGACGAAAAAATGTCAATTTTCAATTTCCGTTTCTGACCCATTCCTTCTTTCACGGACCATGACAGCAAGAGAAACTGTTTAGGTCATGAAATATCATGTATATTGTTAACTCAATTCTTTCTTTGTTAAGATACAATTAGTTTGGGACTAATTATTCTTTATCATTAGTTTGTTATTGACCTAGCAATTTCAATTTCCCTTCCTTTTTTTGAGGAGTATATTTCTGGTTCTATGTTTTGTCATAAAATTTTGATGGAGGAAACATAAGGAACTCCTACTGAAAAGGTTAAATCTGGGGTCCTCATCAATAAATTCTACGTGTTAAAACAGTTGACTGTGTAGAAACTATGTCAGATGTCATGGCTACCCATAAACCGAATAAATTGCAAAATGATTTGTCAATTGTTTGACATTGTTATGGTCCTTAATAAAAGTAAGTTACATTAGCATCATTTCTTGTCTTGTATTTGTTTTTAAGATGGATGGCCAGTAAATCTAGTGCAATTTTCAGAAGCTACGTAACATTGGGTCAGTTATCTTACATAAGGCACAGATGATGAAACAAAAACGGCATGCACATTGTGCCTTTCTTAATACACACACTGATGCGATACCTTTATATTCTGCCAGCACATTGCTGTTAGTGTGTGCATTAATATGTGGAAACTAACGGTATTGGATTAGGTGCAGATTTTGTGTGATTTTGAGTGTCAGTGGGCTTGGGGGGCCTGAAAATAATTCTTGCACCCTGGCTCATCATGACACGTGTTCACCACTGGTCTTCAGGGTTTTTTTGGTGATTCTGAAGTCACAAGTGTCTTCTATCCATTTGCAGAATGAACTGAATAGTCGATTAGGGAAAACGTGTTTTTTGCTATCTCTCAGATGGGTTTGTTTTGATTTGCCGAATGATGCATTGAATCACTGATAGTCATTAACTGGTGGAGCTCTTTAGAATCTATATTCAAAGTCAAAAGCAACAGATTCCAAACTCAGATGTCAAGTTTGTAATCAACTCCACAACATTTATCTGTTATTAAATTAAAGGAGGATCAGGCAATGGAGCAGCTGAGCAGCCGACTGTCAAATTAGTTTTGGGACCTTTGGGGTGCTTTAATGCATAGGCTTTCCTGAGCTGAAGCCCAAGGAAAACAAAATGACAGATTTTATGACAGGTTTTAAATTTTTTTTTTTCTTTATCAATTTGGCATCTCCAATCCCACCCAAATATGGAATGCCCAATTGGTGAACTATGTACAAGGTTTGCTCGTTTGGGACCCCTTGTTGCCAATAAGCCCCTTCGTAATTATACTCTGCGCATGCGCGATTTCCCTGTGTTGAACTTACACGAAAGGTCATTTGTACATAAATGTGAATTTCAGCTATTGATTCTAATGGTGAGCCCACGTTTAGTAACAATATCGAGGTTGAAAATTACGCTGCACATGAGCTTAGCTCCTTCCTAGATTATCATTTGCTAGAATTTGTTCGGAATTTCATACTGGTAAAGTATAATGTACGGTTTTCAAGAATTAACTGGATTAGATGTATACATTTTGATGCTTGCATCTTAAGCAGTGGAGTGGCTGTAACTGTCCTTAATTAACGTGAGTAATTCAATTAATGAGGGCCATCTAATATTTTTTATGACACCTTTTGCTGTTCATTACTAGAAGCGTGAAGGTATAGTAATTTAAGCGAGGAGACAATTCAGTTGGAAGCATTACGACGTATTCCTTAACACCAACAAGCATTGATTTGAAGGCTAACATGAAGATCAAGTTGTATTTGTCCGCTACTGGTAAAGCGAACTGAGTTACTTAAGCTGGTTAATTTGAAACAGTATTAACAGGTGCATTTCCATTACATTGCAAGCAGTCAGCAGCTTGCACGTTTAGAGCAAAACTTTGCCCGCTGGTGTCTCCCAAAAAAGTGAGAACTATAGCTGATGCTCTTGCTACCGAAGCCAGCCTGGGGCGCATTTCCCAAAAGCGTAGTTGCTAACTTAGCAACTTAGGTAGTTCTTCCATTCACAGTCAATGGGCCTAACTATGCAAGTTAGCATTTGTGATTTTGGGAAACGCACCCCTGACTAGCCCAATTCCATAAGAAAAAAAAATATATATATACAGCCAATAAAACATGTCATTTTTGTTCATCTCATTTATTAGCGGAATGGGATTATACCATAGGCTATTAAACTTCACATTGCGGATCATTCACTGGGCATGTTTGGCATTTTTAGCACAAGTTAATTGTTTTAGTGCTGGAGCATTAAAACCAAAAGGTGAATGGCATTTATGTTCACGCAGCTTTGAAATTTGTAAATTGCGATGTGAGAGATCATATGTGAATTCGCTTTCTCCAATTAATTTATTCAGCAATTTCTTTGATTAGTTATTTTGTTATTTAGAATAGGCTATATCCTTAACATTGTTCAAATCAAGTGAACTTCTGGTTTATTCTGTATTGCTTTCTCAAAGGAAAAACGAAGCATCCCTTACGGTAGTCTGCTGGAATGGACTGTAACGTCAGCTGTTTTCTTCTTTCACGAATTAAAAGCCCAACAGATTAAATCAATTAATAGCAACAATGAAAATGAAAAATAACTCTGATTGCACCCAGTTTTTATTGAATTTTATTTCCACTTTGTGTCTATTTGAGAGACACTATCAGAGTCGATAAAAATTTTTGGGCTGAAAACACTAGGGCGACAAGTTCGTCTTTACGCCCAGAAACTTACAGTTTCGTTCCGAAGAAAGTCCTGAAGATGTGGCACGGTCCACAAACGAATCTCGTCTATGGACATTTCTTGCTCCACGTCCATTTCGACGATCACGGGGGTTATTTAATTAATTTTCCGGACAAAAACAAAAACAAGGCGTGCAGCTCCGTAGACATTAATGCAGCTTGGGTCGGATCTATGTACAAGTGACCTTTGACACGGCGACGTCACGTAGCTTCTTGTGGGTAATTACGAAGGGGCTTATTCAGAAGAGTGAAGACAGTTCACGGCTCTCCTCCGAAGCACGTGCCTGTCAGCCACCGCTTCTTATACACTCATTGGTTGAATCTTCGTAAGTTCAGAATGAGGGCGGAGGATACCCGGACATGAACAGGTTTAGAGTCTTCCTGCCGAGCGCCCGCCTGGCCAACAGGAGGCGCTTGAGCAACGAACAAAGCTATTTATTTCATTTCCCTTTCCCAGCAGTCCCTTCCCAATTTGAAACCCTGTAGCGCAATAGCCAATTGTGCGCTACTCTGAAAAAGCTGCCGACCACTGCCGGTTGGTACGACCGGGGCTCGAACCCGCAACCCGAACACTGCAACGCAGTGCCTTAACCGAGTGCGCTATCCGGCAGCTGGATTTTAAAATATTTTAAATGATAAATTTTACGTGATTTAAAGTTTTAGTACGCTTGTGTCTCAAACACACCTGCCGTGTTTCCAACTGTACATTCCTAACTAGACTTGGCAGTATGCACTTTGGATAATTTCCACTGAAAATCAAACCCACAATCAAGTTGTTGTTGGCTTGAAGTTATGTCTGTTTTCATTCATTTTGGGCTGTTTAATTACTGGTTTGGCTAGAGTAGAAAAAAAGCTATTATTTTGATACGACAAGGTATTGAAAGTTGGGCTGTGGACTCAACCAAAGCAGGCAAACCTGAGAGCTATGAAACTGTTAAATGTTCAGATATGTAGTAGTCTACTGTTGGGGTAATGCCTCGCACAGGGCACCAATGTTGGGGTAATGCCTCAAATGGTGGCACCTTTGTGGTGATAATGACCAAGCAGTGGCAATGTTGTTGTGCATGCAATGGCATGGCACGTCACGCAAGGGTGCCGGCTGTTGGGGTTACCTCATCATGTGTTGAGGCAATTGAATTGTATTATTAATTTGACTATCAAAAAAGTATATGATATTGTAATATTAATATTAATATTACCACCTCGGGGCACCACCCTTCCTCAGTGAAGGGAAAACGATTGCCAATTAATAACACCTCAGTCTCAATATTCACTAAGCTATTAATATGGAAATTGAATAATAATTGAATTAATAATTATAACCGAATTACCTTATCAGTAGTTAGGTTGAAGGATTTGGAGTTCTACATAGAAGAGGTTGGCAATTTATTCACTCATGTACAACATTAATAACCACAGCATATGTCTTTTAAGAATATTTATTTAAATGAAACAAATAAACATAATCAAGACTACACTTAACACTATATACACAGTGAAGAATGTGTGTGTGTGTGTGTGTGTGTGTGTGTGTGTGTGTGTGTGTGTGTGTGTGTGTGTGGGTGAGAGAGAACAAAAGGATGATCTAAGGTGTGAGTGGAGGAGCCTTATTGACTATGCGGAAGTGGGGGAAGGCAACCCTACCATAACAAAGACCAAGTCTTTGCAATAAAGGAAAGTTTAAAGGGGACCTATTATGCTGATCCTTTTTTAATACATATAAGTAATGTTATAATGTTGGATGTCCATACTCAACCTCTGAAAAGTTTCTAAACATAAGATACAGGGGTTTTGCTGTAATCCAAGAAAGTGATTTTGTGAACGTGATTTCCTCTCTGAACAGCTTGTCCCAAGATCTTCACGAGATCTGGGCAAAACCTGATGTCAGGTTGTGCCGTCCAATCAATACAGACCTAGCCAGAGCCAATCACGGCGCTGGACCTGCCCACACCGGAAACTATTCTAGCAGGCACAAACAACCGCAGATCATACTATGCATTAGTAGTGTCTACACTTTTGGAAATACAAAACAAGAACCGCAGATCATTTGAGGTGCAATTTTGTCAGTATCTCTCCCAAAGCTGCTTGTCCGTTTATTTTTGGATGCGAAGAAAAGCACCTATTTCTCTTCCAAAAGATGATGCCACCAGAAATCAGTGGGTAGCTTTTTTGTTTGCTGGCAGCAAACAGCCACGGCCAAAGGGAACGTTAGCTGTTTGTGCTCAGAATTTCACCAAAGACAGCTTAATCAATAAAGGATAATTTGACGCTGGATAAGCGTTTCAGCTGCTTCTCAAACCTGAAGCAGCTGCATCGATCAAGCGCTCGGAGCCAAAAGCTGTAAGTAACAATATAACAGCAAATAATGTAAGTGAAGCTAACGTGTTACAGGTGGCTGGCAAAAATTTGTAAAATATCTGAAGATAAAGCCTGTATTGGTCGCGACTGTCTGTGACTTACAGACGCGGAAGCTGTAAGTTGCTTTCACAGCATAAGCCTACCTAATGTGATGGCCTGTTGATTGTGGCTGTAGCACTGCGGCTAACGTAGCCAAGTTACTGTTGCTAATATTTGTGTCCTAAATATGCAAGAGTAATATCAGTGGAAATTCAGCAGGTGTGTGAACATAAACCTCATTTGAAGCTAACTTATTATTCTTGTTTGTAATTTGGATGCTTGGTACAACTGTCCACGGTAACGGAACTTGCTGTCTGTAAGACCTGTATTGCAAGGGTTTGTCTCTGTGGTTGTTATGAATGCTTGGTTACCAGCTACTGCATGTTAGTTTGCATACTGTGCTACTTAAAAATGCTCCTGGTTAACTTAAATGCAGTAATTCTGATCGGTATGCTTGTGTTACTTCGGTAAGCATCAATGTGGCAGTTTCATCATAACATTGCCTGATTGTAGCCACTAGAGTTGAAGCTAACTGGACAGGCGTTGTATGTGTCTGCAAAGTTGGGCTGAAAAGGCTGCAGTTAGACCAGACGTAGGTTTTGCAGAGCTTGGGATACGTGTTTGGGTTTGTTTACGGCTGCTTGTGATCGCTTCACTTATCCATGACCAGGATCAAGCTGGATACTTCACCAATATCTGGGCTAGCTCTCTGATGTTACCGCGGTGAAAGCAATGCGAAACGCACAAGCTCTAACGTGTCTGGTATTACAAACGATTTCTCTGCACTGCCGTGGTGCAATTTCATCCCCCTTTTGCTGAAATGGTACTGGCTAATAAAAAGCCAAAAAAGGCAGAGATTGAATAGGAAATTCTTTCCAGCAGAAGTGATCGATTCGCTAGCTCCACATAAGCAACTGTCCATGCTAACGGAACTTATGGTCTGTAAAACCTTTATTATGTTCATAACATAACCGAGCTCTCTCTAGCTGTCGAGTACTATCCATAAAGCAGTTTTCACACCGGACGCGAAACAAATTTTTCACGCGACAGATTACATTCAAAGTCAATGCAAAGACGCGAATACATCCGTTATGGAGGCGTTAAGCCGCTTTCAAACCGGATGTGAAACGAATTTTTCGCGCGACAGATTACATTCAAAGACAATGCATTGACTTTGAATGTAATCTCCCGCGCGAAAAATTTGTTTTGCATCCGGTGTGAAAGCAGCTTAACGCGCCCATTTTCCGCGAGCAAACGCTGGTCATTCCGATGCAATAAGTAAACCATTACCACGGGCAATTTCTGAAAAGGCCGTTTAGCCTGGAGCTTTCGCCCCTCCGTCATATACCAGCGCAGAAGCTGTTTGTTACTCCACGCTAACGACACACCACAGTTTTGCACATGAACCAGCAGGTCCTTATAATACACACCTAAGCAGTCCATAAGTTGTTGGTCCACTTTTGATGCCAGTCCATTTTCCCTGTAAACTCAGACCCTCCATTTCACCGCCGGTCTTACACTTAGAACAAGTTCTATTGTCATTAGATCTACACATGTACAGATTTGATTGCAAAAATTCCTAGCTCATAGATGGAAACATCTCACGTTTCACCATGCTAGGGAGATAGCGGACCCGAAAACTTGAGATGCCAGCCGAGTCCGCCCAGCTCCCTCCACAGAGCTGGCCAATCAGAACAAAAGTGGGCACATTAGATCTATACACATGTAGAGCATTTTATTGCCCAAACAAGGTGTTTCTTAGATGGTAGAGACTGCAATGACTACAAATGGAGGTTTTTGAGGATGGCAGTATGAGCTAAATAAGGACCCAGCTTTGAACGATCAGAGCTCTAGGGAGTCCAAGATCAAACTAAAACTTGGAAATGTAGCATAATAGGAGCAGCCCAAACAAGGTGTTTTAGGCAGAAATGACTTAAAACTCTCAATGGGGTTTTTGTGTATGGCATTGAGTTAAAATGAAGAGATGTGTGTGTTTGAATTGACAGGAAAGGTGCCTGTTAGTATACAAAGGTTATTGCAAACTAGACCCTCTGGAAATGTAGCATAATCCTGACCTACTAAAAAACAATCCTTAAAGTCAGTTTAAATGAACATTTTAAAATACACACAGTTGGTCTTTGTGTATGTTTTAAACCCCAGATATTCTAGAGATATACCCTGTGTTTTGCAGCCCTCTGTAAGGGCTGGTCATTAGTCTGGACATTGTATTATGTTATCTCTGAATCCCTGTAAATGTAACCTGATATGTTCCCAATCAATTAAAACAGATTGTTTGAAAACCAGCACATTTGGGGTTGAAGGGAATTTTTGGTACAGCCAGTGTAGGGGCTGTGGGGTTGAAGGAGTTAAAAGAAGGTTTGAATGCCCTGTTGTTACCAGTCCTTAGTAGGGGAAGGAGGTTTTGTGGTTTCTGCTCGGTGGAGGATCCAATCCTGGACGATGCTGATCCGGCAGAAAATAGGGATTCGGATGCTGGAAAGGTCCGTGTCTTTGTTGTAGAAAGAGGAAGGAGGCTGGCCGCTCCTCAAAAGCAAGCTGTTGCTTCCTTGGCTTGTTCTACTCCTGGTAGCATGGCTGATGCTTCAGCATAGCCGGTCTGTGCAGGGCCACGGGGGAGAAAGAGGCCAAGATGTGGGGGAGGAGTACCCCAACCTTAGCAGTCCCCAGGGGTCCAGGAGCCTCAACATGGGGGGGAGAGCATAGCCAAAAAAGAGAGTCCAGAGCTAAGAGTCCAAAGAGCCAAGAGACAAGAGACAAGCTGGTTGACCACTGCTTTTATCTGCCTGGCCTGCTGGCGGGAGGGGCTTAAAGGCAGCAAGTGGTCATGGGAAATCCTCCATTTTGAATTTCCTCATATGAGAGTTTTCCTCCGTGTGACCCCAACATATTCCCCTAAGGTCTTGGGGTGACACCTGATGTGTCATCCTGAGAGCTAAAAGGTGGAGTCCACGGATGAAAGAGTTGATTTGTCTTTTTATTCAAGGTGTAACAACTGAGCAGTGTGTAACTAACTGGGCATTGGTTGTCTAAACACAAACAGTCAAAGATACAAACAAAATTAGATAACATACTTGAAAATGACAAATTCAAAATGTATAACCAATGATGTTGCTCATCAGGGTTAGAGAGAAATGGAATGTTAATGATGTCATTTGTTAGATGCAGGGAAGAATGGCACCTACAATGATAAACCATTTTTGTAGCATCCAAAAGTGTGTTTTTGGTGCACACAATGGATCTGATGAAAAAAATTGAATATTCAATGTAGAATTGATTCTGTTCTTTGCAAACCTAACAAATTTTGTCCTTCAGGCAGGTGTAACTATAGAGGGGTGTCATCACATTACCATAATCTCAACATCCTAATGGCTGTTATCATGGTTTTGTGTAAATCAGGCAATGGTGATGTCCTAAAATGGTGTGCAACAAGGACAGGTGTATGACTAGCTATGTTTTAAGCTAGCATGTGTCACACTGTTTACAAAGTACTGCTAAGGAGTTAACTCTAAGTGTACTTGCAAAATCAGACAGTGGTGCATAGTTACAATCAGAATCACAGCACTTGCTGCTGTTGCTTACAAATCAAAATTCTGCATTCAACCATAAGAAAAGTCAGAAGAGTTACGCTGTCAGCATGGTCTAAGTGCTGGTACAGGGTGAGCCATGTAAACTATGAAATAGAACAGCGAACTCAGGGGCGTGTATGTTTTGACTGTCTTACTGGTTCTGGGCTGTAACGCTCCATAAAACCAGAGGCAGAGAGGAATTCAGAGGCACTGTCACTATCTAACAGGTGTAGACCATTTTCTGAATTGTTGTCAGGGATGCTGTGATCATCATCTGAACCATCCAGTGTCTGGCCATGAGTTTATTTTTTTTTAATTATTATTTTTTTTAATTAAACCTTTATTTAACCAGGTAAGACTCATTGAGATTTAAAATCTCTTTTTCAAGAGTGACCTGGCCAAGAGGGCAGCATAAATAAAAAGGACACACATAAGTTTCATTCAAGGACAATGACACACAGATATCAAAACATTTAAAATAAATAAATAAATAAATAAGTAAATTAGGCACATAGACAGTTTCTCATGCTTTCACATTCTAAATCCTTTAAAATTGAACCAAAAGCATTAACAGAAATCAGTTCTGACAATCTCAAGTCCTTCTGAAGGATGTTCCAGGCAGAGGGGGCAGCATATTTAAAAGGTTTTTTTCGAGCTTTGTGCGGGTACGCGGAACAGTAAAATGCAAAATATCCTGAGAACGGAGGTTGTAATGGCCTTCACTTCGAAAAAGATAATGGACAAGTAAGAAGGGACCAACCCAAGGAGAGTTTTATAAATAAAATTCAACCAATGGGTACGCCTATGTACACACAGAGATGGCTACTCAGCCTTAGAATACAAAGTACAATGATGGGTGAGATGTTTAAAACCAGTAACAAACCGCAAGGCACAGTGATAGACAGTATCCAGGGACCGTAAACATTGTGCAGAAGCATTCATGTATAATAAGTCACCGTAATCTGACAGAGGCAGGAAAGTAGCTTACACAAGATATTTCCTAGCTGGAAAGGAGAAGCAGAATTTATTTCTAAAGTAAAAGCCTAGCTTTACCTTGAGCTTAATGACTAGATTTGCAATATGGGACTTAAAAGTTAGCTGACAATCAATAAGAATGCCTAAATACTTGTAACTTGAAACTAGTTCAATTACTCTTCCTTGAGCAGTGATTATGTTTGGAAGATTTGTTGGGATTTCATTACTGTTAGAAAACAGCATGAGTTTAGTTTTTCTGTATTTAATACCAATTTTAGTTTCTGCAGGCGGGAGTGAACAATATCAAATGCAGACTGTAGAAAGTTGATTACCTGTATAACAGATGATGAAAAGCAATAAATAACGGTGTCATCAGCATAAAAATGATAATTAGCATTTGATAGGTTTGCACATAGGTTATGAACATAAAGGGTAAACAGAATAGGTCCTAAAACAGAACCTTGCGGCACCCCTTTGGATACTGTTAAGAAAGAGGAGGTGGACCCTGCTATTTGAACACACTGCGTTCTAGCAGACAGATAGTTGGAAAGCCAAGCTACTGCTCGCTTATACAATCCAATTTGGTGAAGCATGCCGACTAAAATGCTTTGGTCAACTGTGTCGAAAGCTTTCGATAAATCAATAAAAAGTGCTGCACAATATTTTTTGCAGTCTAATGCCTCAATAATGTCATTTGTGACTTTAAGAGCGGCAGTCATAGTGCTGTTTTTTCCTAAAACCAGACTGATAATTTGATGAAATGCTCTTAGAATCTAAAAATTCCTTTAATTGATTGCTTACAAGCTTTTCAAATACTTTACCTAGGACACAAAGTTTGGAGATCGGTCTATAGTTATTTAAGTCAAAGAGTTGCCCCCCTTTCAAAAGAGGTAGAACAAAGGTAGATTTCCAGACTTTTGGGCTCTCACTACTAATAAAACTAAGATTAAAAATCAAAGACAAAGGTTCAGCAATGAAATCAGCAGCTAGCTTAAGAAAATAAGGGTCCAGCTCATCAGGGCCTGCTGATTTCTTAGGGTCCAGGTGCCTTAACTCTCTATGGACCTCAGCAACAGATACAGGCATAAGCTTAAATGTGCAATCAGTAGGCCTATATGCACTAGCGCGGGAAGTGGGGGCTGCCGGGGCTGCAGCCCCCCCTCCCTTTGCAGCCCCTCCTGATGTCGGCTGCAGGCTCATCTTGGATGTCACAGTAATTTTAACAGTAAAAATTAAAACAGAAAAATAAACACATCAATTGGCTAAAAACCCTTTTGTACAGTTTGTGTCAAATACCTGTGTTTAAAAAATTTGGGTTGAAATATTTTCAAATTATTCATTTATGTATTGAGGAAACGCTTTCTCAAAGAAGCGGAAGGCGCTGACACAAACGCATTGGCAAGCAAAAACGGCGAACAGCAAGCAGAGAGGATATCTGATTTTTTTTTTCCTCCAAACAATATTTCAGAGAAAACTAAAGTAAGTGATACAAACACTTACATTACTTGTGGAGAGTGATGAAAGAACAGTACAAATGATGGAAGTCACACTACTATCATCGCAATAGCTATCACCCAGGACTAGCTAGCTTTTCGCTCCGGAAGAGAGCATCAGCAGCGGATCACTCACTTTAGCGCTGCAGTGCACTCGGGATCCTTTCAAAAGAACATCGTATTTCCTGGAAGCAAATTCGGCATGGTGTGATTTGACAGATCGTTTCAATGAGGTTTGTTTGAAAATGGCGATGATTGCATTGTGTTAAAGAAATTGACCTCATTCTTTGTTTTATCTGCACAACCTCAGTGACAATTCATTTGCTAAAGGGGGATTTGGCAACTGGGAAAAGGCAAAAGAAAGAACTTGGTCAGCATGAGTTGTCAGACCTGCACTCTGATTCATTACGTGTGTTAGCGATGCTTTAAGTAACTCCAGTCAGTGCTATGTTTTGGGAGTTTGCAGCTTGGAATCCACATTCTGCAAGGACAGTGTTGTAACATTTATTCAGATCGACTAAATTCCTGGGCCATGAAGGAATACCGCTCAGAGGGCACCATCATCGTGACACGTAGCTACCGCAGCAGCTTGTGTGACAGAATGCACTTTTTACCGAAAACTCCAGAATGGCTTTAACTTACCCGCTGTAAAAAGATGTAAAAAAAAAAAAAAATTCTCAGTTTGGGAGAATTTTAAGAATGCTGATTATGATCCCAAAGGGAACGATTATTTTCGCCTTTTGTGGGATTAGTCTGCTGCCTGGATGTTGGCGAAACTGACAAGCTACATTCATTAAGGATAGTTGATTGAATTATCCTTAATGAATTTAAAATAATTGAATTCATCGTCATTTAATGCGATGAATCACTTTATTCAAATGGAGGATTTTGTCCGAGGATTATTTATTTTTGGGGCTGACAACCTCCTGTAGCTTCTAAAACGGCGCATAATAGCTAGGCTTACAAAGTGAGGTCCTTCTGCACCAATGTTTTATAGAGCACGACAGGAAGATGTTTCTGTTCCAAATGTAAAAAATGCTGAAACGGGAGATGGAATTCAGAGAAAGAGAAATAATTTTGTATCCAACCTCAACTTTTTTAAGCTTTTTATTTCCCAGAACAATTTTAAAAGGGGGCTTGCCTTTATATTTTGGAGGGTTTTATTTGTGAGAAGGGGGGGTAGTCATCCCTATAATTACGTGCGCGTTTTCAATGTAGCCAGTCGGTGGTTTCTTGATCATTTCCTCATTAACAATTTCTTAATCATTATACGATTATGTATTGGTCTTGTTAATTCAAATAATAAATTGTTTGATTGTGAATCAGGCGATATCAAACTGGGAGGGGTTGTGAGCCATCATGTGTGAAATCCCAGCAGCCGTACCAGGAGTTGGGGTTGAAGAGGTTGAAACAAATAAGGCAACAAAAGCATGATAGCTTTTTAAATAACACATGCGTCCAAAACAAAGGAACTTACTGGGATAAAATGTAGAAAAAAATTCAGGCCCCAGGACAACAAAACGATTACAAATGACCATTTTTTGTAATCGGTTATGATTTATATGACGAGTATTCTTTTATTCCAGTACTCGTTTGCACCCTTATTTGCTATGACCGCTATTGCAAAGACCAACATTGTCATAACGCCCTCATGCAGCGCTATTAAAAAAAAAAAAAAAAAAAAATTTTTTTTTTAAATGACGTCACTCCTCTACTTTCGGTTGGCAGCCACCCCGAATTCAAACATCTTCCCGCGCGCCCGCCTATATGAGCTTGTGGAAGCATTGTCTATGTGTACAACAGAGTTTATTTTTTCTGGAAACAAAGATTCAAATAAAAAACCAGAAGAAATAAAATGGTCATTAAAACAATTAAGTATGGCTGACTTGTCAGAGTACAGGAATTATGAACAATGTAAGTAGGAAGTTCACTAGAGGGTACATGGCCAGAAGTTTGTTTAATTATTTTCCAAAACTTTTTCGGGTCATTTAATGTTTTTGTAGTTTCAGGAGGTAATAATCAGATTTAGCTTTCTTTATAAAAAATGTACACTTATTACGAAGCTATCTAAAATGGAGCCAGTTTGTCTCTGTTTTAGATTTTCTTGCCCTGGCCCAGGCAACATCCCTTTCTTTAAGGAGACGACTCAGCTCAGGAGAAAACCATAAATTATTTCGACCTTTCACTCTGAACTGGCGGAGCGGGGCATTTTTATTTACAATACTTGAAAAACCATCATAAAAGAACTTCCAGGCCAGTTCCACATCATCAATAAGTGAAATTTTATCCCAATCATAATGAGACAGATCACGAAAAAAGGCTTGTTCACAAAAATGTTTAAAATCTCTTTTAAAAATGAGTCGTGGCTTAGACTTTGGGAGTTTTGCCTTTCTAACTGCTGCTATGACACAGTGGTCACTCATATCATTTGCAAAAATTCCCATGTCTGAGAATTTATGTGGGGCGTTTGTAAGAATTAAATCAAGCAAGGATGATCTCTCAGGACATTTAATATTAGGTCCAGTTGGACCATCATTTAATTCAGTCAGATTAAAAGAATCACAGATAGATTTAAAGCTGTCTGAAGCCGAGGAAAGCCAATCAATATTAAGATCTCCGACAAGAAGAAGCTCACTCTAACTAAATCTAGATAAGTGTTGAGTTAAAGAACCCAGGGCTTCTTTACAGGCTGATGGTGGTCTATAACACCCGATTACAGTCATGAACTGACCTGGCATGAACTCAAGCTTCAGGGCAAGGAGCTCAAACTGCCTGCTAAAAGATACAGCGGTTACAATGTTGCAATGGAATTTGTTTTTTATATAAATAGCGATGCCACTGCCCTTCCTGGGGCGATCGCAGCGAAAAACATTGTAACCCTTTATGAAAATATCCGTGTCCAAGATCGATTTATTTCTGATAGGACACTTTGTCAAAGAGAATATTTATTAAAAACATACAAGCATACATTGAGTTTGGCGGTATAGCTCTGTTTGAGAGATCCCTGCCCGTCCAGCGTGGAACCGAAGGCAGGGAGCTGCAATTAACCCCCCTTCACAGAACAGAGCCTATAGCAACAATGACCTCAAAAAAGAAGAGACATTGTTATTGTAAACAATTTAGTCATAAATGAACAGGATTGCAGAATGCTAAAAATGACGGGAGGAGCTGGGAGGAGGAGGGATGTTAAGCGTGCATGCTGCGGAGCCTCTGCTCAGAATCTTAAGTAAACTAGCATATCAATCAAGCAATCATGTGACAGCAAATCAGATGACATTCATGAGCACTCAGGTGATTCTCAAGCTCGAGAAGCGGCTGCTATAGTTGGCAAGCTTGACTCCATGCCTATCAGAATTTACGTCAAGCTCCATTAAGCCATGTTTCAGATATAACAAAAATATCTGTGTCAGTTGAATTGACCCAAATTCTGACTCGATCCATTTTTGAAAGCAAGCTTCGAACGTTGACGTGAATAATACCGAGACCAGATCTAGTTTTGAATTCATCTGGCTGAGTAACACAATTAAAAGTAGGTCCTGAGTTATGCTGCACGTCACCTGAGAGTATAAGTAAAAGGAGAACGAAATATTTTCGCTTGATTTAATGTAATTCAATACCGGATTGATCATTCTTTCTTGGCTTAACGAAATCAAGAAAAGAATTTTCAGAAAGCATAAAACTATTTTTCAAAGCAGACAGGTATATAAAGCGAAACAATTACGCATAACTAAAAGACACTACAAAACCATTTCACGGTGGAGCACAGTGCTGGTAATGGAATTGGGAACAACCGGAGGAGAGAGCGCCTTCTCAAACGCACAGCCCCGTTGGGGGACCGAATTCCAAGGAATCCATACTGAAAATGCAATGAACAACGCAAATAAAATTTTCATTGTCACTGATTCAGCTCGGTTCAGTTCAGTTTATTTCAGCACTTCAATTTATGACTGTGAGTTAGTGCCAGAGAGGGAAAAAGCACCGCTCTTCAGCAGTGAAGCCAGCAGGTATTAGCGGAGAGCCAAGCAGCAGTAGAGAAGAGGTGCACCTTCCCGAAAGCAGCAACGAGACAATAGCTGTTAGCGGTGAAGCAGACAGCAGTAGTAAGGAGGTACACCCTCCCAACAGCAGCAGCGAGGCAACAGACAGTAGCATAGCGAGGACAGAGCAAACAGACCCAGCAACTGATCGCAGAGGGTCGCGATTGAAGAAGTAGCAGGTCACCTTCCGATTCCGGCAGCGAAGCAACAGGCAGTAGCTGAGTAGAGATGGAACAATCAAGCCCAGCAACAGACAGTAGCCCAGCAAGGACAGAGCAGAAAATAGACCCAACAGCTGATCGGAGAGGGCCGCGATTGCAGAAATAGCGGGTCACCTTCCGATACCGACAGCGAAGCAACAGGCAGTAGCTGAGTAGAGAAGAAACGACCAAACTCAGCAGCTGATCGTAGAAGGCAACAGGTAGGTAGCAGTGGAGCAAGTCGCAGAGTCAGGCGGCCGCCAGTGGAGAAGACTTGCCGGAGAAGATCCCGCTGATTTTTTGGTCAATCAATATATATTGATATTAAGTATTTCAAATGATAGCAGGGAGAATTTTCAAATAACTTTATAAGAACATAAGTACAAAGCACAATAAAAAAGACTATTCACAGGACAAACAAATGTGAAAACGTGCATGCTGCCATCTTGGCGTGGGCTATGATTTCTGCGTATGGCTTCCTGCAGCTTCTGCTGTGGGAGTGTCCATCTCTACGCAGATGGTGGACATGGTGGCTACGCTCACGGTCCCTATGAGGCTGTTTGTCACCCCCCTTAGCTCTGTGGTGAGGGTGAGGTTTGGTGGTAGAACGCCTGCACGAGAGGTCAGTGTTTGAGCTGGCGGGGTCGGTGGTTACCCCCTTTCCTTGGAAGTGACAACAGTCTCCCAAGCCACCTATGTCACCTTCCTGATCTCCTGCATTGAGGGGTTCCCTTGACACGTCCTGAGTGTTATGTGAGTGCGTACACATGGGTCCAGGTTATGCAAGAACAAAGACTTGAAGGTTGGGTTTTCTTCTAGGCCTGGGCTATACATGCCTTGGAAATAAGTGTGCCTCAAACGATTCAAATATTCCCTAGGGTTCTCTGTACAGAAATGTTTAATCTGGAGGGCCGCAAACATTGAACTAATGTCATCATTACTAGAAGAAAATTCCTCCCTCAGTGCATGACATAGCTCACTGTAGTGATTTCTGTCACTGGGAGGCTGTGTCTGGATAAACTGGTGAACCGCTTTTGAGCTGGTTTTCCACACAAGTTTAACCTTCTCCCTTTCCCTGGCTTGAGGTAAGTCCACTAGGCTGTAATCTATTTCCCTCAAGTACTTGTCAATGTTATGATCACTGTTTCTTGAATCAAAATGGTCAATGTCTTTCACTAAACTCTCAAGCACTTTAAAACGAGGACACTGTGTGTTCCTATCTGGCGAAGGCGAGGCGAGGCTAACACTAGAGTCAGCTGAATAGGTAGGGGCTGAAAAGTCTTGGAAAGCTCCGCCCCTCTTTACGCAGTGAAGCACATCAGTAGCTCTGTCATATATCATTGGCTGAGAATGACATGGGGCAGGATCTGTTCTGGACTGAAAGCTAAATGTTTCAAAGTCTGGGTCAGTAACATGGAAAGTCAGGGAGCAGTTAGCTCTGTGGAGTCTGAGGGGACTGACTTCATTCCCAAATGCTTGGAGCTGGTTGGGAATCGTTCAAATCTTTTGGGAGAAACTGGAGCTACTGTTTCACTAAAGGAGGACAGTGAATCAGAGTAACCAGAGTCACATGGGCTGAATGACTGTGGAGTGGAGAAACATTCAGTTTTAAGCCTCAAAAGTTCCTCCTTGTGCGAGCAGAGATCTGACTCTGCTGCATGCAGGTCTGTCAGGTAGTGCATGGCTTTACTATTAGCTGATTTAACTTCTTTAAGAAGGTTGGTGTGATGAGCTCTAAGAGTGTCTAGCTCATTTTCTTGGGCAGTTTTGCTTTGGACAGCAAGACTGGTCTGTCTGTGAAAGATCAACAGCAGACATCTCAATAATGGGCCTTTGGATGCGTTCTGAGCATTGCACCTGTCATTAAAAAGAGAGTCTATTTCTTCTCACACTGACTGAAATTCAGCGTACTGATGAACTCAGGATAGCCAGGCTTCAGGCTCTGTGCTACAGAAGAAATGAGCTGCTCTACACTGGGGTTCTCCATTGTTGGATCTAAAAGATGAAGGAAAGCTGAAAAGTTGTTTAATAGAACAAAAGAAATTTAGTTGGCTATGATGCTATGCTAGCGTACCTGAATGTGTAACTGGGGAAGTACACTAGCCGATCACTGGGGCCTACACTGTAAATATAGCTTCTGCAGGAGGATAAGCTACAGCGCTACCTAATGGTCACAGTGGCTTCGACAATAAAAATGCAGTTTGTTTACAAACTTGCATTAAAATGCACTAACTGAAATGGGGAGCTACAGTTAGGGAATTGTGTCTTGGAACTTGCTTAAGCTAATACACGTGGTTGCACAGCTAGGTTCAAAAGTTTCACAGGGCTGATTGCTCGCTGTGGCTCAATCTTGGGCTCTATTGTCAGATAAGGCTGAAATGCATGGCAGTCACAGTTGATTTACTGTCTGTCACACAGGGCCGTGGGGGCGCTGTGTCTTAAGTAAAAATGGAGCACTTAAGTTGCAACAAATGACAGCAGGATAACAGAGACGTGCGGTGAGGTGAGGCAGTGACCGAAACTTTTATCACAGGATTTTGTGAACCTGCTCCCATGTACTATTCCTGATTGAAAATCAAAAACAATTTAGACCAAGCCTATAGGAAGCCTGTATACTGATAGAGGAGATAATGACAAAAAGATTGATTCACGTATATGCTTCAATTCGAGACTGCAAGGATGGAAATCTGAATAATCAATTAGGAAAAATTCTCGGCTCTTGGTAATTCTGTATAACGTTTAAACATTTTGTTAATCGGATTATGAAAGAAGACTGAAAATAAGCGCCCGCTTTTTGTTTGGGTGTAAAAGCGCGTATTTAAAGGAGAATACATTGTATATTGATTAAGCATTGAACTCTGCATAAGTTGAACTGTTTTAACATTTGTTGATGAAATTGCTTCAGCTTCCTGGAAGCAAGTACGTGCAAATCTGCTGTCTAGTGAGCATTTCAGGTTCAATGTACTGAGTAATAACGCCGCGGAAACTTAAACTGGCCCGTCATTCTGCCGAATTGTCTTACTAAACTAGTTAATCGTCCAATTGCTAATCAAGCAAAGGGAAGGATTCTGCCTCACCAAACTAACCTCCGACCGCGCGATCACTGCAGGATAAAAGTCATTGAATGCATGGCATTCAAATGCTGAACCGACTCTTGTTACAAGTTACTATAGAGTAGATTGACCTGTATACACCAGCAGCAATATCAGTCCTTCTCACTGCAACTATTGGGACTTAAAAGACTAGTTCACAACTCAAAATCTCTCACAAATGATTTATTCACTTAAGAGTTCAGGCAGGTTCACACAGGTAGTGATAGTCACCCTCTTCAATTTTGCTGAAACTTTGGTGGTTTTATGTTCCTACCCTAACTAGAAAATTCCCCAAATTTTTTGGCCCTATCTGCACCGGTTTGGGTTTTAGGGGTCAATCAATTGCAAGCCGAAATAGGGCCTAAACTGCCAAATTATCAAAATTTGATTTTGGGTTGCTATTTTTCACTGCGCAAACTTTATCCCAAAGTAAAAGTTGGAAAATTGAATTATAGGGGGGATGGTCAGTGGAAAGAGCGATTTTCGGCCTGGGATCTTCTTCGCGCAACATATTGGGGCGCTCCAATATGGCCGCAGTCCATTTTCGTCATTAGTTTGCACCCTTTATACTCTGTGCGCGATATAGCATCTCTAATAGCCTGAAGTGCATGTCTTTGGACTGTAGGAGGAAACGGGAGTGCCTGGAGAAAACCCATACGAACACGAAGAGAACATGCAAATTCCACGCAGAAAGACTTTGATGCCAGATTTGATGATTGGAATTCAATGATTGGAAAAATGCATATTTTGATTGATAATAAGTGGTGTCTTTAATGCATCATTTTTCCCAAATTTAGATGTTTGAACTCAAAATATTCACAAAATTTTTATATCTGTAGTTATTTGTCGTGTCCTTTAAAAAATAGGCACGCTCAACTGTTGGTATGATGTTCTTAATGTGGAACGCTGTGGTAGCTGCACGCTTGATGCAGCAGTAACCATGTCTTCCAAAAAGTTCCACTTTTGACACATCATGTAACAAAATATTATCCTTAAAGTCTTGGAGGTCATCACATTGTGTTTTTATTGGCCAGAAGTGACTTTCACCGTGCTGCTCTTCCATGTATGCCATTTTTGCTTAGTCTTACTGTGGAATCATGAATCCTGAACTTAATTCAGGCCTGCTGTTTATTGAATGTTAGTCTTCGTTCTCTTGTGACCCCTGGAATCAGTCGTCAATGTGCTCTTGGATAAATTCTGGCTGGCCAACCATAGAAATTGCTTTGTATTGTTCCTCATCAGTTCTTGAATTTCTTTGGAGTGCAGCATCATGCACTGCTTTTACCTGCTTCACTTTTCCAGACAGGTTTTATTTCAGTGAAATTCAGATTTCAAATATGCCTTGGTGTGTGTAATAAAATTTTACCAAATCATCCATTAAATGTGTTTAATTGCTTGATTTATTTATTGAGGGGGCAATTACTTTTTGACACCGGGTTGGGATGGGTTAGATAGCTTTCTTTGTTCAATTAATGAAATCATCATTTAAACACAGCATTTTTTGTTTACTGGGCTTACCTTTGTATTATACTATGATTAGTTTGACAATCTGATTCATTTTACTGTGAAAAATATGCAAAAATAAAAGAAATTGCAAAATCAAATTTCACAGCACTGCAGCAGTGATTTTTGTGTACAAGTGGTGACTCCCCCCCACATAAGGTCCTGCAAGAGAACAAACAAAGCAGAAAGTGACATTGGAGAAAGTGTATTACACACAACTCAAGCAGTTGTGTAAAGATGAGCTATGAATGAACAGATCTGTTTACTGTTTAATGTCCCCGTATACGGGACATGAGACTATTTTTTTATCTGATTTGCAAAAGTGACACTGAACTTTTATCACATTTAAAACTTGCGAAAACATTTATTTGACTTGTGCATTTTTAGCTTTCTACATATAGGACAACTACTGTCATAGATTTTGCTCTTTTTCATTGAAAGGAGTTTCCATTAAAAGGAAGACGGTCATTCTGCCTTATTCATTTAATTTGTGGTTTTTCAACTGATAGGACTTTTAGAATATTTATATTTTTAAAAACCACATAATTGAGATATGAGACAATAGTCAAAATCGATGGTTCATCATAATTTAAACTGAAGTCCTAATAATTCCAGAACAAATGATAATGAACCAAAAATTTCAATCTGCAGATAACTTAGAAATAGAGGAATGAGCTTGAAATATTTGACCAAAAATGATCATTTTGAATGCTTTTCTAAACCAACTATAGTAGAAAGCATAAATAATAGGATTACATAATGAATTCAAATAAGTTATAAAGAAAAGTGCTTCAAGTACATCAGGTGGTATAGAATAATTAACATATGGATTTATGAGGTCACACATAAAAAAGGGTATAAAGCATGCCAGGAAAACCCCCACAACAATCCCCAGGGTCCTTGTGGCCTTTTTCTCCTGTTTACTTGTTGTGTTTTCAGTGTCCGCATTGTTACAGGCAGTGTTATGAATAGAACGGGCTTGCTTCCGTGCTACATGGAAAATTCTCTGATACATGACAAAAAGAATGAACCCAGGTATGTAAACAGCGAGAACGCAAGTAATTGAACTCGCTGTTTCTGTCACAAATAGAAAACAGCCTCCTACACAAGCAACATATTCATAATAAAAATCCTCACTGCCCAATATATTTAGCTCCAGAAACACCATCCCAAACCAGATAATTGCAGAGACAGTCCATATGACCAGGATCATAATGACTATGGCACAAGTGGTGATCTTGTTCCGGTAGTGAAGGGGCTGACAAACTGCATAATATCGATCAATAGAAATGAAAGACAGATTTAGCATTGAGGCAGTGGACAGCATGCCATCTGCACTCATGTGGATTTTACAGAATGTGTCTCCAAAATACCAACATGTTTCAATTATTTGCACCATGTAAGGAGGCATAATCAAGCTTCCCAGGAGGAAGTCTGTTACTGCCAGAGACAGGATGAGGTAGTTGGTTGGAGTGTGCAGATGTTTGAAGTGAGCGATGGAAATCATGACAAGCAGGTTTCCGAACATGGTTAGAACAATTATAGTCACAAAGAAAATGTATAATAGAATCCGTACTGCTGTTGGGTAGATGACCTTCGGGCAGGACTTATTCACAGACTCATAACAGAAGTGTAAATCTTCGGTTATTGCAGGTTCATTGAAATTCATTATGTTATATTTTCAAGAAAGATTATTTAAAGTAGATTAATCAATTTCAGGAAAAAAAGATGCAAAGTAAACAAATAGGCCTGTCAGCAGACAAGCCCTCATATCTATTAAATAGTATTCGCATGGCATCTGCATGCATACTGACTCAAACTAATATATCTTCATAAGTGTGACCATCACTGATGCAAAAAACAGATGTCCTCCAAGTCAGTATTGAGTCTCTGTGTACCCCTGCAAATAATTTAAGTTTAATGGAAATTAAATAAAATAACAAATTTGACGGTAAGCCATTTTGACTTGAATTTTTGACTTAAAATTCTAAGAGTCTTCCCTGACCTTCCCTCAATCAGATGTCTTGCTGCAATATATGGGATCAGCAAAGATGGTCCTGTTATATAGTCATAGCACCACCTAGCTTTCAGACTAAGAAAAGGGGGTATAATTTATCTCCTACCCACAGCTGATTGCACCTTTCTAAACTGCTTTTGCAATGCAGATCACTAATTGGTGAAATGTTTCCCCAGGAGGAAAATGCTTATGAAAGCAGAGAATGTTGCTGTACGTCACTTGAAATAGAATTTAAATGATAAATGTATTCAAAAACATTTGAAGACCACAGGGGAAGAAGGGCACATGTCCAAATTGACCTTTCATTAAAATTTCCTCATAATTTCATAGAAAATAATTCTTAAATGCATAATATATTACACGCATATGTTCGGAAGGGATTGTTCTATCTGCTGTAACAAAATTACAATGATGAAAGAAATCCTGAAAAAGTTGGAGACTTTTCAAATTGTATTTTCTCAAATTGGGTAAAGTGTGACATGTGCCCTTCTTCCCCTGTAGTCTTCATTTGTATTCGGTTTTTTAAATAAAATTATTTTTTATTAGCTTTTATCCACCTTCGTGCTGCGAGCATAAACTTTGACAATTTAAATTCGTAATTTTTGGGTTTATTTTCACTGAAACGTAATGCATACACCATCTTTATAGACATTATAACTCATTTAAAGTTATAGTTTTTGTGTTTGCGAATTTATTTGAGGGGCCCACTGGTAAGAAATCCAACAACGCTGGGTGAGTTGGCCGTCACTGACACACCATGTGGCCCAATGCATTGTGGAGCACATCATAGGAAGGTGTATGATGCACTACCAATATATGCACGTCAAGTGACAGGCTTCTTTTTCTACCTTCCAAATGCTGCCCCATCGTTATCATGATGGCAATGCTCCACAATATCAGTGTCAGGGTGAGGGTAGGGCAGCTGGAACAAGGAGAAGAGGAGGAGGAGAATGAGATGACGGAGGAAGATGAGGATGAGCTGCTAAATGTGCGGCCCAGGGATTCTAAGTGCCTGGCTGAGTTAGATGCCTGTTAGCAAGTCATCCAATAATTCTTTTGAAATTAATCTCCACAATGACTTCTCCTATCTGTTGTGCTAAACTTTTTGTGTTTCCCTTTTTCTAATAAATGAAACTAAATCTTTGGGAAGAACCAGAGGTCATTGTATTGGCCCTTTGTTGCATACAGTATGACAAAATGCATCCAATATGTTAAAATTGGTTCTTTTGGGACCATTTGATGGGATTTGGAGCAATCTTGTTTTTTAGAGGGGTACTAGTGGGTGGTCAGTTTGTCCATTATTTTGTACATTATCCTGGTGGAATGCATTTTGCAATCCTGTACTTTTAACATCATGCTTGTGTCCTACATAAATAATGTGAAGTTGAAAAAAACCTGTTCATTGATTTGCATTTACTTGAACCCATTGGCTGGCATGCATAATATCCAATATTTTTGACAGAGCATAATATCAGGTATATTCCAACAAATGCACATGCATTATAAATCTTTTGTGTTTCAGTGTGTGCTGTATAATATATTTCACTCCCCCAACAGGAAAACATTTCATCAAAACTTGAGCAATATAGGAATATTTCTAACTTACCTCTCACTCGTGGACGCTACCATCATAACTGTTTGTAGTAAATCATGGGATTAATCAGAGAAGCACCTATAGGGGAAATTTTGAACTACAACCCCAATTCCGAAATAGTTGGGACAAAGTGTAAATTGCGAATAAAATCTAAATGTAATGACATTTAGATCACATGAGCCAATATGTTATTTACAGTAGAACAAGGATAATATTTCAAATGTTGAAACTGAGACATTTTACATTTTTATCCACAAAATGAGCTTATTTCAAATTTTCTGGCTGCAACAGGTCTCAAAAAAGTTGTGTATGTGGAGAAAAAAAAAGCCACTAGATGGCAGTATTGACATTTTTTTTGTTAAGGTCTGAGCTAAAATGTCCTGGGCATGCCTCAGAGGGGGCTGGAAAAGAGTATATAAGGAGAAAAATTGAGAGAGTGAAAGGGAGTAGGAGAAATTGCAAGGAGAAATTGTGGAAGGATACATTTGACCAGACCTGTCACTCTTTTTCAAGACCTGTGAAGCTTTTTGTGGATTTTTGCCTGTGTTGGAGCATTTTCCCTGTCCCAGGACATCGCAAACATAGCAGCCCCATCTCAATTACCAAGGGACTGTAAATTTTTTTTTATTTCAATCTTGGTCAGTAGATGTCTTGTAGATTAGTTCAAAGTGTGTGTTTAATTAAATCTGTTAAAGTTTTTTGGGATTTTGTCTCATCAGCTGTCAGTGACGCCATAACAAATTGGGGCCATAACAGGGGACACAGGCAAAAAGGGCTCAATCATGACCATTGTGAAGGCGCTGATCCTGCATTAACCATTGTCGCTATTTTGTAGAGAAAGTCCCTCACTTTCCGCAAAAAAACAACCCTTTGAATCTGGTATCACACAACACGCCAGTGATGTCATCAGGCTTCCGAAATTCCGGTTATGCACAGTTTTATCTTATTTTATTCCAGGTTATTGCAGGCAGGTCAGCACGGTATCTCCGTTTGTACACAAATGCATATCTCCGTTTGTACAGAAATGCGCGTGTATCTCCGCTTGTACATAAATCCCATAGAGGAGAAATCGCTTGTATTGACAAACCGAAATATGGTTTTTATCCTCATTTTCTGCTTTTACTTTTGGAAAAACTAAGCAAAGATATGTGGCAATGGAAAGGTAAATGTATTTTGAACATGTTTTCTGGTAAAATTGTCCATTTCTAGCGTTTTTAGTTCAAAAAGGGGGTGAAAAATCCACAAATATCATGTGTCCTTCCAGTACGCAAGGGTTGTCTTATTCCCAGTAAGTGGTAGTGAAAGGGTTAATATACAAGAGAATCAGGTCATTTAGCAAGTAATTCCCATCAGTTCCATGATTGGCTATAAAATGGATGTCTTAGAGAGGCTGAGTCTCTCAGAAGTTGGCCAGAGGCTCTCCAACCTGTGAAGGCTTATAAAAAATTGGAAAAAAACAATTTCCTCAAAAATTGCAAAGGCTTTGAAGGTCTCATCATCGAAAAACATCATCAAAAGATTCAGAGAAACTGGAAAAAATCTCTGTACGTAAGGGACAAGGCTGAAGACCTTTACTGGATGCCTGTGATCTTCGGGCCCTCAGACGCCACTGCATCACTCACCGCATGATTCTGTCATTGACATTACTAAATGGGCCAAGGAATACTTCATGAAACCACTATCTGTAAACACAGTCCGCCGTGCCATCCACAGATGCCACCTAAAATTCTATCATGCAAAAAGGAAGCCATTGTTGAGCATGATCCAGAAGCGCGGCCGTGTTCTGTGGGCCAAGGCTCATTTAAAATGGACTGTAGCAAAGTGGCAAAGTGTCCTGTGTCAGACGAGTCCAAATTTGACATCCTTGTTGGAAATCATGGGCGTTGTGTCCTCCGGAATAAGAGGAGAAAGACCACCCCTCCTGTTATCAGCGTTCAGTTCAAAAGCCAGCATCTCTGATGGTATGGGGATGTATTAGTGCATATGGTGTGGGACACTTTCATGTTTTAAAAAGCACCATGAATGCTGAAAGGTATATAAAGGTTTTAGAGCAACATATGCTCCTCACCAGATGACATCTATTCAAACGAAGGCCTTGTGTATTTCAGCAGGACAATGCAAAACCACATACTGCAGTTAGTACAACAGCATGGCTTCGTAGTAGAAGAGTCCAAGTGCTGAACTGGCCTGCCTGCAGTCCTGATCTTTCACCGATTGAGAACATTTTGGCGATAATTAAATGAAAAGTCCGTCAAGGAGACCCAAAACTTCCAGCAGCTGGAAGCCTGTATTAAACAAGAATGGGATCAAATTCCAATGGCTAAACTCAAGAAACTTGTCTCCTCAATGCCCAGACGCCTCCACTATGTGTTAAACAGAAGAGGGAATGCTACATCATGGTGAACAGGCCCCTGTCCCAGCTTTTTTGAGACCTGTAGCAGCCATCAAATTTGAAATGAGCTCATTTTGTGGATAAAATTGTAAAATTTCTCAGTTTCAACATTTGCTATGTTATCTGTGTTTTATTGTGAATAAAATATTGGCTGGTGTGATTTGAAAGTCATGGTGTTTTGATTTTATTCACAATTTACACTTTGTCCTAACTATTTTGGAATTGGGGTTATTGAAATGTCCAATAAAATGTACATTATGGGCCTGATCTACAAAAGCTTTGTGTGTATAGAAACGCGTGCAAATGCCATATCACCCGCAAATTAACCTGCAATCTCATCTACTAAGGGTGTGCACTGAGGATTGCGTCTTTGAAGTGTGCAAATTTGCACATTCTATGCAGTTAGTACTTTTTTCCCAATGAATATGTAATAAGGGGCGTGCCTATCCTATCGTGCAAAATATGGGAGAAAAGGCAAATACAAAATTTTAGCACATGCATAGTGACTTATCAAGCCTGAAAGCAATTTCAGTGATGATAATTGCATTTGCTATTTAATACCTTTGAAAGGTATTAAAATACTAATTGGCTCCACATAATTGCACACAGACATGGCTGCCATTATTGCTGCAAGGAGAAGACACAGGCGGTGAGTGCGCTGAGAAAGGGTGTTCTCCATCCGTGTGACAATGTTTGGGATGTCAGATGAAAGAGATAGACTCCAAATGCAGTTCAGCATCGGCAGGGCGTTTATTGGGATTAACCAAGCTCATGGTCAAAACAGAAATGGATCAATTTGGCAAACAGAGAAATGCAGAATAGGGAATCGATCATGGGACAAGCAAAATAATCCAGTAACCAGAGAATCAGTCCGCATAAAAAGACAATAACAAAGGGGCTGAAACTAAGGGAATGGAAGGGGGAAACAGGGAGTTGGATGGGATAAAGAACACAGGAGATACTAAACAGATAGGTACAAAATGGGGATCAGGGAGAACGAAGTACTAATCAACCAAACCGCCAATCTCACAACATAATACAAACAATCAAATACAAGACTTAAGAATCACTGGATGCCAACAATGTTGAAAAAATAGCAGAAACGGACTGACCAAGAACGAGCTGTGGTAGAAAACATCGACAAGAAGCTTAATGAAAAGTGGGTCTTTTAAACACAAACTAATTAAGTGGAATCCCAGCTAAACACAGAACAGCTGTAGAGAGAGGTGGAACTAGAAAAGCAAGGACGTGATCGGAGAGAGGGGAAACGGGTGGAGTCCTAACTCTAATCTAACTAAACACCTGTTAATAAACTACTCTCAGGTTTTGATAGCCAATGAGAACAGCGAGAGAAGGAAGTGGAAACACCCAACCGAAATTACAGGGAAGAGACTGTGATGAAAAAAGACAAGACGCCACGAGACAGAAATGAGATGAAGACACTGAAGACCAGAGACAGAGCAATCATCCAGAAACATACATGCTCTAAAACGAATAAATATAATAAATATATAAATAATAGCAATACTAAAAAACTAACAAGAAACAAACTAAAACCAGAAACTAACTAAAACAAACATACAAATCACTGATCTCTAACAGAACTCCTCCTCTATGACTGACCTGGCGTCTAAGCTCAAAAGTCCTCTTGTGAAAGTCTTTGATGAGCGATTTGTTGAGGATGTGACGAGCAGGAACCCATGAGCGTTCTTCTGGGCGATCCTTCCCAGTCCACCAAGTACTGGAGACCCCTTCCTGGATTACGAACGTCCAGCAACTTGTGCACAGTGTAAGTTTCTCCTCCATCGATTTGGGGGAGGAGGATTGGTCGGGCAGGGGTGTGGATGGACAACAGTACAGGTTTAATGCAAGACACATGGAAGACTCTGGATACGGCTCATAGAGGCTGGTAGCTTGAGTTTGACAGAGACTGGGTTAATGATCTTCTCAATCATAAAAGGACCAATGAAATAGGGGCTAACTTATGATTTTCAGTCCTTAGTGCAATGTCCTTGGAAGAAAGCCAAACTTTTTTGTCCTACTTTATATTGCGGTGGAACAGAGCGACGACGTTGGCCTGGCGACTCATCTCGTCAGCAGCTTTCAGGAGAGCGGAACGAAGTTTCCTCCCACGCCCTTTGGCACCTCTGTAGAAATTCCTGGATGTTGGGAACATCAACTCCGACCTCCTGTGAGGGGAACAGAGGTGGTTGGTAACCGAACAAGCTTGGAAGGGGACACACCTGAGGCAGCCGTGGGAAGGCTGTTGATGGAGTATTCGACCCAGGGTAGTTGTTCGCTCCAGTCCCCCTGATCTCGGAAGTGAGGCACCAAAGGACACTCTCCATCTGCTGGTTTGCCCTCTCTGTCTGCCCATTGCTCTGCGGGTGAAATCCAGAGGTTAAACTGACCGTTATTCCCAGGGCTTGACAAAAGGCTTTCCAGAATTGTGAGATGAATTGAGGGCCACGGGAGACAATGTCAGAGGGGATGCCGTGTATTCTGATTACGTGTTGGACGAGTAAGTCAGCTGTCTCTCTGGCAGAGGGAAGTTTGGGAAGAGGGACGAGATGTACTGCCTTGGAAAAGCGATCAACAATGGTCAGGATGACGGTGTTACCTCTGGGAGGGCGGAAGGCCAGTGACAAAGTCCAATGCGATATTAGCCCATGGTCTGAAGGAACCGGAAGCGGCTGCAGGAGACCAGCTGGTGCCGTGTGGGTGGCCTTGTTTTTGGGCGCAGACCGGACAAGCAGTCGTAAAGTTTCTTTACATCTCTCCAGACCGTTGGCCACCAAAACCTGCGAAGTTAGCATGGCCAAGGTCCGTTAGCACCAGGATGGCAGGCGAGACGGGAAGAATGGGCCCACTGGAGAACTTCGGCTCGGAGGCAGTCTGGAACAAAGAGGCGGTTCTTGGGACAGTTAGTAGGTGGCCCCCCAGAAGGTTGTGACCTTCTGACTCAATCCTCTAACTCCCAAACTAATGCTCCCACCACAACACGGCTAGGTAAGATGGTTTGAGGCCCTTGGGGGGCGTCAGGCGAAATTTACGTGACAGGGCATCAGGTTTTTGTTCTGGGAGCCTGGGCGATAAGCTAAGGTGAGGTTAAATCTGTCAAAGAACAGTGACCAACGAGATTGGCGGAATTTAACCTCTTAGCTGTACGGAGGTACTCCAGATTCTTGTGGTCGGGTCCAGACCTGGAATGGAACCTTAGCCCCCTCAAACCAATGACGCCACTTTTAATGCCATCTTCACCGCCAGTAACTGCCGATTTCGATGTCGAAGTTACGCCTTCGGCTGGGCTAAGTCTGCGGGAGAAGAAGGCGCAAAGGGTGTACCTTGTTATCTTTACCATTTTTCGACAGGACTGCCCCCACGCCGGGTGTTAGAGGCGTCTACCTCAACGATGAACTGCTTTTTCAGGATCTGGCTGTTGGAGAACAGGAGCAGTGGTAAATCTTTTGCTTTAGTTCCAGAAAAGCCTTCTCCGCCGAAGGGGTCCACACAAAAGGAACTTTGGGGAAGTCAGAGAGGTCAATGGAGCAGCAACGGTACTGTAATTGCGAATGAATCGACGGTAAAAGTTAGCAAACCCTAATAGCATTGTAGTTCCTTAGTAGTAGGGGTGGCCCAATCCTTTACCGCCTTCACCTTCTCCTGGTCCATTAGGATGCCTCCGGGAGTGACCACAAATCCGAGGAAAGGACTGTGTCCAAGTGGAATTCACACTTCTGCCTTGGCGAGAGTTGGTTCTCCAGGAGGCGCTGCAGGACTGCACGAACATGACGCGATGTGTTCTTCCTTGAACGAGAGAATATTAATATATCATCAAGGTACACAAAGACAAATTGATTAATCATGTCATGCAGGATGTCGTTAACGAGGTTCTGGAAGACAGCAGGGGCGTTAGCTAGACCAAACGGCATGACCAGGTATCGTAACCCCCCCTAGTGTTGAAAGCTGTCTTCCATTCATCCCCTTCCTTAATCCTGACGAGGTGGTAAGCGCTATGAGGTCAAGTTTGGTGAAGATAGTGGCCCCCCTGCCACAGCTCAAAAGCAGAATTCATTAAAGGAAGGGGATATCGATTCTTAATAGTAATTTTATTGAGTCCCCTGTAGTCAATACATGGCCTGAGAGATCCTTCCTTCTTGCTAACGAAGAAAAAGCCAGCGCCAGCAGGAAAGGAAGAGGGACGGATGATGCCAGCAGCCAGTGACTCCTCCACATATTTCTCCATGGCCTCTTGCTCTGGACGGGACAGAGAATAGAGACCCCCCTTAGGGGCGCTGTGCCAGGTTGAGATCGATGGCGCAGTCGTAGGGTCTGTGAGGGGGGCAGAGACAGGGCACGAGACTTTGAGAAGACTTCGCTAAATCATGGTACTCACTGGGGACCTTGGACAAATCCGGAGTGACTGGAGGCTCACTGGATCCTTCCTCGTCCTGCTTGGCGGGAGCCTTGCGGAGGCAGGAACGCAGGGCAATGAGTACTCCACTCAGCCACCTGCCCAGTCCTCCAGTTGATGGTGGGGTTGTGTTGTTTCAACCAAGGGAGGCCCAGGACGATGGGAGCAGAGGAGGAGGTGATGACATGGAGCCGGATCTGCTCCTGATGGTTGCCGGAGACAATGAGCGTGAGTGGGGCGTAACCTGGGTCACCTGACCCTGAAGCGGTTGCCCACAAAGGCCAAGTGCTTGAACGGCGTGAGGTAGCTTCTGGGGCTGGAGTTGGAGCTGGTTGCACAGGTTGGCGTCGATCAGGTTGATGTCTGATCCAGAATCAAACAAAACATCAGTAGCCAATGATCGCTATAAAAGTAGAGTGACAGAAACCAGCTTACGTGGATCGTTGTTATCTTGAGCCAGCTGTCCAATCCTCCCACTCACCCCCTCCTTCTTGAGTAGGGGACAGCACTGGATACGATGATCCACCAGCCCACAGTACAGACATGCCCCCGTCGCGCAGTCTCCTAGCTCGCTCTTGTGGCGATAACCGCAACGGTCGACCTGCATGGGTTCTCCCTGATCCCGGGGCTCGCCGGGTCTCCTGGATAGGAGAGTCGCGCCGAGGAGATCGAAAGTTGCCACGCTGGTCTGACCGTCGGGCTCTGAATGGCTCTGGCGCCCCCCTCTACGCTGCTGGATCCGAGAATCAATCTGGATGGCCACTCTAATGAGCCCCTGCAGATCAGATGGAAGCTCATGGGGCGCCAACTCATCCTTTATGTTCTCTGCCAACCCCCAGTAGAACACATCAAACTGGGCGTCTTCGCTCCAGTGTGTAGAGGCGCCAACGAACGGAATTGGATGGCGTAATCGGAGACACTGCAGCCGGCTTGCCGAGACTTAGTAGTGCACTTCCTGCCTCTCGCCCCTGGTAGGACCGGTCAAACACCTCCTCATCTCCGCCATGAAATCTTCAATGGTGCGGGTGCAGGGGTGGCCAGCGTCCCACATTGAGGTTCCCCAGTCCCTTGCTCTGCCGGGTCAAAAGTGTGATGACGTAGGCCACTCTGGAAAATGAGGTAGGAAAGGTTAGGGGCTGTAACTCGAATATGATCGAGCACTGGGACAGGAATGCTTTGCAGGTGGTGGGGTCTCCGGCCATACTCCCACGGGGAGTAAGACGGCTCCTCCCGAATGGGAGCTGCCTCTGCCGGTGCGACTGCAGGACTGGGAAAGGTGGGCCCCGAGGAGATGCTGTAGAGTTGCTCTCATCTCCTGCAAGTCGCGATGCTGCTGCTGAATGACGACCTGTTGTTGTTGATAAAGTCGTTGTAGTTCAGCAGTATCCGCTGGAGTCTGTACTGGTCGAATTTGCACTGAAAGGAACGGGCATAGACTCCAAATGCAGTTCAGCATTGGCAGGGCTTTATTGGGATTAACCAAGCTCATGGTCAAAACAGAAATGGATCAATAGCCAGGCAAACAGAGAAATGCAGAATAGGCAGAATCGAAGTCAGGGGACAAGCAAAATAATCCAGTAACCAGAGAATCAGTCCGCACAAAAAGACAGTAACAAAGGGGCTGAAACTAAGGGAATGGAAGGGGAAGGAAACAGGGAGTTGGATGGGATAAGGGAGAACACAGGAGATACTAAACAGATAGGTACAAAATGGGGATCAGGGAGAACGAAGTACTAATCAACCAAACCGCAATCTCACAACGCAATACAAACAATCAAATACAAGACTTACGGGAGAATCACAAGAAACGAAGCTTTCAAATAATCGAAACGAGAAAATAGCGCAGAAACGAGACTGACCAAGAACGAGCTGTGGTAGAAACGAGTCGACAAGAAGCTGAGGGGAAAAGTGGGTCTTTTAAACGCAAACAAATTAAGTGGAATCCCAGCTAAACACAGAACAGCTGTAGAGAGAGGTGGAACTAGAAAAAGCAAGGACGGTGATAGGAGAGAGAGGGGGAAACGGGTGGAGTCCTAACTCTAATCTAACTAAACACCGTGCCAATAAACTACTCTCAGGTGCGGATAGCCAATGAGAACAGCGAGAGAGAAGGAAGTGGAAACACCCAACCGAAATTACAGGGAGGAGACTGTGATGAAAAAGACAAGACGCCACGAGACAGAAACAGATGAAGACACTGAAGACCAGAGACAGAGCAATCATCCAGAAACATACATGCTCTAAAACGAATAAATATAATAAATATATAAATAATAGCAATACTAAAAAACTAACAAGAAACAAACTAAAACCAGAAACTAACTAAAAACAAACATACAAATCACTGATCTCTAACAAGATGAGAGAATAATCCACGCATATTGCCTATCCAGCAATGCCATTTTGGAGCTGTGAGATTAAATAAGGGCTGATTTGGAGCCAGTCACAAGAAGAAGTCATGCCATACCTGCAATGGCAAAACTTCTTGTTACTCTCCATTTTCTTGCAAAAAGTTCATTCCAGTGTACAGTAGCTCTCACTGCTGAGATCTCCCAAAATAGTTTCTCATGTGTACTGTCTCAAATGCTGGATGCCATGTTGTGCAGGATGGGCCAGTTCATAAAGTTTCCATCCACGAGGGAAGCACTAAATGAAAAAAACATGAGTTTTAAGCAGTTGCTCGCTTCCCAAGAGTAATCGGAGCGAGTGACTGTACTCATGTGCAAATTGTTCTCCCCTCAAACACTGAGCATGAACTGTTATAAACTTGCACCTTTTTTTCCAGTTAGGGAGCTTGTCAATATTCTGAACAGTGAACGCATTCATTTTTGAACGGACGCCTGTTCATTTTTGGATGCGTTCGAGGCTGCAAACCTGGTCACTGCGTTCGATGATGAACACCCTTCCTTCATTTTCTGATGCGTTCATTTCCCGATGTGTTCATTCTCCAATGCCTGCCCAAGGCCTGATGCGTTCATCTATGTGTGAAGTGAGCTTTTAGATTATGGTCGCGGATATTCTTTTGTGAACGACGACTGAATATGGATGATGGATTATATAAACGCTTGTACAGGCCTATTTTAAATTCTCAGTTCCTTAAAGTAAAATTGTTCTCATTATCATTGTTATTTTTTCTCATATAAAGTGAAATAGTTCTCATTGTCATCGTTAGTTTTTTTTTTTCATATTCCGGGTATAACCTGCCTGCTAAAGATCATTTGCCAATTTCGGTGACGCTTCAGGAATGGGATTAAATGCGACCTACTCCTGTTCTCTGAACAAAAACATAGTCCGGTTATCTAAACAGAAATATATTAAACTTAGTCGACTGAACAAATTAAGTATTAATCATGCTCATCATCCAAAAGTCTTGTCACCGGTATTCCAGCGTGACGCATGAATTCAGGTCTCACTCCATGATCTCGTATCCCTGAACCAGCTAATCCCCATGGCATCACAAGACTGGGCTACTTAGTCGTTTATCTTGCAATCAAGCTTATTCATTAATTGAACTGATAACACCCTTATAATAAGGGTTATATTTATAAAGGGGGAAGGAGGGGGGAGATAAATATTTATTAACATTCAGACATGCTGATTTTCTAATACTGTGCACATGCAGAGGTTTTACTTTGCTCATCTGCTTGTCTAGATCTGGACTTGTCATCGGCAGCTCCCACAGAGCAGCGGTTTCATGTGTTGTGACTTCAATCTGAAAAAAATACTGTACAATAAATTAGAACAATATGTAATATGACAAGTGGTAGCCTACAAAATCTCCGACAATCAATGGAACAAAATCTGAATATCATTGCAGAACTCGTCGTGTACGTAGTGGGCTGTAAAGTGTGGCATTTTTTTTTTGCTTGTGCATTCACAGGTTTAAAAAGAAAGGATTAATATCGCAAATAATTTTTGCAATTTTATATGAGCAGGACTAAGTTATCCTAGTTCTTATACTCACAGAATAGTAGAATTAAACTTGGGCTGTCGCGCAGATGATACAATGCATTAACTATAATTTTAATGTATTTAATCATGCACGGAGAACATGTTTTTGCCGAGGGGTGCTGCAAGGTAAATTGGGGTGTCATCATTTATCAATAGAAACTTCTGTGAAGTGATTGGTCTTGTGTTCCAGCAAGAGTCAAGCAATAATGTAAAAAGTAGGCCTAATAATAATAAGAAGAAGAAGAATAATAATAAATATTAATCATCTTCTTCTTCTTCTTCTTCTTCTTCTTCTTCTTATTATTATTATTATCATTTATCAAATAACGTTAGATGGCAGCATTGATCCATTTATGGAAATCCGAACTACTCGGTGTTACTGCACTGTTATCAATGGATTGCATTTATCAGTTAAATTAATGCACTGTCTCCTTGTTATTTTAACTGTCAGCTGAGTCCTGTGCGCATGTAACTGTGGTTTACAATTAACATTCTCAGAACCTCTGTTATGAACTGATCGCAAAATTACAGTTAAAATAACTGGCAAAAAAGATGCGAGTTTATAACAGTGTGCTTACTCCAGCCTTAAACCCGGCTATTTTAAAACTCAGGAAAAAGTCATATCAAGCGATGAACCAATAGCTACTGGGGACATCACTTTCATTTCTTTGTCCTTTAACTAGCTCTATTTTTGATCAGTGGCGGTTCGTCGGCTAAGAAAGGGAAGCCAAAACCTCGCCTTCAAAGCTTAATGACAAACCTTTCGCAGTTTACTTTTCTTGATCAGCAGTTGCTCATAAAATTGGTAGAAGGACAGTCAAATTTAGTTTCGATAGCACTGTTATACATTGCACCACAAAATTATGAGGGTTTTTTTCACATTAATTACGACATAAATTACTATAGGCTTTACGTCTTTATAAATTCGCTGCTGCAATTAGCTCATGAAACGGCATAGATTCGCAAATTGATTAGTGTGGCTCATTAAACAATAAGCTGTGCAACATCGCATTTTTTAATTTTACTTATATTAATATTGTAGAAAACGGATTCTTCTTGGCTTTATAAGAAATAAGCCTGACAAACTAATTTATAAAGACGTATTGATAATTTTCATTTTGTCTATTTGCTATCAAAAATAAATTTGACTGTCCTTCCACCAATTCGTATGAGCAACAGCTGACCAAGAAAAGTAAACTGCAAAAGGTTTAAGTCATTATACTTTGAAGGGCAAGGTTTTAGCTTCCCTTTGTTATGGCCGATTCATTTTTGTGGACCGCCACTGATTTTGATAGTCATATTTCAGCCTATTTTAAATAAATGAACGATCATAAATGTATTTAGCTAATGCAAACAGTTGCTGGTGGCTATATGCTGAAAGCTCCTAGGAATTTCGACAATTTTTTCTGCTTTGCCATTTTTAAACCACAGTTAAATGCGCGTTCTCTTGGGAGACATTTACGCACCTGGCAAAAAAAAGGTACCATTTTTAAATAATAGATAGCTTTCCGAAACCCTAAATGTGCTGTCCTGAAGCTGGTTTGAGCGACTGTACCAACTACATACCAGAAATTCATTCTTTACTGAGTTTGCGCTTTTTATGGTTTAAAATAAATAATAGATATATCATTTAGTTGCTACTAGTATGAAAAAATATGTATTAGCAAGTTTTGAAATTTTATGTTTAAATAAGTAAATTAGGCATTTACGAGAATTATTCTTTATTAATTTATTTATATCAATTTTCGAATAAAAATAATATTTAGGCACGTTTCAAAGTTTGGTACCCTCTTACAGGAAATGTATTGACAAATTGTTGTAAACAGGCTGCAAACAGAATATTTTAAAGTTGTTAATGTTTACACATTGTCTGACAGGCATCTCATACTCTGTGCCAACACTGCACAAACTTGCAGACAAACCCTCAGCACCCACCTTCTCAATCGCAGTGGTCCCATGTATTTAATTTATTTACAATTTTTTGTTAATGTCTTAAACAAATTGCCTAGCCAAATGTCACATCCATGAATGAAGAATTATCCTTGAAGAATTCTAAAAATGCTTTTTACATTTGAAGGAAAATTAGACACTGGCATACTGACACCCCAAATTGGGCTGAAGGACAAACTGTTCATTCCAGTAAAGTATTCACACAGCAACATTTGAATGTTTTAACTGACTGAACATACCCCAAGTACCATTTGAATCACATTTTTTTGTCTTGAGTGTGGAATGTGTTAAAGCATCTTATCGAACTCGATGAAAAGTGTAAGTGTATAACAGCTCGAAGATTGCGACAATAACCGACAAAAGCTATATTTTGACGATAAGATATGATCCCAAACTGAGATTTGGTAGGAATTTTTTTTTCAACGTGAAAACTGTTGTTTAATAGGCATGTCAGACCTTACAATTATAACTTTCTAAATTCTGCAGGATAGGAGACCAGGGTTTGAATTTTTTTTCATAAGAAGGAAATATTTCACATGCATGTTGGTTTAAATTTTGTGAAATGGAGATGCAGATTCATTTTCTTTGGCATTAAGAGGGAAGCATAAAACGTTTCAAATGGTCCTTTTTGATGCCGCCACATGTTTAAAAAATGAACGCATGCTTGTTCAAATCTTCAAACGCAAAAATGAACGTGCCATGCTTGTTCATTTTTGAACACTCTGCTGCCTTTTACGACTTTTTAGCTGAATTACGAACGGAGACTTGTTTTATATGTTTGAACGCCTGTTCAAATTTGAATGTGTTCAGTATAATGACAGAAACCAGCAGTAGCCCATTATTTAAACTGTGAATTTTTACAATCAGTTTATTTGGAACACAGGTCGTGCAGGAGAATGTTAACTGTAAACCACAGTCTAAATGTACTGTTTGGAGAATGCTAACTTTTAGTAAAAAATTAAAAGACATAACAAGGAGACATGCGTTTTTAACTGTAAAATTCAGTCCATTTACAACAGTGTATTTGCTTCCTCCACAAGCACCTCCAACTCCATTGAGTTGAATTTCATTTTGCGTTTGCATTTGTCCTTTTCCTCCAAACTGTCCATGGTGGAAATGGCTGCAGCACGCAAAGTCCTCATTTAAATAATGCTGTTTACACCAGCAGTCATTTAGGCAATTACTCTTAATAGATCACCCGCAAAATGGAAGCAAACCAAACGCACAAAATGTTACCACGAGCATGCAATTTAGCGCTCTTTATCAGGGATCTTAGTAGATCAGGCCCTATGTGTTTTCAGGGTATCTATGAGAGTAGACAACATAAACCCCACTTTAAATATGTCCAAAATATTGAAAGACATGCATCAAAGGATTAAAATGATGAAAGTGCCATCAAAAGAACTTTGAATAAAATGTGTATTAGGATATGTATTTTGGTAGCTCCTGCTGGCCTTTGAACTCCAAAAATGCACTTAGCCCTCTACAATTGGAATGGAATGATTGTTAATCTGCAAAAGTTTCTACGATCGTCTATATTGTTTTTGGGAAACGCATTTTGAGGCCAAAAAACCATATCAAAACTGCCTACATGTTTACTACTGCACCAATGCATTCTAGGTACTTCTTCTCTTCATAGCATTATACAGATTTTAAGCCAGCCTGCCAATCCAGGGCAGTAACATTGTCTGTAGTACACAGTCGGATGACCACCGAGTTGTTAAGACCACCTGGATCTTAGTGGGTCTCGGGACTGGCAAATTTCTTGGTCTCACTGATAAATAACTAATTAGTAAGAAGGCAATTTCAAACACAGGCAATATCTTCGCAAAGCATTACTACATAGTCGTATGACCACCAAGATTAAGATCACCTGGGTCTTGGTACTGGAAAATATTTTGGCCTCATACTGTATTAAGCAATTACTGTGGTCACGATTGGCAACTAAGTAGTTAGAAGTAGGTGATTTCAAACTCAGCCAATATCTCAGCAAATCTCTCTCCTGTTGCTATGTGCAGAGCAACTCACTACCAACAGCAATTCTGAAATGAAAAAATATTACCTCATAATAAGAGACAAAGCCAGGGAAATGTTGAGACAATTTGGTTTTCTTGGATCACAGATGATCCTCAGCCTTCCAAAAATTATGTCTCCGGTGCGCCTCCTCGTCAGTTGACCTCTTTACCCAAATGCCCTAGCGGTAGCGCCGGCGTTATAAAAGTCAATCAATTTTATAATTTTCCTATATATATACTTAGTAAAAAAACCTCAATATTATCATTCAGAATCTTTTGGAGACATATATTCTTGAGAACCAATTTGTCACAGCCAAAAATGTTTTTTTGTTTCACGGTTGGTTGCTCGGTAGATACATTTCTGGAATCCTCCACACAGTAAATCCTGATAGTGTGGTGAACTCAAACGTTTTGTGGAAACCGATTCCTGAAAAAAAATTGTGTCAGCCAACTTCATAGCACTGTGTGGAAGAAACTGAAAGAAAATAAGGTTGAGTTATTTTTTTAAACATATTTTTAAGTGCTGTGATCACAAGATCATTAAGTTGGCATACAAACATTATTTTGATGTAATCTGTTTCCACAAAATATTTGAGTACACCTCACTTGCCGGGGTTTTCAGTGCAGAGAGGGCTGCCAACTCTCATGCTGTTAAGCACAAGCTTCAAAAACAGAAACTGATCTGGGTCACTCCATACTAAACTGTACAATTCACTGTGTTGAATAAGAATGGTCAATAAAATTTTTCCTAGGAGAATTAAATGACTTACATCGTTCATATTTATTCACTCCCGGATTGAAGATATACATAAGAAAAAATCAGAGTCATTGGTCCAACAACACAGCAGAAAAAGTGGTTTCCTGATGTCAGTCAAGGCATTGTGAAGGACATATTTTGTTACAAAATTTGGCAGCCAACTTCATGAAATGCTCATGACATGTCTGTTGATACGTCGAAAGAAAGTGAAATGAAATATTGCAGAGAAATACCCATTATAATGGTTTCAATTGTCTGCACTAAATTATTGGGACTCGTCTGATCAGAAATGCAATTTGAAATGACCGTTGTGGGTGTAACCAGTCGCGTCCTCACGTGTTACGTCCATCCCCGTGGGTTAATTTGCATAATGTATGCAAATAGCGTAAAGCTGACCTCGGCAAAATAAGGTACTCACTTCCTGCATCAAAATTTCACAAGGCATCAGACAATCATATATACCATGTTTTTAAAAATAATGAAAAATTTTTTCGTGTCCTAATATTGTGTTACGACCATAAAAACATAATCAATCTGTGCGCTATCACCATAGACTGTATAAAAAGATGGACACAGCACCCAGGTTTGAAAAGTGAGGCCAATGCGGAAATTGATTCCATTTAATGGCCAGCAGATGGCGACGTCGGTGGTTGTAGAAGTGGAAAAGGTGTACTTGAATTTTCATCACCATTGTAACACATTTGTACAGTTTAGTATGGAATAAGCCATCTCACAAAAACAGACTCCAAACAAAAGACAGTTCACAAAGTTTATTGCAGAAGAAAAGGTGTTCCAAAAAGTGAGGGGGAAGTACAGACAATAGGCTGAGCATGGCCAGCAGGGCGGTGAGCGTGGCTGGGCTAGAGGGAAAAAGAAGAAAAAATAGGTGTCAAAAAAACACAGAATTCTTCCAAAATTCAAAAGTTCAAGCCGGCCAAGTAGTTACCACTGTGGTTACAACAACGAATTGGCGACGAGTGGAGAGTGAGACCAGGTTTAAATACTGCGGCTTGAGGTGGAGGCAATCAGTGTAGATGAGGAGCAGCTGAGCTTGATTAGGTGGAGGCAGAGTGGAAAGTAGGTCAGCCACGCCCAGCCCAGCACACAGACACAGACAGGGGAGGACAGACAACACAGACACAGAACAAGAGGGGCAGGGGAAACAGAGGGAAAACAGAGGGAGAGACAATGGGCAGATCCTAACACACGCATTCGGCTGTGAGATTTAGTGCTTCAGTCACGTTGCCGTGCTGTAGTCAGCAATTATTCAATCAACACAATGCATTTGTTTCACAATTGTTCACATTGTTCAAATGAAATAAGACTATTTGAAACATTTTTATGCAATTCCATTGCTTCCAATCCCTGAGTGAAGAAAAGCATGAGAAGTCAAGAATCAAAATTGATTTCCATATTACTAGTGGCAAAATCCACCGTAACACACGTGAAACTGATAAACTTCAATGCACAAGGACTTCAATTCCGCCTGAGAATCTCTTACCAGTGCGCTGATTGAATAATTTCTGACGACAGCACAGGAACGTGAATATGTCATTTAAACTCAAGCCGAATGCGTGAAAGTTAAGAGCCCTTTCTGTCTGAGCTGGATAGATGCCAGGTAACGAGATTGATTTACAGTTTGAAATGAAAGTTGCTTTATGTGATGTTTTACAATAATTATTCACTTTCTTTATGCCTATCTGATTATGCATTATCAAGGATGTCACAATTGGAATCAGTGCACTCCTGGATATAACTAGGACAATGAAAATTGTGAAGACAGGCTCAAACTGTAAATGACAGAGGGCTCTGTAAATATTATTTTATTTAGTTTACTGTAAATGTAGCATCCATCATAAAATTGCATTAATAGAGCACAGGGATAAATAATGTTTTCAAAATAAGAACTATAATTTGTTGTACAGACACCTTGATCATCAAACCAAAAGGGACTCTCCTGAAAAGAAGAATATCCAATTCTGAAATAGTTGGGACAAAGTGTAAATTGTGAATAAAATCAAAACGCAATGGCCCTCATTTATCGAACTTGCGTAGGATCTGGTGTAGATTCTGGTGTAAATATCAGCGTTCGCCAGGTGTCACGTCTGATTTAATAAAAGTGTGTACGTCGCTGATTTCGGTGTAGAACTGGCGTGGTGTTGATAAATCTGGCGGCTGAAACCATCGTAATTTACATGACACACCCCTATAAATTCATGCTCTGGGAGGCATAGTCCTGCCCACTTTACGACATGGACTCTCGAAAGACGGCAAAGAAGAAAGAACTTCACTGAGGAGGAAATATAAATCATCACGTCCGAGGTGGAGAAAAACAAAACAATTTTATTTGGAAGCCTTAAGAGTGGTATAAAGGGAGCCCAGAAGGCCGCAGTTTGGAAAACTATTGCTGCTGCGGTAAATACCGTTGGGGTGGAAAACCGGAGTGCAGTAGAGGTTTGATTTAATTCATTAAAAAATCGAAGTGACTATTCGCACTTATTTAAGTGCGTTCAAGCACAAAAATTGATCGAAATTCGCGATAGACGCACTTATAAGTGTGGCCAAGATGCACATTTCTCCATTGCCCGCGCTTATTTTGAGTGTGTCCAAAGCAAAAAAAATTTCTTTGTCCAAAATTTTTTTAAGCGGTACTTTTTAAGCGGCACTGGAATGGTCATCAACTGGCGCACTTATTATAGTGTGGCCAAGAAAAAAAAATTCAGCATTGGCCACACGTATAAGTGCGAATAACATCCGCCTTAATAAATTCAATTTATAGATCCATGATATTTCATGTTGACAATCCAAACGCTTTACATGTAGATTAAAAAAAGTGGTCCGATTTTAAGATAGCCACCAAAAAACGGGTTGCAGCGCCCAGGCGCAGCAGCGCACGGACCGGTGGAGGCCAACCAGGCTCAAAACTCCAGCTGTCACCGTTCGAGGAGCGCGTGGCAGCAGGGCTCCCCCTTCATTGTGGGAATACGAGGCGGTGGGGACTCCGTGTCTGCAGTCTGCAGAGATCACTCTTCATTGTACTTTTATTAGAATTACTCCATGACATTTTATTGGGTGCCACACAAAACGAGCAGCCACTCGTCACTTTCCCGGAGGAGATCTTCTCTGTGCCGAAAGTTCCTCTCACGTCGGACAGATGCTTATTCCTCTGTCAAAATGTGATCACGGTCAAAGTGTCCGTAGGCCTATCTATACTGAGCAACAAAAGAAACGCAAGTTAGCTAGTTAGTTAATGTACTCTTATGGTTACTCAGTCAAAGTGACCGCAAAATAATGAAAAGTTTGATGAAACGAGTGTAAATGTGCACGCGCTAGTAATAAATTTGATTTTCTAAAATAATTTTGCGCAAACTTATTTTCCAGTCTGCCTTTAATTAACTTGCGTTTCTTTTGTTGTTCAGTATATATCTGACTGGATGAGCATCTGACATTCCACACTGCATATCTGCCAAGCTGCGCATTGCACTCAATCAAATTGATAGTAATTGTCAGCCGTCTGGCCTGACAAGCAGGTTGTCTCAAAATATTAGTTTAATTAATTTCTCAACCCAGGTGTCTTATTTATTTATTTATTTATTCATTCATTTATTTAGCCTATTTGTTCATTTTACTAATAAGAGCAACAACACCATGACGTCCGCATCGCTGCATATGGTTTATTACTCATTTTGACAGCTGCACTCGTTCCTGCATGCTGTTCGCTGGTTTCAAATCTGCGTACACCTGGTCAGACCTGGCGTGAGATTTTTGTAGATGGTTCGCTCACATTCAGATTGATTAATGCCGATCCTTGCGGGAAATTTGGCGCACACCCATTTTTTTGGTGTACGCACGTTTGATAAATGAGGGCCAATGACTTTCAAATCACACCAGCCAGTATTTTATTCACAATAGAACAGAGATAATATAGCAAATGTTGAAAATGAGAAATTTTACAATTTTATCCACAAAATGAGCTCATTTCTAATTTGATGGCTGCTACAGGTCTCAAAGAAGTTGAGACAGGGGCCTGTTTATCAAGGTGTAGCATCCCTTCTTCTTTTTAACACAGAGTGGAGGTGTCGGGGCATTGAGAAGACAGGTTTCTTGAGTTTAACCATTGGAATTTGATCCCATTCTTGTTTAGTACAGGCTTCCAGCTGCTGGAGAGTTTTGGGTCTACTTTGAAGGACTTTTCGTTTAATTATGCGCCAAATGTTCTCAATAGGTGAAAGATCAGGACTGCAGGCAGGCCAGCACATGGACTCTTCTACTATAAAGTCATGCCGTTGTAATAACAGCAGTATGTGGTTTTGCATTGTCCTGCTGAAATACACAAGGCCTTCCCTGGAATAGGTGTAGTCTGGAGGGGAGCATATGTTGCTCTAAAACCTTTATATACCTTTCAGTATTCATGGTGCTTTTTAAAACATGCAAGTGTCCCACACCATATGCACTAATGCATCCCCATACCATCAGAGATGCTGGCTTTTGAACTGAACGTTCATAACAGGAGGGGTGGTCTTTCTCCTCTTTGGCCCGGAGGACATGACGCCCATGATTTCCAACAAGAATGTCAAATTTGCACTCGTCTGACCACAGGACACTTTGCCACTTTGCTACAGTCCATTTTAAATGGGCCTTGGCCCACAGAACACAGCGATGCTTCTGGATCATGCTCAACAATGGCTTCCTTTTTGCACGATAGAGTTTTAGGTGGCATCTGTGGATAGCACGGCGGACTGTGTTTACAGACAGTGGTTTCTTTAAGTATTCCTGGGCCCATTTAGTAATGTCAATGACAGTATCATGCCGGTGATCATGCCGCCTTGTCCTTCCAAGTGATGCAGTGGTGTCTGAGGCCATGATGCCAGTTAAAATTAAATGCTTAATGTTCTTTAGGATTCTCTTATATATCCAGCCTGTGTCCCAACTTAAAAAAATAAGGTCTTTCAACATTTGAAATGTTATCTATGGCCTTGTCCTTTTTTTTCCACATATATATATTTTTTAGAAAGTAGTTAGCATATACAGCAACCCCACAGAAGTTTTTGTGCCAAACCTAGTTTCTCCACAATTTGAATTTTTGATTTTTAGACAGTCTCTACACATTAGTAGATGACAATAAGTATAATAAACCAGACTTCAGTGGAAAGTTACAGTTTATAAAGGCGCCATTCTACAGTGTAAAAGGACCTTGAAACATATGTCTGGCATTTATAGATTTTGAGATACAGAGCTTTTTGTAACAGTAGTCAAAACAGGCATAATTTCATCATTTTTTCACCAATTTCATCAATTTGTAAGAGTTTAAAAAATGAATGTCTCTGACTAAACAGACTTTGACCGTGCCTGTATCTCTGCCTCCAGGCAAGTATTTATTCCATACTGCCACAAGCAATGCAAATGTTGCCTTCAGTATATCAAAAACTAATGTTCCAAATGAAGCGCACAAAATCAAATGAAATTCACTAAATAGATAACGTTTGACTCTCACCTCATGTCACAAACTGAATACTATTGTAGGCAATGAGAACAAAAAGAAATCATTCCCACAAGTATACTGAGGTAAAAATACAGTATGGGTAATAAACAAAAACACTGAAAATGTCAATTTTTTTTATAACAGGAGAGTGAGAAAAAAAAATGTGAATACTGCACCTGAAAGATTAAATGCTGTAATCAAAGCAAAGGGTGCCCACACTAGATATTGACTTTTTCTCTCAAAACTACATTATTATTTTTGTTTTTACTTTATATTGTTATCTATTTACTTATTTTCATCTATATGATCCAATATTAAATTAAATGAATACTTGAATAGTACTTGGTTTTTTATTTATCTTCGTTTTGTTAAGTGTATAATCATCACTGCACCCTGTACACACTTTCTCAGTTAGAGCATTTCCATGCACCAGGTAATTAAAATGCACAACATTGAGATGACGCGACCTAACTTGCTGTTAGGCAGGGGTTTCTATTAGAGTAATGTTAGCATGAACTACAGGTGTGCATTTTACAAAGCACGATATCTGCAGCGACAAATCAGACTGTATTTTTGGGAGAGACTGTTTGTGGCAAGAACTGATTACTGAATAGAGCGAGGGATGTATCTACATGCAAATCAAGCTCTAAGCGCTAAAAGCTTGCTTCTGGCATTAATTGTATTGCACTTGACAAATAAAATAAAGAAGTAATCAATGGGAGGGTAATATTTTTATTTAACCACTTAGCGCTCGGAGCCGTGTTTACTCGCGAACAATCGCCAGGCTTGAGTCCATCAGATCATTCAAACTTATGAAGTTGGAATGTAATACGACGGTTGCTCATTTATTTCTTCTGCCTGCATCATTGGGAAGAGAAACGATGGATAGCGTGTTCCTATTATTACACCCTGTTGCTGCTTAAAATTTTGGGATTAACATGCATGGACAAGAATGCAAGATACGTCACACATTTATTTTCAATATGTGATCTTAACTCAGTACGAGATCATAGCAATCAGGCTGTATTCCTTTCCCCCACTAAAAACGATAAAACCTAAGTGACAATGATAGTAATAAGCCGCTTGCACACTGGACGCGAAACAAATTTTTCGCGCGACAGATTACATTCAAAGTCAATGCAAAGACTTTGTATTGACTTTGAATGTAATCAGTCGTGCGAAAAAATTTGTTTCGCGTCCAGTATGAAAGCAGCTGAAGGACACATACCCACATAGCCAACACACGCACACACGCGCCCACATGCACACATCTCTGTCTCTCTCTTTCTCTTTCTTTCTCTCTTTGATCTGACATCAGGACAATCGATATAGATACTATAATTTATGTGCTGATTCAGATTCAGATTCAGTTACATTAAATAGTGGTTGCTGTAATTATTTATTGCATTGAAATGTGCTTGACATTCTGGAAACCTGCCTGTGAGGTTTCAGTGACGCAGTCTTTTACTGTGCGCCGGTCAGCCAAATTACCACTGCACAGAAAGTAAACCAGGTTGGAGCTGGCGAGCTTTCTGCACAGTTTCGGCGGAGACTTTTGCTACAAAATTGTCACTGCGTCTTGATGAATATGTGACACCTCCCCCTACTACGCCGCCACACCCATCTCGGCGCACATCCGTCTACCAAATTGCCAAAGTGGCTGCGCATGGTGTTGCGCTGCACGAAATTACCACTGCGCGGGCTGCACCGGACGAAATTACCACTGCGTGGGCTGCGCCACGCTATGCCACGCTGTGCCACCCTGCGCTGCGCCAAGAAATTAGAGCCCATTATCTGTACGAACGGGCAAACAGAAAAATAAACAGATATGGATGAAGTCCACCCAACTTTGTCAGCGCAGGTAAAAATAAATAAGAAACTGACATGGTGACAATTTTATAGTTCAGGAATATGCTTGAAATAATTTAGAACCTTATACTTTCCAAGACCAACTACAGTTGAAAGAATAAATGAAAGGATTTCAAGTTGAATTTAAAAGGGTAATAAACTAAAGCGGGTAGCACATTGGCACAGATGGTAATATTGCCTCCCCACATTGAGAAGGTCATGGGTTCAAATCATAGACTGTATAAAACAATGAACATAGTCTCTGTGACATCACCTACTGAGTTCCAAAAAGCCAAAATGAAGCTCAGTAAGTGCCAGTTAGTGCTCCCAATCATCATCATCTTGGCAGTGTCTGGCTCCGCCTAACTCCCAGCTAATTCAAATGTGGGCAATGAGTCGGACCTTTCCTTCCCCAAAAAAAGCTGCTAAGGCATGGAACCTGCTAATTGCGTGCGGTGGCAAGATATATGCTGTACATAACCGGGAAGTGGTGGTGAAACGAACGCTGTGTATGACCTGTGAGCAGTGGCAGTTGGCTCACTGCATAATGTTATTTTCTGAGAGAGCGAGCCGGTGCTCAGCTTAGATTTTTAACTAACCTTAGCCTCGTCAAACATTAAGATCACATTCATAGAAGCTAGTATAGCCAGATCAGTGTTAGCATTGCATAACGTTAGCTAACCACCATGGTAGATCTTTATTTTCTTACCTCACACAGGCACATTTTGTTCAAAAGCATCATCACCCTAAATTTGAACACTTCTGTATCATGTTTTGACTCAGTGGCTAGCATATGCTTCCGTCAGCAATGCTAGCACAGGTGGGCGTCTTGCTCCAAGGCTAAGACATGATTATATTAACTGGCCAATCTCTATGGCTTTGGCATGAGCGAACATTGTCCCTGCAAATTGCCGCTTCTTCAATTACGTTTAGATTTCATGTTCAAATGTCTGCACTATTTCAATTTTGGCCCATCCATAATCAACTGGATAGCCACACTTCATAGCAATTCAGCATGTAAAATAATCAATAATGCTGAGCTCTCAGAAACAGTTTAAAATTTAAAACAAGGCTTGAGACAAGGATGTCCTCTATCCCCATACTTGTTTGTACTGTCTATCGAAATTTTATAACAAAAAGATACAAAATAACAACATAAAAGGTCTCTATATAAACAATATAGAATCCAAAGTAACAATGTATGCAGATGATACTAATTTTACAATAAAACTGACTGAAAACTCAATAATGGCCTTATTGAACACTTGGATCAGTTTTCAAAAATATCTGGCTTGAAACCAAACTATGATAAATGTAGATCCAGGTGTATCAGATCTCTGGATGATATAGAATTGTCTACCAGTTTCCCTATCAGACAGACAAATGGACCAGTCAAAATATTGGGAATATGTATCCTGAAGCACTGAAAGTCTATTATCAGTTTCAGCTTGGGGTTTGCCTGTGCAAACTGCATTCATAGTTAAAAAGGTGTAACCAACATGAAGACGAGAGAGCTGTCTATAGGAGGAAAGCAAGCAATTTTGAAGCTGAGAGATGGAAAATCAATAAGAGCCATTAGCCATAGCCACTACAACCATTTGGAATGTCCTGAAGAAAAGAAACCACGGTTGTACTGAGGAACAGATGTCGAACCGGTAGACCAAGGAAAACATCAGCAGTTGATGACAGAAAGATTGTGAAAACTGTAAAAAAAAAAAAAAAAACCTAAAATAATTGTCAGTGACATCACCAACAACCTCCAGAGGGCAGTAGAGAAGGTATCACAATCCACCGCTTGCAGAGGACTTTGGGAACAAAAGTACAGAGGCTATACCAGATCCAAACCACTCATGAGCAATAAGAATAAGAAGGTCAGATTGGAATTTGCCATAAAGAACAGAGACGTGGCTCAAAAGTTCTGTGACAAAGTTTTATGGGCTGATAAGACAAAGATTTACCTTTACCAAAGTGATGAAAAGGCCAACATGAGGAGAAAGAAAGGATCTGCTCATGATCCCAAACACACAAGCTCATCTGCGAAACTTTGGAGGTAATGGCATGGCTTCTTTTGGGAAGGGCGCATTGATCTTCATTGATGATGTAACACATGATAGCAGCAACGACTCAGAAGGCTACAGAAACATTTTGTCTTTCAATATAAAGAGAGAAGCAACTAAAATGATCAGAAGATCCTTCATCACGCAGCAAGACAAGGACCCAAAATACACTGGCAAAACATCCAAGGAGTTCATCTGGGAAAGAAGTAGAAGGTTTTAGACTGGCTAAGTCAATCTCCTGACTTAACCCCTATTGAGCATGCATTTTACCTGCTAAAGAGGTGACTAAAAGAAGAAACCCCCCGAAATAAACAACTGAAAGAGGCTGCAGTGAAAGCCTGGAAGAGAATCACAAAAGAAAAGTTTGGTGATGTCAATCGGTCACAGGCTTGATGCAGTTATTGCACATAAAGGATTTGCAACTAAATACTAAGTATAATTCACTTTTATCCATTAGAAGTCTGTCTCAGCCCTACCAAACAAAACGGCCAAGCTGTAACTACAGTTTGTCAGATGTTTACCTTTTTCAAATAACCAGCAACGCGAAATGGAAAAGCCAAATTCATAAAACTTGCACCACAACACTATTAAGTCGATGGTTTTCACCAGAGCCAAACTCATTAAATTGCCGTGCAGTTGGTATATGAGTTTGGTTACAGGTGAAAATATATGAGTTTGGTTCTGGTGAAAATGTATCGACTTTAAAGTGTTGTGGTGCAAAGTTTTGCAGAAATGTGGCATGTTTTCCATTCCATGTCGCTGATTATTTGAAAAAGGCAGACATCTGACCAACTTTTGTTACAGCTTGGCTGTTTTCTTTCGTAGGCCTGTATCTGCTCTGTCACAGCCTGGCTCAAGGCTGTGGCAAACAGAGGACACCAACGAGCTGGATAGCAAAAATAGTATTTATTCACAAAAATAGATATAAATTTAAACAAAGCAATATAACTTGGAATAGTCAGTAGTCAGTGATGTAAGCATGAATGAATGCGTGAAAAAGTGTAAGTGCAGACAAAAGACGAACGGATCACTGCAGCACTGGCCTCCTGCTGCCTGGTCCAGAGAAAGAGAGAGAGAGAGAGTTATGCCACACATGGCTGCTTATAAGTAGCAGAGCACACCGAGCCCAGGTGGGTTCCGGCCACTCATCAATTCACCTGCAACACAGACGACAACAACCAGACAGGGACCCCTAGTGTCTGGGTGGTGGCCGTCAAAGCCCCCATACTTTTGTGCACCTAAAAATTTGGTGTTCCGATACAAACAATGTTATCTTCTTAGTTTTCTGTTAACAAATATATACGTAAATATCCGCAAATAAAAGCTGAAATCCTGATCTCTTGTCTTACATTCACCTTTTGATGTCAAACCCAAATGCTCTCAGTTTACAGCAAAAATAAAGGCATTGACCTTGCTGTTCCTTTGGAGGGGACTGTACATTGTGTCTATATGTACGTTTGGCAAATGCAAAGATTTCATTTGAAATGCTTCTTCTTTGTGATTTATCTCCATAGTTTTGTATACCTGGAGATTTTGACTTATTCATTTTTGGTACCATTGTGCATGTAACCTTGATAACTGTGATGATCGTTGGCAGTAACAAAGGCCTTTGGTAACTTCACCTTTCAAAGTTTAATTACCTCATCCTCTGGCAGTTTATTTTGCCTGAGTGGCAACAGTTGCTGAAAGTAATTGGTAGAATGACTGTCAAATTTATTATCAACAGCATTGTTGTACATTGCATCGCAAAGTTATGAGGCGATTTCCTCTGCGCATAAATGTCAATATATCTTTATAAATTCTGAGTTCATGTAGCTCACGAAACAGCAAAGATTTGCGTTAGTTTGCCAAGCTCATTAAGTAATAAGATACGGGGATTCATTATGTATTCTGAATATAGTCATTGCTGAAGGGCGTTGCTAGGCACAACGTGCAGCAGAGTGACAGTGTAAGGATGGCAATAATCTCAATAAATGTAAAAAATCCAAGAGAGATGGAAGTCACCAAAAGTTTTGGATTATTCGCATTTATTCACAGATTATTGTCATACTTAAAATTTCACATCGGTGTCACACATTTGACTTAACATTAGCTTGGTAAGGTGGTTTTAGCCACCTTGGAAGTCTAACATTGCAATTGTTAGTTAGCCCACCAAATTTAATTATTTTAAGGACAGATAGAAAAGACAATAGTGTTACAATAACTTACTATTCATGTTAATAGAACTGCCAGTTAGCTATATGGGTGTGCCCAAGCTTATATCCGACCTGTGAATTCAACCCATTGCATGACTACTCTGGTCATAGGGCTGTCCTAATTTGCTGTTCTTATTTTTGTTAGTTTAAAACATTGAATAATTGAAGATGCTCGTCTGATGCTCATTACTGTTTTGCCTTGCAATATGAATTCAATGAGAAATTGTTTATCAAAATGTCTCTTGAAAATTTCATAAAGTGTATAACCTTGAAATGAAAAAAGTGTATATGCCTAAATAACTGACAATTAAGAGACATCTTAAATTAAGATTTGTGGAAATAATATTGTGAGTTTTTGTGCAAAAAATCCATGCTGTCTTTGGGTAATTCCAAAATCCTGCAAAACCAAATCATTATTTAATGAGCCAATGGTGATGGTAGTCCACCAATGAAATCGCAAAGAGACTGGATGAGAAACAGCAGAAATGTAGAGGTAAGAAAATTAGTTTTACATGTGACAACTTAACAAGGCTTACAGAGGGTGGTGACCTGCAATTGGCTTTTCAGATATGTCAAATGAAGAGTGCAATTGTGTATGAAATCTAATTGTCCCATATCCAGTGTTATATTAAATAAAATATTTGATTAAATCTGTTAGTTGGTAGTTGATTAGTAATTTGTTAAGTGAATTGCTAATGCATTGGATCAACTTGTATCAAAATGATCAACTCTCAAAGCCAAGTAAAAGTTATTAGCATCTAATCTAAAGGCAAAGATTAATCTTTCAGCTTTGTAGAAACAAAATTATTGCGAATGAATCTTCTCGTTTCACCCTCTAGAATCAAGATCAAAATGCAAAACTCAGAGAATGACAGAGTGTTCTAAATATCCAGCGATAAAAGCTCCAATGAAGGCCAGGCAGAGCATTGTAGGGGAAGAAATCCAGCATCAGGTAATGTATTTTTGTTCTGGACTTCAGGCAGTCACTGTTCGCAAAGAATTTGCGAAAAAACATTTAAAATGACAATTTAATCAATAGTGATGTTAGTTTGTGAAATGAATTTTGAGCCCCTAAAATTGTGTGCTGAGGACTATGTTTAAAAAAAATGTAATAGTTTTTGCACACCTCATCAAATATTAAATAAAAATAATACAACTCTTAAATTAAAGATGAAAATCTATCCTGCAGGCTCATCTTGATGGCTTTATTCCAAATCCATTTTAAAGTTTCAGGAGTAATGTCATCAAATGATTTAGCATCTCTGTTAATTTACAATAGAATAATGTACAAAAAAATTGAAAAAATAAAAGCAAATTAATTGATCAAATCAGTCATTGCTAGTTTGTGGACAATTTTGTTGTAGAGGAATGAGCCTTAAATATTTTACCAAATATGATCATTTTGAATGCTTTCTTAAACCAACTGTAGTAGAAAGCATAAATAATAGGATTACACGTTGAATTTAAATAAGTCATACAGAAAAGTACTTCTATCAGTGTGGGTGGAATAGAATAATTCATGAAAGGATTAATTAGGTTAGTCAAAATAAAGGGTGTAGAACTTAACAAGAATGCCCCCATAACAATTACCAGGGTCTTTGTGGCCTTACGCTCCTGTTTGCTTGCAGTGTTTTCAGAGTTTACACTGTTACAGGCTGTGCTTTGAATAGAACGGGCTTGCTTTCGTGCAACATGGAAGATTTTTTGATAAATCACCAGCATAATGAACCCAGGGATGAAAAAAAGCAAGAAGGAAAGATATTAAACTTGCAGTTTTACCCTGAAACAAAACACAGCCACCATCACAAGCAACATGTTCGTAGTAAAAATCTTCACTTCCTACTAAGTTCAACTCCAAAAATACCATCCCAAACCCAGTAATGGCAGACACAGTCCAGCTAACAAGAATCATGATCATTGTTGCGCAAGTGGTGATCTTGGTTCGGTAGTGAAGGGGCTGACAAACTGCATAATATCGATCAATGGAAATGAAAGAAAGATTTAGCATGGCTGCAAAGTACAGCATGATATCTGCACTCATATGAATTTTACAGAATATGTCTCCAAAATACCAGCATGATTCAAGTACTCGTACCATGTAAGGAGGCATGACAACAGTCCCCAGAAGGAAGTCAGTAACTGCCAAAGAGAGGATAAGGTAGTTGGTTGGAGTGTGCAAATGTTTAAAGTGAGCGATGGAAATAATGACGAGAATGTTTCCACACAATGTCATTACAAGAATGACTGTAAAGAAAATATGCAGCAGAACTTGTGTCACTGTTGAATAGATGATCTTCGGGCAAGATGTATTCACTGATTCAAAACAGAAGTACAACTCTTCAGTCAGTGCAGATTGACTGAAATTCATAATTTTATGTTTTCTGTTCAATGGTTTATAATGTCTACCTATTGGAGGAAAAAAGGCAGAATAAAAAAGTTTGATTGAACATGCAAACATTCAATTGACAAAATAGTATTCATATGCATATCATTCATAAGCATGAATTGAAACAATAACTATGGATAGACATATATCAAATCAGTTATACTAAAACTGACAAATGCATTGTTGGATTCTTTTTGGAAATGCATTTCTGATAATTCCTCCTCTCACCTTAAATTATGATGAAAACGATGAGCCTAATATTCTGAGGTACTGAAATAAATGAAAAGTGTCGCTGGAGTTCCTATGATTGAACATCTTGTGACAATGTGCAACTGTGGAAAGGCTTCGGTTTTATAAAGTTCTCTCGTGATCTGATAAAGCTTCAGTGTGACACCCACAATCCTCCTTCCCCATCTCCAATTCCCAATTCCTCCAACTTTGTTTTTTGGTTATGATACCACTTGTTACTACACTATTTCATCTAAACTTCATGTTCATTTCATGAAATCTTCTCAAATGTAGAAATTTACCCTTTTACTGAAGGATTCCTAAGAAATATCTTTGAATATATTACAGCTTGTCTTACTACATACAGTGCCGTTAAAAAGTATTTTCCCCCTTCCTGATTTCTTTTTTTTTTGCTTATTTGTCACACTTAAATGTTTCAGATCATCAAACCAATTTCAATATTAGACAAAGATAACCAGAGTAAATACAAAATGCAGTTTTTAAATTATGATTTCATTTATTGAGGGAAAAACGCTATCCAAACCTACCTGGCCCTATGTGATAAAGTAATCGCACCCTAAGCCTAATAACTGGTTTTGCCACCCTCAGTGACAACTGCAATCAAGCGTTTGCGATAACTGGCAATGAGTCTTTCACATTGCTGTGGAGGAATTTTGGCCCACTCTTCTTTGCAGAATTGTTTTAATTCGGCCACACTGGAGGGTTTTCATGTATGAACGGCTTGTTTAAGGTCATGCCACAGCATCTCAATTGGATTTAAGTCCTGACATTGACAAGGCCACTCCAAAACCTTCATTTTGTTTTTTTAAGCCATTCAGAGGTGGACTTGCTGGTGTGTTTCGGATCATTGTCCTGCTGCATAAACCAAGTGTGCATGAGCTTGAGGTCACAAACTGATGGTCAGATATCTCCTTCAGGATTTTCTGGTAGAGAGCGTAATTCATGGTTCCATCAATTACGGCAAGTCGCCCAGGTCCTGATGCAGCAAAGCAGCCCCAGACCATCACTCTACTACCAACACATTTGACTGTTGGTATGATGTTCTTTTTATGAAAAGCTGTATTAGTTTTTCGTAACAGGGCACACACCTTCCAAAAAGTTCAACTTTTGTCTTGTCAGTCAACAGAATATTTTCCCAAAAGTCTTTGACAACATCAAGATTTTTTTTTTGACAAATGAGAGACGAGCCTTTGTGTTCTTTTTGGTCAGCAGGGTTTTCGCCTTGGAACTCTCCCATGGATGCCATTTTTGCCCAGTCGCATTCTTATTGTTGAATCATAAACACCGACTTTAACTGAGGCAAGTGAGGCCTGCATTTCTTTAGGTGTTGTTCTGGGTTCTTTTGTGACCTCCTGGATGAGTCATTGATGTCTTGGAGTAATTTTGGTTGGCCGGCCACTCCTCGGAAGGTTCACCACTGTTCCAAGTTTTCTCCATTTGTGGATAATGGTTCTCACCATGGTTCGCTTGAGTCCCAAAGCCTTAGAAATGGCTTTGTAACCCTTTCCAGACAGATGTCAATGACTTTGTTTCTCATCTGTTCTTGAATTTCGTTGAATCACGGCATGATGAGTTGCTTTCTGAGATCTTTTAGCCTACTTCACTTTGTCAGACAGGTTCTATTTAAGTGATTTCCCGATTCAACAGGTCTGGCAGTAATCAGACCTGGGTGTGGCTGGTGAAACTGAACTAAATGTGGTTAATCACAGGTAATTCTGGATTTAATGGGGGGGGGATTACTTTTCCACACAGGGCCAGGTAGGTTTGGATAGCTTTTTTCCCTCAATTAATGAAATCATCATTTAAAAACTGCATTTTGGGGGGCGCCCCGGTGGCTCATCGGTCCAAGCGCGCGCACCATAAAGGCTGTGTCCTTCTCGCGGCGACCCAGGTTCGATTCCGGCTCGGGTCATTTGCCGCTTGCCTCCCCTGTTCTTCTCCCCAGCCTTCCTGTCTCTTCTCCCCAGCCTTCCTGTCTCACTTCACTGTATAACTATCAAATAAAGGAAAAAATCCCCAAAAAAATAACCTTAAAAAAAAAAACTGCATTTTGTATTTACTCAGGTTATCTTTGTATAATATTAAAATTTGTTTGATGATCTGAAACATTTAAGTGTGATGAATGTGCAAAAAATAAGAAATCAGGAAGGGGGCACTGTAACGGCACTGTAACTGCCAGCTTGCTTGCTTTCTCATGTGTTGATTACTCCCTAGTCAAAATGCTGGCCATATTTGCCAACCAGGTAGCTAATAAGGCAGGTCACAAAATCAGCGGCATGGTGTGACTTTTCTTCTAAGTGGGGCTAAAGTCACCCCAAAGTTTTCCTCTCAAGAGGGCATTAGACCAGGCTAGCACAAGAAAAAGACAAACAGCACATTAATTTAATTGATAAAAATTATTTGTCAATGCAAATCCTTTTGAACGCAGTGTTATTATATAAAAAATTACCACAATAAAACTTCAGTGCAGTGACAGGGCTGAAAATAGGATGGACAAAAACATCCCTTTTAAGTTAATTTAAGAGTGTCAATCATTTCCCATTAATAAATTTCCTAATTGTAAGGATAATCCATTGGCAATTAAAGCTCCTGTTAAGTCAAAATCAGTGTTTAAGTATTCTTATCACAAATACCTAGTGCAAAAAGTCATCTATATGGCAGTATCTGGCCCAGGATTGACAAATGAAGTTGTTTTGTAGGTATTCCTAAAGATATTTTAGAGTTTTCCGTTTCCTGGAAGACAATTGAAAAATTTTGATGACGATTTCCTGCAGTCGCGGGCATATACTAGTTTTGCATCCAATGACAATGCTGTCTTCACTCTTATATCCCTCCCCCACGTCCATAAATCCTTCCAGTTACTGGAGCAACATACTGTTGTAAAAATGACAAAAGGAAACAAGTCAATATTTTGTCAAAATTAAGTCAAATTGTGGAATCAGGAAAGTAAGTCCAACGTACTAAATGGGACATGGAATGTCACCATACTGGTGGGGAAGGAGCCAGAGCTTGTGCAGGAGGTTGAGCAGTGCCAGCTAGATGAAGTCCGACTCAGGTCCACCCATATATCTGGCTTTGGAACCAAACTCCTTGATCGGGGTTGGACTCTCTCCTTTTCTAGAGTTTCCCAAGGTGAGAGGTGGTGAGCTGGGGTGGGGATACCTATATCTCCACAGCTGAGCGCTGCTGTGTTGGAGTTCACCCCAGTGAACGAGAACGTCTTTGCAATGCGCATGCGGGTTCCGGAGGGAAATGCTCTGACAATTGTTTGTGCTTACGCACCTAACAGCAGTTTGGAGTATCCAGACTTCTTGGAGTCCCTGGGTGGGGTCCTGGAAAGGGCTCCAACTGGGTATTCCATAGTTCTGATGGGGGACTTCAACGCTTATGTGGGCAATGATGGAGATACTTGAAAGGGAGTGATTGTGCGGAATGGTCTCCCAGATCTAAACCCGTGCGGTGTTTTGTTATTTGATTTCTGTGCTAGTCATGGATTATCCATAACAAACATGGTGTTTGAGCATAAGGGAGTTCATAAGTCTATTCGGTACCAGAACACCCTTAGCCAAAGGTTGATGATAAATTGGTTGATGATAAATTTTATAATCAAGTCATCAGATCTGTGGCCGTATGTTTTGGACACTTGGGTGAAGAGAGGGGCACTGCTGTCAACTGATCACTACCTGGTGCTGAGCTGAATCACGGAAGACGGCCGGTCAGACTGGGTAAACCTAAACATGTTGTGAGGGTTCACTGGAAGCGTTTGGTAGAGGACTCTGTCTGGACGATTTCAACTCACACATCCAGAAGAGCCTTTCCCACATCCCAAGGGAGACTGAGGACATCGAGTCTGAGTGGACCCTGTTCAGAGTGTCCATTTTGGAAGCGGCAGCTATGAGCTGTGGCCTGAAGGTTGTTGGTGCAAGATGTAGCAGCAATCCAAGGACCTGGTCGTGGACATCAGTGGTGAGGAAGGCCATCAAGTTGAAGAAGGTGGCCTTTCGGGCCTGGTTTGCCCAGCGGACTCCTGATTCAGCAGACTGATATTGACAGTCTAGAAGGACTGCAGAAGCAAAAACGCGGGCTTGGGAGGAGTCAGGGGAGGCCATGGTGAAGGACTTTCAAGGGGCCTCAAAGAGGTTCTGGCAAACCATCAGACAACTTTGGAAGAGGTTGCAGGGCTTCACCCACACTATTTTCAACAGGGGTGGGGGAACTGCTGACCTTGGCTGGGGATATTTTTTGGTGGTGGAAGAAGCACTTTGTGGAACTCCTGAATCTGATATACACACCCTGCATGGAGGAGGTAGAGACTGAAGACTCAGGTGAGTCCTAGCCCATTTCCCTGGTGGATGTCACTCAGGTAGTTGAAAAGTTCCGCAGTGGTAAGTCACCAGGGATGGACGAGATTTGCTCTGAGATGCTGAAGTCTCTGGATTTTGTTGGGCTGTCATGACTGACACACCTGTTCAACATTGCATGGATGTTGAATGCAGTACCCTTGGATTGGCAGACTGGGGTGGTGGTTCCCATTTTTAACCCCTTCGCGCAGATATTGACGCTGGTGTCCGTAAATTCCGAAATTTAAATTCTAAATAACTCTGTAATTGATTTTCCAAATGTCTTGCTTCACTTCACAGCACCCCCCACAAAGTATACTGGTGGGGGGTGCTGCAGGAGTATGGATCTCCAGGGCTGTTAGCCATCCAATCCCTGTTCAACCAAAGGAGGAGTTGTGTCCACATTCTCAGCACTAAGTCGTACTCATTTCCAGTTGGTGTTGGACTCCGCCAAAGTGTGCCCTGCCACCTATTTTGTTCATGATTTTCATGGACAGGGTGTCAAGATACAGCCGAGGCTTGGAAGATATCCAGTTTGATGGCCTCAGGATTGCATCTCTGCTGTTTGCAGATGATGTGGTCCTGTTGGCTTCATCATGCTGTGACTTCCAATGCGCACTGGAGTGATGCGCAGCTGAGTGTGAAGAGGTCAGAATGAGAATCCACATTGACAAATCCAAGGCCATGGTTCTTTGCCAGAAAAAGGTGTATTGTCCCCTCCGAGAGGGGGGGGGAATTACCCCAAATGGTGGAGTTTAAGTATCTCAGGGTCTTGTTCATGAGTGAGGGTAGGATGGAGCGGAAGCTCAACGAACGAATCGGAGCATTACCTGCAGTAAAGCGGGCATTGTACCAGTCCCTTATGGTGAAGAAGGAGCTGAGCTTGAAGGCGAAGCTCTCGATTTTCTGGGCGATCTATATTCCAACCCTCACCTATGTTCAAGAGCTTTGGGTAATGACCGAAGATCAAGATCACAAATACAAGCAGCCAAAATGACCTTTCTTCACAGGATGGCTGGGCTGACCCTTAGGGATATGGTTCGGAGCTCGGAAATCCAGGAGAGGCTCAGAGTAGAACCGCTGCTCCTCTGCGTTGAGAGGAGTTAGTTGAAGTGGTTCGGACACCTCCCTTTAGAGGTGTTCAAGGCATGTCCAACTGGGAGGAGGCCCTGTGGCAGACCCAGGACATGCTGGAGGGATTGGACGATAAAAAAATGTAAAAAATGCCGTATCTCATTTAACCTTTTTAATTCAAAATAAACACCCAGGAAGCAATTTAATATGTTGGAGAACACTTTTTTCTAGTTTAAAAATGTTTGATCAAGTTTGAGTGGAAAAAACAAAAAATAGAGGGATCTTCATTATGAAAATGTCCATTTTGTTACTTGCCTCACATGAGGCCACTTTTACTCGAATAGATTTTTTACCCCTCAGCCGACAAAAGTCGTGGAGGGGTCTTGTCGTGGTGAGCGGCGTCCGTCCATCTGTCTGTCCACTAACTTCTAGTTTTCGGACAGTAGCTGAAAAACGCCTTGGCCAAATGCTCTCATTTTCTGCTGTTATGTTGGGGGTGGTTAGAGGAAGCTCCCTATCGATTTCCGTCCCGCTGTGTTAATCAATATGGCCGCCACGCCAGAGCAAGCGCAAGGCTAAGGGGTCCCGCTCGCAACAGTGCGCTATTTTTCTCTTTTCCCTTGAGAAATCTTATCACTTGCAAATCTTTATAAGTTTCTCTATATATTGGGTCTCTAAAACACATTTTTCTCCCAATTTCCTTGTTTTCTTACGAAATACTGGTTAAAATAGCTGCCGCAAACTTGGTTCAGCCTTTTTTGTCGCCACCATCACATCTGAGGAAAGTAAGTAATGTTGTCTCCAGTAGGTGTCTACGGAAGGGCATTGCATTCACTGATTAAAAATAAATAAATAAATAATCTCGTAATGATGAGATCCTGATGCTAAACACAAGATGAGACAGTGAATGATGGCGCCATCGCAATTAATCTGCTTTTACTTCCTTATCAGTTTGAGACATTGGGAAATATTAATGCTTCTTAAGAATGAGGACGGCATAAATATTAGCATGTCAACACTGCGCAGGCATCTCAAGATGCTGGGGTTGTTCAGGCGGAAAGGCCAATCTGATGTGCTGGAAGTCGCTCTCTTCCTACAGGAGCAGTTGGACCAGCACGGGATGCTTCATGGATATACGTTGTAAATTTATGCATCTGAAAAGCATCCAAGCCGGCTTGGTGGTGAGTCAAAGAACTGTCAAGCACCTGCTCAAAATCCTGGACCCTCAAGGCATACAGCTGAGGCAACGGAACCGTTTAAGACGACGCCTGTACACAAATCCAGGTCCCAACTTCTTGTGGCATGTCCATTCATATGACAAACTAAAGCCATATGGAATATGTATTAATGGTGCCGTTGATGGATTTTCGCATATGGTCATATGGCTACATGCTTACACCACAAGTAGCAATCCCAGAGTTATTTCTGGTTACTTCATTGATGAAGTGGAAAACAGGGGCGGCACTCCGACGCGAATCAGGTCAGACCTGGGTACAGAGAGCCGCTCAGTTGAGCAGATGCAGATGTTTTAAGAGGTAACCATGACGACAAGTTTTCTGAGAGATGCTACATTACCGGCACAAGTAATCATAACCAGAGGATTGAACAAAGGTGGGGTTTTTTACGAAAACACCATGCTCAATACTGGATGAATGTCTTTCAAGATTTAAAAGACCCGGACCATTTCTCAGGGGGCTTCCTTGACAAAAATCTCATACAGTTTACATGAAATAATTGAGATAAGTCTGTTTGGTTGAATTAATATAACACAACAGTAAGTTATGTGATGAATAAGGCCAATTAGTTATTGTAACTGGACTATACTAGTAATATTTATTCTGTCAATAAATATGTAGTCATAACAATACTGTTCATATTCTTAGTTGTACCACTTGTACATTGCAGTATTCGATGCTGTGATAAATTTCCCCTCTCCCTATAGGCCTACTGTTTATATTCACAATTCCAGTGTCCTTCTTCTTTTCTAAAAAGCATTCTAAAGTTAATCTGAATCTGAAATAAGGCTACAGCAGTAAGAACTAGACAAATTCAGGTGTAGCTGTCCTCTATACTCTTCTTAGTTCAAATATCCCTCTTTATGTTTTCACTGACAGCATTATCTTGATGAGCTGCTTAAGATAGCAAAAAAATGAAGAAAGTTTGTTGCAAACTGACTCACTTTCAATGGTACCAGCTTCATTTTTCTCTCTTCAAACCTCATATGAGCCTCAGCTGATATTTTGAATGCATTTTACACAGAATGACTGAATATTGTCCCCCATCACATACTGGAATTTTTTAGGATCCCCTCACAGCCTCTATGGAGAGAATAATGACTGCAGTATCCATTAAGCATGGGATATTTGAAAAGATGTGTGAGCGTAGGCTAAATGTTTTTGTTTTCTTCCTTGTTTGTTTTTCGTCTTCCAGAGGGAGCTGCAGGATGTTGCTCACCTGTGGAACTGCCACTGCATTTGCCCCAGCAGGAATGCAGTTTGTCCCAGTGGATGACCACTACTCATGTACAGCCTTCCCCACCTGTTTGACACCATGGACTACATCAAGGCAGTATCCCTGCAGCAGATACAGGCTTGCAGACAGGAATGCCCGCAAAGAGGCCCACATCCATGTGATGAGACTGTTTTCGAGATGTGTTGCCTTGCAATGTCAGAAAACAGTCTACACCCACCTACTACTCCTGAGGAGGCAATTGAACTTTAGCTTTTCTTACGAGCCTACATCCTCATTCATCTGTAATACTGCTGCTGTAAGAAAAATATTTCGTGGAGAAGTAATCTCTTGAAAACCTGTTTGTTCTGGCACTTTTTATTATGTAAGTTTGAGTCATTATGTCGTCTATATCAGTCATCTGACATTTTAGTGAATGTAATTAAGTGTAGATATTAAACAAAATAACTTGACAGGCTACATACTATTTCACATATTTTTTCATGTGTTTGACCAAAAAAATAAAAACTTTTTTGAAGATCGTTGTATCAACTGAATCCGTATTGATAACAACCACTGGTACCTAACACAAAAGAAAATTCACACAAGCTGCACTGAAGAACACATTTAATTAATGACACTTCAGTCAACCAACATAAAAGTAGAACAAAGTCAGTACCTTTACCAGGGCTTGTCTTTTACAAATGAACATAGTCATTTAAAATTGAATTATTTAATCTGTGACAAATTTTCACAGCCAAAGTGAACAAAAAAGTTTATTGGGGCAGCCTAACAAAATTGTACTGGCCCTACCAAGAGCAACTTTCCATCATTTGTATAAAACATTTCCTTTGCTCCTAATTAGAAGTGAAATCATTTTGGGAACAGTAACTCGCAATTAAATTTAAACCACAGAATGCACTGTTGTAAATTAGTGATGCAATGTGAGGGGCCAGCCACATCCCTTTAAATACATCACGAGAAAATGCCAACCTCGGGGTTAAGTGGAGCAGATGCAAATATTTTTAAGAGGCAACCATATACAGGAGTTTTGTGAGAGATGCCAAATTTACTAATTAAAGTAATCATAACCAAAGGATTGAACAATGGTGGGAATTTAAAGAAAGCGCAGTACTGGATTAATGTCTTTCAAGATGTTAAAGACCAGGACCATCTCTCAGGGGACTCCCTTGAGAAAAATCTAAAACAGTTCACATGTCTGGAAATATCTAGACTTTCTGCTTTATGATTGAAATAAGATAACACTTTAAACTATGCTTGAGGGGCTGTGGCACATCAAAGAAATACTGGTAAGAGGAAGAGTAGACAGTTATGAATAAATATGACAGGCAATACTGCTCTTTTCTGTATAAAACGGCACCTGGGAAAATCAATCATTGTTTACAAGACAATGTGCTTTTTCCCTGGCCACACCATCTGCATCTGCTCCCTTTTCATTAATAAAACTAAACTTTATCGGGTACTTAAGAATTGACTCATCTTTGAACTGACAAATCATTTCCTCTGGGTTATTCCATGTCAAATCACCCAATAAGCTAAACCTGACCATCTCCAATTTTGCTCAAAATTTGTGTGTGAATCGGTCGTGACCCAAAACCGCCAAATCTCAAATTTCAGCTCAATCGGACCTTCCAGTGCAAAGTTACGGCCTTTTGTTTTTTTGTTGGTTTTTTTTTTTGATATTTCACGAAAAATGGCCATGGCCGCCAAAATTCAAATGGCCATATCTCCAAAACTACTCGACCAATTTTGACAAACAAGGTATTGTTGGATCACTCTAGCATTCCAAATTTGCCATTTTCAAACTCATTCCGGTAACTCTGGGTGTAATGAAGTATTGACCTATATTTTGACCTCAAAATTGTCCTTGAGGGTCATGTGACTAAGCAATTAGCCAAGCAATTAGCTTAACAACAACTCGGTCATCACCGTTGCCATGGTAATATTAGCGACGTAACGTCGCAAAATACAACGACACCAGTCATAAAACCGCGAGCTATAAGTCTAAAGAAATGTCCACTAATGTATCAGTCAACTTGTAACATTTCAATCAAAGTATCAAGAAAACCAGCTGGTATATTACCTTTCTGTGGACGTACAGAGACCAGTATGTGGCACCTTACTAGATCAGGATCTCATAATTACGAGATCTTATCTCGTAATTATGAGATAAGGTTTGTCTTTTTTTTTAATTCAGTGAATGCAATGCGCTTCCGTAGGTGTCACTGCCATATAAATATTTTTTTTAAAGTACCAGGATGTAAGGAATCCATTTTGGCTCCATTTTTTAATTTGGAGAAGCTGTGGGAGGAAGAAACAGCTCTGTAAACTTTTTAAATTGACGTGTCTCACAAATTGCACATCTTTTTTGTTACTAAATAATAATGTATGATGCCAGGTAGAAACTGAAAGAGTGACCTATTATGATAGAACTGTGCCAGTTTGCCATAATCAGAGTTGGGAAAAATACTGATAAAAAATAACTAGTTACAGTTACAGTGGGGTGCAAAAATTTGGGCACCCCTGGTTTAAATGTCTGTTTCAATAAATCTCCAAGTGATTGAAAGCAGACCTAAGCGCTAAATGCTACAAAGTGAAACATGACACCTTTCTGCAAATTTAAAAGCAAGGTTTCTTTTCATTTTAATTTTTCTGAGTTTTTAAATGAAAAGAAAGGAAAAAGGGCCCTGTGCAAAAGTTTGAGAACCCTTTTGGATTATTCTTTGTTACCTTTTAAGAAGATGATTACTAAGGCCTAGACCCAGGTGATTTACTCGTTGGGGCTTAAATAAGTCAGGTGGATATAATTGTGACGGGTGGGAGGGGGCAGAGACAGTATCCTGATCTAGTGAATCACCTGACAAGTCTAGTGAGTCACCAGATGGCATTTCTAACTTCACATGACCGGGAAACGCAGGTACAATAGTGTAGCTGACACCTCGGACTCACTCTTTGTTTGGAACTTGACAGTAGTGAGAGCACTGCTCATGTGTAGATCTGGCCGGCGGTGATTTAACTCTGAGCAGGTAAGCGCGAGCTCTTTTAAAAAAAAGAGAAAAAAAACAGTTTACCTTACACTGGTCAATATGAAGCATACTCTTACCTGTGTTGGTGTTTGTGGTTGGTGTCTACCTCACAGCAGTCATTAGTTTGAGTGCCGGGTTGCCGTTTGAGGTTGTAGGTCCTCGTTACAACTACATTGCCAGGTAGCCTACCAAAATATTTCCATGATTTGATAATGATGTGTACTACGGCTCATTTATTCATCACGTACATTTCTAATTGTAGCCTGTGTCTACGGCACGTCAGGGGAAGGATTAGCCAACTGCTTGTGTGCCCATACGGGATTTTAAAGAGGTAAATGTACCGTTTATTAACATAGGTAACGCGTATGTTAATGGGAATGTAGGAACTGTTACTGAACATGCATTTGTTGTCCTTGAAGCTCTCTTGTTCACGTCTTGCCAATAAGGGAGAGATTGCCAACTGCTTGTGTGCCTATTCAAGTTTTTAAAGAGGTAAATTATATGATTATTAACTCATTGGCTGCCAGCCGTTTTCAGAGCAGGGAGCGCCATACTGCCAGCCATTTTAGAGCATTTTGACCAATCTTTCAAGACCCACAGAATATTGTGTTCTATGACACGGAATGTATGTAAACACCGAAACTACCTAAAGAAAGAGTACATTCTCTTCTTTCATCAGGAAAAAAGTTTGTTTCTACATTTTTCTGTTCTTTAGTAGTCGGCGGTAGAACATAGGATGATATTACTAAAAACACATTTTTGACCAAAAAATGGAGGAAACGAGCTGTTTGTGAAAAGGAACGTCTAGCAGAACAGTGACTTTGACGGTAATATTTTTTGCTTTCAGCTCTCTCATCCAAAGGGCACTGCTGTCACCTACAGGCGTCAGTTCATCATTACACTAGTTTACAAGTCTGATATTGATGGACAAGCTCCGCCAAACCTTCCCCCCAGCCCGTCCCATTGAAAGACATAATTGACGTCCACAGACGTCATTGGCAGTCAACGGTTATAATCGAATTGACGTCTATAGACGTCAATGGCAGCCAGTGAGTTAAACAATAGAATACGTGAATGTAAATGGAGAACGTTATGTAATGCCCGGCAGTAATTATGCATTTGTAATTCCTGTTGTGACTGTGTCCAAGTGTATGCTGTGAGTGTATGCTCCACTCTCCCAGGTGGTATCAGAATAAACTCTAACAGGTACTAGTTACATGTCGTACAGTTGCAATGCATTATGGTAATGCTGGCCTGGTAAACATGCACTTAATGTGTTTTTCTTTTTTTTATTTTCAGCCACTGTTGTAGCCACTGTTTTTCCCTGTGCAAAATTGATGTAAATTTCAGTTAGTTGTGAGACATACTCCACTGCTCTACCCTCAGCAGGTTGAACAGCCTACTAGGCCTTCAGCTACTCCTTCTGCCAAAGATATTATAATATACTATGCTACTTGGTAGGACCTAGTGGATTGGGAAGCCATCTCTAGAGTGTTACTTTGTGTGTTCTTTTGTTGTTTACCTGCTTATTAGCCTGCGAGGTTTCATTTTTCTTTCTTTTCTTTGTCAGTTGGGGCCGAGATAACCTTGAGGGGACGAGTTGGACCACTCCCAGTGTGGTATGCATGCTATGGTCAAAGTGTTGATTAGTGAGGCTGTAACCTACTGACTTTGTTGTGTGATAACCCTCCTAGTGGTGTGGGATGCACAGTGTGCTCTATAGTAGTAGCCTAACTCAGACTGTACTTTTGTAGTGGTTTCTAGCTTGAATGCTGTGGATTATAAATGGATTGTAGCACTTCTATGGTATAGTACACTGAGATGTGTCGCTAAATTGATTGCGGCGCTTCTATGGTCTATAATACCGCTGAGTGCGGTGGGCAGCTTTATAGCGTGCGACAACCTTGGTATGATATTTTAGCGGGTTTTCTCTAGGTGATTTTGGTTTTGGCTGACGTCCTTCTTTTTGTCCTCGCCCCTGGTAGAAGCGGATTTGTCCTCTTTGAGGATTATTTTGGTTTTTGGTTAATCTGTGTCCTTTTGTTGTATTTGTTTGATTTTCTTTGAGCCTAGTAGCAGGCAGTGTCTCATGGCAGCTCAGTACCCAGTGTAGCATTTTAACTATTTATTGGAATACAGTATTTATTGACATATATATTTCTACATCGAAAGAGAAGACAACCATAATAAAAGTGACTTATTTTTGCACTCATTCTCTTTACTCATTCATTCAGTTTAATAGCTTAGTGGGGAAGTGTAGTCTTTTGTAACCCTCAGCTAAATTTCTGTGCCACTTGGTAATATCCCTAGGGTTGTGTGGGTTACAATATTTGGCTGTGTGGGTTACATAATTCCAGGGTTGAACTATATATTCTGAAGTAACTCCATGCCTACTAAAGTATCCGACTGTGGTGGCTATTGTGTCTGGTGTTAAAAACCATGTGTTCCTCTAAACAGTTGTCCAAGGATGTCAAAATCAAGATAATTCACTTCCACCAACAAGGAGAGGGCTACAAAAAACTCTTGCAATGTTTCAAACTACCCATTTCTACTGTCAGAAACATCGAAAGAAAATGGAAAATAAATGGAACAATTGAAGTCAAGGCAAGATCTGGAAGACTAAGAAAAATTCCAGATAGAATGGCCCGAGATCTGGTGAGAAATGATTAGAAGAATGCACACATCACTGCAAAAGAGCTGCAAAAAAAAAAGAGTAGCAGACACAGGTCTAGTTGTTCACAGGACAACAATACAGCGTACCTTAAACAACAACGACCTACATAGCAGAGTTGCAAGAAAGAAGCCTTTCCTACGACCTCAACACAAAATTAAGCGTCTGAAGTATGCAAAAGAAAAACTTGAGAAACCTCAAGCCTACTGGAACAATGTGCTTTGGACTGACAAAACCAAAATTGAACTTTTTGGCCACAACCAAAGAAGGTATGTTTGGAGAAAAAAGGGTGAAGCATTTATAGAGAAGAATACGTTGCCAACTGTTAAGCATGGAGGTGGATCCATTATGCTTTGGGGTTGTGTAGCAGCTGGGGGCACAGGCAATGTTGTCTGGGTGGAAGACAGAATGCATTCCACCAAATATCAAGACATTCTAGAGGCTAATGCTCAAAGCTCAGTTCAGAAACTGAAGTTGAAGAGACGTTGGGTATTCCAGCAAGACAATGACCTGAAGCATACCTCAAAATCTACCATGAAGTACCTCCACGAAAGACGGATGAAGGTTTTGGAATGGCCATCACAATCCCCAGACTTGAATCTTATTGAAAATCTGTGGAGAGACCTCAAACATGTATGCAAGAAGGCCGAAGAATGTTTCTGAGCTAGAGGTGTTCTGTCAGGAAGAATGGGGAAAAATTCCAAAGACAAGAATTGAAAGACTTTTAGCTAGCTACAGGAAGCGTTTGCAAGCTGTTATAGCTGCCTGAGGAGGAGTAACAAAGTACTAGCTGACAGGGTTCCCAAACTTTTGGACAAGGCCTTTTTGCTTGTTTCATAATTTTGAAACTGTAAAAAGTTAAAAATAATAATTATTCTTGCTTTAAAATGTGATGAAATGTGTCATGTTTAACTTTGTTGCATTAAGTGTTCAGGTTTGCTTTCAATCACTTGGAGATTCATTGTAACAGACATTTAAACCAGGGGTGCCCAAATTTTTGCACCCCACTGTACTAGTTACTTCTGAAAAAAGTTATTTAGTTACTTTTAAGTTCCTGCAGCATTAAAGTAATTAGTTACTTGGGAAAGTAACTTCTGAGTTACTTCTTGTCTGCTATTGAAGTATTGTTGTGATAACATGGGACAAGACTGCCAAGTTTTATCGGTCACTGTACACCCATTATCGCTACGATGAAAAGTAGTGGAACAATAAAACACTGTTTTCATCTTTTGCTTGAAAATTTGTAACCTCAACAAGCTTCAAACCAAGCATCAAGCACACTTCCACAGTGCAGTATAACAACAACTACCCTCTTTTGGCAGTATAAAATAAAATAACTTCACTCTCTATTAGACATTGTACATAAAATAATACACTCGGACTGTCATGGTTCTGGTTTTTGTGTTCATACTTTATGTTCATGGTCATGTCTTTTCTTTATTCTTTTTGGTTATTGTATTACCCGGTTTTCAGTTCATGCCATTTTCAGTTTCATTGCACTTGTCTCCCCTGTCTTGTGATCTAGTTGGTTCAGTCCGTCTCCCCAGTCTTTGTGCCTACCTGCTTTGGGTGATTTCAATGGTTTCTGGTGTTTCATATTATTACTTCAATTCTCATTTACTTCCTTCGCCTTGCTGTTCTAGATTACTAACAAGACTAACATTTATATTTTGTATCATAGTCCAGTGATTCTCAAAGTGGGGGTCGCGACCCCAAAGGGGTCGCCAAAAACTTTTGGGGGGTCGCGAGATGTTTTCTTTTTTCAGTTATGAAGTAGCCTATTGAACCAAATACGACTGATTCTCCGCGACAGAAACAATGTATCTATTCGCTCCCACTGTGCAAACTCAATTTTTCCCACTTGATTTAATACAACAAAACAAAGATAGTGTTATTAGCCTGTATAACTTTCACGGAAAATGGACAGGTGGCTGTTAAAAACTTCAGACAAAAGCTCGGAAGAGCCATCCACCAGTGGGTCTGTTCCTCCGCGATCCTCAGAGAGAAAAAAATCCCCAGGTGAGAAAAAGAAGCGTCGCTACTATCAAAAGGAATTCCTGGGATATGGATTCACGTGCCATATTAAAAATGAAGTCGACCACCCACAATGCGTTAGCTTTATGTGACGTTCTGGCTAACGAAAGTTTAAAACCGGCTAAAATGAAAAGACATATAGAAACCCGACATCCAGATCACGTGCACAAACCCATTCAATTCTTTCAGAGAAAAGAAACAGCACTGCTTGGGCAAAAGACTGTAATACATGGGCAAGCTACTGTGCCCGCCAAAGCCCTCGCAGCATCATACGAAGTGGCCCACCTAGTAGCCAAAGCTCAGAAGCCACATACAATTGCGGAGAGTCTAATCCTTCCTGCGGCAATTGCGATGACGAGCGCTATGCATGGTGAAAAGATTGCAAGTGCACTAAAGTAAATCCCCCTCTCCAATGATACCATGTCCAGACGCATTAACGATATCGCCTATGATATGCAATGTCAACTCATTGAACAAGTGAAAAGCTGTAGATTTTCTTTACAGTTAGACGAGTCTACTGACTTATCAAGTGTCGCACACCTAATGGTGTTTGTTCGCTATAGTCACGAAGGGAAACTCCATGAGGACATGCTATTCTGCGCTGAGCTAGAAGGAAGGTGTACAGGTGGTGACATTTTTAATCGTCTTCATGGTTGGATGGAAGAGGCAGGGCTGTGTTGGGAAAACTGCATGAGCATATGCACTGACGGTGCCAGAGCTATGATGGGGAAAAATAAAGGACTGAAAGCAAAGGTTCTTAGTGTTGCACCACATGTCAGGTTTACTCACTGCCTTATCCACAGGGAGGCCTTGGCATCCAAGACACTTGAGCGAGAGCTGGACGATGTTCTCCAAACAGCAGTCAAAATAGTGAATCACACCAAATCACGCCCATTTAACACCAGACTCTTTGCGCTTCTCTGCCAAGAAATGGGATCTACACACGAATCGCTTCTTTTTCATTCAGAAGTTAGGTGGCTTTCACGGGGAAAGGTCCTTACACGCCTGTATGAACTGCGAGATGAGGCGCGCACCTTTCTCACAAACACAAACTCCGCTTTGGCGCATCATCTTGCTGATTCAAGATGGATCGTATGTCTTGCATACCTGTCGGGTATATTTGACAAATTGAACACACTAAATCTCTCACTGCAAGGCCCCAACAGTAATATCCTGACCCTCTCAGACAAAGTGATCGCATTCACAAAAAAGCTGGAGCGTTGGGCTGCCCGTGCCGAGAATGGGGATTTCGAAATGTTTTCGGACCTACATGACTTTTTGGAGGAGAATGCCATCAATGTCAATATGGTAAAATCCTCAATAACCAGCCATCTCCAACATCTTCTCGACAATTTCCACCAATACTTTCCCACGGAAAATTTGGACTGATATGACTGGATATGCCAGCCTTTCACCAGCAGCGCCTCAATCGAGCTACCGTCTGAGCTCGAAGATGCGCTCCTCGAGTTGTCCAGTGACCGGATATTACAGCTGTAGTTTGCATCAAAAACACTGGACGAATTCTGGCTGTCTGTTGCGCATGAATACCCTGCATTGTCTACGGCTGCCATGGACATTCTCACACCCTTTGGGTCGACATATCTATGTGAAAAGACATTTTCGTCCCTGACGTACTTGAAAAATAAGTACAGATGTCAACTCAGCAGCGTGGAGGAAAATCTCCGTGTCGCCTTATGCGGCATCAGCCCAAGAATTGATCTATTATGTTCGCAGAAGCAGGCCCACCCTTCCCATTAAAATACACGCGTGTAGAAAATAAACTCGAGAAAGTGACAAAAAACACAGTGAAATAGCCTTGTAGCCCCTCGGCATATATAACAAAACAAATTCATTCAATGCATGTTCTTAGACATACTTTAACATTTTCAGTTAAAATCAAGTGCTGGTTCTCGCCCCACCAGATTTGCCGCTGATGTTGCGGCTCGTTTGAAATGGACTTAAATCTGCAGACGGGCTATGTATGGATTTCTGTTCTGCCTCTTGTGTTCTGTTGAAGTTCTTGCTTGAAATAAACTAGGCCGCTTGTTAGATGGCTTATTTGTTATTTTTCCTTGCGCTTCTTGTCCTATTGGTTATATTTCCTTTAACACAGTTGCGGGAATACCCATGACGGCAGGTTTAGAACAGGTTTTGGAATGCAGGGGGTCGCCAGACCTCACCTGAGATTTTTTGGGGGTCGCCAGAGAAAAAGTTTAAGAACCACTGTCATAGTCTACTAACCCAACTAATCCATGTATCTATTACTAACTCACTAACGAGCACTTTAGTTAATCTGTAAAGCTGCACTGCTACTAATTAGTACTAATTCTGTCTCAGCAATCGCCCTGTTCTAGTCTCCGCCTCTTGCTTGGCTTTCCCTGTCTCTCTCTACATTTCTGCAAGATCTCTTGCATGTGCTTAATTGCCTTCCTGCACTCATTGTCTGTGCACTTAGAACTCCCTGACCGGAGCTGTTTAATTGTCAGAGGATGTCTGTGTGCATCCCGTCCGTGTCTTGGCTTTGGCCAATTCTTGTGGTTTAGGATTTCCCCATGTGTACCTTCCTTTGTAATTAGCTCTCATCCCATTCACCTGTTCCCTGCATAGCATGTGACTTCCCTTCTGTCTATTTAGAGTCCTCACTGCTGTTCTGACTTTGTCACAACGTTGATCAATATTTCTTTGTGCAGAGTCTCGTGTATGCCATTGATTATTGCTTCTCTTCGACTGTTTCGTCTGACCAAGAATCTAGCCATAGCCCTTTTTGTCTTTTTTTGCCTTTCTAGATTTTTGACCCATTTTTGTATGACCATTTTTTTTCTGTGTTTGGATGCCCTGTGTATGACCCACTGCTTTGGAATTCGACTACGACTTTTTGCCTACTGTCTATGTACCGTCGCACCTCTGTTTTTCTGGTTCTGACCCCGGCCTGTCTAGTCGACTTTGTTTTTGGATTTCATTTTGTGGCTTGGAAATTCTTGTGTCTATTGGTCTTGACCCGGCATTCAATAAAGGCATACGTTTGTTGGATTTCCCTCTCTCGCTTGTGGTTCCTGAACGCACCGTCACATGGACACTTAACAGCAATTCCTTATTAAACACTGTGGTTTGTCCTTGTTGTGAATTCTATAGTTTTGCAAATATGCTGATCTAGGAATTACAGTTGCCTCTGTATTCGCGGTAGTGTTGACTGCACAGAATTTGTACCTGAGGCTTTAGGTTTGGGCACTACGGGCCCTATCTTACGCCAGAGTCCCTAAACCCGTTATTTGGGGCTTTCGCATTGTAAGAGGCGTTCCCCCGCGAAAGTTGCTATCTTGCACACCTCCCTATATCCCTAAAACACCAGCGCTACCCGTTACATTATGCATAGGCGTGGTTTGGGCGTTACGCCAGTTAAACCAATCAGTGTGCCAGGTGCCACTGCCTTTCGGAGCAGGCTGCGCTATCCCAAATCCTCAAACCGAAACCCGTGATGGAGAGAGGAAGGTCGCCACATTTCTCCTTTGACGAAGTTAAATTGCCCATGCATGAGGTTAAATCCAGTCAGGGGAGGATCTTTTTTTGTTAAGTTAATCATGAATTGTAGTATTATTATTATTATTATTATTATTATTATTATTATTTGACATTGACATATTGTTTAATGTTTGGTATATAGTAAAAAAAAAAAAAATCAAGCCTACCCCTTTGTGATGGAAACTTCAAAAAAAAAAAAAAAAAAAAAAAAATGCGTTTAAGCCATGCACTTCCAACTCCTCTCCCGTCTGAAATGAAGCATAGAACAAAAATCCCATTTTAGAAAAAATAAAATTAGGTATATGCACTGGCACTCAGCGACGTAACTTTTTTTTTTCCCCAGCGAGAGCGGCATTTCAGAACTCTTCAGCGAATGAAGGTAATTCTGGTGACTAGTACGTGGTTTCGTCCATTTACATTTTCCAATTGGACAGCTGTCTATTTGTTTTACAGCAAGTTGCGTGACCGTGCTGCAAAAACAGGTGTACATACTTGTCGCCGAAATTACCTTCATTCGCAAAAGAGTTCTGAAATGCCGCCTCGCTGGAAAAAAATTTCCGTTGCTGAGTGCTCGCATAGCGCTTTGTGAAAGTCCAAATGCGGGTAGCGGGTGGTTTTAGGACCCGCTAAACGCTTCCCTAACGTGTGTGGTCAAGATAGCAATTGTAGGGAAAGCGCATAAACACGCCCATGGGCACACCTCAAGGCGCAAATAAAGGATTCGGCATAATGCATAGCGGGTAGTGTGGCCGCAAGATATCGTTTAGGGATAGAGGAAGCTGCTAAATGCGCAATTCACGGGTAGCGGGTAGTGGCAACGGGTAGGGCAGTGTGAAAGATAGAGCCCTACGGGCCCTATCTTGCGCCAGAGTCCCTAAACCCGTTATTTGGGGATTTAGCATTGCGTAAGAGGCATTCCCCCGCAAAAGTTGCTATCTTGCACACCTGCCTATATCCCTTAAACACCTGCGCTACCCGTTATATTATGCATAGGCGTGGTTTGGGCGTTACGCCAGTTAAACCAATCAGTGTGCTAGGTGCCATTGCGTTTAGGAGCAGGCTGCGCAATCCCAAATCCTCAAACCGAAACCCGTGATGGAGAGAGCAAGGTCGCCACGTTTCTCCGAAGACGAAGTTAAATTGCTCATGCATGAGGTCAAATCCAGACAGGGGAGGATCTGTTTTTGTGAAGTTAATCATGAATTGTATTATTTTATTATTATTATTTGACATTGACATATTGTTTAATGTTTGGTAGGTAATAAAAAAAAACATCAAGCCTACCCCTTTTGTGATTGAAACTTCAAAAAAAAAGAAAAAAAAAAAAATGCGTTTCACCATGATTGGGTCATGCCTCCAATGGAGCTGAGTGGGTGTTGGAATGACCCACTAGCATAGAAAAATAGTGCCACAGTAACCCTGACAGCAAGGGGCAACGCATACGGACAGATGCCAGCGGTGTATACATCATCTGCAACCAGGTGACATAATTCCGTCACTGCCTGATGGGAGAGGCGCAGTTTTGTCACGCGTTCTCGTTCTGTGGAAAATAATACTCAGGACCGGGCGCTAGACCTGAAGATTTGGGAGAAAATATCCTTCCTTTATTGACTACAATTAGTCCTGGCTAATTCTAGATGGTTTTCCCTTATTAACACGTTTTCCAATTCAAGAATATGCAAGTGGCAATTGAAGACACGGCTTCTCTCCCCCATGCGATCTAACAGCAACAAGATAATGGGCTACATTCAGTGCAGAAAAATATTTAAATTATAAATAGGTCTATGCACTGGCACTCAGCAACGGTAACTTTTTTTTCCAGCGAGAGCGGCATTTCAGAACTCTTTTGCGAATGAAGGTAATTTCGGCGACAAGTACGCACACCTGTTTTTGCAGCACGGTCAAGCAACTCGCTGTAAAAAATAATTGACAGCTGTCCGATTGGAAAATGTAAACGGATCTAAACCACGTACTTGTCACCAGAATTACCTTCATTCGCTGAAGAGTTCTGAAATGCCGCCTCGCTGGAAAAAAAAAAAAGTTACGTCGCTGAGTGCCTGTGCATAGACCTAATTAAAATTAATTATTTTTCTGAACTGAATGTAGCCCATGTCGCTGTTAGATCGCATAGGGGGAGAGAAGCCGTGTCTTCAATTGCCAAATGGGTAGCGGTGGTTTGAGGACCCGCTATACGCTTTCCCTAACCTGTGTGGTCAAGATAGCAATTTTAGGGAAAGCGCATAAACACGCCCACGGGCACACCTCCAGTCGCAAATAAAGGATTCGGCATAATGTATAGCGGGTAGTGTGGCCGCAAGATACCGCTTAGGGATAGTGGAAGCTGCTAAATGCGTAATTCACGGGTAGCGGGTAGTGGCAACGGGTAGGGCAGTGTGAAAGATAGAGCCCTACAAGTGCATCAGCTGGCTCTGAAGCAATGCCCTATCAAAACGCAAATTTTTTTCAAATAAAATTGGTTTTATTAAAGTTCTTCATTTTTCATTAATCTTTGTCAGATAATGGCATGACTTACTTCCTTTTCAGCTGGGCAGGGGGCCTGTGCCAAACCTGTTGTATGCTCATTTAAGCAGCAGGGACATATTTGGCACCAAGGGTGCTGTAATGGGCTATGATGTTGACCACGATGTTTGACAGCTTTATTTCACGAATGCTGGTGATTCATTGCGTATGCCTTGGTTAAATTTAATAAATAAGCTGGCCAGACTTCTTCAGTCTGAGACTGGGACACCTGGCAGTTTACGCTTGCCACCCACTTGGGCTTACTTAGCCAACACATGGATTTTATCAACAGTAATGATATTATAGTTATGATTTTATTCATTCACAGCTGTTTGATGTCTGGATAAGAAAAACCCATTGATGTAAAATTTCTAGTAGCCTATAGATGCCCTTATATTTTACTCATATGACTGTTCCATTACACCCCCTCTGCATTTTATTGTTTGGATGTGGGGTTTATTTTAAAATCTTGAACCCAAACACCCCCGTACCAGGGGCAGCGGCACATCTCGCAACACCATACAACGGCGCGATAAGCTTGAGCAATTCTCTGCTACACCTTCTGGGGTGCCACACTCAGCTGTACCAAGTCCTGACAGGGTGGGTACTGCCGTTGCACACGTCGTCCCAGCATATGCCATATGTGTTCTGTGGCGGAGAGGTCAGGGGACATCGCAGGCTAGGGAAAGGTTTGCATTTGGTGCCTTTGGAGATGGTCAAGGATGACATATGCACGATCATCTTGCATTATCATCTTGGTAGATGAATCCAGGTCCATGACGGCGTGCAAACGGAGGCACGTGTGGAGTGATGATGTAGTCACAGTAGTATACCCCTGTGGCTCTCCCATGGTAGATGTGGAGGTCAGTCCTGCCAATCATAGTGACTTCAACCCACAGCATTACTGACCCTCTCCCATGCCGATCATGTGGAATCGTAGTGGCTTGCTGATGAGGACGAACATTACCGAAGTCTAGAACTGTGACTCATTGCTGAATATTACACGTAACTATTGGGCATTGCTCCATCGTCAACACTACTGTCTCCTTCTCTGCCAATGACGATCTTATTTGCTATTTTTTTTATTTATTTATTTTAATTTGGCATCTCCAATCCTACCCGAATCTGGAATGTCCAATTGGGGAATTATGTACAAGGCTTTTCGCATATGCGGCCCCCTATTGCCAACCCAGGAGAGTGAGACAGCTCACGGCTCTCCTCCGAAGCACGCGCCTGTCAAGCCACCGCTTCTTATACACTCACTGGTCGAAACCTCGCAAGCTGAGAACGAGGGCAGAGGATACCCAAACATGAACGAGCTTAGAATCTTCCTAACGAGCGCCCGTCTGGCCAACAGGAGGCGCCTGAGAACTTATTATTTACAAAACCCTATCCTGGCAGACCTTCCCCAATTTGCATCCCTGTAGCGCATTGACCAATTGCGCGCTGCTCTGAAAAGAGCTGCCAACCACTGCCGGCTGGTACAAAGTGGGGATCGAAAGATAACGATCTTAGAGGGGCAATGAGATGTATGGCTGCCTGCAAGGGCGGAGGAATGAGTTTAACATTGGGGGGGACCAAGGGCGTAGGTTTAATGTGAGAATTGGTAGGGACACGTATGTGATGCGAGTGCGCATAGTGCATGAGCAGAAAAATTTTTGTTAATCTGAGTGCAGATACTGCCTTTACTGTATACAGAGATTATCCGAATGAGTGTTTCTCCGTTTTTTTTAAATTAGGCTACGCAAGGTGCCTCCAAAATTTTCAAACAAAGATGCTACATAAATAAACTTGCCACAACCTTAACTGACAGCCGCAAACCATCTCAGCGCACTCATGAAACCCGCTCAGATCTAATAACCTGGACATTGATACCAAGTGAGTGGATATATAACTACGTTAGCAAGCCAGCTCGCAATCCTCTCTATTTAGCATCTTAATGTGCGGTAATGCAATTGCAGCCGCGATAAACACCTCAAAATGGACCACCGACTATGAATTGGACAAGCCACAAACCGAGCGTTAATCGGGCTGGATCATGTTAAATTTACGATTACGTTTCTTTCATTTCCCCCACTGAGCCAAAGTTGGTTCGGACATTTTGACTTTCAAAGGTTATATTTGCTGAACATCATGAGACTAACTTTAATGCGTTCCCTATAATTCCACAGAACAAGTCATAATTATGACCTCACCTGAAGCCCTGATACACCTGTATCCTCAACAGCTTGCTGTGTTTCTCTAGCTTGCTGCTGTGGTTCCTGCATATAAAATAATTAATTAATAATGGCACTTTTGCGGGATTTCTCTGCTGAAATTCACCTCATAATTTGACATATCCACCTGGCTTATATTTACTACTGCTAGCAACCCGACTACAAACCAACATGTGAGAGAAACCAGGTTATGTTTAATTAACATTCGATGACCCTTACAGTACTGTGGAAATAATGAAGAGCTTCTGTCATCAGACCGCCTGCTGTTGACTGCTGCTGTCTCCCGCCTCCCATACACTCTCAGAGCCGGTGAGGGAGGGGGCGGGCCAGTGACATGACGCTGTGTTGTGCTTTCAAAATAAAAGCACGTAAGTTAAATTTTTCAAAATCAAATATTTTTCTCCTCTGCGGTATAATTTTTGGGTGGGACAAATGCACCTGCCTCCAATATTGGAGGGGACACGTCCTCCCCTTCCCCCCCGGTTCCTACTCCCATGGCTGCCTGGCCTGCGGATGGTTTTGGGTGGTCTCCGTTGAGACGGTTTCCTGTAGCCTGTAGATGCCCTTATTGCAGCTGTGTCTCATTCAGTCGCCTGTCACGCAGGGCTCTATTGACAATCTGGTGGTCATTTCGACTGGCTGTGCATCTTGCACGCACTCTTCGAGGTCTGTCCTGGACTCTACCGGTGGCGACATACCGTGGCCACAATTGGCTGATGACAGACTGCCAGAAATGCAGTTGTCTGGCTATGTAAGCCAGGAGTCTTTTGGCCTGGAGCACTCCTATGACCCGCAATCTTTCTTTTTCCCGGAGTCTTCTCATTGTCAAAAGTAGTGAAGTGATGGATGAGTGTGGTTCTAGGTATGTTTTATACCCATAAGTGCACAAAAAGCATGTGCATGACAGCATTTGCACCCTGAAGGCATGATGTTAGTTTTCACAAGCACCCCCAGGTGCGTTTGGGTGCCCTGTTTCAGCAAACTCTGAAACGTAGCAGTTTATGGGATATGAACTGATATGAGCTAATAGCTAACCACAAGCATACTCAAAAATCAAGTGCTTTCCATAGTTAATCGAATTTGAATATCCCCTACTTTTTGTGAGCTGTATATTTTGATAGTAATTTCTTTGATTAGTCATTTTGTTATTAATAGTATCTACTTCATAATGTTCAACTCTAAGCACACTTCAGCTGGTTTACTTGGTATCGTGGTTTCATTCAATGTGAAAAAAACGAGGGATCTGTGTCGGTAGTCCATTGGAATAGTCCATAACATCAGCTGTTTTATTTACACTCAAATTAAAAACTAGGAATTGAACCAGAAACAATTAATTGCCTGAATGTAAAAAACTTTCAGATCAACTCCATTCTTCAGTTCATGTTGCTTCCACTTTGCATCTATTTGAGAGCCATTATCAGAGTCCATAAGAATTTTAGATTTCTAAATTGTTATAGTTTACGATAAGAAAATATTTTTGCTAAAAAGATTCAAAATCACAATGAGACCAACCAGGTTTATTAAATGAAACATAGCATATGCATTAGAATGCTAGAATGTGATATGCTTTTTTCACAACCTGGCTCTAAGGCTGCGACAAAAAATGGGAGGCCAGGAGAGCGTGCACAAGTAACAAAGCCTTTTGTTAAACAAAGAGGAAAAACAACTTAAGCAACATGTAAGGTCAGTAGTCAGTGGTGCAGACGCATGTATGGGTGAGTGTAAACGTATGTGGCAGGAACTCAAAAGAAAATGCTGGTCAAGGCCAACCCCCGTAAAAGGATGTAATACATTTTATAGAGAACTACACCGGGCCCAGGTGTAGCTCACTACTCTAATGGCCTTCCTGCTCCAAACCAGGAACCTGTAACAGAGAAGCACACACAGCAAAACGGGTACGAGGACACCTGGTGGACACCGGGTCATCACACTTCCCCTCCCTTAAAAACGGGGTTCCCGCTGGAACACCAAAATTAACTGTTACTAGATTCAAATAAAAAATTAACAAACTCTTATTTTAACCACGCTACATTTAATATAAAATTTCACAATATCATTATCTATACCTAAACCTGAAAAATATGTACTGACCGCTCCTGCAAACACTCCCCAGCCAGCCAATCCCATCCACCCTGCAACCCAGCAAATCCGGCGCCTGTAGAAGCATTTAAGAGTGACAAGAAAGAAGGGCAAAGGACCAGAGAGGTAAAGGGTACGGTACAGGCCACGCTGAAACACTGCACCTGCACCCACATCACTCGCGCCCACCTGCAACACAAATGAACGGCCCAAACAAGGAGCCAAAACACACAAGCTCCTTCTTGTTTGTCGGGGCGGCATACAGCTCAATCGCAGTCACCTTAGCCTGTACTGGCCATACCTGCACCTGTACTACTACAGGGGCATAAGGCACTGGCTGTACTTGCACCTGTTCTAATACAGGGAAATAAGGCTCTGATAAATAAACCCCACCTTCAGCCACACCAAGGGCTGAGCACGCTACCTGCGCCCTACCTGCCAGAACGCACCACAAGGTACGCTCGGCATCAGACCAGTTTCCACTCTCTGTAAGCAGAGCAGAAAGTGAGAAAAAAAAGTATCAGGGTCACCTTCACACAACCAAGAAACCAAACGCAGGCCACTAGTAACACCAAAAACACAAATGCACAGACAAAATAGCAGGAGCCTGGTCCCCACTACCAACTCTCTACAAACTTAAGCTGCACTCCTCCAGCTCAGGCATTTTCATTTGTTTGCAACAGTAACCCTCTCCTCTGTTCAAATGTTAACCCCTTCACCCGCACCAAACGCATCCAACACTTCCAGTCCAAGGCCAGCAGGATAAGCTTTAGGTCGGAATAACACCCAATTCAATTAAATTCGCTCTGACAATTGACTTGTTTTCTTCCATCCGCTTACCACCGACATCAAGTTTAAAATGCTCCGCAATCTTCACTGATTGCTCCCGCAAGCAACGCTCCAAAAACTCCTCCAACGTAGCTCCTAAGCATTCCTCCACGGAAGCCATTATACACAACTCAATTCAGCCAACGGCCAACACGCAATATACTGAGCTCACACAGGCCAGCTCCCGCAGCCAACACTATTGTTGTCCCATCCCTCTAACTGCCAAACCGAAAGCTAGCTAAGCTCCTCCCTAGTCTTCAGGCTGCTACTTGTGGTAGGTTATTAAGCACAAAGCCCGATAGCCCGGCAAGCAACCATAGAATGGTGACTCACCTGCAGCTACGGATATGCACCTGAGACAACTGCTCCAGCCACGTTCACCACCACTCTAACAAACCTCCCAAACGAATTCCAAAAGGGAACCCACTTCTACGCCTAACCGGGGACAGAACAGCAGCAATTTACAACGCCCGCACCGTACCCACAGAGCTCAATACATCAAGTCCCCAACGTAGCCAGCGTGCCAACACAAAAAACTCCCTTACAGCACAGCAACAACACAATAAACAGCTAAACTAAACTCCGTGCAATACAAAACAGCTTCTTAGCATACTCGCCTGTCGCCCTGTCTCCCAACAGACGACTCATTCACAAAAAATATTAATACATTCTCCGACATCACATGTCAACATTATTCAGATTCAGATTCAGAATACTTTATTAGTCCCAAAAGGGCAATTCATTTCTACAGCCAACCCATCCATAAATTACAAAAATATAATACGATAAAAAAAGAGAGATAAATAATACAACAGTTAGAATCTATAGTCAAGCATCATCACATTGAACCTCAACCAGTGACAGCACAGCAGAGCGGGATGCAAGATCATTCACATTTCATTTGTGCATTTAGCAGCCTTACGGCGGAAGGAATGAAAGAATTTGCATAGCGGTTTGTTTTTCGCACCGGCACATAATACCGCCGACCTGAGGGCACGATTACAAATTCACTGCCAAGTACATGATCAGGTTGGGTTAATATTCTGTGTGCTTTCTGGACCACCCGCATTTTCCAGAGAGAGCAGAGGTCCTTAAGCTGGACACCAGTAATTTTAGAGCACACTCTGATGATGTCATTCAGACACTTCTTGTGTTTCACAGACAGACCATAAAACCAGCTTAAAAAAGAGAATGTTAAAAGACTCTCAATAAAAGTTTGATAAAAGGTATATAAAATATTTTTGCTGAAACCAAAGGAGATGAGTTTCCTCAGCAAATAGATTCTTTGGTTTGCTCGCTTTACAATGCTGTCAGTGTTATCACTGAATTTGAGTTGCGAGTCAAACACGGTGCCCAAATACTTGTACGTTTGTACAATTTGTACAATTTGTACCTCTTCACCATGAATAGTGCTTGTTTTTTGGATCGACACTGGATTTTCTGAAATCTATGATAATTTCCTTAGTTTTTGACACATTTAGATCAAGGAAGCTATCATCACACTAGTGTTGTTCCGATACCAAAATTTTGACTTCAATACGATACCTGCCATAAATACCTCGATACTCGATACTGAACCGATACCACGGTGAAAATCTAAAAAATCTGGAAAAGAGATGAATAATGACATAACATAACATAACATAACATGAATGGCGAAACAGGCCGTTCAGCCCAAAGGCTCTCCCAGTTTCTTTGTACTATCGTGAATATATCACTTCAGATAATCAATGACTCAATGGTATCTAACCTTAAGTCAAGGTCTTTAAAACTCCCAAGGTCTCTGCCTCAAAAATATGGTCAGGGTTCCACACCAAATTACTCTTTGGGTGAAAAATATTTCGAATATCGGGTGCTAAATTTACCTTTGGTCAGCCAGGTGGTCTCCTCGATTTGCTTCCATTTGTGACCCCGAAGTTCTACTAACAACACTTGGTTGAAGGAATCCTACATAATTCACTTTGTTAATCCCTTTAACATATTTAAAGACCTCAATCAGATCACCCTTAGTCTCCTTTTCCTAAGACTAAAGAGATTAAGGATCTTCAGCCTTTTCTCATAGATTTCATCTATAATACTATTAGCATATTTAAAATACTATTTTATTATTTTCTTTTTATAAAACAAAACAAAACATGCCATTACATGGTACATGCCATTACACTATGGTGGACAAACGTACGTCAGAGAATTGCAGTGAAGTATTTATTTTTGAACCTTTACATTCAGAATAAATAACTTAAAAAATATAATTGGCAAAATAAATAGCTACTGAACATGCTTTAACAAAAATAAAATTATTGCTTTCCTCCTGCTAATTCTTTAAAAGAATATTCATGAACAATGAAATCCCAAATACACTCTCTCACCCTCTGAACTTCTGCAATATTTCACTTATTTGCTTGACAATTCTTTTGCTGCTTGAAGGTTCTTGGCTAGGAAAACAAGCATGTCAATGTGTTCCTCGGTCAGCCTAATGCGCCTGGGGCTGCAGATAATGCCTGACGTGCTAAACACTCGCTCTGAAGCACAGCTTGTGGCTGGAATGCACAGGTGCTTTCTGGCAAAATATGCAAGAATGGGCAAGGTGGCTTCATGGTTCTTCCACCAGGTGAGAGGGTCTTCTGAGGCACTAATATCTTTCATTTGTTTGTACAAGTGATATTCACTTGAAAGACGGTCCGAGGGCGAGGGGGAAAAACTAGCCCCTCCCTCAGCCATACCTGCCTCTCCTGACTCTCTCTTTTCAAACGTAATGGTGGACAGTACACTTTTCAAGTCAGTTTTTCTTTTTTTTGCCCTGTTGCCTGTCCCTGTGGCAGTGTTGTTTCAACAGGCCTCATTGGTTGTGGTGCCTCACTAGCTTTCTGCAAAAGATCTGCCTTCACCTCTTCCTCCATTGTAACAAAAGTGTCCTTAAACCTTGGGTCAAGGAATGTTGCAGTGTTAAGGACAAGGTCCAGCAGTCTGCATTCATATCTTGAGGCAAAGTCAGATCTCATTTTCTGTTTCATGTCACATGCAAGAACACTGTCACTATCCTTCTCTTCCAGACAAGAAAGTAATTTCCATTTTAGAGGCAGCACAGAAGACAATGTGGGCACCTTTTCTCCACTCAGTGCATCTGTGAGGCTGCTTACTGGCTCAAGGACCTCTCTAATGATTTCTATTGTGGCCATATCACAGTCTTTTGGCATCAGATGCCACTTCCTCCTATTTTCTGCCAAAACAGCACACACAGCCTGTTGCTGTTCACAGAATCTCTCCACCATTTCAAAGGTGGAGTTCCAGCGAGTAGGCTCGTCATGGATGAGCTTTAGCTCAGGTAAGCTTAAGCTCTCCTGCTTCTTTTTCAGGCTCTTTTGCATTTTGCTTGACCTGGAAAAAAAAAAGCAGACACTGTTGTTCGGATCCTGGACAAGCATTTCGACACTCGGTCCAGGCCTAAAGCCTTGCCGACGGCCAGATGAAGGTTATAGCCAAAACATGGTATCCAATTGTAGTTTGCAAATGCCTTCTTATTGTTAGATGCATTGTCAGTACTTATCCCAACCATTTTTGGAAAGTCCAGTCCCCATTTCACCTCAACAATCTCCTCAAGGGCCTCATTGAGACAGTCTGCAGTATGTTCTAAATACAAAGGTGAACATCCTAAGCACCAGGAGTGCATTTCCCAGGTTTCAGATATGTACTGCACTGTTAACGCCATGTATGAATCAACGGCCCTGCTCGTCCACAGGTCAGTGGTGCATGCAAAAAAGGGCTGACATTTCAGTAGGGTGTCAATAACCTGACTAGTCTCAGTGTACAGTTTTGGGATTTCAACATTCATGAAAAACTTTCTACCAGGCATATCATATTGCCTGTCCAATTGCTGCACAAGATTCCTAAATCCAGGTTTGTCCACTGTATATATTGGCACTTGATCAAGACAGATAAACTCAGCTACTGCTCTGTTCTATCTCTTTGCATCTTTTGAGTCTTTATCATACTTCCTGTAGCTTTCAAACACAGTTGGAAGGGAACTCTGTCTCAACTGTGTGGTTGCTGATTCGGCTGGCATCTCTTTCTGTGTCTGTAAAGGGAGTGGACAAATTAGCCTACTTCAATATTTCATGAGTTTGATTGTATGAGTTTGACTTTCAGGTTATATTCTTTCTTCATTATTCATTAAATAGTGAAGCAATGTAATTATTCATTTGACTAAAAAAAAAAAAGAATATGCTCAGTAGGACTCAAACCTCCACCAGGTGTAAAGAGTAGGCCTAGGTGTTTAATTTAATAGGCCTGGCCTACTAGTGTGCGTGTCAATTCTGGGGTCATGTTCGTCATTTTTACTGTCCGTGTCAAATAGGCTAATAGGGCCATCTGATGGAGCCAAGGTAAACAGTTCTGAGTTTAGAAAACTCCCCTGCGCGACGTGGCCGCATTATACATTCTGGTGGTAGGCTATGGGCTCTACTGAGTGCATTCAGGTAGCCTATTACACCTAGAAATACTTATTAACAAAACGGCATATATGCCATGACATTACCAGAACTGAATGAATATTAAATAGCATTTGAAGTTATGCTAAAGTTATGCTAAACATTACTAGCGTGAACAACATGCCCTTTCATAAGCTAACCAGTTGAGAATGATAGGCTTTATGGTATGAATAGTCGCTAGCTACCTCAACAAGAGTTGGGGAAAAAAAGGTTGTTTCATACACTGGATAAGAAAGGGGCTGTTTGTGTAGGGCTAATGGTGATTTCTGTCACATTCGCTAACCTGTCGGTCTTTGAATTCTTTGTAAAGCAGGGGATGTCTGTCAGCGAGGTGCTTTGCCATGTTAGACGTGTTCCCTCCCTTCGTCTGCACTCCTTTGTAGCATGTCTTACACACCGGCTTCAGTGTGTCTGTTGGCTTGCCCTCACTATCTGCGAGGTAAGCGAAATAAATCCAGATTTACTTTTATTACTATTGGCAGTTTACTTCTACATGTGTCTCTCTTCTCTAATTCCTCTAATTGCATAGCCATTATAAGCTGTTTCATGTTGTGTGCCGCCATATCTCTTCCTTTTGGCTGTTAGATCTATAGTTAGAAGATGTGTCTTCCGGAAGGGTATTCCAGAATGCGAAGTGCGCCAAATTCTCACCGGGCCTTGGTTTCAGGTCTTTCTAAGCTTAGTGTCAATTAACTGTTTTTAGTTACTAACATCTACTAACATTCACGGGAGGTGTTTTTTCTCAGACAGGCCCTTTACTAATATTAATAATTTAGGTGGGGTGTTAATTGTCATGATTTTCCTGGGGCCTATTCCACAAAAGCAGGATAAGGGATTAGCCTAGGACTAGACCGGGCTAAGCCTGTGATTTAGCTCTGAATTGGCTCCACAAAACCTGTGGGCTAAGCCATGGTGTTAGTTACCATGGTGGCAAGGTCTGAGGAGCTAGCCAGCTCCGAAGCAGGTTTACGAACTAGCTAAGCTCCTGCCTCCAGCCAATTTCACCTCACCTCATTCAGCAGTCACCCAAATGGAAAATCAATGTCCTTAACAGTCATTCTGAATTGTACACTACACATTGCGATCTCAATTATAGTAGGCCCAGCGTAATTATCTTAGAAACTTGTGACCATTGATGTCAGTAAAATAGCCAATAATCGTTCATTATATTCAAGTATCCACGTGACAGTGACCATCACAATTTGATCAGTCCCAACATTTTAACCATATTTATAATCCGTCATTATCAGATTTGTTCTTATTCCACAAGTAGAGACTTCCATCAGAGTGGAAAATGAGCAGCGTTGTATGTAGTAGGTTACCGTGTTTCAGCGCTGTCTTAAATCGCTGTGGTAACCCCCTTCATTCAGCACTGCTGCGGGGTAAAGTAGAGTCGTTGCCTTGCTGGATATGTGTGCAATGTCGCTCGCTTCGCGATACTGGAATCAAACATTTTCAGGAGGCTCCTTGACGTAATTTTCTGACATTAACATTTTACTTTATAATTTGAGTATGACTCCATCGGAGGTGATTAAAAAGCAGAAAAAACTCAACTAGTCTGAAAACGTCTTCATGATCTGACAATCATTTCAGTTTGTATCGGACAAAAAAAGGGCTTGTAGCAAAATTGTAGTACGTGTACAGGACAAAAACATGCATGTTACAGTCAATGCGCCCAAGACAACCTGCATTAGCGTAAGTAAATTACGCACAATCGCGTCAACATCCTGTAGCGTCGAGATGTTATATATATATAACTGTCAGCAACGGCCTAGCTCATTCACGGTAACGCAAAAGTGCATCAGTTACTCCTTTTCAACGGCGTTGAAACACCTCCCAGTTTACTTTCACTTTAGTTTAGCTCACTTTAACATTCCTCTCAAACGTCCCACACCATTCAGACAGATACTGAAGGAGTAGCAAGCAGAGGCATTTCAGATATACCATCATCCCTCTGTTCGAACGGGGTCTTTGAGTGTAGCTGGCGCATGCGTCTGCTGCAGCTACTTAGTGTCCATGGTGATGATCAGCGATTCTGTGCTCGATCTCTGGGTCTATTTCAGGTGGATGTGTGTGCGCATTCAACAGGATTTGCTGCAGCTGGCTAGAATTAGCAGATCCTCCTGCCCCCAGTTCTGCCTTCGTGGAACTAATTAAGCCAGTTGCACACTGTTTGGGATTTGGTAATGCTGGATATGTCATTGATCCTGGATCTCAGGATCCTACTTTTGTGGAACAGGCCCCTGCTTTGATTTTATTTCAGATCTTGCTTTACTTTGCTGCGTTACTTTTTCACTCTTCCTTCAATCTGCATACTTCATTGGTGCTTAGCTGAGCACGCTCATTTTTCTTAATGGGCTTGTTATGTCATTTACCTTGTCCAATGTCTAATGTTCATGCTTTGTTCCCACCCTGTTCTGCCCAGGTGTTCCTTGTTTCTGATCTGCCCAGTTCCTTTATATTCTGTGGAGGCATTCCAGTTGGCAGTCGGTCCGTTGTTTCATGAGTGGTCCGCTTTTAAAGTGCAGTTTTTTGTTAGCCTTGAGCCCTCCTTTCCCCAGCTTTGTTCTGTTCTGTTTTTGTTGAGTTTTTGTTGGCCCACGCACCTTGTTTATCTTTTCTGGATTATTGTCTTGCTACTGGTGTCCTTCTGCGAATGTAACAAGGATTTCCCAAGGGTATGATACTTGGGTATGAAAAAGCGAGTGGTTGTCCTAATAAAGGACACAGAGGTTCTAGCAAGCAAGCAGCACCCTGCCAAGGACAGGGGCAGTTCATTTGTCGTGGTAATTTGCATGCCTTCATTCCTAACACCTGCCCATGATGTCTAGCCTATGGGACACTCGCTGGTTGGGAGGGCGGGGTTTCTTTTACAGAATTTTCATTTCCATGCATGCCAAGCCACGGGTGTTGATGCAACTATTGCACCATATAGGCTGCAGCCCACTATTTAATTCAGAGACTCAAGCTCACTGTCCACGGCCTGTAAGCAGCCCTGTAGAGACCCAGGATGCAGTGTATTAGGGCTTGCCTTGGGCTCGACTGGCTCCGCGGGTAACCTGGATCGAATGAAGAAGGTCATGGATGGCTGCTCAGGGCCAAGGCCAAGGAGCACCTCGGTGCGCACCACCAGGTGCCACCAACCTACAACTGAATTCCAAAAACAGACTGATGGATAGAGCTAGTCAAATGCTGTGTTGACATCATTTCGCTTTGGATAACAAGAAAAGCATAAAACAGTTTTAACTTTTGTACTATACATTCTGTCTTCATGTACACAGTTCAGTGATGATTCTTTTTTAGAGTTCAAATTATGGACTGTTATTTTATGTGTGTATATTTTAAGTGTACGTATACTGTTGATACATGTCTGCATGTGTACTTGTGGTGGTACGCCTTTTACATTAGTTCTTTTTCGGCATTTAAAAATTTTGGACTGGTCATGTTTTATAAGGTGCTGTACATTTCTGACTGCACTGTACCCATACTTAGTAGTATCCCATGTATTGTGCTTTTGTAACCCTCACAGTCACCACCAGTTTACAACAAAATGAGCTTTATACCAAAGGGATTAAAAATTTTATGTATAACCGTACATGTACTTATATTTCAAAGATAGAACATTGGTATATGTCTGGGAATATGGAATAATAGGTCGGTAGAACATTAGCTCTTTAGAGCGCCACCTTTAGTCAGAAAGCTATGTACCCAGCATAGTACCAAACCAAGCTCTTCACTTTCTAAGTAAACTAGCTGTGACTGTTTCACAGTTCAAATAAATTTTCTTTGATACATTGCTGGGGATGGCCAGTACTTGCATCCAGCCTACAGTGCCCCCTGGAGGTGAATTTTTCCAACATTTGATGTTTAATATCATTTACACTGAAAATACTACCATTGAGATTTTACTACTGCTGTAATGTACCCTAAAGGAACTATGTATCCAGATAATTTCAGATCTCTATCTTGCTGTGTAAACAAAATAATGCCGCCTAAACATAGGCACAATCTGCTATGATTGTTTGAGTTTTATGATTTTGAGTTTTCCTCCACCTTTGGCTCTGTCTAGCTTGAAAGTGTAGATACTACCAAAGAAATTCTTGATATTCCTGAAAATAGACTTCCAAAAGCACAACAAACGGCATTTATCACAATGGAACATATCTGGGTTACTGAGAAAATATACCGCAAACATGCACCGAAAATCAATTTCGATCATCTTTCCGGCCATCCATTGCACTAACCCAGCAAGATACCGAGTTACTATTGACTGAAAATGATAGTTTTGTTGTGAGTAAACACAGAATAAAACATTCTCGATTGGTATATGTCTGGAATATTATTTTATTCTCATTCCCATTTTCAATTTTTACTGTGATTTCTCAAATAATTTTGACTCAATTTATTTTTTCATTTATTCGTTTATTTGTCAGGGACAATGCAGCGCACATTATTACGTACATAGTTATTACAGTCAAAGCCATAACAATATGTGTAGATGTGTTGCATAGAAGGTTTCTAGCCAATTGGCTAATTTGCAACCCCAGTTCTTGGTCAGGCCTTTCTAAAAAATAATAATTATAATAATCCAAATATGTTTTTTTTTTTAAAAACTACATTGTGCAGTCCATAGTCATGCAGCAGATACACTGTATACTAATACATTACATCAACATTAAAGATTCATGATGTTACATGAGCAGCGTACTGTATGCATGCGTGCATTTTTTTTTTTTTTTACATAAAAACATCACAAAACAGCACATCACATAACAACACAAACCCCAAACACCCAGCCGCTCACACCCGCTTAGTTAATAACTTAGTTACCCAGCTTGGCGCTGATGTGGTGTTGATGTCTATCCAGACTTGAGGTGTCACAGGTCATGATAAAAGTAAAACACATCTGGGACTGTGTACCCTTAAGTTAATAACTGATGTAAAATGTGGTGTCAAAAGCAAAACTGAGCCACTTAAGTGGCTTCCAGGTGGCGCCACCAGCAGACTAAGTGAGATACGGACCTAAAAATTTGGCTTTTTCTGTGATACTACCGTATCTACCTATGTGCCAAGTTTCATTCAATTCCAGGGGGGTCAACTCCTCACCTTCTTCAAAAAGTACCATTTTCTCACAAAATGGCTCTTAATTTGATTAACTTGACCTTTGGTGGCCTTCAAAGACCGAACTTGACATTGTGAAATTTCAATGACTTGTATCACCAAAATGGTCACAAATAAAGCCTAGGTTTGTATTAAAGACATATAAGAAGCAATACATAAACTTTCATTTGGTGACCCCCAGCTTGACCTTTGTTAACCTTCAAATTTCAAACTCGATATAGTGAAATTACAATGACTTGCATCCCCGAAACGGTCACAGATAGAGCCTAGGTTTTTTTTTTTTCCATTTTATTTGCACATGTGAAAGACACATTACAAGAGACAGATCACTCTAGAAGAGTGAGTTAAAAAGAAAAAAAAATGTGCAGGTGAGGTCTGAAGCCCGAAAGGGCTTATAGAGCGGCCTCACCCTGACCTTATAAATGCTTAGTCAAGAAAATAATTAATGTACATCCTATGGGAAAAATAAAGGATAAGTAATCGAAAATAAGATGAGAACGATAAAATACAGGACGGCAGAAAAAAACAACATAAAAAAGATGAGAAAAGGAAAAAATTAAATACATTAAAAAAAATAATAATAATAAAAATAAAGGTAAACCAGAACAAACTAATTAAAAGAAATAACAGCAAACATAGATTGCACCACAAATGAACTGGTCCTAGGAGACCGCTATACATAGTGTTCTAATAATTTCAAGAACAGTCTCTTTTTAAATATTGGCAAGGAGGGGGCATTGTCAGCAAGATTGAGATGTTCATTCCACAATGTACTCCCTTTGTATTTGATAGAGTACTGCCCTCTGCTGGTGTGGCGGAGGGGAAGATGCAGGTGTTCTGCTTGTCTTGTCCTATATGAGTGAAAACTAAAATTTCTGCAAAAATATTGTTGAAAGTGATTGGGCAGTTCTTGATTTGTATTTGTATTACAAATATCTTGGAAGTCATATTTGAACTCATTTGGTGACCTTCAAATGTCAAGCTTGACTTAGTGAAATTACTTGACTTGTATCACCAAAATGGTCACAGTTTGAACCTAGGTTTGTATTGGAGACATATAGAAAATCATATATGAAGTCCTTTTGGTGGCCTCAATTTGACCTTTAGTGACCTTTGTCAATTTTCTCTGACTTTTAGCACCAAAAATGCTTCACAGTTTAGGATTGTATTAGAGACATATAAGTCATACATGTAAGCAAAATTTCATGTAGTGACCGTGAACTAGTCAAACATGAAATTTTCATAACTTGTATCACCACTGTAAGGTTGCTTGCTAGTAAGCTACCAGACCCTTGGTCCAATTTTTTGAGATATACTGCCCACTTGAGCCTACCTAAATAATATTACCCTGCCCTCCTACCTCACAGCACTCATACCAACCGGCAGTACTGAGTGTGCACTCTGATCAAGGAAATTTCCACTCGAGTGAGCCAGCAAGTTTTGCTCCCATACCAAATGATTGCATACACCGTAAATTGGCCCTTATTGTGTAAAAGCACCATTCAAATTGTGTCTGAAAGCTGGGAATCTCACAATTCAGATACATTTCAAATTCATGTAAAAGCTATTCTTAGCAAAATAAAGGAACATGCATTAATTCCATTTTCCAGCACAGGAATAAGAATCAAGCTAGTTTTGGATTTATTGGAGAAGGAATTAGAGTGGAAAACAACTACACTGCACATCCGTGGGAACTTCGATAGCCATGCTGCTGCGAACTCTCACAACCATATGACTGCTAAAAAAAATCATAAAGGAAATATTTAAGCATGCTCAGCAAATATTATTGCAAATGGCGGTCATCTTGCTTAAAATCTTGTCAAAGTCATCATTTAGAATGGAACATTTACAACTCCAAATCCAAAAAAAGAGCACATTATGGAAATGACGAGTAAAATCAGAAAGGAGTGATTTCTACTATATTGAAAACAACATTACACACAACATTACTTGATGCTTTAACTTGATTGTATCAATTGTTTAATGAAAGTATATGCTCATTTCGAATCTGAAGATTGCAACCAGCACCAAAGAAGCTGGCACAGAGGATAGTGATGTAACAAGTTCCAATAATGAGGTGCTGTGAAACAGGTGATGTTAAACAGGAGGGAATTTCTTTGTTACCATTTTTCATACAACCCATGATTGGTGGAGCACTTAATCATTACAGAATCCACTTGTTTGCCCTTTCAGAATTTAATTATTCATAAATTCTGTAATAATATGTATATAATAAAAAGCTATACAAACCTAATGAATTTGTTAAGCACTAAAGATATATTTAGTGCTTAACAAATTTATTAGGGTTTGTATAGCTTTTTTCCCCTAATAAATGAAATCATCATTTAAAAACTGCATTTTGTATTTACTTGGGTTATCTTTGTCTAATATTAAAATTTGTTTGATGATCTGAAACATTTAAGTGTGACAAATGTGCAAAAAAAAAAAAAAATCAGGAAGGAGGCAAATACTTTTTCACAGCACTGTATATAAACTTGGTATATTAACCCATTGAAGTTGGATTACCTTTTCTTGATACACAATGTATAAGGGAGATATTGTCACTCTGTGGACAATTTTGCATTTGAGGAATGAGCCTCAAATATCTGACCAAAAATGATCATTTTGAATGATTTCCTAAACCAGCTATAGTAAAAAGCATATATAATAGGATTAAAAGTTGAATTCAAATAGGTTATACAGAAAAGCGCTTCAATTAGCACAGGTGGAATCGAATAATTAACATATGGATTTATGAGATTACACATAAAAAAAGGTGTGCACAATGCCAAGAAAATCCCTACAACAATCGCCAGGGTTTTTGTAGCCTTCCGCTCCTGTTTGCTTCTGATGTTTTCAGAGTTCACATTGTTACAAGCTGTGCTGTGAATAGAACGGGCTTGTTTCTGTGCAACATGAAAGATTTTCTGATACATGACCATAATGATGAACCCAGGTAAGTAAAAATTGAAAATACAAGATATTGTACTTGCTGTTTCAGCCTGAAACATAACACAACTTCCTACACAAGCGACATGTTGATAATAAAACTGTTCGCCACCCAAAATGTTTAGGTCCAGAAACACACTCGCAAACCCAGCCAAGGCAGACACAGTCCAAGTGACCAATATCACAGTCATTGTGCCATCAGTGGTGATCTTCGACTGGTAGTGAAGGGGCTGACAAACTGCATAATATCGATCAATAGAAATGAAAGAAAGATTTAGCATTGAGGTAGTGTACAGCATGACATCTGCGCTCATGTGGATTTTACACAATGTGTCACCAAAATACCAACATGTTTCAATTATTCGCACCATATTAGGTGGCATGATGAAGCTTCCCAGGAGAAAGTCAGTAACTGCCAGAGAAAAGATAAGGTAGTTGGTTGGAGTGTGCAGATGTTTGAAGTGAGCGATGGAAATCATGACAAGGAGGTTTCCAAATATACTAAGAAAGATTAAAATCACAAAGACAATATACAATGGAATCCGTATCGCTGTTGGGTAGGTGATCTTCAGGCAAGACTTATTCACAGACTCATAACAGAAGTACAAATCTTCCATCATTGCAGGTTGAGTTAAATTCTTTGTGTATATATTCCTAGGATTAATGACTGCAAATAGATCCACTTTTTTCAGGACAGAGATGCTAAGTGAAAAGATTTACCTCACAGAGGACATCATCAAGGTATCTGCATACATGCTTACTGCATCCAGCATATATCATGAGTAAGCATTCAGGTCATTGATACAAAAATCAAATGTTCTTTCTGAGTGGCTTACGAAACTCCTTATTGTCATTAAAGCAATTGAATTAATATTAAAATTAATTACATTGAACCCCTAATATGAAATATTTTTAAAGGTTGCCCTTGACTTCTCTCTGTCAGTAGTCTCGCAGCAAATTGCATTATCAGTGGTGATGGTGCAGTTATATACTCATAGCCTGACAACGCTTTTGGAGTCCTCCAATGTCGTGTAACTTCTTCCCTTAGGAACCACAGTAGCTATCACATTTCCCTTGTGTTTTCCCATTCAAATAATTTATTGTTAAAATGCTTTCAAATTCAAATCATGAATTTCTGAAATTAGGAACTTTTTAAGTACGGCAGATTTGGTTTTGTTCAAGTGAAATAAAATTTAAATGTATGTATTCAATGTATTCAATGTATTCAATCATTTGTTTTATAGCATGTATTTTTATTTTTTCATACACAATCGTTCTTGAATATCTTGGGTATATATGGGACGGTGTAAATAAACTCTTGTTGTTATTGTGAGTATTTTACATGCATTTTGTTTACATTTTAAGTTTGCTACAGCCGAACATGCACTGCCACTTTACTGCTGCTTTGCAGAACTCTGTATTAACATTGCTGGTATATATTCCTGTAACCTTGAATTACCATTGCTGGTATTTATTCCTGTAACTTTTGCTGGTATTTAATAGTTGTCATTATTGCTCTTTTCATGGTCATTTGCTCTTCTATACGCACTTTTGTAATTTATAATAGCGCTCTCTGTATTTTCACATTTCTTTAACTATATTCATATCCTGTATTTATTACATTTTTAATTACTGTATATCAGAAAGGAGACGTCAGATACACTATACATGTCGTCCACACAACATCAGGAGCAGCTCTTTAGGCTACTGTAGGGAATGTGGTTTCATGTTGGATGTTTTGTATGATTTATTATAGTGTGTTTTTATGTTTTATGTTGGACTACAGATGGAAATTAGCTTTCTGCTAAATCTGATGTGCCCATCTTTTCGTTTCTTGTAAATGATTAATGTAAGCACACGCTGTCCTAAAATAAATAAAATAAATAAATGATTTGTTGTGGTAAACAATCGCTTTTGGTCACAATTGGAAAATAATTTACAAATTAATAAATTAATTAAGAGTCTAAAGGGCACAAACCCACACAAAATGGCCCATATCTCACTGTCACATTCAGGGTTGAAGTTTGAATTTGGGAGTGTTAAGACATCATATATTGCACATCACTTTTTACCCCACAGCTCCAACGAAGGGGCAGAAGGGTATTGTCACATGCCATGTCTGTCCGTCTGTCTGTCTTGTAAACTTTTTTTTTCCGCATGATAACTTGAAAACGTCTTCCTCAATCAACGCCATTTTTGCTGTGTTGCTTTGTCTTGTGTACCTACAGAAGCAAATCGATTTCGACGGTGCTTGGATGTTCAGTATGGCCGCCGCAGCCGCCATCTTGAATTTTTTATTCTGCAGGATAACTTGAAAACGCCTTTGTCAATTTATATTCATTCCAAAAAATTCAGGGACTGAGGGGAAACGCCCACTTTGCGGGGCTATTTTTGCCGATGGATTTGACCCTTGAGCTTGGGTTCAATGGCAGTGTATCTAGCTTATTATTACATTTAAAGCTTTGGTTTGCAGTAGGGATTGATAGGAAGTTGAATGCTGAGAGTCAATTTGTGACCTTGTATAACAAATTGGGTTATTCTTACTGAGCTATGTGCATGTGGACTCATAAGAAAGAGATGACACCAGAGACCAGAGGGCAGTTAACTTTTTTCTATATAAGAAAAAGGCAATACAAGCAAAAGGCTACGGCCCACAGGGCAGGAAAAAACTAGGCAGGGGTGCGTTTCCTGAAAGTACTAATGCTAACTTACATAGCTGGAACCATTGACTGGGAGTGGACAAACTATGCAAGTTGAGTTAGCAACTTTGCTTTAGGGAAACGCACCCCAGGTCGGTCACCCACGACCAATGGGTATAGTCTCCGATTGCCCACAATTTTCATCTTGACTTATTTTAAAATTGTCTATTATTTAGTGAGTTATGTTACCATTGCAACCAAAATTGATAGGCGTTGTGTCCTAACCTTTGCCCATATACATACCAAATATAAAAGAAATAGCTTTAAATTTGTGGCCTGTAGAGCGTCCACAAGGAAATCTATGCCGCTGCCGGCAGAGGCGAGACGAGGCCAAATCCATAGTAGTCCGACTTTGTCCTGAGCTACAATTACAAGACTCTTAAGAGAAAAGAACTACAAATAGTCAGAAAAACAAACTGGAGAGTTGAAATAAACAATACAAAAAATAAACAATATAATTGAAGAGAAATGGCCAAAACCAACATGTGTAAAATACTTTACTTCAAAATTTTTCATTGAAAACAACCATTTAATCGTTTAATTCAGAATAATTTTCAGCAAAATCAAGGTTTCAGAATTATTGGCACCCTTCATTTAGTACTTAGAGCAAACACTTCTAGAAAGGATAACAGCATGGAGTTCCTGTCATTTTTGACAAGAATAAGGCATACATCTGGGGAGATTTTGGACCATTCCTATGGGATGAGGTTGCTGCCAAAGGAGTTGTGTGCGTTCACGTGAAACACATTTAAAATGTGTTTATATTACTCTATAGTTGTGCATAAATAAAAATTTTGTAAACTATTGTTTAAAACAATTCTTACCTTTCTGGCATGTTGCACAGCACTTAGTAAAAATTCGAACATGAACAACTCCGCCTCCCTCCAAAGTCCCAACCTCTTACCCCAATTGCCAGACTTCTCCTACGAAAAAAAATACAACTAGTTCGTCAGACTACAAAGGTAACTAAACGTTACGAGGACATTTTATTTTATACCATATATAGAATTGATTATTATTTAATTACTGTTGGTTAGTTTTCACTTACCGGTGCCTCTGAATCTGACTCTATTGACCCGTTTCACTTGTGCCGCACGCAGTATTTTTTTCGTAGGAGAGTGAAACGGGTCAATGGAGTCAGATTCAGAGGCACCGGTAAGTGAAAACTAACCAACAGTAATGACATAATATTCCATTCTATATGTGGTATAAAATAAAATGCCCTTGTAATGTTTAGTTACCTTTGTAGTCTGATGAACTACCACTAACGTTATTATCGTAATTATAGCATTTCAGCACCCGTTTGTTTACAGTCAAATGCATCGGTTTTTTTTTTCTGCCAGAGAGGTGCTTGACTCGCAAGCGGTGACAGCAGTAGGCAACTGGAAGGGGCGCTGCGACAGATGACAGACAGGAAGCTCGGCAAATCATTTTATTTCGGACCGAAGAAAATGATTGGTCAGACTTTCATCAGAAATATATGAGAAATGAATATTGAAGAGTTTCAACACCTGGTGGATTTCTTTTACATTTTAGTGTGCCATACGCTTATTAGGAGCATTTTAAGATTACAAAAGAAAAGTGTAAAAATGCCAGAAAGGTAAGAATTGCTTTAAGTCAAATCATAAACTGAATATGTGTTCTGTATTTTCTCTGTGAGAATACAACTCCTAAAGTTACAACCTAACAAAATAAAAAATATGGATTGTAGTTTTATGGGTGTGTTTTCTCTATGAATACAAATCTGACAACCTTGACATTACTGTCAAAACTATGTCACAAGGTCACAGGCATTATGTACTGAGTGGAAGATAACATCGATTCCACAAACTGCACGTCCATATAATGCATATAATAAGAATCAATGGTTTATTTTCTGTGACACGTTTTAAGAATAAAGTTATAAGGGAGTGTTGTTTTATTCATTGCAATCAATATTTTACTGGCCGGTTGGTTGTATTGAGTAATGACGATGAATAGCTGATGATGAATGGCCAACAAATACCATCACGTAATAGTTATTTGTCGAAAGAACTCATTCACTGAATGCAATTGCGACATTACGTTAAGTAGATGGGCTTACAGTGATCGTGTCTGTTCTGTTCTCTAGGTAGCTGACCTTGTTTTATGTATTTAGTTGTGGATATTATGTGGATAAATGCACATGGATAAATGTAGATTCCATAAAGTTTATTGTTTGGTATATTATTTGGCATGCACGATATTATTGAACTCAGCTATGCTTTAAATCGCAAGCTGAATGAGTCAGTAATCCTTTTAAACAGTTATACTGTCAAAATTGATCAAATTCTCTCTGTTAGCTGTTAGCTAGCTTGCCTGATTACAAACATTCCCACCAAATTAGCTGGCAAGGTCAGCTAAAACCCTTCTATCCGCGACAACATCAATTTCAGAGAGGCCAATCTATGGTAAACATTGCTCGCCACTCGTAAGAAATCGTTTGTGATGAGAATGCAACTGTTTGCCGCGTAATGTTGCACTGCTCGTTCCAATGATGCTTGAGGGACAAAGTTTCACATGCACCACGGCAAATATTATGACACCACTAACCGATGTTTTCAATAAATAGCTAAGGATATAAACGATCATTAATGTTCGATGCTGAACGAGCGTAGCTCTGTAGCCAGCCAGCTAACATTAATGTTCGTTTCGATTTTGAGCAATATGGGCTGTGCGATATCTGATTTCAGCTGATAGCACAAAGCGCGCTTCAGTTTGCAAACATGAATAGCTTCAAACATCCCTTGCTAGCCTAATGTCTGTGTGCACGCTAGACACTGCAGTGAGCTAACGTTATCACCGTCCCAACATTAAACTAAACCTCAGTCCTTGGTCTTTAGTTAAAGGGTGCAGGCTGATTGAAATAATGAATGTGAGCTAAATTTAACTCTGCTGGTAATCGGACTGATTTTGTCAAGATGGTCCAACCTCTAGCTGGAAACCGGGCCATTGTGCTGCCAATACCGATGAGCTTAAGCCTTTATTACAGTCTGCGTAATTTGTTCAAATATTCCTCAGTGCAATAATTGAAGTCCATTTTGATATTTAATATGAATTTTAAGAAAAAGCTATATGCCCATGTTCAGATACACCGTCTGAGTGTATGATTTGGTTGGATGCATAAATTAGAACACTAAAGTACCCACATTTCACCTTGAACTTGGCTATAATTGCAGCCAAATATGTATCATGAGCAGCATGTGAAATAAGCTGTCATACATTATCCCCAATTGCGAAATAGTTGGGACGAAGTGTAAATTGTGAATAAAATCAAAATGCAATGACTTTCAGATCACATTGTAATGACGGTAGAAGTAATGAGACCAAATGCAGCGACTGCCAGAGTACAGGGCTGAGCGAGGAGATAAACTGCTGCATGAGAAAAAGAACACGAGAGCTGAACGAAGCCAGAGGCTTCACAAATAAATACGTCCAAATGGACGAGAAAACTCCAAAGGCACCAAATACCGGTGTAAATAAAGGAGAGGAAACAAGAAAGAAACTTAAGAAAGAAATTCCTAAGAATACTCTAAAAATAACAGCGAAATAGTTCGCTAAACACTAGAGTAAATCTTTCCTGGCTTGTGTGAACTCAGAAGATGAGACACTCAAGCAAAGAGGCGCGGCGAACTTCCGGCTTAAATAGAACCAGAAACAGGTGCCGCCCATCTTCAATCAACCAGCTGGTGTAAGGAATTCGATGTCGTCCCAGATGAAAGACACAAAGAAAGCCCTACACCAAACACAGAGTACACAAACCATGACACACCTGAGCCAAAATTTTATTTACAATAGAACATAGATAACATTTCAAATGTTGAAACTGACACATTTTACATTTTTATCCGCAAAATGAGCTTATTTCAAATTTTCTGGCTGCAACAGGTCTCAAAAAAGTTGGGACAGAGGCAAAAAAAGGGCTGAAAAAGCAATTAATATATAAGAGAATCAGCTGAAAGAACATTTAGCAAGTAATTAAGTTAACTGGCATCAGATATGTAACATGATTTGCTATAAAAGGGATGTCTTACAGAAGCTGAGTCTCTCAGAAATAAAGATGGCCAGAGACTCTCCAACCTGTGAAGGCTTGCGTAAAAAAATAGTGGAATACTTTAAAAACAATGTTCCTCAACGTCAAATTGCAAAGGGTCAGAGTGTTAGGGGCACCATCTAAATTTCAGAAGTTAGTATAATTTTCCTTGGGCTGGATGATAGAAATGGTGCGGTCTCTCCGTAACGTGAGTAACAAAAAATGATGAACTTTTCCCTCGTTTCACACTGCTATTCGATAGGACTGTCAGATTCCTGTATTCATTTCTTCTACCTCCACTAGTTACATTTATGAAACAAAATAAGGAAAACCCCTCATACGCTCTGAGTGGAACTGTATCAAATTCTGTAACGTGAGTAACATGTAACGTGAGTAACACACTTTATCACTGAGATATAAAGACTGAAGTTTACTTTCCTGTTTGTCAGTAAGTGGAAGCGATTAGTTATTGTTCTTTTGAAATCCCCATCGCATATTTTGCGATACAGTCTTCGGATAATGTGAATAAGAGTTTTCGTCCAATGTTGAACAAAAACGGGCTCCTATAGTCTCTTAATATTGTCCTGATCGGCCTTTGCCACTGCACTATGGATAACCTAATGGCACGACTCTGAAACCATGGTAGCGAGTGGAAAGACCCCATTATTTTCCTACCTCCACGTCAGTCTCGCCCACAGAGCTAAGAAAACACTAGAGTGGACAAGGTCATTGGCTGAACTAACCGCAAAATGTGAGAAGCGTCTGCTATCTTGTGTAAGGAATCGGCAGGGGAATCGCGCAATCAAATGCTATACGTGTCTATATGCGACTAGATTAAATGAAATGAAAAACACTGGACCGGTGTCACACATCAGCCTGCAAGACGACCATTATTTAATAAATTATGAATTTTTTTTTTTTTTTACGGGTGATTGTTGTCACAAAATTCTTAATAGTTAGGTAAAATTCAAAAAATATCATTTAAATGAACTGAAACTAGGTAACTCGGTCGCTACAGGGACCGAGTCATGTATCTCCCCGATCCCCAAATTTCGGAGAAAGTGGCCGCCGGCAGCCATATTGGACGTCCAAAATTGCTGGTCTTGAGCATTGTTAAATAAATATCTTCGCCTGTGTAAAATTAGAAAAAAAATTCCTGTAATAATTGTCGCTTCTAGAGCCCGGAACAGAAAACCTCTGCGGGCGCGGCGGCGGCCCCGGAATTAAACGACAGTATCTCCCGCCACTATCATCAGGGAGATACAAATATATATGAGTGTTGTGTGTGTGTGTGTGTGTGTGTGTGTGTATGTATGTATGTATGTATGTGTGTGTGTGTGTATGTATGTGTGTGTGTATGTATATATATATATATATATATATATATATATATATATATATATATATATATATATATATATATATATATATATATAGAAAATCACATATTATATATATATATATATATATATATATATATATATATCTCATGTGTCTAAGGAAGGCTGTTTTCATATTTGAACACATGTACATTTGTATTTGTTCCTCGAATAGAATTTATTCTAGATTATGGCCATTTTCATTTTAATAATTAAATGTTCATCTTAGTTCATAATAATTACCAAGAGTATTAATTTCTTTCGCAGTAAAAATATTATATATTATAAAAATCAGTCCTGAATATTCACTTATTCGCAGCCTGAGCCGGGGGGGAGTATCATCACTCCAAATTTAATCATTTATATCATTCTTTAGAATTGATATCCTAGGGAATGAGGTTTCAATGCTCATGTTGTGTTCTTCCATTGTACCTGAAACTTGAGTAACGTAACGTGAGTAACGTGACTTTTTTTCTTTCAATGTGTGTAGAGATAATAGTTCATTAACCTATGCCAATTGCTTTGTTCTCTTAAAAAGTTTAGTAATAAAAGTTCAAAATATTATCAATCATTTTGCTTTGTCTTTTCTAGTTTAGTGAGATATTGAAAGCAAATTTAGCGTAAAAAACGCCATGAGATTTTTGCTTAACGTGAATAATGCTGACAAAAGTCAGCCTGGAAGAACCATTAAGCAGAATTTTTCTAATGTTGTTATATGTGGACCTTGAGAGTGGCCTATGGTTATCATGGTGAAAAAATAAGAATGTTTAGCCCATTGAAAAAATCGGGAGACACCTTTATTCAAGAGTCCTGTGCTTTAAATGTAACGTGAATAATGCTGGAATTGCCCAATATGACAGTCAAAATTTCATACTATTCAGATAAATGACATATCTTTTAATATTGAGAATTAGGCCTTATGAAAAGACCCAAAAATGCATTAACAATGTGCAACAAAAAGTTTTTGAGCTGTGCAAATCAGGAAATGGATTAAGCGGAGGCAATAATTGTGTCACATATATTGATAAAAAGAAATATCTGTCTAATGATAAAAATGAACATTTCTTTGAATTATGTTACTTCACTCAATTGTTAGAGTTTTGTGAATACTTTGAATTAAAAATCATGAGGCTCGACAAAGACATTTTTTCACATCTCATTTTGCTCATTTTTGTTAAAAGGAGCCAATAATGCTGGAGTGGATTCAGAATTTGCGTCTCAATTGGCCTTATTACTGCAGTTTGCGCCAGATGGCTGCGTGTCTACTATTGGCAAAACCCACATCTCTGGTCTGAGGTAAAATGTAGAAACGCACCTACTTTTAAACATTATGAAAGACTTGAAAATAAACAGGTTTTTGGAAGTGCCTAACTTTTTAAGATGGTGGTTGAACTAATGACTGAGGAAGGATATGTTCTCACGATCGAACAAGTCTGCAAATAATGAAAAACACTGTTGCGTGCGGCTGCATTTAAAAGGGAATATTTGTCGAATAATTATTTTCATTAGCCATGCAAACAGCTTGGTAAGAATATTGTCTTTCATTGAATAATGGTAAGAACCAGAATATTTTCTGCATATAAATGTGGCAAAACCTACTGAACATTGCTAGCAAACTATCAGCTACTCATACACTATCAAGCAAGCCAGTATGGGTCTGCTACCAACTGCTAGCCAACTAATTCGCTCAGGCAAGAGAGATTGTGAACTGAAGGTGCAAGAGATGTCCTTTAAACAGATAGGCTATAAGACTTTAACTTTTTAGTTAACAAGCTGTAAAAAAGTGATCTTGCTAGCAAAATAATGCCAGCTAGCAAATTTCATTTTATGTTCAATGACAAATATTGGCTAACAAATGACTCAACAAGACAAATTTAAAAAAAGAAATTCTAACTACATTATATCACCAACTAGGAAAATAGCTGTTATTCCCTGATTTATTATCACAGCCACCGAGTGACAAAAGCTCCATTGGTGAATGCGTGCATGTAAAAGTGTATTTTGACCATTTCTTCTTCCCTGGCCTGGTGGGTTTACCACATCGCGGTAATTTGGGGGACTAATGTATGGGGAAATAATGTGATAAAATACCTTATAAAATGACGCGAGTTTCATTTGATCGATGACTTCCACAAAAAGTGGGGGCGGGGGGAATCATGTTTCTGCTGTAACACCTGTAATACCCCCACGGGCGCAACGAGCTTGCCTGCAAGTTATAAAAATTGATGGTATAATTGAACACGACACAATCAGGATACATTATTCTATTTCCGTCAAATATGGACAGATTATTCTATTTGTTGCCACTTTCTGGTGAAATTGGAAATAGGTTGCGCTTCAGTTTAGACATGGTTCTGGCAAGTCATATGCATTCTACTTTATATATAATATGAATAAGAATGATACCAAAATTGCTTTGCATAACCTCATTTTAATAGCTCTCCCACAAATGTCAGCTAATTTACAGGGAAAACAACCCCTGCAATATAACTAAGCCCTCAATGTTAATCTCTCTGCCCAGTTTCGTGTGGCAGCAAGTCCTTGCCGCTAGAGCGGTCTGTGCGCATATCGTAAGAAATTGTACATACACAAAAATTAGGCCCAAACTATGATTATTAAAATGTTCATTTTATTTTTTTGTGAGTCCATTACACATCTCATTTAAAAGCGAATGTTCATTATAGGTCATGATCAATTTATATTTCAGTTGATCACATTAAATTCTGTTCATTATCATTTCATCACGTAATTTTATTTCAGCAGTCATATATGCATTGAAAGTTGTGTCATTACAATTTCATAAATGGGAAGATGACCAGCAAATTCTCCTTTTTTCTGAATTTTCTCTATTATTGTTATTTTTACTGAAGGGGCACTCTCAGTGGTCAAACTTGTCACTGAAATTATTGCTTTTTTTTCATCTATTATCTAAAATGCTTCCTCCTCATTAGGGTCGAGGGGTCTGGACCCTACCAGCCAAACTTTGGGGGAAAGGCAGGGATTCACCTTGGACAGCTTGCCAATCCATCACCAGTCACTCACATGGGCAATTTTTGAGTCTCCAATTAGTCGGACATGCATGTCTTTGGAATGTGGGAGGTAACCTACGTGAGACTGCACAGAAAGACCAGGGCCTGGATTCTTGCTGTGAGGCAACAATGCTACTCACTGCCGCACTGTGCCACCCTCTTGTTTCTAAAATAACTTTTATTTGAACAATTTTAAAGGTCAACTGTTGTTAGAATTTCAATATAATGTTCAAGATGGGATTGCACATTTCCTGAATGATGGAACAATTTAGAATCAGTTTTGAAAAATAAAATAGAATATACATTAATTCATAAAAGTTACAAGAGCTAAAATGGCACTGCACTTGCAGAATCACCATCCAACAGTTTTCAAGGGAAGAATTGTGGCCATAAATGATTATTTAGTACAGTTATTTTTGTAAATAATAGTATTTCTGTGGGATTTATGAAGGCAGATCACTTTAATGTAAGCTCAATTCAAACATATGCTCATGAGAAATATCAACTTTTTTGTACTAACAAACATTTCAAATTTGCCCAGCCGGACTGAATTAAGAAACTTTTATTGTAAAATTAACAACACAGAGCCCAAGAACCTGAAGCTCGGACAACAATCAGGCACACCAATCAGAATGATCATTAGTGTGTGTGAATGGGATATAGAGTGACTAACAAAACGCAAATGGCAGAAAAGCATGTACCACTATATCAGATGAGTACTACAACAGATTATTTTAAAGCCCTCACTGTTGTGACTTGAGACGATGGAGTTGATTATTTTGCCGTAATTCAACTGAAACTGAATTTTCATCTAACCTGTGTCTGAAAATATTTTGATTGGATTTCTGCATTTGTTTCACTTTGTAAATTCAGGAGAATTGTCTTATTTATTTTGCTTTTTGTAAAATAGATTCTCTGTCAAGACAATCTTTATGTTTTATGTTGATTCATGTATTTTTTCTAAAGTTTTTTAACAGATAGAACTTCATAATATTTGACATTTGAATAGAAAAGCCACATATATAGCAATGCACATTTTAAATATTAGACAATAGTTTCACATTTTGCTCTTTTTCCAGTGTAAAATATATTTAATTATCTGAAATCACTCTTTGTTATCCTTCAAGCCTGCTTTGACAAGAAAAAATCTGTCAGAAATTTTGAGATTTTCACTCTTTGGATAATTTTGCAGTAGAGGAATGAGCTTTGAATATTTGACCAAAAATTATCATTTTGAATGCTTTCCGAAACCAACTATAGTAGAAAGCATAAATAATGGGATTACATGTTGAATTTAAATAGGTTACAAAGTAAAGTGCCTCAATCAACACATGTGGTATGGAATAATTAACATATGGATTTATGAAGTCACACATGAAAACAGGTGCACAAAGTGTCAGGAACACCCCAACAACAATTGCCAGGGTCCTTGTTGCCTTTCGTTCCTGTTTGCTCGCACTGTTTTCAGAGTTCAGACTGTTACAGCCAGTGCTCTGGATTGAACGGGCTTGCTTCTTTGCAACATGAAAGATTTTCTGATACATAATGATAATAATGAACCCGGGGATATAAAAAGTGAAAATGCAAAATATTGAACTCCCAGTTTCAGCCATGAAGAGAAAACAGCCTCCTACACAGGCAACATGTGCATAATAAAAATCTTCACTGCCCAATATGTTTAGTTCTAGAAACACCGTCCCAAACCAAATAAAAGCAGACACTGTCCAACTGATCAGGATCATGATCATTGAGGCATTAGTGGTAATCTTGGTCTTGTAGTGAAGTGGTTGGCAAATTGCATAATACCGATCAATAGAAATGAAAGAAAGATTTAGCATCGATGCAGTGTACAGCATGAGATCTGTACTCATGTGGAGTTTACAGAACGTGTCTCCAAAATACCAACATGTTTCAATTATTCGCACAATGCAAGGAGGCATGATGAAGCTTCCCAGAAAAAAATCAGTAACTGCCAGAGACAGGATGAGGTAGTTGGTTGGAGTGTGCAGATGTTTAAAGTGAGCAATGGAAATAATGACAAGGAGGTTACCAAAAATGGTAAGAACAATGATCAAGATGAAAACAATATACATTGGAATCCGTATCGCTGTTGGGTAGATGATCTTTGGGCAAGACTTATTCACAGTCTCATAACAGAAGGCTAAATCTTCATTCATTCCAGGTTGACTGAAATTCATTTTTTATGGTTTCAAGAATAATTATTTATACTTGATTTTAAGAAAAAGAAGCCAAGTAAACAGTCAAAACTTTCAGCCGACAAGTCTTCACACAAAAATATCATCTGCATGGCCTCTGCATAGTATATCTTGACTTAAATGTGCATCTCTCCATAGGTATATACATGACATCATTAATGCAAAGATCAAATGTTCTCCAAATCAATTCACTATGTCCTTGTTTTCTAGTGAAATGATTTAAGTTTAATATACACTGAATACATTAATATATTGACCCCCCATTCTAAAATATGTGTAAGAGTATCTCCCAACGTTCCTCAAGTCAGATGTCTCTCTGTTATGCGCTGCATCAGTGAAGGTGGTCCTGTTATATGCTCATAGCTCCAAAATGTTAACTCCTTCAACATTGTGTAATTTTTCTCCCAAGTACCCACAGTAGCCACAACATTTCCCAATTGGTTTAGCTATTCAAAACACTAATTGGTTAAATATGTCCTCATGAGGAACTCTCTTAGGAAAGCAGAGAATGTTGCTCAAGTGTAAAATCTTAGTCCAGTCAAGACAAGTCCCGCGTTGAAATGACAACCATTTATTGAGTATGATGTTGAAAATTATTTTGTTTCATCCTGAATAGATCTGCTCTGGGTATTTTGTGCATGTAATTGTGGACTACCCTGAATACAGGGAGAGGTCACATCTACCTCATGAACAAATGACACCAAATCCCCTGAGTAAGCAAATCAGATTTAAAAAACAGCTGGAAGTTAGGGCGTGATGGGTGAGCAAGAAAGTGAAATAGCAGCAAAAGAGGCAAAAAAAAAACCAAACTGACTAGCGAAGGCAAGGACCAGATACGCAGAGCAAATAAGGAACTGCAGTAGCAGGAGCAAGCTTACAATGCAAACAAAGTGTGAACACCAGCATAGTGTTAGCCAGATTAACTCTTTTTGAAGCTTGCACGCCAGTACTGATGAGATATGTGCTGATGTGATTAGTGGGTGAGAGGATACGTTTGGTAACACAGCAGCAGCAAAAGTTTTCCCTCTGAACTATTTGCTCATATTTCAACTGCACCACTTATTTCTTTCAGGACAGCTCACATATTGAAATTAAAAGCCATTTATTGAGTATGATGCAAAATGTTGTCTTTGGTTTGGCACTGAATAAATCTGCTCTGGGTACCCACTGCATGTACTTATGCTCTACCCTGAATAAAGGAAGAGGTTTCATCTACCTCATGAATGTGACTAAAACCCAAAACAGCATCAAACTCTTTTTTAGGCAATTCAATTCAATAAATTAGTATTACAATTGAAATTGTAATACGCGCTTCACACAGGGCAGGGCCTGAGCCCCAAACAAGCTAGTCAAAGGTGGTACCGGAAAGGAAAAACTCTCTAGTAGGAAGAAACCTTGGGGAGAACCTGACACCAAAAGGGGTGGGAGGGAGCCTATCTGCCAGAGGTTAGCTCTGGAGAAATGAGGAGGGAAGGGAAATATATGTGTCGGACACCTGCCAGCTCCTGAAGATCAGAAAGACCATTCCCATATCCCTCCAGTCCATAGTGGGTCAAGATTAAAGGGCACATGCCCTTTCTCAAAAGATGGCATGACCATTCTGATATCCCTCCAGCACAGAGATGGAACACTATTATGATCCTGGATCAGACAATGTCCAGCTTAACAATTGATAGTAGAGACTAATCACTCACCCGTAAATTCCCAGAGGACTTTGACTAACTCACTGACCTAGCCATTCATGTTGATAATCGCCTCATTGCCCACAGCAAAGAACTCCAGCAGACCCAGTGAAGATGCCCTCCATCTCCTTGTTTTGCTCCTGCAGTGCCAACCTCTGCTTCCCTCCTACCGACTCGTCCTCCAGCGATCTACTCTCCAGACTCCAGTGGACCCACGAAAATTAACCGCACACGTCTGACTTACTCCAAAAGACAATGCCGCATGAACTCTCGGGTCTGCTTTTACTGTGGTCAACCTGGTCACTTGATTCCCGGATGCCCAGTGAAAGGCAATGCTTACCAGTAGAATGGGGATTATCGGTAAACTGGATCCATTTAGTTGAATCCCCCAACCCAAGGCCACTCCTCATAGCCCAGATCTGCAAAAACTCCATTCAACTTCCAGTCCAAGACCTGATCGATTCCGGAGCAGATGGCAAGCTCATAGATGAGCACTAACTCCACTGACAAAGATGAACAATGTCCAGATCCATCCAGGCCCACGATCTCCACTGATCCACTGACTGAGATCACACACATCACAGCACCAGTAAAGCTACTTACCCTTGGAAATCACCAGGAGGAACTACCTCTGCTACTGCTGCACTCCGCCCAAGCACCCCTGGTCCTGGGAAGTCCCTGGCTGGCATGTCACAACCCACAATTGACTGGATAAACCTGCAGATCGGGGAATGGAGTCCCACCTGTTTGCAGAAATGTCTCCTGAATATTGGGACATCAAAGAGGCCTTCTCCAAGTCCTTGCGTCATTGAGCTGCTGCCATGTACCACTCCTCCCTGAGCCCACCTCTTCTCAATAGACCGGCCAGAGCCTGAAGCAATGGAGAGGTATGTCTGGGAGTCCCTAGCAGCAGAGTCTCCGACCATGCATTGATATCCGTAGCCTAAACGACATCAACATCAAGAATCGTTATTCACTATCACTGATGTGTACAACTTCTGAGTCACTCCAGGGGGCTATCATCTTCACTTAGCTTAATTTTTGTAAAGTATACCATCTAGTGAGGATCTGGGAAGGAGACGAATGCAAGACTGCCTTCAACATCCCCTATGGTACTACGAGTATCTGGTTGTGCCGTTTGGACTTTACCACTCCCCCAAAGTCTTCCAAAATTTAGATAATGAAGTCCTCCGAGATATGCTGGATAAATTCGTTCCTCTCTACCTGGATGATATTCTTATCTTCACCTGTGATCCCAAGACCCACACTCAGCTTATCTGCTAAGAACTCCAACACCAGTTAGAGAACCGTCCCTTTGTCAAAGCCAAGAAAACCCAAGATGCGGTTTACCTGTGCTCCAGTCCTCATTCGCCCCAGACCCTCTCTGCCAATTCATTGTTTACATTGACACTTCTGACTCTGATGTTGGGGTGGGTCTTTCCCAACAACCTGCAACAGTCTTTTTTTGGAAATATTCACTTATTTTGAATTTGATGCCTGCAACACATTCCAAGAAAGCTGGGACAGGGGCATCTTTACCACTGTGTTACATCACCTTTCCTTTTAACAACACTCAATAAGCGTTTGGGAACTGAAGACACTAATTGTAAAAGCTTTGTAGGTGGAATTCTTTGCCGTTCTTGTTTGATGTATGACTTCAGTTGCTCAACAGTCCGGGATCTCTGCTATCCTATTTTGCGCTTCATAATGCGCCACACATTTTCAGTGGGCGACAGGCCTGGACTGCAGGCAGGCCAATCTATTACCCGTACTCCTTTACTTTGAAGCCACGCTGTTGTAACGTGCAGAATGTGGCTTGCTGAAATAACAGAGACGTGCCTGAAAAAGACATCGCTTTGATGGCAGCATATGTTGCTTCAAAACCTGTATGAACCTTTCAGCATTAATGATGCCTCCAGAGATGTGCAAGTTACCCATGCCATGGGCACTAACACATACCCATACCATCACAGATGCTGGCTTTTGAACTTTGCGCTAATTACAATGTGGATGGTCCTTTTCCTCTTTAGCCCGGAGGACAAGACGTCCATGATTTACAAAAACAATTTGAAATGTGGACTTGTCAGACCACAGCACACTTTTCTACTTTGCGTCAGTCCATCTCAGATGAGCTCGGGCCCAGAGAAGCCGGTGGCTTTTCTCGGTGCTCTTGATATATGGCTTTTGCTCTGCATGGTAGAGTTTTAACTTGCACTTGTAGATGTAGTGACAAACTGTGTTAACTGACAATGGCTTTCCGAAGTGTTCCTGAGTCCACATGGTAATATCCTTTACAGAATGATGTCGGTATTTAATGCAGTGCCGCCTGAGGGACCGACGGTCATGGGCATTCAATGTTGGTTTTTGGCCTTGCCGCTTACATGTAGAGATTTCTTTGGATCCTCTGATCTTTTGATGATATTATGGACTGTAGATGATGAAATCTATAAATTCCATACAATTGCACATTAAGAAACGTTGTTCTTAAACTGTTGGACTATTTGCTCATGGAGTTGTTCACAAAGCGCTGAACCTCGCCCCATCCTTGCTTGTGAATAACTGAGCCTTTCGGGGATGCTCCTTTTATACCTAATCGTGACACTCACCTGTTTCCAATGAATTGGTTCACCTGTGGAATGTTCCAAACAGGTGTTTTTTTAGCATTCCTCGACTTTCCCAGTCTTTTGTTGCCCCTGTCCCAGCTTTTTTGGAACGTTTTGCAGGCATCAAATTCAAAATGAGTGAATAGTTTCCAAAAAACAATAAAGTTTATCAGTTTGAACATTAAATATCTTGATTTTGTAGTGTACAATTTCAATTGAATATAGGTCAAAAAGGATTTGCAAGTCATTGTATTCTGGTTTTGTTCACGTTTTACACAACGTCCCAACTTCTTTGGAATTGGGGTTTGTACTTGTGGCTTCTGTTCTAAATAAAGGGGGTCTAGGTTTGATACTATGTTTGCACTTATCAGTTTGAAGTTTACATGATGTGTACTCATTTATGTCTACGAATAACAAAAAAACAAAAAAGCTTTAAAAACATTCAGTTAATTTCAAATTTAAAAAATTTATGTTCACATAAAATGTTATTTATTTTACATTTCAATGAAAATATTATGAAATATTTTGAAAACTAAAGATCATCTGAGAATTTCCTTTGAGCAGATTTTTTAAATCTGTATCTTCGTTCCATTTGAGTTTGTTTTATTTTCCAAGTCATGGAATTGCTGTAGGATGTGACCTAAATTGAACAAGAATTCATTTAGGTAGTGGCTAGAACTCTAGAACTCATTTCTGTACCTTAAAAAAGAAAAAATGCATTCAGTTTACAGGAAAGCAGAGAATTTACGAAGTTTGTGAGGACCTCTGGAGTAGCAGGGTAGACTTAACTTCAGGTTTGAGGCTCAAGCCTCCCATCAAACAAAATTTTGTGATTGCAAAAGCTGCCCTCAGAATCAGATGTAGTAACAACATGGAGGACTCATCCCATATATAACTCTTGTCCACAGGGATGGGCAGTATTTCCAATACATGTATTTGAAATACATATTTCAAATACAAAATATTATTTTGTCATTTGTATTTTATAGCAGTGATTAAAATGCCTTGATATTTTGTATCAAAATACTTAAGTGCCTCGTATTTTTGTATTTTCAAAATACTGTAAAATACTTTCTGTGACACAATGACACCATAATAACACTAGGTGCTGCTGCTGATTAAACTGCATAGAAATCGCCTTGGTGTTCGGAGACTCAAATTGGGCTTGCCTGGACTTGTTGAGCTCTGACCGTGGAGGACGTTGACCCAGGTGAATGTTTTAATGTTGCTAGTTTATTTCTTAAATTATTTCTCTCAACCATGAATGTTTGTGTTCCAAACGAGTTCCTTTTCGGTGAAATGTTAGAGTTGTTTGTTGATGCTAGTGCATACCTGTCAACTCTCCCGTATTTTCTGGGAGTTTTAGCGGCATATTCACGTTCCCATGGCGTACTCAGCAATTATTCTAGTAACACGTATTAAAAAGGTTCGCTCACAGAATCGAAGTCCTTGTGCGTGGAGGTTTATCAGATTCACGTGCGTTAAGGTGGATTTCAGCACTAGTATTATGGAAACTGATTATGACTCCGTACTTCTCACTCTTTTCTTTACTCAGGGGATGGAAGCAATTAAAGACGTTTCACACGGTCTTGTATTATTTAAACAATTTAAACGATCATTAAACAATCAGAAGTCAATGAAGCAATCCAGGCAAGTGTGACACATCCATACTTCATGTTGCGATGGCTGCCTCCACAAATGGCAAGTAAGAAAAGGAGGATTCAAAAACTAGTGCTTCAGGCTGCCTCAGATCTGGGGCTTGTGACAGAGAGTGAGGCTTCAAGCTCAACTGCTGCAACAGAGGAGGAAGATGACTTTTTCATCTTCACAGAAGATCTTGAGGTCTTTGAGAAGACCACACATAGTAAGGCCGAGCTTGAATTGCTTCATTTTTTTGAGGACACAAGGAAGGACTTACATTCCTTGGACCAATATCCTCTCATCAAGCACCTGTTTGTGAGGTTCAATACCACCATCATCTACCTCCGTCATCTGCTCCAGTAGAGTGTTTATTCTCATTTGCTGGACTTATAAGCAGGCCCCATCGACGTCGACTGAATGCCAAACTGTTTGAAAAGTTGGTTGTGCTGAAAGGTATCAACCGAAAAGACACTAATACAACACTACAAGACCACTTGTATAGGCCACATGACCAGTTTTTTTTAATTCTCCTTTTAGCGATTCTTGCACCGCTAAATATTAATATTGAAATAGTGTTACTTGACTGAAAAAATGCTGCCTAGCTTAAACGAGTCTTCTAATCATTCAAAATATTGTTGCTGATTCATGGAGTACCATATAGTGCTACTTAATGGTGCATTCAACACAGATGGTAAAAATTATGTTGTTTTTGTGTTGGGATTATTTGTTTGCAAAGCATGTAACAAGACCTAATAAAGCTTAGGTGTAATTTTTTTCTTTAACTTTGTGTGTATGATCTTTTCAACTGATCTTAAGCCTCTCCTATCAGCTAGGCCACTGTACCAGTGAAAGGATAGATGATAAAGGGTATTAGATGAAAAGGTTTCCTTAAAGAAAAATGCCTTTGGGGAAAATGTATTTTGAATATTTTGAAAATACAAAAATACAGTATTTTATTTTGATACATTTTTTTGGCTGTGTATTTTGTAGCTTATTTTGATACAATTATAAAGTGGGTATTTGTAATTTTATTTGGAAATACATTTTGATGTATTTGTCCCCATCTCTGCGTGTATATTCTTAATTCATCCATTCTTTACTCTAGTTCCTCTTCTCCAGAGTTGTGGGTGAGCTGCACCCTATCCCAGTCAACGCTGGATGAAAGGCAGGGATACACCCTGGAAAGCTCTCAAATCCATTACAGGGTGAATACGCCACTCATACGCACACATAACTCACTCGCACACTCACACCTATGGGAAATTTAGAGTCTCAGATTAGCCTGACTTGCATGTCTTTGGACTGTGGGAAGTAACCGAAGTATCAGGAGGAAACCCATGCTAACATCTGCATAGAAAGACCCTGTGCTAGATCTGAACCCGAAACTCTCTTTCTGTGTGATCATGCCGGCCTGCCCATTCTTAATTCTTAATGGCAATGCAATTCTTTGTCTTGAAGAATTAATGGAAACATAGGTAACTGGTAAATTACCAATAGGTAAACATAGGTAAATTATGGCTTTATAGTGAGAATGTATCTACTGAGCATGTAAATTGCTCACTAGATACACTACCTGTAGCACTTTCTGGTTTATTTTATCACCCATGGCGTATTTCGGCCGTCCTTGTCAGCAGCCTCAGCCCAAAACAAAAGTTAATGAGCTGTGGGTCATGTGACCCAAGTGACGTCAAAGTAAGGGCAGCTGATGTTACACTTCGCTGGAAAGTTATGTCAGTTGAAGCAAAGCAATTTACATTATGTCCGAGTACGAATCCAACCCACTGGAAAGTCTGCTTACCTCTTTGTCTTTAGAGCAATAAGTTTATGATTCAATAAGGAAAGTTAATTCAGGCCCGGGAAACAAAAGATCAAACCTTGAACTTTAATGGGTGATGCACATTTACAGCGATTGGAATGACACAGACAGCGGTAGTGACAGTGATCAGTCTTCACCTGAACATGATATGATGACGTACATTTTAACTTTGTACGTTTATCTACCATATTTGAAAGTCTGTGAAATATAAATTGCTAGACTAACGAAAGTAAGTGCTAAAATATGACAATGAACATCATCCATGTAGTTGCAAAACCGATGACTGGGGCTTTACCAGACATCCCTCTTCAAACTAAAACTCAAACTGTCCTGTCTCCGCTACAACAACAACAGTATGCTTGTATCACAACCGATAATGGCGGGAACATTTCGCAGCTGTTAGGGAACTCAAATGGCCACGGCTCAACTGTTTCGGCCACAATCTCAACATTGCCATCAACAATGCACCTGAGGTCAAAAAGAAAGGGACACAACATGCGTTTGGAGTGTGTCATGCCTTCAACGGTGCCTTCTCACACTGTTGACAACGTAGGAAAGAGCTGCGCAAAGCCTAGACTGAGCTGAACATCCCGCAGCACGCACTGATAACAGTGGGCCACAATACATAACTTCATTTAAAGGCTTAATAATAAACATAAAAATAGCAATAATAATGGTAGCCTTGTGCTTTTATTCTGGCTATTGAGCTCATAGGCTATGTTATTTTCAAAAACAGGACTGTGTGACCCGTTGAGAATCAAAGCAGAAGATGGCAGAGAGAATAATCGAGCAAGCCCCAGCCATCAAGAGAGTTTTTGCAGGTGACAGAAGCCGCCGTCCATTACCAAACTTGACGTGGCAAGATGAAGCCATCTTGGAAGCCGTGAATAAAGCTTTGAAACCGCTGCCGATTTCACGGACATACTTTCGGGTGAAACCTACGTGACCGTCTCCAGCTTGCTCCCCACGCTCTGTCTATTCAGGGATCAAGTGCTGAAAGACGACAGCACTGATGCCAGAATGACTTCAATCATTAAAAGGGGGGTGCATGAGGACCTGGACAAAAAATACGATAATGATGCAACACTTCAGCTCAGGAACACATCTGCACTCCTTGACCCACGGTACAAGGCTGACTATATTGGCTCAGCCAATATGCTGGATTTGACCAAAACTAGGTTGGAAGTGGAGGAGAAGCATGCCAGTCGGGGACAGAGAGCAGGGTGAGGCAGTGGTGGAGCAGGCAGTGGCACCTCCAACAAAAAAGGCGAAACCTTCTCTGGGCTTCTTATTGGGAAAGGTTAAGCCTGTGGTCACCGTCACGGATAAGCAAACGGCCCATGCAAAAATGGCCAACTACCTGGGAGAGGACACCGTCACAGGCGATTGTAATCCTCTCACCTGGTGGAAAACCAACGAGCAGCGCTTCCCACTCATGGTGAATGTCGCAAAGAAATATCTGAATACTAGTACACCTTCTGAGGGTGTCTTCAGCGCAGCAGGCAGCGTAGTCACGCCCCAAAGAAGTCTGCTGAAGCCAGACAAAGTTAATATACTGGTGTTCCTGGCTAGAAACCAGTAGGCTACAGGGTCGCACCAATCGGACTGGCTTGTCCATGCCAATATTTTTAATTGATTTTGTGTTCCGTTACACGTGTTTTATTTATAAGAATTGGATTATCATAGCCTGCATGACATCTAGATACAACCCAAATTCTGAAATAGTTGGGACAAAGTGTAAATTGTGAATAAAATCAAAACACAATGACTTTCAAATCACACCAGCCAGTATTTTATTCACGATAGAACAGAGATAACATAGCAAATGCTGAAACTGAGAAATTTTACAATTTTATCCACAAAGTGAGCTCATTTCAAATTTGATTGCTGCTACAAGTCTCAAAAAAGTTGGGACAGGGGCATGTTTTCCATGGTGTAGCATCCTCTCTTCTTTTAAACACAGAGTGGGGGCGTCTGGGCATTGAAGAGACAAGTTTCTTGAGTTTAGCCATTGGAATTTGATCCCACTCTTGTTAAATACAGGCTTCCAGCTGCTGAAGAGTTTTGGGTCTCCTTTGACGGACTTTTCGTTTAATTATGTGCCAAATGTTCTCAATCAGTGAAAGATCAGGACTGCAGGCAGGCCAATTTATCACACGGACTCTTCTACTATGAAGCCATGCTGTTGTAATAGCTGCAGTATGTGGTTTTGCATTGTCCTGCTGAAATACACAAGGCCTTCCCTGGAATAGATGTTATCTAAAGGGGAGTATATGTTGCTCTAAAACCTTTATATATCTTTCAGCATTCATGGTGCTTTTTAAAACATGCAAGTGTCTCACACCATATGCACTGATGCATCCCCATACCATCAGAGATGCTGGCTTTTGAACTGAACACTGATAACAGGAGGGGTGGTCTTTCTCCTCTTTAGCCCGGAGGACACGACGCCCGTGATTTCCAACAAAAATGTCATTTGGACTGGTCTGACCACAGGACACTTTGCTACAGTCCATTTTAAATGAGCCTTGGCCCACAGAACACAGCGGCGCTTCTGGATCATGCTCAGCAATGGCTTCCTTTTTGCATGATAGAGTTTTAGGTGGCATCTGTGGATGACACGGTGGACTGTATTTACAGACAGTGGTTTCTTGAAGTATTCCCGGGCCCATTTAGTAATGTCAATGACAGAATCATGCCGGTGAGTGATGCAGTGGCGTCTGAGGGCCCATGATCACAGGCATCCAGTAAAGGTCTTCGGCCTTATCCCTTACGCACAGAGATTTTTCCAGTTTCTCTGAATCTTTTGATGATGTTATGCACTGTCAATGATGAGACCTTGAAAGCCTTTGCAATTTGACTTTGAAGAATATTGTTTTTGAAGTATTCCACAATTTTTTTATGCAAGCCTTCACAGGTTGGAGAGCCTCTGGCCATCTTTACTTCTGAGAGACTCAGCCTCTCTAAGACATCCCTTTTATAGCCAATTATGTAACACACCTGATGCCAGTTAACTTAATTACTTGCTAAATGTTCTTTCAGCTGATTCTCTTATATATTAATTGCTGTCCCAACTTTTTTGAGACCTGTTGCAGCCAGAAAATTTGAAATAAACTCATGTTTTGGATAAAAAAGTAAAATGTCTCAATTTCAACATTTGAAATGTTATCTATGTTCTATTGTCAATAACATATTGGCTCATGTGATCTGCAAGTCATTGCATTTTGATTTTATTCACAATTTACACTTCGTCCCAACTATTTCGGAATTGGGGTTGTATACAAGCTTATTTTTTTATTTTTTATTTTTTTCAGTATTTTGCGTTCCATTTTGTTCTGCACAGGCAATAGGCCTATATTATATATTGGTTTTTGGTGAAATCATATTGCCTAATTTAATTGCCTATTGCTTAATTTATTTTCTTGGTACTTGGGCAGCCTGAATATATATACTCAGCGCCATTAAAAACGCACAGGTGAGGTATGTACTGTATTTGCGGTAATACATCAATAAGGCTATTGATCACACCAAAAAGAACAAGTCAAGTATCACTGTACACATCACAAACAGCTCAATGTTTGTTATTACTGAAGTGCTTGGCGCGTGCACGTGGTGCACGTCAGGATTACAATACCATGCGCTTTTCTTTATTTCCTCTCGTGCCTCACTGGAAAAGAAATAAAAATCAATCGATTCTTCAATTTGCCGCAAATACAGTACATACCTCACCAGTGCATTTTTACTGGCGTTGAGTATATATTTGTTTGTGTGTGTGTGTGCGTGTTAGAACAATTCTATCCGCCTAAATAAAACTTGATAACAACACCTAAGTTCCTACTTTGACGAAGCGGGACGGGAACTGGCCGATTTGTGAACCGTTGTCAGTTTTGACGTAAGGCAGGTGACGATTTCATCAATCTTTTGGTTCTAAATGACAAAATAATGAAAACGAAACATGAGGACTACTCTAAACAGAATTGATTTACAACTAAACAAATTCGCCTTAAATACTAAATAACCATTTTTATTTTTTTTTTACAAGCCACGATGCACTTAAATGACTGTGCCGAACACAAAGTTAACGTGTTGAATTTATCAACCAACGGGGTAACTATTAGCTCACCAGAGGGAAGATGGTCAATGAAAATGCTTGCGACAGTACATATATTTACATATGAGCAGCCAAAAATATGACTAATGTTGATGTAACCATGTAAGAGGAAGGATCTGTTTGCTTACGGTTATATCTACAGTCTACCAAGCTAAAATATTGATCTTAGCCACTTTGTAATGTAGTCATAGAAAGCTAGGTATCTAGTTGTTACCGTGACGTGCTGGCTCGTTAGCTTAACGTATGTAATATTTAGCAGAGAGAGCCCGTGTAAGAGTGCTTTCATCTGCACTATAATAGTCATGTCAGTCTCTTAGCATTCAAAACTGACATCTCAGGCACAGAACATGAATTAAACTTGTTGGAGGTATCTATCCGAAGACCGTGGCTGAGGTCCAACAGCCCTGGTAGTAGGGACGTGTATGGGGTCTGGCTATTGGGCTATTGCCAGAAGTCTTTTTTTTCTTCAGCCTCAGGTCTTTTTACCACTGAAATATTTAAAATGAGTATGAGCCTTGCGGTCAGACAAACACCGAATATCGAGCCTGTACAGTAACGTTAATTTATTCCCCTATACCTTGTAAATAAGAACTGTGTCATGCCGCGCATGATGGCGCTCTAAAACTGCCCTTTACAGACGTGCTACTTGGCAGTTTCTGCTCCATCTATCGCTTGCAGTTTGTCTTGTGCTGCTATCTGGTCGACATCATAGTGACTTTATCTTGTAAGATTGCTCTTTTTAATTATTATTCAATAAAGATGCAACATATTTAGAACATATTTATGCCACAGGTTTTTAACATTTCTTAAATTTGTGAGTGTGGAAAAGTTTTATGAAATTTGTAAAATCAATAAACCCAATACGAGTGCAACATACCAACAGCTCACTGGTTCCTGTCCTTAAACAAAAGATTTTGAGTATTTAACATTTCCCAGTTAAATTTCCTGCAGACGCAGGTGCGGTTATATACTGGGCGTGGCTTGGTGACTGTGTCACTTACAAGCTCAATTTGTGGGCCAAAATAGGAATTGATCGCAAAGCTCCCGCACATTGGGTCTCATTCATGAAACGTTCGTAAATCTGCGAACAGATTTACACATAAAAGTCTACTCTACTAAAAACCTACTCCGGATTCAGGAACACGTGAAACTGTGTTCGGGAAACTCAGATCTGATCGTAAACACGTGTGTAGATCATGAATGCCAAACGATCGTAAATTGACAGCGCGCTCCCGGTAATCAGCTATTTGCATATATCTCCGCCCATGAATTGCCAATGACCGCCATATAAGGAGGTGTAGATGCATTCAGTCGACCTGTCAGTCAAGGCGCAAACAAAGAAAGACAGAGAAAGAAAAAGGAATTTTTCCGAAGCGGAGATAGCAATTATTTTGGGTGAAGTGGAGTTTAGAAAAAACCTTTTATTTTCATCTGTTAGCAGTGGTGTGACAGGGACAGGCAAAACGAAGGCTTGGAGGGAGGTGACAGATGCCGTTAATGTTGTCTCTGTAGTCCAAAGAACTATGTCCGAGGTGAAGCGTAAATGGTTTGACATGAAACTAGAGGCAAAGAAACGCATAAGCGCACATCAGCCACAGGTTGAGGAGGCTCATAGTCACAACTATCAACTGCAGACGAGCGCATCGCTGGCATAATTGGGGAGACCTCTCTGTCAGGAATTATACCTGACGGAGACCGCAAAATGCCTCCACTTTTATTTTTGGAAGTGGCTATTAAGCCCCATTGCGCTGAATTGGGGGAAGAGATTGGCTATCTGCCCCACAAAGGGGCCGACAAGAGAAGCAGTTCTGCTATTCACACCACGGTGGGACGGATCAGAGAAGCACTTCTGCTATTTTCCCCGCAGTTGGGCCAGTAAGAGATTTCATTTTATAATCCGCCCCGCTCTCTGATCTTTCGCGCTGAACTGCCGCGGGGCGAATAGCCTCTACGTTTTTTTTTTTACGTCATCATTCAACATGTAGAAAGAACGTGTAATCTATTGAGTCGATTCACATAGATCATTCACAAACATGAACCTAATCTGGATCTTAAACCTGCTAATTGCCAAATAATTTAACTAAATGTGTTATATTTTTCCTCGTTTGTCATGTTGAGGCTATATCATGTGTTTCAAAGGCATCTGCCTATTATTTACATAACAGAGCACAATATAAAGTAAAATTGTAATTTACAATAGTGACAAGGATTCGTAAATTTACACAAGCGCTACACACGGTCGAAAGCATGTGTAGATTTTGTTAGTAGCTACGAACAGATCTGAGCTACTAAAATGTTGATGAATGCAAGATTCACGTAAATTTACGTCTACGAACAGTTTACACACAAATTCGATCTGCTCACGTTTCATGAATGAGACCCATTGAGCGTGAGATCCCCCCCCCCCAAAAAAAAGTTTCTGTGCACCTGAGTGTGAGTGCCAGGCCAGCACCAGGGGAAAGAACAAGGCTTGCCATGGCTCTGAAATATTGCGCTGCTACTTCAGAAGCATGGGAAGAGCGACAGTGAACGGGGGAGAGGGGCATCAGCAGGTAAACTGGCAATCGCGATGGAGCCCAACCATCGGCGATTGACGATTCGGCAATAGGCCCAAGCCTATTTTCAAGGCTGACTTTTGTCAACTGCCCCAGGAGTATATTGGAGATGCATTTGTTTTGTCATGTAATATATATTTTCTTTGACAACATTAGATAAAACTGTAATGTAAGGCAAAGGTCTTCACGTTGAGCCAAAATTTTACTCTGGAATTCTTTCACATATTCTGTGTGTAATGTTACAGTAAATCAGAGGGAGAGGTAAATAAATCACACCAGAGGTAAATTAAAAAAAAACCCATTTATTTACATAACAATAGGCTGAAGCATTCAGGGGCTAAATGGTACAAACCTATACAGAATGCTCCACATCTCACTGTCACATTTAAGCCTTAGGTTTGTATCAGGGACTGATAGGAAGTCGTATTGCACACAAGCTTGTGACCTTGGATTTGATCTTTGACTTTGAGTTGGAGGTCCAGCAGGAACTCTTTTGCTTATTTTAGCATCAAAATGGCCAATATCTCGCTTTTTAGCTCCGCTGTGACCATCATCAGCAGTCAGGGAGCTTTTCTAATGCCGAGTCGTCCGGCATCCGTCTGTCTGTCTGTCCGTCCATCCGACATCAACTTTTCACTTCAAATTTGAATATCTCAAAAACTGTTTGATAACTGTTATTCTAATTTGGTGCGAGCCTTCCGTTTGATGTTCCGAATATCCCCTGCGAAAATTTGAAATTTTTCGTCCCGGTTTTAGAGAAATTCAGCATTTTGGACATAGAAAATCAGTGTTTGTGCTCATTTTTCAGTCTTTCATTAATATCTCAAAAACTGTCAAATAACTTTTGGTCTAATTTGTTGTGAGCCTTGCTTTTGATGTTCCGAATATCCCCTGCGAAAATTTGAAAATTCTACATCCCGGTTTTTGAGAAATTCAGCATTTTGGACTTAGAACATCAGTGCTTGTGCTCTTTTTTTCAGTCTTTCATTAATATCTCAACAAGAGGCCTGTTGGCCTACTGAGCTCCGCTGAGGATGACTGAAATGTCCATGTCATAACTTCCTTTCAGAAATCCTTGAAAACTATTGTAATATGAACACATATGACACATTTGGTTACCAGAATATGCTGTGAACCAGTTTGGTGTCTCAATTTATGTAGTATAACAATAGAACCACACTACAAATTGCAATCATTTATTTCAATCATCTTACCAGCAAGCAATACTAACAACCAACAAATACTGCCCCCCCCGTACAGATTAGGTCAGAGCTTGGGAATAACATTGTCACACTGATGGCCTGACAGATCCTGGGGCATGCAAAGGCTGGGTCCTTGGTGTCTGTGAATATCACACTGAACAGAGCCGCAGATGTGTCATATGTGTTCATGTTGCAATAGTTTTCAAGGATTTCTGAAATTAAGTTATGACATGGACATTTCAGTCATCCTCAGCGGAGCTTTCTAAGCCGACAGGCCTCTTGTCTATTTAGGGGTTAGGTTTGAGATAGGGACTGATAGGAAATCATACATCGCACATCAGTTTGTGACCTTGTATTGGACCTTTGACCTTGTCTTGGTGGCCAAGCAGAAAATGCCCTGTATCTAGCTTTTTACTGCATTTAGAGCATAAGTGTGCCACTTTGAGACCTTTGACTTTGGGTTCAAGGTCAAACAGGAAAATACCTTGTCTCTCGCTAATTATTTCATTTTCACCTTTGGTGTGTGTTATGGACCAATAGAAAGTAATGTATTGCATGTCAGTTTTTGACTTTGAAATCGACCTTTAACTTTTGCCTCTAGGTCACACAGGAAAACTCCCAGTATCTTGCATGTAGAGACTAAGTTAGTACAAGAGACCGGTAGGAAGACATATATTGTTCTTAAGTTCATAATCTCGAATTTGATCTGAACTTGGGCTCAAGGTAAAACAAGAAAATGCCCAGAATCCTGCTTATTATTGCATCCACTAATAAAGTTGGGGATATTATGGAAATATGGTGGTTTCTCTGCCATGTTCGCTGCATCTGCAGCCACTGCTGCATCCGTACAGGTTTTCGCTATCAAACTGCAGGTCAAAAGTATTACCTGAATTTGTAAATAGTTAACATAGGTATTGGTGGTGGTAAGGTTACAAAGCCTATTAATTTTAATTGTTATACACCATTTCATTAATAATGCCAATTACATTGCTTATATTTTATAATAATAGTATGTTAAGATGCAACTTTAAATATGACTGTGGGGAGAAGGATGGTCAATTTTAATCGCAAATTAGAACTATCATTGGACCTTGTTGAAAAATTCTAAGTTTGACCTCTAATTACATTTTTGAATCCAACATCCAGTCTGCTGTACAGTCTGCATGACACTGCCACTTTGGCATGTGCATTTGCCCTGCTCAGAGAGGAAGGGAAAGCAAGGTGTGGAACTTCGGGGCTGAAATTAGAGTTTGAACAGAACAGTTCATTGATCTTGAATTTAAAAGACGAAATTAAAAATAGCCATCTTGCTTGCATCAACAAATGAATATAACCTGCACTGATTTTGATAATCCAGTGAAATTTGACAGTAAAATTCTTACCGCTCTGAACGTAGTGTAATGTAATTTTAGCAACAGAGCTAACACTGCAAAGTAAAATCAGCTAGTCAAACAAGATTCTATAACAGGTCACCTTAGTTAGCTAGGTTGTTTTAACAAATGTTAAAACACACTGGGCCCTATTTTAACGATCTCAGCGCACAGTCTGAAGTGCATGGCGCAAGTGCATTTAGGGCATGGCCAAACCCATTTTTGCCAGTTATATGACAGGTTATCAGGCGCAATGCAAGGCATAAGGTTAAAAGGGGTCGGCCTTAATCTCTTAATTAATCATAGGCTTGTTTTGGGCGTAACAAGAAATTAGCTAATCTGAGTGTCATCTCCCATGTCCTTTAAAAGCCAGATGCCTTTGCACCTTGGCGAATAACTATTATAAGGTAATTGCCAAGTAAGAGGGGAAAAAAGTATACGCTGCAGATGAAAGGGTCTGCGAAGCGCTCGAGTAAACCATTACTTTAAGTATGGAAACCAGAACACAGTAATCTCCAAAAATAGAGGCAAAGCCACTGCGCCCGCTTGGCCAAACATGGCCTACTGTAGATTTTCATCCCATATATACACTCATATAATATATCAAAAGGATCCGTGAAAAACTGAAGGCACTAGAGCACTGACAAGGCAAAAAGTTTACGGACTCATGGACGCATGACAGACCACCATGCAGGCATCTAACCACAGCATAAGCCTGATTGGCCTAGAGGCCAAGCAGGCTGAAAATGTAATGAAAACATTTTTTTTATATGGTCCACAATTGATTTATTCATATCCTGATGTTAAAAATCATCATAGTGAATTTCCGGGGCTGCATTTGAACTTAAAATTACATTACAAAACAAGCAAACATAAAAAATAATCGATAGTTCACGAGTAAGAAAATAATTACACGCTAGTGGAGAATGACCGACAGAAATTAAAACGAGTGAGAGAAACAGCCCGCAAGAAAGAGATGAAAATAATGTTATTTTGATTACACCAACGCGACGCTTTGAATAATATCCGACTGGAGTGAAGAGAACTTGCTTCAAATTGGCTGACAATTGAAGGTCAAGTCAGATACGTGGTAGAAATTCGGATTAATAATAAACAGTGACAATGTCTCTGTTGCTGCTACTAAAAGGGTATATTTTTAGTGGTCATTTCATTTTTTAGCCAAACTGTCAATAATAATGAAGACATTCCAGATGAAATGTGGGGATTTTTATTTGAAAATAGATGCAGGACAGATGGATTGCAGGCACTGTGTCAAGAGCCATTCCATGAGAAAATGGTACTTTTTGAAGAAGTTGAGGAGCTGACCCCCCTGGAATTGAATGAAACTTGGCACATAGGTAGATATGGGTGACTCACTGACCAAAAAATTAGGCTTTTTCCATATATGACTTTGCCTGGCGGTGGTGCCACCTGGAAGCCACTAAAATGGCTCAGTTTTGTCATCCAAAAGCTGTTGACAATCACATTTTACATCAAGTATCATGACTCAAGGGTACACAGTACCATATACGTTATACTTTTATCCATGTTTATCAATGTTATCGATGAAGTATTACGCCCCACTTTCTTCACTGATATGGGCACTTTTATTAATTAAAATGGAAGAAAATGGTCGAAACATCCGCTTCGCAAATAGTCCATTTACGTTAAGAGCTCAGTGTAGCTAAATGTCAAGATCCAGTTCTCCAAGGGTTTCATACATTCCCACAGAAAGTGTTGCTGATTTAAGCGTAATTGGAAACAGTGAGATACAAAAATTGTTTTTGGTTTTCAGTTCAAAGTGCTTATTAATCATGACCACAAATGTCAATGTGATGAAATGTCACTGGCTGAACTATTTCTGCAGAGCATTGGACTTGTCCTGAAGGTTTGTTGTGCTTCTGAAATGACATTGTGTTGGTTAAATCTGGTCAAAAACAACTTGACTAATCCTAGACAGTGTATTTAGAATAATAAACTAATTTGTCAGAAAAAGAGGTTCATCTTTACAGAATGCATCCATAAAAAGGTCCATCAAATGCAGCTGCTGCATTCCGCATGGAACCTAAGGCCTATTTTAAATTCTATTTGAGATCCCAAAGTTTCCAACGATACCAAATAATTTCCTGCTGAATAATAGGGAAATGTGTATAAACCAATGTACGAGTCTAGATATTTTCCATTCAATGTAATTCTGGGGCAATAAAAACATGGCATACTGAGTTTAAATATTTCCCTCAGTATAAGTGTGATGTAGCCTCAATGAAGCACTTCAAACAGTGGATACAGAATATGTGCACAATATTGTCTTACAATATGAAAAATGCCTTCTCTGACTTTGAACCTACAGAAGGGAAACCTTACATGAACAGTTAAAATTTTGTCAATTGCCTGCTTGATGCCATCGACCAAACAATCTCTTACTCACGTACTTATTTTAATTTTCTGTGGACAGTTTGATTTCTGAGGTATGAGGGTGAAATATTTTGCCAAAAATAACCATTTTGAATGCTTTCCTGAACCACTTGTAGAAGAAAGCATAAACAATAGGATTGAATGTTGAATTGAAATAGCCAATCCAGACAAATGTGTCAACTAAAAGAGGCGGCAGAGAATATTTCACAAATGGATCAATTATGTTACAAACAAAGAATGGTGTCCAGCATGACAGGAATACACCCAAAACAATGGCTAAAGTTTTTGTAGCTTTTCGCTCCTGTTTGCTTGCGTTTTTTTCTGAGTTGACTTTGTCACAGGCAATGCTGTTTACGGAACGGCCTTGCTTCTGCGCAACATGGAATATTTTCTGATATATAACCAGCATAATGAACCCAGGGAGGTAAAAAGACAAAATGGAAGACAAAGATCCCGAGGCCTGATTCAGGACCATAGTACAGCCCCCAACACAAACAAAATTGTTATAATATATATCCTCAATTCCAATGATATGTAGCTCCAGATATATAATGCCAAACCCAATGCTAGCAGAAACAGTCCAACTGATCACGATCATAATAATTATAGTATATGAGGTGATCTTGGTGTGATAGTGGAGAGGCCAGCAAACTGCATAATATCGGTCAATTGAAATGAAAGAAAGACTGAGAATGGACACGGTGCAGAGCATGATATCAACACTTAGATGGATTTTACAGAATGTATCTCCAAAATACCAGCATGATTCTATTGTTCGCACCATGCTAGCAGGCATGATGATTACTCCTAGGAGAAAGTCAGCAACAGACAAAGAGAGAATAAGATAGTTGGTTGGTGTGTGCAGGTTTTTGAAGTGTGCAATGGAGATCATAACAAGAAGGTTTCCGCAGACTGTGAGAAAAATAACAGAAACAAAGAAAACATACAGAGGAATCCGTATTATCTCTGAATAAATTAATTTGGGGCAACTATTTTCGGACTCGTAGCAGAAAACAGTATTCCCTGTTTTACTGATGTTCATGTTGGATCCACTTCTTAGTCCTTAAAGCTGGCAACTTTTTGACCTACAGGAGAAAATGAGAGAATGAAAAATTCTGTGTTGTGCTGCAAGACCATATCGTTAGCCTCATAGCATAATTTTATTCATTTATTTTTTAAATTCTTTTATTATAACCCCAATTCCAAAAAAGTTGGTTATGCTGTGTAAAATGTAAATAAAAACAGAATGCAATGATTTACAAATCTCACCCACATTTTATGCACAATAAAACATAAACAACATATCAGATGTTGAAAGTGAGACATTTTACAATTTCATAAAAAATATTATCTCATTTTTAACTTGAGAAGATGTAGCAGCAACACATCTCAAAGTTGGGAGAGAGGCAACAAAAGGCTGGAAAAGCAAGTGGTACCAATAAGGAACAGCTGGAGGAGCATTTTGCGACTAATTGGGTTAACTGGCAACAGATAAGTAACATGACTGGTATAAAAAGAGCAGTTTGGAGAGGCAGAGTCTCTCAGAAGTAAAGATGGACAGAGATTCACCAATCTGCGAAAACTGCGTCTAAAAATTGTGGAACAATTTCAGAAAAATGTTCCTCAATGTAAAATTGTGAAGACTTAGAATCTACAGTACATAATATCGTCAAAAGATTCAGAGAATCTAGGGAAATTTCTGTGCGCGAGGGACAAGTCGGAAGGTCAATATTGGATGCTTGTGATCTTCGAGCCCTCAGGCAGCGCTGCATTAAAAACAGGCATGATTCTGCACTGGAGTACACTGCATGGGCTCAGGAACACTTCCAGAAATCATTGTCTGTAAACATAGTTTGCCTTGCAATCCACAAATGCAAGATAAAGCTCCATCATGCAAAGAAGAAGCCATATCTGAACACAATTCAGAAACGCCGCCGTCTTCTTGGGGCCGAGGTTCATTTAAAATGGACTTAGGCAGAATGGAAAACTGTTCTGTGGTCAGATGAATCAAAATTTGAAATGATTATTGGAAAACACAGACACCATGTCATGCGGTCTAAAGAGGAGAGGGACCATCCAGCTTGTTATCAGCGCACAGTTAAAAAGCCTACATCTCTGATGGTACTGGGTTGTATTAGTGCCTATGGTGTGGGGAGCTTACACACCTGGAGAGGCATTATCAATGCTGAAAAGTATATAGAGGTTTTAGTACAACATATGCTCCCATTCAGACAATATCTCTTTCGGGGAAGGCCTTGCATATTTCAGCAAAACAATGCCAAAACACATAGTGCATCTATCACAACAGTACGGCTTCGCAGTAGAAGAGTGAGTGTTGAACTGGCCTACCTGCAGTCCGGACCATACACTAATAGAGAACATTTGGCGCATCACAAAACAAAAAATCTGGCAAAGAAGACCCAGGACTGTTGAGCAGCTAGAATCCTACATCTGACAGGAGTGGGACAATATCTTTGCCCAAAACTTCTGCAATTGGTCTCTTCACTTCCCAGATGTTGAAACACTGTTGTTAAAAGAAGAGGAGATACTAAATAATGGAAAACATGGCCCTATCCCGACCCTATTTTTGAGATGTGTTGCTGCCATCAAATACAAAATGAGCTAATATTTTTCATGAAATGGTAAAGTGTCTTCTTTCAACATCTGATATGTTGTTTATCTTCTATTGTGAATAAAATGCCAGTTTATGAGATTTGCAAATCATTGCATTCTGTTTTTATTTACATTTTAAACAGCATCCCAACTTTTTTTTGAATTGGGGTTGTATTTAGGAGAATGGATTTTATTTTTCTTTCTTTTTAAAAATGAAAAAACAATCTTTTTTTCCATCATGAAAGAACAGGCACAATATCTCAATTTGGCAAAAATATGATCTAGGCAATTATGCCATGAGGCTACCAATATTTCCTATGTCAGGTTTTACTTCAGAAACAATTTGTCTCAATTGTTGCTTATTTCACTCAACATGTATATAAAAGATTACATGCTCATGAAATTGATTTGTTCATTTGAAAATTATTGGAAACAGTCAGTGTACTGTTATCGGACAATTGAGAATTGTAGATAATTGACGAAACAAAAGTTTAATGAATCCAGTTACTGTTTATCAGTGGTATTTGAAGCCATAAAGAATAGAATCATATGATTTGGCTAGTGATGATGAAGCAATGAAAATAAATTTACTTCATTGCCAGAAATAGTTTTTATTTTGCAAAATATCATGACTGTAACTAACAAACATACTGTACACTGAACACAGACAAACTAAATATACAAAAATCAGGCTTTACCTCATTCCACCGTCTTGCACAATTGTGAATGTGAAAAGAGTGAACGCTCTCTGATATATATGCACTCATGGTCTGCCGGAATAAGTCACTGACCGAATATGTTAGTCTGAGTCCCAAATGATCTCCTAGGCATCCTTGAAAGTATGGCCATCCCATTTCTCTCACTCATTTAAAATCTTATCGGCCATAGCCAGACTGGTCATTAGTCCTTTATGATTGAGGAGAAGCATTAATTGCCCCTCAGGTGAATCATTCGTCCCTCTGGTCATTCTTCCTCTTCTACCATGTTGATCATCACTACTGAATCCAAAAGAGGTCAATATCATACAAGTGAGTACAGTCTTGGTTTTGCTATGGTTTTTTCAAATTAAATTAATTGGTACATTGTGGAAAATGGATAGTGTGTTGTTTGAAACGACATGTACAGTCTGGCTCCCACATTTACTGCAGGGCACTTTTCTTGACATATTCTTCAACAAATATGATGACGTCTCAGTTGACCCCACAGTGATTTTGTATTTTATTTGTTCCCACCATACTGTTTAGATCAGTGCCTCTGTGTCCAATTCTAGGCTAAAATATGGCTTGACATCTTAGGCTACTCAGCACTTAGCCTTCATCTACAATGCAAGTTATTCACTTCAGCTTGTTCTCAACCTTAGTTTTCATGCGCGGGTGTAATTTTCTAGCATAGCACTTTCATTTTATGAATATTATGCTACTTTCTCAGAAATCAAGTTAGGGCGTGTTCAAAAGCCATGCTTTTTTTTCAACAAAAAGGAAGTTGAGAGTCAGCACGCCCTTAGTCCGCAATGGAAATCCACATTGAGGAAAAAAATATACTGTTATGATCCAGGCCAGGAATCAAGTGCGGAAGCAGAGTACAGTCCAAAAGTAGGGTTTTTAGATAGTAATACGGTAACAGTGGGATGGCGCATAGAAGAGGATAGCGCAGTTCAGTTCAGATGTTATGGGAAAAGCCATGTAAGCACTGCCAGTTTCCAACAAGTGGCTTTCCGGGATTACTGCCAGACAGTGTGCATACATTGCCAGAGCCAAACTGTTTGAAGGCAAGAGAGCGTAGCTTAGGAGGAACGCGGTTCCAATCCTGATGACCGTAGAAGGACTGGGCAGGGCTCGAAATTAATGCTTGTTGGCTTGTCCGGGACAAGTAGATTTTATTGTCGGACAAGTGGAAGAGAAATTAACTTGCCCCACCGGACAAGTTAAGAGTAGCTGAAAAAATACCGTGTCTTCACGTTATGTGCCACTGAATTCAATTCGCTAAATGAATACATTCAGAATACTGATTTGAAACAAAAACATTTTTACCAACGACACATCTAACCAGCGTCCAACTCGAATGCTTTGATTGACCGATCAGACACACAGACACGGACGCGCACACATATACAGTTGGAACCGCTTACATCAGGGGAGCAGCAATGTTTCTCAAGACTCCGCAACCCGGGCAAGCTCCAGGAAAAGCCCCAAGAAGAAAAACAGCAACTGCAACTGAGCGACCTGAAACTTGTTCTGTGCGATGAATGAAAAATGAACTGTAATTGCATCGGAGCGATGAGAGACAGAGTGAGTGAGACATGAATCAACGCCACCTCGCTGCAGCATTGATAGTTTATGCTGGGTTTACACATAACGACGACAAGTCACGAATGCCACGAACCTGAATTCGTGACCGAGGATCACAAATTTGAATTGAATTTGATGATTCGGGGCAGAGGCGTCACGCGTCATTCAGTTCAGTTCTTGACAGCTTTCGTGTCAATTTGTAATGACGCGTGACAGTATGGACTCAAAGAATAGCAAGAATACACTACGAATGCTGTCACGCTGTATTACGAATCACCACAAATCGACACGCTCAGTTGCGAACTCCACTAATCGAGGGTGATTCGTGACATTTGCGGAAGATTTTTTGGCAGCCAAAAACATGCTCCACGAATATCACAAATGTCTCGAACCAACACGCGCTGTAAAGAACCCTATTCAGATGCGTTAAGTCACATTACGAATGTCACGAATATGCGAAGAATGACGGCAAAATGATATTTGTCACGCATCGTGCCTATGTGTAAACCCAGCTTAAGCTGATTGTTTAATTTATCATTGTAATATATTTTAGTTTGTGTCTTGAGTATTTTTAGTATTTCATATTGTTTGTATTTTGTGACATCACTAGTGCTTTGTTCGTTACTGACCTAACTTACTAGTTGACGGAGACATTCGCGGGTTTATTAAACGTTTCCAAGGTAACAGCGTAGGATTTTGGGTTATGTAGTACTTCTCTGTGACACATATAAAACTTTTTTTTTTTCAAAACAAGCTTGATTTCATGCAGACTTGTAGTTTCTACAGGAGCAAATATCATTGTTTTACAGTCTCCTAGCTCGTGGATATCATTGGGATTTCACCTCCGGAACCTCACTGCCCAGGTCTATCGGTTTACGGTTTATTGGTAGCTGAATTATTAGGTTAAGTAATTTAAATTTTAAATGACTCATGCAGAGGCAGCAACCCAAACATGCCAGTTTTTACTATATAGTTAGGCCCGCTGTGCACTAATGAGAGGTTGGAAAAAAGTGAATTTTTTAAAATTTTGTGATGTTAATAGCTTCATGTTGAGAAATAACTTTAATAAAGTAAGAGTCCTGCATTCAAAATGTAATTTAATAGTAAACATTTTTATTGGTTAAATTCAGTTAAATACCGTCGGAAAAGTCTTCAACTGCTATCTGTTAACATATTGTTTAGTTAATAGAGTCAAGCTTACTGGTAACTATCTACTCCTTCCTCAAGATAATTCATGTTTTACAACTCATAAACGTACACTAACTAATTTGGCAAACATTTAATATAATTCAGTTCCAATCTTACCTCCATGTAAAGTGAATAAACTTGTTTCCCAGATAATGTTTGCCATATTTTTATAATTGCTGATTTGTTAGATTGGAGTTATACTGACTGAAACACTTCATTAAGCACAGTTTTAAGTGTTGGAAAACATTTATGTAACAACATTTTAAAACACCTCAATAGTCACCTATATCATTCCTATAATATTCCAGCTCATCTTCCTTTGTCAAAGGGACAAGTGCCTTTAGACTCGACACTCTGCTGTCCCATGGAGCAGCAAACAGGAGCCATCAGGAGACGGCATATCCCCCCGCCCCCACATATTGAAAGAATGAAAATGCCTCCTGCTCCAAACCGTTCCCCCTAAAATTCTAAGTTCAAAATGTTTCCATGGAAACCAGAAAAAATACAAAATTCATCAACTTCAGACTAGCAAAAGGCAACACTTCAGGTCATGATTAATGTGCACACCAAGTTTTGTCAGAAAATATTGAACGGTTTTCAAGTTATGCTCCGGAAACGAAATGTTCAAACGGACGGACAGATGGATGGACACCCGCACCCATGTGGGGGGGATAATAATAACAAACAAACAGACAGACGAACAGGCCAAAAACAGTATGTCCCCGAATCTGAGATTCCGAGGCCATAAAAAGTACATTTTTGTCAATTATACCCGGACAAGTGACTTTTGAGCCAGGACAAGTGAAAGGTAAGTTTGCCTCAAAAAGTTAATGTCAAGCTTCATTGGGAGCTTGTTCCCCATTAACTGGACTGAGAAACATACTGGGACAGGATGAACAGAAACATGATCCCAATTCTGGTGACCGTGACAAAGGCTTAGGAGCTTGTTCCTATTAGCTAAATGAGGTAGTTACCGTAACTTACAATCATTAAAGATTACATTTTACTTTCAAAAGACAAAGGATTCTATCTTACACCCTGCGCCTAGCAACGCAAAGCGTGATTCAAGTATCTTTGCTTGGCTGTCCGGCCAGCACTCAGTTTGCGTGAACACCAAGTGCACTTGTGCCAAAATGAAGGCATTTTGGCTTAAAGATAAGCGCATTGCTGGTGTGTTGCCATCTTGAGGCAGCAAAAATCAATTAAGTGATTGACCAACAAACACCAAGTCTACAGTCAATTGTCAGTTTTTAACTGCTATTTTAAGAGCACTTAATTAAGATTGTATTATGAAACTTTTTTTAGATTTTATTTCGGGATTTTCTCCTTTATTTTGATAGTTGTGTGCTTGCTTCAGTGAAGCAGCACACTCTATTTCTCTTACTTCTTCTTATTCTTTTTCTTCCGCTTAAATTTGGCCGACTTACTCCTCCTACACCATTTAAGCTATTGATTCCATTCAAACTTTTAAAAATTCAGCTTGTTCTGAATTATGTTGCATCTGTACATACTTTTGATTTTCTTTTTAGTTTTTGAGATATTACATTTTAAATATAATTTTTTGGGGTCCTATTTAATCAAGCCATTTTTGTGCTGATTCAGTAGATTCAGTAGATTTTTTCTGCTATTTTTTTACTCCATCATACTTTTAGCTAGAAATAATATTTTGCAGTTTGAATGACAAGTTAAGCTTGTATAATTTCTTCACTGTTCAAGTTTTTTCGTAACTTCTATAATTTTAAAAATAATTTTAAAAAATACTTTTAGTTACAATAAATTCGGGGAACTTACAGTGTGGTGATGTCACCGTTAGAGTGGCGAACAGCTGTAAAATTGTCAATAAGTCTTCTCTTAACTTGCTCTAACTCCCACAGTTTTCATTCCACGTAAATATTTTTAAATTTACAAGTTGCAGCAAACGTGGTGCTGGTCATGAAAATGTAACTATGCAAGCAATCGGACAGACGGTTTTGGCGATATAAGCCGAAAAGTGACGGGAACACTAACTGAAACTCCATCAACTCCTATATTAAATGAGACCAGAAAATTCTGGTTGGGAATCTGAAAAACACAGTTTTGTAACTTGCTCGTGTTCCCACATTTTCGGCACTTCACACACAATTTTGATATATTTTGCTTAGCAGACTCTCCTCTTCAGTGTGGTACCTCCATTTCGTAGCTTGGACTTACAATCTTTGAGGTAGAGGCAGTAGTATGTAAGAGACACCTTAGCTAAAATTTCCATTGGACCAAGTGCTTTAACCATTAACTCAAATGGCTCAGAGTGACTCAGCAAAATTGTGGCATAGCGGTATTGCGGTTCAATTCTGCCCTCCGCTGGACTTTTTCCTGGCTTCAGCATTATATTTATTCGGATTAAGATTTAAACGACTGTTGGACAAATCTTATTCTTCTGCGTCAAACTCAGTGAAAGAATTTTCGGTATCGTCGTTTGTTCAGTCGCTCAAACCAGCTCTAAGAGAGTACATTTAGGGCAGCATAGACCAGTCTTTTTGCAGGACGAGTCCATGAGAACTCATGTTACAGCAAAAAATTGCAAAGCAGAAAAGAATTGCTCAAGCTCCTATTCCAGTATATACAAGCAACTGTTGGCACTTGCTAGATATATTTATGATTGTATCTAAAACAGGTGAAATATTGGTATCAAAATGACTGTAACTGCCAACCTCGCTAAGCCAGCAGACGTAAGTTTTCCATACTAGCTATTGATTATGTCATCTGCAGTGATGGCAATTTCAACGCTCAAGTTCAACCCATTTCGAACATGTTCTGTTCACTGAATAATTGCGCAGAAAAAGAAAGGGAGGCATGAATAATCTCACGTGTGATATTATTAATGATATTAATGATATCTTGCAGCTTGCTATTATTAGCTATTTAGCTAGCAAACACAATGCACAGAAATGAACAGAGAGCCGCGAATAGTAGCATTTCACTACTTGGCCAGGTCAGCGTTGTACATTTCGGGACTGGGGGAGACAGTGACAATCAGCTATAAGCAACAAGAGCTGTGGCAGTCTGCTAATGTGGCCTGCCATCTTTGCTCTGACGTAAAGCTAATTACTCAGCATGCACTGCGTTGACCTAGATATGCACAGAGCCATAGAGATGCATCAATCTCATTGACTCCAGCTGACCTTTTTTTTTTTTTTTTTTTTACAGCTGGGTTGAAGCGGAGTAGACTTGGTCTTGATGCAGCTGAAAAGTCAGAATTCCTTAAACAATTACTTTCAGCTTTAAAGTCTTCTGTTTACATTTCAGCAGTTTTTTTACATTTATTCAGCTATTTCCTTTGCCTCTTAGTTTCCAAGCACCTTCATTTTATTAGCCAACCTCTTCAACTTTTCTCGCTGAAGCAAGCACACAAACTTTCTTCAGAAAATTTAGCCATTTCTAGTTATACAAACTATCTAGAAAGACAGGATAGGCGGGGAGAAAAATGGGTAAGACATGCAGCAAATGAACTGAGCTGGAATCAAACCCGGGTTTCTGCAGGAAAAACAAAGCCTTTATAGTGTGCGCGCGTTGACTGATATACCACTGGGACACCCCGTAATCATGCACCTTTGTAGGCGAGTGGACAAGACACGTACCCTTTGCTTGTAACACACACAAAGACAAGCGGCAGCGCAGACATGCCAACGATTAAAAATAAAAAGATAACAATATGAAAGATTATGTAATTTAATTTATTTAAAAAACAGAAGTAATAATGGTGAGTAGGATTGGTTGTATGCCTGTGCAACTGTGTGCTCCATCATTGCATGCTCTGATTTATTTAAATTGCGAAGGAACATATATTCCATCAACATCCAGGTGATTTCCGATTCAATGTGCAAGTTTACACACTTAGGTACTCACAAATTATTTCGTATAAAGCCATCGCTCTTTAGTACTGGCGAACTCTGTCATACCTGCAGTCTTCTTGGTTATCCCCCCTGGAGGGGTAGCTGTTCCAGGACCATTAAAGACATGACATATCATGACTAAAACTGTGAATTTCCATTCATTCGAAAAATGAAAACGCACGTTAGCCAGTACATTAATGCTCTCCCATGGTACCCAGTATTAGTGACAGCAAAACAAAGGAATGTTTGAAGGAATGAGAGTAAATCTGTATGTGCTGATAATAAATAAGATTTTTATAATAATTACACACATTCTTAGTTTCTGATCAGTCTTGTATTCATTTTTGTTTCTGTTATTGCTTAGTATAGAAAGTGCTTGGATAACTCAGGTCAGAGTCCAGCATCCCTTATAAAAATATATTATGGTTAACTAAAATTGATGTAAACCATAGTAAACTACACTTTACAACAGTAAACTATAGTTTATAGCAAACATACTATAGTAATTGAATATCATTGCTATAGTTACACGCGAATATCATGCATTGGTTGGTGCGACAGGCCGCGTTGGGACTGCATGCATATTAATTAGCATTGTATTTCCTGCCAATTAGATTGGCTGTACTATTTCTGTGACAGCCAAGGATCAGCACAGTTTCTGCCATTGCTGAGTGTGTGCAGTAGTGGTCCAAAATACAAGTAATGCAGCATTGCTCAAACTTAGAGAAGTTTGTTGGTAGTGTGATCGTGAACTTCAGACTTCCGGAAGTGATCGTGAAGCAAACTTCGCGTAGTTTTGTGTAGTCTGACCAGGGCTTATGAAATTTTCAATTTGGCCGCCATGGTGGCCATATTTGAAATCGGTTTGGAAAGTCTTCTATGATATTTGGTGTCCTCATTGTTGGGAACCAGCATTACAATTTGCAGCTTCATAGGTACAGTGATTTCAGAGAAGAACCTGTTTACATCTGACACCTGAAAAATGTGTGTGGCTTAAGTCAAGAGGTCAAATGAAGGACAAAGGTTTCAGTTATGTCTGTAATGGCAGCCATCTTGAATTAAATTTTTGTCCTTTGTCGATTTGCAGGAGAAAGAATTATCTAATCAAAGTCAAATTTGCTGGATGTGCTGGGTGTGACAAAAAAGTTCCTTTTGAAAATAAATGCCGACCTTGAAAACTGGTGGTGACTTTCGAATGTCAAACTTAACATAGTGAAATTATAATGGCTCGTATCCCCAAAACAGTCACAGATAGAGCCAAGGTGTAAATTTGAGACATATAGGAAGTCATAATTGAACTCTCTTTATAGCAAGTACAGCAAACCATGCAAATTGATGCCAAATAGTTCATGGCATTGACAGCTGTAAAAAAAAAAAAAAAAAAAAATTCAAATAACCTTCAAAGTTGTAATGTCAGTCACAACAGATTTACACTTCTGTGTATTTCACTCACATAATTCCTCACCTGTTTCTCATTTGCTAATTCATATATTTTATTTGCTTTATCAGTCAGTTGCATTAGACGTCTGTTTGTTTGTCAGTTTGTTAGTTATGCACCCTTTTGCCATTTATCCTGCACCGATCTTAACAAAACTTGGAGACATGTTAGCATAGGTTACTCACCACAGACCTTTACTTTAAGTTTCTATGTCCAAGGTCAAGGTCACAGAAAAGGTAGAAAACACATTGCGCTGATGTCACAACATGATGTCACAATATGACGTAATTTTTTCGATTTTTGCCAAAATTAATTTTTTTGATTCTGTTCTCCAGACAATATGACATATCTTTTCACCTATTTAAATTTTAATTTCAGCAAGTTGTCGTTCTAAGGACGACCTTTCATTTTTCTATTTTTTTGATTGATAAATCAACTAATTATACAAATTTAATTGATATTTGGGTTCAATTTCACCAGAAATACCAAGGCATGATTACTGCCAGCCCTTTTGAGCTTAAACATCATTTAAATAGAACCTGTCTGGCACTGAAAACTAGGCAAAAAGCAGCACATGATGCCCCGATCTAAAGAAGCTCAAGAACAGATGAGAAACAAAGTCAATGACATCTATCAGTCTGGAATGGGTAACAAAGCCACTTTTAACTCATTTCCCTACGGCAAGCCGCTGCCAAAGGCGCAGCAAATTCTACCATTCCCTACGGTAAGCCAGTGCCAGCAGTGTGGATGACGTCACTCAGAGTGCCGTTATAAACATACATAATACATGAGTATCGCGTCAATCTGACCAATCTGACAGCAGTAATAGAGACCTCAACCATTCGCAGTCGGATGAAAACACAAAATCAGTTGACGATCGCGGCCACCTGTACTTCAACCACAGGAGGGGAGGGGCCGTGGCCGAGCCAGGACAGCACCTAGTTGAGGAGCTGCTCAGCGTCACATAGCAGGCAACCAAAATGACAATTGGAATGATGTTACAAATACCCAAAATGACACTGCTAGTTTGACATTTGCATTTGAACCTACTAAAAACCTTTGTTTTGAAAATACAGACGTTTAACTAAACGTGTTTATATTGTGTAATTTTCGGCAAAAGTATTCCGTACAAACGCAACAATTTTATATAAAAGTATTCCGTAGGGAATAAGTTAAGGCATTGGGACACTAGCAAATCATGGTAAGAGCCATTATCTACAAATGGGGAAAACAGGTAACAGTGGTGAAACTTCCAGAAGTGGCTGCCCTACCAAATTTCCTCCAAGAGCGCATCAACAACTCACTCAGGAGGTCACAAAATGACCCAGACCAACATCTAACTAACTACAAGTCTCATTTACCTCATTTAAGGTCAGTATTCACGATTCCACAATAAGAAGGGCACTGGACAAAATTGGCATCCCTGAAACTGCTGCAAGCTGAAAATCAGTGCTGACAAAAACAAGAACTCAAAGACTCATCTCACATGCTAAAAAACCATCTTGATAATCCCCAAGACTTTTGATATACCGTAATATACTGTGAGCTGATGAGTCAAAAGTGGATTTTTTTGGGAGAGATGAGTGCAATAACACTTGGCTTAAAGCAACAACAACATCATAACAACAGACAAACACGTGGCGGTTGTGTGATGGTCTGTAGCTGCTATGTTCTTTCAGGACCTGGGCGACTTGCCATAACTGATGGAACCATGAGTTCTGTTCTTGACCAGAAAATCCTGAAGGAGAATGTCCGGCCATCAATTTATGACCGAACTCTCAAGTGTGGTTGGCTTGTGCAGCAGAACAATGATCCAAAACACACAAGCATGTCCTCCATATGGCTTAAAAGAAGCAGAATGAAGGTTTTGGAGTGGCTATTCAAAGTTGACTTGAATCTGATTGAAGTGCTGTGGCATGACCTTAAACAGATAGTTCATGTTCCAAAACCATCCAATATGGCTGAATTCAAACAATTCTGCAAAGAGTAGCAAAGAAATGTGGGCCAAAAAAACTCCACAGTGATGTGAAAGACAGTTAAGGTAAACTTTTTATGGCAGTTGATGCCACCATGGGTGACACTACCAATTATTATGTTAAGGGTGCAATAATTTCTTCTCGAGGATGCTACTTTTTTAGGTTTTGAATCACTCTTGATTTTCAATACACAAATTTATCTTTTTTAAGCCGCAGTTTGTGTTTACTCACGTTGCCTTGGTCTAATATTCAACTTTTTTGGATGATCTGAAACATTAAAATATGGCAAAATGCTTTCAGTTTTCATTTTAATTTAACATACTGTCCCAACTTTTTTCGATTTGGGGTTGTAGCAGTATACTTATACACATGTTCTGTCGGAATTGAGTAGAAGAACTTCACTTGCTTGCACAGAGCTCTGAGCTCAACACATGTGGCACTGTTGGAGTCGACTGGAAAGCTGACCTCCGCCGAGTTCCTATTGTGTAAAATCACCATACAAAATCACTAAGGGTGGGAGGGACAACTCCCTATCAATGCCCACCTTTCTGGGATAAGATCTTATATGAGCAACTGTCCACATAATTTTGACCATGTGTGCTTTTGTTTCATCGTAACATGATGCACAGAATGGCTTCCAGAAACATGTTGAAGGCAAGCGAAAAGACATGAATATGGCTTTATTTTATCTATTTGATATGAAATGCTTTTTTACATATTCTTTTCTTAATACCTCTGTACAGCACTTTGGCCAGCTGTTTTTTATTGAAAGTACTTTATTAATAAAATGGGATTGGATTGGATTTCGACACTGCTGAAAGAAGTTGGCAAATAATTTCGATGGAAAATTTACCGTAAATTAACTATGATTGATTGGACCACTTTCTGCCATAATGGGTGTGCAATCTATCAACATGGTATTTGAAAACATAAAAATACTACCTGGGCCTAATCAGTTAGTACAGCACCATTCTCCATTTCAATTTCTGCTCGCATTTCTGCCTGTCTACCTCATGTCGTAGTTGTAATTTGTGCATAATCATAACATAAACAGAGTTTAATAATTGTTATGTAGGAATATATGCTCGTCGTTCATTTTTCAATATATACTATCTGAATCTCCCCACAGTTAAAACTACATATTTCATATGGATCTTGCTTTAGGACATACTCTGTGAAGTTCTGCTCTCACTCTCCACATAAGGGAGTACAGTTACCTGAGAGCAAGGGATTACATCATTTAGCCTCATTGTGTGTAATGAGTAGCATTCCTGTGAGAGTTAGACCATCATTAGCACATTAACTTTGTACCAAAATGGCCCCATGACCCCTGCTTTTATCTCAATGTAAACTGACAAAACAACACCTCACCTGGATACCAAAACAAATTGGGCCTATTGAGGTCCAAGGTGGCTGTTGTGTTGGAAAACTAATGTTCTTATCTTGCCATAATGAAGCTAAGTGGGAGACGCATGCAATCTGGTTCTACTTCAACGGAAAAATTGACCTCTTGCATCAAAGGCCTGTACACCCTATGCATATAAAGAATCATTTAATGAAGAAACTCCAGGTTCTTTCAACCCCTTTGCACAGAAGCCAAATCTGGCTATTTATGTGTTTCCTTATTTAATGCTTTATCATTTAAGATTGCAGCTTCACAAAGAGGAAGGGAATGGCTCAAGTGACACTTGAAGTATCTATAATTCCATCATATTTCAGTTTATTTTCATGATTTTGTTAGGGAAAAAGGGCTGCAAACATAAAAACTCCTCTTGAAAATTCAGCATTGAAATCGTCAAAAAAAAAAAAATACTGAGAATTGAAGAATGGCTGGCGGTAAAAACCAGGCCCGCTGACAGGGGGGGACAACCTCGTCAGGTGTCCTGGGCCCTGGGTCAGGGGGGGCCCAGAATTGGGCCCTCTAATCGTTAAAACATTGGTTCTAAAATAACGTATGGAGTTTATATCGTGAATAATGCTTAAGCCTTGTTTTTTAATTTTCCTAATTATCCTTGACGATGTGGTGGAAAACATTTTTACTTTCCCTCCAAGCAAAAATGATTTGGCCTATTACACTGCGTAAATTCAAAAGTTCTATTGGCTAACCCGCACCCGCCGAATTATTTTTCATAAGCAAGCTAGGAAAAAAATCCTGCTATGTACAATCTCATTGTCTTACAATTCCAGTTAGGTACAACCTGACTGGCTCAGAGCAGAAGTGGTACCACAACTTGGTTAGGAAAAATAAACATACACACCCCCCCACCCCCCCATCCTCCTCTTGACACAGTAAGCTGTCAAAATGGCCAGCCGCCAAAAATTAGGAGTACAGAAAAGACCAGAGAAAATAAAAAGAGGAAATGAAGCAAGAGGTGCAAGGGATTTTAGGACCAAATTTTTAAAAAGTTGTGAAGTGGGCAATGACTACAAAGTGACCAACGAGGATAATTTATAGGAAGGTAAGACCGTTAAAGCTCTGCCCTTAGCTCGCCGTAAAGTGCATTATGTCTCCAACTCATTTCGATTAACGTTTCCTGATCAGCAACTAGGTGTTAATTTGTTCCGTTACGAGGTTTTAGAATTACTGGCCATTTTATTTTTTTTCTGGCATTATTGCTTATTCTAATAACATAAGTTATCACGCATTTTCCTATCCACAAATGGTGACATGAATTCCTGTAGCTCACAAAACGGTACATATTTCTTTTTTTCTGCGCCAATGTTCGATTAGCTATAATACACCTTTAGAAAATGTTTGAAAACATGCTATTTTGCTGCCTCAGGTCAGCTTAAGTAAAAATAAAACTGTATACAACCAGTGAAATTACTATAACCCAGGTTAATTGTCAATCTGTTTCTGATTAACAATTGGACAATTAATTTACTGAGCAAACAGGCGATCAATAAGCTGCATTGCCAATGAGACATATAGCCTAGCGTAAGAGAGGAGGCTACACTATGAGGTTGCATGGATGGCAATTAACTGAAATTTCTCAAAATTCCTTTTTAGAGTAGAATGTTATGTAGCAAATGCTGCTGAAGATGGTATTTGGATAAGATTTATATTTAATTTCTAATAAATTAATCAGATAATTGCTGTCCATGCAATCTCAAATTGTAGCCTTCCAACAATTTTACTTGCGCTGTACCGTGTCCCAGGAGAGGTTCAACGGTTTGGCAATGCCCTCCATTGAGTATCACCTTTCCCAGAAACTGGACTTTTAGAGGCTACATCAATGATTTTGCTACCATGAAAGTTTGACGCATAACATGCATTTGGAGTTCAAACCGACACCAACAGAATGTCAGCAATTATTCAATCAAAGCATATATGAGAGATTCTTGCGCGGTCCTTGTCCATTTTTGTCCTTGTCCAGTTGAAGTCCTTGAGGTTTATCAGTTTCACCTGCGTTATGACTCTGGACTTCTCATGCTTTTTTACTCAGGGGTTGGAAGCAATGCATGTGTTTCATGATCGTTTAAATTGTTTAAATGAAATAAGACCATTGGAAGCAATGGAATTGCATAAAGACTTTTCAAATGATCTTATTTCATTTAAACAATTTAAACAATAATGAAACGCATGCATTGCTTCCAACCCCTGAGTAGAGAAAAGCATGAGAATCATAACACAGGTGAAACTGATAAACCTCCATGCAGGAGGACTTCAGTTCCGCGCGAGAATCTCTTACATATGCGTTGATTGAATAATTGCTGACTACAGCAGGGGAATGTAAATATGCCATGAAAACTTACGCCGAATGTGTGAGAGTTGACCAGTATGCGTTATTAATGAAAACTGACCACACCTGATAATGTTGAGAGTTTTCGGAGTTTCTGAAATGGCAATTTAAATGAATGATTGAAAACAGGTCATGGCCGATCATCATTTTTAAGGGATGGGTTTGAGCCTCCCCTGTTGCCAGTTCACGAGCTGCCACTGATCTAATTGGCTGTGCAAATTGCCCTCTCCCTCTCCACCTCAGCCCCCAGCGCTCCCTTGAAAAAGAGATTTCAATCTCAGCGGGACCTCCCTGGTTAAAAAAGGGTTAAATAAAATTTTTGGTAATTGCGGTAGCAGACCAGTTGCTCAGAATTCCGGAGATCTGGACCGTTGGGGGCATGGCCTGACAAGAGGGAAGACTGTAACAATATTAAAAAATTCAAGAAATTAGACACTGATCAAAAATTTCCAAATTTTAATTTGACTGAGTTATATCCACAAGGTGCATAACAGGACCTCCAATGAGGTCTTTTAATCCTTACATCCAAGGGCCACAACACCAGCCAGAGCCCATGGACTTCCAAAGATCCACAACAATTTTGATGACCCTACCACCATTATTGGCACAGGTGGCACTAATTATTATTCAATTGGGAAATTCTAGGCAGACCTTCTCCATCCCTTAATGGTGAACAACTTTTTTTTTTTTTTTAGATTTTTTTTTTTTGGTTTTTCTCCTTTATTTGATAGTTCTACAGTGGAGAGTGACAGGAAAGTTGGGGAGAGGAATGGGGGAAGACATGCAGCAAATGACCCGAGCCAGAATCGAACCCGGGTCGCCGCAGGAAGGACACAGCCTTAATGGTGCGCGTGCTTAGACCGATGTTCCATGGGGGAGCCCCAACGCTGAACAACTTTGCCTTGAAAATAATGCCTACGAAGCAGTACAGCGTATTCGGTCTACAACTCCAATTCCAAAAAAGTTGTGATGCTGTGTAAATTGTAAATAGAAACAGAATGCTATGATTTGCAAATCTCATGAACTCACATTTTATTCCCAATAGAATATAGACAACATATCAGATGTTGAAAGTGAAACATTTTACCATTTCATGAAAAATATTAACTCATTTTGAATTTGACGGCAGCAACACATCTCAAAAAAGTTGGGAGAGGGGCAACAAAAGGCTGGAAAAGTAAGTGGTACTAATCAAAAACAGCTGGAGGAGCATTTTGCAACTAATTTGGTTAATTGGCAACAGGTTAGTTGCATGACTGGTATAAAAAGAGCATTTTAGAGAGGCATGGTCTCTCAGAAGAAAAGATGGACGGGAACTTATCGGAAACTCCCTAAAGTGCCCCTATTATGTAACTTTTCTCTGATCGTTCTTGTATTCTTGAACTCGGAAAAATGTTTAAATGCGTCATTGTTAAAAAAACACTTGAGTTTTCTCATGCTTACCAATTCTGCAGTACCTGTCTGTGAAACGCTCTATTGAAAGTCCTGCCCCCGCCCTCCTGAAAACCCCAGTGTGCTGTGATTGGTCAACTTGATCCCTCACTTGTGATTGGTCCACCGTTTGTGCCCCTTGTCACACCCCTCACCATAAATGGATTTCTGCATTAAAAACAAATACCGGTTAAGCCTTGTGGGCCAAACCCACTTGATTCAAAGACGTGCCAAGCTATCTGCTTGGCGCGAAAATTCAAATGGTGACATCACCAATTTATGAAAAAAAATGGAAGCAATTGGAGCATTTCAGTTAGCTCTGGTGCTCTGGTGTGTTTTGCGGCAGAGAGCGCTTCTTCTGGAGGTGACTTCGAGTTGTTTTCCGATACAAACTTTTTAAATGCGAATAAAAATGATATGATTCATGCTATGACATTAAAATAATGAAAAACTATAATAGGGGCACTTCAATGTTATTTTTGATTGTGCATACAAGAAGAAACTGATCTCAACTACACTTCAAAAACGCATTTGTAAGTTGGATACGTGTGCAAGAACTGCCTTCTCTTTCAATGACACATTGTGCAAGGGAATTGACCGGGTGTCTGTTGGTTCTTCTGTCAGACCTTTTTTGGCAAATACAATAATGACAGAACTGGAAAAAATTGGAGTCCATCAAATTTTACTTCAAGATATCACCAGATTCTACATAATTTTTGTTGATGATGCTCTTATTTGGGTAAAACCTCAAAATTTTGATCTAATAGCTAAGAATCTCAATTCATTTTCTCCACAACTGAAATTTACATGTGAAATCTTCTGTATCTAATGATGCCATTCATTTATAGACATCCAAATTTTAAAGTAGGTACACCCATTTATCGTAAATCTACGCATTCTGGTCAATACGTGCACATTGACCGTTTTGAACCATGGAAACAAAAAAATAGCATGGGTCAGATCTCTTGTTTGTAGAGCAAACAAAATTTGCAGTGATGAAACATTCCTTCAAAAACAACTTGATTATATTGCAAAACTAATGATCTGGAGTGGCTTTCCCAAACAAACAGCCGAGAAGTTAATAACTCGATTTTCTACCCCAAGACACCCAAATCTAAATGTTTGGGTGTCCTGAGAAACATTCAGGTGTGTAAAAACGTCAAGCGTACATCCAGGCAAGAAAATTTAGTTGAATTTCTTGTGCTGATGTATGTGGTGGAAGCATATCGAGGGTTTGGAGCGCAATGGTTATATGTCCATTTTAGAGGTTTTGCAAAAAATTGATTTTTAGGTTTGCAAAAGTTGTATTAAATCAGGTACATCATTTACATGTCAGTCACTCTTTTACTGCATGGTTCAGAAGTATACTTAACATGTAAGTTTTCATAAGTGTGGTACTGCGACATCATGGCCAAAATTGCCAAAATGGACATGTCACTGCTGCGCTCCAACAATTCTAGCACTTGACGTGACACAATAGTGATAGATTCATCACAAATTTTGGATATGTTAATAACAGGCATTTAATCTTTCTAAAACAGTCAATTTGATGTTGGTGGATGGTGTCTTTTTTTTGGTATAAAATGTTAAAAATAGCATAAATTTTCTTTTTTTCATTTTCAAGCCTTAATATTTTGTAGATTATTCATAAGAGAGGGGCAGAATTAGAATACAAAATACACAACATATATGGGAGGTTGTATGTGCAATAACAAATCCCTGTCTTTGACATTAGGCTTTTTACAGTCCTTCAAATATGCTACTGCAGAGCGTAGAGTAAAATTTTTGAGCAACTTTAAGCACCCAGAAATATATCATGAATTAAAGGGACACATTCATAAGTCCATATTCCTCAAGTTAGAGTATCAGATTTTCACCCCTGAAAATTTGAAGGACCAAGCTGAAATACTTTTCTAGATATAGCTATGTGAAAGTGGCTCCTCAGAAATCGCTATTCAAGAAGGGCCAGAACTTAGTTGCAAAACTATTTTTTTTATGACAAAATATTAGAAGTTGAGAGCTAAAATTTTGGATTTCTCCTATTAGGAGGTGAATGCACTGGCTGGATTTTTTTCAGCCAAATCTGAGATGGTCAAATGGGAGCCATTTGGAAATTTGTCATGGAATGACCCATGTGCCTTAATATATTCTGAAGTCATGGGACATTAGCTCACAAAATGGCTCAAATTTGCGTAAATTGGTTGCAAGGCTCATTCAGCAATAAGGCAGAAGAATTTGTTCAATATTTTGAATATGCTTGCAGCTAAAGGGCACTATGAGGCACGACGCACAGCGGAGTGGCAGTGTAATAATCTGAATAAATGAAATAATTCAAGAGAGAAAAAAGTTGGTGAAAGTTTTGTATTTTTTGCAGATTTTCATCCTTGCTGTGTCACATCAATTATATCAACATAGTTAATAGGAAATTGCTGTGTCTTTAGCATTTTTTAATCATTACGGGTCATCCATTCATGTTGGTTGTTCAGTCAGTAAATTGTTTGATTGTTAATCAGGCAAACTTGATCGCAATCAGTTTAAGAGCAAGTATGCGGAAAGGGTGATGTTACTGTAGGCCTTCATATCATCTGACAGCATGCCACTGATTGATATTAAATTCTGAACCCCCTTCTCACTTATGAAACCCCCCAAAATACATAGACGCCCCCTTTTAAAATTGTTCTGGCAAATCAAAAGCCAAAAAAAATGGAGGTTGGATGTGGAATTCTTTCTCCTGGTCGATGTAGACTAAGCGCCATTAATCTCCTCCTAAAAACTAACACCACTGACTCCTACAGCGCAACGTACGAAGGGTATATCAGCGAGATATTGTCAAGGTAAGTCCTCATTAGCTATGTTTACATGCGCAAAATTTCTCCAATCCGATCCTAACTTCGGTTGATAGGAAATTCCAAATCCAAATTCACATTGACACTAAATGAAATGATCCGATCATGACTTGCATATACCTCACCACGCATTTAATCAGAATAAATCATGTGGGCATGCGCGGAGTTGTCTAATTTTCTGGAAATATTAGAAGTAGTAGAAGACAAAAAAGCTGTACTTCCGTCTCTGTTGTAAACAAATGCCACGTTGTCTGCACGTCCTCGTTCGCTCTTTGTAGCACACATGTGCAGTGAAGACAATTTTACCCCAACCACTAAGACAGGATCTGAATGGCTGCGTACATGGACGTCGTTCGGAATGATGATTGGCATAAACCACGTCACTCATTCGGAATGAAATTTCTTTCCAAATGGACTGAATTGGATCAGAATCTTCTGATTGACGTGTTTACATGAAGCATTTTTAATCTGATTGGGCCTTTATTCCGATTATGTGTGTCCAAGTAAAAATAGCTAATGTTGCTGTTTTCTGCACAAATGAGAATCAGTAATTATGTTGTTGTTTCAGTATGTCTTGGCCTTATACTTTTACGCGTATGCCTGCCCACTTATCCATGTTGAGAAGAGGTTAGGATCATGTGTGCTTGCCAGTTGTTTTGAACAGTGCAACTTTGTCACAGGAACACTGAAGCTATTAGGTAACTTATGGGGTGGGACCCAATCAGCATGGTGTTAATGACATTAATTCATGTCCACAAAACTAACTGGCAAGCCAACTCAACTTTGTTGGCTATATAGAGCAAGTAATTATGTAATCAAAATCACAAAGAGATCAAATGATTATTGCAAGAAATCTGTGCTGAAACAGCTGAAATGAAAACCATGCCAACCTAGTTTTCAAACGTTTTAAGTGTCCCAGTCATTGTGGTAGTTGGGCAAGAGCGGGCTGTAAATGGGGATGGTTAGCCTGTTGTGTGCAAATATTTTTGACAGCTGACGTTTTTCAATTATTGCTTCAACTAATTCTCCCTTTTTGAGCTTTGAATGTGGTACATCCAAATCTGCATATCTGTCTCAATTCACGTACTTTGAGTCAAGAGATTGCTCTCTTGCTGACTGCAGGTTTGTTAACTGCCTCCAGTTTTTTTTCTGTTGTACACAATGTCCAGTGCTCACGCACTCTCCAAATCTCATTTTTTCACGCCCTTAAACTGAAAGGGTCATTGGAAAATTTGATCATGGAGAATGACTGGAAACAAGCCAAGACTGAGTTATTAACAAGTATTTTCTTCTTGATCTCTTTCATTTCAGCCGAGCAGCAGACACAAGCACGTAGACACCTTTACTTTGCATACTATACTTCCACTGTGCAATATGTCATTTATTCTTTCTATTTTATGTACATTTTATTCTGTTTTGACTACATTACATAGCTCGTTCAGGCCTACATTTACATCAAAGACTGTAGCCTAAAATCAGTTAACTTTCTAAAGCACAACGTCCCCCTGGCAGTAACGCCGGTATTATGGGATATTCAAATATCTTTGCCATGAGCCTCTGACTGTTAAAAGCATAATTGCTTTCAAGCTGTTTCTGTTCAATATCGCTTGAGTAGAGTTTCACATGGGTGCAACAGTATAACTTTGCATTACACAGGTAAACCTGAGCAATCACTAAAGTGACTGCATTTCAGTGACAGATATTTTGAGGATTTAAGGGACCACTGAATTCTACGAGGGATGAATCTACCTATCTACCTGTAAATCAAAGGTAGGTTATTATACGTTTTTAATATCTGATGACTATAATTAACAGTCGAATGACATAGTATCAATAAAATGTTGAATTTTTGCCTCAGAAAGCTAATTTTTTTCACTATTTAATTAGGATACCTATGGGCTATTATAGATGAACTGGTGCTAACAAAGTGTGACAGTTGATGGGTCCTGTCACGAGAATGCCTCCTAATAAGTGCGCGCCCTGGCTACCTTGCCAACGAGCCTGGCTCTTTGGCGATGTGGTCAGCGCGTTTGACTATTACCCGAGGTTCAAGTCCCCGCCCAGGCCCTCCTTTGGCCTGCTACATTCTGGCGTAATCGGCAGGATCTGGGGGATCCGAATGGATAGCAGCATGCGTAAGGCAGGGGGAGAGATGTGACAGTTGATGGGTCCTGTCACGAGAATGCCTCCTAATAAGTGCGGGCCCTGGCTACCTTGCCAAGGAGCCTGGCTCTTTGGCAATGTGGTCAGCGCGTTTGATTACTACCCGGGAGTCTGGAGGTTCAAGTCCCCACCGGGGCCCTCCTTCAGCCTGCTACAAAAGGAAAACTATTTTTTTTCTGTCCCAAGAGATCATATTTATTAAATGCTGGACAGATAGTAGTATTTTATTATATTGCTCAGAATGCACATCAGGCTTAGCTGAGGGTAATTCATACAATCCCTGGGAAAAGGTGATGGGACTTAACTCCTCCATAATCTGAATCATTTACAGGCACTGCTTTCTTGTCAATGTACAATAACTGTTTTGGGTGTACAACCTATTGATAGGATAGTGTAACTGTGTGCATAAATTGAGCAGCTTTTTCCCTCTGGTTTCGACAATCTGCGGAGAGGCATTAAGTCCATAAATGTACTTTTTAAGTGTACTTTACAGGTAAAAGTGGTAGACTTTGAGTACACAACTAGGTTACATTTATTTTTTCACTGCTACTATACTGGGAATTATACTGTAGGTAACCTTAAAGGTACTAGTTATATACTTTCAGTCTAATTTTTAATTTAGGAAAGTGTACTTTTAAGTGCACAGCAAGTTAACTTACAGGTACACTGTATTTACTTGTTTCCCCCCCGAAGAGAGTGGGGACATATTTTTTTTGTTTGGTTTCCCATGTGTGTGCGCGTCTGCGTGTGTGACTGCGTTGGCATTCCCACCATTTCCAGACCATAACTCAGAAACCGTTTGGTATTATTAACTTTTCTAGTTTCTTCCTAAATCTCTGTGAACATCAATGAGGGACGGCTGCGTTGGGCTGGAGGGAGACATTTGTTTATTTGCCTTAAAAACAATCTCTAGTTAAAATTTACTTTATTAAAATATATTTATTTTACTTTTTCAGCACATTATTTTACGGCTATATCATGTTATACTTTTCTCCACAAGTACAGGAATCGTATCCCATGCTAATCACTCAAATACGCATGTGTATGGGCAATACTCGCATACATGTATTTATCTGTATATGCTCCCAGAGGGGCTGATGATGGAAAACTGGACTATTCTGTGGTTTGCCAACTTTTACTGCCATTTTGTTAGGGGTTTCAGTTCAGTGGAGATGCCCCTTACCTTACTCCTCTGGGGGGTGCCAAACCACGTCCGCTGAACTGCAGCTGCTGCTTGGGCCTTCAAAATATTGTTACCCGGAAATACTGGTGACCTACTTTAGCTAGTTAGGGATGTTTGCCATGTGAACACCTGTGTTGTCACAAAGGCTCCAAGGGCAGCTCTGCAGGTGAGCAGCAAATGCTCCCAGTGTCTCAGCAACCCTAGGCTCACCTTTGACTTTGTCACAGACCTGCCCGCCTCTGCTGTTGAAGAAGGATCCAGCTTGGTGGGGTTTGTTTCAGTTATAAAACTTTGCCTGAGAAAAAGAAGAGTTACCCATTCATTGGAAAAGGTCCTTTGGTAAACTTAATAAAGAAAGTTGACCTCAGCTTGTGTGGGAACTAGCAGGGGAATAATGCTGCCCTCTGTACCCTGCAGAGTCCCAACTAGAGTCATTTGAAACTGCATGAAGATGGTATTTGACAAAGTCATGAGAGAGGAGCAGGTAGGATTTAGAAAGGACTGATCTAGTATTGATCAAATTTCCCCACTTAAAATCGTAGTGTACCAGGAAAAAATCAGCAACGTGGTTGAGGCACAATATGAAAGCTGCTCTTGCCAGGTAATCCATGAGGGGAATTTGACCAAACCCAACAAGGTCAGGACGATAGTGAGGTAGGGATGTCTTCTGTCCCCTCTGCTGTTTCTTTCTGTGCCTGACTGAGTATCAAAGACCTCCTATGAGGGGAAACAATGGGGAATTCAGTGGACACTGACCCAGCAACTGGAAGATGTGGACTTTGCTGATAATTTGTGTGTAATTACACAGGTCGGGTTATCTTTCTATTATTAAAATTTGTTTGATGATCTGAAACATTTCAGTGTGTCAGACATGCAAAAAAATAAGAAATCAGGAAGGGGGCAAATAGTTTTTCACAGCACTGTACATGTGTAACCTCACATGTCGAATCGCAAATTACCTGATAGAACAGGTTCACTTACGAATTAAATAGCCTGTATCACAGCATGACCTGATGTGCAGACGTCGGTTGCACTGACCATTCTGACATGCATTTTTAAAATATCTTGAATAAAATCTTTCACATCATAATCTCTTAATTTTTACTTAGTTGCATGAGTGGGAGCTGCTGCTCATCCCTGCATGGGTAGTATATAACAAGCGGAGTGTACTTGCATAGTGCACTTGCCTTCAAAGATACATACAGTACCAGTCAGAAGTTTGGACACACCCACATTTTTTTTTACAATACATGTTAAATAAAGAAAGATGCACCCTTTAGTTTTTTTTAAAAAAGACCTAATTCTTAAATCCATCAAACTAACCACCGTTTGTTGTCATATTTGCTGAGCATACTCGCAATTGTTTTCCTCCCACAAGCACAGTCATATGACTATAATGAGTTTGCAAATGCATGGCTGTCTAACTTCCCAAAGATGTGCTGCGCTTGTGGTTTGCTTTTCATTGACCTTTTTGCCCAATAAGTCCCAAAACAGCTTGACTTTAATTTGGCTGTTGGAAAATGGAAGGAGCGTATTTGTCTGTTTACTTTGCAAAATACGGCTTCCTTGAGGATTCCAAAATTTTGGACACTATTCAAACAAATAAATTATTCTCCTCTAACTTCTGACTGTTAACCTCTCACAACATTCCATTTGAGATTATGTAGAGAAGCTAAGCCATTTAAATTTCTCTAAAAAACAGAGTGCTGTGACATTAGCAAGTGTGTCCAAACTTTTGACAGGTACTGTAATACCATCTGACCATGCGCCCTAAAATGAGCAGTCAAAACTGACCATTGACTTCAAACCAGGTTTTTGTTAGTCAATAGCGCAATCGCTTTCTGCGGTCTCAAGATAGCAATGCGCCTGACCAAACCTTATTTTAAGACCAACAAGCCCATGGGCACTCAGTTTGGCGCGATTACACTTCCTATTAATGCAAACTGAGCACTGGACGGGATAATGGCATCTGCGCCGGAACATAAACTAGCAAAGGTACTAGCATCACTCTTTGCGCCACTATGCCCCAGGTGTAAGATAGAGCCCTCAGCCTTTTTGGTATGCTGTTTTAATACCCAATCATGTTACTGACTTCTTGCCAATTAACCTAATTAGCTGTGAGATGTTCCTTCAGGTGTGTTTTCTTTTCTTCCATCATACAACATTTGTTACCCCCATCCCAACTTTCTTGAAATGTGTTGATGACATCAAATCAGCAGAATTTTTTTTTTAAAAGTACAGTGTCTCAGTTTTAATATCTGATTTGTTGTCTTTGTACTATTTTCAATTAAATAAGAGGTTTAAATGATTTGGAAATCATTGTCTTTTATTTTAATTTACACAGCATCGCAACTTTTACGGAAATGGAATTGAACATAAACTCTAAACTAAAAGCATGATCTCTTATTTTTAGTTTTAAAAAGTATATGAGTAGCACACTTAAACTTTGTGCAAACACTGTTCCCTCATTATGTCCCAATATTCTAACATGATTGTACCTACAGACACTAGGAAACAGATTAAAATAGTTTTAATAAAAGATGATGACATCAAGTGTTTTCAATGGCCTGCACAATCACCAGATCTAAAGATAATTTATTATTTTTGGCAGTTCTGAAGTACGGATCGCTAAATTTCCACCTCCTACATCCCTAAAAAAACTGGGAAGTGCTGTTGTTACAGAATGGGCCACTATCCCACTTCACATGGCTCAGATATTGTATCGTAGCATTCCTTGAAGGATATAGACTATTTTGAAGGTAAAGGTTGTGACAACTTATTATTAAGAACTAGAAAATACATTTTTGTATTAGTTTCTGATACTTTGTCTATCTCATCTATAGATGTACCGCAGAGAAGTTTTGCATTACTGTTATAATTGGGAGATGTGATCAAAGGTTTTAACATGCAGTTTAAAACACCAATGACAACTGAGGATTTGGTTGCACATCTTTGAGTTCTGTTGGCTGACTGTGGTCTAAAACAATGATCAATATCATCCCTATTATACTTTGCTGGATAAGACTGGTTTGTCAGAAAAAGTGGTTTTAGTATAGATAGCTTTTTAAGGCTATTTAGAAGTGTATAAATGTTGGCACTGACATTTTCTACATCACAGGCCCACCATCTCTTATGTACATTTTAAGAGAAATCAACAATAATTTAAACATTAGCGTATGCAGTTGCTTTGTGCTCCTCAGTCTGTGGACAGTTTGATTCCTGAAGAATGAACCTTAAATATTTTGCCAAAAATAATTTTTTTGAATGCTTTCCTGAACCACTTGTAAAAGAAAGCATAAACAATGGGATTACATGTTGAATTGAAATAGCCAATCCAGCCAAATGTTTCAAATATAAGTGGTGGCAGAGAATTATTTACAAATGGATCAATGGTGTTACAAACAAAGTAGGGTGTCCAGCATGACAGGAATACACCCATAATGATGGCCAGGGTCTTTGTGGCCTTTCGCTCCCGTTTGCTTGAGTTGTTCTCTGGGTTCACTTGGGTGCAAACAGCACTGTTAATGGAATTGACCTGTTTCTGGGCAATGTGAAAGATTTTCATATATATGACCAGCATAATAAAGCCAGGGAGGTAAAATGATAGACTGGAAGACAATATACCCAAAGTCTGATTCATGACTAGAGTACAGCCACCAACACAAACAACATTATGATTAAAAAAATCTTCAATTCCAACGATGTTCAGCTCCAAATATATGATCCCAAAGCCAAAACAAGCAGAAATAGACCAACCGATCACTATCATGATCACTATAGTATGTGAGGTGATCTTGGTCTGGTAGCGGAGGGGTTGGCAAACTGCATAATATCGGTCAATGGAAATGAAAGAAAGGCTTGTGATGGATGCGGTGCACAGCACAATATCAACACTTGAATGGATTTTACAGAACGTATCTCCAAAGTACCAGCATGATTCAATTGTGCGCACCATGCTAGCAGGCATGATGACTACTCCCAGCAGGAAGTCAGCGACAGACAAGGAGAGAATAAGGAAGTTGGTTGGTGTATGTTGGCTTTTGGACTGTGCAATAGAGATGATAACAAGAAGGTTTCCACAAACTGTGATAAAAATTATGGAAACAAAGAAAACGTACAAAGAAATCCGTATTATCCCCGAATAATTGAATTTGGGGCAAGAATTGTTTTCAGACTCATAACAGAAATCTGTATTCCAAGTTTGACTGAAGTTCATGCTGTATCCACTGGCTATTCCTTAAGGCTTGTAACTTCGTGACCTTCAAAAGAGAATGAAAAAAATCTAAATTTTGGGTTATGCAGCAAGATAACAATATTTTGTGTACTACCACTACCAAAACGACTGATATATACATTATTTTTTATTTCTGTTAAAATGTAAATGAAGCACTGGAGTCACATGAGACTGATCTGTTTGTGTAGCAATTATAGGTTACAATGTTGATACTTTTATCTGACAATTGAGATTTGCTTGTAAATAATATCACAAAAGTAGAATGAAAGCAGTTCATGAAAACAGTCAGTGACGGTTATTTTTTTCACCCAATGGTATAGGTGTCTGAGTGAACTCAGAGACTCAGGTACAGACAGCAGGTCAAAAAATAAACTGAAGTTTATTCATTAAATCGGGGTCATACAGGCTGGGTCAAAAACCAGGGAGCAGGAATTCAGTACCAAATCACAAGGCAGATGCGTGGTCAAATTACCGGCAGAGTTCAGACACCAAGTGGGCAGAATGGAGAAAAAAATTTCAATGCAAAAATCTTGAGTCAAAAAGGCAGGCAGAGGTTCATAACAAGCAGGCTCAGACAACCAAAATAGCAGACTTCAAAAATCCAAAACCGGAGACAAACAGACTGACAGACAGAAAAAGAGTCGTAGGAAACAGGACTGAAATCAACTGAGACAAATTTGCGACAGATTGAAACAGAAGGGTATAAATACACAAGACTAAACAAGATAACAATTATCAGGTGAGGGGAGGGGCATGGGGAATGCACAAAGGGAAGGAAGAGGTAACAAAACTATTCAATTAATCAAGATGTGAGACAGGGAACACAGAAGGGAGGGAACAACAAAGGCACGTGGTCATGGAAAACAAACACAAATGCTGAAATTAAGATACAGAAAAGAAACTAAAATAAAAAAGATAATGAAAATTTAATTGGGAGCACTGACAGCACCTTCTCCCCCCCATGACCACCAGCTGACAGTCCAGCAGATTATACTGAGGGTTGGTGATTAAAAGTTTTTATGAGGGAGGGGTCCAGAATGTCCCAGGATGGGACCCAGTAACATTCCTCTGGTCCATTCCCCTTCCAATCAACCAAGTGCTGGAGGCTATGTCCTCAATGCCAAACTTCCAGCAGATGACGGACGGTGTGGATTTTGGAGCTGTTGATGAGGTGACAGGGAGGTCGAGCCAGAGGAGGAGGCCAGAGGACTGTGGATGACAGGCGTGATTCCGGACACGTAAAGGGTAGAGTGGATGGTGCAGCGGGTGTGTGGGAATTAAACAGCAAACTGGCACATAGGAATGGGTTGAACTGGAATGGGAGCCCAAGTAAAGCGATTTTTAAGGTCCTTACATGCTTTATCTGCCCCTGCGGTCCTGGAGAATGCCTTGGTGGATGAAGTCAGGGCCATGAGGACGGCTGCTCGAGAGGTGTAGTTTCTAATGAAGCAGTAGTAGAGATTTGTGAATCCCAGAGAGTGCTGCAGCTCACATCTGGTATCAGGTGTCAGTCAATCAACCACTGGATCGTACGTTGAACCATCTCTGTCCTCTCAGTGGTTGATTACATACCCCAGAAAAGAGACTGACCAGTGGAATTCACATATTTCAAGCTTTTACAAACAGATGGTTCTCTTGGAGCCTGTGGTGGACTTTTTGGACATGGCGGGTGTTTTTGTCCTCATATTGAGAGAAGAGCACCACATTGTAGAGATAGATGTAGACAAAGTGTCCCAACACGTTTCGGAACATGTCATTGACCAGGGCCTGAAAGACGGCGGGGTAGTTAGTGAGACCAAAAGACATGATATTTGTAGGGTTTGGTGGGCATATTAAAGGCAGTCTTCCATTAATCCACCTCTCTGATGTGAATGAGATGATAGGCATTGCGCTGGTCTGGCACCCTGCAGGGACTCGAATGCTGAGGACGAGGGGCAGCTAGTAGCTGGGATTAAAAATGGTTTAAAGAACAAATGCGAAAACTGGAAATGAACAAAATTCTGGGATGAACGTAAATGAAAACAAGAACAAAACCAATTTTTGCTGTTCTGGAGAGAAAACATTATTCTTCATTTTAGATTGTTTTTCGTTCTGATTATCTTTTCTCAATATTATTGGCAATAAATTTTCAAGGGAAATTCTACTCTGGAAGTGATTTACTTGTTGCTCACGCAGGTGTTCCCCAGACCACATGCAGGCTAACACCAGATATATGAGCCCACATATTTTCCTGGCCCTGCAAGCTACAGCGAGTAAATAAGATGGATTATCTATCCAACATTAGCTGGCTTTAACAAATTCAAATTATGTAATTTACTGAACGGAGTGTGACATAACGTACCAGGTAGAAAATATGTTCAGTGTCATGCAATTGGCAGCAACACATTGGCTAAGTTAGGCTGTTAACGGTTAACCTTCATAACTGTTGTTTTGATTTTAGCTCGGTTTTAACATTAGCAACATTGTTTAGAAAAAGCCTATCACACCATCTGCCATAAATAAATGGACAGCAATAATGCATGGTTTGACAAAAAGGATTGCCTGACTGCCCTGAACAAGTATAATGCCTCATCGGGCTATAAAATGCCTGAAAAAAAAACTATTTATATAACCTTCTGAATTAAATGTATTGTTTTTTTTTTTTTTTTGGAGTCAATGATGTAAATAGCTAACAGTGGTTGTGGCTCAAGGGGATGCAACTACTTACAAGTTTGACGCTATTTCTCTTTATCTCCATCTGGCTGTGAGGGGAAGTAGAATGGCCTTAAGCCAAATCACTAAGTTGAGTTTGCATTTGCTTGCTGCAGTTCTTCTATAACATTCTCATGAGATTTATTTTTCACCTCCGCCAAGGAGGTGTATGTTTTTGCCGGTGTTGGTTGGTTTGTCTGTCTGTCTGTCTGTTAGCAAAATATCTCAAAAACAGTTGCATAGATTTTAACCAAACTTTGCAGGATGTTTAAGTAGCACAAGAGGAACAAGTGATTAAATTTAGGCATATCTAGGCCAAAGGACAGCTGAGATGTAGGGCAAAGTTCAAATCCAGCCATGCTTGCGGAGGTATAGGCTCTCGCAAGTCCAGCAGAGAAGGTCAAAAATGACACAAGGACTAATTGATTAGATTTTGTGAGTGATCCGGGTTAGGGGTTAGGGTTAGAGTTAGGGTTTGGGCCCTGGGAGGAGGTGCTGCGCTCTCTGAGTGCTCTTGTTTATATTTGAAATACTGAAACAGAAATGTAAAAATAACGTTTCTGCTCAAAACAAATCAAAATGACGAACGTCTCTGTCCTCAGAATGGAGAAGTAATGCGATCTCAATGACTTCAATCTCTACCATGTCATGGTTGTTTGTGTCAAATGGGCTGGTTTTCATACTCCTGAAATTGCTGATCTCCTAAGATTTTCACACACAACAGTCCCTAGGATTCATGCTGAAAGATACAGAAAATGGCAAAAATCCAACGAGCAGCAGAAATTAGAGAGGTCGGAGGGGAAAAGTAGGACTGTTTTGGCCTGAAATGCTAGCATACACAAATAACCTCTCTTTTCAAGTGTGGTGAACAGAAAAGCTTAGGCAGCCTTAGTCAAGTATTGCTCATTTCAAGTGAATGGGCCCCCACCCTTGAAAGGGCCCAGAGTAGAATTTAATCAACTGAATAATCATTCAACCAATTTTTGGAAATACATATTGTGGCGACAGACGAGCTGTGATTACGTCATTCACAGACAGGACAAAGCTTTAACCACCATGCGTAAACTTGACCTGCAAAATACAGCAGATAGCAAAGATTCCTAGTCCTCTTGTGAGGGGAAAATGAAACACACCTATCCTAGGCATGCTGAGAAATGGAAAACATCAGATTAAAAAAAAAAAAAACATTTTGTCTCCCAAAAGTGGAACATGCGTGGCAGATGCACCACAGCACATTAGATCTAATGGTTTTAGATCCCCACTCTTACTTTCTGAAATGTGAAATGTATCATTACAATAGCCTAATTTCAGTGGAACCTGAAATCGTACTAAATTAATCATCAAAATATTCTCTACTATGGCACTTAGTTGCAGCGGAGCCATCTTGTGTAACAGCAAGTTCTGCTGAGCCTTCAGAAATTGGTCCACGAAATGAGAAGAGTAGGACCTGCCGCAACTTTAAGTTGCTGGATAGATAAAAAACGAAGGTGATGCATTAATATCTCTTACGATTTATTTAGCCATTATTTCAGTAATGTTTTGGTGTTGTAACATTTACTGTACATTGAAAACTGCAAATAAATCATCATAAACCTAGCCAGCCAAATGCTACTTGTGTTAGTGCTATGTGATGTGAAGATTACAAAAACAATGTTTAAAACCTTACCTTCATGTTGGATGAGTCCAACTTATGCTATCAACATAGAAACACAGTCTACTGGTTTGGTGGAGCTACTCATCTCCAGAGGAGGGACAGCTAGTTAGCAATGTGTTAGTAGAGTAGTAACCTGCCCTCATAATTAGCAAACGTAATAATATTTTCTAATGTGCATTTGGAATGCGGACCACTGTAGCTGTTAGCAGCCAAACCCAGGAACAGTAGTTGCTGAGATTCCATCAGGGTCTTCCAGCTGTGGAACAGTTCATTTTGCTCTCTCTTTCCTGCTCTCCTACTTTTGGTAGTTTTTTGTTGTTTTGTACACTCTGGCTATTCAATGCTTCATTGTAAAGCACTTTGAGGTGCAACTTTAGTATGATTGGGTGCTCTATAAATATTTATGTCAATGCAGTGTACATTGTGCAGTTTAGTCATGCCGAACTCAAGGACAAAGGACCAGGACAAAGAGTGATAACATGCTACTACAATATACAGTGCCATGCAAAAGTATTGGTCCGCCCTCCTGATTGCCTCTGTTTTTGTACATTTATATCCCCAGACCGAATATAAATACATGGTTTGTCAAGATCATTTAGAATAGCTTGACTTGCCTGCACAGAGGCCTGAAATCAACCCAGGAAACACTGTTGCGATCAACTGGAAAGCTGACCTTCGAGCCTGGTCTTTTCACCCAACATCAAGGCCAGGCCTAACTAATGTTATTGTCTGCAATAATGATCTCTATTTGGTGCACATACTTTTGGCAATGTTGGGTTTTAATCTTTTTTCAGTGTGCATCCATGCAGAGAATTGTTTACTTTCAGAAAACTGTTCATGTAAAGGAAAGACATTATGAATTTGACATTACCCCTTACTGAAATAAGTCTGTTTCTGGTTTGCATTGAAAATGAACTGTACATTGAAGGTGAATTAACCACTTTCTGCGATCATGGACATGCACAACTTAGAGGGCTGCCAATGGAACAGGTGTCAGAAGATCAAAATAATGTGCAATCAGTAGGTACATCACCATTATCCATACACTTTCTGCTCTCATGTATACCTGTCCAGCTCATTAGCACTGCAACATATGGCAGTTCTTGGTAATGGGCAGCTACAGATGTAAATTTTTGCATTCTTATGTGAAGATATATTTAGAGTTTAATTATTATCTTTTACAGTATGTGCCATTCATAATGAAAGAAATATTGGTGAAATTCCACCACAAATATAACTAAACTTCTGATATGGATCAACCTTTTGGACATAAAGTTTTCCACCCCAATTCTGCAAAAGGGAATGCAGTTACTCGAGGGCAAGCGATTACATCATTTAGCAATGTTGTGTTAACTGACACCTATAATGAGCAAGATGCCTGTGAGAGTTAGAGCAATCATTAGCAGGCCAATCAAAATCACCCCATAATCCCTGTATTTTTGCATGTGTAAATTGGCTAAACATTGCACCTGAGTGTCTGAACAAATTGAGCCCTTTGAGGTCTCAGGTGAAGTTGTGTTGGAAAACAAATGTCCTTTTCTCGTGGTAATGAAGCAAAGTGGGAGACGTGTGCAATCTGTTTTTAATTCTTCAGCAAAAATGGCCTCTTGCATCAATGGCCTTTACACTCTACTATTACAACAAGTCATTTAGAAATAACAATTCCAATAGAAACAGCAACATTATGAACAATAAACATGAATGTATTATGTAAAATCCTAGGTTTGAAACAAAAGACCAGTCAAGCATTGTTGCTCGCAGAAATCACAAATACAGGCATGTCCCAAGAAGTGGTTTCTCACACGTAGCTATATTTTGTTCAAGTTTGAACTGAAACACAGTTTATTTGTGAGGATTTAGCTATATACAATCCACATGCCTTTGTGTGCCATGGGTTTTTTTGAGTGAGCATTTTGCTCTGCTGAAATATGGGAAAAAATGAGGCAAATTGCAGAGGTTAATTACATTGTACATAAAAGACATTTGAGTGTCAATAGGCCACAGAGATGCATTCAAACTGGTGCATCTTGTCTGAATGTAAGGCGTAGGTGTGCCTGCTGTGACAGAAACCGTAAAGTTTAGGTTTGCACCTCTATTGTGAGCTAGCTAAAGAGGGATTATTTGTTTATCAACACGGCGGATGCGCGCGCAACTTGACTGCAGGAAGAGCGGCCTCTTTAAACTGTTTGACAGGTTGTCATGGTCACATCTTGCAGTTGCGATGTTGGCTAGCTAGCGATGTTGTCAGCGTAGCCTACTACAACAGTTTATCACCAAGTGATAAAACAAGTTATGCTGTTAAATTAACATTAGTGAATGGGATATGTCTTAACACGTTGACTGCCAACTACGAGATAACTCGTAATGGCGGGTCAGGGCCAGCGCTAGAACTGAAAATTCGGGGGCAGTTATCCATCTCTTTATTGACAACAATTAGTCCTGGCTAATTCTAGATGGTTTTCCTATATTAACACGTTTACCAATTCAAGAATAATCAAGAAGCAATTGAAGACACGGCTTCTCTCCATCATGCAATCTAACAGCAAATAATGGGCTACATTCAGTACAGAAAAATAATTTAATGATAATTAGGTCTAGTCACTGGCACTCAGCAACGGTAATTTTTTTCCAGCTAGAGCGGCATTTCAGAACTCTTCAGCGAATGAAGGTAATTCTGGTGACAAATATACGTGGTTTCCTCCGTTTACATTTTCCAGTCTGACAGCTGTCTATTTTTTACAGCAAGTTGCGTGACCGTGCTGCAAAAACAGGTGTAGGTAGGCCTACTTGCTGAAATTACCTTCGTTTGCAAATGAGTTCTGAAATGCCGCTCTCGCTGGAAAAAAAAAATTAACGTTGCTGAGTGCCAGTGCATAGTATAGACCTAATTATAATTAAATTATTTTCTCTACTGAATGTAGCCCATTATTTGCTGTTAGATGGCATGGGGGAGAGAAGCCGTGTCTTCAATTGCCATTTGATTATTCTCGAATTGGAAAACGTTTTTATAAAGGAAAACCATCTAGAATTAGCCAGGACTAATTGTTGTCAATAAAGGGATGAATAATTTTCCCTGAATTTTCAAGTCTAGCACTGGCCCTGACCCGCCATTACGAGTTATCTTATAGTTGGCAGTCAACGTGTTAATGACCCACACGCTTTAGGTGCAGGTGAGTGGATAAATGACGAGAAAGATAAAGTCTGGGTCATTGAGAACAAGAAAAACAACTGCATCCTGACCGCGAACTGCACCTGCATGTAATTTAGAATAATATAACGTTACAAATTAATTTTAGCTTCCTCTGTACTTTTTGTACACATTTGTTTTTCCCCCTCTCATATCACTATCTTTTTGAGCTGCTGTAACGATGAAATTTCCCCACTGTGGGATCAGTAAAAGTTTATCTCATCTTTCCATTGCTATGTAACCTCGTCTTCAGTCACTGTCGTTATTGCGGTAAACATTTCACAACTAATTTACTGCAATAATACAGCTGTGCCTGTGGGCATATCTAGCTTTATCACTATTCAAACTAATGAGTCTAACATTTTATATTGCTCAAAATTAATACCAGTGTTCTTTTTTCTCTCAGCTTGGGGTCATGCTGTAGGCATGCTGCAGCACTGATGCTCAAAGTCTGTAAAACTTGTGCGTTTTGTTATTCTTATCGAAACGGCTTGTGCAACCAACAGCACAACAAGACATGGTCGCGGCTCTTCCTGCTCTCTTTCTGCAGTCGACATGCGCAGTAGAGCGGAGTGACGTATGTAGTGACGTAGACTGATAATCCCTCTATACCATAGTTGAATGATTAGATTTGCTTAAGGTTGAATAATGACCAATATTGTACAACCCCAGTTCCGAAATAGTTGGGACAAAGTGTAAGTTGTGAATAAAATCAAAACGCAATGACTTTCAAATCACACCAGCCAGTATTTTATTCACAATATAACAGAGATAACATAGCAAATGTTGAAACTGAGAAATTTTACAATTTTATCCACAAAATGAGCTCATTTCAAATTTGATGGCTGCTGCAGGTCTCAAAAAAGTTGGGACAGGGGCCTGTTTACCAGGGTGTAGCATCCCCTCTTCTTTTTAACACAGAGTGGAGGCGTCTGGGCATTGAGGAGACAAGTTTCTTGAATTTATCCATTGGAATTTGATCCCACTCTTGTTTAATACAGGTTTCCAGCTGCTGGAGAGTTTTGGGTCTCCTTTGACGGACTTTTCGTTTCATTATGCGCCAAATGTTCTCAATCCGTGAAAAATCAGGACTGCAGGCAGGCCAGTACAGCACACAGACCCTTCTACTATGAAGCCATGCTGTTGTAATAGCTGCAGTATGTGGTTTTGCATTGTCCTGCTGAAATACACAAGGCTTTCCTTGGAATAGATGTCATCTGGAGGGGAGCATATGTTGCTCTAAAACCTTTATATACCTTTCAGCATTCATGGTGGTTTTTAAAACATGCTAGTGTCCTACACCATATGCACTAATGCATCCCCATACCATCAGAGATGCTGGCTTTTGAACTGAATGCCGATAACAGGAGGGGTGGTCTTTCTCCTCTTTAGCCCGGAGAACACGACGTCCATGATTTCCAAAAGGAATGTCACATTTGGACTCGTCTGACCACAGGACACTTTGCCACTTTGCTACAGTCCATTTTAAAAGAGTCTTGGCCCACAGAACACGGCGGCACTTCTGGATCATACTCAATAATGGCTTCCTTTTTGCATGATAGAGTTTCAGGTGGCATCTGTGGATGGCACGGCAGACTGTGTTCACAGACAGTGGTTTCTTGAAGTGTTCCTGGGCCCATTTAGTAATGTCAATGACAGAATCATGCCGGTGAGTGATGCAGTGGCGTCTGAGGGCCTGAAGATCACGGGCATCCAGTAAAGGTCTTCGGCCTCGTCTCTCACATACAGAGATTTTTCCAGTTTCTCTGAATCTTTTGATGATGTTATGCACTGTTGATCATGAGACCTTCAAAACCTTTGCAATTTGACGGTGAGAAACATTGTTTTTAAAGTATTCCACAATATTTTTACTCAAGCCTTCACAGGTTGGAGAGCCTCTAGCCATCTTTACTTCTGAGAGACTCAGCCTCTCTAAGACATCCCTTTCATAGCCAGTCATGTTACACACCTGATGCCAGTTAACTTGATTACTTGCTAAATGTTCTTTCAGCTTATTCTCTTATGTATTAATTGCTTTTTCAGCCCTTTTTTGCCTGTATCCCAACTTTTTTGAGACCTGTTGCAGCTAAAGTTGTCAGGGCTCATTTGAATTCAACTTGAGAGATTTTGAAAATCTACTATTAAACCAACAAGCGACCTTAAAATGTGTGCCTGTCATGTAATTTTAACAGTGAAACTAAAGTCGGCCAGGATTATCAGTCAGTCAAGTAAAATTTAGTTCAACCCCTTTTCCAAAAAAATTTGGGATGCTATGTAAAGTGCACATACAAACAGAATGCAATTAGTTGCGAAGGAAAAGAAAACCCCTTTTTCAGCTTTTACCCAATAAAAGTACACTGCCCTGACTATTCAGATATGTTCTTGGGTATTTTTTGAAAAACGTTTTTAACGACAAAATCAGCTCGAGAAGATCAGATTAATATGTTGTGTGCGGTGCGCCATGTTTGTTGGAATTGGGGTAGCTTGCTGTGTCACCCAGATACCTGAACTCTTGAGCGTGCTGAGGTCATTAATACAACCGATGGCATAGCGAGAACTGAAAATTTGGTGGGGCACAGGATACCCTTTTTAAATAGTTATAGTCCTGACTTGTTCTCAATCATTTTCATAATTATCAATATTTTCACTCCGAGAACACTCCACACTATCAAGTGTAGCTAATTCTCCCCGTTGAGGACTATCATTCAAGTGAACACGTAATTTGGTACATTTAAATCAGTGTCATTCAAAATTGCATACCTGTCAACTCTCACACATGTGGCTTGAATCTCATGCTTTTAAGTGGCATATCACGTTCTCATGCCGTAGTCAGCAATCTAACACTTTATAATTTTATTTCAGAAAACAAAATATATTTAATTGCTGAGTCCCACTTTTCAGTCAACCCATGCTGTACCGAGAGTGAAAGGCGATATTTCAATGGAATCAGTTGCAGATCAGTCATTATTTAATCAGCGCACATTTAAGAGATTATCACGTGGAATTGAAGTCCTTGTGCATGGAAGTTTTTCAGTTTCATGTACGTTTCGGTAGATTTCTCCTCTAGTAGCATGGAAATCTATTATGAATCCGGAATTCTCACGCTTCTCTTTTCTCAGGGGTTGGAAGCTATAAAATTACATTAAGATGTTTCAAATGGTGTTTTATTTAATTTAGACAATTTAAGCGATCATGAAGCGCAAGTTTAATCACCTGAGGTGCAGTAAAGGTAGTGCAGAAGTTTCAGAGCAGTTTTTCATTCGTAAAGCATAGGTCTTTTTTTGAGTTAATTATTTTCTTGTACTGACTTTAGCCCATTATTTGGTCGCTGTTAGATTGCTTGGGGGAACCAAGCCGTGTCCTCAATTGCCAATGGATTATTACTATAAATGGAAAAGAAGTTGATTATGAACTGGTCAGGACTAGTTGTTATTATAAAGGAATATTCTGTGGGTACCAATATCTTACCTAGTCAGGCTTCACTATGGGAAATCAGCGCAAACGTATGCCCACAGGCAGGTCTGAGTTTCCCATTTTGTTGGAGAAATCAACTGCCGCACACGAAGGCATTATTACTGATTTTGTCACTCAGGTTCTCATAATGATTAGCAGTATCGGACCTTGATCATTCGACATAAAATGAGGCTGCAGCACAAGTGATAATCAAGACTAATTTGTACACACTTTAGATCGATCAGCTGATTTCATGGTGTCCAAGGGCATCAAAACATCCGGGACATTGCCACACAAAGTATTTTTGGATTGGCTAAAATACAGGAGTGGCGCCAATCATGAACTTGTGCTAATTAGTTTTGTACTTCAGGGGTTCAAGGTAGATTACTCGGTACATTAAAATCACAAAAATTCGCAAAAAATATTTATGGAATGAGAAGAACTTGTACTTTTTTTTGTATAAGAGATGAAAAAAGGGTTTTCTTTTCCATTAAACTCTATTTGGGACTTTCCAATGTTAAAAGTCACGTGATGCATTCGGAAATCCCAGTGTACAACAGTAACTTCCACTGTTTTGAAAACAAGGCATGCAGCTTGAGATAGACCACCTTAAAAATTATGAATCCTGCTGGATTCCAACTGACAGACGGAAGTAGGCATACTATAGTGTACAACTTACATATTAAACACGTTTAAGGAGCGCACAGATCACCGTCAGTGCAACAAAATTGGCACTGAAACGAGCGAAACTTAAAGCTCATTTATAGCCATTCCAGAGGACATGCCGCCAAGATGCTGTTTATTTTTTTTAAGCTGGATATTTTATTTTATTTATTTTTTATTTAACCCTTATTTAACCAGGAAGTTTGTCCATCTAGAGCTCTTTTCAAAGGAGCCCTGGGGGGTTGAGTGGAACAGAGGGCAATTTGCACAGCCAATTTGATCAGGGGATGATTATGGATGCTGACTATGATGACATATGATGACTATGGATGCTCACAAATTGATTTTGTCCATCTAGAGCTACCAGATATGGAACACTGACCTTAAAATAGGCCTCCGCATTAGATCCGCCAGATATTGCGCAAAATAGTTCCGAGATCCGCGTATCGAATCCCACTTGATCCGATTCTGTTACAATGTAAATATGACCAACGTGCATCCTTATTTTACTGTACGTCCTCTTACGCAAATCTACGATCATTACGAGGATGAACAAAATTGTTTCGAATAGTAGTAATAGTAGTAAGTAATTAAAAGTGACGTTAACATTTGAAATCCCACTCACCTGCCAATCATATTGCTCAGTTGTTACCAGGCAAAAATATGAAAAAATATGAATATGATGCCCACACCCAGTAAAAGATATATATTAATTTTGTAATAGATCATGGATGTTTAATAGAGACTCTCAGTTGTAGTTATAGTAATAATAGTAGTCCTGGTTAACAATACCAGCTGCAGTCATTGTAATATAACTATTTATTAATCCCTCAAATCCAGAGATTGTAGAAATATGAATAGCAGCAACTAAATTAACATAAATGGGAAGCAGGCCTATGTAAACTCCAGACGAACCAAGGACGTTATGAGATGATTCAGAAGACAAAGAATATGATAAATATGAGGATTATTATTATTATTTTTCTACATAATTTGAGAGTTCAGATAACTCTGAGTTGTGTAGGCATAGGAATTAAAAGCTTTTCTGAAGTTGTTGTAAAAATGTAACTAAATAATAAGAAGAGGAAAAAGAAGAAATCAAAACACAAATGTTTGGATAAGGTTTTATATTCTTTAACAAAGTTTCAACAGTAATAAAGTGACATAAATTACAATGAATAAATAAACTAAAATATGCAATAAACTGCAATGAAACACAGTCCAATATAAATAATAAAATGAATAAAAGAGAAATAAAAGCAATATAAGTATATAAAAATATTTAATATAAATAAATTTAAATAGAAGTTGTCTCTTAACAAGACAACAATGATAATCATAATCACAATAAGAATTAAGTGCAAATAAAGTAATGTGTAAGTAAATAAAAGTGTGCTATAAAATGCAAGGAAATATATTAAAAATAATAAATATTATAAATAATAAATTGCAACAAAAACAAATGAACAAAACAAAAATAAAGGTGCAAACTTCAAACACAACCCCCCTCACCATCCTAGACCTACTCACACGCATGTATGCATATGCACGCTCAAACACACACACACCCACACACACACATACACACACACACACACACTAACCCCTACCCAAACCCTTCTCTCTAAGGGTACAAGTGGAGTGAAGAAATGGAAAAAATGAATAAAATAAATAAATAAATAAAAATCCTGGCAAATATTTCAAGGAGCTGGAGGGTCGTCAGTCCTTGTCTTCTTTCTCCCGTACCCTCGTGTCTCCAGAGCAGCCCTCCGTTCACCATACGACTGAGTCTCAGATTCTTTGCAGTACCAGCTCCCGAAGTACTGCAGATGTGATGGTGGCTTCCTTTCTTTGTTGCACCGTCTGCAGAGGATGACATCTGTCTTTTTCTCCTATCTTCTGGTCACAGTGCCAGTTTGCTGTTTTCTTTTTCTGTAATGTTGTGTGGTGCAGGGAACGTCTTGAGTGGATGCCTGCGTAGCTGAAGGTGATGGGAGGCTGAAAAGCATCAGCTGTGAGGCTCCAGGTGCAGCCATCGCCTGTGAGGGTGCAGACACTGGAGGAAGCTGCACAGATGGCGCAATGAAGGGGAGAGAGACAGGTGGTGCCGGGGCGATGGCAGGAAGTGCTTTTTGCGGCGCAGCCTGCGAGACGGCCTGAGGTTGCCGTCTCCGCTTGAGCTTCGCCTCCCTAGCAGTGTTTGGTGGCAGGACGAAGAGGTGAGGTGAGGCCAGGCTGTCAGAATACAGAGTGGGTCCTTCCTGTATGGCCGCAGGAAGCTTCTCAGGCCCTGCCATGGGTGTATCCAGCGCTGGGATGCCCTGCTGCAGAGTCTGCTGCTCCTGCGACTTGCAACGCCTGCTGAACCTGGAAAAACATAAAATAATCAATATTAATAAACATTCACTTTAGCAATAATACAAGAAGGTGTGATGAATTGCTGTTTGTCCCCAGTTATCACGCGGCAGCATGACACACACCCTCTCATGTACAGTATTATTGCTTTTGTAAAATGGCTTTTCATTTAGATTTACATTTCAAATGCTGAGACAGCTGTCACGTGATGAAAACTGGTAAAAGCTGGAAAGCAAAACTAACCAATAATTGCACTGTATAAAACATGCCCTGCAACATATATTATGCAAAGAATGTACACTAAGTGGCCACTATATTAGCTCCAGTTGTACAATCTAATATAATCCAATGCAACTGTTCTGCCATAAAGTTTACTTTTCTAATGCCTATAATGCTCAGGTTTTCTTTTTGGCACAGTAGGCATTAAATGAATTGTATGTTTGGTCTTGAGCCCATAGTCAGTGGTGCTGTTGTACTGGACTGCATTTTAGTGAGAGGCGTTTCCTCTATTTGGTCCCCCCCCCATGTGCATAAATAGGGCGGACAAAAAATAGAAACAGCTACATTGTAGTCCAGTACAAGACCTCTGTAAACTACAACCTCGATAATAAAGGCAGAATTAAATTAACACATTCTCGACAGCGTCAACAAAGCTTAACATTACAAACTTCCTTAAAAGGTAGAATTTATGGCAGAGCTGTTGTATTGAACTGCATTAGATTGCGCAGGTGGACCTAATAAAGTGGGCACTGAGTGTGTATGAAGATATGAAGCATGCTAATTTACTCACCATTGTGTGACTGTGGCAGCATTCACCTCCGGGAGCTGAATGGTGGTCTCACTCATCACCTTCGCATTGGTGATGATGCACTCCCAGATGTGCTTATAGGCGCGGGTGACCATCGTGGAGCGTGACACCCTCGCGCCTCCACAGCGCACAGTGCTTGGGTACAGGGCACAGAGCCTTGTAAAGATGGCCTCCACCACCCTGTTGCAGTCAGGCCACTGAGCAGGACTGTGAGCCCTAAAGAAACACCTGCAAATGACAAAAGAATACATATTATTAAAACAAGATTGTTTGCAATATGTGATTCCCAGTGTCCATGTTATTTTTATTTTCCTTTTTTTATTTTTCTGTTTTGTTTTTTCCTTATGTCTTTTATGTTTTGTGTTGTGTGGACGTTTACTTCAATATCTGCATAAGTGTCTTTCTTCAATGAATGCTTTTGTTTGTTATTATTTAAATTACTATTGAATGTGTCTTATGTAATAAATGTTTTGAACACAAGGAAAATAAGGCAGTGGTCAAGTTGTCAGCTAATGAGGATCTTTAATAAACTTAAATGAACAAATAATAAAGCTGGAGATGGTAGCTTTATTGGTAGCTGGAGATGTGTTTTCTTGATTTAACATACCTTCTAGTGCTCTCCACACCTGGGGCTACAATCTTCTTAGTGGCCCTGAATCGTCCCTTTGACAGGGCGGTTTGGTGACGTGGCGGGTAGAGAGTCTTCTTTTTGCCATAATCTGCCAGAGCCTGCCAGAGGGTGATGACCTGGGCGCACTCTTCACCACTCAAGGCCAGAGGGTGGTCTCTGAGGCCAACAAGAAACTCTGCCAAGGCCTGCACGGCTCCATACCCCTCCATATTGTCTGGTTCAACAGAATCCTAAAATGAAAGATAATTTTCAAACTTTTGATAGCAGCAATGAATACTATTAATTCAGTAAGAGCTCAGCCAACATACCACAGATTCTGTTTAAAAACATGAAAATGAACATTTTAAAAGGAAATGAGTCCTTACATCATGTGTGGTGGACTCTTCAGAAGCTGGCAGGTCCATTTCTCCTGGCTCCTGGTCCATTGGGGTTGCATGAAAAAATATAACAATTTAGTTTAATGTTGTCTTTTGGACAAAATATATATTTGTAGTTACTACGACAACAGATACTAAAATTCATGGAGTTTGGGTAACACTCACAGCTGTGCTCAGGAGAATGTGCTGGCTCTGACTGAGGGAGTGGGGAGATGGCCGCAGATGTTGCAGTCGATACAGGGACCACAGACGGAGGTGACAGGGCGCTGGCTGCAGAAAATGCCACCAATGTTGGAGGGAAGACAGACGGTGGCGATAGGGTGCTGGGTGCTGGAGGAGTCGGAGACGATGAGGCTGCAGTCGCTGCCGATGCTGATGCTTGTGAGGAAGCAGCAGGCGCTCGCTCTGTGTCGAAGGAGGGGACAGTGATGTCCTGAAACTCCTCAACTTCAGCAAAACCTTCGTCTGCCTCCACATTCACATCAGTGGTCTCCGACTCTTCAATGGCCAGCTTATAGTCCTGCAGCACTCTACCGTTTTGCTGGTACAGGTATTCCACTCCAATAAGCTCACCTTTTAAATATAAAAACATTATTTAATAACTCAGTTGTAAAATGGTATTTGAGAACTTATGAAATTTTCACAAAATAAAATCAAATATAGTAGTTATCCACCAGTGTATATTCGTGGCCCAGTGTAAGGGATGACCTTCTTGCCCAGAACTTCCTCGGCGAGAGTATTGGCAGCGTGATGGAGCAGGTGGTTGTAGGAGTGTGGCAGCTGCTTGTCAGTTGTGTCTGCCACAGCCCGGTCCTCATTCCACCTGGCGAACCCATCCACAAGATTCGCCTGGAAGAAGGTGTCACTCGCCAGTGTACCTGCAAAGTAAATCACGAAATTCACAATAATAATAATAATAATAATAATAGCAGTTCATCCATACAAACATTTCCTATAAATAAACAAACAGCTAGCTGTTACTACTATTAATTCAATCTTATTAATCAATGTGTAATATAATCTAATAATATTTTAATACTTAAATGAAGTTACTTAGGAACAATTGGAATGAGAAAAATGATTCAAATATTTACCTGGGATGAAACGGTTGAGGTGAAGGTGAAATGATTCAAGAGAGGTGGAGCCTCTGGCACAGCGGTAGGTTGGCAGGCGGTGCCCTCCGTTTACTATGATTCCCGTCTGTGTGTAGAGCTGCACACCTGGAGGATCCTGGATGCAGGCCACATGTCTCCGCTGAGACTTCCAGATCTCACTCATCCGGGATGAGTTGATAAGTGGGACTCCCAGAGAGTCACGGCCAGCATCTCCATCAAAGGCCTGGATATGGCTTTCAATCAGAGCCACTGTCTCTCTGATCCCACGGGTGGTTCTCCTGCAATGCAAGGCTAGCTCGCTTCGGCTGATACAATGGAGCACATCAGCCTCAGACGGCTGTCTCCAGTCAGCTTCTAGCTCCGCACACTTTGCCTTCTTCAGGGCCATCAGGTCATCCTGGTCCCACAAGAAAATACAGTGGCTGAGGCGACTCATGAAGGTGACGTACAACTGATGGGAGTCAGTGTTGCAACCCACAGAAAACCTCCGCATGAAGTGCCAAATGTCTAACCTGATGGTCATCTGCTCCCACTCTTCAAACATCCTCCTCAGCAGAGTGTTGCCACAGCAGTCTCGGTCAACATACAGTACATCGGGCGGAGTCACCCCAGCCATTCTGTATCGCTGGATGAGGCCTGCAATCATTGGCCCGAGACCAAAACCTTCACTGGCTGTGAGCACAGACATGATCACCTGTCCATATTCGTTCCCAACGTTGGCTGCCCAGGTAGCAGTGCCATAGCTGTGTCCTGCAAGCTTTCGGGCCACCTTTTTGGTAGAATCAATCTTCAAGATCCAACCATACTGGGAAGTGATGGTGGCCTTAATCTCATCCAGCCTTTGCAGGACATCCTGGGCATAAACCTGCATCATCCACCGGTGCTTCGGGACAGGAAGCATGATAGGTACAGGCTCAAATGTCACAGGCAAGATCAGGCCCGATGTGACAGCACTGGCAATTCCCTTACAGTCCGTCAGGTACTGGACTGTCTTCTGCAACCAGACCTCAGCATGGCGCTCCTGCAGCTTCAGTTAGATCTGGCTGCTGCTGTTCCCCAGCCCTCGCTGACGCATCAGAGAGGCTGCCTCGATATCACATGCAGGTTTGGATGTAAGGATGCAAGGGAACTGCACCCTGTGGCCAGCGTCGAGCTGATAGACGATGCCATGGCTCCAGCTGATGACCTTCCGCTTGCATCTTCGGCAGGCCAGGTACTCAGATGCAACAAAGTACATCTTCCCCGAGGCCACTACCTGCCTGATCTTCTGATGTAGGCGAGCTGAGGTAAGAAGCTCTCTGTGACAGTCTGGATGAGGACAGGTCAGCTTGACTCGCCACAGCCTTCGTGGCATCCAGAGCAGCAGAGGATGGCCATAGTAATTTTCCAGAGGAGGAGAACTAATGGTCCTCAGCGACGCCTGTGTAGGATACCACCAGAGTTTGTCCACCCTGCTGATGTCCAGCTCAGGATGCCCCTGTGTTGTCCACCTGAACAGGGCCTTGGATATCCACCTTTTGTCCGCTTCAGGCAAAGTGTGTATCCAGCCAGCTGGAAGACAGACTTGTCGTGCTGCAAAAAATACCAATAAACACATAAATAAACAAATACATATTCACTTCATTTGCACTTCATTATCCTTGGAAAGGAAACTTGTTGTACAGCAACTTGTAAATTACATAAAACATAAAGTATACAAGCATACAATAATTCTAAGATACATCAAATGAAGTAACATCAAAAGACAAACACAATGGGCTGGTCAGAAGCAAAGAACAGCAACAACAACAAGAAAAATATAGCCGCAAGCGGCAATTCCGGGGTTCAAGCCAAGAAAGACCATTAATAGTTGAAAGCTTTAACAGCTTAATTAACAAGTGTTGCCACTAAACGTGGCCATGTCCCCCGCCAGGTGACGGAAATCGACTGGGGTCGGCGCATCACACAAATACATATTGAAGCCAAAGATGAATAAAATCAGTCAAAGCGTTCTTGAGATTTTGCGTTCACAACAAACGGGACGTGACGGCCGGACGGCCGGACAGATGGACTGATGGAGCTGAATACTATGTCCCCTGGCCCTAATACACCTTGACACCAAAGATGAATGGAATCGGTCAAACCGTTCGTGAGATATCATGTTGACAAGGTATTTGTAAGTGGTAAAATGGTTGTAATGACCTTGAGAATAATGCCAAGGTTACGTAAATCGAGTGGGCTGTGAGCATCCCCCTAATACACCTTCACACCAAAGATGAATGGAATCGGTCAAACCGTTCTTGAGATATCATGTTGACAAGGAATTTGTAAGTGGTCAAATGGTCGTAATGACCTTGAGAATAATGCCAAGGTCACAGAAATCTACTGGGGTCGGCGTATCACACCAATATACCTTAACACCAAAGATGAATGGAATCGGTCAAACTGTTCTTGAGATGTCGCGTTCAGAACAAACGGGACATGACGGACGGCCGGACAGAGCTGAATACTATGTCCCTCACTCCGCTCGCTACTGCGGCGGCGGGGGACAAAAACCACTTTAAGAGTATGTTGCAGGTATTTATGTGGACCTATTTCGCCAGTGTAATGATTGGACCAACAACTTATGATGTATAGTCTGATTTGTGTTTAAAAATGAACATGCAAAGAAAACAGAAAAAACAGATGTAAATACTGTAACGTGGCTGTTAATGATAAGCTTGGCAAAATATTTGATAACACAATACTTAAGGCATTTTATGCTGTTTCAAATGGAAGGGTATCCCACTCTGTTCCCTGACATTAAGGATGAGGCTGAGGAAGAATAAAACCTCATCAGGTTTATGCCAAGTCTACTAACCCACAGAATCAATGTAACACTTTTGAATATGTCTTGAATCTGTGTTTTCATGTCAAATGCACACCAAAACATAAAAAAAACATTGCAAAATGCACTTATATTTTGCGTTATTATGGAGTAATAGAGTTGTCCTGAAATCCTGAGGCATTTCTCAGGTCTAGTCTTTTGAGAATTGAGTGAAATTCATCAGTCTTTACCAGATCATAACAAGGTGGGGTGCCCTCCCCTTTGAAGCTGCACAGTCAGACATAAAGGCAGCTGGGTGTACTATGTATAGTATAATACATATATTCAGTCATGCTTATCCTGTAATGTTGATTTTATCACATGCTCTGTCTTTGTGTATTTTTGCAACAGGCTCAAAATGTCAAAACATCCCAGAATCACTATGAGTTAGAAGTAATGCATTATAGGGGAGTAATACATGCTATCACAAGTATTAAGTGTAAAATAGAGTAAGTAACAACAGTACGACAGATACTGTGGTGTGGTATGGTATGTATGCTAACTTCAGTGAGTACAAATTAGTATAAAGGTATAATGTATAGACATATTTTACATTAGATATCAGCTATATCATTATACACAGAATTTGTCCCACCAGACTCAAAGAGGATTTTTCAAGTGAGCCAGTAAGTAAGTAAGGGGTAACTTCCATAGTGGGTAAGAGGAAGGGGACCTGAATTGGAGCAGCCACCTTCTTTTTGTCACAGCTATATATATATATATATATATATAGCTATTTACTAATTCATTAATTTAAAATATACTTAGGCAACAACATGATGAGATCAAATAAAACGAAATAATGAACTTAAGTGGTGACTTTTACTGCACTGTACTTCACTGGGCAGCTGTATGGAACTTGAGGTTCATTTAATGACTTAGCTGGCCAAAGTTATCGACAGGCAGGTTATTTTGTCGCATTGGTTAGCGTTTAATTGCCTTGACATCCATGCAATACCAACTGAAAGTCTCAAAAATCTCTGAAACGCGAGCTGCCTGCCGGTGGTTTGGCCAGGTAACTTACTGTGAATGACTGAAGTTATAACGGGACAGGTAGCTTCGAAACGAGCAATTAAGGATATTAGCGACATTCTTACTGCCGTTCACAAAAATACATACATTTGTTCATTTATTTGCACAGACATCAGCCATGAAAGGATATACTTACGTTTTCAAATTTTGTGAAGATGCAAAGTAGTTGCGATCAGAGATAGCTACTAGAATAAACCTGGCGCCGGCAAAATCACGGCGTCCTGGTATTGGTCCGGCCCCTCTGGGCCATTGATTGGTAATTTCTTGGTAGTTTTTGGGGCAAATCCATACGAGCGGTGATTGGCCGTAGCCTCCAATACCTGACTGGTCGCGGGCTCCAATTCTAGGTAAATTCTTGGTAGTAATTCGAGCGCTGATTGGCCTCGTTCTTCAATTCTTGGTAGAATCTTGGTAGCGATCCGAGCGCTGATTGGCTGTCACTACCAAGATTGAGCTTGACTCAAGGGTGGCAGGGAGGGGGGCCACTCTGGTGTACCCTTTTACTTCCTATAATAGATGATAGACAAATGCTTTTCTGACGGTGATCTGATTAATCACCCAGGAAAAAGACACTGATATACAAGTGTCGCCCATAACCATGATAACATATCTTTAAACCTAGGCATGTTTATCACTTTTTGTTGAGAAGCAAATGATCTGAGCAAAATGTGAGTCAAGTTGATACTTTTATATTAATAAAATGAAGGAACCCCTTGTCCCAGCTTCACCATACATGTTTGACTCTGAGGAACACGCAGTGCATTGAAACGTCAGTCTTGGCACCTTAATAAATTTATGCTGGTGATTTGAGTGCTCCGGTTTCTTCTTTATATTGACTTTTATATTAATATTTAACTGATAAAAGAATTGTGGTTTTGTGAAAGAATAATGTCTTACCCAGCCATTTTGCACAAAAGTACATATAAAGGTACGCATATAAACAATGTGATAACACACAAAAAGCTACCACCAATGCAATGCTATCACATATTTTTTTTTTTTTTTTTTTAATTTGGCATCTCCAATCCCACCCGGATCTGGATTGCCCAATTGGTGAACTATGTACAAGGCTTGTTCGTATGCGACCCCTTGCTGCCAACTCAGGAGAGTGAAGACAGTTTGTGGCTCTCCTCCGAAGCACGCGCCTGTCAGCCTACTGCTTCTTATACACTCATTGGTTGAATCTTCGCAAGTACAGTACGAGGACGGAGGATACCCGGACATGAACAGGCTTAGGATCTTCCTGACGAGCGCCCGTCTGGCCATCAGGAGGCGCTTGAGCAACGAACAAGGCAACTATTACTTTTCCCTACCCGGCAGTCCCTACCTAATTTGCAACCCTGTAGCGCAATAACCAATTGTGCGCTACTCTGAAAAAACTGCCGACCACTGCCGGCTGGTACGAGGCGGGGATCGAACCCGCGATGTGATAGTCACTTCTGCTTCGCAACGCGATGCTTTACCAAGTGAGCTATCCAGCAGCTCATCACATATTTTCTAACTCTAGGGTAGTATAACTTGCCAAAAATCACTATGAGAGTTATTCCCCCCAGATGGTACCGACCAATCCTACTGGCTCATGGCCTATATTGTTCTCTATTTTGTGCTTGTGCATTGTTTATTTTGGACATGTCAAATAAACCAGTCGTTCTGCCTTCTGCTCTGCGCTTGGGATCTAATCCTGTTCCTAAGACCCGTACTTGGTAATAGTACATGTATTATGCGTTTGTAATGCTCACAATCACCACCAGTTTACAATAAACCCAGCTTTATACCAAAGGGATTTCAAATTTTGTGTATTACTGTGCATGTGCTTCATATATTTCAAAAGACAGAACTTTGGTATATGTCTGGGAATATGAAATATTAGGTCAGTAGAACATAAGCTCTTTAGATTAACACCTTTAGTCTGAAAGCTATCTTCCCAGCATAGTACCAAACCAAACTCTTCACTTTCAGAGAAGACTAGCTGTGTGTGTTGCAATTCAAAAAAAAAAAAAAATTCTTTGGAACATTGCTGGGGATAGCAAGTCCTTGCATCCAGCCTGCAGCGCCCCTTGGGGGCGAAATTTTCTGACTTTAAATGTTGAATATCATCAACACTGAAAATACTACCATTGACATTTAACTCATGGTGTAATGTACCCCAAAGGGACTATGTATCCAGAGAATTTCAGATCTCTATCTTGCTGGGCAAACAAAATAATGACACCTAATCATAGGCACAATCTGTCATGAAATGGTCTGTTTTGAGTTTTTCTCCAACTTTGGCTCCTTCTAGCTTGAAAAGTGTGCATACTACCAAGGAACTGCTTGGTACTTCTGAAAATGGAGTTCCAAAAGCACAATAAACAGCATGTACCACCACAGTACATATCTGGGTTATTGAGAAAATATACCGCAAACATATAAGTTTGTAATTTCGACCATCTTTCTGGCCATCCATTGCACTAACCCTGCAAGATTCCAAGGTAATATTCACTGAAAATGATAGTGTTGTTGTGAGTAAACACATAGTAAAGAATTCTAGATTGGTATATTATTTTATTCCCATTCCCATCTTCAACTTTTATTGTTATTTCTCAAATAATTCCAGCTTAATAACATAGTTATCCACCTTGGCCACTCTGTGGTGCTGATATCTAACCGGACTTGAAGTGTCACAGGTCATGTTAAAAGTATAACCTATTTGGTACTGTGTACCCTTAAGTCATGATATGTGATGTACAAACCCCAATCCCAATGAAGTTGGGACTTTTTGTAAAACGTGATTAAAAACCATACGATTTGCAAATGCTTTTTGACCTATATTCAGGTGAGTAGACTACAAAGACAAGATATTTCATGTTCAAACTGATACATTTTATTGTTTTTTGGAAATATTCTCTCATTTTCAATTTGATGCCTGCAATACATCCCAAAAAAGCTGAGACGGGGCAACAAAAGACTGGGAAAACTGAGGAATGCTCAAAAAACACCTGTTTGGAACATTCCACAGGTGAACAGGTTAATTGGAAACAGGTGAGTGTCATGATTAGGTATAAAAGGACTATCCCCAAAAGGCTTAGTCGTTCACAAGCATGGATGGGGCGAGGTTCATCACTTCATGAACAACTGCGTGAGAAAATAGTCCAACTGTTTAAGAACAATGTTTCTCAACGTGCAATTGCAAGGAATTTAGGGATTTTGTCATCTACAGTCCATAATATCACCAAAAGATTCAGAGAATCCGAAGAAATCTCTACATGTAAGCGGCAAGGCCGAAAACCAACAGTGAATGCCCGTGAACGTCGGTTCCTCAGGCGGCACTGCATTAAAAACCAACATCGCTCTGTAAAGCATATTACCATGTGGGCTCAGGAACACTTCGGAAAACCATTGTCAGTTAACACAGTTCGTCACTAGATCTACAAGTGCAAGTTAAAACTCAACGATTCAAAGCGAAAGCCATATATCAACAACACCCAGAAACGCCGCCGGCTTCTCTGGGCCTGAGCTCATTTGAGATGGACTGACGCAAAGTGGAAAAGTGTGCTGCGGTCTGACGAGTCCACATTTCAAATTGTTTTTGGAAATCATGGACGTTGTGTCCTCCGGGTTAAAGAGTAAAAGGACCATCCAGATCAGGGGTCCCCCATCTTTCCCAGAAAGAGCCAGTGTGGGTGCAGGCTTTCATTGCAACCAAGCAGCTACACACTTCATGCTACTAATCAACCCCTGGATTTTTTGCTAATAAGCTTCATTAGTAGTATCAGGTGTGTAGCTGCTTGGTTGCAATGAAAGCCTGCACCCACACCGGCCCTTTCTGGGAAAGATTGGGGACCCCTGATCCAGATTGTTATCAGTGCAAAGTTCAAAAGCCAGCATCCGTGATGTTATGGGGATGTGTTAGTGCCCATGGCATGGGTAATTTGCACATCTGTGAAGGTACCATTAATGCTGAAAGGTACATACAGATTTTGGAGCAAAATATGCTGCCATCTAGGCAACGTCTTTCTCAGGGACGTCCCTGCTTATTTCAGCAAGACAATACCAAGCCACATTCTGCAGGTGATAAAACAACATGGCTTCGTAGTAAAAGAGTGAGCGTAATAGACTGGCCTGCCTGCAGTACAGACCTGTCTCCCACTGAAAATGTGTGGCGCATTATGAAGTGCAAAATACGACAACGGAGACCCCGCACTACTGGGCAACTGAAGTCATACGTCAAGCAAGAATGGGAAAGAATTCCAGCTACAAAAGCTTCTACAATTAGTGTTCTCAGTTCCCAAACACTTATTGAGTGTTGTTAAAAGGAAAAGTGATGTAACATAGTGGTAAACATGCCCCTTTCCCTGCTCTTTTGGAACGCGTTGCAGGCATCAAATTAAAAATGAGTGAATTTTCAAAAAAACAATAAAGTTTATCGGTTTGAACATTAAGTATCTTGTCTTTGTAGTGTACTCAGTTGAACATAGGTCGAAAAGGATTTGCAAATCATTGTATTCTGGTTTTATTCATGTTTTACGCAACGTCCCAACTTCATTGGAATTGGCGTTTATAAAATGTGGTGTCAAAAGCTTTTGGACGACAAAATTGAGCCACTTTAGTGGCTTCCAGGTGGCGCCACTGGCAGGCAAAGTGAGATGCGGACCTAAAAATGTGGCTTTTTCCGTGAGACACCCATATCTACCTATAGGCCAGGTTTCATTCAATTTCAGGGGGGTCAACTCCTCAACTTCTTCAGAAAGCGCCATTTTCTCATGGAATGGCTCTTAAATGTGTGTATGTAAAATGTAACATTTTCAATGTCATTAGTCTACAATCTCCTATTTACATTATGAAAGAACTCAACAAAAATGAATAAATTACAATAGTTGTCTGCAGTCATTTCTGTAGAGCGCAGTCTTAAGACAATTTGATTCCTGAGGAATGAGCCTTTAATATTTCACCAAAAATTATCATTTTGAACACTTTCCTGAACCACTTGTAAAATAAAGCGTAAACAATTGGATTGCGAGTCGAATTGAAATAGCCAATCCAGATGAATGTGTCAAATAAATAAAAGGGGTGGCAGAGAATAATTCACAAATAGATCAATTGTGTTGCAAACAAAGAATGGCATCCAGCATGATAGGAGTACTCCCATAATGATGGCCAGAGTCTTTGTAGCCTTTCGCTCCTGTTTGCTTGCCTTGTTTTCTGAGTTCTCACTTTTACATGCAATGCTGTTGATGGAACTGACTTGTTTCTGGGCAATGTGAAAGATTTTCATGTATATAGCAAGCATAATGAAACCAGGGAGGTAAAAAGAGAGAAAGGAAGCTGATGAACCTGATGCCCAATTCATGACTAGAGTACAGCCGCCTACACACACAACATTATTATAGTAAAAATCTTCAATTCCAACAATATGCAGCTCCGGATATATAGTGCCAAAGCCAAAACAATGTCCATGCAGCTATAGTACATGTGGTGATCTTGGATATAAACTGCATAATACCTGTCAATGGAAATGAAACAAAGACTGGTAAATACAGTGCAGCATGATTGGATTTTACAGAACGTGTCTCCAAAATACCAGCATGATTCAATTGTGCGCACCATGCTTGCAGGCATGATGAGCACTCCCAGCAGGAAGTCAGCAATGGACAAAGAAAGAATAAGGTAGTTTGTCGGTGTCTGTAGGTTTTTAAAGTGTGCAATAGAGATGATAACGAGAAGGTTTCCACATACTGTGAGAAAAATAACAGAAATGAAGAAAATATACAAAGGAATCCGTATTATCTCTGAATAAATGAATTTAGGGCAAGAACCTCTTTCAAACTCATAACAGAAATCTGTATTCCCAGTTTGGTTGATGTTCATGTTGGGTCCACTTGCCATTCTGTAAAGCTGTCGATTTCGTGACCCTTAAGAGAAAATGAGAAAATACAAAAATCTGCAATAAGATGATAGATACTTCTTCCTATATGGGGTTTTACAGCAAAAACAACTACAGGCACTGACGTACATTCATTAAAATTTTTTCCCTTTGTCTGACAATTGAGATTTGTACGCTATTGTTGCAACAAGAATTGAATGAAAGCAGTCACTTAGAAATTGAAAACACTTCCTGTTTTCACCAATGTTATACTGTATGTACCCACAAAATATAGAACCATATGATATTACTGCAATTGACAACAAAGATATGAAGAGACATAATACTGTCTCGGTTGCCTGGAATACAGTTGTAGTTATAATACAGAATAATTTTGGAACATAAAAACTGACTAGACTAAATCACCAAACTAATTTTAGCCTTTACCCCAGTCCACTGTCTTGTCACATAAGTTTGTTAGAGTGAAATGTGTGCCCTTTTATATAAAGTACTCAACGAGTGCATCATTGGGAATGCCTGCACACCTGCTTATGCAAATATACAGTTAGCCAATCACAGAGCAACAGAGCAATGCATAGGAGCACACAAATCCAGATTGGCGTTCCTGTGAATCATAAGCATAACATTCCATTGGAAAACCATTACCCAGATTTTATGGTTTTAAAAGTTTTGACTAAAAAATACAAGTCCGTCATTTAAAAAAAAAAATGCTGACGCTCAATAACACAGATAGCTGCAGTTCTGCAGGATATTTTTCTCCTGTTTCATTCTTAATTTTACTTACTTGCCATTCCTTCTGTACACCTATCGTAAAATTACACTTTTACTGCAACCCAGCTTGACTTAGAAATGACAAATAAGAGCAATATTTAAGAGGACATTAAAATGTGGATTCATAGCATGTTATGTGTGACTTTCACATACCAAGACTGGGTTCCCATCAACTATTTGTGTGTGTGTGTGGGGGGGGGAGACGTTGGGTGTGCATGTATATTTATGTCCCTGTGTATGTACATATGTACGTATGTACATATGTATGTATGTACGTACAAGTACCTGTATACCCCTAGTGTTATCATCAATAGCAATGGTTGCACTGACAAATACACATAAATGTGTTATTTAATGGTATCACCACCTCTGGAAGTATGAAGAAATTCTCCACAATAATCTACACGATTATAGCCATCCTGTTTGTGGAAATAATATCAAAAACTATGTGCAAACCATTTGAAGACCACAATAGAAAAATGATCAGAGTCACATTTTCATGTTATGCAGAAATGATGAATTAAAAATTCAAAACGATCTTAGAAAAAAAGCACTGAAAGAATATGCAAAAAATTTATTAAATATTATAATAATATATAATATATAAAATATACAAAAATGCAAAATTTGGACTCTGATTGTTTTTCCTTTGTGGTCTCCATTTGTGTCCTCATGCAGAATTGCATGTAGTATAAAACTTTATTTACACAATGAAAACGGCAAAAAACTGGTCGGTAACAGTTACCAACCAGTTTTTTTGCCATTTTCACCCAAAATAAATCAAATGAACAAAATGAGCTATTATGTTTTTTGAATTACTAGAGAAGACCTAAACAAAGCCATTTAAATTGTAACTCTATCTTACTTAGTTTTGGAGCTATGATACAAAACACACCAATTTTGTGACCTGGCCTATATATATATATGCACCAGGCTCACGAAATGTGCGCCACCCCCCCCCAAATGTGTCCACAGGCTAGCAAATCTTAAATTTTGCTTAGATTATTCCAGAACCACCATGAATGGATAGAGCTCACCAAAAGCAACTTGGAACACCCCACTTTTGTCGGTCTGTGATAAATATTTCCCTGTCTCTTTTGCCCTTAAAGTTGGAAAAGTGGCCAAAAATGGCACTTTTTTGATGTCCATGTAAAAAGTGAAATAGTTCACTTTTTGTTTTTTTATATTTAAGTGTGGTCTATTTTAATTTTTTTTTTCTGTGCATAATAGACATGTGTAGGCTATGTCTGACAGTCAGCATACGTCCCTATTAGAGTTCTCAACAGGTCGGGCCGGCCTGACAAACCCGACCGGACCCGTGGGTTCAGGCCAGGTTCGGGCCGAAAAAATATGCAAATGACTCGGGTCGGACCGGGCCTTGGGCTTCCTTTTTCTCCCACTCATAAAACACATTTCTTGCAGGTTTTAAATTATGTGTTTGTTGTGAATCATTGCTGCTGTTTGTGTGTGCCAGTAATGAGAAAATCTGGCTGCCGCTGCCTGCTTCATGGAGAGGGAGGGGCCAGGCCAGACCTGAAGCCGCTGCGTGCGTACTCATGTCTCACGCCTGGAGAAGATGGAAAAGGTCAAGTTGGCTAAAAGTAAACTTGCCGCAGGTGAATTCACTGTTGCTTCCCGAGGAGCGGGAAAATCGGAGGTCTGGAAAATATTTGGAATGGTGCTGGATTCAGAGGGAAATTCAACCGGTTTTGTGCAATGCACAAAATGTAAGGTTCTGATGAAGTATGACAGCAAAAAAACAGGAACGTCCAGCCTGAGTCGCCATGCATTGAACTGCGCACCTTCCCCCACCACGACGCAAGGGCAGCCACAACAATCATCGATGACGAAGTTCGTAGCCAGAAATATTCCTCTCACAACCAAACACGCAGTAACCGAGAAATGCGTGCACATGTGCGCCAAGGACATCAGGCCGTTTTACTTTGTGCAGGGAGAAGGCTTTTTAGCACTGGCGCAGGAACTTATTAATGTCGGCGCAAGTCACGGCAGAGTTCCAGCTAGCTCTGTGCTCCCATCACCTAACACAGTGGCAACACGCTGTCGGGATCTGGCTGAGGAAAAAAGAGACGCGTTTGCCAAGCAGGTAAAAGACATCCTGAAGAATGGAGGAAAGGTGGGAATGTCAACAGACATGTGGACAGGTGATTTTAGAAAGATTCATTATCTTTCAATAACATGCCATTATGTTATGGAAGATTTTGCATTAATTGGGAAGAATCTGACCACAGCAAAGTTTCCTGTGGAGGAGAAAAAAACGGGCGAAGACATCAGACGAGAGCTCGTCAAGCTCTTGGTGACAAAGTTCGGGTTTAATCCTCTATCCTTAAAGGACATTGTTTGGGTGACAGACCAGGAAACAAACATTGTTAATGCTCTCAGGTCATACATTAGACTTGACTGCATGGACCATGTCCTAAACACAGTCCTTCGTCATGGCCTTGACAACGACACACTAATGCAGGTGGCCCCTGACTTCAGTGAAACAGTGACTGCAGCAAAGGCACTTGTAAGGTAAACTACAAACTACACTAGTTGTATTTACTGTTATAATATTATTAGTATATCAAGCCATCATATTTTCCCCATTAGTAAATGATTAGCATATCTGAGTCTTTAGTTTGTGTTTGTTTGTTACACAGTTGCTACTCATTTGTGTAACAGCAGCACGCTCTCTTTTTCCCCCTCAGTTTTAATTGATTATATTCTCTCTATAGATATGTAAAGCAGTCAGGAATGACAGCGCAGCTCTCCAAGACACTCCTGCAGATGGTGGATACGCGTTTCAGCACCGTGTATTTGACCCTAAAATCTATTAAGGACATTTACGCGGAGCTGCAGGAGAAACTGGAAGCACGTGGAGAGAGTGAGAGAATTGAAAAAATAACCCCCGGCACATTGGGCATGTTAGTGTCATTTTTGGAGCCCTTTTATGACGCTCAGCGTGAACTGGAGGGGGACAAATATCCCACTCTGCATCTTGTGCTGCTCTGGGCCGAACGACTCAGACATCACTGCCAGCCAACTGCCGACGACACTGCCCAGCTAGCAGCTGTGCGTCAACATCATGCACACTGGTTGGAGGAAAAAATGGCAAAGTCTATCACCGATATCCACAAAGCCGCAACATTCCTGTGGCTGAAATTCAACCAGCTGCGGATGCTGCCCGCTGACCAAAGGGCAAATGTACTACAGTATGTGAAGTCCCGTCTGTTAACTGCGCAGCAGCCGGTACCGGAGGGCCCAGGTGATGCGAGCCAGGAGACGGGTGCTGCGTCAATGGCTGCAGCACCGCCCGCTCCGCTGCAAAGAAAACACAGCACTTAGATCAGTGGGAAAACATATTCGGTGAGACAGAATCAGACGAGGATGAGGTGGACAGCTATGCCCGTCAAAGGCCAGCTATGACTGATGATCAGGACCTGCTGGGCTGGTGGAAGACCAACAGCAGTGTCTATCCTAAACTGGCTCACTTGGCACAGCAGGTGCTCTGTGTGCCAGCCAGCAGCAGCAGCAGCAGCAGCGAGAGGGTGTTCAGTGTGGCTGGCCGCACCATAGAGGAGAGGAGAACACGCCTGAGTCCATCCACTGTGGACTCACTATTGTTCCTCCACGATGCCTTATAAACATCCGATTATGTTTGTCTATTGCGTGTTTTATCTACAATGTGCGGTGTTAAATTGTAGCCGCTGCCCGGTCGATAAGTGTTTGAGTTTTTGTTGTTGTAGTGTGATGTGAAGATTTAATTTTTGTTATTTAAGGCATATTTATAGGCTATTTATTGTTCCTCCACAATGCCTTATAAACATCTGATTACATTTGCCTATTGCATGTTTTATCTACAATGTGCGATGTGAAATAGTAGCCACTGCCCGACTGATAAGTGTTTGAGTTTTTGTTGTTGTGTGATGTGATTTAATTTATGTTATTTAAGGCATATTTATAGGCTATTTATTGTTCCTCCACAATGCCTTATAAACATCCGATTACATTTGCCTATTGCATGTTTTATCTACAATGTGCGATGTGAAATAGTAGCCACTGCCCGACTGATAAGTGTTTGAGTTTTTGTTGTTGTGTGATGTGATTTAATTTATGTTATTTAAGGCATATTTATAGGCTATTTATTGTTCCTCCACGATGCCGTATAAACCTCCGATTACGTTTGCCTTTTGCGTGTTTTATCTACAATGTGCGGTGTGAAATAGTAGCCGCTGCCCGATTGATAAGTGTTTGAGTTTTTGTTGTTGTTGTGCGATGTGAAGATTTAATTTATGTTATTAAAGTTTATTGTTTTGGTTGTTGTTAAATGCCGTTCAATAGCCTATTTAAGGTTTGAAGAGTTCAGTCTTTTAATTTTTAATAAAGGTTCAATTTAATTTCAGTCTGCTGTCTGATCATGATCAAGTAAGTGAGGAAAACCATGCGCGCGGGGGGGGCGGGCCGGGTTGGGTTCGGGCAGGTAATTGACGCTGGTGTCTCGGGCTGCATCAGATTCGGGCTTCAAGACCCGTGGGCAAGGTCGGGTCGGGTCGGGTCGTAATTTTCAGGCCCGTTGAGAACTCTAGTCCCTATCGTCATTTTTGTGTATTGCGGTGACATTTAATAAATTGTCCACAAGGTACTGGTTTCTGACTTAGATTTTACATTTAGCACTCTAGAAAAATAAAAAAAAAGATCCCTACACCCTAATAATCCTTCAGGATGAAGCAAATATATGGTGCATTAGGGCAAAAAAAAAAAAAAAACTCCAACCTACAGGGATCGAGTGGGATTTTTGTGTCCCCCAAAAAATAACCTTTTTAAGAAAAGTTTCTGACTTAGATGTATTTTTAAAAAACTGTAAAAGATATAGCCAAATGCAATTCAGGTATTGTTGTTGGCCTAAATCAAAGTGGAAATCACTGTTTAGATCAATTATTAATTGAATAATGACATAGCTACAGCGCGCGAAGCATTTTGATCAGTTTCTGACTTAGGGTTTCTGCCTTAGATTTCTAAGTCAGAAACCCGGGCATCTCAGGCAGAAATCAGGCGTATTCGGCCAAATGTGGCCCAGTCGTTACACAGGTGGTCAGGGACATGATATTCCATGTTGGTTTGACATGTTAACATGTATTTTAGCCGATTTGATCGAAAATACAACCCCAATTCCAAAAAAGTTGGGACAAAGTGTAAATTATGAATTAAATCAAAAGGCAATGACTTTCAAATCACACCAGCCAGTATTTTATTCACAATAGAACAGAGATAACATAGCAAATGTTGAAACTGATAATTTTACAATTTTATCCACAAAATGAGCTCATTTTGTGCATAAAAATGTAAAATGTGCCAGTTTCAACTTTTTAAATGTTATCTATGTTCTATTGTAAATAACATATTGGCTCATGTGATCTAAAAGTGATTGCATTTTGATTTTATTCACAATTTACACTTCGTCCCAACTATTTCGGAATTGGGGTTGTATAACGATGGCGTCGGTCGGAGGCCCGACATCGGACCGATCGGCCCACGCTCTCAGTCAGAAAACCGGGATCTCAGGCAGAAACTGACGCGGGGCGTGGGCGGCCGGTGTGGCCGCAGTCGGTGGCCAATCAGTCATAAACTTGGTCAAATAACATGCATGGGTGGTCAGGGACATGATATATTGTGTTTTCTAAACGTGTCGACTTGTATCTTTGAAGATTTAATCGAAAAATATCGGTGGCGTCGGCCCATGCTCTCAGTCAGAAACCGGGATCTCAGGCAGAAACTGATGCGGGGCGTGGCGGCCGCTGTGGCCACAATCGGTGGCCAATCAGTCATAAACTTGTTCAAATAACATGCATAGGTGGTTGGGGACACCAGATAACACCTACAACAAAATAACAAGAACTAAAAGACAGAAACATGCAATCATCATACTTTTGTAAAAAACTCCCGGGGCTCAGGCTAGGGGAACCTAGGACCCAAAATAAAAAAAAAGGCTGTCAAGCAGCCTTTCCACCAGCCTACAAGTGGCATTTTCCATTGGTAAGTGATCAATTACCTACTTGAGACTCTTATCCTATCTATTCGGTAAGCATTATGGCAATAGCAAGTCAATCGGGTTGAGTTTGGTACACTTTGACGGGTTTCTGAGTCGCGGTTTCTGACTTAGATTCGGTTTCTGACCGATATACCGATATTTTGAGCTAATAGACTCCTGTTCTGTCTTGGTATTGCCTAGGCTACATACTTTTAAGCCATAAGGAGTGTTTTTAAGAGATTTTTGAGTTTTGATATAGGTTTTTATAAAATTTTTCAGGTATTTGCAGACCAGAATTTCTTTTTTTCAGCAGCGACAGGAAAAAAATCACTGTAGGGTTTCTAATTTCAGGTGATATACCTCTAGACATTACTTATATACAATTATAACACTGATTGGAGGCTTAAATAACTTTATTATCACTAGTTATAGGCCTCTGGATGGATTATAGGCAAACAGTAGGTTTTTAGTGTTTTCTGACTTAGATGAGCAAGGGTATAGGGAAATGCGTATAACTCACCAAATATTCCACCAATGACCATGATATTTGGTATTCAGAGTGTAGACATATACCTTTATCACATACAATTACCACTGAGAGCATAGGGTTGCCTGAATTAATTTTACACATTGTGTTAGAGAGCAGTTTGCACTCGCAAGCAGCAATTTTGCAGCCCATAAAATGTACCCGACTTCAGGGCCATGGCAGTGTTGACAATCCCAAGAGCATATTACCTATATACCATTTTTCCATCAGCTATACTATCCTTCTATACATATCAGGGCATTTTGAGAAGATATAGCTATATCTATGCATGTATGAGGCTTTAGAAGATATGCATGTCTTGAAACTAAGGCAGAAACCCGGCCCAAAAAATGAGTTGAGGGACCCAACTTTGACCAGGTCCAACGAAAAAATGAAAAACGTCGCCGTCGCACGGCTTTGGAATATGATCCCACAACTAAGCTCCGTGGGTACTTTGATTATTTTTCAGTACCGGGGGGTGGCACACATTTTGTGAGCCTGGCCCATATATATATATAAACAAAATGCACAGTAGTTTTGACGAACTTCCCCATGAATGCTTCAAAGGTTGTTTCTTAGGCATTGAGTTGGAAAATCTTGGTTTGAAGCTCCCCTTCAAAAATTTTGCATTCAAAGTCGTCAGAAGCCTTCCTCCACTTATCGAGCCTTAGGGCTCTAAATTCATTGACCAGGCGCAGGTGCGGCGAATGGGGGGAACGCCACGCCAACTGGGTGTATCCAGGCATATTTTGCAATTTCGTGCCTGGCGCAAGTACTCCTCTGTCCCGCCTCTGTCCCTCCTGCCGGCACAAGTGGCAAAGAGGGAGGAGAGAAGGTGTGAGTGGGTTTAACACAGCTGAGTCAAATCTTCACCAATCAAATGAGTTCCTCTACTCACCTTTAAAATGTTGGAATAAAGAAGCCTCTGTCCTATATCTGCATGATGCGTTAATGTTGCATTTTACTTTGCTGCTTCAGGCATGTTTTCTACACCGCTTACATCTATATTAAGCATTACGAATATGAGTTAGCTGGCTCGCTAGGGCATTCGCAAATTACTACCATTAGCGAACTTGAATGGAATTTCAAAACTAAACTACGTCAGATCATTCAAACTTATGAAGTTGGAATGAAATATGACGGTTGCTCATTTATTTCTTCTGCCTGCATCATTGGGAAGAGAAACGATGGATAGCGTGTTCCTATTATTACATCCTGTTGCTAGTGAAAATTTTGGGATTAACATGCATGGACAACAATGCAAGATACGGTACACATTTATTTTCAATATCTGATCATAACTCAGTACGAGATCACAGCAATCAGGCCGTATTCCTTTCCCCCACTAAAAACGATAAAACCTAAGTGACAATAATAGTATTAAGCCGCTTGCACACTGGACGCGAAACAAATTTTTTGCACGACAGATTACATTCAAAGTCAATGCAAAGACGCGCGTCTTTGGCGCGGCGCAGGCGTGGCGAATGGGGGGAGCGCCGCGCCTGCGCCTGGTCAACGAATTCAGAGCCCTTCATATTAAAACATTTTAAAAGTTTAATTAGTAGAAACTAAAAAAACAAAACATTTCAACACAGCTTCATGTCATATTCAAGTAATGAAATCTTCAATGATGAGATTAACAGAAAAGAAAAAATGCTCTTGGGAAAAGTGCCACGTGCATATTTAGGTAAAAAAAAAAAACTACACTGACAGAGTCTGATGGAATGTTCAACTTAGGTTTGAGTTTTTTTAATGAAAAATATTACAAATTAAACTTCCAAATTTTTATTAGCTTACTGGCCCTATGGGCCCATAAGCTATTGTCGTGGTGTGGTGTCCGTCGTCCGGAACATTTTTTTCTTTTTTTTGGCCTGATGAATTTTTGTGTAAATTTGCAATAACATACTACTAGACCATATCTCCAGTTGTTTTTCTCGGATTTTTGATTGAATAATTTTTGTCCGTTTTAAGAGCCCTTGAAATTTTGGCTCCGATGTCAAAGATAGGACTGAGAAATTTTAAAAAACTGCGCGATAAATTTTTTTGACGCAGCCGGGTCAATAACAGGTAGAGGCTGAGTAATATAGCTGGCGTCCGGTTCAATTGTCTCAAATGCCCAGTTATTTAGCCGGACGAAGTGGGGGCGCTCGTCGTAAATTAGAAGTTACGTCTGGGTCAATAACAGGAAAAGCTCGAATAATAGAGCCGGCGTCTGGGGCAATAGCCACTACGTATTAACAATGTTAAAAGATATGACTTGAACTTTCAAAAAATTATTTCTCAAAAACTGTCTGATAACTTTTTTTTCTAAATCTGGCAATCAACTCACCTTGATACACTTTTGCCATTTTGATTGAATCGACGGAAGTGGGTCTAGTGGGGGCGCTGTACTTTAACATTGGGTCTTATGGAGAATGGGCCAAATCGCCTGTGGAAGCTAAATGGTTGCAGATAGAGATTAAGTTTGTATTACTGACATATAGGAAGTAATATATGACCTATATTTTGGCTGTGTTAAAGTTGACCTCAGATGACGTTGAAAGGTCAAACTTGAGGTCAAGCAAAATGTTACAATTTTCAAAGGTTTCTAGGCTTGAAAATATTGAAGATTGGGAACATATGTGCATTGAACACATATAGGAAGTCATGTATGAACTTTCATTTGGTGGCCTTGAGCTTCGGTGGCCTCAAAGGTCAAACTTCACTTTGTGAAATTTCAATGACTTCTATCAACAAAACTATTACAGATAGAGCTTAGGTTTGTATTGTGGCCATATAGGAAGTCATGTATGAAGTTTCATTTGGTGACCTTGAACTTGACCTTCAGTGACCTTCAACGGCCAAACTATACTGTGAAATTTCATTGACTTATATCAACAAAATCGTTACAGATTGAGTGGAGGTTTGTATTGGAGACATACAGGAATTCATGTATGAACTTTCATTTGGTGACCTTCATGTTGACCTTCGAAGGTCTAACTTGACCTAGAGAAAATTCAATGACTTCTGTCAATGAAAAGGTCACAGATGGAGCCTAGGTTTGTGTTACTGACGTAGGAAGTCACACATGAACGTTCATTTGGTGACACTCAGCTTGACTGTTGATGACATTTGATAGTCAAACTTGACATAATACAATTACAATGACTTGTATTGCCAAAACGGTCACAGATGGAGTCTAGGTTTGTATTAGAGACATATAGAAAATCATACATGAACTTTCATTTGGTGGCCTTCGTATTGACCTTCAAAGGTCAAATGTGACCTAGTGAAAATTCAATGACTTGTATCACTAAAACGGTCACAGATGGATTCTAGGTTCATGTTACTGACATCTAGGAAGTCGCATATGAACTTTCATTTCAATCAGGAAAGACTAGAAAACAATGAGATATGAAATTTTAACAAAGTATTTATTTATGAACATGAACATGAACTTTGGCGGTTAGACCCCGGCATTGGACAAATAAAGCATTTAGAGAATCTGAGGATTAGATGCTTCGTAGAGATGAATTTCCCCCGGGGTCTAAACACTGGTGGTGGTGGTGAGAGGCTGCTGCAGGGATGAGTCCTGGGACCGGAGTGGTAGGAGAGCTGAAGAGGAGTCTTGGCGGACCTCAGAGGATGGTGGTGGGGAGGAGGAGGGTTGCAGAGCATATCAAAGCATTTGACAGCTGGTTAACTGCAGGGAGAGAGAGAGTACTTTTAAAATTTGACAGCTAGCGAATGATTGGTCCAGAGACTTGGAGTAGGATTCCGATTGGTTTATAAATTAGGCAGTGTAATTTTTAAAGGGCAAGCAGAAACTATACAAAGGCATAGTGGGCATGCGCAAAGAGAAAGTCTTCCTGCTTGAATTTCCGCTAAGCTTCATTTCAATCAGGAAAGACTAGAAAACAATGAGATATGAAATTTTAACAAAGTATTTATTTATGAACATGAACATGAACTTTGGCGGTTAGACCCCGGCATTGAACAAATAAAGCATTTAGAGAATCTGAGGATTAGATGCTTCGTAGAGATGAATTTCCCCCCAAAAAAGAAGAATTACCATACCTTAATGGACAGCTGCACCTATCCTAGAACAAAAATAGCAAATTTAGCTAAATACATGAGCAGACAGATGTAACATACACAGGGGGAATTAGCCCATGGGATAAGTCCTAAACAGCCCAAAGTGAATGAGAAGGAAAAGTGATGTAAAAGAGGAAACTGACAAAGCAATATACTATGAAAGGTAAAAATTCAGAAAGGTAAAATTCGACTCAGAGTTGGGTGATGACTCATCAATGAGCAGCTGCAATGCGGCTAACAATACAGGATGGTGCTGGGCAATGAGTTGCTTGCAATGCGGGGATGCTGGGAAATGAGCTGCTTGCAATGCGGGGATGCTGGGCAACGAGCTGCTTGCAATGCGGGGATGCTGGGCAACGAGTTGCTTGCAATGCGGGGATGCTGGGCAACGAGTTGCTTGCAATGCGGGGATGCTGGGCAACGAGGTGCTTGCAATGCGGGGATGCTGGGCAACGAGTTGCTTGCAATCTTGGGATGCTGGGCAACGAGTTGCTTGCAATGCGGGATGCTGGGCAACGAGGTGCTTGCAATTGCTGGGCAATGAGATGCTTGCGGGGGATGCTGGGCAATGAGATGCTTGCAATGCGGGGATGCTGGGCAATGAAGCTGCTTGCAATGCGGGGATGCTGGGCAATGAGTTGCTTGCAATGCAGTTTGATGAACAGCAGTACTAATATGCGATGCAGTCAAAATTAGATTAATACGTAAAATGGTAAAGAGCAACATGAAGCATGGAGAAGAGCGGGAAAGTGCAGATAAACCACCACCAGTTATATGCATAACTTACCCGGAATCAAGGTTTTAGAGACCTTTGAGCATCCAGGATAGAGGCAGCATCCGGCCTTATATATGTAGAATAGGCAGATGATGACCAGCGCCCCAGTTGCTGAAGGGAAGCTGTAGCGATCCCTTGGGATGCAGCTGTAGTTGCAGCACCTATTCTAAATGAATGCCCTGAATAGTACTGAGGGGAGATATTGCATTTCCTGAGAATTTTATTTAAGTGATAATTGAACCAGGATTTTGACATAGGATGACCATCAGGGGTCAAGAAGAGAGGAGACATGGAGTCTGGATTGGTTCTCCTGCGAAGGTATTTTAGCGTAGCCTTGTAAGGACAAAAGGGGGAACTAATACGAGCAATAATTATGGAGCAAGCACCCCTCGCCTTAAAATGTTTAAGGTATAAATTAAAATAATTTGGATGAAACGATAAGTCTGAGAATGTTATGTCTCTACCCGGATTAAATTCATTTGAAATGGTAGTAAATTCGCCGATTCTTAAAAACCATAGAAAAAGCCAAAAGAAATACACTTTCTAGAAGATTTTCGACATAATGGAGAAATAAAACCATTCCGTAAGGCTGATATAATTTAAATGCAAAATAGCAAGAGTTATGGGACGTCTGTGATCGGGAATAGACGGTGAACACTTAGAAATTCCTTTCAACAACAATTTTATTGTGTGATTACTAAAAAGACTTGGAAAGGAGGGGTCATAGCATCTAGCGTGAAACTGAATCCCTGCAATCAAGCTGCGAAATGTATGGAGGCTTGAAATGCCGTGCGTCTGTGCAAAAACAGATAAAGGCGCACACGGTATTAATCAGAACGGGTTTTAAGGGAATGCTAACGGACATACAAAATAAAGCGAAAGTAGACCAAGCGAAATCATAAGATTTAAGGGTGGAAGCAGCTAAACCTTTCCTCATGTAATACCCGGCTGAGACTAAGTATTTTTGAATGGGTTCCTCGTTTAGTACAGAACTAATTCGTTGAGAGGAGGAACAAGCATGGGAAACTGGCTGGCGCCCGGACAAAGACTCTGGAAGGTCTGGAAATTGAAACGAGACAGAGAATCAGCTATTAGATTACACCGACCGGGCATGTGACGAGCAGTAATTATGAAATTGTACTTGACGGATAACCAGGTAATGCGGCTCATGAATGGCATGATATCATTTGCTGAAGAGCGGCCTTTATTGATTATGCCCACTACCGCCTCATTATCACATAGAACCGTTATGCGTTTGCGAAGCCATAAATGTCCCCAAACATGACAAGCGACAGCGATGGGGTAAATCTCGTAGAGAGCGGAGGAAGAATTGCAATCTGATAACTGGCTTGGCCAAACACTGGCGAACCACCGGCCTTGGTAGAACCCCCCAAAACCTACAGAAGGAGCAGCATCCGTAAAAAAATTCATCGAGTCAGAGGACTGCACGATGTCCTCATAAAAAAAAGAGATTCCATTCCACTCGTTAAGTAATCGAGACCAAAATTTCAAATCGAAACGCAGCCTTCGTCCCACACAATGAAGTCGTGCAAATTTGGAACCGAAGAAGCCAAATCGAGCAGTCTGGAAATGAAAGAACGGCCTTGGGGAATGACACGCATAGCAAAATTCAGGTCCCCCAAAAGAGAGAGAACTTGCTGTTTGGTGATCGTCTTAGCCAAAGTAAAGGAGTACGCGATTTGGCGAATGCGCTGCAATTTATCTGCCGGGAGAGAAGCCTTCATCTCGACCGTGTCAAGAGTAATGCCCAGGAACTCCAATTTAGTCGCGGGGCGAAAGTTTTCTCGTCTGCGGAGAACGCCGAGGTAACCGAACAAGCTTCTCAATTTGGCTAACGATGAGCCAGAACTATCGCTTGGCGAATCAATTAACAGAAAATCATCCAGCAAATGAAGCACGCAGGGAACACGCACTTTATTCAACAAAATCCAACAGAGGGCTTCAGATACGAAATTGAAAATGCAAGGACTACTCCTGCAACCGAACGGAGTCTTACTGCAAAGTAGAACTTAGATTCCCATTTAATGCGAAGAGGTGCCATTGGGACGGATGTACTGGGACAATTTTGAAAGCGTCGGTTATATCGGCTTTCGACAGCAGAGCGCCCCGACCCGTCAACTTAATCATTTAAATCGCGTGATCAATGGTGGCGTAATGCAGGAAAATGGAACAGGGGAATGAGATTATTGACACTCACAAAAGGACCAACATGTGGAGCAGACAAATCTACAATCAGTCTTTTTTCTTCCCTGAGTATTTCCTAGTGGCTATACCGATGGGGTTACTACGAAACACTGGAAAAGGAGAAGAATCGAAGGGTCCAATTAAAAAAACCCTTTTTGAGTTCCTTCTCCAGCAGCCGGGAAACAGTCTCAGGATCCATCAGGGCAGACTGGAGATTCCTCGATACGTAGGTGTCGACGAGCGACACCACACCAACCCGAAATCCTTGAGATAGTCCCGTGAGCAGGTGATCCACGAAAACGGGGTCGGGATGATCTGACAGCTCTGCAGCCAAAGCCTGGACGTTAACGGGGGTTGAAGGGTGCAGTTTCAGGATGTCTGAGAGCCGCGCAGATTCAGCTGGCGAGGTTTTTCCTTTTGAGGGAAAACACACGGCGAGGGCACACTGATCTCGGTGCGCATCTTTGCAACCGCTGCAAATATGCAGAAAGAGGCAATTTGGGTAAGTGCACACGCTTTCATTGAAATTATTGCATATCGGCATGTTATTGAAGAACTCCACCTTCTGGCCATGGACATCGGTCTTAAACTGGGATGAGGGCTGGGGTGGAGGCGGTCTTGGGGCAGGAGGCTGGAAAGGTAACTGAGGGCAGAGTGAATCGGAGTGACCAAGATTCCCACACATCTGACAGGAAATGACCTGCGACCCTCCGATGAGCATGACCATTATTTCCATGTCCAGAATGGACCAGTTTAAACGAATGTTCGATTGTTCAATGAGTAGGGCAGATTTGCTGGCGAAAGCTTTGTGATATTGATAGAAGATGTTCTTTCCGTATTTTAGATTAAGATCCCCTATCAGAGCCAGATAGCTGTCGAGTTCTTGCCTTCGGTCCGGGAAAACTGAACAAATTACGTCCCTATAAATGCCAAAAGCAACTAGAAATTCGCCAATGGATAAATCCCGAGCCAGGCGTGGGTCAGATGATTTGCAAATAGCGGTGAAATTCTCGGTCACCGCGATTTTTTGGTCACATTCGGGAGAGGGGAGAATGAGACTAATTAAATTAATGTATTTACCCTGCAGGATTTTGGACCTTAAACGAGATGATATGTTAGCAGCGGATGAAATGAAAGGCCTACCCATCAAAGGCGCAGGGAGTGCAGAAGCCAGGGAATTACCGGAGGCGGCCGGGGCAGCAGGAGCAGGCTCAGACGGTGGAAAAGTGAAAGGCAGAGATGTAGGAGGATGGACTGCAGCTGAGGTCGAGGCATGGGACGCTGATGTAGATGCGTTTCCCAGGGACTTGATATGGTCGTTTATATTGGATAATGCCCCCAGAATGGACTGCATAGTAGACATTAAGGCGTTAGGAATCGCCACGTCAGCGGAGGTAGCGGTTTGCGCGGCTGGAACAGCAGGGCAGGAGTGTAAGGCAGAGGAAGCGTTGGACGGCTTCTTTTTTGCTTGGGGAGCAGCAGTTTTTCTGGTTCTTTTGCGCCCGGGAGGGGGCTCGGCGGCTGGACACGCAACCTCTGGAGTTCCTTCCACAGGAAGCGGCGAACCCGGAGAACCAGTAATAATAGCATGAGTGGCCAACTCCTGAAGCTGGGACAGCTGGAGACCTGGGGCTGCAGTGACTCCTAGATTTTTTAAATGCGCGAGAGCGAGCTCACGCTGCGAAGATCCCGTGTTAATGCGAAGGCTTCTGCGCAGACCCGATGAAGAATGGGCTGGATCTGACAAAAGCTCGCTGTGAGGAATATCTCCCTCCAAAAAAATGTTGTCGTCAGAATCAGACATAACGAAGGTAAATCGCAAAGTCAAGATGACGAATAGGTTGCAGAGCATATCAAAGCGTTTGACAGCTGGTTAACTGCAGGGAGAGAGAGTACTTTTAAAATTTGACAGCTAGCGAATGATTGGTCCAGAGACTTGGAGTAGGATTCCGATTGGTTTATAAATTAGGCAGTGTAATTTTTAAAGGGCAAGCAGAAACTATACAAAGGCATAGTGGGCATGCGCAAAGAGAAAGTCTTCCTGCTTGAATTTCCGCTAAGCTTCATTTGGTGACATTCAACTTGACTGTCAGTGACCTTTGAGGGTCAAACTCGACAGTGAAATTACAATGACTTGTGTAACCAAAATGGTTACAGATTGAGCCAAGGTTTGTATAGAGACATTTGGAAGGTCATATATGAAGTCCATTTGCTGACCACAACTTGACATTCTGTGACCTTTAAAGTTCACAATTGAAAAATTGAATACATATTGACATATTATAATGACTTGTATCACCAAAACTGCTTCGGAGCTTAGGATTGTATTACAGAAGGTCTTATAAATGTACGTGAACTTTTATTTAGTGACCTTGACATTGATTTTCATTGATTCAAATGTCACACTTTACATGAAATTTTCCTTTTTTTTTTTAAATTATTATTTATACTTAATATAATACAGCCCGAATTGCTGGCTGCTGTCAGTGACTCTGAAACCAGGATTGCTTCATCGCTGACTGTAATTCGTCAGTGATTTCACGAAATGAGGTATCTCATTTTTTAGGGTTTTGAGTTTTGGGCATCTCGTTGGTCCTGGGGCCGAGGTCTTTTGATTGGTCTAGGTTTCAATTCCATATCTAACCTCATTCCCATTTTATTAAGCAACAATATTTGACGTATGTCGTCAATACAAATTCCTTGATTTCATGAAGTGGAGTATGTGAGATAGGGCACTTTGTAGAATACTGGATAAAATGACTTGTGTACTGATATAATTTCTTGAAGTGATGTATCTCACTTTTACCCCAGTTAAATTAGTTCATCCTGTGATTGATATCTAATGCACAGCTGCAATATGCTAGTCAGGTACCTCAGTGACTGGGTGAACTTTAGCCTGGTACACATAGGTTTCATGACTTGAGTCTCCCTTCAGAATCTACAGTGCTGTGAAAAAGTATTTGCCCCCTTCCTGATTTCTTTTTTTTTTTGCATATTTGTCGCACTTAAATGTTTCAGATCATCAAACGAATTTTAATATTAGACAAAGACAACCCGAGTAAATACAAAATGCAGTTTTTAAATGATGATTTCATTTTTTAAGGGAAAAAAGCTATCCAAACCTACCTGGCCCTATGTGAAATAGTAATTGCCCCCTACATCCCAATAACAAGTTGTGCCACCCTCGGCGACAAGAACTGCAATCAAACATTTGCGATAACTGGCAATGAGTCTTTCACATTGCCGTAGAAGAATTTTATCCCACTCATCTTTGCAGAATTGTTTTAATTCAACCACATTGGAGGGTTTTTGAGCATGAATGGTCTGTTTAAGGCCATGCCACAGCATCTCAAGCAGATTTTAGTCCGGACTTTGACGAGGCCTCTCCAAAATCTTCATTTTGTTTTTATTAATCCATTCAGAGGTGGACTTGCCGGTGTGTTTCAGATGATTGTCCTGCTGCGTAACCCAAGTGCTCTTGAGCTTGAGGTCACAAACTGATGGTTGGACATTCTCCTTCAGAATTTTCTGGTAGAGAGCAGAATTCATAGTTCCATTAATTACGACAAGTCATCCAGGTCCTGAAGCAGCAAAGCAGCCTCAAACCATCACACTACCAACACCATGTTTGACTTTTGGTATGATGTTCTTTTTATGAAATGCTGTGTTAGTTTTACCCCTAATGTAACGGGATGCACACCTTCCAGAAAGTTCAACTTTTGTCTCCTCAGTCCACAGAATATTTTCCCAAAAGTCTTGGGGATCATCAAGATGTTTTTCGGCAAATGTGAGACGAGCCTTTGTGTTCTTTTTGATCAGCAGCGGTTTTCGCCTTGGAACTCTCCCATGGATGCCATTTTTGCCCTGTCTCTTCCTTATTGCTGAATCATGAACACTGACTTTAACTGAGGCAAGTGAGACCTGCAGTTCTTTAGATGTTGTTCCGGGTTCTTTTGTGACCTCCTGGATGAGTCGTCAATGCGCTCTTGGATTAATTTTGGGAGGCCAGCCACTCCTGGGAAGGTTCACCACTGTTCCAAGTTTTCTCCATTTACGGGTAATGGCTCTCACTGTGATTCGCCGGAGTCCCAAAGCCTTAGAAATGGCTTTGCAACCTCTTCCAGACTGATAGATGTCAATTTCTTTGTTTCTCATCTGTTCTTGAATTTCTGTAGTTCACGGCATGACATGTTGCTTTTTGAGATCTTTTAGACTACTTCACTTTGTCAGACAGGTTCTATTAAAGTGATTTCTTGATTCAACAGGTCTGGCAGTAGTCAGGCCTGGGTGTGACTAGCGAAATTGGACTAAAAAAAATGTGGTTAATCACAGTTAATTCTCACAGTTAATATCTCCTTGCTTAATGTCACATTGATTTGCCTGACGCAGCTGTATCTGCAGTGTTTCGTCGCTAAGAAGGGTGTTAAGACTGCTCCAGACCCTTCTTTCAAATCCTTCTTAAAGGAAGCGAATGCAAACGCATTTCCCAGATTCCTTCTTAGCCTAAGATGATCTTTTGTTAAAGGAGAAGTACCATTTTTACAGTTTTGACATTATTTGTGGCATAAAATATAATCATTTACTCACCCATATAACTTTCGTGTCACTAGAAGTCCTTCAGAAGATATTTTGTTATGATTCGCTAGTGTTGTTCCCCTTTTGAGTCCGGGGTTGCCTGTTATCGTTATGCGGCGTCTGTTGTACTTTCTGGCCCTCTTTTTGTGGCCTTGCGGAAAAAAAGTCTTCCGTAGCAAATTGAGCAGTGCAAACCCGCCTCAATGCTTCCACTTGAGTATTTGGGTCTATTTTCAGCACAACTCGCCAGAGCTTTAGCGATTCCAAATTGCGTAAAGGTAGCCTATGGAAGCTAAACGTTGTCCAACTGGTCATTTTGTTGCAACAACTTGGAAAAAACGCAAACACGAACCAGCATGTAAAGCAGCCGACTGTCGCTGAGCTAATGAGCCGTACTGCGCCTGCTCGCAGCACCTGAGATGACAACGTCCAGTTCAGTGGTTAGTAGGTCCAGCTACAGACACCGGATGACGATAACAGGCAACCCCGGACTCAAAAGGGGAACAACACTAGTGAATCATAACAAAATATTGGTGAAATGAATGAGTTTCGCGACAGATAATGCGGCATTAGAGGCTGCGCTCTCGGTGCCCCGTTCACTCCCATTATATGGATATACGCGGCTCTCTTTGGATCTAAATGACAGGACCCCCCCCTAAGGGATGGCCCCAGACGTTCCCAAAAAATCCTGAGCACGGAACTCCGAAATAAGGGTGGGACCCAAGATACCCCGAGCAGGGACCCAGCACCACTCCTCAGGACACCAAACCCTATGGCTAACCTGATAAGCTGGTGCAAAACGGTTCCTTCTATCAGCGGCAGCCTTCTGTCTATGCACCACCATGGGGACAAACAAACAGCCAGACGGCTCCCCACCAGAACCAGGCCTTCCGCACAACAGATTCAGTATCCCAGTGTATGGGAGCCACAATCCGAGCCGCCAGAACAACCGGCCCAGAAACAGGATCACGGCCCGAGCGGTCATAAATCCGTGACAAGGCGCCGGGCTTGATGCTCTTGGAGCCGGGGTGATAAGCCAACGCAAAGTCAAAGCGATTGAAAAACAATGCCCACTGCGCCTGCTGGGAATCACGTCGCCCAGTCTGCTGGACACACTGGAGATTCCTGTGATTCATCCAAACCACAAACGGATGTTCAGCCCCCTCCAACCAATGGCGCCACTCTTCTAATGCCAATTTAACAGCTAACAACTCCCGGTCACCAATACTGTAATTCCGTTCAACCGGTGACAACGCCCGGGAGAAGTAGGCACATGGGTGCAACTTATTGTCCCGAAGGAGGAGCTGGGACAAAATGGCACCCACCCCGACCTCCGAAGCGTCAACCTCCACCACAAATGGGAGGGAAGGGTCAGGCAAAACGACAATAGGTTCAGAGCTAAGTCGTTTCTTCAACTTCTGAAAAGCAGCCTCCGCTGCTGGAGACCAAGTAAACGACGAGGAGGAATTCCTTTTAGAAAGCGCAATGATGGGGGCAGCCACAGCGCTAAAATTGCGAATAAACCTCCGATAAAAATTAGCAAAGCCCAAAAATCGTTTAACCTCCTTAACATTGTGAGGGGCAGGCCAATTCCTAACTGCTGCCACCTTATCAGGGAATAGTTTGATCCCACTATCGTAAACACAATGCGGAGGCAAAGACAAAGCTCGTTGTTTGCCAAAATCCTCCGTGAGATCAACATCATCATCTGACACGTTGGAAGGTAAACCAAGGTTCAGTTCGGCTGCTACACACCAATCTTGCTCAGAACCCGACGCCTCCCCATGGGTTGAAATTCGGGGCGACTTTCCAGAATCTCACTACAGTGAGACCTACAGTCAGAGCCCCACTGGACGATTGGGTTATTTTGACTGCCCCAAAACATCTGTGGCCTATGCTTAAGCAACCACAGATGACATAAAACCACAGGACAAACCAGGGAATTGATTAAGAAAAAACAATTTTTCTCTGAATGACCACCAAAAGGGATAAACATAGTCAAAAAATCAGAGACCTCGGTTATAAGCCCATCTCCCAACGGTTGACCATCCAAAGCTTTGATCGAGTGCGAATGTCAGAGAGCGCGGATGGGAATGGAATGTTTTCTAGCCCACTCTGCATCCATAAAACAATCAAGAGCCCCCGAATCTAAAAATGCTTTAACCCATATTCTCTTTTTCCCCATAGTCAACTTTACTGAAATAAGAGTTCGAACGGGAGATTGAGTCTGTCCCTCTAGCGCCCCCCCTACCGCCAGAGGGGTTTCCTGTCTGCCTTTAAGCTGGGGGCAACTTAGACGGATATGTCACGGTTAGCTACAATGATGACAAATTATTTGTCTGTGAACAGGCTTACGAGCCCGGTTCTCATATGAGCGATCAACCTGCATGGGCTCACTAGAACTGGGCACTTCAATGGGTGGAGTTGGGGCTGTATGCCTTTTGCACGGAACATTAACCTTGTTGCTATCAAGAGCCAATGCAGTACGTTTCTCCTTGTTTCGTTCACGGATGCGATTATCAACTCGCACTGCAGTACGAACCAACGAATCTAAAGAAACGCAAGGCTCTAATGTAGCCAGAGCGTCCTTAACCTCCTCAGCCAAAACATGAACCAACACTGTCATAAGAGGTGCTTCTGGCCACCCTGTCTCTGTGGCTAAGGAGCGAAACGAGATAGAGAAATCAGCAACGCTATCAGAACCCTGCTTCAAATGCATTAGACGTGTAGCTGCGTCCTGACCATATACATCCCGATCAAAAACAATCATTTCTCTCACGAGAGTTTCCACTGAATTTACTACCAGCAATCTAGCTCGAATGAGTGGCCCCACCCAAGTGAGAGCTGTGCCGGTCAACAGTTATAAAATAAACGAAACCCGTGATTCTTCATTCGAGAACCGTGAGGGTTGCGCTTTAAAAAATATTTCACATTGAGCAATGAAATTTTTACATTTTCCTGCCTTGCCTCCATATCTTGGGGGTAACTAGAGTTTAGGCTCTCATGGAAGGTGTACTGATTGTGCTTGTGAAACATATTGTGTAATCTGAGCAGACAATGCTCTAATACACTCAGAGAGATTTATTAAAAAACTTTCCTGTGCCTGCATAGCCTGCTCCTGAAGGCGAATTCTCTCTGTCAGCTCCACCTGTTGACTGTCTAAGCTAAAAAGACTCTGGCCATAGGCAGTAAGGACAGGCTGCTGGTCAGCAACAATGCTCTCTAGCGTATCCGCTGCTAGCGACTCCATGTCTGGCTAGAGTGTTTTGTAATGGCCGGTGGAATACGGAGGCCAGGTGCAACGACCAGAGAGAGAGAGTAGCTCGGATACAGCACAAACACAGAGAATAATACAGACAAAATTAAAGTACTCGCGCTTCCAAAGGACATATAATAGTCCGAACCACGAAAGCAAAGAGAGATAGAAAAAGGGAGAAGAAACTCCAATAATTAGAAGATAATAAGTCAAACAAAACCTGACTACAGATATCTTCGGCTATAGTGCTTAGCTACAAACAGACACTCTAGCAAAGAGGCATGGCGAACGTCCGGCTCATATAGAGTCCGGGAACGCGCTGCCCCAGTTCAATCAGCCAGCTGGGTAAAGAATTTGATTGAACAGGAATACGATATCGTCCCAGGATGAGAGCCACAAAGAAAAGTCCAAAACACACGCACAAACATCCATAACCATGACACTAAATATCTTCCGAAGGACCTCTAGTAACATAGAAGTTATATGGGTGAGTAAATTATCATATTTTATGCCACAAATAATGTCAAAACTGTAAAAATGGTACTTCTCCTTTAACAAAATCTTAGGCTAAGAAGGAATCTGAGAAATGCGTTTGCTTCTTACTGGAGCCTTAAGAAGGATCTAAAGAAGCTCTTAGCGCTAAGATCTTCTTAAATTAATCTGGGAAACTTGGCCATTGTCAATATATTTCTTTGAGACGAACCACGGTCAGTCGGAAGGGGACTCCATTCACAGCACCATAGAGAGAGCCGTGAAAAGGGCTGGTGATCTCTTCGTTCCATCGCAGCTAGCTACAGTCATTTGCATGGCAAGGAAGGATCTGTACCATGTCATAGAAGTGGATCCATCCCACATCTATGACTGGAAGTTGCGTTTACAATGAATGGGGATCTTGCGAGTTCGTGCCTGATGAAGGGGATGAAATCAACTGGACCAAGATTATGCAGCTGATGGTGTCAAAAGAAGACCCGTTCAAAATCTTACACAAGAATTCATACCTCCAAGAAGGGTACTATACACTCAGCGTTGGGGAACGCAGGAGAGCATCTGACATGAATGTACATGCATCACTCCCTCCCTTGGTGTACAAGGTATCTCCAAAACTGTCCAAAAAAAAGGGAAGTACAATAATCTCCAGAGTTCATGCAATGGTCCAATTACTTTGATAAAGAACCCCAACCACATCTCATTCTATCGTGGACTGCCTCATTGAAAACATTACGTTGGATAAGACTGCCATGACTAGTTGTTTGATTCATAAACATGTAATGATATTCGTAGTTGGATTTTGAAAGCGTGATTAGCTCTAATCTACCCAGATATGATAAAGAATACTTTAGAAAGTGAACCAATTTCCTTGGGGGCTTCAGAACACCCTTCTGGCTAATTGCATTTGGAAATTTCAGATTGTTTAACAAAGTACTTGATTTCTGTGAAATGTTTTTGTTGTTTGAAGCGAAAAGGGGTAATTAATAGCCCTGGGAGTGTTTTAGCAACAAAACCAACCTGATCTAAGGTTGATAATATTTCTAGTACACTTCATGAACCATCATTGAAGGCTATATGGTTTTCATGAACCTGATTTTGTAATTTTGTAATTAATTAATATTGCATGGGTACAAGATACTTTTCACATTTATTAGTCATAATTTACTCAACTATCAAACTTAAAGCCTTTTGTTCCTCTTATGACACAAAAAATCTATTGACGTATGTCTTGGTGTTGACAGTTCTTAGCATTTTTCTATTTCACGAACTGGCGTATCACCGGCGTATCTCATGACTACTACCTATCCACTATTCCACGAAGTGGCGTATTACCTTCTAATTAGCTTTACCGGCTAATTAGGTCAAAGAACCAGATACTGGTACTTGTGTCACTATCTTCATAACTTTATACCCTAGTCACACTAGAGACAGAATGAGCCGGAATTCTGTCGGAATGAAAATTCTTTGTATATTCCTGGAAGTTCAAAGTGCGTTCTAAAAATTGTGACTGCATTCTGAGTGCATTCCAAATATTCGGGCCCATTTTTGTGGCCGGCCCGAATGTTTTGCTCATGCTTAAGTCTTTCGAGGTGCATTCGAAGTGGAGAAATATTGAACGGCATTCGAAGAGTATTCTAACTGCGCTCTGACTGCATTATAAATATTCTTATGGCACTCCAACAGCATTCACAACATTCTGATTGCATTCGAGGGAGAATCCAAAGGGCAAGCCACATCAAATCCTGCCAGAATGTCCTGAATGCACCTCGAATGAGCCAGAACGCACCTCGAATGCATCTCAATTGCTGCTGGAATCTATTTCGATATTAAAACAATTCAGCTGGACCACACTTCGAATGCCGTTGGAATCTTCCAATTGCTGCTGGAATCAGTGGCGGCTGGTGAACTGGCAATAGGGGAGGCTGAAACCCATCTCTTAAAAATAAATGAAGCTTAGCGAAGCATTAAATCCTCAGATTCTCTAAATGCTTAATTTTTTATATGCCGGGGTCTAACCGCCAAAGTTCTTGTTTCATGTGCATAAATAAATACTTTGTTAAATTTCGTATCTTCATTGTGTTCTAGTCTTTCCTGATTGAAATGAAGCTGAGCGGAAATTCAAGCAGGAAGACTTTCTCTTTGCGCATGCCCTCTATGCCTTTGGCATAGTTTCTGCTTGCCCTTTAAAAATTACACTGCCTAACTTATTAACCAATCAGAATCCTACTCCGTGTCTCTGGACCAATCATTCGCTAGCTGTCAAATTTTAAAAGTCTCTCTCTCCCTGCAGTTATCCAGCTGTCAAACCCATTGATACGCTCTGCAAGCTAAATGCTCTCTTGGCTTTACGGTTTACCTTCGATTTGTCGTATTCCGTCGATGGCACTTTTTTGGGGGGAAAATAATCCTCACGCGACCCTTTGTCGGATCCAGCTCATTCTTCATCGGGTTTTCGCAGAAGCTTTCGCAGCAATCTTGGATCTTCACAGCATGAGGCCTCCTTCGAGCATTTAAAAAATCAAGGTGTCACTCCAACCCCAGGTCTCCAGCTATCTCAGTTTCAGGAGTTGGCAAGCCATGCCATTATTACCAGTTCTCCCGGGTCGCTGCTTCCTGTTGAGAAAACTTCAGAGGTTGCATGTCCAGCCGCCGAGCCCCCTCCAAGGCGCAAAATGGCCAGGGGGAAAAAAAAAAACCTGCTGCTCCCCAAGCTAAAAAGAAGCCGTCCAACGCTTCATCTACCTTCCTTTCCTCCCCTGCTGTTCCCGCCGCGCAAACCGCTCCTAGCCCTGTCTACGTGGCGACTCCTGATGCCTTTTTGGCCACTATGCAGTCCATTCTAGCCGCATTATCCAATCTTAATGAATGTATCCAGTCCCTGGGAAGCGCTTCTGCAAGTCCCATGCCTCGACCTCAGCTGCTGTCCATCCCCCTACATCTGCCTTTCACATTTCCCCTGTCTGAGCCTGTTCCCGCTGCCCCGGCCGCCCCCTGTCATTCCCTGGCTTCTGCACTCCCAGCGCCCTTGCTAGGTAGGCCTTTCGTTTTATTTGCTGCCAGCACATCATCTTGTTTAAAGGTCCAAAATCCTCCAGGGTAAATACGTTAATTAAGTCAGACTTATTATTCCCTCTGCCGAATGGTTACTTCGGCGTCCCGCTCGCGGATGAGAACTTTCGGCCTTGCGACTAAACTGGAGTTCCTGGGCATTACTCTTGACGCGGTCGAGCCTTCATGGCTTCTCTCCCGGTATAAATTGCAGCGCATTCCCCAAATCGCGCACTATTTTACTGTGGCTAAGATGATCACTAAACAGCAAGTCTCCTCTCTCTTGGGGCGCTTGAATTTCGATATGCGTCATTCCCCAAGGCCATTCTTTCTTTTCCAGGCTGCTCGATTTGGCCTCTTGGGTTTCCAAATTTGCATGACGTCTTTGCGTGGGACGAAGGCTGCGCTTCCGATTTGAAATTTTTTGGTCGCTATTATGTACGAGTGGAATGGCATCTTTTTATGAGGACATCGTGCAGTCCTCTGACTGGATGATGTTTTTATGGAGGCTGCTCCTTCCGTTGGTTTTTGGGGGGGTTCTACCAAGGCGGTGGTTCGCCAGTATCTGGCTAAGCCAGTATTGGATTGTAATTCTTTCCACGGTCTTTACGAGATTTACCCCATCGCTGTCGCTTGTCATGTTTGGGGACATTTATGGCTTCATAACGCTTAACGGTTTCATGTGATAATGAGGCTGTAGTGGGCATAATCAATAAAGGCAGCTCTTCAGCAAACGATATCATGCCATTCATGAGACGCATTATCTGGTTATCCGTCAAGTACCATTTCTTAATCACTGCTCGTCACGTGCCCGGTCGGTGTAATTTAATAGCCAATTCTCCGTCTCTTGTTAATTTTCAGACCTTCCAGAATCTCTGTCCGGGCGCTAACCAGTTTCCCATGCTTGTTCCTCCTCTCATCGAATTAGCTCTGTACTAAACGAGGAACCCATTCAAAAATGCTTAGTCTCAGCTGGGTATTACATGAGGAAAGATTCAGCTGCTTCCACCCTTAAATCTTATGATCTCGCTTGGTCTACTTTCGCTTTATTTTTATGACCGTCAACGTTCCCTTAAAACCCGTTCTGATTAATGCAGTATGCGCCTTCATCTGTGTTTGCACAGACGTATGCCATTTTAAGCCTCCTTATATTCGCAGCTTGATTGCAGGGATTCAGTTTCATGCTAGATGATATGACTCCTCCTTTCCAAGTCTTTTTTTTTTAATCCTGCGGTAAAATTTTATTATTGATAGGAATTTCTAAGTGTTTGCCAGCTATTCCTGATCATAGACGTCCCATACTCTCGCTATTTTGCACAAAATGATATCGGCCATACAGAATGGTTTGATTTCTCCGTATATCGATAATCTTCTAGATAATGTATTCCTTTTGGCTTTCTATGGTCTTTTTAAGAATCATCAAATTTACTACCATCACAAATGAATGTTATCCTTGTAGAGACTTAACATTCAGACTTATCATTTCATCCAAATTATTTTGATTTTCCTTGTACATTCTAAGGTGAGGGGTGCTTGGGCAATAATTATTGCTCGCATTAGTTTCCCCTTTTTGTCCTTACAAGGCTATGCTAAAATACCTTCGCAGGAGATCCAATCCAGACTCAATGTCTCCCCTCTTCCTAATCTGCAAATTGCAAATATTCATTCACAATAGTATAAAGAAACTGGCGAGCATAGTTGGGCTGAACGGCCTGTTCTCGCCATTTATGTTATGTTGTGTTAATCTCTAATGGTCATTCAGTGTCAAAATCCTGGTTCAACTATCATGTAGATTGCATTTCCTGAGAATTCTATCTCTCCCCTCAGTACTATTCAGGGCATTCGTTTAGAATAGGTGCTGCAACTACAGCTGCGTCCCAAGGGATCGCTACAGCTTCCCTTCAGCAACTGGGGCGCTGGTCATCATCTGCCTATTCAACTCGTATAAGACCAGATGCCGCCTCTATCCTTGATTCTCAAAGGTCTCTAAAACCTTGATTTCCGGGTAAGTCATGCATATAACTGGTGGTGGTTTATCTGCACTTTCCTGCACTTTGCTATGCTTCGTGTTGCTCTTTACCATTCTTTATTTATGTATCTAATTATTTTGTCTGCATTGCAAATTAATTCTGCTCTACATCAACCTGCATTGCAAGCAGCTCACTGCCCCACATGCCCGCATTGCAAGCAGCTCATTGCCCTGCCTGCCTGCATTGCAAGCAGCTCATTGCCCCGCATCCCCGCATTGCAAGCAGCTCATTGCCCTGCATCCCCGCATTGCAAGCAGCTCATTGCCCCGCATTCCCGCATTGCAAACAACTCATTGCCCTGCATCCCCGCATTGCAAGCAACTCATTGCCCTGCATCCCCACATTGCAAGCAACTCATTGCCCTGCATCCCCGCATTGCAAGCAACTCATTGCCCTGTATCCCCGCATTGCAAGCAACTCATTGCCCTGTATCCCGCGTACAAGCAACTCATTGCCCTGCCCGCAAAGCAACTCATTGCCCTGTATCCCGCATTGCAAGCAACTCATTGCCCTGTATCCCGCGTTGCAAGCAACTCATTGCCCTGCATCCCCGCATCATTGCCCCTGCATCCCGCATTAGCAACTCATTGCCCTGCATCCCCGCATTGCAAGCAACTCATTGCCCTGCATCCCCGCATTGCAAGCAACTCATTGCCCTGCATCCCCGCATTGCAAGCAACTCATTGCCCTGTATCCCCGCATTGCAAGCAACTCATTGCCCTGTATCCCCGCATTGCAAGCAACTCATTGCCCTGTATCCCCGCATTGCAAGCAACTCATTGCCCTGCATCCCCGCATTGCAAGCAACTCATTGCCCTGCATCCCCGCATTGCAAGCAACTCATTGCCCTGCATCCCCGCATTGCAAGCAACTCATTGCCCTGCATCCCCGCATTGCAAGCAACTCATTGCCCTGTATCCCCGCATTGCCAGCAACTCATTGCCCTGCATCCCCGCATTGCAAGCAACTCATTGCCCTGCATTATCCCGCATTGCAAGCAGGTCATTGCCCTGCATTTATCCCGCATTGCAAGCAGCTCACTGCCCCGCATCATCCCGTATTGCAAGCAGCCCTTTGCCCCACATTTTCCCGCATTGCAAGCAGCTCACTGCCCGCATTGCAACTTACTCATTGACTGGTCATCGCCCAACACTGAAACTAATTTACCTTTTGCATACTACTTTTGTCAGTCAGTTTCCTCTTTGTACATCACTTTTCCTTCTCATGCACTTCGGGCTCTTCAGGACTTATTCCATGGGCAAATTCCTCCAGTGTATGTTGCATCTGTCTGCTCATGTATTTGCTAAATTTTACTGTTTTTGTTTCTTGGATAGGTGCAGCAGTCCATTAAGGTATGGTAATTCCTTCTTTTTTGGGGGGAAAATTCATCTCTACGAAGCATCAAATCCTCAGATTCTCTAAATGCTTAATTTGTTATATACCAGGGTCTAACCGCCAAAGTTCTTGTTTCATGTGCATAAATAAATACTTTGTTAAATTTCGTATCTTCATTGTGTTCTAGTCTTTCCTGATTGAAATGAAGCTGAGCGGAAATTCAAGCAGGAAGACTTTCTCTTTGCGTATGCCCCCTATGCCTTTGGCATAGTTTCTGCTTGCTCTTTAAAAATTACACTGCCTAACCAATCAGAATCCTACTCCGTGTCTCTGGACCAATCATTCGCTAGCTGTCAAATTTTAAAAGTTCTCTCTCTCCCTGCAGTTATCCAGCTGTCAAACCCATTGATACGCTCTGCAACCCTCCTCCTCCCCACCACTATCCTCTGAGGTCCACCAAGACTTCTCTTCAGCTCTTCTATCACTCTGGTCCCAGGACTCATCCCTGCAGCAGTCTCTCACCACCACCACCAGTGTTTTGACCCCGGGGGGAAAATTCATCTCTACGAAGCATCAAATCCTCAGATTCTCTAAATGCTTAATTTGTTATATGCCGGGGTCTGACCGCCAAAGTTCTTGTTTCACGTGCATGCATAAATAAATACTTTGTTAAATTTCGTATCTTCATTGTGTTCTAGTCTTTCCTGATTGAATTATTGGTCATGACCTGTTTTCAATCATTCATTTGAATTACCATTACAGAAACTCCGAAAACTCTCAACATTATCAGGTGTGAGCAGTTTTCATTAATAACGCATACCTGTTAACTCTCACGCATTTGGCGTCAGTTTAAGTGGCATATTTACGTTCCCGTGCTGTAGTCAGCAATTACTCAATCAATTTTATACCCTATTGGGGACCATTCCGGCGGCATGCTTGGTACAACCGGGACACTCGTATTGCATTCTAGTTGTACATTCCAAGTACATTCTGAGTATTCGAGGTGCATTCTGTTTGAATTCTTGGCCGTTCCAACCATATTCGGCGGCCATTCCGGGAGCATTCTGACTGCATTCGAGGGGAATTCGTACAGCATTCGAGGCACCTTCCAACCAGACTTCAGGTGGTGTTCAGGCAGCAATTGAACCGCAATCGTACGGCATTTGAAGTACATTCTAAATATTCTGACTGCATTCTAACAGCATCCTAAATATTCCTACTGTGTTCCATCTACATTCAAGCTGCATTCGAGAGCTAATACACCCAGAATGTGCAAGAATCATTTGAGGTGGGTTTGAAGTGCATTCTAAGTATTCGAACGGCATTCTTTCAAAGCTGTAAGAATGTTAGTCAATTAGAAATTCCCACCTGAATGTTGCGCGAATTTAGAAAATTCTTCATTCCGGTTGGTTCTGCTTGATTCCTGCTGATTTTGAATAAGTGTGATGGGGGCATTAGGAATGTTGTAGCAAATAACCATGGAGTTTGCCTGGATGGGGTATCTAGGAGAGGATTGCACATCCTGCAGAATTTTCGAATTCAATTTCTGACAATTTGGGAAATCACCGACGAATTCTGCCCACTGTCCGCGGTGCTGAAATACAAGGTGGGCAAAGACAGACCGCAGTCCGCAGGAGGAATGAACAGAAGACCGCATGATGAATGTAGCACCGCCCACACCCACACTCCTTTGCTATATAAGGGAGTGTGGGCTTACCTTCAGTGCTGGTTTTTCTCTCTGACTCATCAGTTTTCCGTCCGTTTCTCGTGTTCAGTGGTCTAGTTACTAGCTCGAGTGTGTATTAGTTTTTCTAGCCTTTTTGTTTATTATCCTTATGACTAGCAGAAGCTTGGTTCCTAGTGTTTTGGGTTCTAGCTCCACTTTTCCTCATTTACCCTCTCAGGGATGTTTTCCTTTTGTCCTGCCCCATGCAGCAAGCATTGGGCCACCTCCCTCCCCTCACATTGGTCTCATGATTGTGCGATCCACCTGCTGCCTGGATCCTGCTCTCCAACCCCCTCCTTTACCCTCTCAGGGGTGTTTGTCTTTCTTCTTGCCCCATTCAGCAAGCATCGGGCCACCTCCCTCCCCTCACATTGGTCTCATGAGTGTGCCATCCACCTGCGGCCTGGATTCTGCTGATGTGGAAGTAGGACACCTTCCTGAGGCAGAACAAGCGCTGGTGCCCCTTCCTGCACACCGCCTCACAGTTTGCCTCAAAGTTAAGTGAACTATCAATGATAGTCCCAAGGTATTCATAGGTTTGCACAACTTTGACTGATTGGCCATTAATTGTTGTGTTTTCAGGTGTGCTGGCATGCTTCCTAAAATCAATGACCATATCTTTGCTTTTCAATATATTGAGCTGAAGATTTGAGTCCCCACACCATTTAACAAAGTGGTCAACTATAGGGCCTTGGCTGCTCTCTTTGTCCTGCAGCAGACTGACAATCACTGTGTCATCCGCATATTTTAAAATGAACCAATTTAAAAAGTGCCCTGACACATATTAGTATAAAGAATAAATAACAAAGGTGAGAGCACGCACCCTTGTGGCCAGCCTGTGGAAGAACAGACTTTGTCTGATAAAAGCCCATTCACTTTGAGACTCTATGTTCTGTTTGTTAAAAAGTCTAAGATCCAGCCCTCAAGATTGTTGCTTAGGTTAAAATGTTCTAAAGCCTTTGGGTTAAAATACAAGGTTGAATTGTGTTAAAAGCTGAGGAGAAGTCAATAAATAAAAGCCGGGCATGACACCCACTTCCCTCCAGATGTCTAAAAAGCAGATTAAGCAGAGTGAGTGTGGCATCCTCCACTCCTCTGTTAGGCCTGTAAGCAAACTGCAACGGGTCAAGTGCGTGCATAGTGCTTTTTAGCCTTTCTGACCGTATCAATTTCTCAAAGATTTTCATCGGGATTGATGTTAGGGCAACAGGCCTAAAGTCATTCAAGGTTGAGGGATTGCTGGATTTAGGAACTGGAACACCAACTGCATCTTTCCACACTTTGGGAACATGTTGTGTTTCCATGGACTAGTTAAAAATATGGTGAAAAACTGGGCGCAGTTTTTTGCACAAAATTTGAGTAAGTAGCTGCAGATATTGTCTGGTCCTTGACTCTTGTTGACTTTTGTGCAAAGGAAGGCTTTTTCAATATCCTTTTGGTTAAAGGAAAAATGCTGGGGGTCACGGAGCTTGAGGCTAAGTTCCTGGGTTTTCTTCCGAAAATCAGATGTGTTAAAACGATTATAAAAGCAATTAAGAGCATTGGCTAGCTCAGTGTCTGAGTTGAAACTATTTAAAGTGACGTTTGTGCTATTTTTCATGTTTTGGAGGCCCGCAATAGCCTTCATGCTAGACCAAGCTGACCCAAGGTTATTAGCAGCCATCTTATTCTCCAGCTCAGACTTGTAGCTCTGTTTTGCTTTTATAATCTCTATTTTAAGCTCCTTTGGTGGCTAAAAGAAGGTCTGATGCTACTCCCTTTTTAAAGGTGCACTTCTTTTTCTTTATGTGCAAGACTTCACTCATTTAGTGACCTATGGTCTGTTGTTGGGGTAAATTTTAACTCTCTTACAGGGGACAAACATGTCTCTACAAAAAGCAACATAAGAGCATATGACATCAGTGAGTTCATCTAAGTCATCACAGGACGGCTTAAACATATCCCAGTCAGTACAGTTAAAACATTCCTGCAGGGAGAGCTCAGAGTCAACACTCCAGACTTTCACCTCCTTGGTTTGTGTTTTTTCCCTCTTTAAAACAGTCGTGTAAGTTGGCAGAAGGTGCACACAATTGTGATCTGCAGAACCCAAAGGGGGAAGAGGGAGTGATTTAAAAGCGTCTTTAATTGACCCATAACATAAATCCAAAGTCTTACCACGCCTGGTTGCGCAGGTAACATATAAATAGAAATTTGGTGGGGTTTTTTTTTCAAAGAGACATGGTTAAAATCACCCAATATGAAATTAGGAGCATCAGTTGAGATGGACTGCAATTTTTGGACAACATCAAAAACAGTGCTGGAAGCACAAGCAGCATTTGCCTTTGGATAAATGTACAGTATTGTTATAAAAAGTTGGGGAAATTCACGGAGCAGGTAAAAAGGACGCAGTGACAGAGATAAAAGTTCAACATCTGGTGTGCAGATTTTCTCTCTGACAGTCACAGAGCTGCAATATCGTTTGTTGACGTACAAATATACCCCGCCTCCTTGTGTTTTCCCTGTCACTTCAGCCTTACGATCGAGACGAAAGGGAGCTCCAAAACCATCGATGATCTGCTCATAGATTATAGCTATGTAAGGTAGTATGGTAGGTTATATATGATTGAGTCGGGGAACGGTATCTTGTTTCACTGTGTCCTTAGGTTGTGAAAGGAATGGCAATAAATCTTCTGACTCTGACTCTGTAAATTTCAAAAAGTTTTAAAAGCTCATTGAAAATTGTCCACGAAGTTTGGTGATGTATGGACAAAATGTCATTGATTGATAGCCAAATCTGAGTCAGGCCCATGGACGTGTTTGGAGCTGGTGGCTTCCACTATTGGGCGATTTCAAAATAATTTTACATATACATTTCAAAAGTATTGTGGAACAATTCTTATGAGTTTTGTAATGATTAGACAAAAAATTCTTCATTTATAGTCTGATTTGTGTTGTGCTACACAATTTTTTTGTATTTTTAGCGCCCCTACTGGTCAATCTAAATGAAATTTTCAGGCTATGCTCCAAGTCCTGCCCTTAACATATCCTGCAAGTTTCCTGATCATTGGCCAGATGGTTGTGATGTTATATAAATATTTCTATGTTAAGCCACACCCCTTTTAAACTTCATTGGTCAATATCTTCAAAATGGATAAAGATGAAAACATGGAAACAACGAAACAACATTTTTAATAAGCTAGGTGCACTGATCATGCTCAGCAAATTTGGTGCAAATTGAACTGAGGAGGAGATCTCAAAAATGTGCTTTTCAAAAAATTCAAAATGGCAGAAAATCTACCCAGGTGGATTTTATGGGTTTCCCTTGCAGATTTGTTGAGGGATGTCCAATACATCTCTGTAGAAAGTTTTGCATAAATCGGACTCATGGCAAACGAGTTATAAGAAAAAGGATTCTATCTTTAATTACAGCACCACCATCAAGCCGATTGGAGTCATTTTTTTTGTGCAAGTAATGAACGCACTTTCCAATCATAGGTGAAAGTTTAATGTCTCTACGATGTTTCATCTCACGGAAATTTGCTTAAATGTTTCTGAAGGTTATTAATAAATCAGGAGGAAAAGAATAGGGTTTCAGCCCTTCAGGCATCCAACATAAGTTGACAAGTGAGCAATTAATTACAACCCCAATTCCAAAATAGTTGGGACAAAGTGTAAATTGTGAATAAAATCAAAACGCAATTACTTTCAAATCACACCAGCCAGTATTTTATTCACAATAGAACAGAGATAACATAGCAAATATTGAAACTGAGAAATTTTACAATTTTAGCCACAAAATGAGCTCATTTCAAATTTGATGGCTGCTACAGGTCTCAAAAAAGTTGGGACAGGGGCCTGTTTACCATGGTGTAGCATCTACTCTTCTTTTTAACACAGAGTGGAGGCGTCTGGGCATTCAGGAGACAAGTTTCTTCAGTTTAGCCATCAGAATTTGATCCCACTCTTGTTTAATACAGGCTTCCAGCTGCTGAAGAGTTTTGGGTCTCCTTTGACGGACTTTTCGTTTAATTATGCGCCAAATGTTCTCAATCGGTGAAAGATCAGGACTGCTGGCAGGCCAGTTCAACACACGGACTCCTCTACTACGAAGCCATGCTGTTGTACTAGCTGCAGTATGTGGTTTTGCATTGTCCTGCTGAAATACACAGGGCCTTCCTTGGAATAGATGTCGTCTGGAGGGGAGCATATGTTGCTCTAAAACCTTTATATACCTTTCAGCATTCATGGTGCTTTTTAAAACATGCAAGTGTCCCAAACCATATGCACTAATGCATCCCCATACCATCAGAGATGCTGGCTTTTGAACTGAACACTGATTACAGGAGGGGTGGTCTTTCTCCTCTTTAGCCCGGGGGACACGACGCCCATGATTTCCAACAAGAATGTCAAATTTGGACTCGTCTGACCACAGGACACCTTGCCACTTTGCTACAGTCCATTTTAAATGAGCATTGGCCCACAGAACACGGCGGCGTATCTGGATCATGCTCAACAATGGCTTCCTTTTTGCATGATAGAGTTTAAGGTGGCATCTGTGGATGGCATGGCGGACTGTGTTTACAGACAGTGGTTCCTTTAAGTATTCCTGGGACCATTTAGTAATGTCAATGACACAATCATGCCGGTCAGCGATGCAGTGGCGTCTGAGGGCCCGAAGATCACAGGCATCCAGTAAAGGTCTTTGGCCTTGTCCCTTTCGCACAGAGATTTTTCCGGTTTTTCAGAATCTTTTGATGATGTTATTTACTGTTGATGATGAGACCTTCAAAGCCTTTGCAATTTGAAGTTGAGGAACATTGTTTTTAAAATATTCCACAATTTTTTTACATGAGCCTTCACAGGTTGGAGAGCCTCTGGCCATCTTTACTTCTGAGAGACTCAGCCTCTCTAAGACATCCCTTTTATAGCCAATCATGTTCTACCTGATGCCAGTTAACTTAATTACTTGCTAAATGTTCTTTCAGCTGATTCTATTATAGATTAATTGCTTTTTCAGCCCTTTTTGCCTGTGTCCCAACTTTTTTGAGACTTATTGCAGCCAGAAAATTAAAAAAAAAAAACAGTTCATGAATGTTATTTATGCATAAAGTTCATAAACAGCCATTAAGTGTTCAGGAACAGTTCATGAATAATTCATAAACTTAAATTACAAATTGTTGGTGAACTGTAAGTTTGTGAACAGTTCATCAATGTTTTTCATATCCAAAGTTCATGAATGGCCATTTAGTGTTCAGGAACAGTTCATAATTAATGAACTTAAATCATGAACTGTTCATGAACTGTTCTTCATATTTTCAACAGGGCATGCTTTTTCATACTTCCCTTTGTCCTCCTGTCCATCTGTTCATCCCTTCGCTGCGTCTTGTTTCCATGCCAGACATCAGCCATCTTGTGGCGAGAGATCTGAGTATTTCTTCCTTATTTTGTTTCTTTTGGGCCATTCAGCGGAGGACTTGCACGTGTGCTTCAGATCGTTGTCCCGCTCTATGACCCAACTGTGCTTGAGCTTTAGGTCCCAAACTTGTGGCTAGTCAGGATTTTTGGGTGAAGCAGAATTTATGGTTCCATTAATGATGGCAAGTCGCCCGGGTCCTGAAGCAGCCCCAGACTATCACACATTCACCATCGCATCCGACTGTTGGTATGATTTTCTTACTGTTGAATGTTGTGTTAGCTTTATACCAGATGTAATGGGGCCCATGCCTTCGAAAAGCTTAATCTTTTGACACAGTCCACTGAATATTATTCCTAAAATCTTGGGGGGTATCAGGATTGTCTTTGGGAAATGCAAGATGAACCTTTGTGTTCTTCCATTTTTGCACAGTCTCTTTTATTGTGAAATTGTGAACTATGACCTTACGTGAGGCATGTGAGACCTGCAGCTCTTTAGATGACTGGGTTATATTGTGACCTCCTGGATGAGTCAACAGTGTGCTCTTGGTAGAATTTTAGTTTGCCAGACATTCCAGGCCAGGTTTTCCACTGTTCCAAGTTTTCTCTATTTGTAGATCTCACCGTCGTTCCCTGGGATCTCAGAGCCTTAGAAATGGCTTTGTAACCCATACCAGACTGATAGATATAGTACCAACAACTTTGTTTCTCATCTGCTCTTGAATTTCTTTCCATCTTGGCATCATGTGCTGCTTTTTGCCCATTTCTCTGATTCTATTTGAGACAGACTCTATTCAAGTGATGTTTAAATTTTACAGGTCCAGCAGGAATCATTCCTGGGTGAGTCTAGTGAAGTTGAACCCAATTATAAATTAAATTTGTTTGATTGATTGATTGATTGATTTGGTAGTTAAGGGGGCAATTACCTTTTTTCATTGGTTTGGGTTGCGTTTTTTCCTTCAATAAATTAAATCATCATTTAAAAACTGCTTTTGTGTTTTTGTGAATTATCCTTGCCTGATATGAAAATTAGATTGATTATAAGTTTGATCTGAAACATTTAAGTGTGCCAAATATGCAGAGACAGAAGAAGTTGGGAAGGGGAAAATACTTTTCCTCTCCGCTGTATGAAATCCAAATGCATTCCACTATTCTCCATGAATCATTTTCTGCTCCTTTGCACACCAGTCTAGTTTACTTTCATCGCAAGAAATGTCCCAGTTTCCAGGGTTTGCCAGCTACAGTTGTTAATTTGTGCGTTATTCAATAAATTCAGAGTTTTAATATTTTTAGGCAACCATTTAGAATGTGTGCTAGTCATTCATTATTATGTATATAGTGCTTGAACCACTCCATAGTAAATATAATTTATTGAAAGCAGACTTATAATACAGGTCCAGCTTATTAGGCTTGTCGAGGTTTTTCTCCCCAGCGCAAGGGCATGCTGCTGAAGGAGGGCAATTACATCATTTCACACCTGTTTGTGTTTTCTGACACCTTTAATGAGCAGATGCCTGTGAGAGTTGGATCATCATTAACAGGCAAACGGTGCTAAAATGGCCCCTTGATCTCAGCATTTTTGTATGTTTAAATTTACAAAGCCACACCTCTCCTGTTTGACTTATGAAATAAAGCCTGTTGATTTCTAAGGTAAAGATCTGTTGGACAACAAATACACTTTATTTGCCATAATGAGCCACTTTGGGAGAATGAAACAAACTATTTTTACTTTTACAGTAAACATTACATCATACATCAATCATTTGTGCACCATGGTATTACTGTGAATCATCTGCAAAGATTTTTAGGAATAATAATACAAATGGAAACACCAGCATGATGAACAAAAAGGCATTATTTCACGATATTCAATAAAATCATTGGGTCGAATAGTGAGAAAAGAAGTACACTGTTTGTTAGTTCACCAAGAAATACATGCATGTCTAATCAATGCCTCTCAACAGGACTGCTCATATTGTAAAGTTTATTTGAGTCAAACCGCAAAGCCTATAACAAATATTGGTTTATCTATGGGTTTATTTTAAAAATAAAATGATGGGCCAAAATATAGGGGAAAGTAGGAAAACTTCAGGGGTGGACTGCATTGTATGTAATAGGAATTTAGAGCTTAGTTTTTAATCACTTGGCCACAGAACTGCATTCAACCTTCTACACCTTACCTGCATGAGAGAATTGGACATTCCTGTTCCGATGCAAGCCTGTTTTCGGTTTGCCCATCTATTTTGGATACTATTGGTACAGACTGCCTTGTTTGATTAGGTTTTTCTGCAGTTGAGGTTCTGCCACCCCTCAGGGTTACAGTGGGTAAAAGTGGTGACTAGCAGCATTCTATATATGAAAAATACATTTAATTTTAACACCCCATTTACCACCTCAAAATATAGTAAAACATTGGATTCATGTTGGAGGAATTGTGGAATGGTGGGTGATTTCACTCATATATTTTGGGACTGCCCAAAGTTCATAGATTTTTGGAAATATGTGCAAAAAGAAATAAAGAGAATTTTGGGTATTGAAGTACATCGTGACCCAACCATATACATACGGGGGATATTACCTGAGGATCTGATAGACAGAGAATGTAGCTACTTACTGAGAGTCCTGCTCCTCATAGCAAGGAAAATGATTACAATCTCTTTGTTGAAGCCACAACCCCCCAACATAATGCAATGGAGAGACAGGGTAAAAAAAAGTCTTTATTATGGAAAAAACTACTGCAAGACTACAACTGAAACGAGAGAAATTTGAGAGAGGATGGAAATCAATAACACAAGCGATATCAGAGCTCTAAACTCCTCTTTTTGTTTTTAATATTGTAGTCATCAACATGTTATTTTGGATTGTTAATTATTTTGTTTTTAATGTCTTTCAGATTTGCGAGTACATCTGTACTATTGGACTACCTAGGAAAAGTCTGAGAACTCAAATGAAATGTTGATATCTGTGTAAAATATGTTAAGATGTGAAGGATGGTGGTACTGTATGTATGGGGATGAGCAATATGATGTGGATTTGAGCAGATGTACAGTTAGGTCCAAAACCTGAGTTCCGTGACCATTCCCTGGCTAGTTAGGTTTGACGACTGATTTGACTTCTGTGGACCTTTTATAAAAAAAAATAGCCCCCATGTCCCTCTCAAAAATCCTGGCATTTTTTGCTCGAGGCCCAAATCCAAGATGGCCGCTGGCACCATCTTGAAAAATTAAGTTTTTAACCAAAGAACCTAGAATCGTGTACAAAGACACTTTTTTGTGTAAATCGATCACGGGGAATTCAAATCTGACATTAGTTTGACGTTACAACATCATTTTCACCCAGAAATCCAAGATGGCCGCCATCCGGAAGAGCGAAAACGTAACTTTTGATCTGAAAGAAACTACCTCCATAAGGATATCTTGCAGTCAAGTAATTGATGAATGCACGACAAATAAAATCATTTCTCTTCAAAATAAGATTCCTTTTATTAGCTGTAACTTAAGCAGTTCTCAAAGGAAACCATTTAAAACATGCAAAAAAAAAATCATTTCACCGTGAAAACGGCACTTTCTGCCATTTCCTTAGACAATTACCCCAACACAATTGAAATACATTTGGAAGTACCAATTATACTTTCGTGTCAGACTTCACTATGTAACTGATGAATCATTATCACTGAGAGATATCAGTCCGAATCAGAGCATTCTGCATCACTAGATTCGCAATCATCAGATTCAGATGAATCCCCCCTCCCCCTCTGTACACCATCATCATCTTCATCCCCCTCCTTGCTCTCATCTTCGTCACTCTCTTCTTTGTCGCTGTCTTCAGCTGGCCCTGGTGCTGGTAGATGTGTCGGGAGGGCAGGTCGCGTGTGGCGGACAGGGCGACATCGACCACCCACCAGCTCCCAGCCATGACCAAGTGGCGAGGGGTGGCACTTCTTGGAGGGGTGATGGACAAGATACGCCAAATGGTTTGCACAGAGACAGTGCTGACGTAGGCTGTCTGCATCTGGAGGAAGACGGACGAATGATTTCTTCTTCAGTGACTTCCACTTCGCTGCACGGGCATCGGCCATGGTTCTACTCTTTTTGTCGCCATAGATGACCTGTCTTGTGAACTGGAAGAGCTCCTCTAGCACCTCCTTGTCAACGTCTAGTCGATCTCCGCACCTCGCGAGTTGCCGTCTCGCCACAGGGCTCTTCCACACACGGTCATACACGGACTTCTTACCCTTGCCGTAGAAGCCTGAGTTGGCATCACATCCTGTCATACAGTGCAGCTGCACAATACATTGTGCCATCTCGTCAGTCGCCAGACCTTGACATAAGATCGTCTCCTGCTTCCTCTTGATATAGAGCATTTTGGGAAGCTGTCGCGAGATGACCGCTGCCGCTACATAGGCATCCGTGTCAGCGGTATCAATGACGATGGGGCCACTGTAGCCTGACTCACGCAGAACTGTGTAAGCGGAAAAGATGATAGTGTCAGGTTCAGACTGGCCGATGCCCGTGCAGCGAAGTGGAAGTCACTGAAGAAGAAATCATTCGTCTGTCTTCCTCCAGACGCAGATAGCCTACGTCAGCACTGTCTCCGTGCAAACTATTTGGCGTATCTTGTTCGTCACCCCTCCAAGAAGCGCCACCCCTCGCCACTTGGTCATGGCTGGGAGCTGGTGGGTGGTCGATGTCGCCCTGTCCGCCACACGCAACCTGCCCTCCCGACACATCTACCAGCACCAGGGCCAGCTGAATACAGCGACGAAGAAGAGAGTGACGAAGATGAGACCAATGAGGGGGATGAAGATGATGATGGTGTACAGAGGGGGAGGGGGGATTCATCTGAATCTGATGATTCCAAATCTAGTGATGCAGAATGCTCGGATTCGGACTGATGTCTCTCAGTGATAATGATTCATCAGTTACATAGTGAAGTCTGACACGAAAGTATAATTGGTACTTCCAAATGTATTTCAATTGTGTTGGGGTAATTGTCTAAGGAAATGGCAGAAAGTGCCGTTTTCAGGGTGAAATGATTTTTTTTGCATGTTTTAAATGGTTTCCTTTGAGAACTGCTCAAGTCACAGCTAATAAAAGGAATCTTATTTTGAAGAGAAATGATTTTATTTGTCGTGCATTCATCAATTACTTGACTGCAAGATATCCTTATGGAGGTAGTTTCTTTCAGATCAAAAGTTACGTTTTCGCTCTACCGGATGGCAGCCATCTTGGATTTCTGGGTGAAAATGATGTTGTAACGTCAAACTAATGTCAGATTTGAATTCCCCATGATCGATTTACCTGAAAAAGTGTCTTTGTACACGATTCTACGTTCTTTGGTTAAAAACTTAATTTTTCAAGATGGTGCTGGCAGCCATCTTGGTTTTGGGGCTCTACCAAAAAATGCCAGGATTTTTGAGAGGGACATGGGGGCTATTTTTTTTATAAAAGGTCCACAGAAGTCAAATCAGTCGTCAAACCTTACTAGCCAGGGAATGGTCACGGAACTGAGGTTTTGGACCTAACTAAACTGAGGCCGGTATGATTTTATATGCATCTTCATATGTTTTAATAAATAAAAAGTTCTAAAAAAAAAAACATTTAAAAAAGAAGTTTTGGATGTTGGTTTTTGCATTACGTCTTCAGTCCCATTTATCATTTAGTTACTAAACCAGCGCTTTTATAGGAACCAAAAACACAGTTACATTGGTGGCATTGAGTGTTTCTTGTCTGCGGGCAGCTGTGAGCAAGAGTGTTCCTACCATCTATTGTGCCAGATTTTATTTAATTTTGCGCCATTGTTTTGCTCAGCTTAGCTTCTTCAATATAGCTAGCTGACTAACTTTGTTTCAAGCTAAAAAGTTGAACATTACTAAATTATGGACAAGTGGTGTGGAGACAAGGATTCTTTTAAACCCAACACATGGATGTTTGTTGAACGTTCACCTATGGTGCTGTGAAAGTTGATCTGCCTGCCCCCTTCACTGGTGAGGGGAGCCAGAGGTTTCTCAGCTGGGTAAGATAGTTGGACGTTGTCCTCAGAGCTACAGTGGGAAGTGGCGTTGACTACAATGATGAACTAGAGACAATTCTCCCTGCTTGGTTGAGCTAGTCGGCTTTCCTGCTTTGGAATAGCCATCCTGATGCGATGAAATCAGACCATTTTGTTGTTAAAGAGGGACTCGGAGAGGCATTTGGACAGAGACATTTTACGGACCACTTCAGGACCAGCCTTTCGGCTTATGCATGTGCTCTTGGTGAAAGGTTGGAAGTGTATACCACTAAAATGAGCCAGCTGGTCGTGGAAGCGTTCCCACACTATGGGGTCATTGTGCAGAGGGCGAGGATGTTTCAGTGCATCCTTGCCAGCCTAGATCTTGCCTTGAAGGCCAAGTGCCTCGCGCAGGATGGTGTGGATCTGATGGAGGCTTTGACAATCGTGGAGCGGTGCGAGAATGCCAGGGTGGCTCTGCAGAGAGGACAGTATGGACTGCGGGAAACTACGAATTAAACTTTCAAACTGAAGTAATGCTTGTGTTTATATGTTCAGTGATACTGTTATTGCCATCGATGTTTAATCATTTTTAAAGGGAAAAGGATTTGATCGCCATGATCTTGTACTGGATTGAAATCAGATATTAAACAAGCGGAGAAAAGCAGCAAAATAAGCGTTGGCCATCCCCGTTAAAAATGCCGAAACATTGTGCAGCAATAGGTTGCAATAATAGGAACAAGCGATCCATCTTCTCTTTTTCGAATAAAGTAGACAGGCAAGGAATAAATTAGCAACTGTCGTGTTACATACCAGCTTCAAAGGCTTAACCTAGTTGATGCCCTTCAAGCTATATCTAATGCCAATTACAATGAAATACGTTACGTAATTTGAGTATTATTTAATTAAGCCTTTATTATACCGGGGAATCCCACTGAAATGAACAAAATGCAGATATGGCCAAACATTATCCTGTTCAAAACCTAACAACCACTCCAAGAGTAAACGCAAGCAAGCCACATTCTAATTTTTAAGCTCATGTCAAATAACATTCACGAATGCCGTAGCTGGCCGGCTAACTCATATTCGTAATGCTGAGTACAGCCGTTAGTTGTGTTGTAAAATGCCTGATGTAGCAAAGTAAAAGGAAATATACATGCAACATGCAGATATAAGATAGATACTTGTATATCCCAACGTTTAATTGCTCACCTACTTAGCTACCACTTCTGACAACAAGATGCAACGGATAACCCGGTCAGCATTCATTCTGCAAATGGTGCCGCGCGATTGGGTGACCTTTTGGCGAGAACCACCAATCAGCCAAGAGCAGAAAATATGAATATTTATATATCCAGGTCATTAGTGACGTAGGGGCTAAACGCTGGCCTTTGAACTGAGGCCAGACTACATTGGTGAGTGACCGTTGGGAGCGACCAGCACTTCATATAGATGGCTTCCAGGCAACAACAATAGTGGACGACGGAAAAAGCAAATAGCAAGCTAAATAGCTTAAATATTCTAAACAATGAAACTTACACATCATTGCAAAAATCCTCCCCATGATAATAAACTTCCTCCTTCAGAAAATCAATGCTGAGCCCCTCAGTTCTGTTCCCTTTGGTCTTACCTCGATGTCCACATCTGTTAGATGGGTGTACAGCTTTTCCATATTGAGAAAATAATGTGGACGCTCTTGGGTTGCATGTGTTACAATGCACTTGTGTAATTGGAACGTGCAAAGTTGAGAAGATGCATGCATTTATGCAAAGGTTGATAGACTTTTCTGGAGGCCCAATCAATATATTCCATTTATCGTTGGAAAGTTAATGCTGTCCTCACTTGGATAAAAGACTTGTCAATCAACAGATAATTACTGGGAAAGTTTAAATGGCCATGAACCACGGTTATGCTTTTTCATTGTACAATGCCAGGAGGTACTAATCTGACTGAATTTCAAGGAGAGATTGTTTGAGGCAATAACTGACCGCTGAATCCTGCAGGGGATGTATCTACACGTAAATCAATGGTAGGGAATTACATTTTCTTATTATCTGATGACAGTAATGGGCAGTTGAATGACGTAGTATCAATACCATGTAGAATTTTTGCTTCAAAAAAGCTGAGTTTCAGTACTAAATTGGTATACTTTTGGGCTATTTTGGCTTTAGTTTGCACATACAATAGAAACCAAATTTTTTTTTTGTCATGAAAGATCATTTTTGTCAACGGGTGGAGGGATGCTATTGGCAAATATGTTAGGCTGTTTGCAGATCAGGGCTCGGTTGAGGAACTTAATTCATACAATTCCTGTGTGACAGCAGTAGGGCTTAAAATGTCCATATTCTAAATAGTTCATGGGCCCCTCTTCCTCGTGAATATTCAATATACAGTTCTTGTCTACCCCATATTGTTAGGACACTGCAACTAAATACATCAGTTGAGCAGATCAATACACACTAGCACCTATTATCTGCTCCTCTGTGCCAAGGGCTTCATAATTAACTAATACATATCTTTGGCAAAACACATCAATATTATCATTTGGAATCCTTTGAAGACATCCATTCTTGATAACCAGGTCAAAATATTTCAACAGTGTTGTTCACTGATCTGTATTTATTGCAGGTGCTGCCTCTCTCTATCACATGCCCTGTCCCAGAATTATAATAATCTACAAAACTCAGTTTTGAAAAATTTCACTGCAAGGAGAACTTTTTTGATTTTTTAAATTTATTGGCCATTTATTTGATATGATTTTTTGATCTTGAACAACAGATACAAGGTGAATTGCCCTGAAGGTTATGCATCAACATTCCACATGAACCCCCTCTACCTCATCATCGAGCTTCATTGGTGAACAATTTGCAGTCACTGTACATAACTGGTGATTTTCTTGAAGATCCGCGGCTTATTTGCTGCACTTGTTTAACTGAAAGGAAGGCTGATCTCTTTACATCCACTGGAGAAGAAGTGTCTTCCCATTTATGTCATCACATGGCAACCAAACTGTCAATCATTTTCTATATGTGTCATACAGCCAATACGCTGTGGCTAATTTACTCCCACAGTAATCAATGTTGCATTTGGGTTTGCTTTGCTGAAAAGTCCATTTAGATATCTTGGAGTGGTGGTCTACGCTCTGGAATTTATTGTTTATTCATGCAATTGTGTCTCTATCTCAAACTTGTTTTAGATTTTGTTGGCCTAATATATTTGCCTTTATTTTTGTAAGGACAATATTGTGTTAAAGTTGTATTTTTTTGCTTCACATTTGTTCATTGGATGTGTTTCTGGATTCCTTCAGGAAATGTAATGAGAGGCCATTTTGTCTTAGATGCCAGGTAAGATGATTGATTTTCTGTTTGAAATGTAAGTTACTTTAAAATGTTTTACAATAACAATATACTTTATTTATTATGCCTCTCTGATTGAGCATAATCAAAAGGGTCCCTTGGAATCCAGTACAGTGCATGATATAACTAGGACATTTAAAAATGGCATCAAGAGACTTGAGTGGTGAATATTAGCAAGATCTGCTAATATTAGTTTATTTAGCAATCTGTAAATGTATAATCTATCATACTATTACTTAACCAGAGCACAAGAATGAATGTTTCAAAATAACAATTACAATTCATTATACAAACATCTTGGTAACCAAATCAAAAGGAGCTCTCCTGAAAAGAAGAAGAATACTTTTAGAATATCTCTTTAGTCAGAAATAATGATATTATATTTTACACGAGTAGTCGGAACATGCAGGAACCCCTAAAAAACGTCATATCCATAATTGCCACATCTGGGAAAAAGTTTACAACCTGATAGCAAGCAGCCACTCTTTATTTTTTTCTTTTAATGATATGGACATACATTGTTGAAACTAAATATCAGAAACTGGACTTATATGTCTCCCCCCCCCCCCTCCGAAGCATTTCCGGACCATAACTCAAAAACTGTTTGATATAGTTCCATGAAAATTGGCACACATTTGCATCAGGTCGTGCAGATGGGCCTTTTGCTATTTTGGGGTTATTACCTTTTCTAGTTTCTTCCTAAGTGTCTGTAAATATCAAAGTAGGGCGGCTGCGATGGGGTGGGGGCGACATTTGTGTTTTTTTTGCCTTAAAAACACTCTCTAGTTTTTAACTGTTTTTGCTGGGCCAAAAGTAGTGAGTGTAAAACTAAGATGGTTATACTGCTCCGGTAAAGTACTTTTGTGAGACCAATTAATATATTGGGAATTAATGTAGTTCCCAAGTTTTCCATACTACATATTTGGTAAAAAGAAGGTGCAGTATGCCAAGTTCGTTTGCACAAAATTTCAAGAAATTCTTTCACTGGTAACAATGTAGTAGGACAGCTATATTAATTTTAATGTTAAACTTTTGATTTGTGACGAAAAATGTAGCCAAATTATGCTTTTTACAGCTTCAATTCCTCCTGGGTCTCATATTTTCAAAGCAATTAAGCCATGTTTGGTGTCAAATTGTTCCTTGGGATGGCAGCAACAATAACAGTTGTAAATTTTAGAACTAGCGCTGTGATAATTGGGAGTTATTCATTGATTCATCCCCATATGTTGGTTTTAGGGGGGTGCTCATCTAAATTTGGCCCACATCTGTCCTAGCACATATGATACAAAAAAAAAAATGCATTTTCTCGGCCCACATACATCTTCCCACACAGTCAATATGGTAAGGAATCAAAAGCTTTCCTGGGCAATTTTCCCATACTGACGCAACACCACCTTTCAAGTATCTATCTAGCTGAAGTTAAATTTTATGGACTCCTAAATATGGTCCCAAATTAGCCGAGAAGGTCACTTTCAGGTCGTACTGGCAACTTTGACAGGGGACAGCACTAAAATACTTAGGAGTGCCAAAGAAATTTTTGGCACCTTTCATATGCCATGGAAGAGGGTAAAAATCTACCTATTCATAAGTCCCATTCTTTTCTGGAGTATTGAGATATGTGACCTCAAAGTAGGGCCAAAACAGCTAAAGTTCATTTTTCAAGGCCAAAAAAATCGACAAATGGCGAAAAAAAATTGGGGATTTTCGGTAATACGTGTATGTACCTACACGCAAAGTTTCGTTCAAATCTAGGGGGGTCATTTCCACACCCAGTGCTATTCTCTCAGACAATGGCTCTTAATTAGAAAGATTCATGTTTAAACTGAAACCATTGAACTATTAAGTTACTTTTCATTGGTGATTTTTGTATTCTTGAAGTCCACTAAAAAAGGTTAATATGAGTCATTAATTTAAAAAAAAAACCACAAGTTTTCTCATGCTGGCCATTTCTGCAGTACTTGTGTATGAAACGCTCTGTTGAGATCCTGGCCATGCCCTCCCGAAAACCCCAATGTGCTGTGATTGGTGAACTTGATCACTCACTTGTAATAGGTCGCTTCGAATGCACGTTGGAAATGTCACGCCCTTTACCATGAATGGATTTTCACTCCAGAGTCCATATGAGCTTTAGAAACAAATATCAGTGTAGCCTTGTGGGCATACCCGGTTTGATTAAAGGGCGTACCAGACTATCTGCTTGGTGCAAAAATTCAATTGGTGATGTCACCAGCTGATGAAAAAAATAGCTGGAAGCTATCATGGTATTTCAGGCAGCTCTGGAGCAGTGTGTTTTGTGGCAGAGAGACCTTCTTCTAGAGGTGACCTTGAGTTGTTTTCTGAGGCAGACCTTTTACATGCACGTAAAAACTATATGATTCACACATTACCATTAAAATAATGAAAAACCATAATAGCTGCACTTTAACCTTTTTGACTGTGGCTTATTGAGGGATTAAAAAAATACTTCAAAGCACAGAAAGAAATTCAGTCAATGCTCAATTTTGTTCTGGAGGAATGATTTTTAAATATCTTTCCAAAGATAATGATTCTGAATGCTTTCCTAAAACATTTATAAAAGAAAGCATAGACAATTGGGTTTAATGTTGAATTTACATAACAAATCCATGAAATTGTTCTGATTTGTGCAGGCGACAGGGGACTCTCCAGTAACTCTTCAATTATGGGATACAGTATCGCTGCGGTCCAGGTTGACATAAATACCCCTATAATAACAGCAAAAGTTTTTGTGGCCTTTATGTCATATTTTCTGATTAATGGCTTGGGCTGCATATTAGTTGCTATACCATGAATAACACTGGCCTGCCTCTGTGCAATACGATATATTTTGTGGTACAAGGCCAACATAATGATGATAGGGGTGTAAAATGAGATACCAACAAATAGACTACCTGACAATTCTCTGTGAAATAGGTGACAGTCTCCTACACATCCAACAGTCCCAGAATAAAAGTCTGTAAGCAAGCTGTTAGTCTGCAACAATACAATCCCAAACCGATGCATGCAGATATACTCCAGCTGACAAAGACCATGATCGCAATGGTAAAAGTGGTAATCTTTGTCCGTAGTGGAGGGGGTGGCAAACTGCATAATATCTATCAAGGAAAATGAAAGAAAGATTCAAAATAGACACATTGCACAGTATGGTATCGACACTGAAGTGGAGTTTACAGAACATATCTCCGAGGTACCAGCATGTTTCAATGAGGTGCATTGCGCTTGGTGGCATGATTACTGCTCCCAGAAGAAAGTCTGCCACCGCCAGAGAGAGGATGAGGTAGTTGGTTGGAGTGTGCAGGTCTTTGAAGTGAGCAATGGAAACGATGACAAGGAGGTTTCCCGAAACAGTGAAAACAATGGTGGCTAAAAATATAATGTACAGCAGTGCATGTATTGGTGCTGGATTGATCATCTTCGGGCAAGACCTATTAACAGACTCATAACAGTAACTAACTAAATTATCCATCCTGGTTTCAGAGAAGTGCGTATGGTTTCTCTTTGTTTCAGTTAAGGGGGAGAAAAAAGAAATATAATGGACACAATTACTATGTGGCAGTAAGCCTTTCGCACATTTATATGCTCACATACATGGACAAATTCACAAGTTTAATAGCTCGTATTAAATATGTTGCGCTGCATAATTGTGCTAAGTAAAATTATCCATTATTTCGTCAGTGGAATTTTAAAGTGTCTATCTTTACTTTTTGAAGTTTTATTGGATTTTAATGGATTACCAAAAGTCAACTGGAAACAAAGCTATATGGGAAAATCATGCGCTAATCTTTCTTAGAACACAATCATTGATATCATGTTTTGGAGAAAGAAGACAACAACCAACAATCTTGTCTGTCTGGTACTTTTGCCCAACATTTTTAACCAAATTTCTCATGATTTATGACCTTTATGTGCACACTCTTGCATATTAAGCACAAAAGTAAGTACCTGTGATCGTTTCTTTCTATGCTAATACATGATGCCACCCAGTGCCATCAGTAGCAAAACATTTGGAAGCAATCACATTGAATCTCTATTTTTACAAATACATCAGTTTGTAATGATATTGCATATGGATTTTTAAAAATAAGGAATAAAGAACTTCCACAGCAATTATCTTTTGCTTAACCTGAGCAAATACCTGTATTAATTATTTAAGAAAGAATTTTGCTGAAAATGAGAAATGTTATATTTTCTTAATGATCCTGACATTATGACATAACCATCTGAATGATGGTATATGAGAAATTCTCCACATTTGATATGATTTCCTTACGTAAGGCACTGTAAGTAAAGGGTAGGTATTTTCTTGTGAATGTAAAATATGATGGAACGGTGTCGTCTTTCATCATTTTAATAGACAATACAGTAAGGCAGCTTTTTATTGGAAAAAAAAATCAGACTCCTCTGGAATCAAAATGTCCAAATGAAGACCTGTGTCCAATAAGTACCTATGTCACAAAATAACATTTTTGAGATTTTGGGGGTCAAATTTTTCAAAAGATGTTGCAGATAATTTTTTAATGGTAGCATACTATGGTGCGCATTGCTGTTTTCAGAGGCTACTGAGAGCAGACAAGCCCTTTTTCTGAGGAAAAACACTCATGTATTATGAAGTTGATAAGAAAATTAGTTTTAGACTTAATTACCTTTTTCTGCAAAATACCTGGACCTAAGTACTTTTTACCACTAAATGGCTTGACTTGAGTACTTTCAACAGATGAAACCAACTTTCCAAGCCTCCATGGTTGCCATTTTCACAGCTAGTCACGTGATCCATTCCGGGATTTTGATTAGACAGTCATGAACTTTTATGGACTTGGGTATTTCTTGCACTAAAGTTTTGTGGTTTTGACAATAGCAACACACCAATACACAGGACTTGAGTACTTACTCTGAGAAATCTTTGGTATTAGGTGATGCTCTAGCCATTGTGACTTTTAATTCTGGTGGCTTTTAATTGCAAAATGTGACTTAAGTACTTTTTGCACACAGGTCTTCAACTGTTGTTTTATGCAGACAGATGCTACATTTGTAGGAAGTACTAATGTAAACAATTACAACATTATCATTGGAGAGCTTTATTAGCCTTTATTGTCATTTCTATCTATTAACTTGTGGCCGTAACTCATGAATTTGAATCCAACAAAGTATTTATTATACTTATTTCTTCCTTCTGGGGAAAACCAGCACAGGAATGTAGATTAGAATTGCAAGAACACTGCAAGATATGTTATCCCACCTCAGAAAAGAATACTTGGATGGCATTGGTCGAAAGCAGTCACGTGAAAACCCCATATATTCCCGTATTATGTCTCCGAGCCCAGATACGGTGTGCGAGTAGATTATCTCCCTTAGCGTCTCTTGAGCAGCTGAAATAGCATGCATGTGAAAAAAAGGTCTTCGGTGGGATAAATTTGTTACACAGTTTATTAGAGGGTCAATACGGAAATATATGGGGGTCAGTAAATGGCATATTGGGCGGACCCCATATGTTTCTGTATTGGCCCTCTAACAAACTGTGCAACAATATTTGACCTCAACCGAATAAATACCAAACATCTAGAATCAAGTAGGTTGTAATAAAGTTCAATAGAGACAAAACAGCCAATTGTTAAATATGATGGTAGCGGTTGCAGATTTGCATTTCATAGAAAACTGGACCACGGTTCTGGCAGAGGTCTGTGCTCTCCGAGTGCCACTCTGTTTAGGATATGCCTAAATTTTGAACCTTACCTTACCTTACCTTACCCGCCAGACGCCTCCATGAAATTGCGAGCGCCTGGTGAGTTGCTTCTACTTAAATGTACCTGTGATCCAGCAAATCCCTTATCTGATTCACCAATGACATCATCCCAAATGAGACCATCTCTCTTAAATCCAATGAGAGTTACTTCTTGAAAGCTTCCTTTAAACCTTAAGTTTCAGGCTCTTGATCTGCTACTTAGGAAAACAGAAAAAAGGTTGAAAGGAGTGTATTTTTACATTCTTGTCACATTATTGGGAGCACCCTTGATCCTTCTCACAGCACAAAACATGCATCAGAACATCACAATGTAAATAACATAGAATGTTTTCAGAAAAGGATAACAGAAGACATGCTCTTCATCACAATACCACATATGGGGTACCAAATGCAATGCTTTGACATTTATATTATTCAGTGCAATTTTCCCAAATTTGATGAAAGTATTGTTTTTATTTCATTTAAAAATACCTTTTTTTCCCCAAAATTCATCAGCTATAAAGTGAAATATGTACAGTATATGTGTGATATGTGCAATCCCCCCACCAAATGTATACACCCACCAAACATTTTATTAGGAGCACTATACTGGATCTGGGTAAAACAGTCTTAATTCATTGTTGCATGGATTCCATCAGATGTTTGAAGTATTGCTTTGTTATTTTGGCCAATGTTGACATTGCTGCATCTTACAATTTCTGCAGATGTGTGAGTGGAACATTTCTGCTGTGAATCTGCTGTTCCTCCACATCCCAATGGGGCACTGGCTGGGGGGGGTGCCACTGCAGTTCACTAAACTGATTGTCATATTGCATTTTATGCCGGAAGTTGGCATTTGAAGATGGGTTAATTGTTGCCATAAAGTACTCAGATATGATGTGGCAATTTAACAATGGTTGCTTGGAGTAAGGGACCCAAAGTCCGCAATAAAATTTGTCGCCTCTCCATTACACCTCCATCAGCCTGACCTCTTAAAACAAAGCAGGTGCGGTTCATGCATTCATAAAGTCAATACAACATTCTGACCCAACCATCTTCAAAGTGCAGCAGAAATCAGAAAGAGAGTGCAGTTCAGTCATGGCATTTGCATTATGGTTTCAGAAATTAGATCAATTGGTAAGTTGTGAAAAATACATAATAATTAGAAATCCAGACTGGAATGGCTTGTAGTTCTTTTGTACCTCCACTGTGCACGTCAAATGACAGCGCTGGAGGAGGTACAACATTTTTGACAAAACCCTTTGAATTAAAGCTGAAAGCCTACATGTCAGTTCTTGACTGTCTTTTTAAAATCAGAGCCACAATGATGAACACAGTGCCACTGTCCAAAGATTTACAGACTTGACTGCATTTGTACATTTTGCACTTTCTCAAAAACTTACCTTTCCAACATGCAATGTCTCCTATTAAGGAACACAAATCTTGTGTCACTCCTCAAGCAGTACTTGTCCGTAAACTGTCAGTAGACTCATATTTCACAGTGTGACTGGAGTAGGATCTCTGATAGATCCTGCATTATAGGCCTAGTGTATAAAAAAATGCTGAGTGTACAACGTATATTGCAATAATGTCTTAACTAACTGAATTTAATTTTCAACTAATAACTTAAGTTTATATTATGGAAGCCCATTAAAATCATAATGTAAACTTAAAAATGAAAATGTAATTGCAGAGTAACATTATAATTTTCCATGTATGTGTAATTTGAGTCAAAATAATTGGAAAAATATCACTTTCATTTTCATGTACTTGTATAGGCGTTATGTGGTCATATTCAAATGATAATGGAAAGCTGTCTGACATTTTAAATCCAAAGAAGAAACTGGAGCACTCAAATCACCAGCATAAATTTATTTAGGTGTCAGGACTGACGTTTTGACACACTGCGTCTTCCTCAGGGTCAAACATGTATGGTGAAGCTGGGACAGCTAAATAACCTCCTACACACAGAGAAAAACTTCCTATTGGAGAAAAAGGGAGTTTTTTATATTATTATACCAATACTGTGACCCCATACAAAAAGAAGGTGTTACCTTGCAAATCACCATAAACCCAAATAATCACAGTAAAAACAATATGTAACACATAGACAAATAACAAGGAACTTACAATCCTAGATTTTACAGGAAACAGGAAAGGTTTAACTCTTCATTTAATCCATGTGGTTCCACTGTATTCAATGTGTAGATCCAATACGCCTCTCTTTTGAGTAATTTATTAATAATATCTCCGCTTCTCTGGGAGGAAACAATTTTTTTCGATGCCCCAAAATTTAAGTGATGCCGCCGAAACATGATTCGCGATGCTGACAGCCAACAGAGCACCAGACCTTTTTTGCCCAATACCAGGCCTCCATGGCGAGGAAGACGAGGAGGGGGACTAGGGGGCAGAGGAGAGTCCCGAGCTCCCGAGACGCTCCCAGCGGAACCGCAAGAGACTGTAATAAACATCTCTGGATTAAATTTAAGTGATGAAGAGACTGGGGTTTTAAGCAAAGGTATGTCCTTCAGCCCCACTAACAGGGTTGATCCATTCAAATTAAAAGTGGACACATTTGGGGCACCCCGGTGGCTCATGGGTCTAAGTGCGCGTACCATAAAGGCTGTATCCTTCCCGCAGCGACCTGGGTTCGAATCTGGCTTGGGTCATTTGCTGCATGTCTTCCCCCATTCTTCTCCCCAACTGTCCTGTCTCTCTACACTGTATAACTATCGAATAAAGGAAAAATTCCCAAAAAAATTATCTTTAAAAAAAAAAAAAAAAATGGACACATTTAGATTTTTTCGCTCTCTCCAACTTAAACATTTTTTCTTCTCTAGTCAGAGTGTATTTTCTAATGCTGAGGTGGTCTTAAGAAATTCAGATGCTGGAGTAACAACCTTGCCAATTAGAGAAGCTACGCCTTTCAAAAAGAAGTCACAATTTATTCCCCACTCCAGTCTCAACCCATCCATTATCACCCACAGCCACCTAGTTGAGAATGATTTGGCAATTACCTGTAAAAAATTTAAACAAAAGAAAATGAATCTGACTTTGAATTAAAATGCCTAAACGAACTGGAAATGAGAAAAGACATTGTTATTCGCTCTGCAGACAAAAGTGGTTCAATTGTTGTCATGAATGTTAAACAATATGAAGACAGTATTAAGTCTCAGCTTATGGACAACAACTGCTACACCCCGCTAATTGGAAATCTCATTGATCAATTTAAAGCAGATATTGATCAGGTTTTGGAGGTAGGGTTGACAAGAGGGTGGATCACTGAAGATTTTTTGACTGTTCAACATCCTGTTTGTCCTGTGTTCTATGGGCTCCCCAAAATTCACAAATCACTGACTAATCCACCCTTTAGACCTATTGTTTCAAGCATAGGCTGTTTAACAGAGCCCTTATCCTTATATAGTATGTGGATTTCTTCCTGAAGAAATATGTTTCCAACCTTCCCTCCTACCTTGGAGATTCTACAGATGTTATGAAAGTGCTGGACTCCTTGAAATGTAATCAGGACTTCATTTTGCTTACATGTGATGTACAAAGTCTGTGCACTTGTATTCATTCTGCAGGCATTGAAGCGCTGTCACACGTCTTTGATAGAAGAGATACTGCAGTTTTACCTCCTAATAAATTTTTACTGACCCTTGTGCAATTAATTTTATCCCATAATTATTTTCAATATGCAGCATCTTACTATCTACAAAGGCGAGGTGTAAGCCTGGGTAGTTCCTTTGCACCATCTTTTGCATGTTTTGTTATGGGTCTCTGGGAGGAGAAATTCATTCATAACTCGGTTAATAACTACTTTTTCTCCAAAATTGTAATCTAGAAAAAAAAAAAACATTGATGATATTTTATGTGTCTGGTCCGGGACCTCTAAAGAGTTGAGGGACTTTGTGGATTACATCAATTCTACCACAACGTTTCACAGTTGAAGAATCTCCAGAGAAAATTAATTTCCTGGATCTGACAATTTATAAAAATGAACAAGGGGGATTAGAATCCACCATCTATGGTAAACCATTGAGCAGAAACACTCTTCAATGAGCAGACAGTCATCACCCAAAACAACTCATTAAGAACATTCCAATTGGACATTTCTTGCATTTAAAAAGGAACTGCAGCAGAGAGGAGGAGTTTGAGCCGAAAGCAGTAGATATGATTGTGCACTTCCGTGAAAGAGGCTATGCAGAGAAGGACATCATGTCAGCCAACCAGAAGGCGATGCGCACCCCTCGGCCCCGCCTCCTGGATAAGAATAAGCGCCCGTCAACACCACGGCTCTGTTTCTCTACTGAGTACTCTCCCATTGCAGGTGAAAACCAAAAACATTATAAAAAACACTGGCGTATTTTACAATGCGACCCTGCCTTAAAACATATGTGTGCGGAACCCCCCCGATCTCTTTTCGGAGATCCCGGTCACTCAGAGACCGATTGGTGCGCTCTATGATGCCTCCCCCCTCCTCCAAATCAACGTGTTTGCCCCCTCCACCTACAGGGTTTTATCAATGTGGGCACTGTACCCATTGCTCCAATTTGTCTAATTCCAAATATTTTTGTCACCCACACACAGGCAAAAAATATAAGATCAATTCATCTATAAACTGCAGCAACTACCCCGCAGAGCTGCTCCAGCTCCTCTACTCTCCGCCTCTATACATATACATATATATATACATCCTGGTATATAAGATGGCGTTTTATAGTCAAGTAACAATTTATCATTCCACGGTAAAGAGAATAATTTATTTTGTTAATTTTTATTTCCCGATCAGAAATAAATTATTCTCTTCACCATGGAATGATAAATACTATGACTTGACTATAAAAAGCCGTCTTATATACCAGTGGCGTGCCGTCAGATGTCAGGAAGGCCTTCAGTAACATCACCCTTTCCGGCATAATTGCTCTAAAACTGTTTGCGATTAAGTTTGCCTGATTAACAATCAGAACAAGCATCACCTATGCATGACTTGTAATGATTAAGAGATGGTAATGACAAAGCCATTGCCTATTGGCTATGTTGATATAATTGATGTGACTCCGCAAGGATGACAATCTGCAAAAAATCCAAAACTTCCGCTGACTTTGGGGCAATTATTTTCGCCATCACTCAGCTGTGCATCATAGGCTACCTAAGAACGCACTTCAGCTGTCACTACATTCAGACTATAGAACGCTTCTCATGGCTTATTGCTCAATGAGCATCGCAAACTAATTTACGCAAATCTGTGGTTTCACTAGCAACACGAGCACAGAAATTATAAAGACATATTGATATTTTACATAGACATTGATGTTCGGAAGAAAACGCCATATAATTTCATAGTGCAATGTATCACAAGGCTTTCAAAAATAAAGTAGACTCTCGTTGGTTCAACCAATTAGTCTGAGCAACTGTTGTGAATCGGGAGAGGTAAACTGCGAGAGGTGTAGGTCATTAAGCAGTGGAAGGTGCCGTTATTGCTGGCCCTGTGTTTCTGCCGATGGACCGCCACTGTTATATATTGAAGTAATGTTTCCGCCGGGGATCGTCTGACTTGCACTGACAATACAACTGGCCCTCACATTCCAGTCAACGGCGGAAATGTAACATAGGACTGGGCAAATGCACACCAATAGAAGAAGAACGTACCTCTACTGGATCCCTTCTGACGTTTACCGAAGACGGCGCATGCTAGCCGCCTTCTTCTCTGTTTTTGGTCTATTTCTGTGGAAAAGCTACAGCGCTATACAGTGCCACACACAGGCCTGGGGGCTGTGATGGGGGCTATCATGTCATCGTTAAAAAAAAAAAAAACCTGTTTTGGTTGTCCACACAAAAACTCTGGGGTGGCATTTTTCGATTTTCTCACTCTGGAATCCGTTTTCAAAAAATAACGTTTTCGGGCTGCGTTTTTGCCGTCTCCATGTGGACGCAAGGCCGAAACGATAAAATATTTATGCGTTTTCAAAAAATCGCTCTCATGGACAGGCCCTCAGTTGAAATTGTGAACTAATTATGGGAAAATCCTGTTTCATAGCCTTTGAAATATAGGTCTGCCGTTTACAGATATAGAGATAGGTCCATAAATATTTGTCTTGATTTTTCAGCCCTATAATGGCTTGCTTTGCAGGCACTGCCAGCTCTTTGGATTTCATATTTACAGTTAACACCAACAGATTCTAAATGAAAATGTAACTCTTGAAATCAACTGTCGACCTTTTAAGTGTTCACTTTTCAAAAATTATAAGGGAAAAAAAAACACACCTGGCCAAGGAAAAGCTGAGTATCCAATTGTCCAAATGCTTTTGGTCCTGACAGAAGGGTCTTTTAAAAGTCTAATGTCTACGCCATTCATCCAATTTCTGATGCTTTAACCCTCAAACTCAAAAGCAGAATTTCCTCACTTTGAACTCATATTTATTGTATAATTTCAACTCCAATATTCCATGGTCAACAGCTAAAATAATAATAATGCTGTCTGTGTGCAAATATTTATGAACCTAGCTATACTGCTGTTATAAATTTAAAGGGACATATCCCAGGATTTCCACAGTAAACTTGCTTTTTCTTTTTTTTTCCATTTTATTTGCACATGTGAAAGACACATTACAAGAGACAGATCACTCTAGAAGAGTGAGTTAAAAAGAAAAAAAAATGTGCAGGTGAGGTCTGAAGCTCGAAAGGGCTTATAGAGCAGCCTCACCCTGACCTTATAAATGCTTAGTCAAGAAAATAATTAATGTACATCCTATGGGAAAAATAAAGGATAATTAATTGAAAATAAGATGAGAACAATAAAATACAGGACGGCAGAAAAAAAACAACATAAAAAAGACGAGAAAAGAAAAAAAATTAATTAAAAAAATATATATATTTATCATAATAAAAAATAAAGGTAAACCAGAACAAACTAATTAAAAGAAATAACAGCAACCATAGATTGCACCACAAATGAACTGGTCCGAGGAGACCGCTATACATAGTGTTCTAATAATTTCAAGAACAGTCTCTTTTTAAATACTGGCAAGGAGGGGGCATTGTCAGCAAGATTGTGATGTTCATTCCACAATGTATTCCCTTTGTATTTGATAGAGTACTGCCCTCTGCTGGTGTGGCGGAGGGGAAGATGCAGGTGTTCTGCTTGTCTTGTCCTATATGAGTGAACACTGAAATTTCTGCAAAAATATTGTTGAAAGTGATTGGGCAGTTCTTGATTTTGATGAATTACTTTATAAATAAAAGTGCATATTTGTATTACATTGATATCAAATATGGTTAGGATCCTTAGTTTATAAAATAGTGGAGAGGATGGAGCTCTAGAGTTTGAGTTTGTGGCAGCTCTAACAAATCATTGTCGTTGTCTAACAATGACAATAAAATTCATCTGAATCTGAATCTTTTTGCAGTAAGTGAAGCTTATTCAGTTTGGTTGGGCTGGTATTGGCCCACACTATGTTACAATAAATTAGGTATGGAGATATTAAGCTATAATACAAAACAAGTAAACTGGATGTAGTAAGAAATGAACTGATCTTTCTGATGATACCCAGAGACTTAGACACTTTTTTTTGCCACAAAACCAATATGTTCTTTCCAAGCACAATTTTCGTCAACCATGACACCAAGAAAGCGAGCAGAGGATACCTTTTTAATTTCGGAGCCTTCAATAAAGAGCTTGACTTCTTCCAGGTTATACTTTTTCCTACCTGAAAATAGTGTGAAATTGGCTTAATATTTGTTAGCATATTGTGTGGGCCCAGAGGTATGCAAATCAGTCAAAATTTTTGATCAATAGTGGTAAAATCCTGTTTTGTGGCCTATCAAAAAGTGCATTGCCACATAAGTAAATAATGAACTTCAGTGGACATTGCTCAAGACTCCCCAAATAAAAATAGTTCATTTTTGGAGCATATACTGTAAAGGTTGAGCCTGGCTGATCATGATTAAATTAAAAATGTTGAGTAATTCCCCCAATTCACACTGATGTCACTCAACTTCCGGTTTACTTCCGGGTTAGCGATTGCAGGGTATCGGCTGGATTTCTTCCATGGAGATTGTATGCACTGCTCCAGAATCCAACAAACGTTATTTAAATTCGAAAGGTAAAGTTAACATTAATACTGTTTTCTGTTTTACTATCCTTTTTTCATGATAATGTTATCCGTCTTTTATACTTTACCATTCGGAAATTATCTTAAATTCAGCTGGGAATGTACGCTAGAAACCAATGCTAGTGATGCTGCTGTTGTCTGCCTGTGTGTATCACAGGCTTATTTTTGTCAATTTCTTTAATTGATAGACGATCAAGTGGTGATGCCAGGGAGTCAGTTTTGTTTTAAAACTAACTGTTGAATTTATTTGAATAATAGAATAATGATAGAATAGTAGAATAATAGAATAGTGATAGAATCATCCAAACTAATGATTGTTGTATATTTAGGACCACAATAAAAAGAAGTCCCCAGGATTTTTTGTGTTATCATTTTAGCTTAAATGTGTGACTGCACCTTGTGCTGTTTACATTTCTGTGTAAGTGGCTTTCAACTTTTTTCATATCAAGGTCCATCATTTATTTGGCATTAGAGCTCCAGACTACCATGTGATGAGATTTTGCCTCTCAGACCCAAAATTTAGAATATATTATAATCCTCAGTGGATATCAATTATTGTTTTTTCCCCCTAATGTATCACAACTCACTATACTGACTCTTGATCAAAGCTCTTAATCTTAACCATTTCCATGTATTATTCTTGCTCTTTTCAGGGTATGGAATTCCCAAAGTCCCTTGCCCATCTGCCGCAAATGCGGTTCAGTGATGTTGAAAGAATGGTGGCTGAGTTTTCACACACACCACGTTCCAAACAGGACAAAGGCTACAAGTTCTTCATTGAACAGTACCTGTTTGATTATGAAGGTAAAGTACTTTTGTCTTTTTTAGTAAAACATCAGCCTCACATATTGTTGATTAAGTTACTGTATCTCCACCTGCAAAGACCTTACTGCTGTCTGCTACAGCAGTGGTACTCAAATTGATACGTATTAGGCCGTGGACCCCGATCTGAATAGATTTTGAGCCTGAGACCCCGCAGAAGAGAAGAAGATGACGATTTGTGTAAACGTTTGTCATAATAATTCCCAATTGTTCACTATTGTTACATTTTAATTATTCTTTTGAAAATTGCCAATCTACAAGCTCACGGCTCTGAGATGAGATTTATAGTGGTTAAACTGATTTTGATGCTATACTAATTCATTCTTTTGGACAACCCACTCAAGGACCCCACTTTGAGAACTACATAATCAATATCTTAAAATATAAGTCAGTAATATGCATGCTTAATCTTGCACACTTCTTCCCAAACAATGGAACACAGTGTCTAATGTAGTTGACCATGCTGTGACAGTGAGAGGACGAAGTCACCGTTGAATGAGGAAAAATGAGGAAGCTCACTCACTTCAGGTTTCTCAAAATGAATAGTTGTTATCCTGCTGCTGTTGCAGATGGTTTTCCTGCAGTTGCAGATGAGACTTTGCGGTGTTACCAGTTCCCACAAAGTTGCATAAAGTTGCATGTATTTATGTATGTTTCTCAGTCTGTCAATGATTTGTGTAGTTAAACTCCAAAACCTATGTTACAGTTACGTATATCTTTAAAAACATGATTTTTTTAGTAGGCAAATGAAAGACTGAGAAAGATTCTGTTTGATCAAAATACATGTGTTTTGTATGTTCTGCCCGGACCGTGGCTTAGCAGTCCCTGTATAGCAACAACACTCATTTTTATTTCCCTATGAACAGGTGACACTTCATTCTGAAAAGGTTCCTGTGGAACTAAAGAGCACTTATTGCTCTTGCAGTGCTGGGAAGGCGTTATGTTATCACATAGCGGCACCTCTGTTTCAAACGGCACGCTACAGGTATGTCCCAAAAATTTTTAAGATAATGGAAAAGTTTTTTTTTTTTTAATGTAATTCAATAAGTGAAACTTTCTTATATTCTAGATTAATTAAGAGAGTGAAATATTTCACTTTATATGTAGCTAGATTATATAAATGTTAATTTAAAAAATTATATATATTATGGAGAGAAAAAACATTACAATTCCGCAATATTATAATTTTGGGGGATTTATCTGTTTAGCACCTTAGGAGTCAAGTTGGTGCCATTACCCCTGGCATGCACCAGCTCTCTGCAAACTTGGCACCGGCCAAGGACACAGGTCAGATATTAATGTTTGTTTGATGTTGAACAAATTCAACAGTTTGTATTGTCTTGTCTATTCATTATTTATCATTATTTTATTACAGGGGATTGCACCAGAGGCTACTAATGACAAGGAGGTGCGTAGACCAGTGCCAACGAAAAAAAGAGAGTGTCAGCACTGGTGTTAAGCGCACACTGTACCAGGCATATACTGGTGAGTATGACTGAGCTCTCACCTGTGCAATAATCATAATCCATTTCTAACATAACATACATTAGTTATACATTTCTTTGGGAATTTTTGATTTATTATTAGTACCAGGGTTTGGGGGCAGCTTAAACACGTTATAATGAAATGTATTATTTCAAGGACAGTTTGCATTACAAAAAAGCCAGCACTCACCAAAAAGTCCCTCTGAACTTCTTAGTCATATATCAAGGTCTGTGCCATGATGTATAATTTAAAAAGTTTGTGAGTGCTGCTGGCCTTTCTTCTTTCCTTAAATGGATTTCTGTTGAACCGTGCACCCGGTAAAAAAAATGTATTGCATTGAGTTGTGCACGTTTTGTTTTCTCCTTTGACAGTTTTCATTACGAACATGGACTGGGAGGTGAACTTTATTGAGAAAGAGTAGGTGTCATCATTAAATCTTTTTTTTTTTTCTGTCAGGGCCTCTTCCAGATCCACATCTTATGGTGAGCGGGGAGAAACTGAAAGACCGGCGTCCACAACTGGGGATTTGCAAACTGCTGCACGGGCTGAAGGACCTAAGGATGGTGGAGTCCCAATTTGGCCAAGTGCCATTTGGGTCTGTGCTATCCTAGCAGTGCCCTCCTGAAACAAGCAGAGACATTATTAAACAACCAGGTTGCCTCCAGTTTCCTCAGATGCCTGTAGACGGTTACCATTACAACTGTATATCTCCAACTGCTTTTCAGCCCAACTACAAGCAACAATGCCACTTGGACAGCTTGCAGGTGTCACGGGAGATGTCTGCTGCTATTGAGGCAGAAACCCGGCAGCAGTCCGAATGCTCGCTGTGGACTGAGATACGCAAACCTCGACTTACAGCCAGCAGATTCTGGGAAATATGCCATGCTCATGGGGAGTCTTCCGCCAAAGCCTTTGCAGTCCGCATCATAAAAGGTACTCCCCAGACAGCCGCCATGAAAAGAGGGCTGGATCTGGAACCAGAAATACTGAGGACATATGCAGACTTCTTTGATGTATCTGTGACACAGTGTGGGATCATCATCCACCCTGATGCACCTCACCTTGGAGCTAGCCCTGATGCTAAAGTGTTTGACCCAAAGGGAACACCGACATTTGGGCTGGCTGAGGTAAAGAATGTTGGTGTTGAAGACCTGACACAAGTTAAACACCTGAACACAGTAAACGGCAACTGACTATGCAGTTGAAAGGATTTATAGGATTGAGGAGATTATACAGTCAATGCGACCAAAACTTGACTCTTTCTATTATAATGTGTACATGGATGTGTTCTTAACGCGTAAACCGAAGTAATTAAGTACTGTAACTGTACTCACTTCATAGCTTGGTCATTAACCCATTAAGACCTGAGTCAGATTCTACAGATGTCTTCTAAATCCACTTTTCTGAAAAATGTATGTTGCTATATCAGTAGTTCTCAAACGTATTCATGACAAGGACCCACAAAATTATTATTATCTATTTGGCCGTACATGCTATAGATATGTTTTTTCGTCTGCAACCTTACAAACCACTTGTCACTATGTGAATTTCCTGTTTGTGTGGTATTAAACATGTTTGCAACATTAGTTTGTTTTCATCCACTTATTTGACCAAAAAATGTAAAGAAAAAACATGCCGTTTATAAAAGCTGAATTTTAACAGGCCTTTTACTGAGGACATAGTTATTGAGTTGAGCGTTTAACAAACAAAAATTAAATCAAGAAAAAATATACATTTAATTTTCTGTTTACAAGAAAAAAATCTGTACAAATCAGAAATGGCTACAAATGGATGCCATGCGATTCAACTAGTATCACATAGCTACCTGAAAAAACAGCTGAACATTATTCTGAAAGTAGTAAACAACATTTCTGACTGTTTTGTTTCTTTGTACCATGAAAAGGTCTTTAATAGAAAGCTCAGCTGGGGCCAGATTTGGCCCTCAGGCCGCCAGTTGAATATCACTGCTTGAAGACCTGAGGCCGATTCTACAAATGTCTTCTAAATCTAAAACAGTTTTCTGTAAAATGTATGTTGCTGTATCAGTGGTGCTCAAATGTTTTTATGTCAAGGATCCCCAAAATGTTAATTCATTTGGCCACTGACCCCCATCTCAAGATATTTATCTCCAGGGACCCCCAGGTGACTTCAGACTGGTTTGTCCCCTTTTATATCCAGAGGCTCCATGTTGTTAGACATGATGCAACAGATGCTCCACAGCTGATTGACTGAACCAGTCATAGACAGGGGAACAAGTCCATCCCAAATATGGTACTCCTTCACTCTGCGTATGGCCCTCTCTACCAAAATCCTCAGACGGGCGATAGCCTGGGTCTTCAGAGTGTCCTCCATGCTGAGCTGAGCGAATTTTCAAGTGGAGGGATGATGAGTGTTGCCCCCACTTCAGAAAGCATCTTCTCGATTAAAAAAACCCTTGTCTGCCATTACTCCATCTCCAAGCTCAAGTAACTGTAACAGCTGTGATTTCCCAGTTATTTTTATGTTCGAGATGGAGCCTGTATACAGTTTTGAAACAAATGTGACTACCCCACATGGAGAGATCCCGATCAGTCCTTTCAAAGATGGTGTGGTTTTTGTAGGTGGAGAAGGTTTCTGACTGGAGTGAGAGGGAGGATGGCATTTCGCAGCGTATCTCTGTGCAGTCTATTATCACTCTAACTTCAGGGCAGTACAGCTTGAACTTGTCAGGCATTGTAGATTGTACTTGCTCTCGTGTCATCCACAATGGTAGTGAGCCAAGAACAAGAAACAGGTAGCTAGTCCACGTTAAGACGATGCAACTAACTGTGGACTGGCTAACCTTGAATATTGATGACAATGTTCTCTCATGAAGTCCAGCTGCAACACGACAGAGAAACATGAAGAACTCATCAATGAGTGGGAGTTTGCGACAAGGGCTACAGGTAGGAGGATCTTGGGCTGTTCGCTCTGCCTTGGACCAGTACACAAGTTTTGAAGCAGATGGCTTAATGGACTCCCAAAACACAGTGAATACCTCCTTTGAGATGACTCTAGTGTAAAAACGAAAGTCATCATCTGTGACACAATACTGGTATATCAGGGGCTGCTGCACACCAACTTTCATCTGCTCAAGTTCCATTTCCAGGAATATCACTTTAAGCTCCAACTCCCGTATTCTTCTAGAGACACTGTCCAGTCTACCTTAAGAGGAAGAAAAAAAATACACATCACTAATCCATCTATACATTTTGCATTATAATTCACTAAAGCAAAGTCTTTAGCACACCTGATTTTCAACTCAAGTACAGGTGTGTTTGTGGAGCAAACAAAGATAAATCACCTGCACACCATCTTCAGCTGTTCATTAAAGAAAATGTTTTATTATTTAATAATTAACTTTTTGGTCAAGGGTGTTCGTCAGATGCCTGTGGGAGGTCCAACCAAAATGTTGCAGTGTTAATCATTTTGAGTTTTTTTATTGAGCAAGTGAAGATGGCGTGCCGTCAATACTTTTTACAAAGTAATTAACTCCCATGTATCTTTTCTGTGAGACAGTATGTTTTGTAATACTAACCAGGGGATGGACGGCAGTCATAATCATGATCTTTGGCCACTGCAGTGCATTGCCTTGTCTGTACTGTCCCCTGTTCACTGTCCTCTGTCTGCTGGACTGTCCCTTGTCCTCTGAACTGTCCCCTGTCCTTTGGACTGTCCCTACCTGTCCTCTGTAGTCTGTGCTGTCCTCTGGGACAGACATCCCTTCACAGTCATCCAGGCCAGCAGCACACAGACTCTTTCGTGCTCGCCGGCAAACTGGCACCCGAGCTTGTGAACCTAAAAAATAAAACAACATTACAAATGCTTTATTTGCCTACAGGATTATGTTTCATCAGTTTCATGGGTAAATACATATTTTTTCAGAGAAATATAATTTGGGGTTTAAACAAAGTCTTTTGTTAAAAGGTTCAAGCTCTATATTCTGATATCAGGATATGCTGTTCAGTAACAGGGGTCTCCTCATCTCTCCAGCTCCTTAATAAACAGAAAATACGGTTGCAGGTAGGTTGCCAATTTCAGCAAATCAGGAGAGAGTACCCATTATCATCTTAAAATTTCAGGGAGTCCACAGCAGTATTAAATTAAAGGAGCCATTTTCAAAGGCCATTAGTAAGTATTTAGCAATATAATAGAGCCTGAATGTCTCAAGAATAGCTATTATGAGTCAGTCTAGAGACTGGGTGATATGATCTGTTCCCAACATTGCTTAACCAATTAGCTGAACCAGTGAGTTATCTCTCCTCAGTCTACCGATTGATAAAAGTTGTATCCCGATCTGAAAATGCATTTTCTGTTTACTAAAGAGCAGAGAGACAGGGAGACAACTGTAATAGCTAGGTTTAACATTGTCATGTGATAATTACCCCATTCATTCCAGTAGAATCTTGAAGGCGCTGCTCCATGCTTAATGCGAGTTCGTCCACTAGTTTGGGTTGGCTTGTGCAGATCCTCTGGATTAAAATGTTCACTGCACACATAGGTGCTTCCACAAGTTATTACAAAACTTGGTCCCTCATCTCTCCTGATTGCCCTCACCCACTTGGCACACTGTAAAAAATTTATTGTGATATTTTCAGTAATTAACTGGCAGCAATTAGCCAGTAAATGATGCGAAGCCTGCGGAGCTAGTTCAGGCAGACAACTCAATGCGGCGCCAAACCATGATCAGTCACATGCTCTCTTCATCTAAATAGGGCGGGTTATTTAAAACCTCCCTGCCTACCTGATCATTCCCTGCTGCCCATTCTGCTCCGTGCTGCACTGCTGCTACTGATGCTCAGTACTGCTGCGTGTTCTGCCTGTGCTGCTGCTACTCCTTCTGCTTGTGCTGCTGCTGCTCCTTCTGCTTGTGCTGCTGCTGCTGCTGCTGCTGCTCTGTGCTGCTGCCCATGAAGTTTTGCAATCCCACCACCTCCCCAGCATCCACCTGTGGGCTCTGTTTCTATGATCCCCTGCGGGGGTCTTGCTATCATTCCCTGAAATGAATCTGGCAGATCATTTTCAGGGAATTAATAAATTGAGACAGAGCCTGCCGCCAAACTTGCTTCCATTATGCAAAGTATTTATGCTCAATAAAAATATTTAATTCAATTCAGAGTTGCCTGACTGAACTTACTGTAATTCACATTTACAGTAGATGTATTGTAATTTCAATTTACAGTACAGATTTTTTTCATTGTAAAATAAAAAACAATTAAACACTGTGATTTTAATCATTTTCACAGTATCGCGCCATTTACCGTGAGAATAAAAAACAATTATACACTGTGATTTTTATTGTTTTTTTACAGTACTGATTGGTTTACTGTGAGAATAAAAACAATTAAACACTGTTATTTTAATTGTTTTACAGTACTGACTTGTTTAATATAAGAATAAAATCGTTAAGTACTGTGATTTTTTTTAATGTTACTATATATGGAAGACAAAATTGTGTACTGTATTGCCATACACAGTAACTTAAAAAAAAGAAACAGTACTTAACGATTTTATTCTTATATTAAACCGTTAAGTACTGTGATTTTTTAATGTTACTGTATATGGCAATACAGTACACAATTTTGTCAATTAGATAACTGCTAATTCAGTCTTCAACTGTAAAAATGAAATACCATATTACTGTGATATTAGCCATCACATGTTTCAAAATGTTTCAATTAGTTAACTACAGAAAACAAGAAATTTGATAATAACACAATTATTTATTGAACAGGTACATGTTGAAATAGTGAGTCAATTCCAGGGCTCAAACAATCAGAATATTTGAATATTGCCTCATTACTACTGAGCTGAGACACAGGACTACAACTCGCTTAGGAGGCGGCAGGATCCTTTGGGTGAAATGTCGAGGTGTGGGTCAAAGGCTAAAGAGGCTGAATTCCTTCCAGTCCACACTTTGGTTGCCTGATCTTTTAATGGGGCTTTACATTTTCCTCTGAACTGTCACTGGAAATATCTGCTGGCAAAATTTAACATCCTTAATACAAATTCAACAGATAATAGAACTTGGATTATAGAACTTAGATTGCCCCCCCCCCCCCATCAGCTTTCCCACTAGGGGAAAGGTTTTAACTGCACTGCTGAAGCTGTCTGCTGTCAACTCCTTTGCACACCATCAGGTGACACAGATCTCCCCCTTAAAATGGTTCTCGACAATGAGTTTCATTATTCTGATATGAAGACAAAAAAAATATATATATTTGAATAAAATATTTGGAATTAAATACAGCTGAAATGGACAATACAATTTGAGAGCATGTTTTCTTTTCTTTTTTGTTATGTATGAATGTTTTATGTACAGCACTGTATATCATTTGTAAATGGAGATTTGTTACATACTATTTGTGCTGCCTTACTGGTCCGCCATTTGTTTTTTTGTTCATCAGCACCCTCTGGTGGTGTGTCTGTAGCAAAACATGATCTGATGCAATACCACTTGTGTGTGATGAAATAGACTAGTGCTTTCTAGAAGTCTCTGGCTTCTTCTTGCCTGGAGGGGGCGGGATCACCCAGGAATCCTGTAGATCTTTCCAGAATGTAGCGAGTCTATATAAATGCTGTGATTTTGATCAGTAGAGGCAGAGTTTTTGTTTTGGCAACAGAGTTACATAGTGGCATTAGAGTGTTATTATAAGATTAAACAGTGGATTATTTGTAGAAGTTTTCTTTTTTAAATCAATGAAGTATAAATTTGTTTAAGTTGTCATTGCTGGTTTTCTTTGTTGTGATTTTCAAGTCATAACATTTTTCAAAAGACAAATTACTCATTCTCTTCCCAATAAGTCACTTACAATGGAGAAAAAATGTCTCTGGTCCCTTTCCTATCAAGACCTTTGTGATTCCACCATAGAAGACCATCTCCAGTGCTGCCTGGGTCAAGTGTAGAAAGTGGAATCCCAGTTGGAGACCTGAAATAAAATAAAATAAAATAAACATATAAACAATGGCATATATTACAATTACTTTGTAATGCACATTGTGTGTAATGGGTCTAAGATGGTGCTGCTGGGAAAGTTCGGCTGCAGAAAAGTATTACTATCGCTGCCGATCCCATGCTAAATGTGTATAACTCTTCTGTATTTTTGTGCTTTGCCAAATGTCTGTATTGTCATAGGGCTGTCATACCATTATAATACCATATACCCAGGGAAAATGTCAGAAAAAAGATATGAAAAAATAGATACCGCCCAAGCCCACTTTCAATGTTAAAGCTATTAACAAAACCTTACCTGCATAGTCATTTTGCCAATCGAACTCAGTGAAGTCCCTGATAAAGGAAATCACGTGGAGGTTCATGCCTGTAGTCTTCTGCTTCACCACTTTCCCCGGATTCTTCCGCTTCATCCGCACTTTCGCAGTGCACTTGGTGGCATCAGGATTAATCCTGACTAAAAACCTATAAACAAGAAGAGAAATGAAATGAGAAAAAAAAAACGGAGAAGTGATTGTCAAAACGCACCATCTGACTGTTATAAAAGGTTTTCTATACTTGGGGCTCCCCGGTGGCTCATCGGTCTGGGTGCGCGTACCGTGGGGGCTGTGTCCCTCCCGCGGCGACCTGGGTTCGGGTCCGGCTCGGGTCATTTGCTGTGTGTCGTCCCCCGTTCTTCTCCCCAACTTTCCTGTCTCTCTGCACTGTATGGTTATCAAGTGAAGGAAAAATCCCCCCCCCCCAAAAAAAAAAAATTTTTAAAGGTTTTCTATACTTAGGAAAAATGAAAAAATTTAGTAGACATGTAACAATATTTTGTAGTAGTATGATTTGATCATTGAGAAATCAAGCTTAGTGGCTGCGCCTAAACTGGGCAAAATGATCCGGTAGGATTCATATATTATTCTGTAAATATTAGGGCATTAACAAAAAGTTTACTAGTCGACTTCATTAACCCCTGTCAATGCCTACTGTGAGGAAGTCGACTTTCACAGCATGTTTTCCCTCCCTACCTTCATACAGTAGTCAAATTCTACTGCGTGCATTACTGTAGATTTCTAAAACCCAAGACACAGAGCTCAACAAGCAGACGCTACATGACGTTTCCTGTCTGCCTCCATTGCAATCATTTAATACCGATGGCTTTTCACCGCTCCAAGTCGGCATGCTGTTTGATACCCATGTTGCGTGTCCTTTGGGGGAACACAGATGCACGCGCCTCCTGCTCTAAACTTTCACTGTGACTGGACACTGACACTGTCCCCATCCACTGCTGCTGTAGCTGTTCCTGATGCATTTTCTCCCTCCATATGATTTTGCTGTCTCAGTTTCCTCTTTCATAGTTGGCATGACCAAGGAGGTCATATTTTGGCGTTTGATATGTGGTGCATTTTTGCTGCGCAAATGCATAAATGCCGACTTAAGCATGATATGATATTGATATCTATGTGCGTGGAACAGCTGTTGCATATTGAGGGCTGACTGCAATAAACAGTTACGTCCAATATATAACATCTGGACATAACTGTATATTGCAGTCAGCCCTCGATATTTTGTTGTGCTTTGACTGGACACTTAACTTGCCATTGTGCAGTTGAACTAGATTATACCAAACAGTTTTAAAGTGCAGTCTATGTTTTGGTTAAAATGTTTTTTTGAGTTGTAGGTCTTTGCCATGTGATCAGGCTATAGCCTATATCAAAAATAATATATTCTAGTAAGCTATTGTTTCACATAGGCTAATATCTTACATTTTGAATGTTGCAATAGGCTCACATTTTCATTAAAGGGGAGCTATTATGCTGATCCTTCTTTTAATACATATTAGTAATGTTATAATGTTGGTTGTCCATGCTCAACCTCTGAAAAGTTTCTAAACATAAGATACAGGGGTTTTGCCGTAATCCAAGAACGTGATTTCGTGAGCGTGATTTCCTCTCTGAACAGCTCCTCGCGAGATCTTCACGAGATCTCGGCAAAACCTGACGTCAGGTTGTGCCGTCCAATTAGTACAGACCTAGCCAGAGCCAACCACTGCGCTGGACCTGCCCACACCGGAAACTATTCTAGCAGGCACTAACAACGGCAGATCATACTATGCCTTAGTAGCGTCTACACTTTTGGAAATACAAAAGAAGAACCACAGATCATTTGAGGTGCAATTTTGTCAGTATCACTCCCAAAGCTGCTTGTCTGTTTACTTTTGGACACAAAGAAAAACAACTATTTCTCTTCCAAAAGACGATGCCACCAGAAATCAGTGGGTAGCTTTTTTTGTTTGCTGGCAGCAAACAGCCACGGCCAAAGGGAACGTTTGCTGATTGTGCTCAGCATTTCACCAAAGACAGCTTTGTTAATAAAGGATAATTCGACACAGGATAAGGGTTTCAGCTGCTTCTCAAACCTGAAGCAGCTGCATCGATCAAGCGCTCGGAGCCACAAGCTGTAAGTAACGATATAACAGCAAATAATGTAAGTGAAGCTAACGTGTTACGGGAGGCTACTGGCTAGCAGGACCGCTAACGATAGTTAGCACTAACAACTGGCCTCAAGCGCAGGCTTTCTAAAATATCTGAAGATAAAGCCTGGATCTGTCGCGACTGTCCGTGACTCACAGACACAGAGGCTGCAAGTTGCTTGTACTGCATAAGCCAACCTGACAGGATAGCCAGTTGATTGATTAGGAAAGCGGCAGTGGAAGCTAACCGGAGAGGTGCAGTTAGACCAGACGTAGGTTTTGCAAAGCTTGGGGTGCGTTTTTGGGTGCTTGTGAAACGATCGCTTTACTTATCCATGACCGGGGTCAGCCTGATACTTCTCCAATGTCTGGCCAAGCTCTCTGATGCTACCGGTGAAAGCAATAGGGAAAAGCACAGGCTATAACGTGTCTGGTATCACAAATGATTTCTCTGCATTGCTGTTGGTTGAATATTAAATCGGCGACTGAATATTAAATTCTTTCCTGTAAAAATGATCGATTCGCTAGCTCCACATAAGCAACGGTTCACGCAAACGGAACTTACGGCCTGTAAAACCTGTATTATGCTCATAACATAACCGGAGCTCTAGCGAGCTCTCGCGCACTATCCATAATGCGCCCATTCTCCGCGAGGAAACGCTTGTCATTCCGACGCAGTAAGTAAACCATTACCAAGGGCATTTCCGAAAAGGCCGTTTAGCCTGGAGCTTTCGCCCCTCCGTCATATACCAGCGCAGAAGCTGTTCGTTTCTCCACGCTAACGACACACCACCGTTATGCACACGAACCAGCAGGTCCTTATAACACACACCGAAGCAGTCCATAAGCTGTTGGTCCACTTTTAGCTGCTCCTCACTGTCTATGTTTCCCTCTGAACTCAGACCCACCGGATTTCTACGGTCTCCGGTCTACATGTGGGTATGTGGACCCGTTCTACAAATGTGTCTATATGGGGTGGATTCTAGCTTTCCCTGCATCCTAGCAATAGAGTAGAAAAACTGCTGTACTCACCACTGTCGCCGTAGCAAACTGTAGCCGATAGCAAATTTGAGCTTGAGCTGCCAGATTTTCGCACTGTGTCCTCCACTTTCGCCGCTGCGTTTGTTATAACAAGTTAATTTCATTAGATCTATATTCAAGTATAATGTTAGATTGCGGAATTTGCCCACCGCTTCCTTATCAGATTGCAGACGTGTCTCACGTTTCACTCTGGGGAGCCGGACTGCGTTCTGCAGCCTCGTCCCGCCCAACTCCGCCCTCCACAGAGCTGGCCAGTCAGAAGAAAGTGGGTACACAGGGAGTGGGGGCCATAGCGGAAGAGCCACCCCGGTGAGACGTTTCAGGCAGAGACTACGATGGACTACAAATGGGGTTTTTTGAGGATGGCAGTATGAGCTAAATAAGGACCCTGCTTTGGACTTTGAACGATCAGGAGTACTCTAAGGGAGTCCAAGATCAAAATATAACCTTGGAAATATCGCAAAATAGGTCCCCTTTAATGGATGCCATATTTAAGTACATGAATTTGAAGAAAATTCAATCATGAACAAAAGCAACAAGTTATAGTTCAAGTTTGATGTACATTATGTTATTGTTGTTATAGTAAGCCTACCCCCAAACTTGCTACTATTAGTTTTCCTTCATACAGGCTACTAATACATTGATAAAAACATCTTAAATGATTGGAAGGCTCAAGATTTAATGTATGAATATAATTTATTGATATAATGTATAAATCACCATGTATAAATCATCTATAAATATATAATTTTTTGGGCATGATACACTCATTGGGTCTCATTCATGAGACGTGAGCAGAACGAATTTGTGTGTAAACTGTTTGCAGACGGAAATTTATGTGCATCTCTGCATTCATCAATATTTTAGTAGCTCCAATCTTGTAGCTACTAACAAAATCTACACATGCTGCTGACCACGCGTAGTGCTTGTGTAAATTTAAGAATGCACATAAATAATGCTTGTCACTATTGGAAATTACAATTTTAATTCATATTGCGCTCTGTTATGTACACAATATGCAGATGCATTTGAAACACGTGATATAGCCTAAACATGACAAATGGTAAAAAATATAGGCTAACACATTTAGTTAAATTAGTTGGCAATTGGCAGGTTTAAGATCCAGATCAGGTTCATGATTGTGAATTATCTATGTGAATCGACTCAATAGATTACACGTTCTTTCTACATGTTGAATGATGATAATAAAAAAATAAAATTGGAGGCATGTCGCTGTCTCCGTCAGGTATAATTCCTGACAGAGAAGTCTCCCCAATTATGCCAGCGATGCACTCGTCTGCAGTTGATAGTTTGTCCCATGAATAACAAAAGGTCGCAAGTGACATTCCTGATGAAACCTGTTTTTCTGCACCACGTAGTACTTCGTGGTGCATAAAAACAGGTTTCATGAGGAATGTCGCTTGCGACCTTTTGTTATTCATGGGACGAGCTGTGACTGTGAGCCTCCTCCTCCTGTGGCTGATGTATTTTTTTGTGTGCGCTTATGCGTTTCTTTGCCTCCAGTTTCATGTCAGACCATTTACTCTTCACCTCGGACATGGTTCTTTGGACTACAGAGACAACATTAACGGCATCGGTCACCTCCCTCCAGGCCTTCGCTTTGCCTGTCCCTGTCACACCACTGCTAACAAATGAAAATAAAATGTTTTTTCTTAACTCTACTTCACCCAAAATTATTTCTATCTCCGCTTTGGAATAATTCTTTTTTCTTTCTCTCTCTTTCTTTGTTTACGCCATGACTGACAGATCGATAGGATGCATCTACACCTCCTTCTATGGTGGTCATTGGCAATTCATGGGCGGGGATTTATGCTAATAGCTGATTACTGGGAGCGCGCTGTCACTTTATGATGGATTGGCATTCATGATCATACACACGTCTTTACGATCAGATCTGAGTTTCCCGCGGTGTTCATGAATCCAGAGTAGGTTTTTAGTAGCGTAGGCTTTTATGTGCAAATCTACGCACAAATTTACTAGCGTTTCATGAATGAAACCCAATGACACCTAATACCAGTGCAACTGCAGTATTTGCATGTGCAAAATTCAGTGGTCCTGTGAATATCTGTGTTAATAATCTACAGTAAAATTTAAGGAAGGAAATTTGAATATATGCTACCTCAAAAGTCCAATGATGGACTAAAAACTAAGAATATTTGTCAAGTTTTGAAGGTAACAATCCTGAAACACAGTATTAAAAAAGAAATACATCTGAATGTACTGAACTGAAAGCTGTCCAATTTTCAAGTGCAACCTTGGAATCAGTGCCAGTCACTGTAAGCTGATCTATCACACTTTCGCCAACATTTTCACAATTTTCACTAGATATATTACTAAATACAAAAAAGATCTAGAAGCTGCAGGACTTACAGATTGTTAATGAAGAATTAAAATTAGATATTTAAGTTCATAGGTTTTTTTTTTTAAATAACCATGAAATTCAACCAATTCTTGTTTGCATCTATAGAGGACACTGATAACCTGAGAGAGTGAAATCAACTGGGCCTGTGTAATGGCCTTATTAGTGTGGAACAGCACATTTTGTGTTCCTGTTTTGAAGTTTTATGCCCTATGATAGAAGATTTATTTTTACTTTTGGCTCATTTATCAGATAGCATGATTAACCATCTTTCTGTCTTATTGGTTTATATTGTGTAATACTGGTGTTTGATACATTAATGTGTGCATTATTAAGTAACTAAATCCCTGGCATTCTGTATTTTTGAAAAATTCGGGGAACAACAAAGCATGGACTCAGAGAGTTAGATGCAGGCATAATAATTATTTCCAAATGCTGCTTTTGAAAATGGAGGTCACATTAATCAAGAATAGATTAGAAAAATGCCTGCACTTGTAAAACGACCATCTATTCCTGCTTGGCTTCCATTGTGAGTCTATAGAAGCTACAGGCATTTTTACTTTTGCCTGTTTTTTTCCAAGATAATGCAGGCAAGAAATTGAACAGAAATTAAATATAAATTTACGCATTGCCTAGATAATGTTCTACTAAGTTTTTTTTATGTACAGTAAAATTCTGTTGAAATCACTACATATTGACACAATGAAATTCAGTTTGGAGTAAATCATTGATTCATAGTTTGCTATCCAGAAAAACATGAATCTTGCTCGTGAACATGCTATCATTTACCTTCATTTGATTCTTTGAAAATATACTACAATAATAACAGGGAAATTATGATGACATTGACCAAACTACATGTACATGACAACATTATGCATTTTTTCATTTGAGAGTGGGGTAACTTTGTGTGCTATACTAATGTAATGTACAACATTTAAGAGACAAACGTAGATTTTGGTTTTCTTAATCATGTTAATACATTTGCTAAAATATAAATATATAATATGTGTTCAAATAACTTTTATTTCCTTTCTTTGATTTGGATTGGTTAACATCGCTTTTCAGCACATTGTAGGCTATGTAGGGACAGAAAGAAACCTGTCATTGGGACGAAATTCCCTACTCTTCAATAATGAGTGACAAGGGATCTTTTACATGCATTATCACGCGGACATGATCATGATGATAGCACATGCTTCTGCCTTTGACAAACCAGTTGTGTGGCACTTGGGGGATGACAACATAACTTGCAAGCAAGCCCCCAACCTTTCTCATTTAAGGAAGAATAAGATTGAATCTCCAGGATTCAAGCCCTAGATCTGCTTGTAAGACAGACACTCTAACCACTGGGCTACTCTGTTGTACCCTATTTACTTCCTATAATAGATGATGGACACATGCTTTTCTGACGGTGATATGATTAATCACACAGGAAAAAGACACTGATATACAAGTTTCGCCAATAACCATGATAACATATCTTTAAACCTAGGCATGTTTATCACTTCTTTGAGAAGCAAATGATCCTAGCAAAATGTGAGTCAAGTTGATACTTTTGTATTAATATTTAACTGATAAAAGAATTGTTGTTTTGTTAAAGAATGATGTCTTACCCAGCCATTTTGTACAAAAGTACATATAAAGGTATGCATATAAACAATGTGATAACACACAGAAAGCTACCACCAATGCAATGCTATCACATATTTTCTAACTGTAGGGTAGTATAACTTGCCAAAAATCACTATAAGAGTTATTCCCCCCAGATGGTACCGACCAACCCTACTGGCTCATGGCCTATATTGTTCTCTATTTTGTGCTTGTGCATTGTTTATCTTGGACATGTCAAATAAACCAGTCGTTCTGCCTTCTGCTCTGCGCTTGGGGTCTAATCCTGTTCCTAACACCCGTACTTGGTAATAGTACAAGTATTATGCATTTGTAATGCTCACAATCACCACCAGTTTACAATAAACCCCGCTTTATACCAGAGGGATTTCAAATTTTATGTATTACTCTGCATGAACTTCATGTATTTCAAAAGACAGAACTTTGGTATATGTCTGGGAATATGGAATATTAGGTCAGTAGAACATTAGCTCTTTAGATTACCACCTAATCTTTAGTCTGAAAGCCATCTTCCAGCATAGTACCAAACCAAACTCTTCATTTTCAGAGAAAACTATCTGTGTGTATTACAATTTAAAAAAAATTCTTTGGTACTTTGCTAGGGCTAGCAAGTCCTTGCATCCAGCCTGCAGTGCCCCTTGGGGGCGAAATTTTCTGACTTTTAATGTTGAATATCATCAACACTGAAAATACTACCATTCAGATTTAACTCATGGTGTAATGTACCCCAAAGGGACTATGTCTCCAGCGAATTTCAGATCTCTATCTTGCTGGGCAAACAAAATAATGACACCTAATCATAGGCACAACCTGTTATGAAATGGTCCGTTTTGAGTTTTTCTCCAACTTTGGCTCCTTCTAGCTTGAAAAGTGTGCATACTACCAAAGAAATACTTGGTACTCCTGAAAATGGAGTTCCAAAAGCAAAATAAACAGCATGCACCAGCAGAGTACATATCTGGGTTATTGAGAAAATATACTGCAGACATGCGCCAAAAATCAATTTCGACCATCTTTCTGGCCGTCCATTGCTCTAACCCTGCAAGATACCAAGATAATATTCACTGAAAATAGTCTTGTTGTGAGTAAACACATAGTAAAGAATTCCAGATTGGTATATAATTTTATTCCCATTCCCATCTTCAATTTTTATTGTTATTTCTCAAATAATTCCAGCTCAATAACATAGTTACCCACCTTGGCCACTATGCTGACATCTAACTGGACTTGAAGTGTCACAGGTCATGTTAAAAGTATAACCTATTTGGTACTGTGTACCCTTAGGTCATGATATGTGATGTACAAACCCCAATTCCAATGAAGTTGGGACTTTGTGTAAAACGTGAATAAAAACAATGCGATTTGCAAATTCTTTTTGACCTATATTCAGGTGAGTAAACTACAAAGACGTGATATTTAATGTTCAAACTGATAAACTTTATTGTTTTTTGGAAATATTCACTCATTTTCAATTTGATGCCTGCAACACGTTCCAAAAAAGCTGGGACAGGGGCAACCATAGACTGGGAAAGTTGAGGAATGCTCAAATAACACCTGTTTGGAACATTCCACAGGTGAACAGGATAATTGGAAACAGGTGAGTGTCATGATTAGGTATAAAAGGACCATCTTAGTCGTTCACAAGCAAGGATGGGGCGAGGTTCATCACTTTGTGAACAACTGCGTGAAAAAATAGTCCAACTGTTTAAGAACAATGTTTCTCAACGTGCAATTGCAAGGAATTTAGGGATTTGTCATCTACAGTCCATAATATCATCGAAAGATTCAGAGAATCCAAAGAAATCTCTACATGTAAGCGGCAAGGCCGAAAACCAACATTGAATGCCTGTGACCGTCGGTTCCTCAGGCGGCACTGCATTAAAAACCGACATTACTCTGGAAAGGATATTACCATGTGGGCTCAGGAACACTTTGGAAAACCATTGTCAGTTAACACAGTTTGTCGCTACATCTACAAGTGCAAGTAAAAACTCTACGATGCAAAGCGAAAGCCATATATCAACAACACCCAGAAATGCCGCCGGCTTCTCTGGGCCCGAGCTCATCTGAGATGGACTGACACAAAGTGGAAAAGTGTGCTGTGGTCTGACGAATCCACATTTCAAATTTTTTTGGAAATCATGGACGTTGTGTCCTCCGGGCTAAAGAGGAAAAGGATCATCCAGATCAGGGGTCCCCAATCTTTCCCAGAAAGGGCCAGTATGGGTGCAGGCTTTCATTGCAACCAAGCAGCTACACACCTGATACTACTGATCTAAGTTCAACGCCAGCATTTTTTATGGGGACGTCCCTGCTTATTTCAGTGAAGGACAATGCTGAAAGCCACATTCTGCAAAATATGGTGATAAAACAACATGGCCAAGCCACATTCTGCAGGTAAAAACAACATGGCTGAAAAGAGTGTAATAGACTGGCCTGCCTGCAGTACAGACCTGTCTCCCACTGAAAATGTGTGGCGCATTATGAAGTGCAAAATAGGACAACGGAGACCCCGCACTACTGGGCAACTGAAGTCATACATCAAGCAAGAATGGGAAAGAATTCCACCCACAAAAGCTTCTACAATTAGTGTTCTCAGTTCCCAAATGCTTATTGAGTGTTGTTAAAGGGAAAGGTGATGTAACATAGTGGTAAACATGCCACTTTCCCAGCTTTTTTGGAACGTGTTGCAGGCTTTTAATTCAAAATGAGTGAATAGTTCCAAAAAAACAATAAAGGTTTTCAGTTTGAACATTAAATATCTTGTCTTTGTAGTGTACTTAATTGAAAATAGGTCGAAAAGGATTTGCAAATCATTGTATTCTGTTTTTATTCATGTTTTACACAACGTCCAAACTTCATTGGAATTTGTGTTTGTAAAATGTGGTGTCGACAGCTTTTGGACGACAAAACTGAGCCACTTTAGTGGCTTCCAGGTGGCGCCACTGGCAGGCAAAGTGAGATGCGGACCTAAAAACGTGGCTTTTTCCATGAGACACCCATATCTACCTATAGGCCAGGTTTCATTCAATTTCAGGGGGGTCAACTCCTCAACTTCTTCAGAAAGCGCCATTTTCTCATGGAATGGCTCGTAAATGTGTGTGTGTAACCACTAACATTTTCAATGTCATTAGTCTACAATCTTCGATATACATTATGAAAGAAATCAACAAAAATGAATAAATTACAAGAGTTGTCTGCAGTTATTTCTGTAGAGCGCAGTCTTAAGGCAATTTGATTCCTGAGGAATGAGCCTTTAATATTTTTCCAAAAATTATCATTTTGAACGCTTTCCTGAACCACTTGTAAAATAAAGCGTAAACAATTGGATTGCAAGTCGAATTGAAATAGCCAATCCAGATGAATGTGTCAACTAAAAGGGGTGGCAGAGAATAATTCACAAATGGATCAATTGTGTTGCAAACAAAGAATGGCATCCAGCATGATAGGAATACTCCCATAATGATGGCCAGAGTCTTTGTAGCCTTTCGCTCCTGTTTGCTTGCCTTGTTTTCTGAGTTCTCACTTTTACATGCAATGCTGCTGATGGAACTGACTTGCTTCTGGGCAATGTGAAAGATTTTCATGTATATGGCAAGCATAATGAAACCAGGGAGGTAAAAAGACAGAAAGGAAGCTGATGAGCCTGATGCCCGATTCATGACTAGAGTACAGCCGCCTACACACACAACATTATTGTAATAAAAATCTTCAATTCCAACAATATGCAGCTCCAGATATATAGTGGCAAAGCCAAAACAAGCAGAAACTGTCCAACTCATCACTATCATGATTACTATAGTACATGTGGTGATCTTGGTGTGATAGTGGAGGGGCTTGCAAACTGCATAATACCTGTCAATGGAAATGAACGAAAGACTGGTAATGGATACAGTGCACAGCACAATGTCAACACTTAAATGGATTTTACAGAACGTGTCTCCAAAATACCAGCATGATTCAATTGTGCGCACCATGCTTGCAGGCATGATGAGCACTCCCAGCAGGAAGTCAGCAATGGACAAAGAAAGAATAAGGTAGTTTGTCGGTGTCTGTAGGTTTTTAAAGTGTACAATAGAGATGATAACGAGAAGGTTTCCACATACTGTGAGAAAAATAACAGAAATGAAGAAAATATACAAAGGAATCCGTATTATCTCTGAATAAATGAATTTAGGGCAAGAACCTCTTTCAAACTCATAACAGAAATCTGTATTTCCAGTTTGATTGATGTTCATGTTGGGTCCACTTGCCATTCTTTAAAGCTGTCGATTTCGTGACCCTTAAGAGAAAATGAGAAAATACAAAAATCTGCAATAAGATGATAGATACTTCTTCCTATACGGGGTTTTACAGCAAAAAAAACTACAGACACTGACGTACATTCATAAAAATTTTTATCCCTTTGTCTGACAATTGACATTTGTACGCTATTGTTGCAACAAGAATTGAATGAAAGCAGTCACTTAAAAATTGAAAACAAAGATATGAAGAGACATAATACTGTCTCTGTTGCCTGGAATACAGTTGTAGTTATAATACAGAATATTGGAACATAAAAACTGACTAGACTAAATCACCAAACTCATTTTAGCCTTTACCTCAGTCCACTGTCTTGTCACATATGTTTGTTAAGAGTGAAATGTGTGCCCTTTTATATAAAGTACTCAACGAGTGCATCATTGGGAATGCCTGCACACCTGCTTATGCAAATATACAGTTAGCCAATCACGCAGCAACAGAGCAATGCATAGGAGCACACAAATCCAGACTGGTGTTCCCGTGAATCATAAGTATAACATTCCATTGGAAAACCATTACCCAGATTTTCTGTTTTTAAAAGTTTTGACTAAAAAATCCAAGTCCGTCATTTAAAAAAAAAAAAAAGCTGTCGCTAATTATACAGATAGCTGCAGTTCTGCAGGATATTTTTCTCCTGTTTCATTTTTAATTTTACTTACTTGCCATTCCTTCTGTACACCTATCATAAAATCATGCTTTTACTACAACCCAGCTTGACTTAGAAATGACAAATAAGAGCAAGATTTAAGAGGACATTAAAATGTGGATTCATAGCATGTTATGTGTGACTTTCACATACCAAGACTGGGTTCCCATCAACTATTTGTGTGTGTGTGTGTAGGGGTCTGTATATGTATGTCCCTGTGTATGTACATATGTATGTATGTACGTACATGTACCTGTATACCCCTAGTGTTATCATCAATAGCAATGGTTGCATACCCCACATAAATGTGTTATTTAATGGTATCACCATGTGAGTATGAAGAAATCCTCCACAATAAATCTGTTATAACAATTGTTTATGAAATGATATCAAAACTATGGCAAACTATTTGAAAAAGAAAAATGAGTCATTTTTTTTTTAAAAATTCAAAAAGATCTTAGAAAAAAAGCACGGAAAGAATATGCAAAAAATATAAAATATATAAAATATTATAATAATATATAAAATATACAAAATGCAAAATTGACTCTGAACTTTGTGTTCTTGCATATAGTATAAAACTTATTTATTATAAATGATGAAGTAAAAACCAGTTTTTTTGCTCTGGAAAAAAATGCACCTGCATATAAAATATAAAAAGTTTTGGAGCTATGATACAAAACACACCAATTTTGTAACTCTATCGCTACTCCAATTTTATAATTGGTCAGTAACAGTTACAACCAGTTTTTTTGCCATTTTCAATCAAAATAAATTTGGCACTTTAATTTCCCTAAACAAAGCCATTTAAATTGTAACTCTGTCTGAGAATGGAAAAACTTTATTTACATAATTAAAACGGACTGTCGCAGTTACCAACCATTTTTTTTTCCATAAAATAAATCAAATGCCAAATGATCTGTTTTTTTGAATTATGGGCAAAAAAAACCATTTAAATTCTCTATCTTACTTAGGCACACGGCTATGATACAAAAAACCCATTTTTGAACAGGAGTAGGAACCCAATACTTATACTATATATATATACCTACTCATCCTTTAAATCGTTTCTGTACCCCTGGAAAACAGGACTGTCGATTTTTATTACTCATGAGGCAGTTTTAGTTGCTGTCCGGGCAATCTAAATCAACATTGTGTTCATCCTAAATCGGTAAAGGCCCCTAACCAGATTTGTGGCGCTCTTGCTGAGCTGCCATCGCCACCGTTCAACAATCAGGCTGTCTATCCGGGAATGGCGCATGAGCTGTGACAGTGCCTGTGGCGGGTCATTCGACAGATAGACAGCCGACTGATTGTTGAACAGTGACAGTGCAAATGACGCACCACCTCTCGGCAGCTGAGATCTGCCCGTAACATGCCAAAGGCTCTTTTTCTCCCCTGTGTCACAAGCCATTCCATTTTCTTGATGCAGTAGTAGCATTTTTTTTTTTTGTTGGCTTTATGTAAGCTATTGACCACACCAAAAAAAAAACAAGTCAAGTGTCACAGTACACGCCACAAACAGCTCAATGTTTGTTATTACTGAAGTGCTTAAGCGCGTGCTGCGTGGTGCACGCCAGATTACAATACCACACGCTTTTCTTTATTTCCTCTCGTGCCTCACTGGAAAAGCAATAAAATCAATCGATTCTTCAATTTGCCGCAAAATACAGTACATACCTCACCTGTGCGTTTTTAATGGCGCTGAGTGTATATATATATATATATATATATATATATGCAGTGCCTTAAAAAAGTATTTGCCCCCTTCCTGATTTCTTACTTTTTGCATATTTGTCACACTTAAATGTTTCAGATCAGCAAATAAATTTTAATATTAGACAAAGACAACCGAGTAAATACAAAATGCAGTTTTTAAATGATGATTTAATTTATTACGGGGAAAAAGCTATCCAAACCTACCTGGCCTGGTGTGAAAAAAACATAGAGACATATAGAAAGTCATATATGAACTTTCATTTGGTGACCTTCGTATTGACCTTTAAAGGTCAAATGTGACCTAGTGAAAATTCAATGATTTGTATCACTAAAACGGTCACAGATGGAGCCTAGGTTTGTGTTACTGACATTTAGGAAGTCACATATGAACTTTCATTTGGTGACATTCAACTTGACTGTCAGTGACCTTTGAGGGTCAAACTCGACAGTGAAATTACAATGACTTGTATCACCAAAATGGTCACAGATTGAGCCAAGGTTTGTATAGAGACATTTATAAAGTCATATATGAAGTCCATTTGCTGACCACAACTTGACAGTCTGTGACCTTTAAAGTTCACAATTGACATACTGAATACATATTGACATATTATAATGACTTGTATCACCAAAACTGCTTCGGAGCTTAGGATTGTATCACAGAAGGTCTTATAAATGTATGTGAACTTTTATTCAGTGACCTTGACATTGATTTTCATTGATTCAAATGTCACACTTTGTATAAAATTTTCATAATAACTTGTATCATTGCTGTAAGACTGCTTGCTGGTAAGCTACAAGACCCTTGGTCCTATTTTTTGCATTTCCTCAATATTGAAAGCAAATGTTCAAACTGCCACTACCGCATCTTCGCCCAAATTGCTGGCTGCTGTCCATGACTCTGAAACCAGGATTGCTTCATTGCTGACTGTAATTCGTCGGTGATTTCACAAAGTGACGTATCTCATTTTTTTAGGGTTTTGAGTTTTGGGCATCTTGTTGGTCCTGGGGCCGAGGTCTTCTGATTGTTCTAGGTTTCAATTCCATATGTAACCTCATTCCCATTTTATTAAGCAACAAAATTTGACGTATGTTGTCAATACAAATTCCTTGATTTCACGAAGTGGTGTATGTGAGATAGGGCACTTCGTAGAATACTGGAGCAAATGACTTGTGTACTGATATGATTTCTCGAAGTGACGTATCTCACTTTTACCCCAGTTAAATTAGTTCAACCTGTGATTGATATCTAATGCACAGCTGCAATATGTTAGTCAGGTACCTCAGTGACCCAGTGACTGGGTGAACTTTAGCCTGCTACACATAGGTTTTATGACTTGAGTCTGCCTTCAGAATCTACATTCCTGTTGTACATGCATCAACACCTTGCCTCAGGAAGAAGCGCATTCAATTCAGACAGTGGCCGCGTTTCCCAGTTAAGAGCATTCTTAAGGAGTTAAGAAGGCTCCAAAGAAGTGTTCAGCTAAGAGGGAGCCTTAAGATAAGAGTGTTTCCCAGATGCGTTCTTATTGCCCTTCTCAACACGTGTCTTTGTGCCCTTCTGAACTGCCTTCTTAATTGGAGCTCAATTGATCAATTGATGTCAGAGTAACCGATTGTTCCACATATTTACGTGCACACAAAAGAAGTTTTGATGTAAAAAGTGGCGTATAATGTTAAAAATGAACGTGCGTAATGCCATTGCGCATGCAGCAGAATGTCTGAAAACAAACGGATGCAAATAAAGACCAATAACACAGATAAGAAATCAGAAAAATAAGAATGAAATCATAACATTACATGAGTGAAATCCTATAACATTACATGATACTGTACCTCAAGTAATGTCATGTTATTTCATTTTATGTTTTCATTCTTATTTTTCTGATATAATTCTGCATATAATTATGCAGTTTACTTTGTTACTCTTCGGGATAGCTAGCTTTGCTGCTATCCCGAAGAGTAACAGCTGATATGATGCTTGCCGCACTGCATGGTGGCAGTGGGCTTATTTTATTTAGTGTTTTTTTTATTTATTTGGTGGTGGTGGTGGTGGTTGGGGGGATGGGTGGTGTACAAGTGCTCAGTGGACTGGTTGGTGACTGCAAGGTGAAAGGGTGGGGAAGTGGGGATGTCTGAAATCAGAACAGGTTGATGAGTTCCTGTAGACCGGCTTGGTGGAGTGCTGCTCGGGGTTCATGGGGGTTGGTGGTGGTGGTGGTGGTGGTGGGTCATCATTGTTCTTCTCCTCCGATGACTCACTGTCATGTAGAGCAGGCAGCTCATCTGCCCTGGCACGCACAGCTATGTTGTGGAGCATAGCGATCACAGCAATGACTTGTCAGGACTTGACAGGTGACAGGCGCAGCCCACCCGATGACCGATGAATGCAGTGGAAGCGTGCTTTCCACCTGCCAAACACCTGTTCGATATGGGTCTTGGTGTGGGTGTTGGAGTCATTAAACCTCTCCTCCGCTGGCAATGCCAGGTTTGGTATGGGGGTTATCAGGTAGCTGCGGAGAGGGTAGCCACTGTCCCCGAGGAAGAAGCTCCTGTCAAACTCTCCCCTGCCAGCCTTCTGCCCCATAGCCGAGTTGGCCCACACGAAGCTGTCATGGGTGCCTCCTGGCCACTTGGCAACGATGTCAGTGATCAGCCTGCCGTGGTCCACCACCACCTGTATGTTGATGGCAGCATAATGTTTCCTGCTGATCCAGGGATGGGTTGAGGAGCGGAATCAACGTGCCATCCACCACACCTATCACCCTGGGGATCCCAGCCATGGTGTAAAATCCTTGGTGGACCTGACGGACCTCCTCCCTCGTGGTGGGCATCCTGATATGCTGTCGGACATGGCGCAGGAGAACCGGTGTCACAGCTGTCACACTCTGTGACACCGACGCTTTGCTGAGGCCGGTGCCGTCCCCCACCACCTCCAGGTAGCTCCCCACTGTGTGAAAACGCAGCGTAGCGAGGAGCTGCACCTCTGGGCTCAGGGCGAAGTTACAGCGGGTTGCCCTTCGGATGTGTGGAGACACCAACTGGATCAGGCGCTGGATCTCAGGGCGAGGCAGTCTGCACTTTGCCTGGTCAGTGTGGTCTGGTAGCACGTCCAGGGGACTGAAATGGGGACGCACAAATGCATTTATATAAACCATCTGGCTCCGCACACGGCAACGCTGTTGGTTTGCAGCAATAATATGCTGTCTAGCAGCCATGGTATCTCACACGTGTGACTGCGAAACCCCTTAATGTAGACTAGCAGGTGAAGCCTCCCTTGATTAGTTTCCAGCCGCGTTCAATTACATGTGTCAGTAATTGTGTGAATACAGAGCCGACGAAATGTGTATCCAAATGACAATCACATCCAAATACACACAGCTGTTGGTTAATGCAGACTATATAAAGATCCATGAGTAGTTGCACACATTAGGGGCGTTCACACCTATGGGAAAATGTGAGATTTAAAAATTGATTTTCCGAGCGCAATGCAATTTTCGATTTTTTTTTCTGTAGTAGACACAAAAAATTCACTAATTAGCACGATCCTGATGGCAATCGAATTTGCACTCTTTTGCCTCGTGTGAATGGGCCTATTGAGACAGAATGGCAGAGCAAACAGGGAGGAAGGTGCGGCCCAAACAGTCACCGGCATTCACCCGGGAGGAGATGAGCATCCTGCTGGATGAGGTGCAGCAGCATCGGGCCACCCTATTTGGCGGCACCAAGGGCAGTAAAAGCCTCACGGCTAAAACTCAAATTTGGCAGAGTATTGCGAAATGCATGGCCCCCTGCAGTTCATGTAGCCTGCGAGACTGGCGACTCGTGAGGAAGAAGTGGCAGGAGTTTGCGAGCCAAACAAAGAGGAAGGGGGCAAGTGAGTGGAGAGAGAGCCAAGGCACGGATGGTTGCGCACCTGGCGACACTGACCTCACCCCAGATGAGCAGAAGGTGCTGGCCATTATTGGTAAGACCACCTGTGAGGGAAGTCAGGGGGGGGTTGACGTGTTGGCGGACGAGGGGCTGTCAGAATCCAGTCTATCCCTGCAGTCAGAGAGGGAGGAGGATGAGCCATCTGGGAGCGGGGCCATAGCAGCGCCACCAATCTCCCTGACCCCCAGCAACAGCAGCTTGGCCAGCGGAGACGTCCCCCCACCCCTGCCATTCCCCAGATGCCAACCCACACCAGTAGGTCGGCCCAGTGTCCGCATTTGGGGGGGCATCAGGGGTCGCACTCGCCATCTCTCGCCACCTCTCACATGCTGTACCTGCAGTGAGGCCCTGATGGCGTCCGAGAGGGAGAAGCTGGCTGTGCTGCGTGGGATTTTGGCGCACCTGGAAAAATCCAATGCCCTCCAGCAGGAGACGCTGGATTTGAAGAGGGAGAAGTTGGAGCTGCAGCGGAGACAGCTGGCACTCGCCGAGGCGCAGTTCCATCGACCCTCCATCTCCGTACCTATGATTCTTCCCCAGGATTCAGGTAAGTGACATATGCTATTGTTATGTATGAGTGTTTTATGTAAAGCACTGTATATCATTTGTAAATGGAGATTTGTTAGATTTGTGCTGCTTACTGGTCAGCTATTTGTTTATTTTGTTCATAATTCAGCATGATTCGAAAAACATGATCTGATGCAATACCACTTCTTTGTGATGAAATAGACTAGTGCTTTCTAGAAGCTTCTGGCATCTGCTTGCCTGGAGGGGGCCAGATCACCCAGGAATCCTGAAGATCTTTCCAGAATGTTGCTAGTCTATATAAATGCTGTGATTTTGGTCAGTAGAGGCAGAGTTTTTGTTTTGGCAACAGAGTTACATAAAGGCATTAGAGTGTTATTATAAGATTGCACAGTGGATTATTTGAAGAAGTTTTTCTTTTATCAGTGAAGAATAAATTTGTTTAAGTTGTCATTGCTGGTTTTCTTTGTTGTGATTTTCAAGTCATAACACTATACAGTATGTTTCTCCACAATCTATCTCATTCCATTTCACTAATTAACCTCCCTCCATTGCAGATGGCGTGGATGCAGGATGCATGTGATGTGGGGGTCCCACCACTTTATTTGTATGTTTATTTGTTTTGTTCATTTGTAAATAACCTTGGTTTCCTTCAAGCCTCCCTTGATTACTTTCCAGCTGTGTTCAATTACAGTACGTGTGAATTGTCCCTGGGTTGGAGAGTGGCTGTGTGCCTGTGCTCTGCGGTTAAACCTTATTCAACTTCATTTGAGACATGCAGTTCAAGTTGCTTTATATATAGAGTGTACAACAAGTGGTCAAGTAGAAGATAAGAAATATTAGGGAAAAATTAGGGAAATACAGTAAAATATTTAAACACATGGAACCATTGAGGAAAAATGTAAGTTTTCCCTCATTTTAAATGTTTAATGGGTAGTAGGGGTGCTTGAAAGGGGGGTGGGGGAATAAAATGAGGATGAACCGTACGCACTGCATTAATATCTCCTTGCTTAGTGTCACATTGATTTGCCGGACGCGGCTGTATCTGCAGTGTTTTGTCGCTAAGAAGGGTGTTAAGACTGCTCCAGACCCTTCTTTCAAATTCTTCTTAAAGGAAGCAAACGCATTTCCCAGATTCCTTCTTAGCCTAAGATGATCTTTTGTTAAAGGAGAAGTACCGTTTTTACAGTTTTGACATTTTTTGTGGCATAAAATACAATCATTTACTCACCCATATAACTTTTGTGTCACTAGAAGTCCTTCGGAAGATAATTTGTTATGATTCGCTAGTGTTGTTCCCCTTTTGAGTCCGGGGTTGCCTGTTATGGTCATCTGACGTCTGTTGCACTTTCTGGCCCTCTTTTTGTGGCCTTGCGGAAATAAGTCTTCCATAGCAAAGTGAGCACTGCGGACCTGCCTCAATGCTTCCACTTGAGTATTCGGGTCTATTTTCAGCACAACTAGCCTGAGCTTTAGCAATTCCAAATTGCGTAAAGGTAGCCTATGGAAGCTAAACGTTGTCCAACTGGTCATTTTGTTGCAGCAACTTGGAAAAACGCAAACACGAACCATGATGTTTTACCAGCACGTAAAGCAGCCGACCGTCGCTGAGCTAATGAGCCGTACTGCGGCGGCTCGCGGCACCTGAGATGACAACGTCCAGTTCAGAGGTTAGTAGGTCCAGCTACAGACGCCGGATGACGATAACAGGCAACCCCGGACTCAAAAGGGGAACAACACTAGTGAATCATAACAAAATATTGGTGAAATGAATGAGTTTCGTGACAGATAATGCGGCATTAGAGGCTGCGCTCTCGGCGCCCCGTTCACTCCCATTATACAAATATACGCTGCTCTCTTTGGATCGAAATATCTTCCGAAGGACTTCTAGTAACGCGGAAGTTATATGGATGAGTAAATGATAGTATTTTATGCCACGAATAATGTCAAAACTGTAAAAACGGTATTTTTCCTTTAACAAAAGATCATCTTCGGCTAAGAAGGAATCTGGGAAATGCGTTTGCTTCTTACTGGAGCCTTAAGAAGGATCTAAAGAAGCTCTTAGCGCTAAGATCTTCCTAAATGAATCTGGGAAACTCGGCCATTGTCAATGTATTTCTTTGGGACGAACCACGGTCAGTCGGAAGGAGACTCCATTCACAGTACCATAGAGAGAGCCGTGAAAAGGGCTGGTGATCTCTTCGTTTCATCGCAGCTAGCTACAGTAATTTTTTATGGCAAGGAAGGATCTGTACCATGTCATAGGAGTGGATCCATCTCACATCTATGACTGGAAGTTGCGTTTACAACAAATGGGGATCTTGCGAGTACGTGCCTCTGATGAAGGGGATGAAATCAACTGGACCAAGATTATGCAGCTGATGGTGTCCAAAGAAGACCCGTTCAAAATCTTCTACAAGAAATCATACCTCCAAGAAGGGTACTTTACACTCAACGTTGGGCAACGCAGGAGAGAATCTGACGTGAATGTACATGCATCACTCCCTCCCTTGGTGTACAAGGTATCTCCAAAACTATCCAAAAAAGGGAAGTACAATAATCTCCTGAGTTCATGCAATGGTCCAACTACTTTGATGAAGAACCCTGACCACATCTCATTCTATCGTGGACTGCCTCATTGAAAACATTACGTTGGATAAGACTGCCATGACTAGTTGTTTGATTCATAAACATGTAATGATATTCGTAGTTGGATTTTGAAAGCGTGATTAGCTCTCATCTACCCAGATATGATAAAGGATACTTCAGAAAGTGAACCAATTTCCTTGGAGGTTTCAGACCACCCTTCTGGCCAATCGCATTTGGAAATTTAAGATTGTTAAACGTAGTACTTGATTTCTGTGAAAGGTTTTTGTTGTTTGACGCGAAAAGGGGTAATGAATAGCCCTGGGAGTGTTTTAGCAACAATATCAACCTGATCTAGTTGAAAATCTAATCTGATTGAAAATCTAATCTGATCGGTTGAAAATATTTATAGTACACTTTATGAACTATCATTGAGGGCTTTATGGTTTTCATGAACCTGATTTGGTCAATTAAGTAATATTGTATGGGTACAAGATACTTTTCACATTTATTAGTCATAATTTACTCAACTATCAAAAGTAGAAGCCTTTTGATCCTCTTATTACACAAAACATCTATTGACGTATGTCTTGGTGTTGACGGTTCTTTGCATTTTTCTATTTCACGAACTGGCGTATCACCGGCGTATCTCATGACTACTACCTATCCACTATTCCACAAAGTGGCGTATTACCTTAGCTTTACCGGCTAATTAGGTGAAAGAAACAGATACTGGTATTTGTGCCACTATCTTCATAACTTTATACCCTAGTCACACTAGAGACGGAATGAGCTGGAATGCCGTCAGAATGAAAATTCTTTGTATATTCCTGGATATTCAAAGTGCGTTCTAAAAATTCTGACTCCATTCTGAGTGCATTCCAAATATTCGGGCCCATTTTTGTGGCCGGCCCGAATGTTTTGCTCATGCTCAAATCTTTCGAGGTGCATTCGAAGTGGAGAAATATTGAACGGCATTCGAAGAGTATTCTAACTGCGCTCTCACTGCATTATAAATATACTTATGGCATTCCAACAGCATTCAAAACATTCTGATTGCATTCGAGGGAGAATCGAAAGGCAAGCCACGTCAAATCCTGCCAGAATGTCCTGAATGCGCCTCAAATGAGCCAGAATGCACCTCGAATGCATCTCGATTGCTGCCGGAATCTATTTTGAAATTAAAACAATTCAGCTGGACCGCACTTCGAATGCCGTTGGAATCTTTCGATTGCCGCTGAAATCAGTGGCGGCTGGTGAACTGGCAATAGGGGAGGCTTAAAACCATCCCTTAAAAATAATAATTGGTCATGACTAGTTTTCAATCATTCATTTAAATTACCAATACAGAAACTCCGAAAACTCTCAACATTATCAGGTGTGGGCAGTTTTCATTAATAACGCACACCTGTTAACTCTCATGCATTCGGCGTCAGTTTAAGTGGCATATTTACGTTCCCCTGCTGTAGTCAGCAATTACTCAATCAATTTTATACCCTATTGGGGACCATTCCGGCGGCATTCTTGGTATACTCGGGACACTCGTATTACATTCTCCTTGTACATTCCAAGCACATTCTGAGTATTCGAGCTGCATTCTGTTTGAATTCTTGGCCGTTCCAACCATATTTGGCAGCCATTCCAGGAGCGTTCTGACTGCATTCGAGGTGAATTCGTACAGCATTCGAGGCACCTTCCAACCACACTTCAGGTAGTGTTCAGGCAGCAATTGAACCGCACTCGTACGAAATTCAAAGTACATTCTAAATATTCTGACTGCATTCTAACAGCATCCTAAATATTCCTACTGTGTTCCAACTACATTCAAGCTGCATTCGAGAGCTAATACACCCAGAATGTGCAAGAATCATTTGAGGCAGGTTCGAAGCGCATTCTAAGTATTCGAACGGCATTCTTTCAAAGCTGTAAGAATTTTAGTCAATTTGAAATTCCCACCTGAATGTTGCGCGAATTTTGAAAATTCTTAATTCCGGTTGGTTCTACTTGATTCCTGCTGATTTTGAATAAGTGTGACGGGGGCATTAGGAACGTTGATGCAAATAACCATGGAGTTTGCCTGGATGGGGTATCTAGGAGAGGATTGCACATCCTGCAGAATTTTCAAATTCAATTTCTGACAATTTGTGAAATCACCGACGAATTCTGGCCACTAGCTGCGGTGCTGAAACACAAGGTGGGCAAAGACAGACCGCAGTCCGCAGGAGGAATGAACAGAAGACCGCATGATGAATGTAGCACCGCCCACGCCCACACTCCTTTGCTATATAAGGGAGTGTGGGCTTACCTTCAGTGCTGGTTTTTCTCTCTGACTCATCAGTTCTCCGTCTGTTTGTTGCGTTCAGTGGTCTAGTTACTAGCTCGAGTGTGTATTAGTTTTCCTAGACTTTTTGGTTGTTATCCTTATGACTAGCAGAAGCTTGGTTCCTAGTGTTTTTGGTTCTAGCTCCAGTTTTCCTCATTTACCCTCTCAGGGATGTTTTCCTTTTGTCCTGCCCCATGCAGCAAGCATTGGGCCACCTCCCTCCCCTCACATTGGTCTCATGATTGTGCGATCCACCTGCTGCCTGGATCCTGCTCTCCAACCCCCTCCTTTACCCTCTCAGGGGTGTTTTCCTTTTGTCTTGCCCCATTCAGCAAGCATCGGGCCACCTCCCTCCCCTCACATTGGTCTCATGAGTGTGCGATCCATCTGCTGCCTGGATTCTGCCGATGTGGAAATAGGACAGCTTCCTGAGGCAGAACAAGCGCTGGTGCCCCTTCCTGCACACCGCCTCACAGTTTGCCTCAAAGTTAAGTGAACTATCAATGATAGTCCCAAGGTATTTATAGGTTTGCACAACTTTGACGTTTTCAGGTGTGCTGGCATGCTTCCTAAAATCAATGACCATATCTTTGGTTTTCAATATTTTGAGCTGAAGATATGAGTCCTCACACCATTTAACAAAGTGGTCAACTATAGGGCCGTGGCTGCTCTCCTTGTCCTGCAGCAGACTGACAATCACAGTGTCATCCGCATATTTTAAAATGAACCTATTTTCAAAAGTGCTCTGACACATGTTAGTATAAAGAATAAATAACAAAGATGAGAGCACGCACCCTTGTGGCAAGCCAGTGGAAGAACACACTTTGTCTGATAAAAGCCCATTCACTCTATCTGCGTTCTGTTTGTTAAAAAGTCTAAGATCCAGCCCACAAGATTGTTGCTTAGGTTAAAATGTTCTAAAAGCCTTTTGTTTGTTAAAAAGTCTAAGATCCAGCCCACAAGATTGTTGCTTAGGTTAAAATGTTCTAAAAGCCTTTGGGTTAAAATACAAGGTTGAATTGTGTTAAAAGCTGAGGAGATGTCAATAAATAAAAGCCGGGCATGACACCCACTTCGCTCCAGAAGTCTAAAAAGCAGATTAAGCAGAGTGAGTGTGGCATCCTCCACTCCTCTGTTAGGCCTGTAAGCAAACTGCAACAGGTCAAGTGCATGCATAGTGTTTTTTAGCATTTCTGACCATATCAATTTCTCAAAGATTTTCATCGGGATTGATGTTAGGGCAACAGGCCTAAAGTCATTCAAGGTCGTGGGATTGCTGGATTTAGGAACTGGAACACCAACTGCATCTTTCCACACTTTGGGAACATGTTGTGTTTCCAAGGACTGGTGAAAAATATGGTGAAAAACTGGGCTCAGTTTTTTGCACAAAATTTGAGTAAGTAGCTGCAGATATTGTCTGGTCTATGACTCTTGTTTACTTTTGTGCTAAGGAAGGCTTTTTCAATATCCTTTTGGTTAAAGGAAAAATGCTGGGGGTCACGGAGCTTGAGGCTAAGCTCCTGGGTTTCCTTCCGAAAATCAGATGTGTTAAAATGATTATAAAAGCAATTAAGAGCATTGGCTAGCTCAGTGTCTGAGTTGAAACTATTTAAAGTGACGTTTGTGCTATTTTTCATGTTTTGGAGGCCCGGAATAGCCTTCATGCTAGATCAAGCTGACCCAAGGTTATTAGCAGCCATCTTATTCTCCAGCTCAGACTTGTAGCTCTGTTTTGATTTTAGAATCTCTATTTTAAGCTCCTTGGTGGCTAAAAGAAGGTCTGATGCTACTCCCTTTTTAAAGGAACACTTCTTTTTCTTTATGTGCAAGACTTCACTGATTTAGTGACCCGTGGTCTGTTGTTGGGGTAAATTTTAACTCTCTTACAGGGGACAATCATTTCTCTTCAAAAAGCAACATAAGAGCATATAACATCAGTGAGTTCATCTAAGTCATCACAGGACGGCTTAAACATATCCCAGTCAGTACAGTTAAAACATTCCTGCAGGGAGAGCTCAGAGTCAACACTCCAGACTTTCACCTCCTTGGTTTGTGTTTTTTCCCTCTTTAAAACAGTCTTGTAAGTTGGCAGATGGTGCACACAATTGTGATCTGCAGAACCCAAAGGGGGAAGAGGGAGTGATTTAAAAGCATCTTTAATTGACCCATAACATAAATCCAAAGTCTTACCACGCCTGGTTGGGCAGGTAACATATTGATAGAAATTTGTAAGGGTTTTTTTTTCAAGGAGACATGGTTAAAATCACCCAATATGAAATTAGGAGCATCAGTTGAGATGGACTGCAATTTTTGGACAGCATCAAAAACAGTGCTGGAAGCACAAGCAGCATTTGCCTTTGGATGAATGTACAGTATTGTTATAAAAAGTTGGGGAAATTCACGGAGCAGGTAAAAAGGACGCAGTGACACAGATAAAAGTTCAACATCTGGTGTGCAGATTTTCTCTCTGACAGTCACAGAGCTGCAATATCGTTTGTTGACGTACAAACATACCCCGCCTCCTTGTGTTTTCCCTGTCACTTCAGCCTTATGATCGAGAGGAAAGGGAGCTCCAAAACCATCGATGAGCAGATCAGTAGATCTGCTCATAGATTATAGCTATATAAGGTAGTATGGTAGGTTATATATGATTGAGTCGGGGAACGGTATCTTGTTTCACTGTGTCCTTAGGTTGTGAAAGGAATGGCGATAAATCTTCTGACTCTGACTCTGTGAATTTCAAAAAGTTTTAAAAGCTCATTGAAAATTATCCACAAAGTTTTGTGATATATGGACAAAATGTCATTGATTGATAGTCAAATCTGAGCCAGGCCCATGGACGCGTTTGGAGCTGGTGGCTACCACTATTGGGCGATTTCAAAATAATTTTACATACACAATTCAAAAGTATTATGAAACAATTCCTATGAGTTTTGTAATGATTAGACAAAAAAATGCTTCATTTACAGTCTGATTTGTGTTGTGCTACACAATTTTTTTGTATTTGTAGCGCCCCCTACTGTTCAATCTAAATTAAATTTTCAGGCTATGTTCCAAGTCCTGCCCTTAACATATCTTGCAAGTTTCCTGATCATTGGCCGGATGGTTGTGATGTTATATAAATATTTCTATGTTAAGCCACACCCCTTTTAAACTTCATTGGTCAATATCTTCAAAACGGATAAAGACAAAAACATGGAAACAACATAACAACATTTTTAATAAGCTAGGTCGACTGATCATGCTCAGCAAATTAGGTGCAAATTGAACTGAGGAGGAGATCTCAAAAATGTGCTTTTCAAAAAATTCAAAATGGCAGAAAATCTACCCAGGTGGATTTTATGGGTCTCGATTGCAGATTTGTAGGGGGATGTCCAATACATCTCTGTAGAAAGTTTTGCGTAAATCGGACTCATGGCAAAGGAGTTACAAGAAAAAGGATTCTATCTTTAATTACAGCACCACCATCGAGCCGATTGGGGTCATATTTGTTGTGCAAGTAATGAATGCACTTTCCAATCATAGGTGAAAGTTTCATATCTCTACGATGTTTCATCTCACGGGAATTCGCAAAAATGTTTCTTAAGGTTAATAATAAATCAGGAGGAAAAGAATAGGGTTTCAGCCCTTCAGCCATCCAACATAAGTTGACAAGTGAGCAATTAATTACAACCCCAATTCCGAAATAGTTGGGACAAAGTGTAAATTGTGAATAAAATCAAAACGCAATTACTTTCAAATCACACCAGCCAGTATTTTATTCACAATAGAACAGAGATAACATAGCAAATGTTGAAACTGAGAAATTTTACAATTTTATCCACAAAATGAGCTCATTTCAAATTTGATGGCTGCTACAGGTCTCAAAAAAGTTGGGACAGGGGCCTGTCTACCATGGTGTAGCATCCCCTCTTCTTTTTAACACAGAGTGGAGGCGTCTGGGCATTGAGGAGACAAGTTTCTTCAGTTTAGCCATCAGAATTTGATCCCACTCTTGTTTAATACAGGCTTCCAGCTGCTGGAGAGTTTTGGGTCTCCTTTGACAGACTTTTCGTTTAATTATGTGCCAAATGTTCTCAATCGGTGAAAGATCAGGACTGCAGGCAGGCCAGTTCAGCACACAGACTCTTCTACTCTTCTAAGCCATGCTGTTGTAATAGCTGCCGTATGTGGTTTTGCATCGTCCTGCTGAAATACAAAAGGCCTTCCTTGGAATAGATGTCGTCTGGAGGGGAGCATATGTTGCTCTAAAATTTTTATATACCTTTCGTCATTCATGGTGCTTTTTAAAACATGCAAGTGTCCCACACCATATGCACTAATGCATCCCCATACCATCAGAGATGCTGGCTTTTGAACTGAACACTGTTAACAGGAGGGGTGGTCTTTCTCCTCTTTAGCATGGAGGACACGACGCCCATGATTTCCAACAAGAATGTCAAATGTGGACTCGTCTGACCACAGGACACCTTGCCCTTTTGCTACAGTCCATTTTAAATGAGCCTTGGCCCACAGAACACGGCGGCGCTTCTGGATCATGCTCAACAATGGCTTCCTTTTTACATGATCGAGTTTTAGGTGGCATCTGTGGATGGCACTGTGTTTACAGACAGTGGTTTCTTGAAGCATTCCTGGGCCCATTTAGTAATGTCAATGACAGAATCATGCCGGTTAGTGATGCAGTGGCGTCTGAGGGCCCGAAGATCACAGGCATCCAGTAAAGGTCTTCGGCCTTTTTCCAGTTTTTCAGAATCTTTTGATGATGTTATGCACTGTCGATGATGAGAACTTCAAACCCTTTGCAATTTGAAGTTGAGGAACATTGTTTTAAAGTATTCCACAATTTTTTTACATGAGCCTTCACAGGTTGGAGAGCCTCGGGCCATCTTTACTTCTGAGAGACTCAGCCTCTCTAGACATCCCTTTTATAGCCAATCATGTTACACACCTGATGCCAGTTAACTGAATTACTTGCTAAATGTTCTTTCAGCTGATTCTATTATATATTAATTGCTTTTTCAACCCTTTTTGCCTGTGTCCCAACTTTTTTGAGACTTGTTGCAGCCAGAAAATTTGAAATAAGCTCATTTTCTGAATAAAAATGTAAAATGTCTCAGTTTCAACATTTGAAATGTTATCTATGTTCTATTTCGGAATTGGGGTTGTAAAACCACGGCTATGGATACATTGGACTGGCAAGGTAGCCTAGAGGTATGAACCTTAGCAAGTGATCAAGAAGTTGCTGGTTCAGGCCTGACGAAGGATGGACCTAGAGTTGAGGTGATCTAACATGGAAATAACTTCTTCCACAGTGTCCTTGGTAAAAGTTAACTGATAAGTGGATGTTCCTGGTGTGATGACAATGAAGAGGCAGTTACTAGCTTTTTAGCTGCCTCAAAAAAAAAAGGTGTAGTGTCACATGTGAATTACGTGTGATTTTTCTGGGAATAAGTTCCTGAACAGTTCATGAATGTTATTTATGCAAAAAGTTCATAAACAGCCATTTAGTGTTCTGGAACAGTTCATGAATAATTCATGAACTTAAATTACAAATTGTTGGTGAACTGTAAGTTTGTGAACAGTTCATGAATGTTTTTCAGATCCAAAGTTCATGAATGGCCATTTAGTGTTCAGGAACAGCTCATAAATAATTAATGAACTTAAATCATGAACTGTTCATGAACTGTTCTTCATATTTTCAACAGGGCATGCTTTTTCATACTTCCCTTTGTCCTCCTGTCCATCTGTTCATCCCTTCGCTGTGTCTTGTTTCCCTGCCAGACATCAGCCATCTTGTGGCGAGAGATCTGAGTATTTCTTCCTTATTTTGTTTCATTTAGGTCATTCAGCGGAGGACTTACACGTGTGCTTCAGATTGTTGTCCCACTCTATGACCCAACTGTGCTTGAGCTTTAGGTCCCAAACTTGCGGCTAGTCAGGATTTTTGGGTGAAGCAGAATTTATGGTTCCATAAATGATGGCAAGTCGCCTGGGTCCTGAAGCAGCCCCAGACTATCACACATTCACCATCGCATCTGACTGTTGGTATGATTTTCTTACTGTTGAATGTTGTGTTAGCTTTATACCAGATGTAATGGGGCCCATGCCTTCGAAAAGCTTAATCTTTTGACACAGTCCACTGAATATTATTCCAAAAATCTTGGGGGGTATCAAGATTGTCTTTGGGAAATGCGAGATGAACCTTTGTGTTCTTCCATTTTTGCACAGTCTCTTTTATTGTGAGATTGTGAACTATGACTTTAAGTGAGACCTGCAGCTCTTTAGATGACTGGGTTATATTGTGACCTCCTGGATGAGTCAACAGTGTGCTCTTGGTGGAATTTTAGTTTGCCAGACATTCCAGGCCAGGTTCACCACTGTTCCAAGTTTTCTCTATTTGTAGATCTGACCGTCGTTCCCTGGGATCTCAGAGCCTTAGAAATGGCTTTGTAACCCATACCAGACTGATAGATATAGTACCAACAACTTTGTTTCTCATCTGCTCTTGAATTTCTTTCCATCTTGGCATCATGTGCTACTTTTTGCCCATTTCTCTGATTCTATTTGAGACAGACTCTATTCAAGTAATGTTTAAATTTTACAGGTCCAGCAGGAATCATTCCTGGGTGAGTCTAGTGAAGTTGAACCCAATTATAAATTAAATTTGTTTGATTGATTGATTTGGTAGTTAAGGGGGCAATTACCTTTTTTCAGTGGGTTGGGTTGCTTTTTTTCCTTCAATAAATTAAATCATCATTTAAAAACTGCTTTTGTGTTTTTGTGAATTATCTTTGTTTGATATTAAAATTAGATTGATTATAAGTTTGATCTGAAACATTTAAGTGTGCCAAATATGCAAAGACAGAAGAAGTTGGGAAGGGGGCAAATACTTTTCCTCTCCGCTGTATGAAATCTAAATGCATTCCACTATTCTCCATGAATCATTTTCTGCTCCTTTGCACACCAGTCTAGTTTACTTTCATCGCAAGAAATGTCCCAGTTTCCAGGGTTTGCCAGCTACAGTTGTTAATTTGTGCGTTATTCAATAAATTCAGTTTTAATATTTTTAGGCAACCATTTAGAATGTGCGCTAGTCATTCATTATTATGTATATAGTGCTTGAACCACTCCATAGTAAATATAATTTATTGAAAGCAGACTTATAATACAGGTCCAGCTTATTAGGCTTGTGGAGGTTTTTCTCCCCAGCGCAAGGGCATGCTGCTGAAGGAGGGCAATTACATCACTTCACACCTGTTTGTGTTTTCTGACACCTTTAATGAGCAGATGCCTGTGAGAGTTGGATCATCATTAACAGGCAAACGGTGCTAAAATGGCCCCTTGATCTCAGCATTTTTGTATGTTTAAATTTACTAAGCCACACCTCACCTGTTTGACTTATGAAATAAAGCCTGTTGATTTCTAAGGTAAAGATTTGTTGGACAACAAATACACTTTATTTGCCATAATGAGCCACTTTGGGAGAATGAAACAAACTGTTTTTACTTTTACAGTAAACATTACATCATACATCAATCATTTGTGCACCATGGTATTACTGTGAATCATCTGCAAAGATTTTTAGGAATAATAATGCAAATGGAAACACCAGCATGATGAACAAAAAGGCATTATTTCACGATATTCAATAAAATCATTGGGTCGAATAGTCAGAAAAGAAGTACATTGTTTGTTAGTTCACCAAGAAATACATGCATGTCAAAGCAACGCCTCTCAACAGGACTGCACATATTGTAAAGTTTATTTGAGTCAAACCGCAAAGCCTGTAACAAATATTGGTTTATCTATGGGTTTATTTTAAAAATAAAATGATGGGCCAAAATATAGGGGAAAGTAGGAAAACTTCAGGGGTGGACTGCATTGTATGTAATAGGAATTTAGAGCTTAGTTTTTAATCACTTGGCCACAGAACTGCATTCAACCTTCTACACCTTACCTGCATGAGAGAATTGGACATTCCTGTTCCGATGCAAGCCTGTTTTCGGTTTGCCCATCTATTTTGGATACTATTGGTACAGACTGCCTTGTTTGATTAGGTTTTTCTGTAGTTGAGGTTCTGCCACCCCTCAGGGTTACAGTGGGTAAAAGTGGTGACTAGCAGCATTCTATATATGAAAAATACATTTAATTTTAACACCCCATTTACCACCTCAAAATAAAGTAAAACATTGGATTCATGTTGGAGGAATTGTGGAATGGTGGGTGATTTCACTCATACATTTTGGGACTGCCCAAAGTTCATAGATTTTTGGAAATATGTGCAAAAAGAAATAAAGAGAATTTTGGGTATTGAACTACATCGTGACCCAACCATATACATACGGGGGATATTACCTGAGGATCTGATAGACAGAGAATGTAGCTACTTACTGAGAGTCCTGCTCCTCATAGCAAGGAAAATGATTACAATCTCTTTGTTGAAGCCACAACCCCCCAACATAATGCAATGGAGAGACAGGGTAAAAAAAAAGTATTTATTATGGAAAAAACTACTGCAAGACTACAACTGAAACTAGAGAAATTTGAGAGAGGATGGAAATCAATAACACAAGCGATATCAGAGCTCTAAACTCCTCTTTTTGTTTTTAATATTGTAGTCATCAACATGTTATTTTGGGTTGTTAATTATTTTGTTTTTAATGTCTTTCAGATTTGCGAGTACATCTGTACTATTGGACTACCTAGGAAAAGTCTGAGAACTCGAATGAAATGTTGATATCTGTGTAAAATATGTTAAGATGTGAAGGATGGTGGTACTGTATGTACGGGGATGGGCAATATGATGTGGATTTGAGCAGATGTACAGTTAGGTCCAAAACCTGAGTTCCGTGACCATTCCCTGGCTAGTTAGGTTTGACGACTGATTTGACTTCTGTGGACCTTTTATAAAAAAAATAGCCCCCATGTCCCTCTCAAAAATCCTGGCATTTTTTGCTAGAGGCCCAAATCCAAGATGGCCGCCGGCACCATCTTGAAAAATTAAGTTTTTAACCAAAAACTGCCCGTGCAGCGAAGTGGAAGTCACTGAAGAAGAAATCATTCGTCTGTCTTCCTCCAGACGCAGATAGCCTACGTCAGCACTGTCTCCGTGCAAACTATTTGGCGTATCTTGTTCGTCACCCCTCCAAGAAGCGCCACCCCTCGCCACTTGGTCATGGCTGGGAGCTGGTGGGTGGTCGATGTCGCCCTGTCCGCCACACGCAACCTGCCCTCCCGACGCATCTACCAGCACCAGGGCCAGCTGAATACAGCGACGAAGAAGAGAGTGACGAAGATGAGAGCAAGGAGGGGGATGAAGATGATGATGGTGTACAGAGGGGGAGGGGGGATTCATCTGAATCTGATGATTCCGAATCTAGTGATGCAGAATGCTCTGATTCTGACTGATATCTCTCAGTGATAATGATTCATCAGTTACATAGTGAAGTCTGACACGAAAGTATAATTGGTACTTCCAAATGTATTTCAATTGTGTTGGGGTAATTGTCTAAGGAAATGGCAGAAAGTGCCGTTTTCAGGGTGAAATGATTTTTTTTTTTTTGCATGTTTTAAATGGTTTCCTTTGAGAACTGCTCAAGTTACAGCTAATAAAAGGAATCTTATTTTGAAGAGAAATGATTTTATTTGTCCTGCATTCATCAATTATTTGACTGCAAGATATCCTTATGGAGGTAGTTTCTTTCAGATCAAAAGTTACATTTTCGCTCTACCGGATGGCGGCCATCTTGGATTTCTGGGTGAAAATGATGTTGTAACGCCAAACTAATGTCAGATTTGAATTCCCCATGATCGATTTACCCGAAAAAGTGTCTTTGTACACGATTCTAGGTTCTTTGGTTAAAAACTTAATTTTTCAAGATGGTGCTGGCAGCCATCTTGGTTTTGGGGCTCTACCAAAAATGCCAGGATTTTTGAGAGGGACATGGGGGCTATTTTTTTTTATAAAAGGTCCACAGAAGTCAAATCAGTCGTCAAACCTTACTAGCCAGGGATGGTCACGGAACTGAGGTTTTGGACCTAACTAAACTGAGGCCGGTATGATTTTATATGCATCTTCATATTTTTTAATAAATAAAAAGTTCTAAAAAAAAAACCATTTAAAAAAGAAGTTTTGGATGCTGGTTTTTGCATTACGTCTTCAGTCCCATTTATCATTTAGTTACTAAACCAGCGCTTTTACAGGAACCAAAAACACAGTTACATTGGTGGCATTGAGTGTTTCTTGTCCGCGGGCAGCTGTTAGCAAGAGTGTTCCTACCATCTATTGTGCCAGATTTTATTTAATTTTGCGCCATTGTTTTGCTCAGATTAGCTTCTTCAATATAGCTAGCTGACTAACTTTGTTTCGAGCTAAAAAGTTGAACATTACTAAATTATGGACAAGTGGTGTGGAGACAAGGATTCTTTTAAACCCAACACATGGATGTTTGTTGAACGTTCACGTATAGTGCTGTGAAAGTTGATCTGCCTGCCCCCTTCACTGGTGAGGGGAGCCAGAGGTTTCTCAGCTGGGTAAGATAGTTGGACGTTGTCCTCAGAGCTACAGTGGTAAGTGGCGTTGACTACAATGATGAGCTAGAGACGATTCTCCCTGCTCGGTTGAGCTAGTCAGCTTTCCTGCTTTGGAATAGCCATCCTGATGCGATGAAATCAGACCATTCTGTTGTTAAAGAGGGACTCGGAGAGGCATTTGGACAGAGACATTTTACGGACCACTTCAGGACCAGCCTTTCGGCTTATGCATGTGCCCTTGGTGAAAGGTTGGAAGTGTATACCACTAAAATGAGCCAGCTGGTCGTGGAAGCGTTCCCACACTATGGGGTCATTGTGCGGAGGGCGAGGATGTTTCAGTGCATCCTTGCCAGCCTAGATCTTGCCTTGAAGGCCAAGTGCCTTGAGCAGGGTGGTGTGGATCTGATGGAGGCTTTGACAATCATGGAGCGGTGCGAGAATGCCAGGGTGGGTCTGCAGAGAGCACAGTATGGACTGCGGGAAACTACGAATTAAACTTTCAAACTGAAGTAATGCTTGTGTTTATATGTTCAGTGATACTGTTATTGCCATCGATGTTTAATCATTTTTAGAGGGAAAAGGATTTGATCGCCATGATCTTGTACTGGATTGAAATCAGATATTAAACAAGCGGAGAAAAGCAGCAAAATAAGCGTTGGCCATCCCCGTTAAAAATGCCGAAACATTGTGCAGCAATAGGTTGCAATAATAGGAACAAGCTATCCATCTTCTCTTTTTCGAATAAAGTAGACAGGCAAGGAATAAATTAGCAACTGTCGTGTTACATACCAGCTTCAAAGGCTTAACCTAGCTGATGCCCTTCAAGCTATAGCTAATGCCAATTACAATGAAATACGTTACGTAATTTGAGTATTATTTAATTAAGCCTTTATTATACCGGGGAATCCCACTGAAATGAACAAAATGCAGATATGGCCAAACATGATCCTGTTCAAAACCTAACAACCACTCCAAGAGCAAACGCAAGCAAGCCACATTCTAATTTTTAAGCTCATGTCAAATAACATTCACGAATGCCGTAGCTGGCCGGCTAACTCATATTCGTAATGCTGAGTACAGCCGTTAATTGTGTTGTAAAATGCCTGATGTAGCAAAGTAAAAGGAAATATACATGCAACATGCAGATATAAGATAGATACTTGTAAATCCCAACGTTTAATTGCTCACCTACTTAGCTACCACTTCTGACAACAAGATGCGACGGATAACCCGGTCAGCATTCATTCTGCAAATGGTGCCGCGCGATTGGGTGACCTTTTGGCGAGAACCACCAATCAGCCAAGAACAGAAAATATGAATATTTATATATCCAGGTCATTAGTGACGTAGGGGCTAAACGCTGGCCTATGAACTGAGGCCAGACTATATCAGTGAGTGACCGTTGGGAGCGACCAGCTCTTCATATAGATGGCTTCCAGGCAACAACAATAGTGGACAATGGAAAAAGTAAATAGCAAGCTAAATAGCTTAAATATTCTAAACAATGAAACTTACACATCATGGCAAAAATCCTCCCCATGGTAATAAACTTCCTCCCTCAGAAAATCAATGCTGAGCCCCTCAGTTCTGTTCCCTTTGGTCTTACCTCGATGTCCACATCTGTTAGATGGGTGTACAGTTTTTCCATATTGAGAAAATAATGTGGACGCTCTTGGGTTGCATGTGTTACAATGCACTTGTGTAATTGGAACGTGCAAAGTTGAGAAGATGCATGCATTTACGCAAAGGTTGATAGACTTTTCTGGAGGCCCAATCAGTATATTCCATTTATCGTTGGAAAGTTAATGCTGTCCTCACTTGGATAAAAGACTTGTCAATCAACAGATAATTACTGGTAAAGTTTAAATGGCCATGAACTACAGTTATGCTTTTTCATTGTACAATGCCAGGAGGTACTAATCTGACTGAATTTCAAGGAGAGATTGTTTGAGGCAATAACTGACCGCTGAATCCTGCAGGGGATGTATCTACGAGTAAATCAATGGTAGGGAATTACATTTTCTTATTATCTGATGACAGTAATGGGCAGTTGAATGACGTAGTATCAATACAATGTAGAATTTTTGCTTCAAAAAGCTGAGTTTCAGTACTAAATTGGTATACTTTTGGGCTATTTTGGCTTTAGTTTGCTCATACAATAGAAACCAATTTTTTTTTGTCATGAAAGATCATTTTTGTCAACGGGTGGAGGGATGCTATTGGCAAATATGTTAGGCTGTTTGCAGATCAGGGCTCGGTTGAGGAACTTAATTCATACAATTCCTGTGTGACAGCAGTAGGGCTTAAAATGTCCATATTCTAAATAGTTCATGGGCCCCTCCTCCTCGTGAATATTCAATATACAGTTCTTGTCTACCCCATATTGTTAGGACACTGCAACTAAATACATCAGTTGAGTAGTTCAATACACACTAGCACCTATTATCTGCTCCTCTGTGCCAAGGGCTTCATAATTAACTAATACATATCTTTGGCAAAACACATCAATATTATCATTTGGAATCCTTTGAAGACATCCATTCTTGATAACCAGGTCAAAATATTTCAACAGTGTTGTTCACTGATCTATATTTATTGCAGGTGCTACCTCTCTCTATCACATGCCCTGTCCCAGAATTATAATAATCTACAAAACTTAGTTTTGAAAAATTTCACTGCAAGGAGAACTTCTTTGATTTTTTTAATTTATTGGCCATTTATTTGATATGATTTTCTGATGTTGAACAACAGATACAAGGTGAATTGCCCTGAAGGTTATGCATCAACATTCCACATGAACCCCCTCTACCTCATCATCGAGCTTCATTGGTGAACAATTTGCAGTCACTGTACATGACTGGTGATTTTCTTGAAGACCCGCGGCTTATTTGCTGCACTTGTTTAACTGAAAGGAAGGCTGATCTCTTTACATCCACTGGAGAAGAAGTGTCTTCCCATTTATGTCATCACATGGCAACCAAACTGTCAATCATTTTCTATATGTGTCATACAGCCAATACGCTGTGGCTAATTTACTCCCACAGTAATCAATGTTGCATTTGGGTTTGCTTTGCTGAAAAGTCCATTTAGATATCTTGGAGTGGTGGTCTACGCTCTGGAATTTATTGTTTTTTCATGCAATTGTGTCTCTATCTCAAACTTGTTTTAGATTTTGTTGGCCTAATATATTTGCCTTTACTTTTGTAAGGACAATATTGTGTTAAAGTTGTATTTTTTTGCTTCAGATTTGTTTATTGGATGTGTTTCTGGATTCCTTCAGGAAATGTAATGAGAGGCCATTTTGTCTTAGATGCCAGGTAAGATGATTGATTTTCTGTTTGAAATGTAAGTTACTTTAAAATGTTTTACAATAACAATATACTTTATTTATTATGCCTCTCTGATTGAGCATAATCAAAAGGGTCCCTTGGAATCCAGTACAGTGCATGATATAACTAGGACATTTAAAAATGGCATCAAGAGACTTGAGTGGTGAATATTAGCAAGATCTGCTAATATTAGTTTATTTAGCAATCTGTGAATGTATAATCTATCATACTATTACTTAACCAGAGCACAAGAATGAATGTTTCAAAATAACAATTACAATTCATTATACAAACATCTTGGTAACCAAATCAAAAGGAGCTCTCCTGAAAAGAAGAAGAATACTCTTTAGAATATCTCTTTAGTCAGAAATAATGATATTATATTTTACACGAGTAGTCGGAACATGCAGGAACCCCTAAAAAGCGTCATATCCATAATTGCCACATCTGGGAAAAAGTTTACAACCTGATAGCAAGCAGCCACACTTAATTTTTTTTCTTTTAATGATATGGACATACATTGCTGAAATTAAATATCAGAAACTGGACTTATATGTCTCCCCCCCCGAAGCATTTCTGGACCATAACTCAGAAACTGTTTGATATAGTTCCATGAAAATTGGCACACATTTGCATCAGGTCGTGTAGATGGGCCTTTTGCTATTTTGGGGTTATTACCTTTTCTAGTTTCTTCCTAAATGTCTGTAAACATCAAAGTAGGGCGGCTGTGATGGGGTGGGGGCGACATTTGTGTTTTTTTGCCTTAAAAACACTCTCTAGTTTTTAACTGTTTTTGCTGGGCCAAAGGTAGTGAGTGTAAAACTAAGATGGTTATACTGCTCCGGTACAATACTTTTGTGAGACCAATTAATATATTGGAAATTAATATAGTTCCCAAGCTTTCCATACTACATATTTGGTAAAAAAGAAGGTGCAGTATGCCAAGTTCGTTTGCACAAAATTTCAAGAAATTCTTTCACTAGTAATAATGTAGTAGGACAGCTGTATTAATTTTAATGTTAAACTTTCGATTTGTGACGAAAAATGTAGCCAAATTATGCTTTTTACAGCTTCAATTCCTCCTGGGTCTCATATTTTCAAAGCAATTAAGCCATGTTTGGTGTCAAATTGTTCCTTGGGATGGCAGCAACAATAACAGTTGTAAATTTTAGAACTAGCACTGTGATAATTGGGAGTTATTCATTGATTCATCCCCATATGTTGGTTTTAGGGGGGTCTAAATTTGGCCCACATCTGTCCTTGCACATATGATACAAAAAAACAAATGCATTTTCTCGGCCCACATACATCTTCCCACACAGTCAATATGGTAAGGAATCAAAAGCTTTCCTGGGCAATTTTCCCATACTGACGCAACACCACCTTTCAAGTATCTATCTAGCTGAAGTTAAATTTTATGGACTCCTAAATATGGTCCCAAATTAGCCGAGAAGGTCACTTTCAGGTCATACTGGCAACTTTGACAGGGGACAGCGCTAAAATACTTAGGAGTGCCAAAGAAATTTTTGGCACCTTTCACACCATCAATCAAAAGAAACTCACACACCAAAAAAGCCAATACAAAAAATAAATAGGTATTTATTACATCAGAAAGTGCAAAGTGCTACCAAAGTGCGTGCAGTGCAAAACGTTTTCGGTCACAATCAGACCATCCTCAGTGCAAACAGAAAATGGGGAGAGACACCCTTATATAGACTGTGTCTAGTTGACGGCAGACTTGTCAATCAAACAGCCTAGTTTGGTTGGAGTGTTGTCCTGACATTTTAGAGGGCACCATCCACCTAGTGGTGGTTAACAGACAATGGTCTAGATAAATATACAATAATGAAAAATAGATCAGAAAAGGAAAAAAAGGGGAAAAAGTAAATACATAAATAGATTATATACAATGTAGTGGTACATATGCAGACATGGAGAGTATTAATGAGAATTTAAGATAATCGTACCAGAAACCAATACCAGTGTGCAAAAACAATATGGACCTACAGAAAACATGTTAAATCAAATTCATCATTTAAACCTTTTGGGTGCAGAGTTCTTAAATAAAATATCCACAGCGCCGCACTGGAGAAGAGCCTGTGCAGTGCAACTCCTCCTGCGGGTGGAAAAAACTCTGTCGATGCCCATAAACTTTAAGTCAGACGCTGGGTGGTTAGCTTCAGTAAAGTGTCGCGCAACCGGTGACTTAGGGTCCTTTCTATTAATTGCGCTACGATGTTCATTGATCACGGACCCTAAGCTGTCTCTTGGCGTGCAGCCAGTATATTGCAGGCCACATGGACAATATACCAAGTAGATAACATTGACAGAGTTACAGGTAATGAATTTTCTTATTCCATATTTTTAACCAGTAGAGAAACTGGTGAAGGAATCACACTTCCAGACATTGCTGCATGAAGTGCAGTTGCGACAAGGGAAAAAACCAGTAATATCATCTAAGCGTTCCCGTGGACGTTTAGAGTGATCAAAGGTGTGGGAATGTACCAGTTTGTCTTTAAGGTTGGAGGACCTGGAGTGTGTGAAAAGTGGAGGGCTAGGGAAGAGTTCTGCACACTTAGCATCAACCTGCAGGACATGCCAGTGCTGGCGTATGATCTTCTTGATGCAAGAACTAAAGAACTTCTGATGTAATAAATACCTATTTATTTTTTGTATTGGCTTTTTTGGTGTGCGAGTTTCTTTTGATTGATGGACTGATTACGCTCTTGGAACCTACGCACCCACCAGGCCTGGAGTCTTTGGCGCGACACCCTATTTGCTAAATACTGGCACCTTTCATACGCCATGGAAGAAGGTAAAAATCTACCTATTCATAAGTCCCATTCTTGTCTGGAGTATTGAGATATATGACCTCAAAGTAGGGCCAAAACAGCTAAAGTTCGTTTTTCAAGGCCAGATATCCCAAAACTTCAGCAAGATGCCAGAGGAATTCTCAGATTATGCTATTATATGTTCATAGGCCTTCACCATAAAGCATAGTTTCTCAAGACATGTTGCTGGAGTAAATTGAAGATTAAGTCCAAAAAATGGATTTTCATTTTTGTTTTCCGTAAACTTTGAGCCCCTGCCGCACGATTCTGCAAGTGACCACTCGATGGGTAAATTCAAGTACTTAAATACACATAGCCATCAGAAATAGTTTGGCAGATTGAAATGATTTCCAATTTTATGCATCTCATAAGACTGGTTTTTTCCACTTTTTCCCTATTTTGGCCCTGACTTTTCGGCTTCCAGGTGGCACTGCAGCCAAACAAATCGACAAATGGCGAAAAAAAATAGGGGATTTTCGGTAATACATGTATGTACCTACACGCAAAGTTTCGTTCAAATCTAGGGGGGTCATTTCCACACCCAGTGCTATTCTCTCAGACAATGGCTCTTAATTAGAAAGATTCATGTTTAAACTGAAACCATTGAACTATTAAGTTACTTTTCATTGGGGATTTTTGTATTCTTGAAGTCCACTAAAAAAGGTTAAAATGAGTCAATTTAAAAAAAACACAAGTTTTCTCATGCTGGCCATTTCTGCAGTACTTGTGTATGAAACGCTCTGTTGAGATCCTGGCCATGCCCTACCGAAAACCCCAATGTGCTGTGATTGGTGAACTTGATCACTCACTTGTAATAGGTCAATTGCTTCGAATGCACGTTGGAAATGTCACGCCCCTTACCATGAATGGATTTTCACTCCAGAGTGCATATGAGCTTTAGAAACAAATATCAGTGTAGCCTTGTGGGCATACCCGGTTTGATTAAAGGGCGTACCAGACTATCTGCTTGGTGCAAAAATTCAATTGGTGATGTCACCAGCTGATGAAAAAATAGCTGGAAGCTATCATGGTATTTCAGGCAGCTCTGGAGCAGTGTGTTTTGTGGCAGAGAGACCTTCTTCTGGAGGTGACCTTGAGTTGTTTTCTGAGGCAGACCTTTTACATGCACGTAAAAACTATATGATTCACACATTACCATTAAAATAATGAAAAACCATAATAGCTGCACTTTAACTTTTTTGACTGTAGTTTATTGAGGGATTAAAAAAATACTTCAAAGCACAGAAAGAAATTCAGTCAATGCTCAATTTTGTTCTGGAGGAATGATTTTTAAATATCTTTCCAAAGATAATGATTCTGAATGCTTTCCTAAAACATTTGTAAAAGAAAGCATAGACAATTGGGTTTAATGTTGAATTTACATAACAAATCCATGAAATTGTTCTGATTTGTGCAGGCGACAGGGGACTTTCCAGTAACTCTTCAATTATGGGATACAGTATCGCTGCGGTCCAGGTTGACATAAATACCCCTATAATAACAGCAAAAGTTTTTGTGGCCTTTATGTCATATTTTCTGATTAATGGCTTGGGCTGCATATTAGTTGCTATACCATGAATAACACTGGCCTGCCTCTGTGCAATACGATATATTTTGTGGTACAAGGCCAACATAATGATGATAGGGGTGTAAAATGAGATACCAACAAATAGACTACCTGACAATTCTCTGTGAAATAGGTGACAGTCTCCTACACATCCAACAGTCCCAGAATAAAAGTCTGTAAGCAAGCTGTTAGTCTGCAACAATACAATCCCCAAACCGATGCATGCAGATATACTCCAGCTGACAAAGACCATGATCGCAATGGTAAAAGTGGTAATCTTTGTCCGGTAGTGGAGGGGGTGGCAAACTGCATAATATCTATCAAGGGAAATGAAAGAAAGATTCAAAATAGACACATTGCACAGTATGGTATCGACACTGAAGTGGAGTTTACAGAACATATCTCCGAGGTACCAGCATGTTTCAATGAGGTGCACTGCGCTTGGTGGCATGATTACTGCTCCCAGAAGAAAGTCTGCCACCGCCAGAGAGAGGATGAGGTAGTTGGTTGGAGTGTGCAGATCTTTGAAGTGAGCAATGGAAACGATGACAAGGAGGTTTCCCGAAACAGTGAAAACAATGGTGGCTAAAAATATAATGTACAGCAGTGCATGTATTGGTGCTGGATTGATCATCTTCGGGCAAGACCTATTAACAGACTCATAACAGTAACTAACTAAATTATCCATCCTGGTTTCAGAGAGGTGTGTATGGTTTCTCTTTGTTTCAGTTAAGGGGGAGAAAAAAGAAATATAATGGACACAATTACTATGTGGCAGTAAGCCTTTTGCACATTTATATGCTCACATACATGGATAAATTCACAAGTCTAATAGCTCGTATTAAATATATTGCGCTGCATAATTGTGCTAAGTAAAATTATCCATTATTTCGTCAGTGGAATTTTAAAGTGTCTATCTTTACTTTTTTAAGTTTTATTGGATTTTAATGGATTACCAAAAGTCAACTGGAAACATATGGGAAAATCATGCGCTAATGTTTCTTAGAGCATGATCATTGATATCATGTTTTGGAGAAAGAAGACAACAACCAACAATCTTGTCTGTCTGGTACTTTTGCCCAACATATTCAACCAAATTTCTCATATGATTTTTGACCTTTATGTGCACACTCTTGCATATTAAGCACAAAAGTAAGTACCTGTGATCGTTTCTTTCTATGCTAATACATGATGCCACCCAGTGCCATCAGTAGCAAAACATTTGGAAGCAATCACATTGAATCTCTATTTTTACAAATACATCAGTTTGTAATGATATTGCATATGGATTTTTTTAAAAAAAGGAATAAAGAACTTCCACAGCAATTATCTTTTGCTTAACCTGAGCAAATACCTGTATTAATTATTTAAAAATAATTTTGCTGAAAATGAGAAATGTTATATTTTCTTAATGATCCTGACATTATGACATAACCATATCAATGATGGTATATGAGAAATTCTCAATATTTGATATGATTTCCGTATGTAAGGCACTGTAAGTAAAGGGTAGGTATTCTCTTGTGAATGTAAAATATGATGGAACGGTGTCATCTTTCATCATTTTAATAGACAATACAGTAACCATATTATACCAATACTGTGACCCCATACAAAAAGGAGGTGTTACCTTGCGAATCACCATAAACCCAAATAATCACAGTAAAAACAATATGTAACACATAGACAAATAACAAGGAACTTACAATCCTAGATTTTACAGGAAACAGGAAAGGTTTAACTCTTCATTTAATCCATGTGGTTCCACTGTATTCAATGTGTAGATCCAACACGCCTCTCTTTTGAGTAATTTATTAATAATATCTCTGCCTCTCTGGGAGGAAGCAATTTTTTCAGTGCCCCAAAATTTAAGCGATGCCACCAAAACATGATTCGCGACGCTGACAGCCAACAGAGCACCAGACCTTTTTTTGCCCAATACCAGGCCTCCATGGCGAGGAAGACGAGCAGGGGGACTAGGGGGCGGAGGAGAGTCCCGAGCTCCCGAGATGCTCCCAGCGCAACCGCAAGAGATTGTAATAAACATCTCTGGACTAAATTTAAGTGATGAAGAGACTGGGGTTTTAAGCAAAGGTATGTCCTTCAGCCCCACTAACAGGGTTGATCCATTCAAATTAAAAGTGGACACATTTAGATTTTTTCGCTCTCTCCAACTTAAACATTTTTTCTTCTCTAGTCAGAGTGTATTGTCTAATGCTGAGGTGGTCTTAAGAAATTCAGATGCTGGGGTAACAACCTTGCCAATTAGAGAAGCTACGCCTTTCAAAAAGAAGTCACAATTTATTCCCCACTCTAATCTCAACCCATCCATTATCACCCACAGCCACCTAGTTGAGAATGATTTGGCAATTACCAGTAAAAAGTTTAAACAAAAGAAAATGAATCTGACTTTGAATTAAAATGTCTAAACGAACCAGAAATGAGAAAAGACATTGTTATTCGCTCTGCAGACAAAGGTGGTTCAACTGTTGTCATGAATGTTAAACAATATGATGACAGTATTAAGTCTCAGCTTATGGACAACAACTGCTACACCCCGCTAATTAGTAATCCCATTGATCAATTTAAAGCAGATATTGATCAGGTTTTGGAGGTAGGGTTGACAAGAGGGTGGATCACTGAAGATTTTTTGACTGTTCAACATCCTATTTGTCCTGTGTTCTATGGGCTCCCCAAAATTCACAAATCACTGACTAATCCACCCTTTAGACCTATTGTTTCAAGCATAGGCTGTTTAACAGAGCCCTTATCCCAGTATGTGGATTTCTTCCTGAAGAAATATGTTTCCAACCTTCCCTCCTACCTTGGAGATTCTACACATGTTATGAAAGTGCTGGACTCCTTGAAATGTAATCAGGACTTCATTTTGCTTACATGTGATGTACAAAGTCTTTACACTTGTATTCATTCTGCAGGCATTGAAGCGCTGTCACACTTCTTTGATAGAAGAGATACTGCAATTTTACCTCCTAATGAATTTATACTGACCCTTGCGCAATTAATTTTATCCCATAATTATTTTTAATATGCAGCGTCTTACTATCTACAAAGGCGAGGTGTAAGCCTGGGTTGTTCCTTTGCACCATCTTTGGCATGTGTTGTTATGGGTCTCTGGGAGGAGAAATTCATTCATAACTCGGTTAATAACCACTTTTTCTCCAAAATTGTAATCTGGAAAAAAAACATTGATGATATTTTATGTGTCTGGTCCGGGACCTCTGAAGAGTTGAGGGACTTTTTGGATTACATCAATTCTACCACAACAAATTTACGTTTCACAGTTGAAGAATCTCCAGAGAAAATTAATTTCCTGGATCTGACAATTTATAAAAATGAACAAGGGGGATTAGAATCCACCATCTATGCTAAACCATTGAGCAGAAACACTCTTCAACGAGCAGACAGTCATCACTTGAAACAACTCATTAAGAACATTCCAATTGGACAATTCTTGTGTTTAAAAAGGAACTGCAGCAGAGAGGAGGAGTTTGAGCGTAAAGCAGTAGAAATGATTGAGCGCATCCGTGAAAGAGGCTATGCAGAGAAGCACATCATGTCAGCCTACCAGAAGGCGATGCGCACCCCTCGGCCCCGCCTCCTGGATAAGAATAAGTGCCCGTCAACACCACGGCTCTGTTTCTCTACTGAGTACTCTCCCATTGTAGGTGAAATCAAAAACATTACAAAAAAACACTGGCGTGTTTTACGATGCGACCTTGCCCTTAAACATATGTGTGCGGAACCCCCCCCGATCTCTTTTCGGAGATCCGGGTCACTCAGAGACCGATTGGTACACTCTATGATGCTCCCCCTCCCTCCTCCAAATCAACATGGTTGCCCCCTCCACCAACAGGTTTTTATCAATGTGGGCACTGTACCCATTGCTCCAATTTGTCTAATTCCAAATATTTTTGTCACCCACACACAGGCAAAAAAATATAAGATCAATTCATTTATAAACTGCAGCAACTACCCCGCAGAGCTGCTCCAGCTCTTCTGCTCTCCACCTCTGCTGCTCATCAGCCCCACAGAGCTGCTCCAGCTCTTCTGCTCTCCACCTCTGCTGCTCATCTACCCCGCAGAGCTGCTCCAGCTCCTCTGCTCTCCACCTCTGCTGCTCATCAGCCCTGCAGAGCTACTCCAGCTCCTCTGCTCTCCACCTCTGCTGCTCATCTACCCCGCAGAGCTGCTCCAGCTCCTCTGCTCTCCACCTCTGCTGCTCATCAGCCCTGCAGAGCTACTCCAGCTCCTCTGCTCTCCACCTCTGCTGCTCATCTACCCCGCAGAGCTGCTCCAGCTCCTCTGCTCTCCACCTCTGCTGCTCATCTACCCCGCAGAGCTGCTCCAGCTCCTCTGCTCTCCACCTCTGCTGCTCATCAGCCCTGCAGAGCTTCTCCAGCTCCTCTGCTCTCCACCTCTGCAGCTCATCAGCCCCACAAAGCTGCTCCAGGGAGGGATACAATGGATGCCACAATGTGTTCCATCGTTCACAGGGCCTACAGTGGGAGGATAACAGGCATGTCAAGAGCCATGATGGCACTTGGTCACAACAGGAGGTTGCAGTCCCTGACCCAGTCATGGCGTACAACTGGTACATGGGAGGAGTGGACCAGTCAGACGCCCTCATCAAGTACTTCAGCGTGTCACACAAGACCATGCGCCGGTACCAGAAACTGCTTCTCCTCTTTGTTGACATAGCAGTGGTGAACAGCTTCATCATTCATCAGGAGCTGGCTCAGGGGAAAGACTGCACTCCACTGACGCAGAAGAAATTCTGGGAAATCCTGTGCATGGAAAACAGTAATATGGGCAAGTGTGACATCAGGGAGCAGGGCCAGCTGTGGAGAGGAGTCAACTGGGCTGCTTCCCAGCACCAGTCATGGACGTGAGCTCCTCTGTGGTTCATGAAAAGGCCACCGGAAGGCAGTACTGCGTGCTTTGCTACTGCTGGAAGAGGTGGAACAAGACTGTATACAAGTTTCATTCTTGTGATGTCCCTCTGTGCATTGTGGTAGATCGCATTGGTTTTACAGAGCAGCATGATCTACAGAGGAGTGGGGCACTGCAGGACTAAGTATGCAGCCAGATGTTCCTTGTAAATGGTTCTCCTTTTTTTCCTTCATTTTGCCTCCTAAAGTCCAACCCCGCATGCACGTCGCAGGAGGTGGCAACAGGACACTGTTTCTTTGCAGGGTGAACATTCTGATGGTAAAATGAACTCTTTTTGTGTGTGTGTGTGTGTGTGTGCTAGCTAATGGGCCTCTGGTGAAAAATGGACACGTTTCAAGGTTTTTTAATGGAGAAAATGTTTTTAGGGGAGGTTTGGAGAGCTTTTTGTTGACTCATGTCCATCACTGCCTATATTGATGGTTTCTAATAATTTTTACTTGAAAATCACTCATTCATATTGAGCCTCTTGAGTCAAAATGGTTGATCTGTGGTCAAAAAAAAAACATGACTATTTTACGATTTGACTTAGAAAGCCGCTTGGAGAGTTTGGAGAGCCACTTGGAAAGTTATTCGGGAAGCCACTTGGATAGCCATTTTAACTGGCTCATAGACAGTTGGTAATTTTGAATATCACACTCCGATGTCGCACACTTGTGGTCAAGGAGTTTATGATCCTGGAAATGTAACGTTTACCTCCCAGCCATTTCTCAATTCTCAGTTTTTTTTTTTTTTTTTACAATTTCAATGCTGAATTTTCATGACTTTTTTGTGTTTGCAGCCTTTATTCTGTAAAAAAATTACAAAAATAAACTGAAATAAGATGGTACTCTAAATGATACAAGTATCTTTATTTATTCAAGCCATTTTAAGCTGCGCCCTCAGACATCTCAAACCTCTTGTCTCGTGACCAGTTTGGGGTACTGTCCAGAATCTATCACGCACTTGCGGTAACTGGATGTGGTGCTCAGGCGCTGCTGTAGTCACTCGTGGCTGCCTGAAGCGGGGTCAGTTAGTGACAGTGCCTGTTCTCGTTTCTTGGACAGACAGATGACTGATTGTTGACTGGAGACAGTGTAGATGACATCCTGGTATATAAGACGGTGTTTTATAGTCAAGTAATAATATTTATCATTCCACGGTAAAGAGAATAATTTATTTTGTTAATTTTTATTTCCCGATCAGAAATAAATTGTTCTTTTCACCGTGGAATGATTAATATTATGACTTGACTTTAAAAAGCCATCTTATATACCAGTGGTGTGCCGTCAGATGTCAGGGAGGCCTTCAGTAACGTCACCCTTTCCGGCATAATTGCTCTAAAACTGTTTGCGATCAAGTTTGCCTGATTAACAATCTGAACAACCATCACCCCTGCATGACATGTAATGATTAAGAGACATTAATGACAAAGCAATTGCCTATTGGCTATGTTGATATAATTGATGTGACTCCGCAAGGATGACAATCTGCAAAAAATCTGAAACTTTTGCTGACTTTGGAGCAATTATTTTTCGCCATCACTCAGCTGTGCATCGTAGGCTACCTAACAACGCACTTCAGCTGTCACTACATTCAGACTATAGAACGCTTCTCATGGCTTATTGCTCAATGAGCCTCGCAAACTAATTTACGCAAATCTGTGGTTTCACTAGCAACACGAGCGCAGAAATTATAAAGACATTGATACTTTACGTAGACATTGATGTTCGGAAGAAAACGCCATATAATTTCATAGTACAATGTAGAACAAGGCTTTCAAAAATAAAGTAGACTCTCGTTGGTTCTACCAATTAGTACGAGCAACACTCGTATGGACAGGCCCTCAGTTGAAATTGAGAACTAATTATGGGAAAATCCTGTTTCATAGCCTTTGAAATATAGGTCTGCCGTTTACAGATATAGAGATAGGTCCATAAATATTTGTCTTGATTTTTCAGCCCTATAATGGTCCATTGTCTTGATTTTTTCAGCCCTATAATGGCACTGCCAGCTCTTTTTAGATTTCATATTTACAGTTAACACCAACAGATTCTAAATGAAAATGTAACTCTTGAAATCAACTGACCTTTTAAGTGTTCACTTTTCAAAAATTATTAGGGAAAAAAAACCACACCTCGCCAAGAAAAAGCTGAGTATCCAATTGTTCAAATGCTTTTGGTCCTGATGGAAGGGTCTTTTAAAAGTCTATTGTTTACGCCATTCATCCAATTTCTGATGCTTTAACCCTCAAACTCAAAAAGCAGAATTTCCTCACTTTGAACTCATATTTATTGTATAATTTCAACTCCAATATTCCATGGTCAACAGCTAAAATAATAATAATGCTGTCTGTGTGCAAATATTTATGAACCTAACTATACTGCTGTTATAAATTTAAAGGGACATATCCCAGGATTTCCACGGTAAACTTGCTTAATATTTGTCAGCATATAGTGTGGGCCCTGAGGCATGCAAATCAGTCAAAATTTTTGATCAATAGTGGTAAAATCCTGTTTTGAGGCCTATCAAAAAGACCATTGCCACATAAGTACATAAAGAACTTCAATGGACATTGCTCAAGACTCCCTAAGTAGAAATAGTTCATTTTCGGAGAATTAACTGTCAAGGTTGAGCCTGGCTGATCATGATTAAATTAAAAATGTTGAGTAATTATACAACCCCAATTCTGAAATAGTTGGGACGAAGTGTAAATTGTGAATAAAGTCAAAATGCAATGACTTTCAGATCACATGAGCCAATTTGTTATTTACAATAAAACATAGATAACATTTCAAATGTTGAAACTGAGACATTTTACATTTTCATCCACAAAATGAGCTCTTTTCAAATTTTCTGGCTGCAACAGGTCTCAAAAAAGTTGGTACACAGGCAAAAAAAGGGCTGAAAAAGCAATTAATATATATGAGAATCAGTTGAAAGAACATTTAGCAAGTAATTACGTTAACTGGCATCAGGTGTGTAACATGATTTACTATAAAAGGGATGTCTTAGAGAGGCTGAGTCTCTCAGAAGTAAAGATGGCAAGAGGCTCGCCAACCTGTGAAGGCTTGCGTAAAAAAAATTGTGGAATACTTTAACAAGAGGCCCGTGGGCCTTAATGTCACCTAAGTTGTATAAAAACAGATGTTATTGATGTCAATGAACCAAGTATACCCAAAAGTATCATTTTCCTCTATAAAGTATAGTAAATTTCACCCCCTCCCCAGGGGAAACATGGAGCCTGGGGGCCATGAAATTAACAATTTTGATAAAGCACCTCAAGACCCTCCATCTATGAAGACTACTGGTTTCCAGCCTATCTCAGCCTAGAGAAGAAGATTGTTGAAATTTTTGGCAATATGACTCCATTTGGGCCCCACCCCTGAGCCCCTGGGGAAGAGACAGGGTGAAAAATGTCATAGTATCAAACTGTCATATCATGGTTATAATGCCAATCAAGTTTGAATAATTTCCAGTAGAAAATGAACAAAATATACCCGAAAGTATCATTTTCCTTTATAAACTATGGTAAATTTCACCCCTTCCCCAGGGGCAAACATGGAGCTCGAGGGTCATGAAGTTCACAATTTTGATAAAGCACCTCAAGAGCCTTCCATCTCTGAAGAGTATTGTTTTGTTATCTCAGTCTGGAAAAGAAGATTTTTAAAATTTCAGCGAATTTGACCACTTTTAGCCCCGCCCCTCAGAGCACCTGGGGGTGAGCACCATATAACTCACAATTTTGGTGCATATTTGACCAAGGAAGGTTCCTGCAAAATTGTATTTAAATCGGATCAGCGGTTTCTGAGAAGAGGTGGAACATGTATTGACCAGTTTTAGCCCCACCCCTCAGAGTCCCTGGGGGTGGGCACCATATAATTCACAATTTTGGTGCATATTTGACCAAGAAAGGTTCCTGCGAAATATTATTGAAATCGGATCAGAGGTTTTCTGTGAAGAAGTCGAAAATATATTGACCAGTTTTAGCCCCGCCCCTCAGAGCCCCTGGGGGCGAGCACCATATAATTCACAATTTTGGTGCAAATTTGACCAAGGAAGGTTTTTTTTATTGAAATCGGATCAGCGGTTTCTGAGAAGAAATCGAAAAAGTAAATTGTTGATGGACGCACAACGCACGACGGACGACGACGGACAAAAGGCGATTAGAATAGGTCACTTTGAGACTTCGGGCTCTATCTTTCACGCTGCCTTACCCGTTGCCACTACCCGCAACCCGTGAATTACGCATTTAGCAGCTTCCACTATCCCGAAACGATATCTTGCGGCCACACTACCCGCTATGCATTATGCCGAATCCTTTATCTGCGCCTGGAGGTGTGCCCGTGGGCATGTTTATGCGCTTTCCCTACAATTGCTATCTTGACCACACACGTTAGGTAAAGCGTATAGCGGGTCCTAAAACCATCCGCTACCCGCATTTGAGCTTTCACAAGAGCGCTATGCACTAGCACTGAGCAATGAAAAATTTTTTTCCAGCAAGAGCGGCATTTCAGAACTCTCTTGCGAATGAAGGTAATTTCGGCGACAAGTATGTACACCTGTTTTTGCAGCACGGTCACGCAACTTGCTGTAAAAAAATAGACAGCTGTCCAATTTGAAAATGTAAACGGACGAAACCACGTACTTGTCACCAGAATTACCTTTATTCGCTGAAGAGTTCTGAAATGCCGCTCTCGCTGGGGAAAAAAAAAGTTACGTCACTGAGTGCCAGTGCATATACCTAATTTTATTTTTCTGAAATGGGATTTTGTTCTATGCTTCATTTCAGACAGGAGAGGGAGTTGGAAGTGCATGGCGAAATGCATTTTTTTTTTTTTTTTTTTTTTTTTTTGAAGTTTCCATCACAAAAGGGGTAAGCTTGATTTTTTTTTTTTTTTTTTTACTACATACCAAACATTAAACAATATGTCAATGTCAAATAATAATAATAATAATACAATTCATGATTAACTTAACAAAAACAGATCCTTCCCTGACTGGATTTGACCTCATGCACGGGCAATTTAACTTCATCAACGGAGAAACATGGCGACCTTCCTCTCTCCATCACGGATTTCGGTTTGAGGATTTGGGATAGTGCAGCCTGCTCCGAAAGGCAGTGGCACCTGGCACACTGATTGGTTTAACTGGCGTAACGCCCAAACCCACGCCTATGCATAATGTAACGGTAGCGCTGGTGTTTTTTTAGGTATATAGGCAGGTGTGCAAGATAGCAACTTTCGCGGGGGAACGCCTCTTACGCAATGCGAAATCCCCAAATAACGGGTTTAGGAACTCTGGCGTAAGATAGGGCCCTTCGTCTCTGGTGACTTAAAAACAATGGTCCTTAACGTCAAATTGCAAAGGCTTTGAAGGTCTCATCATCGACAGTGCATAACATCATCAAAAGATTCAGAGAAACAGGAAAAATCTCTGTGCGTAAGGGACAAGGCCAAAGACCTTTACTGGATGCCCGTGATCTTCGGGCCCTCAGACACCACTGCATCACTCATCGGCATGATTCTGTCATTGACATTACTAAATGGACCCAGGAATACTTAAAGAAACCACTGTCTGTAAACACAGTCCGCCGTGCCATCCACAGATGCCACCTAAAACTCGGTATCATGCTAAAAGGAAGCCATTGTTGAGCATGATCCAGAAGCACCGCTGTGTTCTGTGGGCCAAGGCTCATTTAAATGGACTTTAGCAAAGTGGCAAAGTATCCTGTGGTCAGACGAGTCCAAATTTGACATTCTTGTTGGAAATCATGAGTGTCGTGTCCTCCAGGCTAAAGAGGAGAAAGACCACCCCTCCTGTCATCAGCGTTCAGTTCAGAAGCCAGCATCTCTGATGGTATGGGGATGCATTAGTGCATATGGTGTGGGACACTTGCATGTTTTAAAAAGCACCATGAATGCTGAAAGGTATAGGTTTTAGAGCAACATATGCTCCCCTCCAGACGGTATCTATTCCAGGGAAGGCCTTGTGTATTTCAGCAGGACAATGCAAAACCACATACTGCATCTATTACAACAGCATGGCTTTGTAGTAGAAGAGTCCGTGTGCTGAACTGGCCTGCCTGCAGTCCTGATCTTTCACAGATTGAGAACATTTGGTGCATAATTAAACAAAAAGTCCATCAAAGGAGACCCAGAACTCTCCAGCAGCTAATTAAACAAGAGTGGGATCAAATTCCAATGGCTAAACTAAAGAAACTTGTCTCCTCCATGCCCAGACAGCTCCGTTCTGTGTTAAAGAGGGGGAGATGCTACACCATAGTAAACAGGCCCCTGTCCCAATTTTTTTGAGACCTGTAGCAGCCATCAAATTTGAAATGAGCTCATTTTGTGGATAAAATTGTACAATTTCTCAGTTTCAACATTTGCTATGTTATCTCTGTTCTATTGTGAATAAAATACTGGCTGGTGTGATTTGAAAGTCATTGTGTTTTGATTTTATTCACTTTGTCCCAACTATTTCGGAATTGGGGTTGTAGGAAAAACTTTTGATAGCCTTTAAAGTTAAGTGCTGCATACATGAATATTTACAGCCATCATAAACTTAAAGACACAAATCTCAAGATTCCCTCTGTCAAAACTATTTATTGGTCTGCACACAGTGGTAAACATCACACCTCCATATAAGCCTGTATACAGTTATAACTACCTTAAATTATTACATTTTCAAAAATGTACCAGAAAAATAAATTTATCAAAAAGTTATTATTTATTCATTATTAACCCTTTGTTGCATTGTGTCCAATATTTTGGACATAAATTAAGTGTGGTTTATTTTCTCTAGTCTCATAGTTACCATGAAAACACAAAATGTACATTTAGTGGACATTTTCAGATAATAATTTCCTCAATAGGCGCCTCTCTGATTAGTCACATGATTTACCGCAAACAATCACAATGGCTGCATCCACAAGTAAGAGGTAAGTTGACGAAAGTCAGAAAAGTAAGTAAATTTTCACTTGTCAAGCATTATTTGCTTGACAAGTGAAAATTTACTTACCCCATTGGCAAGATAGTCAAAATTACCTCAAATCAAGGACAAATTACTTGTCTTACTAAGAAAAATGGTGATAGAAATAAGTGTTTTAAGTCTTAAAATAAGTAAATTTCCCTTTCTTGAAAATCACTTTTTGCAGTGTCGCACCAAGGCATTTTTATGTACTCTATGCATCAAAGGGTTAAAATTACGATTATTGAACGCCTTTCTCCCTCGGCCAATATAACTATCTTCCTGCTCTGAACCATCTTCACTCAAGGAGGAAGTGACATCGAAACTGAAGACCCACCTTGAAAAGTGGACTGACAGATTGCATTCAATTTTACATGTTGACCCCAAAAGAGTGTAGTGACATTTAAATGAAAATGCAAAAATCTCGGGGTGCCGTTTTGCTTATCATATTTGAATATTGTCCACTGTACAGCGGGGCATGACTTTGAAAATCAAATGTCAAACAGCTTTTCCATCACAATTTCAATTTGGTCATAAAACACCCATACTAGTACTTGAAAATGAGAATGATAATTGAACTAATGCATTTTAAATTTAAATTTTACTCAAACATACACGTGTGGGAAATAATAATAATAACAACATTGAGGATTTACATTCTCATTTTCAAGTTTGCATTATCATTTTAATATTGTTCCTTATGGACTGTCATCTTATATAGTCTCATCATTACATATGCCTCCATGCAGAGCAGGCTCATGTTTGCGATGGAGCTGATTAAATTTATTTCTAAAAAATATTTATTTCTTTCTAATGTTGGCCTCCAGAGAGTCCCAAAAAGCTAAAAGTTCACCTCGGATTTTTAAAAAGTTCTTGCGATGAATAGTATTTTTGTAAAACTGGTGAGCAGCCCTTCTATTTGGTCCTGATACCCTGAGTTTTTGTTTGTAACTTCACCATGCCCCACAATTGATTCAAATAATTTAATATCTATAACTCAAATGCATTTATTCATTGATTTTTGATTGAAATTTGTGATGGTTCCTTCTTGTGTCAAGGATATTTGCATTCCTCAGTTCAGCAATGTAATTAAATTAATATTGCCTTTGTCTGGGAGCACTTGATTTGTCCACTAGATGGAGATCTCTACCTCTACTACTTCAGGCAGCTGCATCGGATCGGCTTGGGAGCATATTTGTGAAAATAAATGACACATTTAGCATTCTAGAAAAGTAAATTTCTTTCATTCATTTATACCATTGATACAATGTATGGAAAATGAAAGATAATTGATCCCCAAGTTAAGCTCTCTTTAAATATTCAAGCTGCGAATATTTCTCAGTTCCTTGCATATTTCTAATCCCAATGAAAAGTGTGTATATTGGGAAGCGTGTTATGGTTTTTTTTACATTATTTAACACTTTATTGTATTTATAACTCAAATCATTGAGTAAATTTCTGCGATAGGACACCTCCAGGACCAAAAACTCACACTAGTTCTATTTTAACAAAACAAACCCCTAATATTCTTAGATGTAACGTCTGTATGGCTTAGCTTATTTTAGGATTTATTTCAATCTCTTTTCCAAACCGATGTTGCCAATATAGATTTTTATCCAATTAGTATACAAGTTTTATCATTGGTTTGAACACTACTCTGCCTTGGAGGTGAACTTTGCCTGTCACCAGATTAGCACTGTGAACTATGTGGCAACTGCAAGTTACCAACAAACATTGAGAAATCCAAGCTTTTCATGTCCCCACTCTGAAGCAGGGTTCCTTGAGAAGGAGACTGTCCACCCAACATCCCTGACCTTAGAATAGAGGAAAACCATTCCCTCAAAGTCTTTAACTGGATAGAGAACAAAAATAAGGTTTTGGGTGAGGATATCACATAACATTAGCAAATGATAAATAGCTTAAAATAAGCATTCAAATTTTTTGAGGACTTTTTCAAAGTATTTTATATAAAAGTATGAATAAAAATGTTTCCCTTATTTTTACTTTTTGTTTTTAATTTTGTTTTATTATTTTGTTTAATGATGCTATATATTTAACTACTTGATAATTCATTATTACATACTTTTCTTAGAAGACATTGCTGCAACTTTTATATTGAATGTGAATGAACAGTAAAATACTTAACATCAGAGTCAAAGACGCTTTTTCAAACTTGAACCATCTACCAAAAAATATCACACAGGTAACAGTCTCCCTCTTCTGGCATATGACCTACATTACAAAAAGATATTTTAATGTTTGTGTTCTTTGTGTATTATGTGAAGGGATTATTCTGCTTTTTTTTTTACTGAGGTTATCAAACTACAATTCAATAACAGTTACATAAAACTACCAAATATAAGGAAAAAAATATACTGATCACAAAGGAAGGGGGTTCTCCTGGCATAAGTATGAGGATGACAGAGAGGAATGTTTTTATTTATTATCAGAATCTAATAATTCATTAAAATCAGATATTCAAATATTCCCTGAGCAAATCCTGTGTGGGCACATACTACATACACTATATGGTTTCCTATTTAAGGATAACAGGATAAATCTGCCATGCATCTAACTATGCAAATCTAATTAATTTGTGCTTCCTGTAATAACTGCATAGAATTTATGTAATATGAAGCATTCTGATGTAATATTCTGAACTATGGTTTTTATCATCTGGCGGGGGGAGCTTGGTGGGGATATGGCGTGTTGCCATATTTTCAGAGAACAAATAGGCTCTCCTACAGAGCCCAATGCTTGACCCCAAATTTGGTGTGGCAACACTCATGTCCATCTCGGTAGAGATAAGCAGCAGCTGCCTTGCTAAAACCTGTCAGCACACTTCAGCACTGTTCAGTATCACCTACTGGACAGTCTGTATGATGACTTCAACCCTAAAAAGTGAAGATCAACATGTGTCATTTGAAAATGGGTGACCTGCACAGCAAAGTAGGATTATGTTAGCTGAAGAAAGTCAGACTTCAGTCTATATTCCAGCTTACTAGAGGGCCAGGTTTTGTTCATCACAGTTCTCTGGTTAACTCCGAAATTCTTCTTGTGAAGCAGAACCCAGATATTCACCCCTTGGCCATTAATTTTTATTGTGTGGATTGTGACATTTCTGTGCAGGATTTATGTACTTTTAAAAAAAAGTGAATTATTTTGAACTGCTCCCCTGACTCATACATTCAGAACCAACCAGGAAAATATGCAGTATTTAACAAAATCTGGCACAATTTTCATTTTATTTACTGAATAAAAGAAGGAAAAATATTGCATTATTTTCCTGTATCCACTCTTAAAACAGTTGCATTCATAGGCGCCATTTGTGGGGGGGCATTGGGTCTCCTGCACCTCCAAAGTTAAGGTTGGGGGTGCAAAAACCCCTGCAATATTAAAACCGCAAGTTTTCGTTCGTCTGCCCCGTTCAGTCAAGCTACTGATTAAGGCAATGAGGGACCTTTTTTTTTTTTTTTTTTTCTTAAATAAGGTTAATGCAAGCCCTCTACGTCTACGACTGCAGTTGCAGGTTTAGAAGCTGAATCCATATAGGAATTTATATTCATGTCCGGAAAATGTGTGTCCTTGATTCGTTGCCGTGGCCTACTCTAAAAAAATCTGATAGTGAATAAAACATCGTCCTTAGCTGCTGCTGTAGCCAAGCAACTCAGGTAGATTGTAACAGAATGGGGAAACCGTACTGCAAGTTACTGAGCTGGGGTATGTTTCCCAAAAGCGTTGCTATTTGCTATAACTTTCAACAACTTCCATAGTCCGGCTCAAACCAAGGTTTTAGGAAACGTACCCCTGAACGGTTACTTTCAATGTACCTTGGTTCGTTTTAATGCATTCGCGTAGCCTACGTGAATAAGTTAATAATATGCAATCGCCTTAATAAAAAGTGTTCCCCACTTCCATATGAGCGCAGGCACGAAAAACGGTACAATTTATTTTTTTCCAGAAATGTGGATAAATAAATAGGTTTTTTAACATGCTAATTTGAAGAACGTAGGCCTATGGTCTTGACTACTTGTAAGTAAATTTTGGCAGGATTCACTGGTTTTTGGCAATGCAGTAGCCAAATTAAGGTAAAAAAAACCAGGCTATTTTTTAACATAAATGTGTAAAAAAAAATACACACCTAAAATAATAATTAAACAGTTCCTTAATTGGCAATAATAAAATGCACACCCTAATTTTTTACAGAAGTGTTCCGTTTTTCGTGTCTTCGCTCAAATGTTTCCATCGAGGGACAGCGCTCGATCGCAAGTGGGATTAATTACTTGTATCTGGACCTCATTTTCATCGTCCAGCTGGATATATACTGGAAATGAATTGTGACTTTGGCTACAGAATTTCCCTTGCTGAGATTAAACGCAGTAAAATATAAAGTACCGTAGTTAATTAATATAATTTTATATTTCCGGAAAATGACATGCAGGCTATGTTATGCAATTATATTTCTTAAACTAGTTCATTAAAAAGAGCCCATTGATATTGATACTTGTCTTTTGTTACCCTGTCTGGATTATGTTTATGAAGCAATAGCCGATTTAATGAATAAGCCTACTGCCAACTTTCGTGAAATTTTCTGGACTTGAATATTAATTCCAATATGGACTCAGCTTCTAAACCTGCAACTTCAATCGTTGACGACTTGCATTAGCCTTATTAAAAAAGACCCGTATTGCCTTAATCAGTAGGCTGATTTATGCTTCACTTTAGCGCTGAGGTTATATCGGTTTTTAACCTGCAGCTTGGGATTTCATTTTCTTAGTCGAATTGGTGTACTATTAACCATGCGTCTGCAGCATGCGGCACTATTTAAACACAGAAGATGCGTGGATGATGGAAGATATGTAGCATATAGCGTTGTAGTAGGAGTACCGTTAAGAGACAGCCGCCTTGGCCGATGAACCACGCGTTGCATGCATAATTATTGTGTGCGCATATTGCGTGCGTCTTGAGGCAGGCTGGAAAAAATGCGACACGAGTATCCTATAGGCTAACGCAATGCTTCAGGTCCCGTTTGCAGTTTCAAATCCTAGGCTAAATAACTGACTGAAAACAGTTTAGCCAACGTCCATAAATGCGGGGATGGAAAATGGATGCTCCCTCCGACATTCAATTCGTGTATGCCTTCATACATCGCATCCATTCAGCCAATTTACGTTATTTCACGGATCAGAACCAGATTTAACATTAATCAAATAAAGTAGCCTACTGATATTTTCTAAATAAACCTTTTTAACATTCTGAAAGGCTGGACTTTGGACAAGGCCTATGGCCTACCCTTGGGAATACAGCAGCCTGAAAAAAAATATTGTGACCCCCCCAGTGTTGACCTGAAGTTGGCGCCACTGGTTGCATTCATATACTCCATATTATATACAATCAGGTCCTTAAAAATCTAGGCTGTGATACAATTTTCATAATCATTTTAAAACCATTTTGCCTCAGTGTGCAACCAGAAAGGACATGAAATGATTCAGTCTGGATGCACTCAATGGATACACCCTCAGCCTTTGATTCAGGATTTCATAAAAATCATTGCAAGAATTATGACCATTTTAGACTGCAACCCCAATTCCAAAGAATTCGGGATGCTGTGTAAAATGTAAATAAAAACAGGGTGCAATGATTTGCAAATCTCATAAACTGACATTTTATTCACAATAGAACATAAACTTTAGCTCATTTTGAATTTGACTGCAGCAACACATCTCAAAAAATTTGAGATAGGGCCATGTTTACCATTGTTTCGTATCACCTCAGCCTGAAAACATCTGGGAAGTGAGGAGACCAACTGCTGAAGTTTTGGGAGAGGAATGTTGTCCCACTCTTGTCAGATGTAGGATTCTAGCTGCTCAACAGTTCTGGGTCTTCTTTGCTGGATTTTTTGTTGTATGATGCTCCAATTGTTTTCTATTAGTGAATGGTCTGGACTGCAGGTAGGCCAGTACAGCACTCAGACTCTTCTACTGCAGCCATGCTGTTATGATGGATGCAGTATGTGATTTGGCATTGTTTTGCTGAAATATGCAAGGCCTTCCCTGAAAGAGACGTTGTCTGGATGGGACCATATGTTGTAAAAATGTTGTAAAACTTCTATGTACTTTGCAGCATTGATAATGCCTTTCCAGATGTGTAAGCTCCCCACGCCAAAGGCACTAATGCAACCCGATACCATCAGATATAGGCTTATAAGCTGTGTGCTGATACCAAGATGGATGGTCACTCTCCTCTTTAGATGACACGACGTCTGTAGTTTCCAAAAAGAATTCCACATTTTGATTCATCTGACTGTAGAACAGTTGTCCATTCTGCCTCAGTCCATTTTAAATGAACTTTGGCGCAGAGAAGATGGGCGGCGTTTCTGGATCATGTTCACATATGGCTTCTTCTTTGCATGATACAGCTTCTAGTTTGCATTTGTAGATTGCACGGCGAACTGTGTTCACAGACAATGATTTCTGGAAGTGTTCCTGAGCCCATGCAGGGTATTCCAGTGCAGAATCAAGCCTGTTTTCAATGTAGTGCTGCCTGAGCGCCGAAAGATCACAAGCATCCGATATTGACCTTCTGACTTGTCCCTTGCGCAAGGAGATTTCTCCAGATTCACTGAATCTTTTGATGATATTACGTACTGTAGATTCAAAGTCTTCACAATTTTACATTGAGGAACATTTTTCTGAAATTGTTCTACAATGTTTAGATGCAGTTGGTGAATTTCTGTCCATCTTTACTTCTGAGAGACTCTGCCTCTCTAAATTGCTCTTTTTATACCCAGTCATGTCACATATTAACCTAATTAGTTGCAAAACACTCCTCCAGCTGTTTTTGATTAGTACCACTTACTTTCCCAGCCTCCTCCTTTCCAGCAACCTGCGTGTCTTTTAGAGATATTGTCTCTTTAATTGGTTTGGTGTCTTGCATGCCTCCCCTTTCCAGGTGTAAACCACTTGTATGCCCCGCTTCTCTGTGTTCCTGTAGTGTATGTGACCTTGTTTGGTGTCTAGCAGTGGTGCTGGATTGTCCTGCTAAATGCCCCTAAGCTACCAGTTAGTTTATTCCTTCTAGTTTAAAAGTTCATCGTCTTTGGAAATTATCATAACTTTTATGATTTTATGAGTGAACACGACTAGGCATCTGCCCTGGCAAGCCACTGGCCGGGTGTTGACACGCCCCTTACCCTCACCTCTCTATATCATCTGAACTGGACTGAGCTCACGCTATTCTGAGCTTAACCATTACCGTATTCCTTTTTTTTTGTTTCATTTTATTGATGCTTATGTAACAAGAACAAATTATGAGACTGTTGACGGCACCAAAAATTTCTTTTTAAATAATATGAACACCTCCCCCCACCCACATCTATCCTAAATTCCACAAAAAGGAAAGAGTTAAAAATATAAATAAATAAATAAATAAATAAATAAATAAATAAATAAATAAAATACATTAAAATAAATAAATAAATGAATAAAATAAATATACAATTAAATTAAAAAAGAGAATAATAATGATACTAAAATAAAATACAAATAAATTGGTTTATATCACCTTAACATCAGAAATAAAGGGTACAGATATACAACCCAAATTCTGAAATAGCTGGGACAAAGTGTAAATTGTGAATAAAATCAAAACACAATGACTTTCAAATCACACCAGCCAGTATTTTATTCACAATAGAACAGAGATAACATAGCAAATGTTGAAACTGACAAATTTTACCATTTTATCCACAAAATGAGCTCATTTCAAATTTGATGGCTGCTACAGGTCTTTAAAAGTTGGGATAGGGGCCTGTTTACCATGGTGTAGCATCCCCTCTTCTTTTTAATAGGCCAAATTATTATTATAGGACATTCCTGTCCTTTGCCTTAAAAAGGTATTAGGTTTTTACCAAAGCATTATAGGCCATAAATTAGCAAATTTGTTGGCATGAATCCTTTAAGGAATTTTAAAAACTCATTCGTCATCAATGAAATGGAAGGGCCATTTTCCTTAAGTCCAAAAGGGTGGGGGTGGGGGGGTATTACAAGTCTCTTCCAAGTTTGGTCACCCACTCATGAATTCAGACGCATGCCAGCCGACTGTCCTTTTGAAGAGGTTGGACCTTCATTTGGCTTTTCAGGTGTGAGAAATGTTAGGATTGTTTATAGTTTTCATTTAACATAATAATTATAACAGAATAAACATCAGATTTTTTATTTTATTTCCAGGCATTGAAGAAATCCTGGACTTCAGCAGGGCGGTGGATACCGCGGATGTTGAATTTGACCCAAAAGATTTGGAAGCATATCTCCATGATCAGAATAAGTGAAAGTGTGTGCGCGCGCGCAAGTGTGTTTCTGCGTCTGAGTGGTCGTGGGCTGGAAGAGTCTTGTTTCTAACTTAATGCAATATGCTTTAGGTTCTGAAAGCTTAACTGAGAGGCCCTCGTGTCCAACTTTTACCGTTACTGCTCAAATGCATGTGCAATTACAACGTAACAAAAACGTACCTGACCTTAAGATTACATAATTTTTAAATTTTATTGACTTCTATAACCATCATTTTTTGAGATTTCTTGTTGATTTTTTTTCTTGTTGATTGTATTATTTTTTAAAGAACTCAAGTAGGCACGGAACACAGGACCCCGCACACTTCAGGGCCCACTTCGAGACCAAAAATAAAAGGCGTGAGGCTTTGGGGATTGTCCAGGATAATTAAAAATGTATTAAAATAAAAATAACTATGATTTTTTTTTTGTGTGTGTGTGTGTGTAGAAAGCAGCATCTTAGACTCTGAGTTGCAAGCCTTTGAATTGGACACCAACATCCTACAGAGGTCGAAGCTCCTGCCAGAGGCCCCAGAAACATCTGTTACTTCAAACTTCAAGCACTGCTCTACACAGACAGACTTCGGGGGTTGGGGGGGACTGGAAAAAGAAAGCTCAACTGATAAGAATTATAAAGATGCTTCAGCAGCTGCGTTGTGAGTTGTGTGTTCTTGTGCAACATTTGCGCTTTTTAGAGCAGAGCATAAATGGCCTCAACCCCCCCCCCAAAGTTCAGACTCTGAATTGGAGGATGATAGTAGACATACTGTGGATGACGCTGAAAGCCAGATGTTGAACTTTGATACTCCTCTCCAAAATAACAATTTGCAACACCCCTAACAAGATGTATTTAATCTGCATCTGTTACAAATGATCAATGATATTAATCACGGAAACTTCAATACGCAAACCGAGGTTAATTCTACCCAGTATGATGTGTCTGGTGGCTTACTCAGCACCCTAGACGCCCCAAATCGTGGTATTGATAACTAAGTAGACCCTGAAATGACATCTGGCATAGTTCTTAACAATAACATACATGGAAAGAACTGTAGTAATAATGACACTCACCTTGTAGACTAAAATGGTGGAAACCTGAGATAACATCTGACATAGATCCTATCAATAACATGTATGATCATGGGATCAGCTGCACTAATAACTTAATAACTTATTATTAGTAATAAGACACTAAACATGTCACCCAAAATGACGGGGGGTTCAATATTGCACATTGCAGGTGATGCACGGACTACATTTCAACAACATGGGAGGCAGTTGAAAAAAAGTTGAAAACTTTTATAAATAAAGTTGAAAACATCCCTTCAGTAACACCTCAAGCTATCAAACTATTCAATAATGTATAAATAAATACCTTAGTTAACATGAGCACCATTGGTAAATGAATAGTAAACCCATTAGTTTAATGTTAATTAACTGATAGTTAATGCTTCTTACTGCATTAGATAATGCTAATTAATGTACCCTTATTGTAAAGTGTTACCCCAGTACCTGTGTTGTTTATATTTTATATTTTAATTATTTTGTTTATATTATATTCATATTACACATTTTTCCTTGCATTATTATGTAGTAAGGAATTATTTTCTTGGAAAAAAAGAGAACCTTTGCTTTCATATGCATGCAGGTATTTATCCCTTGATATACTCCTTTTCCATTTCACTCTGATCTATCCCTTTTTCTTTCTCTGCATTAAAACCACCGTTTTGTGCCGAAATTCCAAGAAATACATAAAATACTTGAAGTCACCCCCCCCTTCATTCTCCAACGAGGTGGCATCTGTTTGTATTAGCATCTCCCGCCAGTCGCCTTAACCGCCCTGCAAATAAACAACCAAACCAGCCATAAACCAACCCTTCCCAGTCTGGGGCTCCTAGTTAATCCCGCCATAAGTTCCTCAGATTCTTCAGTCAATATTATGTTCCAAAGTGGCATCTGTTTGAGGGGCAATGGAACTTGCAGCCTCTCATTCCCCAGTGTTGAATTAATATGGCTTTGCCAGAGGTAGACAACCTGTTTGTTCCTCCTGGCAAAGTTTACAAACCTCGGAAAGTAAGTATCCAATGTATATGATCATTACACCTATTTTTGATAATCATTTCATGTATTAAGTTTTATCAATTGCGAGTAGCTGTTTTTGGTATGTATCCGCTCGCTGGGCCAAGGCCAATTTGACTGTTACCGTAATACAAGTTACCGTAATCCAATAATTTTTCTTGTGATACTCAACTTATTAATTTTCAAATGGAAAATGTTACCAATCCGTGAAATCCAACCCCTGGGGATTGTAACAATGACGGCCTACGGGGGAACGAAATTCTCCAACCAATAGGGGTCGAGAACTCACCCTCGAATCTACGACATATAACCAAGAATCATGCACTACCTTGCTCACTTGTTTTCAATTTTTTCCACCTTTTCACATTCCTTTTAACATTCCGTCTTGTAAACCTTGGTCAAATCCTAAGTATTACTTCAGGCAAAGTTCCTTTTGTTCCATTAAGTTTAGTCAACCAACGAAAGAAAAAAAAAAGAATCTCAGATTGACTCTTCTAGATATGTCTCAGTCTGTCCCAGGAACCCACTCCGATTTCGAATTTGGCGCCCGGAGATTTCTGACCACTCTTTCCCTCCTTCACCCTGCATCTTTTATCCTCCTTCCACTCTTTTTTCTGAGTTCCGGAAGTAATGCTAGATTTCCGCCTGCAGAGTACCAACCACTTGAATGTACTTTGTATCTTCCTCGAGAGAATTTTACTCCTCTTAACTTTTGTATATCACTTGTCTGCCTTCATTATCATGATTGTAACCTTTCTGCTATCAATATTTGATATATTTAGCCTTTCATTGTTTTTTCTTTGTTTTAACTATTGAACATCCCTTGTCAGCCTTTAGTATTGTGATTGTTACCTTTGCCGCTATTATTATTTGATAGTTAGCCTTCCATAGTTTTTTCTGTTTTATATATTGAATATCCTTTGGCTGCCTTCATTATTGTGATTGTTACATTGCTGGTATTATTATTAGTATATTCTTTATCACAAATACCAAGTTGTTATGAAAGGACTATAACATGACAAATAATTTCTAAGACTTGTAAGATTCAGTTTGTTTCATTCCTAAGATAAAGGGGGCCAAACCTGGCCCTATGCGCAAAACCAAACTTTTGTGAATCATTTTGGGGAGGCAACTAAATAGCAACTACAATTATGTAATGTTGCCAAATTTATGTATTGATTTGTAGTGGCCAGTGCTGGGGAAAGAGTGGGGGCACCAGGTGAGTGAGGAAGATGGAGGACCCAAACGCAGAAGATGTGGTTTAATAAATAAACAAGGTGCAGATAACAGAAGAAACAGAAAATATAAACTACACAGGATTATAATTAAGACAAAGAAACCAAAACTGAGTGCTTTTATAAGGCTACATGTATGCACGTGGGGTGAAGAGGTTTAAAGAAACAGGGAGTGATAATTAATTTATAAGAACCAGATGCAAACAATTAACAATTGGCAGGAGGATGATAAGGCAGGTAGCCAAAGGGAACAGGAGGGAGGCATTACACTATTATTGATAGTTAAAAAGTTCTGACTTTTTGATGTTTGAATATTGTTTACTCATTTTTACATAAAATTGGGGGCAAGCCCCCTTTTTGAAGTCCCAATATCTAAAAAAAAAAAAAATCATGAAGATATGGGTCTAAAATTTTGCACATAATATACCGGATAAAAGAACATTATGTTCTGTAAATTTGAAGCAAATCTGAGGTTGTCAGTCAGGAGGGCTCTGATGATTTCTGACGGAATTACCCATATATTAAAACCATTTGTAATTAACTTCAATAAAGTGATCCTCAAGTTCCACTGTTTAAGTAATCTCAAAATTATTGGCACCTTATTATTTTGAGTAAACACCCCAGAAAAATGGCTTTTGTGAGTCTTTTCTTTGAGCTGTCATGGCAAAGCATGCCTTGCAAAGTTGAAAAAAATCATCATTATTTTTCCAAGTTTGTCACAGGTGGAAATACCTAATTTAAGTAATATTGTGGATAATCATAGCTGTTATATCCAAAAATGAATTATTCACTTATATATAATTATAATTATTCAGGGCAGAACTCACAGTGTATTTTAGTTTCAGTTTTTTAACCTCTTCTACTTCGGAGTTGCCATTGGAGGTATCCTGGCACTGCTTCCAACTCGCCTTAAAGCACATGACATTTCCAAACTGGTTTCCACTTAGGTTTCTTAATTACCAACTAAACGTTAATTTGTTCAGTTGCGAGGATTAATCCGTATCCATTTCCCCTCAGCTTGCATTATTACCTCTGCCAAGGAGGTTATGATTTTGCTTCCGTTTATTTATTTGTTTTTCTGTCTGTTTGTGGTATTTAGGTAAGATTTTATTTAATTAGATAATTGCCATCTCAGAAGCTTGACTATAAAGACCACATGAATGGCTTTGTTACCTTGAAAGTTTGATGAGTGGCATGCATATTAAATGATTTTAAATGCATGCCATGCGTTGAAATTTAATGATGCACTGATAACCAGTTTATTCAACAGCAACCAGTGTGCAACTATACTTCCCTGCGAATGGAACCTATTCTTTGGAAGGCTGAAAACATTAGGATTAAATGCAATCTTAGAATAAATTCGGTTGCAGAACTGAAAAAATCCTTGTACAGGAGATGGCATTCAGAGAAAGCAATGGGTTAACTGATTATAACTTTATTATTATTTGTTTTACCCATACAGTATCACTATTAACAGTGATACACTGTCATTGTATTCCTTCAGTGATCTCTTATTTCTTAATACTTTCTTAGTACTTTACTTTGTTTTACTTAACCTTCTCTATAAGCACTTGGAAGGTAGTCAAAATCATGTTAGGCTGCTTTTTGTCGATTTTTCATCGGCTTTCAACACGATCCAGTCTCATGTTCTAGCAGATAAGCTAGTTAATTTTCTTGGTCTTGGTGATGCATGTCTTGTGGGTTGGATCCTTGATTTTCTTACAAACAGATCACAACGAGTCAGGGTTAACGGAACACTGTCCAGCCTACTATCCTCTGCCGGTTGGCCTCAAGGCTGTCTTTTATCTGCTCTTTTATACAACGTAAATTCTGTACACAAATGACTGTTTTAGCCACCATGGTGACAAATTCTACATAAAGTATGCTGATGATTCTGTTATCGTCAGCCTGCTTAGTGATGATGAAGTCGGACATGGGCAAGTTCTTGATGATTTTATATCTTGGCGCGAGGAAGCCTTCCTTCAGGTCAATGTCACTACAACAAAGGAGATCTGTATTGATTTTAGATGGTCCCCCCCAGCCCCTCAGTGCAGTGTGGTCCACAGTGTACCAGTTGAACTGGTAACTAATTATAAGTAGCTGGGCACCGTAATTGACAATAAGCTCAAATTTGACATAAATTGTGAATTGCTGGTTAAAAAAGGTCAGCAACGATTATTTTGCTGGAGGAAGCTCACCAAATTTCAGGTTGATAGGACCCTGATGAAGTTATTTTATAGTTCCTATACTCAGTCAGTCATTTAATCTCCATCATTTGCTAGTACGGTAACCTTGGCAACAAAGACAAGAACCCCCTCAGGAAGATTGTCAAAGTGGCCTCTAGAGTGGCTGGGGTGAAATTTACCAGTCAGGAGGACATTTTTAGCACACAAGTGATTCAGAAAGCAAGGTCTATTCTTACAGATGACACTCATTCACTTAATCAGTACAAGTTGCTCCCTTCTGGCCTTCGCCTGGCTGTACCACCGGCCAAAAAAAACAGGTACAAGTTCTCCTTTGTGCCTACCTCCATCCGAGCTGTAAACGCTGAGGAAAGGAGGAGGTAATGCACTCTGTTGCTGCTGTTGTCTAATAATGTGACAATTTCTTTTATTTTTTATTTACTTATTTATTTATTTTACTATGTGAACATGTGTACTGCAGCTGCTGCTACTGTTTGTACTGTAAAAAAACACCTGACTAACTGACATAGCTCATGGCTTTGCCTATTTTGTGTTTCATGCTGTGTTTTTATTGTGAGTGTATGATTAACTGCTGCACACCAAATCTTCCTTCAAGGGACAATTAATAAAGTGAAGTGAAGTAAGCACAGGCTAATATATTGGTCTTAATTACTCAGTAAATAAATTGTGTGATTATTATTCAAGCGATCTTGAACAGGGACAACTAGAAAGCAATTATGCGTTTAAGGGTCTGAGGCTCACAGCAAGTCATTTGAATATCCCGTAACGCCAGTGTTACCGCTAAGGGGATATCGGGCTTCAGGAAGTTAATTACAGGCCAGTTTCTTCACTATCCCAGATCTCAAAAATGCTTGAAAAACTATTTGTGAAAAGGCTTGATAATTATAGAGAAAAATATAAACTACTAAGTAGACATCAATCCTCAGAACAAACAGGTCCACCTCAATGGCTGTGATGGAAATGACAGAAAAATTTTTCACGGCAGTAGACAACAATATGCAGTGGGGGTATGTATAGACCTAAAGAAAGCATTTGATACCAGTGATGGCCACACCCATGGTGACACAACTGCTGTAATGTTTGTAACTTCTGGCACTGTACTTTATGTTTATGGCAGAGGTCACGTTACACTTGCTGATTGTCCGTCATTGTGACGGACAGGGGCATAAAAATTCCGTCATAATCAATTATTATCCGTCATTGTAATTTATTTTTTAAAATGATAATCGTTTATTTTTTAAATAAAATAAACAGAATAATTTATAGATTATTACGCATTAGCTGATGCAGACAGTGATTCATGTAGACACACATTGCGCACTGTGTTAAATGCAGCACTGCGTGGATTTTCGAACTCACTGCTATATGAACTTTATAAAACATCACAAATGATTTCCCCCCACAGTAACAGTGTGCAAATGAACAATGCTTTGAGTTATTGCTGGGCTTCACTAAGCTTGACAACCGCAGTCTCGCTAAGCCGTCCTATGAAGCCGCTTATCAACTCGTTATGTCAACTGGGGCTTTCCCGACCTAGATATCTGCGTGTTCACATAACAGAGACGGCGTTTGTAGCATATGACCAATCGTCTACCGGCAGCAGAGCAGCATATTTTACAAATGAAGAGCAAATGATCATATTACAAAAATATGAGGAATACAGGATCATACCAGAGATGCCAAGTCTGACGCATTCGGCTGGAGTCTCTCGCCTCTTAGTGGCGTTCACGTTCCTGTGCCGTATTCAGCAATTATTCAATCAACGCGAACTGAAGAAATTCACTCGCGGAATTCAAGTCATTGCACATTAAGTTAATCAGTTTCACCTGCATTACGGTGGATTTCCCCACAAGTGACAGGGAAATTGATTATGACTCGGGAATTCTCACGCTTGTCTTTACTGAAGGATTGAAAGCAATGGAATTGCATAATGACATTTCAAATAGTCTTATTTCATTTAAACAATTTAAACGATCATGAAACACATGCATTGTTTCCAATCCCTGAGTAAAGAGAAGCACGAGAAGTCCGGAGTCATAATCGCTTTCCATGGTGAGGTCCACCTTCACGCAAGTAAAACTGAAACTTCAATGCCCAAGGATTTTAATTCCGCGTGAGAATGTCATTTATTAGCGTTCATTGAATAATTGCGGACCAAGTTGAATAAGCCTGAAAAATGCGTGAGACCTATGCCAAATACGTGAGACTTGGCATCTCTGTCATACAGATCAAAGACAATGCTCGAGACAATATGACACTCACCACCAGTTGGACGGGGGTGTGAATTACATTCTGTCAAAATGACGGACGGCCTTCAAAATATTCTGTCATTGTTAAAAAAAATCCCTCAATGACGGAAAATATTCGGTTAACGCGACCTCTGGTTTATAGTTACGCATTTCATTTTGTCCTAATTTGGTTTACATTATTTTGTACACATTACGCATCACATAAAATTCATGACACAGGTTTCCTTCCATAAATACACTTTATTAATCATTTGACAGTACTTTAGTTCTACTTGTAGCATGCACATTTAGTTGACTTTTTACCTCCGCCAACGAAGTTGGGGCGGAGGGTATGTTTTCGCCTGTCTGTTTGTGAACAACATAACTCAAAAAGTAATGCATGGATTTGTCTGAAATTTTGTGGGTGCATTGCTATTACATCAAGAGTGGACCCTATTGATTTTCACCGCGATCAGTGAAACAATATGGCCGCCACGGCAGCCATCTTCAAATCCTATGACACGCGATAACTCAACTTTGCTCCCACTCATGAAGATTTGGATTGCGCTGGCTTGGCAGAGGTTTGCAGTCTATGAGTGCATTTACAATTTTGTTTAAATTTCATTATTCTAAGTTTGTTTTTTTTTTTTTTTAGGTTACCAGCGCTTAGGTTCTCCTGTTTGCTGCCACTGCTGAGGGATATCTTGGCTTGAATTAAAGGGTGCTGCCCAGGAAGCTGACCTATTAAATACAGGAAGTGGCCAAGTGGAGTGAACCATTGCCTGCCATGCCAAGGGGAGGGGGACATTGTTTCTTGGTTAAGATTTTTTTATTATTATTATTTAAAGAGCATAAAGCTATGTTGCAAAGCTCATAATAAAGGTTGTTTGAAATCAGAGAAAAAAATTATGAACTTGGGGAACAGGTATGTTTTAGTAAACAAAAGTAAAGACACGCAAAAAGAACAGGGCCCGTGTTCACAAAGCATCTTATCTTACCGCTAGGAGTACTCTTAAGTCGCACTAAAACATTTTACGTGGGAGTAAAACCTTAAAAGTTATTCACAAAGCCGCTGAGAGCAACCTTTAGTTAAGAAAACTGGTCACTCCTAGATTAGGAGTAGCTCTGTGAGAGGTGGGAGTAAATCTCCGTTGCTATGGATGACGTCAATTCTCATGCACGAGTCTTGTGACAATGAGCACGGTGATTGGTTGTTTGGTGACAGGGCGGCCCATTGAAAAAAATATCCCACATACAACCCATGGAAGAAAAAATGAAGAAATAATCAGAGCGGCTGGTTTGCTCCATAAAAATGATAAGATATTGAACACTCCTGAAAATGCACTATGTGCAATCCCCACATATCACACTCTAGGCAAATAAATATAGGGCCTAGACAGGAAAGCGAGAGTTGTAAAAACACCAAAAGCATAAAATGAGTCAATAATAAAACGCGTCATTTGCCCCAATAATTAGCAACTTATTACCCAATGAGAATATGCTGCAATCATTTAAATGTCGAGCTGTTCAAGTTTGTTTGCCCTAAACTGTCATCGATGAAAGTTCAAAAAGGACGCGAAAGCCCAGCTGGAGGCACGACCAGTTACTGCTGCTGGCCCAGTTGGTGCTGGAGCGAAAGCATGTAATCAAAGGGAAATTTGGCTCGGGGGTGAACAGCAAATCCAAGCGGGATGCGAGGGATAATATCAGCCTACAGATCAATGCTACATTCCCCTCGGAGTCTCGGACGGCAGACGACTGCGAGAAGCAGTGGTATGGGCTGCAATCGCAAGGGAGGTCCGAGATTGCAGCCTATAACAGCAGCTATCGTTCAAATAGGAAGGCATACTAAGCTTGGTTTGTAATTTATAGCCTATAATTTCAATATGCATGCAAAATATGACATAGGCTGGTATTATTATGATGATCTATTAAATGTAACCCTTGCTCAATAGCCCAATAAAATAATTCATGCATAGCAGGAGGAGGTACAGCACCAAAGCCACTGTCCCCTAGCAAGTGACATCCCGCAGGCACATAATGCCTGTCAAATAATTGGCATAAGCTGCTTTCCATTAAAATGTGAGAGTCATGCGTGGATCCTAGCCATTTCGCAACAATGTCCAAAATATTGTATTTGGCATCAAATACTATCTGGATGTTGATGGAATAAACTTTTTTTCTGTTTACAAATACCTCTTCATCTTGGGTCGGCGAAATAATTCAAATATGGGTTCCGTCAACAGCACTGATGATACCGGGCATACCAGAGATGCGCAAGAATTCAAGTTTGATTCTGTTTTGTTAGTGAATGTCCATTGGAAACCGGATAAACTGTCGGATGATATGGGGTTCACAGAGCGCATTGATTGTTCGTTGAATTGAGTGACTGACAGATGATTGTGAAATCCCTAAATTGTCCGCGTTGCAAAGTTGCATTTTTCCGGTGGCCAAGTAACGAAGTGTTGTCAAACATTTTATTTCGGGGCTTATTGGGTTGTTTCTCATGGTTGGAGACGTAATTCTCTCCTTCACCAAGTCAATAACAAATAAAATCGCTTCACGGTCGATCCGATATCTTTTCAACAACTGCGCATCATTCAGAATTTTCAAGTCATTCCGTCTTTCAACAGCAGCAGCCATTTTCCGATTCTTTGTGAAGTTAGGAGTCCTCTTGACTACTTTTAAGCTCTCCCAGACTTAGGAGCTACTTTTAGGCCTAAAATGCTTTGTGAATAACACTTAGTTAAAATAGTTAGGAGTCCTAAATTTATGACTGACACGCCCATTTTTTTAGGAGTTTCTCCTAAATCCGGCAGTTAGGACCTACTTTTAGCGCGAAGATGCTTTGTGAATACGGGCCCAGATGTATATCTGTTAAAGGTGCAAAAAGTTGTGACAGCGAATTAAGGATGCATAGTTCCCTTTCCAAAATAAAATAAATAAATAAAATAAGGTGATAAATAAATATAAAAATTTGTTGCAAATACCATGTGATAATGGGTATGTCTGGAACATCTGTATTGCTTATTTTGCTTTGTTGTTTGTATAGCCAGTTTTGCATAGCTTAAATATGACTTCTTGGAACTTTTGCTTCTGATTTGTTTTATTTTCTTCATTTTTGTTGCGTAAGTTTTTTAGTTTCTTTTTTCTTCTGTACTTTAAATGGCAGCAGGTAAAAAAGGCAGGTGAAATAAGCATTAGCTTCAGCGTACACCTTTTGGTTATTATTTTCATTTTTTCCTTTCCATTTTAAAGGCTTATCATTCATGTAAATTCAGGAACATTGTTTATTTAATTGAAAAAAAGTAAATAAGGACCAAGATAAATAATTCAAATCAAATCAAATAAAAGCTAACATGTCAGATACTTAAAGCTGTGTTTCCACCAAATGCGAAACAATTTTTTTGCGCGACCAAATTACATTCAAAGTCATTGCCAAGACACCTATGCACGCGAAAAGATGCTAGTTCGTGCCAGGCAACGCAAATCATGCAGGAGACACAATGCGACAGGACGTGGATGGCACGCGCAAACAGCGTGAAGGTACGAAATTCGCATTTTACGCTATGTCAAAATATTCTTTTGCAGCTGCCGGGTTAGCTCACTCGGTTAAGGCACCGCATTTGCGGAGCAGTAGTGACTACTACGGCGCGGGTTTGATCCCCGGTTGTATCAACCAGCAGTGGTCAGCAGGTTTTTCAGAACAGCGCACGATTGACTAAAGCGCTGTGGGAATGTAAATTGGGAAACGACTGCCAGTAAGGGATATTAAAAAATAGTTGCCTTGTTCATTGCTCAAGTGCCTCCTGTTGGCCAGCCGGGCGCTCGTCAGTGAGATTCTAAGCTTGCTCATGTTTGGGTATCCTCCGCCCTCGTTCTGAACTTGCGATAGTTTTGACCAATGAGTGTAAAGATGCAGGGGCTGACAGGCGCGTGCTTCAGAGGAGAGCCGTGAACTGTCTCTCTCTCCTGAGTTGGCAACAAGGGAGTTGATACAAGCAAGCCTTGTACATAGTTCTCAGATTGGGCATTCCAGATTCGGGTGGGATTGGAGATGTCAAATTAAAAAAAAAAATTATTTTGCGAAAAAATTTTGCGATTAGAGCAGTTTTCTGAATAGCATCATTGCTACTAGTAGCAACATTGGCTAGCTCAGCTACCTAGCTTAATATTCAAACACAGTTAGCTGCATTGCTCAAGATAATGGGAATGCTTGCTACCCAGCCTGCTAGGTAGCTAGCAAGCTACCTGTGTCAAATAACCCATGGATCACAGTTTTACAAAAAAAAAATTAGCTCAACATCAGATATGACAACATCATCACTTTGATGAGCATTTTTATTCTCAAGCAGGCACAATGTTCATAAAGTAAAATGTTTGTGACATTAGCATAGCAACATTAGCTTCACCACTTGATGATTTTTGAAGATTGCAGGAAGTACCACCCCTTGAGTGTAAACAAGGCTCAACTGGCATTGCTATTGGTCAGCAGTGTGAATTTGCGTGTCAGTCCTCTACTAAGTTTTCCCATAGAAGTGAATGTGATCTTGGTGCAAACTGGGCGGCAAATCTTCTAATGCCCCCCTTTCACTACAACCACGAATATCCCAAATCACCCCGAATCGTAAATTTTTCATGTTCGTAGATAACTCTCAAACATTTCTTGAAGTTCTTAAATAAATCTTACTTAATTCCCAAACGTTCGTACAGTTCGCTGGAGTTCGTCGAATCGGCGAGAAATTTTTTGTTTGTCAAAAACTTTCATGGAAGGGTCCCCGAATTGCAATTTCGTGGCTGCATCGTAATCCATTCGTAATCAATATGTTCCTTAACAGCTTCGTAATCGATTCTTTTGCATTCTTGACCGTTCTTAGCGATTCCTGGCTCCCTAAAATTCTTGGCCCCAACCCGAAAAGACATGTAGTGTCCCTGCTTAAAACACTCCAGAATTAATAAAAAGCCAGCGCGAAAACTGCAAACAGCTAGACAGAGGAATTAGGGATGAATAAAGAAAAAAAAACAACCAAGGCTCGGGCACTTCTAGCAAACTCACTCAGGGGTGAAGAATTTTATTGCATGAACACCTCTGGAACAAACACGTTTTTATCGCACCCCGTCCAGTCCGCCTCTGCATTCTCAACCCTCAAATAAACCAATTTTATCCACCAATCACACTGCAGTGTTTTACCCAGGATTGTACTAACGGTTCCTATTTAAACTCATAACCAATCCTAACATGGGGAAGGGTACCTGGCAGAGTGCTTAACAGGTTGGGAAATGTAAAGTATTTAGTCAGAGTAAATGGTAAGGTCATGAATAGACATGTGGACCAATTACTGTCAACTGGGGTAGAAGTGAAGGAGACTGATGATAGTATGGTTGGCTGGGAACCAGTTACTGCAGAAAACAGAGAGACTAACACAGAAAACCAAGGAGAGAAAATGTCTTGCCCTACTCAGTCTGTAGTGAGGCTCGGGCCTCTCAGGCTCAGGGAACCTCCTGATAGATTTGGTTTTGACTGAGAAGTTCAATACAAATGAATGAATTAAAATGAAAAGGAAGAGTTTTAATGTGAATTACAAGGCATGGCATTGTGTGCATAGTTAACGAGATTAATGGTATGTAAAAAAAAAAAAAAAAAAAAGGTATTTTTGATTTGTGGGGAGGAGTGTTGTGAACTAACCCTCCCCAGTAAACTCTGACCAGTACATTTCGATGCGTCTCAAACACCTGAACAGTCATGTCTTTACCATGGTTGGCCAGCAATCGGGGGCATTTTATAGCCTTTCGAGACCCAAGAACATGCCGAAGTGTCAGGAAAAGTACCGATTTTCGTAAACTACTCGTAAATAAGTGGTATTAGTCGTATCTTATTTGTTGCGATCGTACTGCATTCGTACATGTATTCGGCACATTTATAAGTTACTTGTAGCTGATTCTTACAATTCGTGCATGATTCGTTCATGAATCTTGTAATTCGTACATGTTTCTTAACCCATTCCTGACACTCTTCATATTTTTCAACATGATTAGCCTCGAATTTTTGTAACTATGTCGTACGTTTGTCGTGACTGCTTCCTACCTCCTACGGATTCTCCACAAAATTTTGCATTTTTGGTCGAATCTCCACGAATTTCGAAAGTTTCCAATTCGAGTGATTCAGGATATTCGTGGTTGTCGTGAAAGGGGGCATAAGCAAAGTGAATTAAGCGAGGAGAAAGTTTGTTTCATGTTTGGTGGGAATGCGGCTTTAGTGCTCTATCCTGTTACCAGTTCTGAATCTACTCCAAAATACCTATGGTCCTTATTCCAATAATTAGCCTCTCATGTGGTGCTTTACCAAAAGTTTTGAGAGTATATGCCCTGCTCCAGTCATAAGTCTTAGTGGCTCCTTGAAACACTTCCATAAGATTATTAAAGCATGACCTTCCCTTATAGAAACCATGTTGGCCATTCCTCAGAATGTTCTTACTTTCAATAAATAATTCCAACTTGTTTGTTAAAGATAGAATCCTGTATTTTTCATATAATGCAGGATAAGGCAACAGGCTTGTAGCTTGCTGGCTCAGTATGGTCCCCTTTCTTATATATTGGTATTATATTGCCTTGCTTCCAAGAGCTTGGTATGTCCCCAGTTTCTAAAGACTGCCTAAAATGTCTGTCAGTGGATTAAAAATGATCTCACTAACTTCCTCGAGTACCCTTGGGAAGATTCCATCCGAGCCCACAGCCTTATTTGTCTTTAATTTTTGTAACTAGTGAAGTGCCAGTACAAAAATCTTGTTATGGGTTATGAGTGTTATGGGAAAACCCAGTAAGTAACAAAAGGCACATTCCAAAAAAAGACCAAAAACTGCATCCCTTGGGGCTTCAGCCCTTGTCCGACAATGAAACTGACTTGGCAGTTATTTTTTCATTGCATAATAAGAAACATTTATAGAGAAAATCTGTTTCTTTTTTGTCAGTATCCATGGCAATATGACTTAGAAAGTTTTTCCATCCAAAAATGTAAAATGTCAAATCTAAAAATGACAGACAAAAACCGAACTATTATGTAGTTGCAGTGGCATCTGACAGTTTTTCAGGGCTTACGCCATTATCTGCTTCCCTACTGAAGCTATTTTTCAGTCATTATTAGCTGGTATATGATGTGAATGATGAATTCTGACCATCAATGTCCTACACATTCAATACTCTGCATAGGGACTGACCTGACAGATCATGTAATAGGCATGCTGCTTTATAGTTGGCTATTTCAACTTGCCAGGTTTTGTCATGACAAAAAATAAAAACTTTTATGTGGAAGAACCAAGGAAGATCAACTTGCTAGGTTTTTACTTCACAACTGATTAAATACTGATAACTTGCTAGCTAAGTTTTGCCATAGCAAAACATAGGAAATCAATTATTATTTTTCTTGTTTCTTACTGTATATGATGAGGCAAAGCTTAGTAAGTACAAGTATGGTCTGAACTCAGTTTCGACGAAAATTAGACTTACTTGGTTCTTCCATTACACTCAAGAAATATATCATTGGTATTCCAAATCAAGGAGCAAAACTGAACTGCGGTCAATGAGTCTCAGCCAAAAATGAATTGTTGTAGACAAACATGACAAAATGCTCAACCCAGTGCACCCTGCCCCCACTGCGGCATGAGCACTGTTTGCTTGTTTATTCAGTGTTTATTAATACTGAATGTGTCACCCATCCAAATTACACCAAATTCTTATCTGCACGTCCTTGAGTCCCCAGCAGTGTGTCTGCAGAGAGTGACGTAAATTGGATGAATGGCTACTGAGATATGAGAAGGACACATGTACATCTCCCAATTAATCATGACAGTCTCAAGTTCCAAGAATTCATTTTCTGTACTTATAGCATTTAAACAAAAACATTTCAGACTATTATTTCTGCACATCCTCACATTTCCCCCCACTGTCTGCTGCTCCAAGCCACTCACCCTGCATCTTTGCTTTATAAAGATGTTTTCAGGAATTCATGTAGCCCTGCCAGCTTTCGTCTGGGCAGTCTTCACCTCCATATTCTTTTCACTCTCTAATATCCCTGCCCCCAAACCCTGTGACACCCTAAATATAAGCTGACCCAATGCAAAGGCACCCCTCCCATTCAGGTCCATCCTTTCAGGTGTGTACAGATCACCCCTGTGCAGGAAGCAATTTCAGTCCCCTATAAACCTGTTTCCTTTTGTTCTACAGTTGAGTGGGTTTTCATCATTGATTCATAGTGGTGATCATTTGAATGAAAATGGCATTTTCTGCCATGAGCTTCAGATAAGAGAACTGAAAAAGGGAAATTATAATATCAAGGTGGCAATTGCATATATGCCAAAAACAACCTATATTATTTGACAGAAGAGCAAAGGACACAATCAGATTGCATCCCTATATAGTAGCTACAATGTCCGCAAAGAAGTTACCAATCATGAGTTTAACATTTGCATCTGCGATGAGTGTCTTTTAAAAAAAACTTTTTTTTGTTCATTTATTTAATTTTTTTGCTCCCCCCCGCTCTCTATAGTTTATCACACATCAATTTTAAATTTTTATTAATTTACTTTTGATATTTATTTTACCCCCCCCCCCCTCCCCGTTAAACCTCACATCAGAGGAGGAAAAGGAGAAAAGGAAAGAAGGAAGGAAAAAAACAAAAACAAAAGCGCATGTGTCCAACACACTTCACACGTACACTCCCATATGACATCAGCTCAACTCCGATTTATCTTCTGACATTTCTCTGATTTATTTTCTGTTGATCGGCCTGTAATTTTTGTACCTGTCTTTGCTTTGTCGTCAATGTTCTGTTTTGTCTTGCAATACAAATTTTTTTTTTAAAAACCCACTAACACTTTTCCCTAATCCTGAATCCAAACGTTTACTTTATGAAAACCAATAAGCTGCCTTGAGTAGATGGGGGTAGAGCCCTACCATTTCACATCTGTGGCACTGATGACAGATGACAATGCCCATTCAGTGGACTGGTAACATTTGAAATGGGTGCATAAAAAGGACTAACACAAATGGCAAGTTTAGAAAATGGTGTTTTGGTGTTGTGGCTTGTGATGTAATAGTGTGAAGACTGCTTTCTTGGCATATATTAGGTCCTTTAATACCAATTCAGTGACATATGAACATCTCAGAATATGTAAGCATACTTGCTTACTGTTACGTGCCACATTTTTTTTTTCCTTTTCTGTATCCCCCTGCTTTTGCTTGTGCTGCTGTGTCTCTCCATTGGTCCAGATCCCTGCCAGTCATCGTTACCCCAAATCCCGCCTCCACCAATCAGAGGGATCCCCTTCCTGTCTGATCATCCAATCACCTTTCATCCCCTTCATTCTGGACATCCAATCAGCTTTCACCCCGCTATATTTAAATCCGGATCCTGTGACCTGAAGAGATCTGTTTGCTACTCCCATGTTGTATCGTGCTGTATTGTGTTTCTTTTTGAGGTTTGGAGACAGTTTTTTTTAGTTAGTAATGCCATATCGACTATCTTACCAAAAAAACTGTCTAAATATGCTTCTTTGTTTTTCAAACTGAGGCACATTCTCCCACTTTCTGCACTTATCACCCTTTACAAAACCCTATTTGAGCCTCATTTGCAGTATTGTAATATCATATGGTGTAATACTTTTCCTACTTATACGAAAAAACTTGAAATACTCCCAAAAGAAAGTCATACGAGCCTTATCATGGTCTGAATATAATCCTCTCACCAAAACGCTTTTCTGCCGTTACAATCTTCTGAGGCTCATTGAATACAAATATTTTCAGAATGCCTGTATAATGTATCAGGTTATCCACAAACTCAACCAGAATATTAATCTAATCAATATTCGTTGGTTGAAAAATTGCTGACTACGGTGAATACGCCTTCAAAATGCGTGAAACTTGCACCGTTTGCGTGAGATTGCGTAGAAAGTTGGCAGCCCTGCAAATAGTATCTAACAAATCTCCATTTACAAATGATATACAGTGCTGTACACAAAATACTCATACATAATAACAGAAGGAAAAGGCCTGTCTAACTACACTAACTACCCAAACAAAAATACAGCGGTTGGCAATCACTCCTGAACTAGTGTGTTAAACACGTTGACTGCCGACTACGAGATAACTCGTAATGGTGGGTCAGGGCCGGCGCTAGACCTGATGACATTTATCAACTCGCCCATATGTAAAGTACAGAAGTTATTATTTTTTGTACATTGATAGGAATTCAATTTTGAGTTTTTTCTTGAAGATGGAATCAGTTGGAGGAGTTTTTTTGTTTTTGCATCAGAGTTACATAGTGGCATTGAAGTGTTATTATAAGATTACACAGTGGATTATTTACAGAAATTTTTGGACCTAATCAGTGAAGAATAAATGTGTTTAAGTTGTCATTGCTGGTTCTCTTTGTTGCGATTTTCAAGTCATAACACTGTACATAGTAGAAAGCAGTTAGCTAGCTTCCCCTTTTTGGTCTCTACAAGCAGTATTTGGTTTTGTTAATTTCTTTTCTTGGGCAACGCTCAGGTCCCCGGACCTTGGATGTGTGTCTTGTTTGTCTATGTTTCCTTTGTGCTGTTAATATTGTATATAACTTTTGCACCAGTAAAGCACCATTTCACTGTTTATTCATTTCTGGGCTCTGTGTTATATTTTTCCCCCTTTATGTGTGCATAGTTGTTGCCTGTTCAGGCTTACTCGATTTCCCACCAACCCAGCTAAAGCCAAAGTGTGACCCTAAGCTTCCCTGGGTTCTTGAGCTCAGAACACTTTTCACTTTTAAATAAAGCCATTGTGTATGCCTTCTTAGATTGATGCTTCCAGCAGAACAATGTGCAATGCAACAAAGCCCACATTATCTAAAGCCTATGGACTGTTGTTCTTCTGTAGCCAGTCTCAAGTGTGAAGTTATGGCCAAATACTCTACAGCAGTGGTTCTCAACGTCGGTCCTGGGGACCCCATGTGTGTGCTGGCTTTTGTTCCTACCACAATTGCAATTGTAGAACTTTAACAAGCTGTGCCTGTCTTAATTAGGTGCTTTTTCATGTTCAGAGTTGTTTATATATCTCTTTAGTCAAATGTTACATAGGAACGTCCATACATGCAATGAAGAATAAAACACCCTTGAAGATAGTGTGTTTATTGCAATACTGCAAGTAATATCAAGTAACATAACATGTCAAACAGATCAAATTATACACTGAGGAAATCAATAAACCCCAGATTGGGCTGCTGGACACAAGTTCTTTCAAAAAGCTTCAGGTGAACTTAATCAGATCAACATAACACAAAACTGGTTTGTTTGTGGACTACATTTGTCATGATGAGAGCCAAGTAGTTTTCACTAATTATGAGCCATCTACATCATTAATTTGATTGGTTACATTGTTTTCTCTCCTTTTATGCTGTTATTTCCAATATACTGCAATGTGCGAATGCTATTTTTGAAATTCTTGATGGCAAATAGATATTTCTGTTAAGTTGTGGGTTAAGAGGGCAAATAACTGCTCTAAACATTAAATGCACATAATTAAGACAAATTAGCAGCTTGTTAAAATCCTACAATTGCAATTGTGGTTGGAACAAAAGCCAGCACACACATGGGGTCCCCAGGACTGACGTTGAGAACCAGAAACTGTGCGAACTCATTCCGATCTCTTTTCCTACTCACTCATACACTACCAGGAATAAAAATCACATCACTGGGAAAAAACGCAGGTTAAAATGTACCAGCCTGAGTATTGTGTGTAGAGGACCTCGGATCTGGAATGAGCTTGACGAAAATATAAATTTGTCACAGTCTTATTCCATCTTCAAGAAAAAACTCAAAATTGAATTCCTATCAATGTACAAAAAATAATAACTTCTGTACTTTACATATGGGCAAGTTGATAAATGTCATCAGGTCTAGCGCCGGCCCTGACCCACCATTACGAGTTATCTCGTAGTCGGCAGTCAACGTGTTTAACACACTAGTTCAGGAGTGATTGCCAACCGCTGTATTTTTGTTTGGGTAGTTAGTGTAGTTAGACAGGCCTTTTCCTTCTGTTATTATGTATGAGTATTTTGTGTACAGCACTGTATATCATTTGTAAATGGAGATTTGTTAGATACTATTTGCAGGGCTGCCAACTTTCTACGCAATCTCACGCAAACGGTGCAAGTTTCACGCATTTTGAAGGCGTATTCACCGTAGTCAGCGATTTTTCAACCAACGAATATTAATTAGATTCTTACGTGTTATTAAAGTCCTTGTGAGTGGAAGTTTCAGTTTCACTTGCGTTACGGTGGATTTCACGAGTAACATGGAAGTGATTGTGACTCCAAACGTTGTGCGCTTTTCCTCACTCAGGGGTTGGAAGCAACGTGTGTGTTTCATGATAATTTAAATTGTTTAAATGAAATAAGACCATTTGAAATGTCTTTATGCAATTCCATTGCTTCCAACCCCTGTGTAAAGACAAACGGGAGAATTCCAGTCATAATTGATTTCCACGTCTCTAGTGGTGAAATCCACCGTAATGCACGTGAAACTGGTTAACTTCCATGCTCAAGGACTCAATTCCGCCTGAGAATCTCTTAAATACGCATCAATTGAATAATTGCTGACTGCGGCATGGGAACGTGAATGCCTCTAAGAGGCGTGAGACTCACGGCGAATGCGTGAGAGTTGGCAGCCCTGTATTTGTGCTGCCTTACTGGTCAGTTATTTGTTTATTTTGTTCATCATTTAGCACCCTCTGTTGGTTTGTCTGTATAACAGTTTATTTGTAGCAACACATGATCTGATGCAATACCACTTGTTTGTGATACAATAGACTAGTGCCTTCTAGAAGTTTCTGGCATCTTCTTACCTGGAGAAGGCCAGATCACCCAGGAATCCTGTAGATCTTTCCAGAATGTTCCCAGTCTTTATTAATGCTGTGATTTTGGTCAGTTGGAGGAGTTTTTTTGTTTTTGCATCAGAGTTACATAGTGGCATTGAAGTGTTATTATAAGATTACACAGTGGATTATTTACAGAAATTTTTGGACCTAATCAGTGAAGAATAAATGTGTTTAAGTTGTCATTGCTGGTTCTCTTTGTTGCGATTTTCAAGTCATAACACTGTACATAGTAGAAAGCAGTTAGCTAGCTTCCCCTTTTTGGTCTCTACAAGCAGTATTTGGTTTTGTTAATTTCTTTTCTTGGGCAACGCTCAGGTCCCCGGACCTTGGATGTGTGTCTTGTTTGTCTATGTTTCCTTTGTGCTGTTAATATTGTATATAACTTTTGCACCAGTAAAGCACCATTTCACTGTTTATTCATTTCTGGGCTCTGTGTTATATTTTTCCCCCCTTTATGTGTGCATAGTTGTTGCCTGTTCAGGCTTACTCGATTTCCCACCAACCCAGCTAAAGCCAAAGTGTGACCCTAAGCTTCCCTGGGTTCTTGAGCTCAGAACACTTTTCAGACCCCAAATAAAGCCATTGTGTATGCCTTCTTAGATTGATGCTTCCAGCAGAACAATGTGCAATGCAACAAAGCCCACATTATCTAAAGCCTATGGACTGTTGTTCTTCTGTAGCCAGTCTCAAGTGTGAAGTTATGGCCAAATACTCTACAGCAGTGGTTCTCAACGTCGGTCCTGGGGACCCCATGTGTGTGCTGGCTTTTGTTCCTACCACAATTGCAATTGTAGAACTTTAACAAGCTGTGCCTGTCTTAATTAGGTGCTTTTCATGTTCAGAGTTGTTTATATATCTCTTTTAGTCAAATGTTACATAGGAACGTCCATACATGCAATGAAGAATAAAACACCCTTGAAGATAGTGTGTTTATTGCAATACTGCAAGTAATATCAAGTAAACATAACATGTCAAACAGATCAAATTATACACTGAGGAAATCAATAAACCCCAGATTGGGCTGCTGGACACAAGTTCTTTCAAAAAAGCTTCAGGTGAACTTAATCAGATCAACATAACACAAAACTGGTTTGTTTGTGGACTACATTTGTCATGATGAGAGCCAAGTAGTTTTCACTAATTATGAGCCATCTACATCATTAATTTGATTGGTTACATTGTTTTCTCCCTTTTATGCTGTTATTTCCAATATACTGCAATGTGCGAATGCTATTTTTGAAATTCTTGATGGCAAATAGATATTTCTGTTAAGTTGTGGGTTAAGAGGGCAAATAACTGCTCTAAACATTAAATGCACATAATTAAGACAAATTAGCAGCTTGTTAAAATCCTACAATTGCAATTGTGGTTGGAACAAAAGCCAGCACACACATGGGGTCCCCAGGACTGACGTTGAGAACCAGAAACTGTGCGAACTCATTCCGATCTCTTTTTCCTACTCACTCATACACTACCAGGAATAAAAAATCACATCACTGGGAAAAAACGCAGGTTAAAATGTACCAGCCTGAGTATTGTGTGTAGAGGACCTCGGATCTGGAATGAGCTTGACGAAAATATAAATTTGTCACAGTCTTATTCCATCTTCAAGAAAAAACTCAAAATTGAATTCCTATCAATGTACAAAAAATAATAACTTCTGTACTTTACATATGGGCGAAGTTGATAAATGTCATCAGGTCTAGCGCCGCCCTGACCCACCATTACGAAGTTATCTCGTATCGGCAGTCAACGTGTTTAACACACTAGTTCAGGAGTGATTGCCAACCGCTGTATTTTTGTTTGGGTAGTTAGTGTAGTTAGACAGGCCTTTTCCTTCTGTTATTATGTATGAGTATTTTGTGTACAGCACTGTATATCATTTGTAAATGGAGATTTGTTAGATACTATTTGCAGGGCTGCCAACTTTCTACGCAATCTCACGCAAAGCGGTGCAAGTTTCACGATTTTGAAGGCGTATTCACCGTAGTCAGCGATTTTCAACCAACGAATATTAATTAGATTCTTACGTGTTATTAAAGTCCTTGTGAGTGGAAGTTTCAGTTTCACTTATTCTGATTGGATTTCACGAGTAACATGGAAGTGATTGTGACTCCAAACGTTGTGCGCTTTTCCTCACTCAGGGGTTGGAAGCAACGTGTGTGTTTCATGATAATTTAAATTGTTTAAATGAAATAAGACCATTTGAAATGTCTTTATGCAATTCCATTGCTTCCAACCCCTGTGTAAAGACAAACGGGAGAATTCCAGTCATAATTGATTTCACGTCTCTAGTGGTGAAATCCAATCGTAATGCACGTGAAACTGGTTAACTTCCATGCTCAAGGACTCAATTCCGCGTGAGAATCTCTTAAATACGCATCAATTGAATAATTGCTGACTGCGGCATGGGAACGTGAATGCCTCTAAGAGGCGTGAGACTCACGGCGAATGCGTGAGAGTTGGCAGCCCTGTATTTGTGCTGCCTTACTGGTCAGCTATTTGTTTATTTTGTTCATCATTTAGCACCCTCTGTTGGTTTGTCTGTATAACAGTTTATTTGTAGCAACACATGATCTGATGCAATACCACTTGTTTGTGATACAATAGACTAGTGCCTTCTAGAAGTTTCTGGCATCTTCTTACCTGAGAAGGCCAGATCACCCAGGAATCCTGTAGATCTTTCCAGAATGTTCCCAGTCTTTATTAATGCTGTGATTTTGGTCAGTTGGAGGAGTTTTTTGTTTTTGCATCAGAGTTACATAGTGGCATTGAAGTGTTATTATAAGATTACACAGTGGATTATTTACAGAAATTTTTGGACCTAATCAGTGAAGAATAAATGTGTTTAAGTTGTCATTGCTGGTTCTCTTTGTTGCGATTTTCAAGTCATAACACTGTACATAGTAGAAAGCAGTTAGCTAGCTTCCCCTTTTTGGTCTCTACAAGCAGTATTTGGTTTTGTTAATTTCTTTTCTTGGGCAACGCTCAGGTCCCCGGACCTTGGATGTGTGTCTTGTTTGTCTATGTTTCCTTTGTGCTGTTAATATTGTATATAACTTTTGCACCAGTAAAGCACCATTTCACTGTTTATTCATTTCTGGGCTCTGTGTTATATTTTTCCCCCCTTTATGTGTGCATAGTTGTTGCCTGTTCAGGCTTACTCGATTTCCCACCAACCCAGCTAAAGCCAAAGTGTGACCCTAAGCTTCCCTGGGTTCTTGAGCTCGTAACACTTTTCGCACCCCAAATAAAGCCATTGTGTATGCCTTCTTAGATTGATGCTTCCAGCAGAACAATGTGCAATGCAACAAAGCCCACATTATCTAAAGCCTATGGACTGTTGTTCTTCTGTAGCCAGTCTCAAGTGTGAAGTTATGGCCAAATACTCTACAGCAGTGGTTCTCAACGTCGGTCCTGGGGACCCCATGTGTGTGCTGGCTTTTGTTCCTACCACAATTGCAATTGTAGAACTTTAACAAGCTGTGCCTGTCTTAATTAGGTGCTTTTCATGTTCAGAGTTGTTTATATATCTCTTTAGTCAAATGTTACATAGGAACGTCCATACATGCAATGAAGAATAAAACACCCTTGAAGATAGTGTGTTTATTGCAATACTGCAAGTAATATCAAGTAACATAACATGTCAAACAGATCAAATTATACACTGAGGAAATCAATAAACCCCAGATTGGGCTGCTGGACACAAGTTCTTTCAAAAAGCTTCAGGTGAACTTAATCAGATCAACATAACACAAAACTGGTTTGTTTGTGGACTACATTTGTCATGATGAGAGCCAAGTAGTTTTCACTAATTATGAGCCATCTACATCATTAATTTGATTGGTTACATTGTTTTCTCCTTTTATGCTGTTATTTCCAATATACTGCAATGTGCGAATGCTATTTTTGAAATTCTTGATGGCAAATAGATATTTCTGTTAAGTTGTGGGTTAAGAGGGCAAATAACTGCTCTAAACATTAAATGCACATAATTAAGACAAATTAGCAGCTTGTTAAAATCCTACAATTGCAATTGTGGTTGGAACAAAAGCCAGCACACACATGGGGTCCCCAGGACTGACGTTGAGAACCAGAAACTGTCGAACTCATTCCGATCTCTTTTCCTACTCACTCATACACTACCAGGAATAAAAAATCACATCACTGGGAAAAAAACAGGTTAAAATGTACCAGCCTGAGTATTGTGTGTAGAGGACCTCGGATCTGGAATGAGCTTGACGAAAATATAAATTTGTCACAGTCTTATTCCATCTTCAAGAAAAAAAAACTCAAAATTGAATTCCTATCAATGTACAAAAATAATAACTTCTGTACTTTACATATGGGCAAGTTGATAAATGTCATCAGGTCTAGCGCCGGCCCTGACCCACCATTACGAAGTTATCTCAAGAGTCGGCAGTCAACGTGTTTAACACACTAGTTCAGGAGTGATTGCCAACCGCTGTATTTTTGTTTGGGTAGTTAGTGTAGTTAGACAGGCCTTTTCCTTCTGTTATTATGTATGAGTATTTTGTGTACAGCACTGTATATCATTTGTAAATGGAGATTTGTTAGATACTATTTGCAGGGCTGCCAACTTTCTCTCTCGCAATCTCACGCAAACGGTGCAAGTTTCACGCATTTTTGAAGGCGTATTCACCGTAGTCAGCGATTTTTCAACCAACGAATATTAATTAGATTCTTACGTGTTATTAAAGTCCTTGTGAGTGGAAGTTTCAGTTTCACTTTATGTTACGGTGGATTTCACGAGTAACATGGAAGTGATTGTGACTCCAAACGTTGTCGCTTTTTCTCACTCAGGGGTTGGAAGCAACGCGTGTGTTTCATGATAATTTAAATTGTTTAAATGAAATAAGACCATTTGAAATGTCTTTATGCAATTCCATTGCTTCCAACCCCTGTGTAAAGACAAACGGGAGAATTCCAGTCATAATTGATTTCCACGTCTCTAGTGGTGAAATCCACCGTAATGCACGTGAAACTGGTTAACTTCCATGCTCAAGGACTCAATTCCGCCTGAGAATCTCTTAACACGCATCAATTGAATAATTGCTGATCAAGGCATGGGAACGTGAATGCCTCTTAGAGGCGTGAGACTCACGGCGAATGCGTGAGAGTTGGCAGCCCTGTATTTGTGCTGCCTTACTGGTCAGCTATTTGTTTATTTTGTTCATCATTTAGCACCCTCTGTTGGTTTGTCTGTATAACAGTTTATTTGTAGCAACACATGATCTGATGCAATACCACTTGTTTGTGATACAATAGACTAGTGCCTTCTAGAAGTTTCTGGCATCTTCTTACCTGGAGAAGGCCAGATCACCCAGGAATCCTGTAGATCTTTCCAGAATGTTCCCAGTCTTTATTAATGCTGTGATTTTGGTCAGTTGGAGGAGTTTTTTTGTTTTTGCATCAGAGTTACATAGTGGCATTGAAGTGTTATTATAAGATTACACAGTGGATTATTTACAGAAATTTTTGGACCTAATCAGTGAAGAATAAATGTGTTTAAGTTGTCATTGCTGGTTCTCTTTGTTGCGATTTTCAAGTCATAACACTGTACATAGTAGAAAGCAGTTAGCTAGCTTCCCCTTTTTGGTCTCTACAAGCAGTATTTGGTTTTGTTAATTTCTTTTCTTGGGCAACGCTCAGGTCCCCGGACCTTGGATGTGTGTCTTGTTTGTCTATGTTTCCTTTGTGCTGTTAATATTGTATATAACTTTTGCACCAGTAAAGCACCATTTCACTGTTTATTCATTTCTGGGCTCTGTGTTATATTTTTCCCCCCTTTATGTGTGCATAGTTGTTGCCTGTTCAGGCTTACTCGATTTCCCACCAACCCAGCTAAAGCCAAAGTGTGACCCTAAGCTTCCCTGGGTTCTTGAGCTCAGAACACTTTTTCAAGACCCCAAATAAAGCCATTGTGTATGCCTTCTTAGATTGATGCTTCCAGCAGAACAATGTGCAATGCAACAAAGCCCACATTATCTAAAGCCTATGGACTGTTGTTCTTCTGTAGCCAGTCTCAAGTGTGAAGTTATGGCCAAATACTCTACAGCAGTGGTTCTCAACGTCGGTCCTGGGGACCCCATGTGTGTGTGCTGGCTTTTGTTCCTACCACAATTGCAATTGTAGAACTTAACAAGCTGTGCCTGTCTTAATTAGGTGCTTTTCATGTTCAGAGTTGTTTATATATCTCTTTAGTCAAATGTTACATAGGAACGTCCATACATGCAATGAAGAATAAAACACCCTTGAAGATAGTGTGTTTTATTGCAATACTGCAAGTAATATCAAGTAACATAACATGTCAAACAGATCAAATTATACACTGAGGAAATCAATAAACCCCAGATTGGGCTGCTGGACACAAGTTCTTTCAAAAAGCTTCAGGTGAACTTAATCAGATCAACATAACACAAAACTGGTTTGTTTGTGGACTACATTTGTCATGATGAGAGCCAAGTAGTTTTCACTAATTATGAGCCATCTACATCATTAATTTGATTGGTTACATTGTTTTCTCTCCTTTTATGCTGTTATTTCCAATATACTGCAATGTGCGAATGCTATTTTTGAAATTCTTGATGGCAAATAGATATTTCTGTTAAGTTGTGGGTTAAGAGGGCAAATAACTGCTCTAAACATTAAATGCACATAATTAAGACAAATTAGCAGCTTGTTAAAATCCTACAATTGCAATTGTGGTTGGAACAAAAGCCAGCACACACATGGGGTCCCCAGGACTGACGCTGAGAACCACTGCTCTACAGGAATTGTGTGATGGTACCAATGCAACCAAAATCTATTTGTAATGTCTCCAGCCCAGTGAATCCATGCTTGAAGAATTCTGCAGGAAAGAGTGGATTGGAATTACTAGATAGAGAACCAAATAATGAGGCCATTGAGAGAATTTGAGGAGAAATCTTTTAACCAATTGACCGTAAATGGAAACACAATAATAACAATAATAATACACTTTGGATTTTTTTCCCCTTAATTTTATCTTCCTTCTATTGTAGATTGCTCATATGCATTACTGGGCTTGCCAAGTTGTGAATGTTTTGCCTTTGGAATTTTTCCCTGATACTGTCAAGTTCATCTTCATCAATGTATTCATAATCATGCTTGTCATCATCCTCGTCTTCTGTTTTCTCAAGACAGTTATCCGTGTCAGCTGAGGATACAATAAACCAACATAAAGGTTGCACAGTCAGAATACAAAACTGCTTGCAATTTGTGTGGAATACAGTGCCATTCTGTTGCAGACTTACATACAGACATCTCAATTTAAAATCAATTAAATGGAGGAAATGATGCAATTATTTTCCAGAGTGAGCAGACTACAAAAGCGCTCATATCAGCAAAAACAGTCTGAAAATTATGTATAAGATTATATTTTATGATTCAATGAACAATGATTCCGACCTTTACCTTTTTGCTGTATTGGATTAGGAAGACTGACTGGTTGCGGCATCTTAATTTTACACTTAGGGCCTGAGCCGCATACTTTATCAGATGCTGATGAAACAGTTGTGACTTGTTTCGGCTTAATGGATTGGCCCTGTAAAAAAAACGGGGATACACAGGCATTTCACAGTAAATGAAACATTGGCTCTCTGCAATATAATTTGGAATGAATTCTCCTGATATTAACCCACAATAAGTACGTATATTGCAGTATTAGTGAGGTGAAGGAACTTGCCCACAAGATGAATAAATTCTTACAATGATGCAACGTAACTCTGGGTACATCTTATTGTGGCAAAAGCTGGTTGAATGTAACAACAAAGCGGAGCAAGTAATTTTGATCCTTGGTGGCCACCTCTCACAAGGGAATGCTACACTTACATAAGCATTCTACACTGACATGGTCGAAGGTATTATCAGCCCTGCTATATTAGTGGCTACAAGGAGCATCTGCTGAGCGAAAAAGAGAAGGTACAAAAAATTCCATTTCAGTGATAAGTCATGACCTGTTTTCAAACATTTTCTTTGTTTCATAATTCACTCACTCCGAAATCACTCAGCACTTTGGATTTTGAACTAGTTTTGCCATTTTCCCTACATGGTAGAAAAGAAACTCTCCATTTCCTTGTAAATTTGGGCGCAATATATTCAAGGTTGATCAAAATTGTGGATGCCTGAGGCTGTTAATTGTTTAGATTTAAACAATCAAGCACAGGTTATGAAGCCTGCATTGTAGGACATACCACAAGTTAGTGCAGAAAATAACTAAGTTTTTCATTTTTTTTCATAAGCCATAAATCAGTCAGAATACCATCTCAGGTCTAGGTTGGCGCGATGGACCCAGGTGCATAGCATATGATCGATAAAAAGATACATGGTGGGGCTTTAAAGGCCCCACACCAGCCATTATTACCTCCTGTATTTCAGTCTTTGGCTTATTTTAACAGTGAGTAGGGGTGATTAGTTGATTAGTTGTAATCGATTACCATGGCATCCAGATTGCTGTTCTTGCGTGTGTCATGGGCTTGCCTCCCTGCATCTCAGCGGCATACTGATGGCTAGTCAGCTTATCTTGTGTCGTACCATGTAGCAGGATTCTCCACAATTTTGAAATCACCTGTCCGTATGATAAATTATTGGTGCCTGCCGATTGCAGCGTGGCGAAAAATTAGATGGGGGTCAGGGGCCTGTGGCCCCCAGCCGCCAGGATGTCAATACTCGGAAATGTATTCTTTATTACCATTTTATTTTATTATTACTTTATTATTAATAAGCTTATTATTAATTATTAATAAGCTAGCCAGCAGAGCTCCCCTACAGGGAGTTTTTTTTTTTTTTTTTTTTTTGCCTTATTTGCTATAGTGGGGATTAGGCTGGGCATTGCCCCTTTAATTTATTTATTTATTCATTTATTTTTGCACTGTAAAGCATCTTTTTGACAGTCTCTCTGTGAAAAGCGCTATACAAATAAAATGGAACAGAACATTCTCTGAGATATTACTTTTTGAATACAAGCAAAGTAATCCCATAATCATTGACATGTACAGTGAGTATTCATAGGAATTTTCAGTCATGAATGAAGTATGAATAGTGCGTTTCCCGTCACTGCATTCATTGAGGACTAGAGGTCTATCTGGTAGTACGGTCAGTCGTTGACATGGATCAGAGTCACATCAAAGCAGTAACGACAGGAAAATGGTTAAGAAGCCTTTGTGTGCCAGCAACATTGACTGTGCATTATCAACATGAGGCATCTCTGTCTTTGAGTTGACAATAAATTGGGGACGTAACAAAATTTTCTGGAAACCTTATGTTTTAATGAGACCCATCTCATCAAATGGAGAACGAAGTATAGCTTCATTTTAATGCCAAAATCATCTCTGTCACCAAAGTATTAAGGATTTTATGGCCATTTTTGTACCAGGAAATTGATATGTTTAATTTTTTTGTTCTTGCATTCGGTGGAAACAAAAGCTGTGTTTAAAGTCTGTGCTTCTTGAAACTTAAGTGCCGGCCTTTTTTAAAATATTAATTTTGGTGCAGAAGTTTTTCTGTTTGTACGCTAATCGACAGGATCTTGGATTGAAGAATTGTTTTTCCAGTTTCCCGCTTTGTTCTTTTACAGAAGCCACCACGTTTTTCGGAGTGCAAGACCTGCCTTGTAAATCTTAAAGTATACTATATTTGTTGTACATAGACTGGAATGCGCTTCTTTTGGCTTTCTCCAGTTAAATATAAATAGTTATGTTAAATAGTTTGGTGTGCTTGGTTAACTTTGCCTGAAGCCTACATAATAATTCAACATCGGTGGATATCACGTGGCACCTTAACAATTAAACTGTTCTATTCCGCCACGATATGACCTGATTGGCACCAAGCAATGCCAAATACAGCATGTGCAGTGGGTTCATAATTCCACAAACAATGTCCATATCAAGCCAATTTATCGAATAAAAAGCTGTGTTCAAGTGACTTGAGGCATGTGTAGAGGTACCCTACCTATTATATTTGTCATTCAAAGCAGAAGAGGGTGTTTATTTCCAGTGGGAAAAATGGTGTCATTCATGACTTTTCAGTCTATCATGACAACAGGTCACTCCAACCTCTAGACTGAGCGGGTTCCAGGTAATTGAAAAGTAACCTCGACCAAGGTAAATGCAACAAAATTTAATCAGTTTTTACATTGAACACAAAACTTAATGTCTATTTACATTTGCTGTTGGGCAGCAGTGCAATCAACATTTACATTTTATTGAGAAATAAATTTGTGTGTTTAACTGCCAATAGATTATTCTAATCTTTAGAAAACTTCAGAGGAAAGGAAATTGATTGAAAATCGGACAAGACTTATCATCAGTTCAAAATAATTTTTTAGTGGCACCTCTATTTTCGGCTCAGAAGCTGCCACTTACATACTGTACGTGCATTGGCACATCAGCCAGGTGTTTGCAGAATTTCAAGCCCAGTCTCATCCCGACGTGTCATATATTGACGCTACCCGATTATATGACACCAGTTTAAAACGAACCGTTCCCCCTAACCCCTAACCCTTAAACCGAACCCTAACCCTAAGTGTCAAATAAAGATGCCAAAAGCTTCCTTTTGCGTCGTATATCGATGCTTGGTCAGGTAGAGTCACTATCTGACGAGTTGGGATGAGACTGTTGGAATTTCAGATTCCATGCAGTTCACATGAGAATTCTCAATGAAGAATCATGAAAATAAGCACAAATGTGAAGCTTAAGTGCACGGAGCCATCAAGGACATCATTACTACCTTTGGTGAGAGTGAGGGCTCAGGTCTTACAGGGTGTGAGGGCTTCGGTGAACCTGACATCAGGTCTGAGTCAGGCTGTATGGGCATCTTTGGTGGACGAGGAGGGGGTACAAGGGAAGCTGTGGCATACCTCCGGAGGGTATAATAGCAGTCCTCATCAATCTTCTCCACAGCAGTTCGTACAGTAAGGGGTACTCTGGGCCTCGGTTGTCTGTGAAGGACCTGCAAGGTCAAGGATGTGCGACTGACTGGGACCTCCCAGCACTCTGATAGGTCCATGTTGGAAATGACAAGATAGGAATCAGTGATCTCCTCCTCCAGGTACAACCCAGGCACAACAGCCAGGATGTCAGTTGCCACAGAGAGGTCTCGCACTGCCACTTTAACATTGAAGGGCAGATGAAACCGCTGGCAGATCTCAGAGATGCTGTATTGCTTCTTGTCATGGATGACCTCCACAAAACCACCATCCAGACACATTGGGACTAGAACCGGTTTGTAGTTCCTGCCCTCAATCTTCTTACAAGCTAAGGCCTCCACCGTCTTCCGTGTGCTGCCATAAATCACCTCACTGGTCTCCCTTCTCTGAACTAGGAACTGGTCTCCCACAAGGACAGTAGCAAGACCTTCATACCGAGACTCAAAGGCCTTTGTTGCAACCACGTGAAGCTGCTCCTTGTCTCTCTTAGCGACCTCCAAATCATATGCAGTGGGAAACTTCCGTGGTCTTCTCTTGAATCTCCCTTTGTAAGAGGTAGGGATCAGAAAGCGACTCTGCCTCTCACTTCGGATTTCAGATGCTAGAATTCGCTTAGCCTGTTCAGTACTATGAATGATGATTTGCTTGCAATTCAAAAGAAACTTAAGTTCTTCCTGAAGGCACCACGGTGTCTTGATGATCTCTGCCACAAAAGGAAATTCATCATTTGGCTTCTTGAAGATATCACTCAAAGAAAGAGGCGGCACAAAACTCTCAATGTCGCACTGCCCAGTCACATCAATGACCTCTACATCCAGGTTGGAGGGGATATGCACCACATCCTTTCTTACTGTGTGGAAAAAAAATAAAAGATATAAACATACTTTGGCCATTCAATGAATTTTTTCATCACACCTCTTTCACAGGGAATAGAGTAGTGAAGTGATGATGTCACGCTGTTGTCGGAAGTAAAAGTTCCCATTCATTCTACCCATAGACTTTTTAAAACATTCACTTTTGAAGCACTTTCCATTGTTTTCAAGCTTCCATCGATTTCAAAATTTTGCTTCATATTTCCGAGTAACAACAAATGCTGGTTTTCTTGACCTGAGTCAGCTATAATTTATATCATTTTAATTTTTAGCCACCATGCTAATCCTTTTTGTAGTTTAAAATCTACACTTCCTATGATCCTCTGATTCCCGGGCAGAACGAGTTCATAACGCGTTAGAGATTTTCCAGAACCTTGCCATTGCTTTTTCTTTGCTTAGCCTGGTGAGACTAGGGTAATTAGTTAGCCAATCTACGTTTTATTTAGTTATGCTTACCTTGCTAGATATCAAGTTTTGCAACTAGCATCAATCTATTTTAATTTCCAAGCATCTCCGGCAAACAGTTGTTTGCTTAAAAACTTGGTAGCAAGTGAACGAGCTAATCAGCCTTGTCAATGCATAACTGACCTAGCACCATAGCTGATTCATGTCTACCTGCTCATCATAATGCTGGTTAAGTACCAAAATAATCACTATTCACTGTTTCTAGTGATTTATATTCACCATGTAAGGCTAGCTGAGCAAGCAAAATTAGCTGGCTAAATTAGCTAGCGGGCTAGTTTACCAACTTCGGTAGTTGGCTAACGTCATATTTGGTGCACGTAAATGCCAGCTAGTGAAATTCTTGCAGCTCAATACTAGTTAAGTGGCCAGATAATGGCTATTCACTGTTTTTATTGACTTAACTAGCTCGCTAGCAAGGCTAGCAAACTAGCTAGCAACCTATTTCGCTAGCTTAGCTAGTTATATTTGGTGACTAATTATACTTGCCAGCTTGCTAAATGACAGTAAGTGAAAGGAAACTGACCATTTAGTGTTTTCTGTCAATTTAGCTATGTACACAAGATATAATTAGCTAACTAGCTGGCAAGCTATGTAGTTTGCTGGCATAGCTAGTCATATTTGTTGCACATAAATGCTAGCTAGGCATGTAGCTAGGTAGCTTATAGTGGCCCGCTGTGTAGTAACGGTTGCTTGGAGACAGCCGACGGCAATTTCAGTCACTGTTTGGCTTCCGTTGAGTTACATAGTTAATGTTTGATGAAACTGTGGTTCGCCATTTGCTGGGAACAAATCACGGGGTACTCGCTGCTTTTGTACAGGACAAGCAGTTCACAAAAGTGGATTACAAACTGGACTATAATAAAGAATTACTTTAATGTGATCATTTGCATCTGTATACCCTGTAGGCTATTCTCAGAGCGAGCCGGCTCATAAAATGAATACGAATTTGAGCAATGCCGGAAAGTGTCTTGACCCCATTATAAATTTCCATAGGGATTTTACTTCTGACACCAGAAGCTAAGTAGCTGTGATGTCATCAATTCACTACTCTATAAGTCTGAAAACGCTGAATGGATTTACTTCATGTGCAGTGCAAGTATATATTGACACATAAAAAATTATAACAAAAGAAAGAGATTATAAATTTTTTTTCCAGTATCTCAACCAGTTTAAGGTCAAGTCAAAAAAAGACCAGATTCAGGGCTATGAGAGGGTAATTGCCTCCTTCCCAATTTATTCTATTTTTGTGTATTTGTCATGCTTAAGTGTTCCAGGTCATCAAACAAATTTTTGTATTGAACAAAGGTAAGTCAAATAAACACAAAATGCAATTTATTAATTATTATTTCATTTACTGAAGGAAGAAAAGCAATCCAACCCTACCTGTCCCATGTAAAAAAGTAATCGTCCTCGTATGTAAGACAAACAATTAAACAATTTTTGGCTGTGATAAAATACAACGTAGTTTTGAGTGCTCCTGCAACTTTTATGAAATAGCTTTCAATGTTATGGACACATATGGTCCCGACAGGTATGCCTCTCCGCGCCCCATGCTCAGACGTCATCTGGGTGCCATAGCGCGAGAGGGCGCGTCATGTTGAAAATGGGTCTAATTTTTGGCGCAGAGCACCACATGTCAACTGTCACGCTATCATCAACAACTAGTGAAATCTATTGAAAAGAGGGACTAAATTTCAAAACAACAGACTTGACGGTGGTTCCCAAACAGCAGTTAACACTGTTCAGAATGTTCGCAAAGTGAGATGTGGGAGCGTAACTTAGCAGCCATAGAAGAGGCACATCCAGTGCTTTTTAGACTGTATGCTTCAAAAATTCAGGACAAATGCGCCTCGCGTTTCAAAGCAGATAAGGCGCTTTTAGTGCGAATGCCGCCTAAATAGACATTTATGTTCAATTTCACTAGATACTCACAGGCATGATTACTATCAGCCCTGTTGAATCTTAATCTCACTTAAATAGGACCTGCTAGGCGATGAGAATTACGTAAAAAGCACCACATGATCGAACAATCTAAACAAATTCAAAAACAGAAGAGAGAGTCAAAGACATCAATCAGTCTGGAAAGCCTTTAAAATCATTTCAAGGTTTGTTGATTCCAGCTAACTACAGTGAGAGCCATTATCGAGAGATGGAGGTCACAAAGAAATCCAGATTTACATCTAAAGAACAACAGGCCTCATTTGCCTCAGATATGGTAAATGTTCATGATTTCACAATAAAAAAAAGAGACTGGGCAAAAATTGCACCCATGGGAGGGCTGTGCTGAACAAAGAAAACACAAAGGCTGATCTCACATTTACTAAAAAAAAAAAAAAACATCTTGATGACTATCAAGACTTTTGGAATAATATTTTGAGGAGTAATGAGTCAAAACTTTTAACTGTAAATGTAATTTTTTGGAAGACATGGGCCCCATTACATCTGGCATAAAGCTAACACAATATTCCAAACCAAGATCATCATACCAACAGTCAAACACAGTGGTAGCACTGTGATGATCTGGGGCTGCTTTGCTGCTTCAGGACCTGAGCAGCTTGCAGTAATGGATGGAACATGAATTTTGTTCTCCATTATAAAATCCTGAAGAATAATGTCCAGCCATCAGTTTGTGTCCGAAACTCAATTGCAGTCAGGTTATGCAGCAGGACAATGATCCAAAGCACACAAGCTAATCCAACTCTGAATGGCTCAAAAGAAGCAAAATGAATGTTTTTGGAGTAGCCTAGTCCTAATTTGAATCCAACTGAGATGTGGCAACATTACCTTAAACAGTCAGTTCATACAGGCCCAACCCTCCCAATACGGTGAAATTAAATCAATTCTGCAAAGAGGAATAGGCTAAAATTCCTCTACAATAGTGTAAAAGACTCATTTCCAGTGATCATGAACATTTGATTGCAGCTATTGCCACGTTGCCTCAAGGGGTGGCAAAACTGGTGCGTAGGTATAGAAGGGCAATTTTTTTTTTGCATGCGTGATTTAATTTTTGAATAACTCTTTACAATCAATAAATATAACGCTCATTTAAAGGCTGTATTTTGTGTTTACTAACATTGTCTTTGTCTCATTAAAATTTGCTGGATGATTAGAAGCATTTAAATAAGCCAAGTAAGAAAAAAAATAAATCTTGAAGGGGGCAAATACTTTTTCACAGCACTGTACTTTGACAGAGCCATAGCACCTCCAAGTTGAGTCTAAAATACAAAATATAACCAACCAAGATCTTGACAGAGCCATCGCCATTGCCCAGGCTTAATGATAAATAAGATCTGACTTGCAAGATTCAAGTACAGCTGCTGAGTATGTTCTAGTGGCCATTTTATACTTGTTCGACATATGTAGACAGGCGTCTTAAGAAAAGTGTAAGATTGTACAGATGCTTTTATGCTTAACCCTGTAACGCCGTTTGTATCATATTTGATGCATAACTTTCTGCGACCTCTATGTCATCCATATGATCAATACTTTCCTCAAACAGCTGTTGTATGCAATCTGATACATGTCATCTGCCCCCTGGTGGACTATGCATGCACTGTAAGCAGTAGAAGTCCGTAGAATACAAGACCAAAGATGGCTGCCCCATTCACCAACCTGCAAGTTTTTTTTTTTTTTTACTGGAAATCTTTGCTAATTTTCACAAAGTTGTGGTAGGAATAATTTATATATTGTTACTAATACTTCAATATGAATATGTTCTGGATTTTCACAAGGTCCTTTGACCTCTGACCTCAAGATATTTAAATGAAAATGGGTTTCCTATACCTATGAGTCTCTATTTACAAATCAATTAACTCTGTTTTCATTTGCATTTTCATTTGTTTTATGTGTAACGTCTGAATTCTCAAGGAATTGAGATTGTACTTTGTAGATACATCACTAATGTTAGTTCAATGCTATAATATTTTCCATCCTGTAATATCACAATTTCTATGCCATTGGCAGGTATACATATTTTTATACAACAATTAGACATTAGTAATAAAATGTAGGCTGTTAAAATGGCGGCAGATTTATGGATATACTGCACCTAAAACAAATGTATCAATCTTATTTAAATAGGGGAAAAACAGATAGAACAGATAGCATTTTTATGAACCACTATTCTCAGACAATCAGCATTGTTCTCAATTAATGTAGCAAGGGATTGGAAAGTATTACTTACACTTCATCACAGCCTGAAGGTCGTAAACCGGTGTGAGAATCAACTCCCCAGTGTAGTTCTTCGGAAGAGCACAGAAGTGCATCTCTGACACAGGCAGAGATTTGGCTAGATTAACTGTCCTTTTTCTGCCTTTGGGCATTTTCCATTGCACAATCTCCTTCAGTGTGTAGAACTGGTCATCCTCACACTCGTAGAACTGCCCTTGCTGAGACAAGGTCAATGTGAAGTGAAGCTTGGGATCTCTGTGTGTAATCTCACACTCCACACATCCCTGGCCATCCTTAGTGATCAAAGAAACAAGAGTAAAACTATCCCCCTTCTTCACCCTCTCATCGGGCAACAGCAGATCAGAGGAACAGCGGAACACAGGCTGACCAAGCCTTTCAGAGCTGATGTGCACTGACTCCACAATTTCACCGACGGTGTGGTAAGGTGTCTGATCTGCTACAATCCTGAAAAGACCTAGGACACAGGCATCACATTCATGAGGTATGGCTATCTAGGATACATACCAGCCACAGACAGTAAACTATTTAAATATGGTAATATAGCTTAGAAGCTTCAGCTGTGGAATAGAATATGGGAAATAACATAATGCTGCTAGTTATACTTGGACAAAATGATTATATTTACTGCTTAGGGACAGCAGTCTTTTGGGATGGTATTTTGAGAAATGGGCACAGAGTAGGCTATTAATAGCAAGTTGAATAAACAGTGCCTGAGGCCTAAGCATGGGCCTGATGGGATTGCCTCAAACAAAAATGGCAAGAAATTATGTGCCTCACACTTTCCTGGATGGTTTCAGTGGTACATCGGCTCTCTGGCGAGAATCATATAAAACAAGACGACAGTGTAATCACTATCCCCTTCCAAAATCAAGGGCCATAACTCGTAGATAAATATGCTTTGCCATCCATTTTCAAACTCAACATAGATCATGACTAGCTTGTTAAAGAGCATGAAGACCTCAGGGGACAGGCAATCATTTTGATAGAGAATTACTCAAAGATGGCAAAACTTATTTATTTTTACAAAAGTCGATCGCAGATTGCTGCGAATTAAATTTATTGATCACCGCCCGGCGGAGTATGCCGACCACGCGCGAAGCGCACCCGAAGTATGCATGACATCAGCGCTAGAACACAAACAAGCAAGGTCAACATGGCGTCATGCAGTATCAGTGAATCTAGTGGGAATTCCGGAGAGAGTTTTCATGACAGGAGCGATGAGGAATCAGGAGACAGAGAATTAGTTCTTACGTTGGCAGATACGGAGGAATACAACGGTCCTCAACCCTACCTGTATGGGCCACCAGCAAGGCAAGAGATGGAGGACCAAGCGGGACATGCAGCTGATGCCTTTCCTGACGATGCGTTATTATTACTACAAGATCGCGTTGGCAATACGACTTGGTATGTTATTTTCCTATAGTTTGAATTACGGTAACGTTTATTTGAAAACAATAGTAAATTAATCAAGTGTATAAGGAATGACTTGATGCAGTTTAACATCCCCAATATCCGCAAATTTACTGGACTATTAGCTAGCTGCAGTGGCGTGCCGTTAGTTGTCAGGAAGGTAACATCGCCCTTTCCCGCATAAATTGTCTTAAACTGTTTGCAATCAAGTTTGCCCGATTAAGAATCAAACAATTTATTAACTGAACAACCACCGCTAATGCATGACACGTAATAATTAAGAAATGCTAACGACAAAGCGATTGCCTGTTGGCTATGTTGATATTGATTTGACTCCACAAGGAAGAAAATCTGAAAAAAATCCGAAACTTGGGCTGACTTCGCAGCAATTATTTTCGCCATCACTCAGCTGTGCATCGTACCCAACAACGCCATTTAGCTGTCACTTCATTCAGACTGTTGAACGGATTCTCATGGCTTATTGCTCAATGAGCCTCGCAAACTAATTTACGCAAATATGCGCTGTTTCACCAGCTACACGAGTGCAGAAATTATAACGACTTATTGATATTTTTCGTTATCATTGATGTGCGGAAGAAAACACCGTATAACTTCGTAGCGCAGTGTATAACGAGGCTTTCAAAAATAAATGACTCTCATCGGTTCTGCCAATTAGTCTGAGCAACTGTTGCTAATCAGGAGAGGTAAACTGCGAGAGGGGGAGGTTGGAAATTTGTGAATACTATGTCCGGTTTTATCAGAATTTCTACAGAATTTGACAACACAACGCTGAATCATCGTTCAAAAAGCTAGATAAACAATCAAAACAACGCGAGTCAATGGCTGAATGCAAATTATGGCTGTTCATGTGCGCCTGGCGCCGCCTGCATGTTGATTTGTGTTCTAGAGCTGACGTCAGATGCCTCTAACAAGAGCGCCGTCCTATTTTTAGCCAGGCAGCGTCAAATGGTGACTTTCAAATTTTGGTGACATGGCAACAAAGGACCACCGGGTGGAACAGGTGTCTCCAAAATGGCTTTGGATGTGTACTCAAACAGAACATGAAAACAGAGCGAAAGTGAAGGAAGGGTTTTCATGCTCTTTAAGCATACAAAATTTGACCCATGTTACTCTCATAGTTTTCGAGGTAACTTATACAGACAGAACCATGACTCATTTCTTCATAATGTCTAGCAATGGCATAGTCAAGGTTGTTGTTTCAACCTGCCTTATGTTCAGCGATCCTTAACTTTAAGTTTCGTTTTGTCTGGCCAACATACAGTAAGCCACATGGGCATATCAGCACATGAATCACATGAGTGAATACACAGTTAATAATTATCTTGACATTATATTTCTTTCCACAATGTGGATGGTTAAATGTTTTGGTATCAAAAGTGTTAGCACAGTGAGCACGTTTACCACATCTGTAATTCCCATATACTTGCTGGGAGAGCCAATTGGTTTGTATAGGTTCCTGATACATAGAGCTCACCACCACATCTCTAATATTAGGCTCTCCCAGCAAATATTGAATTAAAATTAAATTACGAGTGTAATTGATTACAATTACTGTAATTGTAATTGAAAAAGTAATTGAACCCAACCCTGGTTAATACAGTTGAAAATTTCTAATCAGTGTAAAATCAATTTCCATGTGAATGCTGGCAAATTTCAAACTTTCCGTCACACTTGGTAACCATGCCTTATGATTGCTTCCCATTTCAAAAAGTTAAGTTTTGTCATTGAACTTGAAGACACCAAATGAAACAAATCTATTGTGGCTTGGTATGCAATGATATATAATCCAAGCATTACCTGGGCAATCCAGAGGCAGGCCAACAGTCATGGGTTTGGCTCCCTCTGGGTGAATCTCGGCTGACAGTGTGGAGGTGGTGATCCCAATGACTTTTATGATATCTCCAGTTGGAAGACTACATTCTTTTCCAAACATCTCATACACAGAACCTTGGAAACAGAATTTGCAACAATTTGGTGCTGTATTTGTTCCAGTATAGGGACTGCATTATTATATTGATTAAGGTTGTTCTGAAATGCTTGGTTTGTTTGAGATCATTTTTAGAATGACCATTTTCTGTCACAATATTGAAATAAGACCATTACAGGAACTCATAATTTCTGTCTGATGAACACATGCAAAGAATTTTGGAATGCTGTGCAAATTATGACTTTTCTGGCTTTTAGTACTTGTTGAAACAGTTTCTACTGTGTTTACTATAGACATGGCTTCACAATGGGTATCCTCCTTACTCTAGCTTGGCACTCTTGACCTACATGTCAGAGTACTGCACTCTGTGAAGTCAGCTGCATCGCGAGGGTGCTCTACTAGATTCAGATCTGGAGACTATTGAAGAACACTAAACTCACTGTCATGTTTTTGCAACCACTTTACGATGTCTATTCTCTTGTAAATTGATTCATTATCTTGCTGGACGAAGCCGGTAGAAGACAGGTTGACTGTGGCCACAAAGAGATGCGCTTTGTCAGCAACAATACTCAAATAGGCAGTGATGTTTAGGTAATGACTTAATAGTATTTACCCTTTTACAATTTCCAGGTCGCTGACAACAGGATTTTATATGTGCAGTACAAACTACCATAACCCCTACACCCTTTGTGCAATCTAAAACATTCCAACAGATCCTGAAAATACAGATCCTAAGCTCTTAACCCACTTTCAGGTTATTATTTTAGGCTGTAGGTAAGGCCAGTTATGGCTGTTCGCACACAGGCGAGGATACCTCTGTTGCGTCACGCTTACACCCAATGCTCTCAGAAAAGAGAAAGAAGAGAACGGAGCAAAAGAGAAGAGAACCAGAGAAATGGATTTCAGACTTTTTGAGATTTTCTTCCCAGGTTTTGTAGCAAATAAGCATGTTTTTCCTTAAAATGGTTATAACACTCCTAACATGCAGTAATGTTAAATAACTCCCAGGTATTTAAAGCCGAAGTGAAGGAAAAAAGGGCAAAAGCACTTACTCACCGCACATTTTCGGACTTTTTTATGGCCAAAATAATGGTGTTTAAGGGCGAGGGGCACAAAGCAAGCCAAGAAAACTAGACCATTGTACCAATACCACTACCACTGCTTGAACTGTCGAAGTCAGGCAGGTTGGGACCATAGGTTCATGCTGTTGACACCAAATTCTGACCTTACATCATCAGTGTGATGTAGCAGAGATACAGATACATTAGACTAGGCATTTTAATGAGCCTGTGCCAACAGCAGCCTCCTATTACTGTTCTTAGCTCACTAGACTAGAACTTGTCATGATCTTCTGCTGTTGTAGTCCTCAAAGTTTTTTTAATTTTTTTTTTTTTTTTGCTTCTCATACTATTTGGTATTTATATTCTAGAGACTAAACTTTAAAATCTCATGAGATCAGCCCTTTCTGAAATGGCAAAGTCAGCCCCTCTGTCATGAACAACCATATCATGGTCCATATCATGATCACATTTTTTTCTTACATTGTGAGCAATAACTGAAGCTCCTGACCATATATCCGCATGATCCTCACCACTGCAGCCACATGATTGGCTGATTGAGCAATTGCATGAATAAGCAAGTTTGGTGAGCATATACAGTACTGTGCAAAAGTTTTAGGCATATTTAAATCTCTAAGGGCAAATATGCTTGCAAAAATTATGACATTAAAAGTTTCTAATTACTGAGAAATGTAGACTGTTAGAAACCAAATCAAATCAATATTTGGGACACTGTCCTGTTGTGCTATAGTTTTATAAGATGATTAGCTTTTTGCTTGTCCCAAACCAAGTGGAGAACGTGCCACCGTTCTTCTGCAGACTGACTGTCTGACTTGCGTCTATCCCTCCAAGAAATTACAAACAGCTATGATGATGTTGACATCAAGGCTCTGTCAAGACTATAATATCTGTGTCGACTATTTTTTAATGGAATACAAACATTTATTTTTGAAACTTTTCTTTAAATTAGCATATGGAATTTCTTATTTACTTTTTGTCTTCAGGAACTCTAATATGGAAACAAAAGTAAACACCTAATACAGATATTAATTTTAAAAAGTGCAGAGTGCCTAAGAATTTTGCACAGTGCTGTATTTTCATTTCATGAAGCAGAAATTTGACTTGTAATTTAATACAATAACATTTTTCAGGACATAATAAAAAATCTGCCGGTCCTGATCAGGTCCTAAAATTATGTAAATCTAACCTCAGGTGTAAAACAACACACAACAGATTCCACAGTGCCATTATTTATTTTAGAAAAAATTAAGCCAAAATGCAGAAGCCATGTGCAAAAAACTAAGTACACCCTTATTGCTTCCATAGGAATTAAGAAGATAATTAGCGGCCAGGTGCAGCTGATCAAATGTACTTGATTCACTGATCATCAGAAAGTGTGAGAATTTTGGAGTGTTCACACAATGCAAAGAGAAAAAGACATTAGCTCGATGGTACAGTGGTTAGCACTGCTGCCTCACACCAAGAAGGTTGTGGATTTGAATCTGGCCTGGGGCCTTTTAACATAACATAACATGAGTGGCGAGAACAGGCCGTTCAGCCCAACTAGGCTCGCTAGTACTGTGAATATATCACTTCAGATACTAAATGACTCAATGGTATCTAGCTTTAAGTCAAGCCTGCTCTTGAAAATTCCCAAGGTTTCAGCCTCAACAATATGGTCAGGCAAGCTATTCCACATCAAAATTACTCTTTGGGTGAAAAAATATTTCCTAATATCAGTGCTAAATTTACCATTGGTCAACTTCCATTTGTGACCCCGAGTTCTACTAACAAAATTTGCTGAAGGAATCCAACATAATTCACTTTGTTAATCCCTTTAACATATTTAAAGACCTCAATCAGATCACCCCTTAGTCTCCTTTTCCTAAGACCAAAGAGATTAAGGATCTTCAGCCTCTTCCCATAGCTTTCATCTTTTATACCTGGAATTAGCTTAGTGGCCCTTCTCTGAACTTTTTCGAGAGCCTCTAGTCTATATCTTTCTTAAAGTATGGTCCCCAAAACTGTACATAATACTCCAGATGTGGTCTGACGAATGTGTTGAACAAGAGAAGTATCACCTCCTTGGATTTGTATTCAATACTTTTGGCAATGTATCCCAGCATCCGATTGGCATTTTTAACTGCTACGGCACAATGGCTAGAACCTGTCAGGGTTTGGTCAACAATCACTCCCAGATCTTTTTCATGTGGAGTACATTCCCATTTTAAACCTCCCATGAAGTAATCCTGTCTAATGTTTTTATTACCTACATGTACAACTTTACATTTTGCTACATTAGATTTCATTTGCCACATTTCTGCCCAATTCTGGATTCCATCCAAATCATCCTGAATCACTTTAGTGGACCCTAAACTATTTGCTAAACCTCCTAATTTAGCACCATCTGCAAATTTAACTAATTTGCTCTCAATATTCCTATCAAGGTCATTAATGTAGATGAGGAACAGCAGGGTCCCAACACCGATCCCTGAGGGACGCCACTCCCCACCATAGTTAGCTCAGATGAGATACCACTCTGTGTTCTGTCCAGTAACCAGTTTTGAATCCACTCCAGAATACTTCCTGTAACTCCAATGGACCTCATTTTAAAAATTAGTCTCTTATGCGGTAATGTATCAAATGCTTTCCTAAAATCCAAGTATATGATGTCATAAGCCCTGCTCTGACCATAAGTCTTGGTGGCCTCTTCAAAGAATTCCAGAGGGTTTGTCCGGCATGACTTTCCCTTACGGAAACCACTTTGGCTATCCCTCAAGATATTATTACGTTCAAGAAATAATTCCAGCTTGTCTTTTATGATGAATTCCAGTATTTTGCATGCTATGCAAGTTAAACTGACTGGCCTGTAATTTCCTGGCTCAGTACAGTCCCCTTTCTTATATATTGGCATTATATTGCCCTGCTTCCAATCATTTGGTACTTCTCCAGTCTCTAAAGACCATCTGAAGATAGAGGATAGTGGTTTACAGATGATCTCACTAACTTTCCTGAGCACTCTGGGATATAAGCATTCCTCAACTTTTTTTTGACCGCAGCCTGCATTTTACAGTATTCAGCCTTAGTATTCTCATTGTTACCCTTTATGTACATCTTAAAAGATTCTTCTTTTCCCTCAAACTCCTACGAATAGCTGTTCTCATCCACTGCGGATTCTGCTTTTTCAGCTTACTTTTGGACACCTTTGGAATGAATTTGCATTGTGAATCAAGTAAAACCCCCTTAAATCTTTCCCACAACTCATTTACAGACTCACAGTCCAGGGGTATCACCCATTTTATTTCACTTAGATATGAGTGCATCCTGTCAAAGTTTGCTCGCCTAGAATTTAAAATTTTGGATTTCTAAGAGACCTTTTTAACTTCCCATGAAACATCAAAATTAAGAGTAGAGTGATCACTAGTCCCAAGTAGCTCCAGTACCTCAACATTGCTAATTCTATCAGGGTCATTATAGAGCACTAAATCTAAAATTGCCTTCTCTCTTGTAGGTTTATTAACATACAGCACCAAAAAATTGTCATTTATAACATCTAGAAATTCTTCCTCCCCTTTACCCTGTCCTTTCACCATTTCCCAATCAATACCAGGATAATTGAAGTCTCCCATAATAATAGTCCCTCTTCCTCTAGAAGCTTGCATAATCCTCTTAAAAAGCATTTCATTGACAATACTGTCCAAAGCTGCCGGTCGATAGCATACTCCTATGTTTAAACCTGTCTCGTGTTTGCCAATGAGCCTGACCCAGATATCTTCACAGGGCAAGTAATGTTCAATTTCAGGAATTTCCTGTACATTTATGTTTTCATTCACATAGAGTGCTACACGCCCCTCATTGCCCATTACATCTATCATATCATTACATCTTCCTAAAGAGCTTATAACCTTCTATATTATATTCATCTCCATCCTCTTCACTAAGCCGTGTCTCTGTAATCCCAGCTATGTCATAACCCTCACTAATCATAACGGCCTCAAGTTCTGGAAATTTATTTTTTATGCTTCTTGCATTTAAATAAAAACATTTCAGGTTATTACGAATGCCTTCGATTTCCCATGTGCCTGCTGCTCCAAGCCCCCCACTACGCTTTGTTGCTTTAAAAATTTATCATCAATGCTGCATGTAACGCTGTCAGCTTCCATTAAGGCAGTCTGCATTTCCCAATGAATAACACTCTCTAACCTTCCTGCCCCCCAAGTCCCTAGTTTAAATAACCCTGTGCTACCCTCAACATACACTGACCCAGTGCAAAGGTACCCCTCTGGTTCAGTTGTAGCCCGTCTGGCTTGAACAGGTCACCCCTGTTCCAGAAAAAGTTCCCGTGCCCATAAACCTGTACCCCTCTTTCCCACACCAGGTTTGTAGCCACATGTTAAACCTCTAGATAAAATTCTGCTTCCCTCTGCTTGCACGTGGTACCGGTAGAATCCCGAGAAAACTACCGTGGAGGATCTGCACCTAAGCTTCTCAGCTAATTCCACAAATTTGTCTTGCAGAACCTCACACCTACCCTTACCTATGTCATATGTCCCAACATGGACCATGACCACTGGATCCCTCCCCGCTCTGGCCCGGTAAACCTTACTGTTTAAAATTCCAACCTAACCGAATGGACGACTCAAGTAACTGTTCCCCTATTAACTACATACTAAATCTCAGATCCCAAGTCAAAAAAGCAAACAGTAACTATCTAGCTAGCTAGCCATAAATACAACCAAAAGAAACAAAAAAAAAGAGTAAAGCCCCGGTACCCTTTTATTTAAACGGACCGAATAAACAAGTTGTTTGATAGGTGAGCTAACTAAACACGGTATCTCCCCCAACAAGCTGTCGCTAAGCACTCAAACAAGCGACTAAACTTTAACCAGTTGATCAAGGCACCGCAATCGGAGGAAAATACACAAATACACATTTTACAGTGTGTTTAATCAGAAGAGCCCTTCGGTAAAAATGAGATGCACAAAAGACTAAAACCCCGGTTAGTGTTAATATTTAATTCAAGCTTGGCAATGTGTTTTTGCGGTAATGCGGTAAAAGAAAGATCAAAGAGGACTAAAAACCCCGATGAAAGCCAATATTTATTCGCTAGAACACTGTATGAAAGGTAAGCGACCAAGTATGAAACCAACCCAGGTTATACTTAGATATCCAGGTAATTCGATAATATTCTTAGCGTCGAGAAGCTTGCTGAAGTTTGTTCGCTAAATCAGCTACAAAGAAACCAGACAAGAGTAGCACAGTCCTTGAAAACAATGCCGTTTTACTTTGTATATCATACAGTTTACTTAGTTAGCTAATTACTTAGCATTTAAGTTTATTTTACTTTACTCCTGGGAGACTGAAACCACCCCCCAAAAAAAAAAAAAACCCTGTTGCCTTTGTTTGACCAGATTAGCGACCTAATTTGGCTATTTGCTAACAGAGTTGTTACAAGGGCGGAAAAAAAGGGGAAGATTCTCCCTGCCCCTAATGCGACAAAGGTTATACCTCGGGAGCAAATCATCTTACCTCTTTTAATGTTTGAGCTTTTACACATGAATTATTTTCAGAAAAAAACCCGTTTAAACAAGATTAATCTTTTGCAACAATCCCTGCACGCCTTTCTGTGTCTCAACTCAAGCAGAACGATCACCAACGAACAGTGCTACAGCACAGCCAAGAGGTCAGCAACGGTGTGGAGTTTGCATGTTCTCCCCGTGTTTGCATGGGTTTCCTCGGGTATTCCGGTTTCCCCCAACTGGAAAAACATGCATTAAAGAAACACTCCTACCACAACCCCTGACCAAGGAACTGGTTTTAGAACTGGAGTTCGTCCCCGGGTGCTGCTCTGTGGCTGCCCACTGCTCCTAAGTATAGGATGGGTTAAATGCAGAGGGCAAATTACCCCATAGGGTTCAATAAAGTGTATCTTAAATCTGTCAATCATCTTAGAGAAGTAATTGTTGCTGCTCATCAATCTGGGAAGGGTTATAAGGCCATTTCCAAAGAATTTGAAGTCCAGCATTCTACAGTGAGGAAGATTGCACAACAGTTGTGGACGTCCCAGGAAATTCACCCCAACTTCAGACCGTGCAAAGCTCAAAGACATTGAACAAAAGCCAAGACATCTTGGATTCTACAGGCCTAAGTTAGCATGTTGAAGTTCACAACAGTAGAAGTCAAAAAGACTTAATGAGTATGGCTTGTTTGGAGGGGTGGCCAGCAGAAAGCCTCATCTCTCCAAAAAGAACATGGCAGCACAGCTAAGGTTAGCAAAGTTGTTTGGTGCAAACCCAACACAGCATACAAACTCAAACACCTAATACCAACTGTCAAGCATAGTGGTGGAGGGGTGATGATTTGGGCTTGCTTTGCAGCCACAGGATCTTGGTACCGTGCAGTCATTGAGATGACCATGAACTCCTTTGCGCACCAAAGTATTCTAGAGTCAAATGTTAAACCATCTCTATGACAGCTAAAGCTTGGCTGCAATTGGGTCATGCAATAGGACAATGATTTGGAGCACACCAGCAAATCTACGACAGAATGACTAGAGAGGGAAAAAAATCATGGTGTTGCAAAGGCTAAGTCAAAGTCCAGACCTCAACCCGATTGAAATGCTGTGACGGGGCCTTAAGAGAGCTGCGCATAAACAAATGCCATCAAACATCAATGAATGGAAGCAATATTATTAAGAAGAGTGGGTCAAAATTCCTCTACCATGATGTGAGACTGTTGAACTAAGTTATTGGTGCTAAAGGTGGTTATACAAGCTATTGAATAATGGAGTTCACTTAGTTTTTCACAGATGACTTCTGCATTTTGGCTGAATATTAGTTTAATAATGGCAAAGTGGAAGCTGTTGAGTGTTTTATACCTGAGGTTAGATTTACCTAATTTTAAAACCTGATAAGGACCAGTTGATTTTTATTATGTCCTGATATCTGAAACTATAGAACTGAAAGAGGGCGTACTGTCTTTTGCTCATGACTACATTTATACACAGTGATATCCCAAACAGAATGGTTATGATCGGCCAGATCATTATGAAACTTCCAGGGCAAGGAATACCACAACATTACATGACAGGAGCTTGAAATTATTTTAAAAATTCATAGTTTCTTTTACCGCTTCAATCATTGCATCATGTTGCCTGAACCCTATTAATTACCGCTTGCAGTTATATTTGAGTTTGTGGTTCTGCCCTCATATCAAATATAATTACAATGGAAAAAGGAAAGAACTACGGGCCATGAGATCAAGAAATTTGAATATGGAAGAAATATCATGCATAGTTAAATCATGAATGAAATACTTCATGCCACAAAATATCTTTCGATTCAGATGCTGTAAATAAAATGGTTAAACATTCATGTCTTAACTTATTTTGATGAATTGTAATTGGCCAAGTACACTGTCATTATTTTTGTATTATCGAGAAAAAAAAATTTCTTATTTCAGTTGGTCTGTGATCATGCCATCCATGCTCTTAATTTTTAAAAAAATAAGATATTTACACCCTTGTCCATGTTTCTGTTGATAACAAATTCATTGCTTTTTACATAAAACTCTAAAGCAAGTATCAATTTGAAAGCAAGTACCTTTTTAGGCAATGACTAAAACCTAATAGAATAACTGTAAACATTCTGTTGCATCTCACGTTGAATGTTAATGGATGTTTTTTGAAACAAACTTTAAGAGATACCGGTTTTGGACATGTCTTTCCTGTAATTTTCACTTTTTATCAGGACTGGGCAATTCCAGTGCTGGAGGATCTATGTGTGCACACGCAAGTTTATCGGTTGTATACACTTACAGGGGTGTGTACTGATGGATTAGATCACCGGAAAATTTTGCATGTAAAGATACCATTCTTTTCTTGTCATTCAAGAGCTTGTCCATAAATGCAGCGTAAAATTCATACCCAATAAATGGTTTGAATAATTCGGTAATTTAAGGTCATAAGTTGACGTGAAAGCCAGAGAAATATATGGCCCTCACTGTCCACCTGTTATAGATCATTTGGAATGAGTTTAAAAAAAAAAAAAAAATTACAATCAGTGCTGAATTTTGTCACAGAACCTTTTTCCAAATACTTTTTGAAGTACCAACACGCATTTAAAAGTATTCAGTCCTCGCAAAACACAAAAATATTCTCAAGCAAGTTCCAGAGTAGGGGCATATAACAAATTTAACTTTTCTCTGCAAACGGAGGAGGAAATATGTATATTTAAAAAGACTGATAAATGCTCAAAGCCATATGGACAGGTAAGTAGATTTTATGGTTTGTTGGGGTTATTATAGACAAAAATAGAACATTTAAAATAATTAAAGGAGAAGACTGACTTAAATTTTTGCACCTGCTTCACAGAGTATTTTCATAATCCTGATTGTTTCATGAGGGGAAAAAAAAAATCCCCGATCAAATTTAATAACACATTACACCAAAAAGTAGTAAATAAAGCACACATAATGCAAAGGAGGAGCTAAAACAATACTATTCTCTCACACATTCCCTTTTTTACAAACAGTACATTGTACGGCAGAAGCTGAAACAAAAGAAAATCAGAAAAGACTCACCTTCAAAGTAAATTCCAGACTGAATCTGTAGAACTCTAGGAAGTGAACTCGGATCAACAGAGCGAGCAAATTCATTCAGTGTCATAGCCATCCTCATCAACTTATTCTTACCCCAGGAAAAAAAAAAGCTCTTTTCCACAATTTGTACAAAGCTCCCTGCCCCACTTAAAACTGTTTTGGGTAGGCATCCAAGTGGTAGTTTTAGATGACCTGCCCTAGTTTGTGGCAGGGATATCCTCGGTACAATTGCTTTGAGAAAGCGCACTAAACTCTGAGACAAAGGAAGCAGCTTGCAGTGTGGTGTGCGTCGCCTTCTCTTTCTCAGTCTCCAACACCGGAAACCAGGCAGTTTATCAACCTCAAACTCTCAAAGTAGGCGAGCTCACCAATTTATTTCTAAGCTCATCATAAAGAGAGGCATGGCGTGTGTTTGATAGTCTCATAGATAATCATCCTCCAAAATCACCATTGGAGTTTAGAAGAGTACAAAGTCACCATTTGGACGATACCAAGTACTACCGAAAAAAAAAATCATAGCACCATAAAATAGTTCATTGGAGAGTTTTAGAAATACTAAAACAAAGATTATACCTCCTCCTTTGAATACGTACACACCTGCAGTGTTGCAAGGTATCCTGCCTAGCATTTCTTGCGTTTGGGCTTCCGCTGCAGTGCCTTGTAGTTTTCTATGACATCTTGATATTAAACCTTTGGTATACTGTATGTCATTAATATCATCCACTCACATAAGTCAACTCCTCCAGTGAAAGAAGGCACAACATTATGTTCAGGTAACATTAGACAAACAATATCCTCCTGACAAGATTTTATAGCGCATCACAGATCAGTTGAATTTGTTCAATTAGCCTTTTCCAATATCTCAATAAAAACTGTTACATTAAAAAATGGCTCTTTCCTAATTAACCCTGATGTATGATTGAGTGAACATTTTTAAGATGATCAATCACTATATGGTCGTCTGCATGCATTCGGTTTTTCACATCGACGCCGTTCCCAAGTCTATTTTCACCACACTGAGCAAGAATTGATGGGTTTCGATTTTTTTATTCAAAGTTCTTTTACAGCCAAAAAGCCAACAATTACAGACAAAAAAACAGGACTAAACACCATCAATAAATGTTCTCCAGTAAGAGAACGCACGTCCCTCATCTGCTAAGTTGAGTCGGCTGCACATTGGTCTTCTGGACATGACTGAAACTCTAATAAGCATTAACTAATACTGTTCATACATTTCCATTTCTTTCTCTTTTTCAAAAAAAAAAAAAAACAACACAAATGTAAAAACATTACATTGATCAGAAAAAAAAAATATTGTGGCTGCCTCTTGACCTAACAAAATCTTATTGGCATTGGCAAAATTGACAAGCATTAACACAAACCACAGAAAAAACATGTAAAAGTAAAAACTAAAAAATAATCTGCTACTGAAATATTACCAATACTTAAAAAAAAACTACATAATCTGTTTACATTTTCTGAAAATTTCATGAGTGAACAGGAAATTAAATGATTGTTTCTTAAGCCTTCAAAAAAGAATGCAAGTAAACAATAAATAAAAACAATGTGCTTTATCCATATAGACATATTTACACAAAGGTCTTTGGCTTGTGATTTAGATTTACTACAAAAGAAAAATAGAAAATATGCCAGCCATCAGTGCACAATACAAACATTACAAAGCCAATGTCACAAGGCAGCAATTATATTCATATATAAAGAATGCATCTTTTTTCTTTCATATTTGCAATTTACTCGTATGAATACATGAATACATATTGTTCAATGACAATGCTCATAATGAAACCATTTTCAGCATGCAACGACTTGGCATTAGTGTTACCCTTGACAATGGCTGTACATTTAAACAAAATGTTAAATTACATTGAAGCAAATGTGGCCTTGGGCCAGCACTTGTTCCTGTGGCACTGAGCATGGCGAGATACAATGGAGACATTTACAGTGCACTCACATCATAGCAGAACATTAAGAACAATAATGTTCAAAAATAATTGATTCAAATGGCAGTCTCAACAACTTAGCCAAAGCTGCAGTTGTATGGTGCCAGGATCTGGAATGGCTTCCACCCCAGAACAACCAAATAGACAAACACACCCAAAACACAGTTAGGTCGTCTCGATGAACTCCAGAGCAATATCGTAGCAGAAACGGTACTGTTCCTGTAGTTAAACACAAATAGTGGAGAAATGCAGGTTAGAAAATTTTGAAGGAGTGAAGTTTTCTAGAGCACCTGGTAAGTGAATATGATAGCAGAGGTGACAGAGAACCACAGGACGCAAGAATATCAACATGAAATCTCACAGAAAGGATGTGGTAAGGAATGTTTCTGTGCATGCATTTCATGTTTCAAATTTGAAATGTTTACTATATGTATAGTTCCTCAAATACCACAAAACATGTTTTGGTATTGTTCACTCTCTTCGTGTAAAATGTGGGCTTAATTCTATCAAGTACTGACAATCCATTTTTTATCTGAAAATAGAAAAATGTCTGGTTAATTCTCAGATCAAAGACATGAAGCAACATTAGCGTAACTAATGCACATTAAATACCTTACCAAGTTTCATTATAATTAGAGCTGTCAAAACCATGCCAAAAGCAACGTAGGGCTCAGTATGTCACAACAAGGCATCCTCATCTTGTATGAGACAACCATTTTCAAGAAGCTGCTAACAACTGTATATTAGATGTATTCATTAGATTATCATGTTTTCAACTGCCAAGAATTCCAAACAAAAAGGCCAAACTGTCGAAGAAAATGGGCTGACTGAAGGGTTGGCTTCCAGTAGGATGACACAACCTATTGCCGTATTTCCATATTTTTGGACAGCACTGCTAAGGAGCTCCAATTACAGAACAGCAATGAGGATTGGAATAAAGGTCTCATTAGTAAAGGATAATATACTGTATTACATAGCAGGGCCAGTGAAACCGCTACTTACTGGGCTTTCCACCATGTTGGGCTTACTGTTCCTCAGGCTCTTTACCGCGTGGAAAACGTCCACCACATTCTGACGCTTGATCATATCACACACAATGCTGATGGCGCAGAACATCCCACTGCGACCCCCACCATTCCTACAACAACATGGACAGCGGGACTTAATCTGTGCAATTGACTGGTCCAAAGTTTTAAAACACAAAGCACTTTTGAACAATCACAGATGGAAAAATGAACTTTAAACACCTGTTTTACAAAAAGCTGTCTAAATCTTAGATTCACCGAAGTGGCCACCTTTTGCAAAATAACTGGAAACGATTTATGATTTTTTTTTTGTCTAAAAGGAGAGGCATATGGTATGGAAGGTTTACACCAAATTCCTACCACACAGCAGATGACATTGAAAAGACTTTCAAAAGATTTCCAAACATTTAGCGGAGTTTCTTCCCGTTAAGTGGATATGCTGCATGACTATGTTGCTGTTAGGAACCATACTTTTGTAATAGTGTTTATTAAGATATACGCAGCTTTCCACCTGGTATCGGGGGCGTTCGGGTTTAAGATTAAAGACTAATTGACAACAATAATCTTTTGAAGTTGCATTCGCAAAATATAACTGTTACTATCAAGGAGTTTACTCGTACCAATCTGCGTTATGATTGCAGTCTTCATGCCCATCAATCACGACTGACTGACAGGCTGAGAGCTCATTCCAGGCTGATTTTGCAGGTTTCTGGTGCGTCTTTAAGGTTCATATTTATAGGGCTGTGGCCATACGTATTCTACATCCTCATTTAAACCAAAGTCTTTGCTTCCACGACTTTGCCTCTGATCCAACATTACTCTAGTTTTCCAAATTGGAATCCAAACTCTCGCTCTTAGATCCACTGTTTGCCATACTTGATATACTGGCACGGGTCCGTGTGTTCCATCTGTGATGTCATAGCTTACTCTGTATGGCTGGGGATGTGGTGGCAGTTCCCGTTCCAAGTCGTCGATATGAATTATCTTTGATTGGGGATTGATTTCAGGGGAATGAAATGTGTATTTGTTTCCTCAGACGGGTTCCAACTTTTTAAGTGTTGGTCATGTTGTAGTGTTTTCTTGCCCTTTAGTATCTTGGAAGCAAAGGATTAGTGAAGAGATACAGCAAGTGGCTGAGGGCTTGTTGGAGATGTAGAACTGTGTCCCAAACATAGCAGTGAAAGAGAATTCTGTAGTGTCTCATAATGCACCCAAGGGGGAGAAAGTAAATGATAAAGAGGACGGGACCTAATACTGACCCCTGGGGGACACCCTTAGGGACATATGCATGGACAGATCAGTGATTTTTCAAGGAGGTTAACTGCTTATGGTCGGTTAAGAAAGAGGTAATGCAGAGGTGGGCTAAGTCAGAAATGCCAATGGATAAGATACGATCCAGGATAATTTTATGGGAGACGGTGTCAAATGCTGTTTTCCGAGAATATTTAACAGAGGGTTAATCGGAATTTATCGGAAGGTTAAGATGAGAAAATGACTTGGTCAAACTGATTTTATGGCCACTTTACACAAAACGATCGAGATGACAGGAGTGCGCCCCAACTACTAGTAAAATTCTCATGAATTCATTCTGACATTGCAAATTTTTCTGTAACAGTGAAGTTGCTTCGGAATTTGTTCGACTTAAGGGCGGCATAACACTACTCTGGAAATTGCCAAGGATGCACATCACTTGTGGTCAACTCCTTGATTTTTTTTTTTTCTGTCCAACTCGATTTTATATCTTTTAGTGGAAAATGGAAAAATTTACCAGTTCATTTTACCTAAACTCATTTTTTTAAATTCACTCTGAAATTTAGGTCATTATCCAGTGAAATAACTGATGCTTCTGGAGTTTCCACTATTCACATCAGGTCTTGTGTCTTTTGAGGTCATTCGCACAAATTAAAACTGCGTATATTTCCCTAGAACATGGCACAAAAACAAGAGTAAATTGTTCTAAAAGATTTGATCAGTTGAGTAGGGGACAGTGCATGTGCTCATGTGGAGTATGTGTTTGTGCATCTACGTGTCCACGTGCGATGCAGTCTGTGTGTGTGTGCAAGGGTGAGCGTATACTCACAAGCAATGGATGATGGTGCGTCCCTCTCCCTCTTCGCATTCCTCCTGCCACTTGTCCACCTGCAGGATGAGCTTCAGGAAGGAGCGTTTGGACGCCGGGACCTCCCTATGGGCTGCCCAGCCCAGATACTGGAACTGCCTCACCATCAGGTAACCCTCCTGAGGCTATGAAAGAGGGGAAGAAACACCTTGTCATGTAAACCGTCACCCTACAACTCACAACTCACATTATTATACCCCCTTCACAACAAAGTGACAAGCCGGGAAAGTCCCATTTTTGTCGCTGGTGTGAAAGGATCAATTCAGCCTATCAGACCGCTGTCCACGACCCTGATCAAAACCTGAGAATTTCCCGGATAAGACGTGACTCAGGTTCAGTGTGAAAGAGGGTTACTCACTTTGGGTTTCAACTGAGAAACCTCACATTTAACGAGGAGAGACACTTGCCGCTAAGTGCTCACACTTGAAAACGGAGCATATTTTACAAACTCTTCTTCAGGATCAAATTTTTTTTTAAGCTGACGTGAAACTTCATTGTAAACTTTTCTGGTTTGTTTGTCAATAACAGAACAGCAACAATGTGATTTTATTGGGAGCAACTACTCTTCCACTGAAAATATGTTAGAGGCATCTTGGTTCAATTAATAATCAGTTATTCTCAGCCAGCTATAGCTAGTTTTTAACCCCTATACCAAAGTTGTTATAACACTATTAAAATGAATTAATTTTCAGCAGTTAGGCCAAATTCGTTTTGACTGTGCAACTGTGCAGTGTCCATCAGATAAAAAAATGATAGTCAGTATAATAGGGACTGAAAACATTGGAGCAGCATTTGACTGGAAGGATTAACTAATGTCTGTTCGGATTAGTGAAGACAACAAAAAAGTGATCATAATTCAAACATTGCACAATTTTGTGCAGGTGGAATTTACAGCGGCTGTCGTCAATGGATGAGGGGCGGCAATTAAATATACAACATAGTGCAACCCAGAGAGATTGATTTTAGAACAGGATGACAGGAATGGAATAAAAATGTACACTTATCCACACCCCAGGATGCAACGATCTGCAGACTTCCAGGGATGTGTGTGCCACAACTGTGCACAGTCTCGCCAAAAATGCTTGTAAACCCCTTAAATTTGCTTGTAAACAGCATAAATTTGGGAAAAATCAGTATCTTCAGTCTGTCTATGCCATTTTCTGATCCGGAAAGACAAGGGTCCTCTCCGGAAGAGCAAAATGCATTTATCCATCTATCCAAGTGTCACTAAGCCTCAGTGATAGCTTGATGACAGTGACTCACATAAATAGTGATAGCCTCGGATTTATTCACCTCCATAGTTTGTCCCCATCATTGTCTACCATTTTTCTCAAAAAATTAGCTATACAGAAACTAGCAAGCATTTAATTTACTAGTTACTACCATAGAGGTTTAGTTCGGATTTGTGAGGTTGTATAGGGTATTTTTCCAGTACTTGTTAGTGTATTACCAACGCCTCTGGTTTGGAGAAGCGGGCAGAGTAATGGCACGGAAGCCAAGCAATGTACAGCCGTGGCTGGCAGCAAAACGTTCTTTAGCCACCAAATTAAGCCCACCTAAAAAATAAATACCCGCCAATAAAAATATATCAAACGAATGAAATGAAGATATGGACAGCACTGTAAAAGTTCTTTGTAAAATGGGTCATTCCGTATGAAATCACCCAAAATGGGGGGTGCTCCCAGCTTGATGGTTTCAGAATTGCTTCATTTGGTGATATTTTGTTGCATGTGATGAGCAAATTAAATCGTAGGTGGTTTCAAGTTGATATCTCGTTCCGTTCTCATTTTATGGGCCCACGAAAAAGGGGGCGTGGCCCACGTTAACCCTCTGGTCACAGTTTGTGACCATTTTCAAAGGGTTATACCCGATGAACTAATAAGGATACAAATTTCATTCTTTCAGGATATGTTTATTCTGTCTAATAGTCTGCAACAAACCTTTTAGTATAGTGGTTAACCCTTTGAGTGCTTTGCAATTAACCCCTAAACATTGAAATTTGGTGCCGAACACGTTGATTTCAAATGAAATATTATGCAAGTATCCTTAAAATGTTCCCTTTGCCATTTACATTTTTGATAGTATACCTGATGGAGTTTCAAATGAAGGTAAAAACATCTTTTTATCTTCATCCAATTTGGAGAAACATTAACCCCTTTTCAGCTAAATACCGAAACAGTGCATTTTTGACCCTCATTTTGACCATGTGGGCCTGTTTTGATTTTCAAAAAGTTGGCCTCAAATGAAAGCTTATTCAAAGAACTTCAAAATGCAACACAATCAAACTTGGAACAAATACTCCTACTTGGAAAAATAAGACCCCTTTTAAGCGCTATTTACACATCGGCACAACTACTCACAGTGTACAGGTAAATGTACAATAATGTACAGGGAATACTGATTTATTCCTACTTTCAGTTGCATGCTCTTCGATCATTTGCAGCCTGTGTCATTTTCTTGTATTTGTTTTCCCAGTAATTTCAAGATAATTTGATAGACAAGGCAGAATTGTTACTAATGTGGATGAAACCCTTCAAACCGTACCTGCCCCTTCATGCCCTTTATTTGCGAAAAGGGAATTGGGTAACTTTAACTGCTTGAGCCTGGTTTCCTTCTCTCTTGTGCTCAAGATTTCGATCATAAATACTGCCTGTAGATGTCAGCATAAAGGTGGTAGGCGGATCCCCTTAGTAGGCCTACATGGTTTCTGAAAACAATGGCTGAACCATCATAATCTTCCGAATCTAATCCCCCATGCACTGTTGGCATTGTGAATGAGTCCCTGTCCATTTATGTACATTTACCTGTACACTGAGAGTAGTTGTGCCGATGTGCAAATAGCACTTAAAAGGGGTCCAATTTTTCCAAGTAGGAGTATTTGTTCCAAGTTTGATTGTGTTGCATTTTGAAGTTCTTTGAATAAGCTTTCATTTGAGGCCAAATTTTTTGAAAATCAAAACAGGCCCACATGGTCAAAATGAGGGTCAAAAAGTGCACCGTTTCGGTAATCAGCTGAAAAGGGGTTAACGTTTCTCCAAATTGGATGTTTTTACCTTCATTTGAAACTCCATCAGGTATACTATCAACAGTGTAAATGGCAAAGGGGACATTCTAAGGATACTTGCATAATATTTCATTTGAAATCAACATGTTCGGCGCCAAATTTCAATGTTTAGGGGTTAATTGCAAAGCACTCAAAGGATTAACCACTATATTAAAAGGTTTGTTGCAGACTATTAGGCAGAATAAACATATCCTGAAAGAATGAAATTCGTATCCTTATTAGTTCATCGGGTATAACCCTTTGAAAATGGTCACAAACTGTGACCAGAGGGTTAACGTGGGCCACGCCCCCTTTTTCGGGGGCCCATAAAATGAGAACGGAACGAGGTATCTCCTTGAAACCACCTGCGATTTAATTTGCTCATCACAGGCAACAAAATATCACCAAATGAAGCAATTCTGAGGCCATCAAGCGGGGAGCTTGGGTGATTTCATATGGAATGACCCAAAAGCTTCTGTAACAGACAAAAATTACCGTAAAACTGACTTAATAATTGAAAACAAAAGTGGAGAAAACAGCATAAAGTGATCTTAGTTTCACGCTGAGAGAAACTGCCTAAAATACAACATATTGCTTTTAAAGAAGAGCACAAAATGTATTACACCACTCCCATTTATTGATCATTTTTCCCATTTTCTGTTTTCTTGCTTCCAAATATTTTGCCCTCTTATGCTAGTCGATTCCCTTCCTAGGTGGTTTACTGTTTTTCTCGTAAACTTAATATGCTTCCCGTCCGAGAAAAAAAAAAAAAAAAAAAAAAAATCCAATTATGTCCCTGAGGCGAAACGGCTCGGTTTTGCACAATGGAAACTAAATGACTTCAATTTTTGAATAGGAGTGACTATCCAGGGACTCAATAGATGGAAGACTGCAACCGGATTTAGGAATAAGTACACCATGAGCAGGAGTACAGGAGAAGCGGAAAGCAGAATTAAACCATCAGTGCTGGTGGTTGCCTAATAAATTTCTTACAGTTTGCCCATCTCCAGTGCTTCACTCAACAAGAACAGCCTAGCTTCGCCTGTGTTACCTGTATATGTGACTCAGTCCTAGTGGGTTTGAATGAATTATCACAAGTAAAGGTCACCAGGGTATATTTAAAGTAGTTTGAGGTTGCCATTCAGAGAAATTTAAAACACATCAGTATTAATTCTGTCAACAAAAATTATGACAGAAATGTTTGCCAACAATCTTTTTTCCATGACAAATACAAGACAAGGACGAGCGAAAAATAGATGCTTGATAATGAAAACTATAATAAAATGTGTGTTTTTGTTGATGAGAAAAAAAGGGACTAAAGTCTCAGAAATTTCAGTCCAAACATTCAGAATGCATGATATTTTCCCTATGGGGAGTGTCTCTGTCAAAATATTAACGATGAATGCAGAGCATCCGTGTCCTTGGTAAATAACTCTAGATCATTGGTTGAATGACAGGGATGTGCGCAGAGCAGCGTAGTGGCAGTAATGCACTTTAACATGGGTTGCCACCCACCACAGAAGGGGAAAAACAATAAGTGTGAAGATTCCTAGCCAAATGTTCCACACCAGAAAAATAATAACAAACACATTCCTACACAGATAAAAGGAATACCATGGCTTCAGCCCTTGGTTACCAAAAAAAAAAAAGAGTCAATCTACAGATGTACCATTTATAATTTGGTCATGAAGACGGTCCCATAGCTCAGTTACACAATTGACTAACAACAGTAAGTTCAATTTTCGTAAATGGCCACAGCACACTACTACAAAAGATATGTGATCCGGAGCTGATAACTTGTCAGCATAAGCACTTGGAAATTAACTGCTGTCCAATAAAATGCAAGCATCTCCAAAAATGTACTCCTTCAGGAGCATCGAAAAACTATGTGCAAAATAAACCTAAAAGAGTGTAATTATACATGATCAAGATCACATTTAGTAAAGATGTTTGGCATCTTTACGGTCATCTGAGAACCATTTAACATTTTCAGTCAGCACAAGTGGATTGTTGCGAGCAAAAGTGGATAAACGCAGTTTTTTCCATTATCGGATCCAATTGGTTCTTTGCCTCGAGTCCTTTGTTCATGTCCAACTACCATCAACAGCTAGGTTATCCTACATTTTTTGCCAGTTTTTATTTTATTTTCATTTTAGATTGAAGTCAACATAATACATAGCCAAAAGGCCAATAAAGTGTCACTGTCCTACAGAAATCATTTATATCCAAAAACCAAATTTTTCTGGAATAACAAAAAACTCCTCTCAGCCAGCAAATAACAAAATGCACCCAAAACAGCACAACTGTGCACAATTCCAGTTATAAATAAAGATATATCTTCCTTGGAGGTCTAGCAGACTAAACAATATTTAAAATGAATGAATGTATGTACACGAATGTGTTGTTTTCCAGCACTGACATATTTTGATTTCTTGAGAGGATTCTGATGGACTGTTCATTCAAGCCTCACATGGCCACTAAGTTTGTGATCGGCCGATATATGGACAGATGATCCAACATTGACAGAGCCTATTCTTAACATTTTCAATTACGATCTGAATGCCAACATGTTTTTATAATTATATAGGAACAAAAATGTCCATAAGGGAAAGAGGCATATTATCTAAAATGTCTGGAATTCAGTTTCTCATCAAACGTTTTTTCTAGCTTCCCCCTCTGAATCGGCCCCCTGACAAATCATGTCGATAAAATTGGCAGGTTTAAATTAGACATGATGGAGGTCAGTGCATACATTCCATTTTAAGTAAATAAAATGCTAGCAAGAAGTGAACAAACATGGTCTCAGTTGGATTGTGACAAAGCGTGGCATTAATTGCCTTGGTAGCAACAGCAGCTCCCCTTTCTTTAAATCCATTCTCGCCATCAGCTTAAGGGGTCTTCAGGGTGAAAATAAAAAAAAATTTTTTTTTTGAAAATTTCAATATTTTTGATTTTCACATAAAATAAATAAATAAATGCAGTGAGATGCCAGTAAACACCAAGAATTTATGTTTTTCCTCTGCCTCAATTGTTACTTGTGACTTTAAATGAAAATGACCGAATATCACAATTTTGACTGATTTTCAAGCTTGTGACATTCATAAAATCATTAATATTCATCTGATTGACTTAAAATTTGGATGAAATTGTATCTGTTGGAGATCTATGAAATGACATAGGATTCTCTAGATAAGTGCATCCCTAGGGGGTTAATTTTGAAAATGAAGCAAGTTGATGATAGTGATTTTCATTATGGTTACATAACAGAGCTCATTAACTTTTCATATATGTTCCATTATCTCTACACTTTACCCAAAGACCCCTTAATGGTCCTTCTGAGCTGCTACAAAGCAAGTAACTTCTTGATAAAAAAGGAAAAAAGTTAGCTAGCTAATCTACTACTCAAGAAAAAAGGGAGGTAGCTAGCAACTGCTGAACAAAAATGCGAAACGCACAAAAGCGTAAATAAACAATTTTTAGTGCTGTGTTTAAAAGTAGTCTGCAATTCTCACAATATAATTTATTTTATAATATGCTACAGCAAAATTTTGGCATCTCTTATCCCACCCGAATCTGGAATGCCCAAATGGTGAACTATGTACAAGTCTTGCTCGTATGCGTCCCCTTGCTGCCAATTCAGGAGAGTGTAGACAGTTTGTGGCTCTCCTCCAAAGCATGCGCCTGTCAGCCTGCTGCTTCTTATACACTCATTGGTTGAATCTTCGCAAGTTCAGAACGAGGGCGGAGGATACCCGGACATGAACAGGCTTGGAATCTTCCTGACAAGCGCCTGTCTGGCCAACAGGAGGCGCTTGAGCAACGAACAAGGCAACTATTATTTTCCCTTCCCGGCAGTCCCTTCCCAATTTGCAACCCTGTAGCGCAATAGCCAATTGTGCGCTACTCTGAAAAAGCTGCCAACCACTGCCGGCTGGTACGAGGCGGGGATCAAACCCGCGACGTGATAGTAGAAAAACTGTTTTATAAATAAAACTGAGGTTTAATGATGGTTTATTTTCAACCACTTACTATGTTTATGTTTTGATTATTTTGATCTCCCTGTTGCCTCTCAAATTTTATAAAAACATTTCTAAATTTTTAAATAGTCATAATAATAATAATTTAAATATTGATACTGACCCACCCCACCACAAAATATTTTTGTCAACGAGCTGAATTATTCAGAAGGGTCACAATTTTAGGCGAAATAAACCAGAAAGAGAGCCCAAAGCTGCATTTTCATCAAACATGAGACAAAATTTCTCTTTACTTTATTCGCAGGAGTTTGACCATGCGATCATTTATATGTTTTCCCCTTTAAAGATTTGCCACCCTTTTCATGCCAAGATCACATTTACTTCTATGGGAAAACAATTTGGTAGTGGATTGACAAGCAAATTCACACCGCCGATCAGTGGCAATGCCAGTTAAGCCTTGTTTATACTCAAGGGGCGGTACTTCCTGCAATCTCCAAAAATTATCAAGAACATGGCAACGCTAATGTTGCTAAGCTAACATTTTACTTTATTCCCAAGCAGGCACAATGTTCATAAAAATATTCACAAAACTGATGATGTTGTCATATCCTTTGTTGAGCTAGACCACTATTATTGTCTATTTATGAACTGTTATTCATAGGTTATTTGACACAGCTAGCGAGTTTGGTAGCTAGCGTTTCCATTATCTTAATCAATACAGCTAACTGCAGTTTGAATGAGGCTAGGTGGCCTTGCTAGCCAGTGTTGCAGCAAGAAGCAATGATGTTATACAGAACACTGCTCTACTCATGCAAATTTTTCTCAAAAGAATATTTGGAGGTCGAGCGAAATTTAGTGCATTCGTGCGCGTTAATTTTTATCACGTTGCACCACATCCTCCGCTTGATTCGCGTCGTCTGGAGCTAACTAGCGTCTTTTCGCGTGTATACGCGTCTTTGGATTGACTTTGAATGTAATCTGTCCGTGCAAAAAATTTGTTTCCCATTTGGTGGAAATGGAGCATAAGTCCTGCTCATTGAGTTGGTGAGGAAACACTCTTTTCCTCGGATGAGAGAGTGGTTTGAATGGGCAAAATATGGGTCGCACTTGTGTACAATTTCTGGTGTATATCCTTAGTTACAAGTGAGACAGGGGTATTAATGAGAAACCATCCATTTCATAGGTTTGTATCCAGGTAATGACGCATAAAAGAAAGAAACCACGACTTGCGAGCATCCAGACTTGCAGACAGTCAGATATAAATGGCTCCTAATGAACAAGAACAAGCAGGCATGCAACAAATGCAAACTCACTCTGGTTAGGTTACATATCCTGAAGAGGCGAGTGATGACATCACAGTCCATGGAGCAAGACATACATTCAACTTGGACTGGACCATAACGAAGCATTCCTTCTTCAGGCCAATACTGCGGACAGCCCTATGGGAGGGGAGGGAAACGAAGGACCACAAGCAGTATAATTTCCAAAAGCTGCAAATTTTTTGCCAACATAAACGCACTACTATGAACACTGTGAGTACTGTCAGACTGAGAAGAAATGGTAGTTATTCAGAAATGAAACAGAATGCAAATTCAGTCAGTAAAGGCGCGCTACTAACCTGTGCCAGGTCGACCTCATTGAGCATAACAAGCGATGTGCAACCATAGTCATACACCAGCCTCCAGAAGTCCTTCACCGTGTTGGGCAAAGGATGTTGAGTTACAATGAAGGCTGCTGGCTGTCTGTAGCTCTGCAGAGTAAAGGGGGGGGGGGTTGACAACTGTCAGCAGAAGTATACCATTGTGCATTCCAAGAAAACAGTTGTAAAACGGATCAACAAAAATGACACGCAATAGCACATCTCAAGTGATGATAACGACGTGAGACAAAATGACCATGCAAAGAAACTGCTTTTGTGTACCCATTCAAAAAAAACAGAAGCTTTCCGATCAAACAATGCAAGCGTAATATAAAACCTAAGCATTCAATGTTACTGCATGCCATAGCAATATGAATTAAAACAAATGCTGCAGACATAGCACTTAAGCCATGAAACAAATCCAGTTTAAAAAGCATAGTTTGCAATTAATTGAAGAATTTGAAAAAAAAAAATCTAAAATTACCTGGAATTCTTCTGACGGCTTGGTTAGAAAAAGTCCAAAAGTTTGTAAAGTGTATGATGTAGAAGTTACTTAACATTTTTCGTAACAGAAGCTCAGAAGTAGCATAATATATTGGATTGTCTGTTCAGTACATTTAATTCTGGGCTGAGTAAATGAGCACACGTATCTGAAACTGAGTGACAAACGGACACAGCAGTAAAAACAGTTTGATATCAAAGAGAGTGTGCACCTGACTGCAAATGTGTGTCTGTTAGTCTCAGTATCAGAGAGGAATTCTCAATTAATGGTAGTTTTCAGGACATGAGGTTGATAATTGCAGCAAAGCTGATGGGTCTAGTGGTTGTTGCAATGGACAGCCAAATCTAAGTCTTTTTATTAATAATAATAATAATAATAATAATTATTATTATAGCATCACTAAAATTCAATACATGAGTATTATATCGCAAAACAAATCTCTGATGATGGTCAAAATAATATTACACTTACCTCAGGCCCGTAACACACGGTATCTTTTTTTCTTGAAGTTCAAAAATTTGATTTTGCAAATTACTTTTTTTGGACCTAACTAAGGACCACATACATACAGCCATCTTGGATAAAAATAATACTAATTGATGGAAAAGGAGAAATAAAATTAATTTATCTCCTAAAACAAGATAGGGGAATAAATTTTTAAAGCCTCATTTCCTTTAAGTGTACATCTAATAAGTGGATATTTCATAATGATCACTTAAATTACCACTCCACTTCATAGTAAATTTAATGATTGCCAAAATATAACTGGAAGAAATATCCAGCAAACACTAACAAATATTTCTCATACTACGGGCTTGAAAGGAACAAACAAAAAAAGTAGGGGCACCTGGATTTGTCTCTAGCTTTCCATTTCTACACATTAATAGAAGTCATTATGCAAATTAAAGCTGTGTTTTGAGCAGACACTTACATCCAGAAGGGCAGCGTTGATGTAGTTACTGCTCTCCCCATCAATGGTGATGAGAAAGGGAAGGCAGCGGTCCGGCGGTAGGACGTCCATGAAGCGATTCTTCTCGTGGTTTCTGGGGAGCAAGGCGATGCTACAGTCCTCAGGCTGGGGCTGGGGCGTCACCGAGTTTAGGGTCTGGGGTACACAAAGCACAAAAACCAACCATGGATGCGCAATTATTCAGCCAAATGGGATTTTCCCAAGTCTATGACTTATGTAGGGCCCAACAGACGACTTCAACAATGCAATATGCAAAAGTCCAACACGCTTCAGCCAAGTTTCAAAAGTGAGGAGAGGTGCTCAACAGTAAAGGACAATAGACATAGAAAAAGACTTTTACCTGGGTACTTCAAAAAGACTACCCAAAAGTAAAAACACTGGAGCACACTTTACAAGTCTGCACGTTTATTGAGGACTTCAACAATGCATTAGCACACTCCCATCTTATATTTCGATGCACTCTGCTGGTACAGTGATTTACAAGGACATTTTATGAAAATATAAGCGCAAATCATGGTAGATACCACAACAAAGTAGTTACATATCATTTCTACCCTGTCACCAAACTGCTTTTTAATTTTTTACTGGTTTTTTTTTTTTTAATTAAGAGCCCGTGGACAGTACCCGAATTTTTGCTAGGCAAACGCTTTGACTTGGGTAACGTCCCGAAAATCAATACCACTGACAAAGCAAGTGTCCCCATACAGTGGGTGAGATCAATTTTTGGTCAGGCTCGGGTGGTCCCCTGAGGGCCACGCAGAGCCCATTCAGTTTTATGCTGTAACGTCACAGACTGACATATCTAGCAATCAAAATGGCTGTACAAAGGAGTTGTACAGCCTTTTTTTTCTGTTTTCGGAATGGAGGAACTGTTTTTCAGTGACAGTTGTGATGATGATTGTGAAGCCGAAGAGGAAATTGTGGGAGCTTAGAGGCCATTTATGTTTGAACCTGACCAGTCAGATGGGGAAATGGAATGTCGATCTGGACAGGAGTGTAAAACTAACAGTGGTACTCATGCTGACGGAAATGCTTGGTGGCTAACGTATTCCCTGGTAAGTTACATTGTTTGTCAATAGGAAGCACATTTGCTGCAAATGTGGATTTATCCTGTTTCATTAGTAAACAGTTATTGCAGTCCATTAATCATCCCCCCAATTTCCATCGCCGTCTGGAGCTAGATAGATATCTACTGGCCATAAAGCAACTTTTAACAACTTGTACTGCTTTGATAGGGTAGCCTAGCTATTACTAATACTAGATGATATAGTTCTTATTCTAGTGGAAATGACAACTTGGCAGACAAAATTCCAATTCATACAGTCTTTTCTCACTCCATAATAGAGAAAGTCTAGGTATACTCAACCCCACTGCCCCCACCCGACTGACACACCCTTTGTAATGCACTTGACACACCTGTACTACAGTGGTTCTGTTACTTTAAAACTTTAGGTAATGCCTCAATAGCGTTAAACAGCAATAAATACCCTGGGTAATAGGTTGAGGATACGTGCTGCATGCAGCATTATTTTAGCATAGTTAAGAAAAATAATCTAGCTTCAAGAATGTGTTAGAGTGCAATAACTAATAAACATAATAAAAATTGCTAAAGAACTGTAACTGCAACACAAAGTCCAGGTTTCACCATTGTAACAATAGTCACAACAGATGGCACTTTCCAACGGCTTTCGCAAACACAAAAAAACACGACAACAACACACAGCTAGAACTGGGTAAACGGATGCGATTAACAACCATCCATTCACTTGGCCAACATTAAATAGCTGCTGTAGCAGAGACATGTATTAAATGTGTGACATCATGCGATCATTATGCCTAACGGGCACCAAGGCCTGTGGGACTGATTGGGGACACTACCGCAACAATGGAGTACAACTGCAAAAAACATTTACTGTTGATCTAATATACATAAGTACAATGAATTCATGTGATCTTTATTGATTTTCAGAAAATCGCCATCCATGGCCTTTGACTCCAGTGAGTATTTCTGAGGGGAACTTAACCCCTTTGCGCAGAAGCAAAATCTGGCAATTGATGTGTTACCATATTTAAGGCTCTATAATTCAAGAAATAAGCTTCGCAGAGGGGTTGAAAATAGCTTAGATGGAATGAAACACTTGAAGAATTTAAAATACCATCTTATTTCAGTTTATTTTCATAATTTTAGCACAGAATAAATAAATTTAAAAAATCTTCATGAAAATTCAGCATTGAAATTCTAAAAACAACAACAACAAAAAGAAACTTGGAACTGAAAAGTGACTTGGAGTTAAAACAATGCATTTCCAGGATCATAAACTCTTTGAACACAAATTTGCTGCATCCGAGTGTGATATTCAAAATTACCTACTGTTTATGAGCCAAATAAGATAGCTATCAAAGTGGCTCTCCACACTTTCGGAGCCCTCAAAATTTTGCACTATCAAATCATGAGATAATCATATTTTTAACACAAATCAACTTTTGACTAATGACGCTTAATGACTTTTGAGTAACATTTAACTTGAGTTCATCAATTTAGGCGGGGATGGATATCAATGGTCACTAATAACCTCCCAAAACCTAAAAAATTCTTTTTTCCATTGTAATGTTTTGAAATATGTCCATTTTTCATCGAAGCCCCATCTGCCAGCACAGGTACTCTTAAAAAAAACTGCTTATTCTCCAGTCAGAACGTTCATCCTGCTAGCGAAAGCGTGCCTTTCCACCTCCAAGCACCTAAGCGAAACTCAAACTTGTGAAAACGCTTTCCATATCCTATAATGAAGAAGTACAATTCACTAACACAGTAATATCTGAAATGTAAATTGTTTTTACAGCACGGATATTCCATGATCAGGAAAAAGCAGAAAATATGCGACCCTCAACTGAGCAGAATCGGTGCAACAAACGTGACAGGGGGCATGCTGAAGTCCTTGAGCTGTCCGCATTTTGAACTAAGAAAAACCTAGGCATTCTTTTTTGTTGAATGTGCTATAACTTCTAAAACAGATCGCCAAATTGAGCAAAGTCCCACTATAATCAGTATCATTAACAAAGGCTACTGGTTACTGAAAATAACCAATGTGACAAACTAGCTGCAACAGTATAATAACCATGGCAACGGTGAAAAACGGAAAATCAAAAAAGCTGTATAGCCAGCTAGCGATAAGTAACATGTACTCCACATGACAATATGCCTGCTTACACATCAAAGAGAAAGACTCTCCATCATTGACTTCCTCCTCCAGAGAATCAATGCGATTAGGCTCAAGGAACCCTTCAGCCCGGTTCCATTCTGAATGACTTCCAGTGTCCGTGTCCATATCGCATTTACATCTCATAAATGCTACCTGAGCACTTCTGGGTTGCTTTTGGTAGTTTTTTTTTCCCAATGCGTTACACATTATTCAAATGCGCAAAGTTGAGAAAATGCAACCTAAATTGCTGTTATGCAAGGGTTGACATACTTTTCTAAAGGCACAATCAGTTTCTGTCAATTACCGTGGAAAGTTGATACTGTCTGAAATTGGATAAAAACTTCAATCAACAGATAATTACTAGGCAAGTTTCACATGTAAGTGAACTATAGCTGTGCCTTATGCAGATAAACCTGAGCAACCACTAAGGCAACAGCATTTCCATGAGAGGTTGTTTGAGGTGTTGAGTGACCACGGAATTCTCCAAAGGATGAATCTATGCATAAATCAATGGTTACCCTATATGAGTTTTTCATATCTGATAGCTACAATGGACAGTAGAATAACAAAGAATCAATGTCATGTTGAATTTTTGCTTCAGAAAGCTGATTTTCTTCACTACTAAATTACCATACCTTTGGGCTTTTTTGTAATTAGCTAGTTGCCACAATGGAAACCAGTTTATTCTCCAATTAATAATTTTTTTTATCGACTGCTGGATTGATGCCACTGACAAACAGGTTGGGCTGTTTGCAGATCAGGTTTGAATGAGGAGCTTTATTCATATAACTCCTGAGAAACAGTGCTGGGACTCATCACATCCATATTCTAAACCGTTCAGGGGCACCCCCTCCTCGTTAATATTCAATATTCGTTTCGGGTGTTATAACATCTGGATAGGATGCTGGAACTGAGTGCATCATTTGAGAAGTTTCACAGACACTGGCGTCAACGATGTGTGTCTCTGTGCAAACTACTTTTTCACGGTTTATGTGGCAGAAAATTGAAAACATTTTCTATTGAATGCAATTTAGGGAAAAAAATGGACTGTGCTCCACAAATATCTAAATCTAATGGAGAATTTAAGAACTGAAATTCGTTCCATTTAAAATGCACTGAGCACATACATGTCCATATACTTTTCCTCACAGAAGTCCAGAGGGCGAGCGAGTCAGAAATGCCGCTCACTTTGGAGAGCAAAGCTATTACAGAATGGGATTAAGGCAGCAAGTGGACTATTTTTGATCCATTATAGCTTTGACTGCTGTTCTGTCAAGCACCGGCCCAAAGAACAGCTAAAGTCTAATAAATCGCATCAGGTATTTGTGACTCATCTAGCTGAATGGCACTGAACTATTACAACTGTAAATAACTTAAGCTGTACAGGTGATTGCTTACTTGAAATTCATCTTTGAGGTGGGAAGAGTTACTCTGGGAATCTATTCTGATCATGTCATAGTAGGCTGCTTTGAACTCGCAAGCTGGAATGACAGTTTCTCCGCACAGGCAGGCCTCCAAAATGGCGTCGTGGATAAAGATGTACTGCTCCTATTGAGACAGGATGCAAATGAAAAAGCTCAAGTGAGACAACAGACCTGTAAACAGTAGATCTCCGAATGCAATACCACAAATGCAATTAAAGAGAGGAAATTTTACCTCAGTCTGGACCATGTTGATGCGCCGTGAGCGTAGGGCCTTCACGCAGTTGTAGATGTCCACCACGCCCTCCCGCTCGGCCATGTCCAGCATAATGTCTATTACAATGTAGCAACCTGTGCGTCCAGCTCCAGCGCTAACCAGTGAGAAAGTGACAAATCGGATAACCCGTGAAGCCATAATATCACCATGTTCCTCCTGAGATGCTTTTAGACGAACATTTTGCAACCATCACAAGAATAAACAGCGCTTAGGTTACAACCACATCCTGTAAGGGGCTGCGATATTTTGCAGCTGCTAGTGAATCTAATGCTTATTTTCCAGTGCTCAAAACACTTCACAACAGGCAGTGTACGCATTGACGTAAGCCTCCTTGTATTGTCATGCAGCTGATTATGAATGAGACCACAAAGGTCATCTGTGGTGACAAGGCTACTTATGTGGTCGAGTCACCTGCAGTGGACCACGATGGGGCCTGCGCTGGGCGGGTTGGACATCTTGACTCGGCGAATGAACGACAGGAGGCCTGTGGCGTGGTAGGGCACGCCGTGATCAGGCCAGCCGGTGAAGTGGAACTGCTTCACTTCCCTCAGCTCGTTAAACCCTCTCTGAACAGAGCAAGAGACAATACAGCAATCAACCAGAGGACATCTCTAATCTGCCAATCAGCAGTGTAACGAAGGAGCTAGACAGTGGATCAGATGCATGGCTAGAGTACCTGCTGGGAAAATGCTTATTGGAGGGCATTATTCAGCTAAAATTTCTCAGTTCTTTTTAGAACAAAACAAAGCAAAAATAGATCAATCAGATCAGAAAACTTTATTTATCCCAAAAGGGCAATTCAGTTTGCAGTCTCCAGTCCTTATAATTTACAATTTCAATAAAAACACATACAATATAATTCCACACAGAAACAGCAATCAACCGTTCAACCCGTCAGTGGCAGCAGCACAGCGCATGGTGAACAATCACCAGCTCTCTCATGTACATATCTAACAAATAAATAAGTAAATAAAAAATAAATAAGTAAATACATACCTGTGAGATACAAGGACAAATATAATATAAAAGACAAATGTACCCGTAAGTATAAATAAAAGATTTATTCACCCTCTCTAATGTAAAAGTCCTGACAACGTATTCAGCGAGTGGCTCCACTTCGACAAATGTCACTTTGAAATCCCCATACACTTCAGCGTCATCCGGCCAGTACTTGTAGCATTTCACCTGCGTGAGGAGAAGTCAAATGGCATTTAAATACAACTGAGTGATCACTTGAAAATGAAATGCCCATCATAGCGCAGCGCTGCTTAACTCCTCTGAGCCAAGAGATACTACATTAGCAAACTTAACTGATACTGAACAAGCCTGAACTTTGATGGAATAATGGTATGCTCCAATTGACAGGCTTCTCAAATTGAGGAACAATGAACAGTAAACATACCCGTCCAACTTCAACCAAGTTGGTCACCATAACAACGCAGGCCGACTGCTCCTGCCAAACCATCCTCCAGAAGTCGTACACCGTCTCATGCACTGGGCCTAGAAAATAAATTCAATTTTAACATCAAAATAATGATTAATACTTTACAACATACAGCTGACAACCAATCAATTCATTCACATATTGTCAAAATAATAATGCTCCAAATTACAGTGTTCTGCCTTACCTTGTGTTGCTATGTAATGACTAGGCCGTTGATATCCCTAAAAAAAAAATTAGAACATTTTGAGACCATTTATTCCAGTGTTCAGTAAAACAAAAAATATATAGATTCACGACGCAAGAACTACGATATCTTCTAAGAATACTACAGTCATGGCTTCATGAGAACGAATACAGTACTCAATGAGGCATGTTGTAAGAACAAGAAGCTGTTTAGTGGTTCACACGCTGAGATCAGTTGAACGCACCCGAGTCAAATAGATTTATTGTAGCCAAGAGTGCTGCTTGTGACCGTATATCGGTAAAACCTCACCACCAAGAAAAATACCATCATTCGAAATGCTATTCTCTGTAAAAAATACCTGAAATGTTCATATTTATCAAAATGATATATCTAGTGGTATATTGTTATACGTGTGTATTAATTTGTGAGTATTTTCATATGAACACACATAGAAAAACCTCTTAATACTATACATATATTTATATATTCTTTTTCCTTCTCCTCTGCACTTACGCTGTATAAATGTAATGTTAAGATATGTTAATGATATTCATTTAATGCATCTGGAACTGTAACATATTATTTCAATTGTATACAAGAACCATTCCTGAGGGCTTTTTCAGAATGAACGACTAATTTCCAATCCTTGAGTTCGCATGAGTTTTGTGAAGTAAAAAATCGTAAAGAGTTTTGTTCAAGGAGGTCACAATTTCTGACAGGGTTCAAACACAGAATAGAGGGGAATGATAATTCCCATGTCCGGTCAGCAGCAACAGTAATTTACAACTTAAAAGATCAAGTGAACAATGGTCAGGAGCATGATGAAAACAAATGGAATAAGCATGGAAGATGGACACGGTGGGAACTAAGAAGAAAGAAAATAGAGGGGAAACATCTCATGCATCGCCATGCAGATGTTAATACAAAAGCAAGGTAAATGGGAGAGGGTAAACACTGGGATCCCCTACAGTAATACTTACATCCCTGTACAGCCATATCTATAGCCCAAACCAAGGCAAAGAGTGAAAGAAAGCACAACAATGTCAGTGAGTACAAACACTTTGAACAAGGAAAAAAAAAAGCCGTCTTCATATCGTTGACATGGCATGCAGAGAAGGCTGCACGTACAAAAGAAGGAAAGATGTTTCTCACGCGTTCACCGGTGGAAAAGCAACACCACTTACGTCGATGTAGTTGGCGTTGATGTAGTCGGAGGAGGGGTCATCTTCCATCGTCTGAAGGATCACGCGGGAGTGATCATCTGCCGCGTGAGATTTCATAGTGTGAACTAGTATCTCCTTAAAGAGTTACCTGCATTTTCTGAAATAACCTTTGCTTACGGTCCTTTTCTACAACATTGTTATTAAGGCGAAACGCCAGACACTACAATGCACTATGACAAAACTGCAGGTCTGGCAGAATTCAGACATTATTAACTAGAAAACTCCTTCAAAAACTGTAAGTGTTAAATTACATTTTTTATTGACACAGCTGGTGAGCTCAGAAGTCACTAAAATCAACTAGACTATGTGCACTTGTGCACAGAAACAATTAAACTTTTGAAATCATCAAATCAATGTGGAGGTGAAATCTGGGCCAAAGTTATAGGTATTGAATGCATAGAGGTCTTACATGCAATAATATTTCCATAGCGATTCTTGGTCCTGTTCTGCTCCTTTTTAGCTACATCCCAAGAAGCCGACTGGCCTTCAAAGAAACTCTACAAATCAGACACAAAAAGACAAAAAACAACCCCCATTAAAATGGACTAGCCGAGAAAACCTTAAAAATTCTTTCAAACCATGCACATGTTGCAGTACCATGCGAGCAGCAAGTACTCAAGTGAAGGATGAAACCAGATAAGCTGTCAATGTTCATAGGAGGCAAACTTTTTAAATTGGCTCTAAGGTCAGAAGTTTAACACTATGTACAGATTGCAATGAAAGGCAGAATCATCACTTAATTCCTCACATCGCCCCAAATAACTTCATCTTCAGTTTTGTGCAAGGTTGAGCACCTATTCATGATGTACCACCAGAAAAGTGGATAACTCTGCATTGAAACATTGCCCATAAATAAAAGTGGTTAGCCTTGAAACGTATGTGGTCTGCTGCCTAACGAACAGCTAACGCCTCTTCTGTTAGCGGAGGCCATCTGCACGCGCTACAAAAAACCAATGTGTTTTGACCTCAGGTTTCATGACCAGTGACACCATATTGTACATATTAATGAATTTTGTATACTTCCAGTAATACAATTAAAAAAAAACTGATATTGCTGTGCTTACTTTGAATTCCTCCATTTTTAAGTTTCCCCCAAATTAAATTTACAAACTAAATTTATAGTCAGCCAGCTAACCAGGATTGCACTGCAATACTATCATTTCTCATGCTATGACAGCAAAGAAATCAGTCATTTCTCAAATATAGTTGTATTCTTTAAGTCAAGAGATATGTGCATTCCGAAACAATATGCTAACCATAGAGCATCGAGAGCTGCACAAAATCTGCTCAAAAGGGTTTCTCGAACCCAGCCGCTTGCTTACAGGAAACACTTTTTGCGGTAACCCATCCAGTGAAGACGGGAGAGAGAACCTGCAGCTTCATAGGAACCAAACTCGTTTACAAGAAGTGACATCGACCCATGCTCATGTTTAAGTTTAGGTGTCATGGGGGCTCAGTTTAGCTCAGTTTACTCTCCCAAAGAAATATCATTGACTACTGCACTTCATTCATGAAAGGAAAAATAAATAAATAAATGAATAAATAAACTCCCATGTCAAAACTATGGAATTAATTCTAGCGAGAATGCCTCCAAATTTACAGTCTCTTTTCTTACATTATTGCAAAACTGAGCATGACCAGCAAAATTGTGGGAATAAGTATCGGTTTACAGCTCAGGGATACAGGTGGGGATTTAACCCTTAGGAGATGGCAGGAAAACCCTCAATTTAGAGGACACAGACATCTGTGGCTTCAAGGTACATGTAAATTTTCATGCTTGGGATGAATTTTCAGAGATGGGCCAGACCTCGTACTCCTCCTTGAAGCCGTAGCTGTCTGAAGTCTTCATCAGGTTGATGTGCTGCAGCAAGTCCGCAACCCTGATGGCTGGGTGCAACTGACCCGTCTGGTAAGGCGATTCAGTCCCCTCGCAATGGTACCGGGGAACATCCAGCAGACGACTTGATTCGGCTGCAGCAGTGTGATTCTCGTCTATGCAAGACATTTGAGACGCATTTTAAGCAAGTCATTGATGAAGATCTTCCACCAATACTTAATAAATGCAGCAAGCACCACTCCGGATCTCTCCTGATGGTCTACGAAACTGTGTGCAATATTATCAACATTTTCAGAAAATAAAACAGTGCTGGAGACCATACCATAATAGAATAACCATACCAAAACTGCCATAATTCTTGATAACTACAATTAAAGAAATGTGTGTAGTAGTGTTCAGCCAACCTGAACATCAACATCAAATTAACAAAGAGAGGCCATGGATTTGAATACGAATCATCCCAAAGTAAGTGCAGCCAACTGCTGCCTGTTGTCAAACCGCAATCCATGCATTGCAGAAAACTGTGCAGATAATTCTCAAGGGACTTATCATATTGGCAGGGATCAGTAACTTAACAGTGATAATACTGTAATCCTGAACCTTTCCTCAGTCTTTCGCTTGCATTTTCTCTCTGGGATATCTTTTATCTATCCCATGCAGTCATGATATAGTCATCCTTGTTTTAAAAAAATATTTTATTTGCCTGGTTAATTCTTTTGAGTAGACAAAGTAAAAAACCCAACCTTTATTGAAATTGACATATTGAAATCACGTGACTTTGAGGTTCTAGGCTCAACCACAAGACCTTGTACCTAATACCGCAGTGGTTCTCCCAGCATGTCCAAGCTATAAAATACCATTAGAAGTGATGGTCGCAGTGCCCGCGGTGACTGAAGGACCTATGCTTAGGGACTGTTTGCACTTGGTTATTGGGGAATGATGATGGAAGTCAGCTCTGCTAGTGACAGATTGTTTTTAATGTGATACAATATGGCTTGGAGTAGTGATACCCATGGATCTAATGCGGTCTCAATATTCAGGAAAACTTTCATGGGTTGGTTGCTTGTGGCTTTCATAAACTTTATTGTTCAACATGACCGTGACTTTCAAAGCACGGAATGAAAGACGCAAATGAGTCCACCTCACGACGATGTATTATGTCATTTACGTATTAGGCTAACATTACAGCATGGCAACACAAATAATAAGTACACTCATGGGCACTGGTCGCTGATGCAAAAGCTGGATTTCACCCTTGCTGCTGTTTTGGATGGGAATTAACAGGAAGGAGAAACAGATCACTTTTATATTACACAAAATTTATATACAGATTTTGATGGTGGCAAGCAGGGGTGTTTGCTCGACTGTAAACCATCAAGGGGAGAAATCAGACTTTTCAGTAAAAATTGTAGGCTACATTTAAATCAACTGCTCTCATGCATTTGCTCTTGCATGCGAGGCCAACTCGTTGCAAAAAAAAAAAAAAAAAAAATTTTTGAAAATCGGAGGAGGGAATGGATCTGGTTAACGCTATTGGCTACTTGAAAATGGTATTTCAATGCATCTTTTTCAATTCAGGATAAACAGTTTTTATCAGTGCTTTAATGCCTAAATCTTTTATCTGATTTGGGGATGGCCCGCTTAAGGAGCCAAACGTCCAATAAAAAGTTAAATGCCTATAAGTCATGACTCCACGGACAAAACTATCATTTCCGCACACAATTCACACAAACACATACACACACACTTTTATTGAAGGCTATGTCTTTTTTTTTTAGTACCATAGAGGAACCAGGTCCACATAAATATGGGAAAGCAAACTGCCAAAATCAGAGATTCCTCGGTAGCGCCGTTACCCTCGATACCAAGGCTTCGGAGCGTGTATCAAATATGTGAAGCACTTCCTAACGTAACTCCGCGTCGAGGCTTGTATCGCCTTGGCGAAATGACATCACTCATTACGTTCGAAGCCTCATTCGGGATGCTGTTCCGAGAAGGGGGTTCACTTTCGGCGAGTGATTTGACTATAAAATGTCCCAATTCTCTTCTGCAGCTCGTGGGTTGTTGTCAGTAGTAAGTTTGTCAGTGTGGTTTGCGATTTTATGCGGTGTGCGAGTTTGTCATTGCGTGCGATGGAGCCAGCAAGAAAGATAAAGTTTTCATCCGTTTGGGAATACTTTGATTTGATTTCACCGAATAAGGTTGCTTAGTGCAGCTAACTGTTAGACTACTATGTGATGTCATATTTTCAAGCCGTTTCAAATAATTTCCATTACATAATAAATTCCCTTATTTTGATAGTTTTTCCATTTTATTATTAGGGGAAATGCTCATTATTTTTTCACAAGCACATTCACTGCCCTCTGTCCAGTCCCCGAAGGCACCTTTTAGTTTCGTTATGACATAACAGGTAGTCAAAATACTCAATTTTATTTTGCATTTATTGATTTTGCCACTTTCACGCTGTAGGCTTATGCTTGCCTATCATTTCCTACGAAGTACAATTCGTATGTGTTTTTATGGACCAATAGGGATCTCTAGAGTGCATTCGAAACCTCAAGAAATGAACCACATTTCAACACATCTGGCTGGAAAGCTTCAACGCTTCATGAAGCGTCATCTCACCAGCACTACTCCTCGGAACACAGGCCACCAGGATCTAAATTGAATATTGGCAGGCTCACTGAAAAAAGAAAGTGAAACATCTAGCTCGTCACTGTCCCCTGCACTTTTCAAAAGACACTCATGCACGCGCGTGTATCTGTGTGTGCATAATATATATAGGTTAAGGTACACATTTGGGGAAATTTTGGACCATTCCTCTCAGCAGATCCTTTCAAGATCCTTAACATTCTTGGGTTTGCGTTTATCAACTACCCTCTTCAACTCAGCCCTCAGGATTTCAATTGGATTGAGGTCTGGTGACTGAAATGGCCATTGCAGACCATTGATCTTGTTGTCACAGAACAATTTCTGTGTGGATCTTGAGGTATGTTTTAGATCATTGTCTTGTAGGAAAGTCCACCAACGACCAAGTCCCAGCCTTCCGGCAGAGGCAACCAGATTGTCAGCCAAAATATCCTGATACTTAGTGGAATTCATTATGCCATCAATGCTTTTTGAAACTGGTGACCACCAAGGCCTGTAATTCTTTTACAGTGATTATTGGGAATTCTGTTGCTTCTCTCACCATCTTCCTCAGTATCCTGGGGGGCAAAATGCAATTGCGACCTCTACTCAAGGTTTTCAATGGTTCCATATCTTTAGAATTTTTAAATAATTGCGCTGACGGTGCTCAGTGGCATATTCAATCTTTTGTGGCTTTTGTGGCCATTACCAGATTTATGAAGGTCTATGACCATCTGCCTCTTTTGAATGGATGGTTGTTCTTCATTGTGTTGGATGACAAAGGGACATTGCATTCATGTCACCTCATTTTTATACCCTAGTGAAATAGGCAGTGGTGTAATGGCTCACTACAGTTCTTTAACACTTAGATAAAACTTCAGTAAGAAGAAGTCAATACCTGGTTTAATTTTGGTATGTTATTTACAATAATCTTTAAGGGTGTGTAGCAACCCGAAACGTAATAACCCAAAACGTATTAACGACCCGAAACGTAATAAGGACCCAAAATGTAATAACCCGAAACGTAATAACAACCTGAAATGTAATAACGACCCAAAACGTAATAATTTTATGTAATGAAACCCAAAACATCATAACGGCCCAAAACGTAATAACAGCCCAAAATGTAAGAGTTTTAATGTAATAAAACCCAAAATGTAATAATGGCCCAAAACATAACAATGACCCAAAATGTAATGAATGCCCAAAATTTTTAAGATTTTTTTTTTTTTTTTTGGGAATTTTTCCTTTATTTGACAGTTATGCAGTGTAGAGAGACAGGAAAGTCGGGGAGAAGAATAAGGGAAGACATGCAGCAAATGACCCGAGCCGGAATCGAACCCAGGTCACGATGAGCCACCAGGGCGCCCCATGCCCAAAATTTTTAATGCATAATTTTGCTCATTTTAAATATGATGATGCCCATGATCTGTGAATCATCAATTAATGTTGGTGATGCTTTTCAAATAATAAATGACTATTTCTGCATTTCTTAGAAATTATAGTTCACATCTTGTGCAATTTAAGGCGATGTCATAGTTGTCACATGCATTCATCAAAGATAGCAGCCTTTATATCATCTGGCACTCTTTATCTTTCCCCTTTTCCTTCGTTAGGGTTGTTTATTTGACTGCTCTCTGCCATTTCTGCACTTCAACCATTAAACTTCTGGCAGATAAACTATTCAGATTTTTCACAACATACCATGAAATCTGTGTCTCTTTAGGATGTTGCATTGTTAAATGAATTTACCACATTTCTTTCATGGAAAACACTTTTAATATTTTTCACACATCTTAAGAAAACGTAAGACTTTTCAGTCCTAATTTAAAACTGTATTGAAAGAACTGGACTTACACTGTCAAGACACTCAATCTCCAATCTCTTGCGGCAAACCTCTGAACAAACACCATGAATTCTCAGAATAAATTTGGAGACATCTCATGATAATTACAATAAATGTCCCTTGTCTCTCTCATCATGGCCTTAGTAGAAACAAATTCTAAACTGTAATGTGGCAAAATTCAGTTATTTATGCTTGAGGTAATGTCATGTGTTTATAAATGACAAAAAAACAAAACAAATTGAATGTATACAAAATAATACCTATAATAATATGTGAGGGCAACAATATCCACAGATATCTATAGGGTAGGCCTAGTTATACAACAGTGTATTATGCTAGCATTTGTGTTAGGTAGACTTGCTATTTTTCTGTTACCTTTTAAAAGTACCCCTTGCACTTAATTTATGCATGTTTGAAGAGAGATTCCAACCAAATTATTTTTTACTGTAGTAAATGACAGAA